>JAUNZM010000036.1:5715000-7138418 GCA_033459285.1 Clamator glandarius | reverse complement strand
GAAAAAGCCATTTCCTAATGTAAATTTTCATGAAAATTCTCAAAAACTTAAACAAAATTAAACAGTGATTGAAGGAACCATTCAGATTCTTCAGGTTTGAGTTTGATTGGGCCTGATCACCCAGTTCTCTTGCATGTGCTTCATGATAGCACTCAATATCACCTGTTCCATGACTTTTCCCTGCACTGGCCTGTAGTTCCCTGGATCCTCCCTGCAACCCTTCTTGTAGATGGGCACAACATCAGCCAGCCTCCAGTCCAGTGGTGCTTCCTCAGTCAGCGTGGACTGCTGGAAGATGATAGAAAGGGGTTTGGCAAGCACACGTGCAAGCTCCCTCAATACTCTTGGATGGATCCCATTCGGCCCCATAGACTTGTGAATGTCTTGCTGGGCAGGCAAATCTCTACCCACCTCCTCATGAATCATGGGAGCCTCATTCTGCTCCTCTAACTCCTGGGAATGTACACACAGGGAACAACTTTCCTTACTATTAAAGAATGTAGTATTTTTTTTAAAATACACGTTACTAGAGATATAGAATCATAGAATCATAGAATAATCAGGTAGGAAGAGACCCACCGGATCATCAAGTCCAACCATTCCTATCAAACACTAAACCATGTCCCTCAGCACCTCATCCACCCATGCCTGAAGGATGGCAGCATATAAGATCTAATGTCACAAAAAGAAAATATCTAATGCAGATCTTGACATGTGCTATCAATGTTAGTTTCAGTTAAGGGGAATGAAAGAAATTCTTGAATAATAGTCTAAATGAAACACTGAACTTGATCATCTGTGAAATAAGTTTCTACTTACTTATGCTTTTCTTTACACAAAACGATTTGGCATTTTGCAGCAGAGTGAAGGATAATTGGGAACAAATAAAATGAATAAGGACAAGAAATTATGTACTTGAAAGTACTTAAATTTATACTAACATCCTGCTTGCCTACATAGAATTTGAATTTTATTAACTATATATGTGTAATATATACTGGCCATTTGTAGTGGATTGAGTCTGACCAGCAACTAAGAATCAACCCAGTTCCTCTGTCATCCTCCCCCTCAGTGGGAAGAGAGGAAGAATGAGAAAAGCAAAACCAAGAACACTTGGATTGAGATAAATACCATTTAACAGGGGAAGAAATGTTACGTGTGCAAGCAAAGTAAAATTTGTTCAACATTTTACATGAGCAGGCATATATCCACCCACTTCCAGATGAGGTCTTGAACGTGTTTTCTCATCAGTTTCTTGGGAAGAAAAATGCCATATCCACAACTTGTTTCCCATCCCTCCTTTCTCTGAGCTTTTACTGCTGAGAACAATATTCTATGGTATCGAATATCCTTTTGGTCAATGCCAATCAGCTGTCCCCAATTTCTTGCATACCTCCACTGCAGGGTGCATAGTGGGAAAAAGAGAAAGCCCTTATACTGTGACAGAACTGCAAAGTAATAGCATGGTGTTGTTATCAACACTGCTTTAGTTACAAATCCAAAGTACAGCACCATACAAGCTGCTATGAGGAAAAATAACTTCATCCCAGCCATATCCAATATATCACCATGTCTCAGGCTTAAACTCAGCTGCGTGAACCTCTTTTTCGAAACAAGAGTGTAATGAAAATATGGTCTATCTTTAATGCACTCTTTTTTAAACAAGTAATAGATATCTTGCCTATTTAAGAAAAACTCATTTGGACAGTTCACTATTATTTCTTTAACTAAAACACTTTATCCAAGCCACACAGTCTTCACAAAGTCCAGCTTTGTATTGGCACATAGGAAAGGGCAGTGGATGCCATAGGTATAATGGTGTCCATACAGATGAGACAGACAGCAATAAGAAAAGTAAATTGGGTAAAGCTGACAGACAGGATCATACTGAAGACCTCTTCCAGTACTGAGAAGAGCTCCCAGATCTTTTGACTCCTTCCACAATGATTTCATGTTAACAAAAATATATGCCCTAATATTTGCTGTAAAGGAATATATTTCACAAATTCAACTTCCACTTAAACTGGACTTCAGCCACAATGCAAAGTAAAATTTGAAATTGCTGTGCCTGTATAATAGATCTCCTACTCTCCTTTCAATAAATACCCAAGATTAGCATTCCCTATTTTGTTCAAGTCAGAGAACTAAGCCATCAGCTGTTCATAATTCCACACTTTTTGGAGTTAGATTTTATGATGACAGATATTATTGTTACTGAGCTCAGGAAATTTTCAGACTTTTGAAAAGTAAGGTTTTGCTTTCAATTTACTAATGTGTGTAATATATAGCAATGATAAGTGATAGCACTGGAGAAAAGGAGAAAACAAATTCCAGACAAGCTTGTCCAAACAGATAAGGACTGAATATATACGGAAATTAAAGTATCTATCTTTCCTTAAGTAAACAAGCAAGTAAAGCTTGTACACCTTCACTTCATAACACCCATGTTATGAGGTGCCCATATTTCTGACACTAAGTATATGCATCATGAGGAATTATTTATACTGTAGCTCTTTCAAGCATAAACAGAGATCTCATTTATTATTCCTCTGACATACAGTACTGAGTTCACTGTAAACTAGGAATTAATAATCATGCTAGATTAAAATTATTGGTATAAATAATTATCATTTTTAGACATTTGCCTGAAAATCATAATATTAGCATGGATTAATCCATAAAAAGAGAAAACAATAGGGGAAAGACTGCAGTCAGATCCATAATTACAGAAAGGAGAGTAGGAGATCTATTATACAGGCACAGCAATTTCAAATTTTCCTGCATTTCTAAGAGTGTTTTGATTTGGATTTTTCTTCATTTTGTTTCATCACATGTGACTGAACCATCTAAAAAGACAACTTGCTAAGACTAAGAATCAGAGAATCACAGAATTGTTTGAGTTCAAAGGGACCTTAAGACCATCTAGTTCCAAAACCCTTGCCATGGGTGGGGACACCTCCCACCATATGAGGCTGCCCAAAGCCCCATCTAACCTAGCCTTGAACATTTCCAGGGAGGGAGTATCCACAACTTCCCTGGGCAACATCTTCCAGTGCCTCACAACCCTCACTGTGAAGAATTTCCTCCTTATATCTAGTCTGACTCTGTCCCTCTCCAATTTATAGCCATTCCCTCTCATCCTATCTCTACATGACTTTGTAAAAAATCCTTCCCCAGCTTTCCTTGTAGTTCCCCCTTTTGGTACTGGAAGGTCACTATAATGTCTTATTTGAGCCTTCTCTTCTCCTCCAGGCTGAACAGCCCCAGCAATTTCAGCCTGTCATCATATGAAAGATGCTCTAGCACTTAGATAATCTTTGTAGCCCTCCTCTGGACCTGTTCCAACATTGTCATATCCTTATTATGTTGAGGATTCCTGAACTGGACACAATACTCCAGGTGAGGTCTCACAAGAGAGGAATAGAGGGGCAGAATTACCTCCCTTGACCCACTGGCCATACATCTTTTGGTGCGGCCCAGGATATGGGTACCACTGAACAGTCCACCCATCAAATACATAACACTGTAATTTAGAGAGAAAGATATTATGGGGGACCATGTCAAAGGCTTTACAGAAGTCCAGATAGATCACATCCATTGCTTTTCCCCTGCCCGCTGATGTGATTGCCCTATCACAAAAAGCCATTAGGTTGGTCATACAGGACTTGCCCTTGTTTAAGCCATGCTGGCTGCCTCTAATCACCTCCCTGTCCTTCATGTGCTTCAGCATATCTTCAAGGAGGATCTGTTCCATGATCTTCTCAGGCACAGAGGTGAAGCTGACAGATCAGTAGTCCCCAGGGTCATCTTCTTTACCCTTTTTAAAAACTGGGACAATGATACCTTTCTTACAGTCACCAGGGACTTCAGCTAACTGCCATGACTTTTCAAGTACCGTGGAGGGTGGCTTGACAACCACATCAGTGCATTCCCTCAGGACTCTGGGATGTATCCAGTCAGCTCGAGGACACATCGTTTTTTTTAATCTTTGATCTATCTGACATCTATCCTGCAGCTTTTTCCTCTATGAAAATCGAGATAAATTTTTCATAGTATCATGAAGCGTGGTCACAACTTATTCATGATGCACAGAAAACCATAGATTTCCTATCTAACCTGTGAACAACTGGAATTCAAAAGGATCTGTTCTGTGTCCTGTCTTGTTCTGTAAAGTACAGGGAAATGGACAGTTATTTTATTCTTCTCCTTTCCTCCACAAAATAACAATTTGTAGATCCCCCAACCTAGTTGTTTTTAATTTTGTGGTTCATGCTGACTTATAAAAGCAAGGTCAGACATGTAGATACTCTGCTAAACTGTTCAAAATGCCCACTGCCTAGGACTTCCAGAGAAAGTCCTCTAAGAAATCTCTGAATTTCTAAAAAAAATATCTATACTGAAAGATCATGTGTCTGGTCATTCCTGAAGTATTTTATTCTGCAAAGCTTAGTACAAAGCAGTCAGTAGGGACCTTATTTCAGCAAAAACTGTTTATGAGTAAACCGAGTTTCCCTAATTCCTGCCAAAGTTCGTTTAGAACATGCTCTCAATAAAATGATTTAAAGAGGGGTTTTATGTGTTTGTTCACCATGTACTTGCTTTCCCTGTCAACATTGTTTGATAAATTCCATGCTGTGTCTGAGCTTTATTACCCACAGGATGTTTTATACACATTGGATACTTGTTCCTTGCTGCAATCCTTGAGAATAAATCTGTCCATCTCCCAAGGCTGTATTCTTTTAATGATGAGTAATTGACCATACTATTTATCACCCACTTTCAAGGAAGTTGCCATGATCTTTTCCTTTTACTTTTGAGTGTCTCCGTTTCACCATCTAGTATTCTGCACAATTTCAGCAAAACTATCAGTCAGTCTTGAAGTGAGTCACACATTTCAGTTACTCTTTGGAGGATTTTAGTCTAAAGGTGACTGCCTTGAGATAAAAAAGGTTAAAAAAATCCCTCAAAGTTCTGATAAAATCATAAAATCAGCCAAGCCTGTTCCAGGCTTATAGAAAATGAGAAGACTCAGAAGAGGGGGAGGAGGAGGCTGTGTGTGCAAAAAACCAGATTACATTCTAATAAATGTTTGGACTAGATCAGACAATGATGTTCATTGAGTTGTAGATTTTGAAAAGAAAAAATGAAGAACTTTACCAAACCTGGAAAAAAGCATGCCTGTTTTGAAAGACAGAGATGTGGAGTTTTATGTCGCTGAAGTGACAGTACAAGAGAAATTCTGTCTCTCTTCAGTCATTTTCTAAATATCAACCTGCTCAATGAGTCTTTCTGTGTAAGCTATCTCTCTGTTAGGCCTGAAGGACTTCAAAGTCACAGAAGATCTGTTGCTATCTTCTGAAAAAGACATGGTGACAGCCTGTCAAAAAAAAATAATTCAATTAGGTCCAGCCTTCCTTTAAACAAAATTATTGTGATATTGAAGTATTGAAGTAGTTCAAAATATGCAAATATTGTCATGCTGATGTATTTCAAAATGCATTTATTCCTAGAACGAAGAGTAGCTGCCACTTCAAAGCTAGGTGAGTCCACAGATATTGCATTCCTTACTGCATTTTTTATATATTCAAAATACAAGCTAAATCAAAGCTTTTGGAATATTTTTTGGTTTGTTTTGTCACCCCCTGACAACCTTAGTACACACAAAGGAGATATTCAGACATAGATTATGTGGTTTCCTACAACAAAATGGCATAGTTATATGGTAAAGATATACAAGTGTACGTTCAGTGGCATGAACATGCTGAGCTGGTGTACTCATAGCAGCTGTTGCAACAATACAAGGACTATCTTCTCCCAGCCAACTGGCTACTAATTTCCAAAGCTGTTACACTCCATTCACAAGGTCCTGTACAATCAAAGTTACAGATCATATTTTTGTAATAAAACCATAAATAGCTACTGTTGTGGGTTTAGGATAATTAAGCATCCTTTTATTTGATATGTTGTAAAAACACATTGGACTTTTTTATATACCAGGTAGATTCAACCTGCTACAGAGGCTGTTGATGAAAAAGCAGTTGTATAGGAAAAAAGCATATGGAAGTCTTCAAATGTAGCTTGATTCAATAAAAAAAACCTTAATTTAGAAACCATACTTAGAAATAGAGATTTTATTGACAATTGCTTGTTGAAATGTACATATTTGTGAAAGAGACAGAGGATTAAGTTTAAAGGCAACAACAAGCAGAAGCAAAGAAAACAAAGACACAACATAAATATAGAAAATGCAACTATAAATTGAGAGAATTTTGGAACTCTGCTTCCTGACTGGAACAGGAACTTGGTGCATTGCCATCAGTACTGTCTCCCGCTGAAGCTGCAGAAGCAAGCCATTCTCAAGTCTTCTTTAAATGAAGGGAAATGGATTTAAAAAAATAATACTAAATGATTACAAGAGACAATTACTCAAATGACAGATAAATGTTTAATGTTCTGAATTAGCTCAAGTGGCAGGTCAAAGGCCAGTCGCTGAAACTTGATTTGTATCTTAAGTCCAATACACAAAATTGTGACATTCCCAGCCTTAAGTATAAATTATTTACAATTTCCTCATTTCAGCTAAAGGTTTATGATGAATGGTCTTTATAAAAATAAAGGAAATATTTATAATTCAATAGTAAAACTAATAATAATGTTACATAACTTTGTAGATGGTAAGAATACATGACTGTAAGAATGAGTGTAATAAAGCCCAAAGAACTATTTCATGAATGCTTATTCTTACATTAAGAATAAGCATTTATCAAACTCTTTTGTTTTAAAAGTCTGTGGAGATTGTATTTAACATTTTCTTTTAGTGAAAGTACAAGCTAATTAACGTATTAACATCCTACTGCAGACTGGGATTTTCTGTGATATTTAATACAAATCTCAAACTTTTATAATTATTTTAACTAGCTTTACCTTTTGTCCCACCTCATTTGACAGAGAGTGAAGAATGTTAAAAACAACCTAACATCTGTACATTATGCATGGAATTTGTATTTGTGCTGCATAAAAGCAGGAATAAGGAATGAACTGCAAGATACAAGTTATCCAGATTGCCAGACATAAAACAGAAAGGTAAAATGAGCTCTGATGCTATTTCACCAAGTCATGGTCATGCCAGCTGTATCCTGGACTGCATCGAAAGAAGCATAGTCAGCAGATCAAGGGAGGCGATTCTAACCCTCTACTCTGCTCTTGTGAGACCTCACCTGGAGTATTGTGCCCATGTCTGGAATCCTCAGCATACGAACGATACAGAGGTGTTGGAACAGGTCCAGAGAAGGGCCACAAAGATGATCCTCTGCAATGAGGACCGGCTGGGAGACTTGGGGCCATACATCCTCGAGAAGAGAAGGCTCCAGGGAGGCCTTATAGTGAACTTCCAGTACCTGAAGGGAGCCTAAAAGAAAGCAGGGAAGGGGGTTTTTACAAAGGCGTGTAGTAACAGGTCTAGGGAGAATAACTATAAACTGAAAAGGTGAAGGTTTAGACTAGACATTAGGAAGAAATTTCTCTTTATGAGGGTGGTGTGTCACTGGAACAGGTTGACCAGTGAAGTTGTACATGTGACCTGCCTGGAAGTGTTCAAAGCCAGGTTGGAAAGGGTCTTGAGCAGCCTGATCGAGTGGGAGGTGTCCCTGCCTCTGGTAGGGGTGTTGGAATTAGATGGTCTTTAAGGTCCTTTCCAACCTAAACCACTCTATCATTCTGTGATTCTATGATTAAAGTAATGGACCAGTGGGCCAATATCCCAAGCAATGAAAACATGTCGGAACAGAGTCAACAAAGAAGTAGCTTCTGAAATGAATGGTCTTTAGAAAGGAAGATGGAAAGGCAATGAAAATTAATGGTTAATTATTAAAATTAGGAAAATTATAAAAGCAAGTGTTCTTATAAGACTTCTATTTGCAGTGGTGCTGAAACTGTTAGTTATAACAAGTAACTGAGGCTACAAACATGAGCTCTAGGCTACCCTCTATGTAGGGCCCTCTATGTAGACTGCCCTCTGGTGTACCATAAGCAGCCTCATATATTCTGAAGTCTGTAAGGTAAACAAACAAGAAAGGGCTATTAAAGATGGACCAGAGACTGATGAAACTTCGCACATTGTGAGAATGTATCTGTTAATCATCTGGTCTTCTTAAAATAAAGGGAAAATAAAAATAAGAAGGAGGAAAGAACAGAATATTAGCCTGCTCTTTTTTTTTCTATTTAAATCTCATAAATATTTAGTAATGATAATGGTCCCTGTTTAACACCATTTTGCACATAGTGTGACTCTTCTGGCCTTTCATACATTGAGAGAGTCCAGATGAGGACATCATATTCTCTGTTATGGATAGTAACAAATCAGTACAGACAAAAGGTTATGACAACCTATTCAATATTATAGTTATTCTCTGTACTCGACTTAAACTTCAGTCTTTTCAGCCCTTCCTTGATGATACTTGTTTTACTGTATCTCATACATTTTCTCTCATATATTATTTCTACAGCTGTTAAGAAATCTATACAGTGTGAAAATACAAAAAAAAACAGAAGGAGGGCATTCTAGGTCTTGTCTTAGTACTTTATGTGAATGTTCAGATGAATTTAAGCTTATGGAAATAGCAAAAAGATTTAAAATATTAACCTCTCCACTTTTGATAAAAGGGGACATAAAAGATAAGAAAATAGAGCTAAAGAACTTCTCTGACAGAAGTATGGATAATAAAGTCCTGTCAGAAAATTCAACAGAACAAAAGACTGTGCCAATCAAGTAAATACAGGGAGGTTTTTGAGCAAAGGTTCAGAGTCCTGGTTCCCTGGTACCTAGACAAAAACAAAATGGTGATGTCTTTTCTTCATCAAAACTTATTACTAAGCTTTCTTTTTCAAGCAATTATAAGTTTCCTTTGTATTTATTGCAAAGGATAGCAAACGTTTATAATATTTTTCACTAATGAACTCACCTGAGGTAAGTGAAAGATTAGTAGTTTTGATTAAGTTTGTTCTGCTGGAATGTTCTTTAGATTTAATAACTAATAAAAGTGTGAAGGAGGGTCTATTAAGTAATATACTTAACGTAAAAAAATACAGAAAATTACAGTGTAAACTTTTTTTTTAATAGAATAATTCCACAAATTAAAGACTTGGGTTTTCCCAGAGTGCTCCCCAAAGACTGATCTTCAGATATCTCCTGAGGGCCTCGTCTCTGGCACCAGGTTCAACGTGAAGGGAGGTGTAAGAGTAAGCACTGCTCCCTCTTGCCTGGCTGAGCTCATGGTCCTGAGCCAGCACTTGGGGGGTGGAGCACTGAGCCAGCTGCTGTGGAGGGAGGAGGTTCAGCGGTGTGTGCTGCTTCCCTGCCTTCCCCTCACTCCCACCCAACTGCCCTGGTTGGACCTTCCTGAAGTAGCTTCTGTGCACATGTGGCAAAACCACCCCCCAAGTGCTGATGAGGCATGGACTGGCCTTATAAAAAACTGGCAAGGAGCTGCATAGTGCACGTGCCCATCACTCCAATCAGACCAGCCTGGACCACATGGCCTGGAAGAAGCTACTGCTGGAGCAACCACATGTTCCCAAGGAACTGCTGTTGCCTCGTTGATGTGGTGATTCTTTTTCCCTTTTCCATCTCTTTCTCTCCCTCCCTCTTTCTCCATTGCCTTACTGTTTCTTGACTGGCAGCGGTGTGTGTAGGATCAAATCTGAGTAGCTTTGGCTGTGTTCAGGGATCAGACTGTGATCTGAACAAACTGAAATCTGTTTATCTGCAACTTGGGGAAGCTGGACCCCCATATCTCGGCTGTGCACGCCTGTATTTTGGTCTGTTTATTTTGGTTGAAGGCAGAATAAATTTTACTTTGGATTTTCACCCTGAGAGTGACCTTGTCAGCCTATGGATCGCCGCACGGATAAATGAACCACCTTCTTCAACTGTGCAGGTTGAAAGAAGTCCAAACATGAGTGTGTAGCTCGTGGACCCAGGGTGTGACAACAGGTTTTGTGATTAATAGGTTTGTTAGAAAAGACAAAATGGATTCTTCCACTTGCTTAAGAGGTACAATGGCCACAGTCAGAGGAACCATAATTTCTTGCCCATAGAAAAGAAAAAAATCAGTTCAAGTGCAGTTAGATGAGTACACTTATCATTGTATTTGATCATTAAAATAATTTTTCCAAATTAGTTGCCTAATTTGCACTGCAGCGTACCACAGGTGAGCCACCATTTTAAGGTATCAAAAATATAAAATACCGCTGTTATAGTGAAATCCAAGGATCGAAACTTATAATGGAGCAGTTCCATGTTACAGGAAACTACACAAGCAGGGCTTTTACTCTCAGAAATCTTGGTAATATGATATGTACAGCTAGTATGTTTAATTTAGTGGTGTAGATACAAGCTATGTTTTCACGCTGTCTGCTTTGGTCTTTATTTCTCTCTAGTGCCTTAATAATCCCTATGTGTATATGCTTATTTGCCCCCGGTTCCCCCCTGGAGTGAGCCAGCTATTTCCTTCCAAAACAAAATCATGTCAAGTCTGACAGAATAGCTGCTCCACAGTTTGTCCCAAACACACAATATGAATGTATCATGCATGATTTCTTCCACCTGGCATAGTCCTTTACCACTATTCGAATATGACTTCAACATACCCTCATTCTGTGCCCCAAGGCAACACATGCTGCTAGCGTCTGCTGATTAAAGGCATCACTTTTTCATTATGTTAGGTGTTTTGAACTGTAGAAAACCAACAATAAAAAAACACCAAACACATGAAATGTATGTCTCAGGAAATCTTAATTCAAATGGCACTGGCTCTGTGTTAGCTACCAGTCCACTCCAGACTGGTCCACAAGGGAAATGTAAACCAACATCTGCAGCTGCTTCTCCCAGAGTGCCATCCTGGTGTTCAAAAATAGCCACAGCCATCTAATCATAACATTATGCTTAGGATCTTCCTAACACAAAATTTAGGAGCTGTTCCTTCCTCCAAAATAGGAGTTGTAACTTTATTGTTTCTAAAAAAAAAGAGAAAAGAGAGAAAAGGGACCTACCTTTAACATCTTAACCTAATTGTGAAGCACTTTGCTTTGCATTGTTTTCAGTCTGAGAAGATATTAATAAATATCTTCCATCTTCCAGAAAAGCACCCTGTCAGTCAAGAGTTACATATTAGTCTAAGTGATGTCATTCTTTACTGCCCATTTTGACTCTACGCTGCAGCCCAGACAAAAGCTCTTATTCTGAAAAATGCTACTTTTATGTAATATTTCATAGCTGATATGTCATTATGACACAAGTATTAAAAGAGAAAGGGTAAAATCAAAGCAAAAATTTATTCAAAAGCAAAATAAAGACCAAAACACTGAGTTGCACAGCTGAGATATGGGTGTGCAACTTCACAGAGCTGCAAAACAGATTTCAATCTGTTCAGATTGTAATCTGATCCCTGAACACAGCCCAGGTCACTTGAATTTGATCTGACACACACTAATAACAGTCAAGAAAACACAGTAAGGTAAAAGATATATATATGTAGAGAGAGAGAGCAGGGGGAGAAAGAGAGAGAGAAGGGAAAAAAGTGAGTTACCACTTTAATGGGTATTCAGCAGTTCCTTGGGAAAACATCATCACTCCAGCAGTAGTTTTTTCCAGGATGCATGGTCCAGACTGGTCCAATTGGAGTGATGGGTGTGCGTGCCACACGGCTCCTTACGAGTTGTTTTATATTGCCTGTCCATGCCCCCTCAGCATGTGGAGGGTGGCATTGCCACATGTGTGCAGAAGTTCCTTCGGGAGGATCCAGCCAGTTCCAGGGCAGTCAGCTGTGTTTGAGGGTGTTAGAGGGTAGTGCCCACTGCTGCACCTCCTCCCCACCATAGCAGCCAGCCCAGGGCTGTGAGCTTGGCCAGGCAAGGATTGGGGAGTGGGGGAGAGAGGTGCTTACTCCTGCTCCACCCCTCCAATCAAACTTGGTGCCACAGACAAGGCCCTCAGACAATATAATACAAACATTTAAGAGAGACAAAACAATGAAGTTGGTCTTTACACACCTGAAGAAAGTATGAGTAAACTGTTGAGAGTCGTTTTCTCCCTATGCCAGAAAAATCTTATGTATAAGGGAAAGAAAAAAAAAAACAAACAAACAAGAAACCCTCACAGATCTGAACCTTTGAAAAAGAAAAAAAAATTCAAAATGTTCCAGATGAACAAAATGCCCAGAAGGAATGAATTCTAAAACACCCTTGCAGCTTGAATGCTTACAGCAACTGATGCTTAACAGTGACTAACAATTCTATCAAATTTTTCTAACAAATATAAAGTCAGGCAAAAACGTAAGGAGGTTTCTGTGGATCAAGAAGGATATCCTCATCAAACTGTTTTGAAAGTTTACAATATGTGACTGCCCAATAAAATTGTTATCTAATAAAGATAATGAAGTTACTTAGAAAACTCTTAACTGAAAAGTTACATTTTTTTTCAGCTTTAGATCAAACTAGAATACTGTTGAAGTGTCCTTAAATCTTTGAAAGTCATGCACTGAAAACACTCATTCAATGGAATCTGAGTGGGATTCCATTATTCTGATGGAAAATGTTCTTATTTCATGAGCTGTCCAACAACCTGACATTGCCTTTGATCATTGTGTTGCTAGTTATCTTAGCTTGAGCTAGTTCCATTGTTGCTAGTTATCTTAGCTTGAACTAGTTCCATTGTTTGTGTATTTGGTTGGATATTTAAACTTTCCTTAGCCTAACAATGAAAGCAAATACATTCCTCCCCATTGTGTGGCCCAGTAAATTTTCAGGACTCAAATTTCTTTCCATTTTCTGACATTCTCAGACTGTTTCTCAATATTTTCCCTTTTCAAATATGTTTAGGGGGCAAAAGTCACTCTCTTGTCATGAAAAATCAATAAAGACTATAATGGTAATGAATTTACTTTCAGGAATACTTCTTTGCAAGTTTCATTATACAGCACCAGACACCCCTGATATGTATACTTACCATACAGTACCATTTCCTCCAGTCAGAATTTCAATGAGCACCATCTGATACATCATTATTTATCACTTTCTCACACCTGTATAAACTTTCATTACAGCTGAATACAAATTATATAAGTGAATCATGCATACATGCAATTGTAATAACTATCACCATCTCTGAACAAACAATATGTAGGGTATTTCTGACACCTACTGACTTTCATTACTAAAAAAATAATTTTGTCAATGTATGATTTTTCTATTAATTATTGTTCCATGTATGTGATTCTTCTTTACCTGTATTTGTTGTGTCTTAAACATTGTCGGTCTGAAGGGCTGCATGCACCTGAGGGGCTTTTCTGTGGCTCCTGGTTAACAATTGTCTGGGCAGTCAGCTACAGAGGAGAGGGGAGGAGGTGTGACAGCAGGCACTGCCCACACCCCCATCCCTCCTCCTCCACCTAACTGTGCATGTGCACCCTAGGTTTTCAGGCAGAATTGATTCTGGCAAGGGCCATTGCCTGTGACCCTGAAGACCTCAGCCCAAATTCAAAAACCTTCCTGAAGGAGTTTGTGCATGTGCCCCAGTGTCAGAACTTTCCCAAAGAGCAAATGCACACTCCTCAATTTGAGAACTTTTACAGCGAAACCACCCTTCACATCCTAATAGGGCATAGACTTGCCCTATAAAGAGTGCCTGCCAAGAAGGCATGAAGCACTTGCTCACTGCCCCATGGAACCTTCATGAAGAAGTGCTGCTGCCTGACTGGCCTGAAGAACTACTGGATCACATATTCCAGAAGAATTGCTGCTAGATGGACCACATTTTCCTGAGGAACCACTGTTCCCCACTGGCGTGGTGATAACTTTTCATTTTCCCCTGCTACTTATTTCTCTCTCCTTCTCTGACATGTTTTACCATATTGTCTTTTTTCTTGGCACTATGGTGTATTGGATCAAATACAGGTTGTGTTGTAATTTGTTTAGTGACCTTGACTGTGTTCAAAGTATCAGATTGTGGTCTGAACAGATTTGGTTCTGTTTTTATGACTTTGAGAATCTGCAACTCGGAGTGAATGCAAATACCTGTGTTGTGATTTTGGCAGTGTCCAAAATAAATACTGCATTTGAATTTACCGACGGAGATTTGTTGGTCTCCAATTTGCCATGAAGCAGAAGTTTAATATATTGCTACACTGAAGTACTGAAAAGAGAATCTACTCATAATGCTTTTAAAAAATAATTTTGTTGAAAATTGCCTTTTGTAATGTAATAAATGTTTTAATAATATAGATCCATATTATTTACTTCAGTAGATCTTTACTCCAAACAACAGCCAGTCAAGGTGCATTTGCTTCTGTTATAGTCCCACAACTGAATTTTAGATGAACCAGGGCAGAGAACAGGTTTGTTTGAATCCATTATGTACAAGGTGAGAAAAGGAAAAAAAAAAAAAAAGAGAGAAATCCCTGTTCATTTTCAATGAGATCATAGAATCATAGAATAACCAGGTTGGAAAAGACCCACCAGATCATCGAGTCCAAGTCTCTGTACAGTTCCCAAATGGCACAGCAGATTATGTAAAACAAATTTGGAGCCATTTTTCAGTTGAGGCCAAAAACTTGGTATCAGAGAAATGCTGCTGACATTATATTTTCTTTTTCATGTTCTTTTATAGTCTCTGGATATGTGCTTCATCTGCCATCTTTGGAGTTATTGAGATTTCCCTCTGTGAAGGAACGGGTGGCGGCTTATGAAAGGGATGGTAGCCTTGTGGAAAATGATTTTGAGCTGGAATTAGGGTCTAGAACAATTGCCCACAGCCAACTCTCCACACGAGAACTCTACACAATCAGCTCTGCACAGGAACAACTCTATGCAGGGACACCCAAACCTCCACCCCTAGCCCTCTCCACATGGAATTGTCCTTGTGGAGCGTGAGCTGCGTAGAGTTATGCTGCATACTTGCCCCACAGAGAGCTGTCTGCCAGAAAGCGTTGGCTGCAGAGACTTGGTCATGGAGTTGTCCCTTTCTGCTGGAGTGTATCTCATGTTTTACACGGGACATGCTAGGACACTGGAGACAGAACTGCTAGAAGTATCTTGGAAGTTTCAGTCAAAAAGAACAGAGTAGAAAAATCTTTTCCTAAACCCATCTTCAAATGGGTCCCAATTTGCAATGATATTGACTCTGAAAGATATTATAATTTTATTTATCTGTTTTAGGGAGTGAAAGTCCACTAGAGTCTAAGATTTATGCTGAATGGTCTGGCTTCACTCCAGATCAGAGGCATTTTGGAAATACCATAATTCAGAAATCAAAGATGTTCTGTCTGGATTGACCTCCTTGTGAGATACTAATGTCAGAGACAAAATGCTTACATGCTGATTTCTCTGAGAAGCTGTATATCTTACATTACTGCAGTAAACTTCCTTTGCATTTCAGTTATGTGAAAACTGAGACTTGTTTTTCCCTTCTCTCCCAGTTATTTTTATACTTCAGTAGGACCATATATGTGATTAAACAGATGAAAATATGTAAGTATTCTCTAAGTTAAGAGATTTGGACAAAGAAGGGTAAAAGATAATTTTGACTTCGTGCTCTAACTACAATGACGGCAGTTTCCCTTCAACATGAACAATAAGCAAATTTTCTGTAAAAGAAAGTGTCTGTAACTGTTGCCAACTGCCTAGGAAAAAAATAAAAATCCCTGCATTAATCTTTTTTAAGTATATTTTTGTTGGTATACGAAAGAAAGTTCAGAATGTGTCAATAGGGAAGTCATTTTGTATCTACTCTTGGTTTTGTGGTGGTTTGGGGTTTCTTAATAAATACTTTTTTGACTTTTGTTTTTTTTTAAGCAGGGTACTATTCATTTAGGTATTTTGGTGTGTTGTAGACACTTCAGACATTTACATGACTCCTTTAGAGTAATATGTATGTTTGTGATTATTTTCTGTAATAGAAAGAGACAAGGTAGACCTTTTTGAATTGGTAGAGTTAAAGTGATCAAGATTATTAACCTAGAAGACAGGAAAAGGTCATGGAAGTAGCAAAAGCTATTTGACAGTAAGAGATTAGAGTGAGTTCTACACTTCCTGCCCATTTGCTAATAATGACAGTGAATCGTGCCAGTAAGACTAAATTTATGCGTACCTTCATCTCCTACTGGCACTTCAAATGTGTAAGATAAGGGTAGAGTTGACCACTAAAAAACTCTGTGTCTTTTCAATTTATCCAAGGCATTTATATCCCCTTATGAAAAGGGATCTAAATGCCAGTTTACCTGACATTAATTTGAATGAAAAAGAAGACTTTGTCATAGTGTTCTTCATTTTTTGGGGTGACTGCTTCTAGTTTACTGATGAAGGTTTTGTATTCTAGTAACTTCTTCTGACTAGACCCTGCCAAAAAAAAGAATCTTAATATCCTTCTATTTAAACTTGAGAAATTACATCATAATATTATTTTTCTCTGTACTTTCATATCATAATGTAAATATCTTCATTTCATATCCCTAAGCTAGTTTGCTTTCTTGTCAGAATGTTTAGAATAGGCACTAAATTCCAAGTCAATGTTGGTTATATCTCAGCAGGTGAAAAGACTAATCCCTGCACTTCTACACATTATGACTTGAACAAGGTAGTAAATAAAATATTGCACTGTATTAAGTAGAAAACATATAAGCAGCCTTAACTGCAAATACAAGCTGGACATTAGCATTATTAACAGGGCATTGATTATTTTATCAATAATAGGAACTACAATATATAGAGTGAAACATTATTTTCATTGTGATTGATAATACTTCTATTTTCATTATTTTAAGTACAATGGTACAGCATATTTTTTACTTCCAAGTGCTGGCTCAGACTGTCAATTCAAAGGGACTAAATATCCTGATGCTGAGATACTGCAGTTTGTGATCTCCTGCCAAGCTCGCTGCATTTGATGGTAAGCATGGTTTTTCTGATGATTTTATTAATGAAAGGGAGTAATAAACAAAACTATAAAAATTATACTTGCTTTTATCTACAAATGATGAGAAGAAAAGTAAAAGGAAAAGACCTGTTTTTTTAAAGGAATAAATTGAAAAGGTTTCAAATCCAGATAAAACTTCTACAAATCCAATCCTAAAGAAAAGAAGAGGATCTTCTAAAAGTTTCTGTGTTTCTTTTTTTTCTCAAGAAATGCCAGAAATGCCATTAAATAGAACCATATCTTACTTTATATTAAAATAACATTCATTTTGCTGAGATCAGCATTTTAAGTATCTCAGGATGGCAGCGTTTCAGAATATTTCACATTTGTTGGGTTTACTCTTAAAACTTGTTTGGGTAATATATTCACCATTGTGGGTGCACCTCAAGGTTTGAACTAAATGTGGGCAAAATGTCAGGTATGAGAGAGACCAACACTTTATACTACATTATGGAAAATCCATTATAGGAAAGTTATGCAAAATATGGATATTGATTTCAAAGGTACTGGTATGTTCTTACTTACAGTAATTATATATATTTTGTATTGGAAATAACTTTTACATGTAACAACCGAATCATGTTTACATTTGTTAAGTGGAGCTCCTAGCTTGTGTCCGAGCAATCCACAGACTCACAGAAATGCTGGCTGAAGCAGAAGTTCAGATCTGAAGCTGCAAGTGTTAAACAGTAAATTTGGTCCACTCATGCCTAAAGATGTTTTGGACAGGATCTGTTAGCAATAAAGAATTAGTGGGCTTGTTGAGTGATGTGTCTCAAATGCTTCTGAATCAATTGGACACTTTTCTATGCCAGTTCAGGGACTGCAGTGACTGTGATGGATGTAGGATGGGTATGCATGATCTTGTAATTCTCTGTGCAGGCATGATAAAACAGTTCCCTTACATGGACAATTCCCATGGTAGGAAGGGCTGTTAGCTCTTGAAAGAGCTGCTAGCTTCTGATAATCCTGATCTGGATAGGATTTTCAAACTAGTTGTTCTCTGGAAGCTATTTTTTTTTTTTTTTTATTCTGATAGAAGAACTTATCTACCACTTCCTTCACTTAGCCCAGGATTAACAGCAGTTTTTAATTCTCTGTTGGTAGCACCCCAAAAGAACTTCAATTTACCAGCACGCATTTTTAAGGAACTCTGTAACAAAATACATATGCCTGTACATTCATGCTCCTGAATTTCCTTTCTGCCAAGCAAGACTCTGAGTTTATGAATATGGTCATCTGTGTTTGTGTCTGTGTTTTTCAGAACTGTGATCTTAACTTTCATATTTGCTAGTCTTGAACTTAGAGATCTCAAATGCACAGTCATGTTTTAAACTAATTTTCACTATCTCTCTGAGTTTATATTTGGCTCTTAGTAACATGTCGAAGTTCTAAGTATAAAAAATTGGTGCTCAGTGTGTTTGTAAAAAAATTGCAAGAAGAAGGAGTCGGTTTATCTAACCAAGCTGGGATGTGGAAGGGTTTACACTCTAAGAGGAAGCATGAGAGTGAAAGATCTAATGACAGTAATTTTCACATTCATATTGATGTCTCAAATGTCCCTCTAGTCTCATTTTTCATTGCTCTTGTTTTCTTATGTGATTCCTATCCATGAGTCATCTTTTCCACACTGAAATGTTTAGTAGTTTTCCTTAAACATTTTTCTATTACCTGCAGTTCATTCTATTCACACGCTTATTCTACTCTCCTTTTTTTTACTTATGAATTCTGAACGATTTTGTCCATTATTTTGTAGCCATGCTTAAATTTTTGCTTTCCAGTTCTTCCTTTTTCACATCAACAAAGTTATTTTATACTGCACATCTTCTGCTGTTAATCCTTCTGTATGTTTATGTCCTTTTTTTGTATTGCTGCAACAAAGTCTAGTAAACTGAGTTTTACTTGCCACAAAAGGCACTTAATTTCTGTACTGAATCCTGTTATGAAGGTTCTGTGAGGTACTGCTGTGTTGACTGGTTTGGATTTCATAGTTAATCTGTTCTCCCCTTCATTTCTGCTGTTTCATGTCAAGCACCATTATTTCTGCATTCAGGGTAACTCCAGCATTCACAGTCCTTGATGCCTGTTATCTAGTCACGTGGCGTTTTTTGGCTTTTCCATGAAGTTAAGTATCACCATCAAGCATTCATAATTTTCTTAGTGGGTAAGGGAACAAACCATATATACATGAAGTCAGGAATTTTTTGTTAGACTAATTAAAGTTTCAACAGTTTAATCAAACCACAAGAAACAGTTCTTCTTAGTCCGGTTACAGTAATGATAACACTTGAAGTTCAAATTAATGCAGAAGGTCTCATTAACAGTAATAACCTCAAAATTGTTACAGAAAAAAAATCATCCTAATACCTACTCTTTTCTTCTATGTAATATTTATGCTTGTCCTTCCAAAATTTCTGTAAATTTCTTGATCAGTTACATCAGTCTTTCCCAAGCAGAGAGGTGTTGGGATGTCAGAAGGAGACTTCAATGTCCTGAGCAGGTAGTCACTTGGTAGAAGTGATTCTCAAGGAAGCTGTCCCATGCTCCTCAGTCTCAGAATTGTCCACCGACTCTGAATAAGATAAAAATCAATTACTTGTTATGAAGTCACTACTTAGGGTTGTCAAAATTTTTCTCATGACAAGACAATCAAGAATCACTTGGCCATTAGGAAGTTTTTAAAAGAAGGCAAAAACTGCTCTTGCCAAAGGAAGCTCAGACAAGTATCGAGTCCTTGCACTGAGGGGTCAGTGCAGCACTGTGGTTTTGTACTACTAATGGCAAAATCATACGTAGTGAGCTACTCCAATGAGTCTGAGTTTAGATCATGTATAGTGCTGATTTTACTTGTTTACCATAAGAGCCATCTTGAAAGCCCAGAGTCTCTACATAACCACTCCACATGTTATGTAGAGTATCTACACATGATATTAGACATGTTCAACAAACACGTTTGTTGAACAAAGAAAAGGTATACTCTGCAACTATGATGTAAGCATAAAAATATAGGATCCAGCACAAATAAGGATGGCCATGCGTGCTGATTGTGTGAGTAACTTTGGATTTGGATTTGAGATGAGTCAATAATTAATGACTGCACTATTCACTTTATATTGTGTCATCATCTTTACGTGAGGGCAGAATTTCAACTTAGACTTTCACAGTCTCAAAAAGTAAATATTTCTAATTTGTTCTACGACAATAAAAATTTTATTACTGTATATTAGCAAAAGTATAAAGAATTAGAATGCCTCCATCTTCTTTAGTCTCCAGTGAGTATTTTCTTTTCTTCCAGTAGCTGTAATTCTCAAGATGGCATCCAAAAATAAATTAAAAAAAAATTATCATGATTGAATAAAGCACAATTAAAAAAAATTACTGTGCTCTTACTGCAAAATGGCCATCTTGGATACTTTAGTTGTTTTATCTCACATTATAGGTCTCTTGAGTTCAGTATTTTGTTTCTGATTACAAATGGTGTTTTCAGAGAGTAGTTTCCATAAGAATTATGTAAGGCAACCTAAAGAGTAACATGCAAGTGACGTGATTAATATTGCAGTTCCAATAAAAGTATGTGAAATCTCAGTTCTTGAATTAGAGCTATCAAAACTCAGTTACTTACTACTCTATTTACAAAAAAAATTGTATAGGCTGAAGAGTCACTGAAAACCTGATAAAGATGATTAAATAGGCAAATCCCTAAACCTTTATTTATACTTAATTAACATAAACAGCATATATATTAAACAATAATTGCTAATTCTAACTTTCCCACTAAGGGCTAAAAAATTTTTGGAACTTGGCTAACAAAACATTAGATAATATTCCAGTAAGATCATAATAAAAGAGCTAGTAAGAAGAGGGTCCAGTTGGTTTTTACACATTTTTATCTAGTACCATTTGGAAGATACTACTAAGGTGGCAGTATTTTCTACAGGATTATTTGTAAAGTCAAAAATGTTGTTTAGGATATGACAAAGCAAAGAAAATACGTTCATTGTTATAATGTTTCATTCTATACACTTCTAGTTATTTTATATCACAATCCTATTGCAAAAAAGTGCTATTATCTACTTCATTATTTCAAGCTCAGAGAAGTGACAGCACATCAAAATTCAGAATTGAGTGAAAGCAGCAAGTGAAATTTTGATGAGAAGTCTAAATCATGAATACTGCCTGACAGAACTGAAGATGAATTCTTAATCAGGAAAAAAAAAAAATATATTCAAGAAACAGTGTCCAGGCCTTAATAGAAAAAAAACGGAGAGGGTAAAATGCAGCTTTCCTATTTACATTAATTCTGTCATAGTTAATTTGTCTCAAATGTCCTATTTTCCCAACATCCCCATTTAACTACTAGTTAAGGATATATCTTACAAAGGTTTGAAAAACTTGTTTTATCTTTGATATAAATTGTGTGATATTCAGGAAGCTTCTGCCTTAATTGTTTTCAGTTTGATTTAATTTACAGGAAAAGTTGCTCAGTGTGGTATGAACAACCTGTGACACTAGAAAAAAAATGTGGCATGGATGACGAGAGAAAAGAGATGATAGCACAGGTCTTAGACGGTTCCACATACCACTTTGGTCAACTTCTTATCACTGTAGCAGTGCAATTCTATGAATCAAATAAAAACAGTTTTACCAATTACATACGTAACAGAAAACTTCTGTATTTACGAAGCAAAGAAAGGAAAGATAACATAAACTGACTGCTGCTTTAAGAAGACATAAAGTTAGACCCAAGGGGCCCAAGACTGAAGAGAAAGAAATCCCTGCCATTAATATCATGCTCTTCCTGATTCAGGACTTTTGATTTTGAACTTTGAACATATTACAGATGTGTAATGAAGAAAACTATTTCCTGTGGGTAGTGGCATTACTTTTTTTCTTGTCAAATATGTAGTGAAGTAGTAAGGAGGGAGTTACAAGCAAGAAAATGCTCAGTCTCATAGTTAAGCCAGTTAAATGGATAAGGATGTCTAAAACTTTATGAAGGGGGTTTTATAACCTCTTGAAAAAAAGAAAGCTACTTAAAAAGGCTTCAGTGGACAAATAAGCCTCAGAGACCATGTTTCTGTGATTACCTTCCTGAAGAACTGAAGGAAATGCTTGGAATTCCTACCTGAATGCTATAAGGCCCCTAAAATAATACTTCAAACAGATACAGCAGTCAAGTGTAAAGAAATATACACAATATACAGCTGGAAAACTGCCTGGAGGAGAAGGACCTGGGGGTGTTGGTTGACAACCGACTGAACATGAGCCAGCAGTGTGCCCAGGTGGCCAAGAAGGCCAATGACATCCTGGCTTGTATCAGAAACGGTGTGACCAGCAGGTCCAGGGAGGTTATTCTCCCTCTGTACTTGGCACTGGTGAGACTGCTCCTTGAATACTGTGTTCGGTTCTGGACCCCTCACCACAAGAAGGATGTTGAGGCTCTGGAGCGAGTCCAGAGAAGAGCAACAAAGCTGGTGAAGGGGCTGGAGAACAAATCTTATGAGGAGCGTCTGAGAGAGCTGGGGTTGTTCAGCCTGGAGAAGAGGAGGCTGAGGGGAGACCTTGTTACTCTCTACAACTACTTGAAGGGAGGTTGTGGAGAGGAGGGTGCTGGCCTCTTCTCCCAAGTGGCAGGGGACAGGACGAGAGGGAATGGCCTCAAGCTCCGCCAGGGGAGATTTAGGCTTGAGATTAGGAAAAAATTCTTCACAGAGAGGGTGGTTAGGCATTGGAACGGTCTGCAAAGGGGGGGGTGGAGTCGCTGTCTCTGGAGGTGTTTAAGGTTAGGGTGGATGAGTTACTTAGGAGCATGATTTAGGGATTGGTTGGACTCGACGATCCAGTGGGTCTCTTCCAACCTGGTTATTCTGTGATTCTGTGAAATATGTATGATAGCACTTACACACCAGCCATTTGAGAGTGCTTATGAGCACAGTAGCTAGGATGCAAAATGTAACTGGAGGATAATAAGTAATACAAACAATATATACATTTCAGTAAAATGGTCAGAAAAGTCATTTTTTTATCTATAACTGATGTCTTTGAGTTTCATGGGTTTTTTGTAGTTTGAAGCTCTTAAAAAAGCATAATATTTTCAGTTCTTAAATTTCCATTTCAATATAATCTATAAGAAAATAATCAAGAATAAAAAAATATTCCTGGGCACTCTCTTTTTCACGAGGAACTTAATTTTGGTCAATCATCTGCATTTATGTAAAAACGCAGGAAGACATTTCTCTTATTTCAAGTTTAAACCACAGACCTGAAATAAGGGGTTCAGTTCTTTGCTTAAGTAGGTTGGTATTTACTAATATTTCTGGTGAATTAAATATACCAATCATACAGCAAATTTTTGAAGTCCTTATTGTGGTCTGTTCTGTGTTAAAAATCAAATGAACATCAACTTTTTTTTTTTTTCTTTTTAAAGCAGCAGAAGCACCAGAGTGTGTGTATTTAAATACTCTGATGTATCTTTTGCTGCTGCTGCTAGAATCATGCTGTTGGCATATTTAAAATGAGCCATCAATCACACATGTAGACAATAACAAGCACTTTGCTGACGGTTTTCTGACCCAGATAACCTTAAAGTGAAATATTAGAATATAGAGTGGAAAAATAGCATGATCCAATCTTTACATGTATTACTGTGACACCTAATATATTGGCTAATCTGTATAACTAATGCAACATTGAGGATTTGGGGGGTTCACAGAATCACAGAATCACCAGGTTGGAAGAGACCCACTGGATCGTCGAGTCCAACCATTCCCACCAATCCCTAAATCATGCCCCTAAGTACCTCATCCACCCTCACCTTAAACACCTCCAGGGAAGGCGAGTCAACCACCTCCCATGGCAGACCGTTCCAATGCCTAACCACCCTCTCCGTGAAGAACTTTTTCTTAATCTCAAGCCTAAATCTCCCCTGGCAGAGCTTGTGGCCATTCCCTCTTGTCCTGTCCCCTGTCACTTGGGAGAAGAGGCCAGCTCCCTCCTCTCCACAACCTCCCTTCAGGTAGTTGTAGAGAGTAATAAGGTCTCCCCTCAGCCTTCTCTTCTCCAGGCTGAACAACCCCAGCTCTCTCAGCCGCTCCTCATAAGATTTGTTCTCCAGCCCCTTCACCAGCTTTGTTGCTCTTCTCTGGACTCGCTCCAGAGCCTCAACATCCTTCTTGTGGTGAGGGCCCCAGAACTGAACACAGTACTCGAGGTGCGGTCTCACCAGTGCCGAGTACAGAGGGAGAAGAACCTCTTTGGACCTGCTGGTCACGCTGTTTCTGATACAAGCCAGGATGCCATTGGCCTTTTTGGCCACCTGGGCACGTTGCTGGCTCATGTTCAGTCGGTTGTCAACCAACACCCCCAGGTCCTCCTCCTCCTGGCAGCTTTCCAGCCAGGCTTCTCCTAGTCTGTACCTCTGCTTAGGGTTGTTGTGCCCCAAGTGCAGGACCTGGCATCTGGCCTTGTTAAACCTCATGCCGTTGGTCTCAGCCCAGCAGTCCAGCCTGTTCAGGTCCCTTTGCAGAGCCTCCCGACCCTCCAGCAGATCCACACTTCCACCCAGCTTGGTGTTGTCTGCAAACTTGCTAAGGGAGGACTCAATGCCTTCATCCAGGTCGTTGATAAAGACATTAAACAATTTGCTTTAGGCTGAGATTTTTTTGCTTTTTTCTTTCTTCTCAAAACGACCTATTTAATTTTACTTTTTTTTCTTCTAAGTTTAGACTTATTTTTGAGATCTATAGTCAGAGATAGCTAACTGATGAAGATTAAGAGTTGAGCTTAAATGAATATAGATCCTTGTATTCTTGTTCCTATGTTAGAATAAGCAATAAAATTATTTAGGATTTTCTGAAGTCTTGGAACATCATTTTTCACTTTCTTGAATGTGTTCATAGTAGGATTTACCATCTTCCATTTCAAATGTCAGAGAATTACAAATAGGACATAATATTTCTGTATTCTACAGCCTAATGACAAGGAAGTCTGTTTTCTTATGCATGTCCATAGAAGACATACAGTAGTCCTTTAACATATAGGCAACAAAGGAGAATCAAGGGAATGAACTTAACATTGTTAGCTTGATCTTTCCAAAAACTCTCCGTGGGCTGTAAATCTTGGCCAGCTTCTTGTCAAAATCAATCATTTCAAATTTAATCAAACCATTTAGGAAATGAGGCTACCAATTAAGAGGTTGATAAACTCTTCTTTTGAGTGGCAGTAGCTTTAATTTTATGATTAAAACTCCACGAAGAGCAAGAGTATTCATTTTTGTTTCCAACAATTATTTACTGGAACATGTGACGGGAAACATAAAACTAGACCTTTTCTCAACGTAAACTGACATACAATGTTCAGATAAGAAGAGTCCAGCATAATTCTGCTCAAATATCAATTAAATAGAATAGCAGTGTTAGCATGGAATGTATGGAACTGTTTCTGAAGATGACCAACTCAAATGCCATGCCTCAAGGTAAACACAGGCTGATGATCTGTTACATCAGGTGACCAACTTGCAAGAAACAGTTATGGGGCTGCTCAGTATTAGAGGAGCCAAGACAGTGATCTATAGGTGGTTTCATAACCTTGTTTCCATAGCAGATGCCACTGAGACTGAGGCACCTTGGATCCTGGTGACCCACAAAAGCAGGACTCCAGTCTCTGCCCTCCAACATTACAAACTGAAACAGATATGGAGGTTTAACAATTGAACACACCCACAAACAAGGTCTGAATGGAGAAACTGTACGAGCAGCACACAGTGAATAGAAAGAAATTATGAGTGCTCGTAGTGGGTAACTCTGTTGATGGGCACTGAGGTACCCATCTGCCAGCTTAACAGGGAGTCATGAGATGTATGCTGCCTCCCAGGAGCTAAGATGCAAGACATTACTGAGAGGGTGACACAACTTGACCACAGACTACCCTCTGTTGCTCTTTCATTGCGGCATGAATGACACCACAAACCAGAACCTGGGAAGAATTAAGGAAGACTATAAAGTCCTGGGGTGTAAGTAGAAAATATTGGTGTGCAGTTTATCTTCTTATCCATTTTAGCAGTGGGAGGGAAGGGAGCAGCCAGAAAAAAAACATACAATGCACATCCACTCCTGATGTAAGGTTAATACTATCATAAGGGTTTTGGCTTTTACGACATTGCACCATTCTTTGATGATTATAACCTCTTAGGGAGAAATGGAATCCACCTTTCTAGAACAGATGAAGGAATAAGCTAGGCCAACTGAAGTAACAACAAACATTTCTTAACTACCTTCCAGCAATAAGAACCAGGAGGAAAGTTTCCTAAAGGGTGTGCATGACTATGGTGGATCCTCTTCCACCTCTCCAGGGAATGCTCAATTACCTCTCAGAAATGCCTGTAAACCAGTGCACACAGCATGGGGAGTAAACAAGAAGAACTAGAGATCTGTGTGTGGTCACAGGGCCATGATCGTGTTGCGATTACAGCGACATCTGAGATGACTCACTTGACTGGAATACCCTCATGGGCGGATCTTACTAGGTTCAATCCTTTTTTTTTTTTTTTTTTTTTAAGATTTCACAATGTCTGCAAGAGCTTTATTAACCTTCTACCTCACTGACTACTTGTAAGCCTGAAAAGCCTAGTGTCTGTAGCATAAGCTGCTGCCTTTCATGTCTGGCATCTGAAACCTCTGAGAATTCATGTTCTGTTTGGAGTTTTGTTTATCCCCAAATCCCTAAAAAACGCCCATCTGGAGCTATTACTCTCAAAATTACTAAGCCTTTCATTGCAGATCAAGCTCTGAGGCTTCCTTTAAACTCATGAAATCAGCCATTAAAGTTGGGACCTGCTATGAAGCTAAATGTAAACAACATTCTCATTAGATCCACTAATTCTTTAAGCAGCAACAGCATTGACAAGAAGATCAATTTTAATAAGCAGCTAAAAGGAAGCATCTTGTTCACAGATTTGGTTTTTTTATGAATTTGATCTCATTTTGATCAATTGAATATTGTGAAAAATTAGATTTTCCATAAACTTAATGTATTGCCTTATGTCTTTCTACAGTTCTAAATACTGAAGCCCTTGTGACAAGATCTTTAGCTCTTGGCATAGAAATTTCCACACCTCACATCCCTTATACACACATACAAACACAGATATTCATGGACACACAGTTTTGATGAATATTATAGAATTATAGAATGTTTTTGAGTTGGAAAGGACCATAAAAATCATCTAATTCCAACAACCCTACCATGGGCAGAGATATCTGCTACTAGATCAGATTGCTCAAAGACTCATCCGCTCTGGTCGTGAACACCTCCAGGGATGCTGTATCCATGATTTCTCTCAGCAATCTGTTTCAGTGCCTCACCACCCTCACAGGAAACAAAATTATTCTTAATATCTAATAAAAATGTATTTTATTTCAGCTTAAAACCATTACCCCTCATCCTGACACAACACTCCTTGATAAAGAGCACCTCCCCAGCTTTCCTATAGGCCCCCTTAAAGAACTGGAATGCTGTTCTAAGGTCTCCCTGGAGCCTTCTCTCCTCCAGGCTGAACAATCCCAACTCTCTCAGACTGTCCTCGTTTGGGAGGTGCTCCAGCCCTCTGATCATCTTTGTGGCCCTCCTCTGGACTACCACATTATATAAACATAATAAAAATTTTCCAGTCATCTGTTTAGCATCTTGATTAATATAATGCAAAAAAATAATAAAATGGAGCACAATGACTACTTAAAGAGAAACACCTGCACACACTGAAACACATGGGTAACATGAATGTAATACAACCATTTTGTCTCATCAAATGGATGCCTTTTCCTTCACTCTGTTTTTATCATTATTATTATTTCAATGTCTGTTTTAATGGCAAATCCCAGGGTCACTGTGATATGCTTTACCTCATGATCTTCTTCATGTACCGATATTCTTATGTTGTTCTTTCAAACTATTTAATTCTCTTCCACTAACTCTGCTTAGACAATAAGTTGTTTGGATACAGACACTGTCATTAGCTGACCTCTGTCTTTTACTTTCTCTTGGATTCCTCAGTGTGAATAAGGCAATCACAAATATAACAAGTTTCTCAACTTTTATAATCTTCACTGTAATATGTGTGAGGAGATGTTACCCTTCGGTGAACTCCATGGCCATATTTATCACATTTTTTTACTGTCTGGCAGCAGCTTATGATGGTCTTCTTTTCCAGATAAGTCCTATTTCTTTGTGTCAGAGAACGTACATCTCAAAAAAATAGCAATTATTTAAGAAAACTCTGTGCATAAATCCATATTTCTTAAAGTAGTGTGAATTAGGAGTAGCTCTATTGTAATATTGTTAACCGAATAGGAAATTGCCAGGTCTTTGTATTCCTTTTAAATGCAGCAGAGGTAGGCAGTCTTTAGTGGCACTTAAGTTAGTTAAACTTCTATTCTGACTTACTATTCAGCTGAAATTTTCTGTTGACTATATCTGAAGGCAGCCTGTGATAACTTCATCTAAATTAAATACTCACAGAATGTGGCTTGACTGAATGCTGTAGCCCTATCCAAGAATTTGATAAAAACCACTGCGTGCAATCCTCCCCTATCAACGTTGTCAGTAGAAAGTGTATGTCAGAAAGATAACCAAAATATTGTCAGTCAACTGATTAAATGCTGGAGCTGTGAGACATTACTAGATAAAGTGTATTAAATGAGAACTTTACACCACAGCATGCAACCACAATTCAGTAATAAACACATCTTGACAGAGTCAGAAATACTACTTGTAATTCTGGTGGTAATTTTTTATTTGTATATAACAAATACAATGTATTGAGGAGCCTGATTAGTGAAAACATATTGCTCTTCATAAATGTAATATCCTTAGGGTGAACAGTGAAGGTCTGTCAAGATTGTCCTACCTTTAGTAAACCTATAGCACATTCATAGTTAACTTTTTACTATCTAATTTCCTGTCAATCTTTCCAGACACATTGTTTCTGTAACAGATTTTCTTTCTGCGCAAGACATCTGCCAAGACAATATGCATTCAGAGGGTTAGTGTGCAAATTAGTTCAAAACCTTCTCCCATATTCTGCAGAAGCTCCCTCCTCTGAGATTTCATTACTTTATTATTTAAAGTGCATCTCTTCTGGACAATATTTGATTTGCATGAGCCAAAAAAATATTACTTGAATAGAACTGAGGCAAAAAGATGGATTTTACATATGTATGTGGCTGCCAGCAAGGCAGAAAGTATTCCAATGGGCCCAAGGGAAACCCATCAAGAACAGTTGTGATGTCAAAATACATGCAGCTCAAGAGCGCAGTCAGATATTTCATCTTAGCTTTACAACTGGCGAACAGCAATATCAATGTAAATCGCTGCATCAGGAACCAAAGCACACGTACACCACACACACATTTACACGTGATGTGGGTTTAGATACATAAAAAGAAATTATAGTTTCCAAAAGTAACTTTTAGGGTTTGTGAAAGATGTAGTTCTTCATGTTCCAGAAGTTAATTTATGTGAATGAAAGGTTTGGGGATTAGGCCCCTCCTGGCCTAGAACTGTGTTGAAGTATAAACTGAATCCTCCATCCAGATTAGTTACATTTAAATTTTTACTAAATTATGAAGTAGTGATGGGTGTTCCCAATCCCTACCCACAGATTACCCTGATCCTTCTTCAATCTCACCTGAACTCTCTCTTTATCATCAGTTAAGTTTGTTACACTGAGAAGATTAGACTCCACAGGTCTTTACCAGAATAGCCAATTAAACAAGATTTTTGACCCACACCTAAGAATAGGCCCCAAGCATTGTAATGATCATCCCATACTGGGTTTCATGAACTCAAACCAACCCCAAAGTATGTTGAAAAACTTAGCATGACAGCAAAGTAATATGCTGAAATGAGTGTTTCTAATTATAGACTCTGTATCTTCTAGAAGCTCTCTAAAACCTTAGCAACTCACAAAGGCCAGCAGAGCAGTTGCAGAAGTTGGCTTCTTGCACATAATTGTTCCCTGACTGAGAACCTCTATTTATTAATTCCAGTTTACCAAATTAATATATACCTATCTTTCAAACACATCCATTTTGGTAATTCAGCATTAGTGTGGACTAATCACATCCTATTCTAAGCACATTTTCCTTTGCTGTTTATAAAATAGCTATGTAATTCTGCCAGTTTATCTATAACAGATTAACCATAGGAGTCCTTAGATCATCTACTAGTTTCATTTCATCTATTAGTTTTCATTAGTTCCAGTCAACACGGGTTCATGAAAGGCAGGTCTTGCCAGAGTAATCTGATCACCTTCTATGACCGAGTGACTAAACTCTTGGATGAGGGAAAGGCTGTGGATGTGGTCTTCCTGGACTTTAGTAAAGCCTTTGATACAGTTTCTCACAGCATTCTGCTTCAGAAACTGTCGGCCTCTGGCCTGGACGGGTGCACACTCTCCTGGGTGAAAAACTGGTTGAATGACCGGGCCCAGAGAGTGGTGGTAAATGGAGTTAAATCCAGCTGGAGGCCAGTGACAAGTGGGGTTCCCCAGGGCTCAGTGCTGAGTCCAGTCCTGTTTAATGTCTTTATCAACGATCTGGATGAAGGCATTGAGTCCTCCCTTAGCAAGTTTGCAGATGACACCAAGTTGGGTGGAAGTGTGGATCTGCTGAAGGGTTGGGAGGCTCTGCAAAGGGATCTGAACAGGCTGGACTGCTGGGCTGAGACCAACGGCATGAGGTTTAACAAGGCCAAATGCCGGGTCCTGCACTTGGGGCACAACAACCCTAAGCAGAGGTACAGACTAGGAGAAGTCTGGCTGGAAAGCTGCCAGGAGGAGAAGGACCTGGAGGTGTTGGTTGACAGCCGACTGAACATGAGCCAGGAGTGTGCCCAGGTGGCCAAAAAGGCCAATGGCATCTTGGCTTGTATCAGAAACAGCGTGACCAGCAGGTCCAAGGAGGTTCTTCTCCCTCTGTACTCGGCACTGGTGAGACCGCACCTCGAGTACTGTGTTCAGTTCTGGGGCCCTCACCAGAAGAAGGATGTTGTGGCTCTGGAGCGAGTCCAGAGAAGAGCAACGAAGCTGGTGAAGGGGCTGGAGAACAGGCCTTATGAGGAGCGGCTGAGAGATCTGGGGTTGTTTAGTCTGGAGAAGAGAAGGCTGAGGGGAGATCTTATTACTCTCTACAACTACCTGAAGGGAGGTTGTGGAGAGGAGGGAGCTGGCCTCTTCTCCCAAGTGACAAGGGACAGGACAAGAGGGAATGGCCACAAGCTCCGTCAGGGGAGATTTAGGCTTGAGATTAGGAAAAAATTCTTCACAGAGAGGGTGGTTAGGCATTGGAACGGTCTGCCCATGGAGGTGGTTGAGTCACCGTCTCTGGAGGTGTTTAAGGTGAAGGTGGATGAGGTGCTTAGGAGCATGATTTAGGGATTGGTGGGAATGGTTGGACTCGACGATCCAGTGGGTGTCTTCCACCCTGGTGATTCGGTGATTCTGTGATTTTCAACTGTATATGACCTGAAGGTATATTAAAAATGGACTTGAGTCTAGATCATAATAAAAAAAAAACCTCTAAAAGAAACCAAGATGATATAAAAAATACTCAGAATTGTGTTTAATTGTGAAAGTATATTTTCTTATATCAAAACCTTTCATCCTTTAGTCACTTAGCTGGTCAGGAAAAACTCTGTTAACTACGTGATACCTTCAGTATCTAAGAATTAGGATGAAGAATATGCAGCTACCATGTAAAGTGAAGAAGATCAAGGTTGGAAGATTTTTCTGAATCACTTTTAATCTTCCATTTAAAACTATGTGGTCTGCATAATCAAGGTCATAGAACTCCCTTTTTGCTGATTATGTGCTCAGTTATTCAGTAGAATCGAATTCCTAGGGAAATCTACCAATTTAAGGGTAGAGGTGAAAAAATAAGAAATTATGCACATCTACATAATCTTAGAATATATCTAGAAGGAAAAATGAATGTTGTATTGGATTTGTTTTTAATATGAAAACATTTACAAGTAGTACAAATATTTTAAAATGGTAGGACCAGGAGTTTACAATTCATTCCTAAAATCTTAAAAGGTAATTACTGAATTTTGATCCAACTAAACTACCAGAATTTGAAAGACTATTAATCTGTGGCTTTGATCCACATTTCCCATATAACTGGGCATCTATTATTCAGGCAAATTTAGTTTGTAGCCAGTACACTATACATGAAAATCTTCTTATTCGTCTTAGTATTCCCTGTGCAGTTCTCGGAAAAACAAGTGAAACAAGAACTTGACTCGAAGTGATTTACAGCCCATGTAATAAAACATGACCCTTCAGTTTAATAACATGGATATGCAAAGCCAAACTAAGCACTGAGAAAATAAAACTTCATCAACAGTTGAGAACAACATTGTTAATTTGATTTTGTTGTACTTACTATTATATTTATGTATTTAATTATTTTTGTTAATGCTATTAAATTCTTCAATTACATATGCATTTTCCTATTAAAATCTAGCAGCAAACCAGATGAAGTATAGAAGTTTGCCATAGGACAGACGAATGAAGGCAATCTATCTTAGAAAGATTTTGTATATTTGAATTTCATAAAATAAGGATTCTAAACTGAAATGAGAAATATCTCATGTCATATAAGTCATATTCCAAATGTCATAGTCCATAAAAAACAACCAAAAAAGGCCAAGAAAACCCCCAAAGAACTTAATGTAAAATTAATTGAATCAGAATAGTTTTTGTTGGGACCCATAAAGATTATCCAACCCCTCTACAATAAGCAGATACATCTTCAACTAGATCAGGTTGCTCACAGCTTCGTCCAATCTGAACTTGAATGTTTCCAGGGATGGGACATCCTGTTCCAGTGTTTCACCAACCTCATTGTAAAAAGTTTCTTTGTTATATCCAGTCTAAATTTAACCTTTTTTATTTTAAAACTGCTACCTTTTCTCCTATTGCTTCAGGCCATGCTGAAGTCTCCATCTTATAAGTCCCCTTTAAGTACTGAAAGGATGCAATAAGGTCTCACCAGAGCCTTTTCTCCAGACTGAACAACCCCAACAATCACAATCTTTCCTCATAATATAGGTGTTCCATGCCTCTAATCATTTTTATGGCACTCCTCTGGACCTGCTCCAACACATCTATGTTTTTCCTGTGCTGAGGACTGCAAAGCTGGACCCAGTACTCCCGATGGGGTTTCACCAGGCTGGAGCAGAGGGGCATAATCATCTCCCTTGACCTTCTGGCCGAACTTCTTTTGATGCAGTTAGGACACAGTTGGCCTTTTGGGCTATAGGAGTACATTGTTGGCTCATGTTCAGCTTTTAATCAACTAGTACCCCCAAGTCCTTCTCTGTAGGACTACTCTTAAGCCCTTCATCTTGCAGTCTGTATTGATACTGGAGATTGTTCTGACCTAGATACAGGATCTTGCATTTGGCCTTGTTGAACCTCATGAGGTTCTCATGAGCCCACTCCTTGAGCTTGTCTAGGTCCTTCTGGATTGGATCTTGTCCCAGAGGCATGTCAACTGCACCACTCAGCTTGGTGTTATCTGCAAACTTGTTGAAGGTTTTTTCAACTCCTGTACTGAGATATATTTACTCTTGTTGTTACTGTTGTTATTAATATTAACTGCAAAGAAAACTAGTGCCAATGTATTTATGTTGACAGAATACCTTTAATACAAAACCTTTGGAGGCGTATAGATTTTTGCTGTTTGACTAGAAAACTGTCAGGAAACCTTTGCTTCATCTAGTGCTAAAATTTTATTTTGTATGTTTCAAAATTGAATGATCATTTATGGTATCCTTCTACTCTTGAAAAAATGTTTTTCAAATTAGCATTTTAGACCTTGCTTTTTTCTTTTCTACATCAAATATGCTCACACCTTTAAAATATTATTTGGCTTCTACCTGGTAGCTTTCTAATTCTACTTCTAAAAATCCATGGTATTAACATTATTACATGTGGATTCTAGTCACTGACTGTTCTATAAGATTTCAGCAGTAACTGAGAGCAGTTAGTCATTGACAAGAGGGCTGGAATGCTGACAGTAATGGTTTCCAGGGGGGTCTTGTACAGGATGTGAAAAGAAGTCAGTAGCCATGAGGTTATTTTTAACATCTGAATATGCAAGCAACATTTCTGGGAGGAGACATAATAGACTAAGAAATCAGCCATGGGGAACAAACATAAAAAGCATGTTTTGTATGTTTTCAAACTTTGTATTGAAATCCTGCATTGCAATATGCATCAGAGGATGCCTGGGTAATATATAAGAAGAATGCTAGCAGACTTACTATCAAATAATTTTTATTTAAAAAAGTTATCTGTATTATTCTGTATAATACAAAACCTTTTTTAAAGTACTAAGAATATTTTCTATATATGTTATTTCTTTTTTTTCCTTCACTAGGAAATTATATTTTGAAAGGCAACAGAGAATTACTGTTGCATGTTTGTAATTGCCCTGAGGTTTGATTCTTTTTTAATATGTTCTGAAAAGTCAGAATGCTGACCTGTGCTTCAGTAAACTGATCCCATCCAAGTGTATGAACTTGTAAAGGGAGCGGCTTCTTTTGATGTCTTCAGCCTTTAGATCACCACAGAGTCTGCAAACTTCTGGTTTCTTTTCTCATAAAGTGTGACTGCACCAAAACCTTAAGCAGACTAAAACCTATTTGAAAAGTTCCATGAATAATATACTGAAGAATGGCTAAAATGATGACCATTAATGAATGTAATTTCTCTCACCCCCTTAAATGTTCAAACAAGGACCTCTTGTTGACTATAAATCTCCGGGGATTTCTGTACACTGGGAATCTAGAGTCAAAACAGGTTTTTAATGTTAACATTAACTACTCATTATAAACACTTGCTGGTGCCATATTAATGAACAGAGCTGCTCTTATGGAGGCATGGCTCACACCATTCCTGTTTATGGTTGAAGGTTGATAGATAGTGTTTGCATGTGTTGAGGAGAGGTAAGCAGAAGTACAATGTTTTGCAAGTGAATAGCAGATGGCAAATTCAGTCATTCAAAGGATTCATGTAGTATTACTCCATGCTGCTAAAACTAACCTGGTGAAAACATAATAGTGTCCTGATTTTGGCATCGATTCTCCTCAGCTTTTTCTGTGAAGTCACTCTAATCCAGGTCACAGCACGACCAGGTGTGGGCCATGCCTTAAATGTTGAAAGAAATATTTAGTACTTGTTTAGAAAAGCCTTGTGAAAATGGAATACACTTATCACAAGTTTGGTTGAAGTAGCTGGGAGGCATTGCCTTTCACATCATATCCTGTCAGGGTCCTGGGAATGGTCTCTTCACCACAGATTTCGGCTGCTGGGCTCAAAGCAAAACATTTTGCCAGCTAGTGAGAACTACTGCAAAGAAATAGCCAGAAGAGGCCTCAGTGGAGGCCCACTCCTCCTTCCCAGAGGAGATGCTTTTAAGCTGTGAGACTACTGTTTGCCCCTCCTGAGGTACAGATTCTCCCATGTTGCAGCCCAGACCTTCCCAGCCATGGGACACGCTGATTCTGATCCCCAGCCACACACTGACATCACGGTCTGGTTTCAGCCCAGCCCAACAGCTCTACCTGATGACCCCAAGGCCGGGTTTCACCCTCATTCCTCTCACTGGGCCCCCAGCATGCCAATGTCCTGGGCTGGGCTCAGCCTGCCCTGTGCTACAGGAGGTGTGTGGTAGGGACTCTAGCTTCCCTGCCCCCTGGCTACAGTGATGGGACTGGCTACGATATTGTGTCCTGGTGATATCCGTGGTGATCTCTGAGCCGTCATACTGCCCAGTCTGATTGGTTTGGGTTTTCTTCATTCCATGGATTCATTTTTGCAGTTTCTGACAGCAATCTTTAAAAGATACAAATTAATTATCAAATTATCTTCCTGGTAACGCAGATTAACCACGGCAGTTCTGCTTTCTGAATTGGCTAGGATGTAAGGCATAATCCTGTTACCTCTGTACCAGGTCCTGCTATAAAAGATTAATTAAAACATTTTCTTAATGAAAGAATGTTTACGAAAGTACTTATCTGTCTGCCAGTGTGTTCTACAGATTGATAGCCTTTTGTATTGAAAATTAATTCTTTATTTCTCACTTAAATATGGCTGATTTAGTTTAGGTTTTCAGTCTATTCCTGGTACTTCTCAGACCTACGTTGGTGGAGATATAACTATGGCATTTGGTGTCCATTTGGCCTCTCCTGCAGCCAGTGGACACCATTTAATTAAAGGAATAATGCATGTAGAAACTGTTTCTCACATGAAAGAGTTCAAAAGTGTCTTACACATTAACAAATATTTTGTCACAATTCACTTAAGTATGGAAAACTAATAGATCCATTTAGGGATCAGGAAGAAAATAAAAGAGGAAATCACAACCAAGCTGGATGCAGGCTGATGAAAATCTTCGTTTATCGAGAGACACCATAGATTCTAAAGATGCCTACTGAGATTGCACTTCACAACAGAACCTGGCAAAATATATGGATGTTGGATCATGGGCAGAAAGATATCTGGTAATCAGAAAAACAAGACCTGTGGAGCTTATCCTTGGTTATTTAAAAAAAAAATGCACCTCTGATGATATTGTTCTGTCCAATTAGTCCTACTGCCAATATATCTATGTATATCTGTTGTATTAGAAATTAAGAACATCTTTCTCAAAATAAGGTTCTGCTTTTGAAAATCTAATTTATTATGCTATGCTAAGTTTTTTTATACATAAATATAGTATGAAATATAATGTGAAATTACATAAACGTGAAATACTAGAAATATCCAGATAAAACTTAGTGAATTTTCTTATTGTATTATTTGTGCCTAGGAAAAGCTAAAAACAAAATAACAATTTAGTCTTTAATGTTTTCATGTATTTTTCACAAAAATCAAGACATAAAATTTAGCACTGTTTAAAGACAGACACTTAGAATTAAAGGCAACAATAGAAATCACTAGTTATTTAATAATGAGCAGCAAATACCACGCTAGCAGGTGCTAGTTTATAGCTGTGTAAATAGGCGGTTTTACAAAAAGCAGTAATTCTATACTGTTTTTCTTTTAGTCTTTTTTTTGGTTTCTTTGTTTTAATGTTCTGTACATTTTGAAAAAATCAGCATTCTGGAGGAATAAGTTTTACATTTCTCCTGGTCACTTATTAAAAGGTGCTTTTGTTTTGAGTTGCCTTCACCAATATCTGTTGCATAGGCCATCCTGATACATAGGTAATTTTCAATTTAAGGGTAGCATTTTCTGTAACACAGTGAGAAACTTCAATCTGAATGAGCAACCTGTATTTCTTATATGCCCATAGACACCGTAGTTTTAGAATTCCGTCTTATATCTGTATGAGATAACAAACAAAATAACACTGAAGCATAAGATATACAATAATTCATAGAAGTACAGAAATATAATATATACAAGGTAAGTTCTTTATACCATCCTTTATTTTACAGAAGTTATTTTTTAACGGGTTTGAGTGGGAGTTCAATCTCATCAGTGCTTATTTTTGGATTTGTCAACATATATAATCAGGAAAGTTGCCTGCTCTGAGAAATAGTTATCTAAAAGGACCCACAAAAAAGCCCCAACAAAAAACAGCCCACAGAAACCAACAACAAAAACACAAATGCTAGAGGGAAAAAAACCAAACACCCCAAATACAGAATATGTAAATTTCTACGTGATGCAATGTGATGATGGAGTTAAAAAGCTAAGGTCTATTCATTCCATAGTTGCATCTGAGAACCTCCTGAGTGACAGAGTTTCTTCAGTCATCTTACAATTCAAATAATGTGTGACATCTTAACACTTTGCCAAAGTTGCCAATCCACTCATTTCTGTTATAGGATACACACATATCTTTGGAGATATCTTACAAGCCTGATTATTTCCTCTGTTGGAAAAAATCAAGAACGCTTCTGGATAAGTTTTTATGCCCTATTTAGCTCTGTGCTATCTATCTACAGTTGGATAATTCCTCTCTTAGTCACAGTGAAATTAATGCACCAGACACTGACAGAGAAAAGGATTCTAACTTGTCCATTACAGCACAGATGCATGAACTGAAATTTTTAGAGAAACTAACTGAGGGTCTTGCTCTGGAGGCCAAAGGCAGATGATGTTCTGCTGAACTGAAGTCTATGAGACTCCTTTGGAAAGCAGCAAATGAAAAAGTTTTGGCATAAATTCAGCAAATCAACACTTGAGAAAATAATTTAAATTACTAATATTTAAACATGAATGCTACAAATATCCATGATTCTTAGGCTAAATATAACATATACAAGAGAGTGAAAAGGTAGAGAATACATCAAAATAGTAAAGAAGAATGTTAATGAGGAGTATTAGTAGAAACTCTTTTGATTTGAAAATGTATACCAGATAGTACAGCAAATAATTATAAATAATAACTGGGGAAGGGCTGCATGCAGTGAGTTAGAGTTAGAAAATATAAAATCTATAAAGCACTATAAGATTATTTATGGTGGTATTGACTATTGATGAAGTTTTACTATTTAAATGCAGGAGCACTCCTGTATTTAATTTGTGTTAAATATGTTCATGAGGTTACATTTTTTCATTCAACAATTCTGTGCAGTCTGTGCTTTGGGATTTTTGAACCTCCTTCATATCCTACAGCTTCATTTTCACTGTGCACCATGAATTTCCTTGGAAGCCTCACAGGTCACTTGTGATCTTTCAGTAAATCAATGTTTTTCAGGACAAAGCCTAACACTGCTTTTATTTGAGATCTCATGACCTTTTCAAAGATCTTTCTCTCTGTCTGCCTTTCTGTTCTTTGATGTGAACCAAATACAAGCAAATATGTGCAAATAGTTGAAACTAGTTACACGCTGTAGTTCAAGAGTTGGGTGAAATTTTTTGTTGAAAAGGTATACATGAGACTTCCTTTCAGAGGAATGCCTAGAATTTTAAAAGCAATAGAGGTATTTTTAAACAAATACAGATTTATTCCAGGCACAAAGATCCTTCAGGCCAAGCAAAGGAGGCATGTCACAATTAGCTTTAGTTTCTGTGCTGCTGCTCTTCTCTCTGACTCACACTGAGGTGAACTGGATTTTGATCTTCATTCTTTCAAAATGTTTTCAGCTTTGTCAATTGATTTTGTGTCTAACAGCAAGAAATGTTTTCTCTTTTGGTGAAGAAAAATCATGGAGTCATAGAATCGTAGAATAACCAGGTTGGAAGAGACCCACCGGATCATCGAGTCCAACCATTCCTATCAAACACTAAACTATCACAGAATCACAGAATAACCAGGTTGGAAGAGATCCACCGGATCCATTCCCACCAATCCCTAAATCATGCCCCTAAGTACCTCATCCACCCTCATCTTAAACACCTCCAGGGACGGTGACTCAACCACCTCCCTGGGCAGACCATTCCAATGCCTAACCACCCCCTTAGTAGCTCGTCCACCCATGCCTTAAACACCTCGAGGGAAGGTGAATCAACCACTTCCCTGGGTAGCCTGTTCCAGTGCCCAATGACCATTTCTGTGAATTTTTTTTTCCTCATGTCCAGCCTAAATCTCCTCTGGCAGAGGTCGTGGCCATTCCCTCTCATCCTGTCCCCTGTCACTTGGGAGAAGAGGCCAGCACCCTCCTCTCTACAACCTCCCCTCAGGTAGTTGTAGAAAGCAATGAGGTCTCCTCTCAGCCTCCTCTTCTCAAGTCTAAACAACCCCAGCTCTCTCAGCCGTTCCTGATAAGGCCTGTTCTCCAGCCCCTTTCACAGCTTCGTTGCTCTTCTCTGGACTCGCTCCAGAGCCTCAACATCCTTCTTGTGGTGAGGGGCCCAGAACTGAACACAGGATTCTAGGTGCGGTCTCACCAGTGCCGAGTACAGGGGGAGAAGAACCTCCCTGGGCCTGCTGGTCATGCCATTTCTGATCCAAGCCAAGATGCTACTGGCCTTCTTGGCCACCTGGGCACACTGCTGGCTCATGTTCAGTCGCTGTCAACCAACATCCCCAGGTCCCTCTCCTCCAGGCAGCTTTCTAGACAGACTTCTCCTAGTCTGTAGCACTGCACAGGGTTTTTGTGTCCCAAGTGTACAATCATTTGATTTGTGGAGTCCATTCACAGTGTCAGTGTAGAGGGGGTTGATTTGATTTTATTTTTGCATATGGAATTGAACAACTAGTGTCTTATTCTATTTTTTTTCTGTCTTGGTTCTCTTCCCCTCATATTTACTCCATGCATATACAAAACATTAAAAAATGTGTTGCTCATTTTAATGCTTCTCTTTAATGACTACTCTTCTGCTTGTTCAGTAAGTTTTACTGTGGTCCAGACATGGCAGTGAGAACCAAAGCATAATCATTCTAGGCTGAATAATTCTCAAGTAAATGAGTGGAGAATTAATTTTAACATTGAAATTTGTACCTTCACGAATACAAGCTCATAAGCACTTTGTAGATTGATTAATTTGTAGTTTAAGCTGCACTCCATAAAACCTGATCAAAGCCTAAAGGCTCTGCATCTAAGATGATCAGGTTTTATACAGTGCTAAGGAAAACTTTCAGAAAAGGTTAGTCTGCCTCTTCTTTTCTCTTTTTTTTTCTTTAAAGTGTAAGATTTACATGCCTTGGAAAAAACACTTTTACTTGAACTTCAAGACCTTGTCTTCATTTTATGCTTATCAAAGTTATAATAGTAGTAAGACTAATGTGCTGACTCCTGAAATCTCACATCATAAGATTTTAATGGCTGCTTGGCATATAAATCCTACTGCCAAACAAAGTAAATCATAGTAATATCCTAATCAGCCATGGTGAAGGACAGTTCTTGTCCATGGTTAATTCAGATTTCTGCTTCCAATATTTTCAAACTGAGACTCATTATATTATAATTGAGTGTTACTCTTATACTGTTTCAAGGAAAAAAAACACATCAGCAGAGTATCTCAGTTAACTAATGAGCTCTGTCAGTGAGAAGCAAAACAAGAAGAAATGGAAATGAAGGCAAGCAGCATCCACTATGGAAGATGGTGTGCCACACCTTTCCAGTACGTCAGAGAAAGGAAAGTGCTCAGTGAAACAGCTTTTTCATTATTATGATAAGGCAAGTTCTGTTATTGACAATACTGAGCATTTGCTGTATCATTTCTACAGAAAGTGAAAGCATATGGCACTAAGAGAAAGAAAAACTTCTGTTAAATTTATGTTTTCTGTCTTACCCTACTGGTCAATACAGTACTATTACAGGTAATTCAGACTAGTATCATTTGTGCTAATGCCCCGAAACCACTTGGACCTGCGTTATCCAAACAGTCTTTAGCTTTTGTTTAATTTGGTGTTGACAATTCCCCAAGTGATGTTCACCTTGATTATTTCAATCTCTTAATATTGTATCTCCCAAAAACAAGACTAAAATGATACTTTGTGACCTGATTTCAAAGGAACTTACCCGGCATGAAACAGCTCCAATTTGTGTACAAAATTGGACTCATAGAGCAGTCTTTACAGTAATCTATTTTCTTCTTTCCCTCAAGTCTTGAAGTTCTGGCAATACATTCCTATTCCTGAGAGACTGGAGTTCATTAGAGAATTTAATGATGGCATGGAAAATGAAGGTGGAGAGAGCAAATGACCCTGTAAAAAAGCCAAAGGTCTGGAGAACTTGCAGTTTCTATCATCATTGTTTTCATCTGTCTACTGTAATTGGAGACTGGAAATTCAAAATTCCACTTTACAAAGATGGAAAACAAAAGCCAATAAATTCCTGAAAGAAATTACCAGAATCTTATTTTCTTAGTTTTTCCACCATTGTATAAATCTAATTCCTGACTTGTCAGTGTTGCTGAGTATCCTAGCTTACAGTTTCCAAGGTGAAAAAGTTTTTTGGTAGGAGTTTTTGCAGGGTCTGCGGAAGTTGATCTTTCTTCTTTTTGGGTGGCTAGGGTTTTGCCTTTTTAATTTTTGTCCCTGTACAGCTCTGCACACGCATAGAGGAACATACTACTTCTTTTCTATCCAAATTGTTAACCTTGCTGATGGTCTTTCTATTAGTTCTTTACTTCTGTGAGTTAAGCAGTGATTTTCAATAACAGGCTATTTAATGCCTCCTTCCAGATCATTATTCTGTAAGGTAAAGCTGTAGCTACAATTAACCAGAACATGCTTGCTCGTTATTTACCTTCTATTCCTTAGTGTTTGATTCTTTATTATGCCAAGTAATCTTTTGTTTGCAGTATTCAGAGCATTTTTTCCTCCAGTAACTTCCAGCCTTGTCACAAATACTGTTAAAACAAAAACATATTGTCTATATGCTACCACTTATGCCTCTTTTAAAAGTTGTAGAATAAAGAATAAAATAAAAAACCCTGTAAATATATGTTGCATGTTCCTGCTGTTTTTAACATTCAAATATTGTTCCCCCTTCTAATATTTTGTTTTACTAGAGCTAGACTGTACACAACAATGTGCAAACCACTGAGACCTTCATGAGTTCCTGCCACTCTAGTTTGTTTTTTATAGTACCGAAAGATAGGTAACATGTTTTCTTATATCATGCCAAATTTTCTCACAACACTCAGTGCTTTCTTATAAACATGATTTGTTCCTTAATTTGCTATTTCTAGCTAGACATGCTATGCATATAAACTGAACTCTATTTTGAAATTTTTATTCTAGAATTCTTTACAACATTTATACAAAATTCTCATTCTTATTTGCTTCTTCTTAATTTTCAAAATTATTAAAAGACATTAAAAATAATATTTTAGAAAAATTGGTAATTATATATGTGATAATATAATTATAAGTTTCACAGACTCACAAGACATCTCAGTTTGAAAGGAACCCATAAAAATTGCATCCAATTCCTTGCTATTCATAGGATAATAATAATTTTAAAAGTAAATTATTATATCCTTTCCCCACCTTTCATATTAAATATTTAATGTGTATTTCCCCTTGAACCATATTCGTTAGTACTGCTCAATGGGTTTTTTGTCTTTTCCCTCATTTCTTCTTATGACATTAACAAGCAAATATGAAAAGTTGGACATTCTGCATGATATTATTTTCCACAAAGATTTGCATCTCTTGTAAACTCATTTCTTCTTTTCTTTTTTGTTTTCCTTTTTATTCTCCCTTTCAATGTCAGTCATGTTCAGCGACATTCTTTGTGCCTCTTACACCTTAATTTAATGTTTTCTCTACCTTTTTCCTTCCATTGATGAATGTTAACACTTTTTTTCTATCAAATATTCTTTAGTAGGCGCCTACTATTTTTAGACAGGCAGAATTCCAAGTGTCATGACTCTCAACATAGATTCAAATGTTCCTGAAATCACTTAGTTTCTTCCAAAATTATGACCTGACTTGAATACTTTTATCAATGGGTCATAAAGGAAGGATGAGGAGTGACCCCATTGCAGTCTACAGCCTCCCCAAGAACAGCAGCAGAGCAAGAGGAGCTAACTCTGCTGACCAGCAATAGGACATGAGGAAGTGGGATGTCACTGTGTCTGAGGAAGTGTAGATTAGAAAAAAGTTCATCATTGAGAGGTGATGCGACAGGGCTTCATCAACAGGCATAAAACAATATAGGTGACTCACGGATTATTCGTATTACATGGCTGTGTGTACTGTTTAATGTGTAACTTCTCACATTGCTGTTATTAGTACAATTGTACTGTGTAATTCTCAGTACACAGAGTGTGAGAAAATGCATGAGTTGGCATTATCTGTAGAACAGGGCTGTGACAGCTGAACTGTAGCTTCTGCAGCATACACAGGTTGAGAAAAAGACCATTGACACCCTGGCTGACCAATCAGCAGGAGCATGACCACTGTGTGAAAGGAGGACTATGCAGGAATGTTGCACTTCAGCAGGCCCCTTAGTTTAAAGATAAGAGATATCCAGCTTCATCCTTATCTCCTTTCTTAGGGCCTTGGCCATGCTCCAGGAGGAAGAGTAATAAGCAACTAAGACCAGAAATTCCATGTTTTTAGAATGATGTAAGTGGTTTATTTAACGATATAAAAGCTTGACCCTTTTGCAGCGATCTTTGGAAGAGGCTCCTACAGTGACTGAGGATGAGAATGATGATGATAATAGGACAATTGGTAATGTTTGCTCGGAGTTTTGTTCTCTTTGAATTGTGTCTTGAATGATACAGTGTATAGCTCTCCATACCTTAACAATGAAGGAATCACCACCTAAGCAATACGTTATCTAGAGCTCATTTAAAATATGCTAGATATTTAGGTGATACTTTTTTAAAAAATGTAGAATTTAAGGCATGTAACTCACTGCAGTCTTTATGAAGATATATTCAATATCAAACCAAAGTTGTTTCCTAATGACTTTTTTAAATAAGAAAAATATCTAAGAATCAAAGACTTTCACAGGAAATAAAAAGCAAACAAACAAACAAAACAAAACCAAAACCGTGTTAGAAGATACACATGGTATTAATATCAGCAGTTATCTATGGCATGCTATAAAATTATCTGGCCTTATACTTCAGTGGCAGACTAGCAGAGATATGCTAGACACATGCTGTCATCCCAGCTAGCTGCTGGACAATGTGTGGAACTTTTGCCCATGCTGAGACAGAGGGAAATGAACTGTGAACACGAGAGCTTGGCAGAACAATTCCAGATAAAAGGCAGAAAGGACAAGGATAACAGGGGAATAAAATGAAATAATTTGGAGTGGGACAATAGACCAGGATAGTGATTAAAAAGAGAATTGTGCCACACGGAGTCTTAGTTGTGAATAGTGAGGGAGGAGAGTGATTACTAGAGGGCAGAATAGACAATACTGGATGGCAGACTATCTTTTATGGTATAATCAAGAGAAGAGCGCTGTTGACAGGGTAGAAGAATGACACAATGGATTCCCTCTGAGTGTGGACAGATTCACCCAACAGCCCAGGTGAAGTGTGGCTAAAGAACAGTAAGAATGGGAATAATGATCAACCTTCAAAAGATAATATTCAAGGAGAAAATTACCTTAAGTTTTACTCCAATATAGAGCTGTGTAAGACTTCAAAAGCTAATATTGTGAAGTAAATTAAAACAAGAGATTACAAAGAAAGATCAAGATCTTTGGCTTTGTCAGGTTTAAGGTATTTCAGTTCAGGCTTATGACTAAAATATACCATCAGCCTGGGGTTTGGTATCCGAGGAAGAGAATGCAGTTTTTATTCATCAAAAATCAAATTTCCAATGAACTCCAGAAGAATAAGAAATCAATTATGTTTCCCATAACTTTTTTTTTTTCTTTTTCAGTCTGCTTTCTTTCAGTTCATCCTTTACCTTGCAAGAGCTGAATTTTATTACTTATTGGGAAATTCTTAGTGAGGAAAAATACATTAAGTGAGGTTTGAGGCGATTTTATATCATGTTATTTATATGCACTGCTCATCTCCTTTTTGGTTGTCTGTCTTTTACATGACTTATATCTGTTAAGAAAAAAGCTAAATTTAGACATATAATTTAAAAAAAATAAAAATCAATTAGACGGCATTTCCTGGCCATTGTAGTTAACCTATAAAATTTTATAAATTACCCTTACAGAAATAACTAATTTGCTATTATTTAAATATTCATAGGTTCTTCCTTTCCTAGCTACTAGAATTCAGTTTTATCAACTAATATTTAGCGCAACATTTAGGAATCTAAATATTTATATTAATTGTCAAAATATTTAAACTGAAGTCCACTCATTAAAATAGTTTATTCATTCTCTTAGTAACATTATATTTTAAAGTAGAAAACATATTTACCATTTTAAAAACATTGTTTTCCACCAACATGAACCAAAAGTGCTATGACAGAGTCATCATGATTTTATTTTGTTTATTACAAGCTTTCTGTTCTTCCCTAATGTCATGTTTTTTCTGCAGAAGCAAAATCATTAAACTACATAAAAATGGGGGAAAAATACACAGCTATGAACCCATGAACCAACAGCCTTATTCTATTACCTGCAAAAACTGTTAATTTATAGTTTTATCCTATAGCCCTGTTCTATTCAGTATAAATTGATACAGATTATGTCTGTCTGCTTAATCCAGATGATTCAGGTATTATGATTACAGACTGGCCTACATTTTTTTGTATAATACATATTGACCAAAAACGCAGTTTTACAATATGTGATACTATTCACATATTTAAGGAATAGATGTCAGGAATTTTTACTCCCCCCTAAAAAGGTGAAAGAAATTAATATGTCAGAATGGTTTATCTTGATCGATTTAATCATAGAATCATAGAATCATGGAAACATAGAATCAGCCACTGGGAAAAGACCTCTTGGATCATCAAGCCCAACCATTCCTATCAATCATTAAACCATGTCCCTGAGCACCTCGTCTACCCATCTTTTAAACACCTCCAGGGATGGTTACTCAACTACCTCCCTGGGCAGTGTGTTCCAGTGCCCAAAGACCCATTCTGTGAAAAATGTTTTCCTTATATCCAGTCTGCACGTCCTCTGGTGCAGCTTGAGGCCATTCCCCCAGTGCCAAGTACAAGGGCAGAACAACCTTCCTGGACCTGCTGGTCACGCTGTTTCTGATATAAGCCTAGATGCCATTGGCCTTCTAAGCCACCTGGGCACACAGCTGGCTCATGTCCAGTCACTGTCAACCAACATCCTCAGGTTCTTCTCCTCCAGGTAACTTTCTAGACACTCTTCTCCTAGTCTGTAGCACTGCATAGGGTTGTTGTGCCCCAAGTGCAGGACCCAGCATTTGGCCGTGTTAAACCTCATGCCATTGGTCTCAGCCCAGCGATCCACATCATTTTGCAGAATCTCCCTGCCCTCCAGATCGACACTTCCACCCAGCTTAGTGTCATCCGCAAACTTGCTAAGGGTGCGCTCAATGCCTTCATCCAGATCATGATAAAGATAGTGAACAGGACTGGACCCAGCAGTGAGCCCTGAGGAACATCACTTGTGACTGGTCTCTAGCTGGAATTAACTCCATTTTCCACCACTCTCTGGGCCCAGCCATCCAACTGTCCAACCAGTTTTCCACCTAATAGATTGTGCTCCTGTCCAGACCAGTGGCAGCCAGTTTCTGTAGCAGAATGCTGAGAGAAACTGTGTCAAAGGCTTCACTGAAGTCCAAGAAGATTACATTCACAGCCTTTCCTAACAATTTTTAGTTCTTCATGATAAGTTCACAACACTAATTTAATCAGTATTCAAAAAATAGAGAGAGTTATAGCACTGTCAATCTCTATCACACTAAGTTAGTGCTGAGGACATTAATATAAAACAGGGTATACAATTTCAAGTTTCCCAGTTTATAAGACTAACTTGAAATTTATTTGCTATTTCTGCAGTGAATTGCCTTAACCACTGCATAGCAAGTTATAATAAACATTTATCTTCTTTTTTTTTTTTTCCCCTTTTCAAGCAAGACAATAAAAAAACACACATCAGTGTATATTTTATACCTTCTGGTATAGAATCATAGAATCACCAGGTTGGAAAAGACCCACCGGATCTTCAAGTCCAACTATTCCTATAAAACACTAAACCATGCCCCTCAGTGCCTCATCCACCCATGCCTTAAACACCTCCAGGGAAGGTGATTCAACCCTGGGCAACCTGTTCTAGTGCCCAATGACCCTTTCTGGGAAATTTTTTTTCCTAATGTTGAGCCTAAACCTCCTCTGGCAGAGCTTGAGGCCATTCCGTCTCGTCCTGTCCCCTGTCACTTGGGAGAAGAGGCCAGCTCCCTCCTCTCCACAACTTCCTTTTAGGTAGTTGTAGAGAGCAATGAGGTCTCCTCTCAGCCTCCTTTTCTCAAGTCTAAACAACCACAGCTCTCTCAGACATTCCTCATAAGGCCTGTAACTACATTGGTACCTCAATGTAGTTTAATTTCTCTCACACAAGAAGAAAATTGACAGTGGATTTTAACTTCTAAATAACTGCTATGACACTTTGTCTTAGGAGTAACAAGATCCATGGTCTTGTAGGGCTATGGAGCTCTTGCATCTCATTCCAGGAAGATGCTTCCTTGAAGTTCATATTCAGGCAGGTACAGCTCTAATGAGGGCTGATTTGTACCCCTCTTCTTAGTGTTTCTTCCTTAATATTTTAAGCTACCCTCAGTTTACTCTTTGGCTTTTATGGATCAATTCTTAGTATATACTATATTAAATGCCTATTGCTGTACTAATAAAGTAGACAAGGGTGTTTGTTTTAAACACTATTTTAAGATATTCCAAGCTATTTAATTTCTTGCATGCATCCAGAAATGACTTTGACCTGTATCAACTAGTACTTTTCCAGATAATATTTGGAGGACTTTGTACTGCAGGATTTGATTTTCCCAGACAGCAGGGGTAACAGATCCCTGCTTGCAGCAGAGTAAGAGTTTAGCTAAATGACTACAATCAGTCTTGAGTGATTCTGGTAGTACTATAAGGAGAGTTTGGCTTTAAGAATTTAACACAATTATAATTCACTTTAGGTCAAAGAAGATATGGCTTTCAGTCATTTTATAAATAACAATAAAAACCCACATTTGGAGCGTTGCTATGCGTATTATGTCATGTCAGAATACTCTGCACTGGTCGGTTTGTACTGCCGAAGTACTCATGTTGTCTGTCTTGGTGCTGCATTATTTTATTAGTCGGAGTGGAGATTAGCACCAGATGGTGCTTGGTTACTTCTATCAAGCTGGGGAAGAAAGAAAAAGGAAAGAAAAAATACAACCAAGCAAAAGCCACAGTGTATTTTGTGGGCGGGTGTGAATATATATATGCTTTTGTATTTCAAAGGCAGAGAAGCAGATGATGATACTGACATATGACAGTGACTTAACCATAGAACTGTGATTATCTGAAGATTGTGAGAGACACATGAAACCTTTGGATAATCAAAAGAAATGTGCTACAACTTTACTTATGAAATGCTATGACCTCCACTTCCAAATACTTCACTTACACATTAATCTCTTCTCATCAGGTTGACACTAAAGATGAAAAATCGTTGAGGAGGGCATATCTGATCACTGACAGAACTTCACTTTTGAAAATTCATTATACTTAAAAACCTAGAAGACATTACAACTTTATGTATACACAAAGCAAGGCAATATAATTAAAAACATTAAAATAGATGGAAACAGTATAATATTGTTGAAGAAATCTTGTGAAGTATTCTTAGAAGATAGATGGTGTCTTAACAATGAAGTACAAAATTCCATAATGAAATGTATCAAACACTTTGGGCAAGTTGAATCAGCTCATGGAGCTAAAAGGAACACTTTTCTCTAATATGATCTTTTTAAAATATTATTACATATTTTACTATTTTCTTTTGCCTAGAGGTAGGGGATATATAGCTTAGTTAGGGTAGGACATCATAATATTTCATTTCTATTTGATTCTCATAGATAGAAACAAATACGCTCTCAGCACTTGTCTCATTTTCCTCTTTTTATTTCATAGAATTCTGGCATAATGTAGTAATTCATATCAGTATAATTACCTTTTTTGAAAATTAGCATTTTAAAGATGTATTTCTAAATTTGGACAATTAAGTGGGACCCATTAGCTAGCTTTTAAAATCATGCATAATTCAATTAATTGTTCTCCAGGACACTCAAGCCATCAGAAAAAAATGCCCTTTGAAGAGATGTGTAATGTGATGCTTTAAGATAGAAAATGTGATATATAAAAACTAAATATAGGCAGAAGAAAGTTGGCTTCATCTCATAAGAAAGTTGGCTTCGTCTCATAAGAAACCCACACTATTTTTAAAAAGTCTCATTTTATCCATCAACTGACATGAAATCAGAGATGTGGAGTTTCACACCCAAAAGGGTTTTTCTTCATCTTATGATCACTGTAACAGGTACAGAATCACAGATTCGTAGGGGTTGGAAGGGACCTCTGGAGACCATTTTGTCCAACCTACCTCCTAAAGCAGATTCATCTAGAGCAAGAGGCACATGCGCATTTCGAGGATACTCATAGAATCATAGGATGGTTTGGGTTGGGAGCGACCTTAAAGATCATCTAGTCCCAAGCTCCCTGCAATGTGCAGGGTCACTTCCCACTAGATCCAGCTGAGCCCCTTCCAAAATGGCTTTGAACACTTCCAGGGAGGGGTCATCCACAGCTTCCCTGGGCAACCTGTTTCAGTGTCTCAACACCCTCATTGTGAAGTATTTCTCCCTAATGTCTAATCTAAACCTTCCCCTTTACAAATTAAACCATCCCCCCAGTCCTATCACTACATGGCCTTGTAAAAATTCCCTCCCCAGCTTTCTTGTAGGCCTGCATCAGGTAGTGGAAGGCTGCTATGAGGTCTCCCCAAAGCCATCTCTTCTCCAGGCTGAACAAGACCAACTCCCCCAGCCTGTCCTCATAGCAGAGGTTCTCCATTCCTCTGATCATCTTTGTAGCCCTCCTCTGGTTCCATTCCACCAGTTGCATGACTTTCTTATATTGAGGATTCCAGAACTGGACACAATACTCTAGGTGGAGTTTCACAAGAGTGGAGTAGAGGGTCAGAAGCACCTCCCTCAACCTGCTGCCCACACTGCCAGGGTGCAGCCCAGAATGTGGTTGGCCTTCTGGGCTGCAAGTGTACATTGCCAGCTGATGTCAAGCACCAATCAGCACCCTCAAGTCCTTCTCAGTATGGTTGCTTTCAGTCACGTCATCACTGATACTGTACTAAAACCACAGATTGCCCTGACCAAGTGTAGGACCTTGCATTTGACCTTGTTGAACCTCATGAAATTCACACAGGTCCACTTCTTCAGCTTGTCCAGGTCCCTCTGGTTGACATCTTGTCCTTCCACTGTGGAAACTACACTACTCAGCTTGGTGTCATCTGCAAATTTGCTGAAGGGTACACTCAATCTTCCTGTCTATATCATTGGTAACAATCTGAAACAGCACTGGTCCCAGTACAGACATTTGGGGAACACCACTTGTCACAGACCTTCATCTGGACATCGAGCGACTAACCACTACACTCTGAATACAACCATCCAACCGATTCCTTACCCATTGAACAGTCCACCCATCAAATCCATATCTCTCTAATTTAGAGAGAAAGTTGTTGTGGGGGACCATGTTAGAGGCTTTGAGTTTGATGAGGCAGGACTTGCCCTTGGTGAGGCCATGCCAGCTGCCACTAATCACATCCATGTCCTCCACGTGCTTTAGTATAGCTTTGAGGAGGTTCTGTTCCATGATCTTCCTAGGCATACAGGTGAGTCTGATAGGTTGGTAGTTCCCAGGGTCATCTTTTCTACCCTTTTTAGAAACTGGGACAGTGTTGTTCTTCCAATCACCAGGGACTTCCCTGACTCCCATGACTTTTCAAATATCATGGAGAGTGGCTAGGTAACTACATCGACCAATTCCTTCACGATCCTGGCATGCATCTCGTCATCTCCCATTGACTTATATATGTTCAGGTTCCACAGATGGTCACGAACCTGATCCTCACCTACAGTGTGAGGGGAAAGAAACTGTCTTACTTTCATTGCTCACCCACCCACCATGCACTGTTTGTGTCAGGTCCCATCCTCAACCAGTCCTCCACCCTCTCAAAGTTATCATTCTGCAGGCTGATCAAGCCCATCAGCCACTGCTCTCCACCCTCAACCAGATTGATGGTGATTCACTAAAGGCACTCCAACATCTTCATGTTTTTTCTACAGTGGGAGTCCAAAACTAGATACAGAATTTTAACTACCTACTAATGAGTCTTGAATAATGGAGGATAATCACTTTCTTCAGTCTATGTGGTATGCTTTAACCTCCAGTTCTCTGTGAACCCTGCCTTTTTGCTGATATCAGCATTTTTGCTTCCAGGGTTTTAATAGCTGATGTATAAAGGATATATAACAATGTAACATAAAAAAAAAAAATCTGGAATTTTCACACTGAAAATATAGAGAGTTCACAGTTATTGTTTCATTTTTTCATATAACAATGCACAAGGTTTTCAAGTATATTGTTGATTTTTTTGTAATATAAAAAAATGCTCTGTATCTTCAGTTATTTTCTTTTTCTGTTTCTTTGTCTTTTTTTTCCCTTTTGGGAATTCCCTGTTCCTTTATCCCAATCCTTTTTTAAATTTTTTTACACAACATTTTTACTTTTGTTTAGCCCCAGATGATAATTTTCTTGGAATACGAATATTCCCTCCTGAATATTTGGAGATAACTTAGTGCATACATCAAAATGAATATCTAATGCAGTGTTTGTTTATCAAAATTTATTACTTCTTTATGGGAATGCTTATAGATGCAGAAACAAATATTAATTAAACTAACAAAATATTTTAAAAAACAGTTAAAGCAGAAATAAACAAGAGTTTTATTTTGTTTAAATGAGAGTGGATACTTGCAAGCCTTCAGATGCTAACCTGTGTTGGGTGAGTTTTGTATCCGGTGCTACCAAGGGGCCTTCTTCTGCAAGGCTGCACAGGAGGGGCCGCTACCAAACCAGAATTTCAGTGGATAGAGCTCTGAGGAAAAGGGCACCTCAAATTTGTTACATTTCCACAATTCCAACCCCTCTTAACTGTTTGCCCAGATGGTGCTTGCTTGCAATATTGTCAGCTCCTAGGTTGGAATTATCTTTTTTTTCAGATATTTCAAATTTTCTTTTTTTTTTTCCCAGCTCCTTGAAGTAAGTGATAACAAACGAGACAAAGAGTTCATGCTTAAATTTCCAAGATATTTTTTCTTAGAAAATCAGCTGAAAAAGACCTCTACCCTTTCCTGGGTACAAACAAACAAAACAGCATGCTAAAAATCATGCAGAAGATGTTTCTCATAAAGTGCAAGAGCACTCAGTCCCTGTATGTAGAAAATCAGGCAGGGAAGGGAAGAGATCGGCATGGCTGGGTCGAGACTTGCTGATTAAACTGAAGAAGCAGGAGCTGCAGAGGCAGTGCAAGCAGGGACGGGTAACCTGGGACATGTATAGGGACACTGCCCGGTTGTGTAGGAACAAAGACAGGAAGGCCAAGCCGCAGCTGGAGCTGAACTTAGCAAGAGAAGTGAAGACTAACAAGAAGGGCTTCTATAGGTATGTCAATCAGAAGAGGAAGGTCAAAGAGTATGTACCTTCACTGATGGTTTGAAATGGTGACCTGATGATGTCAATAGGTGAGAAGGCTGAGGTACTTAACTTTTTTTGCCTCAGTCTTCACTGATAACTGCTCTCCTCATTTCTCCTGGGTCATGGGACAAGATGATGACAAGGAAGAAAAACACCCTCCCACTGTAGAGGAGGATCAGGTTCGTGACCTCCTGAAGAACATGAACATTTATAAGTTTATGGGACCTGATGAAATGCATCCCAGAGTCCTGAAGGGATTGACAGATAGGGTTGCCAAGCCACTCTTTATGATATTTGAAAAGTCATGGCTATCAGGAGAAAACTGGAAGGGTTCCTATCAGCTTCACCTCTGTGTCTGGGAAGAAAAAAAGCACATCTTTCAAGGTAAGGTCATGCAGACCTTGTTTTTTTAGGAATACATGTATGTAGGAGTGTCATGTATAAGTTTTCTAGTATCTAGTTAAAGAGGTGAGACAAGAAGCCATAACCAGGTCATGTTGCTTGCTATCACATTCTCATTTTTCACTCTGGTGGGGTTGCAGAAACTGCCACAGTTGCCTTTAGGTCAGTGTCCAGCTTTCACATCCAGTCACTGTCTTTATATCTTGGCACATTCTGAATGAGACTGGCATTTTCAAAGGAGCTGCGTAACACTGGAATAGGAAATGACATTTATAGAGCTTTGGAGAACAGGAAAGTTCTGATACGTGCTTAGAAACTGCCGGAAAAAAAAAAACCTGAAACATTCTGCTGAGGAAAAAAAAACATTTTTAAAAGCTTGTGAATCCCATCAGATGATGGCAGGTTTCAGAAGAATCTCTAGCAGCTTATTTCAGATCAAGGCCTTCTAAATTTCTATCTCAGCTGTAGATATGCTGCAGCTATTCAAATACCAAAAACCGACAAAAATTTCTAAAACAGAAAAAATATCCATATGCCTCAGAAGAAGCAGTAACTGAATTATTTAACAAGAATGTTTAATAAATTTTCAGGCATAGATCCAGAATTAAATATGTTACTTTGAATGTTTAGACACAGAGAATATAATGTATAAAACAAAAAGTCTGTTGTGTAAAAATATATACATCTATTAAAAGCAGAGGAAAATTATTTTATGAGTAGATAACTGCAAATTACAAAACTAATTCAACTGCATCTAAAACAGCTTAATCAACACTGCAGTTGGAAAAAAGGGGCATTGTCTTCTTTCTGAAAAGGCAAAAATCCACAAATAAAGCATTTTAGCAAAGCCATCTATGAAATGATCTTTCAAATTTCAAGTGCAAGGGGCTGCACCTGCTGCTACACCTATTTCTCTAATTGTTAACCAGCAGACATGGAAAAGCCCCTCTGGCACAGGCAGCCCTGCACTCAGACAATGCTTAAGACACAACCCAAGTAAAGAAGTTGGTCTTTACAATAGTAATCCATCCTCCTAAGTAACTATAAAGGCACAACTATTTTTAATACATGTCTAGAAGCCCCTGAATTGTCACAGGTAGTTTATGCTATTGGTATCCAATGGATAAGAATGGTGCTTACAAAGGCTTACCAGAGGAAATCCTGTCTTATCTCTCTCCAGCATCTGTATAAGGAACGTAGAAATATACTTAAACTAACTATTTCATAATTTGTTGTAAAAATCAATTACAAGTTCATTAGAAACCCACCCTACTTGATTAAAAAATCCAATATATATATATCCAAAAATTACTAAATTCATCTTCAATTTAACATTGTAGAGTTTCTCGAATGGCTGGAATGTTCATTCCACAGAAAACAGAGAGTAACTAACATTATATGATTAATGTTATAATGTCATGTTTTCTTTTGAAACATTAGGACGATTAAGTATCCAGTCAGACTTGTCTGTACTGAGTGCTCCTGATCATTTCTGAAAATGTTCAGAGTATTTTTGCTATTTTCTAATATCCATTAGCTTTCTAATATCCATTATACTTTGTAATATATGGAATTATGTCACAATTCTTGATAAAAGTGTTAAAAATCCTGAACAAGTGTTTATATTGAGATTGTCTGAATATCAGTTTATTAAAAAAGGGATCCAAGACATCAGATGAATCTTTCCTATAAAATTTGATAAATTTTAAAAAATTCTGTTTGCTTTCTTTGTCTTATCCAAATATTTTAGCCTATCAAATTATTAATCTACTTGTATTTCAGATTGCTGAACATTCTAAAGCTAGTTATTTAGCTGGCAGATTGGAAGAGGAAAATCTACTTTATATATGACTAAGTGTAATTAGCAATTTTCATCCGAATCTAAATTTATTACCTAAATTATAACCAGGTTTAGACATGTGCATTACTTTTTAATTTCTGATATAACTAAAATTCCATTTTTCTTCCTATCTGAAAATAGTCTATAGTAATTTTAAAAGCTGGAAATAGCATATATCTCTTAGAGTCTTGATAAATATGACCACTTAACAGTAGTTCCACACAGTAAAAATCTTACATTATTGATCTGGGATACAATGCTTGTTTGGGACTATCTATCTCTGGTGTATTCAGCTATTCAACATCTAGAAGCAGACAGAATGTAGTTGAACAGAAATATGAGGTTTTTTTCTTTGAATGTGGTACAGTCAGATGTCTTCTGCTTCCAGGCCCTCTTACTGCTTGATTGGTCCAATGTGTCCATGATGCAAACTAGTTAAGCTTTTAGAAGGTCAGATAAGTTTATTGGCAACTATGCACCACTTAGTGTTAAAAGCATCTTTACTTTGCTCTTGCCTTGTCTCAGTCCTAGTCCAAGAACAACATGGCTGCACATGTGAAAATGACAGTTGTTTCTGTGACATAAAAATGGATATTAATTTCTAATATAACATATACGCACTTAATTTCTAGTGTTTTTTCTTCAAGACATTACAGAAACCTCTTTCGGGACTCAATTAGCTGGGGCTTTTTAAAAATAAAATGTAATTCTCCTATAACTTTTCTGAGAACTCAAGGAAGGAGTGTTATAGCTACTTTCCTTTCATTCCAAGATACTAAATAATATGAGAAGTGATTAATGGGATGACCTACATTTATTGTGGCCACTGGGCTGAAATGAAGAATACATTATTTCACCTCAGAGAGACGGTTTCTGTGTGCTAGCAACATTTCAATTTCCTTAGTGTAAGATAGACTCTGTTTAAGTTGCACTTCAGAACCTTTACATCTCTTGAGACTCATTTTAAATTTGGAACTGCTTTTCTATCAATATATGAAAATTAAGGATAAGATTCAAGCTCTTATGATACATTATTTTTGGACTTGAACTCCTCTGGAAATGTTCTTGTCACAAACACATGTGTGTACCTCCCAGATATATTTAGTGTTCTTTGCTTGTGGAGACTTCATATTTCTGCTTGGAGGTGCAGCATTTTTAGGTATTTTCTACCATGCAGACGTGAAGCAATTCTGTTATCCTTAACATTTGGTTTACTATTTCTGTATGCTTAGGAAAGGAACTGATAAGTCCAAATACTCTTAATTGACTGTTATTCATAGAAAAAAATGTCACTACAGGATATGCAGAGGGACAGACACAAGTAACAGATACCTTTCCTTGATGTCAGTGACACCCGCAAGTTGGGAATAAAGCACTGGACAGAGTCCTACCATGATAAGTAGTTCCACAATGCTGGTACAGAGTGCCTCAGCTCAGTCTTGAGTCCAAACCCTAGCTCAGCCCTGCTGCCCAAGGTGAACCCCAAGTGCTCACATTCCAGGATAGGTAAGAAAGGTCAGTGCTAGCTGAGTCCCTTAAAGGGAGTGGCTCTGTCTGGTATTCCTGCTTCCAGCCATTTTGACTGGTTCTGCAAGTGGGACCTCTTGTCCTATGTCAAGTCACTCCTTGGTCACAAAATACCACTGTGGAGCAGTTACAATTTGAATTTCCTCTTCAAGTAGTAAGCAATTAACCTGGTTTATAAAAATCATAAATCAGCAAACTTGTTGTCATAGGATACCTTATAGCCAATTTTGTGTATGCCTAGAGACAAAATTGCCAGCTCATTTAAAGAATAAACTTTGTCAAATTTAAAACATTAGACTTCTCTTTGCGTCTTCTTAATCCCAGTAAGCTATGTCTGCTACATCATCATGCTCAGGCTTAGATGATGACAGGAGGTGAGAAATTAACAGCAGACACACAATGCATATATCACATCTGACTAAATGTAGAGGACTAAGAAGCGATTTCCTTATTCCACAGTTCAGGCATGACCAGAAAGGGAGAAGTGACAAAAAAGCTCACACTAAGGGCACCACTGAGCAATAAGGAAAACCAGAAATCTTTACCTTGAGACTCTTGGAATGCCGGATCTGAGAAAGTTTTTGCTATGTTCTGATCTTTTTAAGATATTTGCAGTCCATATTTCACTGTCTTGATTATTGAAAAAACTTATGAAAAAAAGGAAACAATTTTTTCAGATTTGTAAGTACGTCAGCAAAATAGTTTGGATAATTTCCTTAGAAAATGGAAGAGGTAGTGCAAGCTTCTGCCCTGAGTTTCAGCCCTGGCCCAAACATGTCTTTAATCTTGGCTTTATTTGATATTCACTTTGTTTTTTACTCTTGTTCCCTATTCTTTGTGACTGTTCTGTTTTCCGGCTGATGCACATCATGCCATACCTAACTTTCCTGCACTTCCATCTGAGGGCTCTCTGCATACCATTGCCCCATTAATTTGGTGATAACTATAAATATTGAATATTATCACTTCTAGAGACAGACACCGCAAGTAGTTAACTTTCAGAAACTAAGGTAACTTAAACAAGGCTTAGCTGAAGAGTTCAGAAAATTGATTCTGCTTTAGCTCAAACTAGTAATTTATCTTTGTGGCAGTGACAAGTATATTTTTCTGAATTTTTAGGAACTTTTTCTTCTCTTACTCTGGAACATGTCCTTGAATTCCACATTGTAATTTTTTATGTCAGTTTTTCATCATAGTTATCATCACGTTTACTTGGAGGAATTATAGACTTCTAAAATACAAACGGCAACAAATAATACACTACAGGAACATTTTGTCAGGTTATTTTAGTGAATTGAATCTGAAGAGTGAATATGCAGTGTGTAAACTCTCATATTTTAAGTTTTTCTTCCTCTGCTAGCTAGGCATATCTGAGTTTTGCAGTTGCCTGTACAGAATGCTAAATAGATGAAAAATTACAGCTTAAAGGTGCGGAATCAATCAAAACCTTTTGGGAAAATTATGTAAAACAATAAATGAAAAACATATATCATTCTGATGATTGTGAAAGGACTCCATGAACTGAGGTTTATAGTCCAGATCTCAGGAAGCTTTTTATTTTTCAGAGGTAGTTACTGTATGTCAAACAACTTATTTCTAAGTTACTTTATGTCGTGTGGGGCAAAAAAATCAAAACAGTGTTTCTGATGGAGGCTCACTGGATCATAAGTTAATGATAATAAACAAAGTTCTAATTGACAGTTTAGAATCCTCCAAATGTCTGGAGTGTCTGACATTCTTTATAAGTTTATCAGCACTCACTGATCAGAAAATCCAAAAGGTGATAGCACCGTTCAGTCCAGTAAATTCAGCTCAGTCACATCTGAGGTGCTACAGCAGCATTTGTACCACATAAAGAGGAGCTGATTCTTGCAGACTCTGTTGTGTGGCATGTGAAATGAGACTTATATAAAATATGTATACAAAAACACATAATTATATTGAAAGCAAATGTCAGCACATTCCTACATGTAGCTGTTCAACTTGTGCTGGCAGGTACAATGATTGACAAATTGTGGTATTTGAACAGTTCTCTTGATACATTTTATAATCTTAGCTTAATAAGAAAGAACTCAAAGTAATTACTCCTCATCTTTTCTTTGTATTTTCTTCTAGTAACTAGAAATAATGCTGAAGGCATAAGATACACTCTCCAGCTGTAGGAAGTAACAGCACTTTTCTAGCTGCAATCTGCTTTAAGCTTCCAATATAACTGGACTAGAATAATTTCTTCTTTTGGTATTGACTTATTGCCTGGCTTATTCTGTGTGTCTTAACTCCTCATTCCTCTGTGTTTCAGTATTTTTTCCAAATAAGAATGTAGTTAAAGTTGTATTAGTATTCATGGCTCTTACATTTTTCACAAAAATTTATCTTTAGAGTGTTAAATATTATTGTAAATGCACTACTGAGAGCAAAAGACCTGCAGTATCTTGAAAGTTGCATCTTAAACATACACTAATATACCACATTCAATTGTGATAATCATTCCTTTCAGAATGCTAAATTTTCAGTGTTATTTGTGTATGAAAGCCAAGGGTAAAGAAAGCACACAAACAGTTCCATTCTCCATTAGCAAATCTCTAAGAAATATCAAGCATATTTCCCTGTATTCTAGAAAATAAAAGGCATGGTTCTTGCTTGCTTTCTGTGTTTTTTGTCAGGAAAATCCCATCTACTTATCTATCCAGGAAAATGCAGACAAGGGCTTCACAAGGGCATATCTCTAACCTGAAGGAAGACTATCTGGTCAACTCTATTGTGTAGAAGGGTGTGCTGTGGCCAAGACAACACCACAAAGTGTGCATGCCAGGTAATAACAGGACCTGTCAGAAAGCAGCAATCCATGAATAAATATAATCTCAGCAGTAGCACAGAACTTCCATTGCACAATCTCACTCTCCATTTAGTGAAGAAGAATAAAAAACCTGCAAATGAAGGCATCCCCAGGGTACAGTAAATGGGGTTTGAGTAAGACAAAGTTGATCAGGTTCATAAAGGATTGCAATCTGAAGTGCACTGGAAATCAAAGAGCTTAGAGTTGTATCCTCATGAACTTTTGGCACTTTTTTAGCTTTCCTGAAGCTTAAAATTGCACACTCAGTGTCTCAAAATACATGCAATACGCTATTAAATATGTTATCATATCCATATCTGTTCACACAGGCAGTAATTTACGTATTTTAAGTGTTTTAATTCAGGGACAGGCTGACCAACAGTGAGGTCAAAAGTAACCTATACACATGTATAGTGAGACTGCACATGCATGTTTAAAATATCACACGTATGAAATATCAATGGCTTTCCCAAAGATATGGTAGCATGAAATAAAAAGTGAAGTGTCTGAGAACATATGCAGCTTACTGTGCGATTTTATACTGTATCTGCCACGGCTGCAGATGGTGGTTTTGCCTTGAATTGTATAATACCTCTGCCTTTCATTTTGTGTAGTTTTTTGACTGAGTTCATTGTGAACGTCACATCATTTCCACAGTATGGAACAAGTCTTATGGATGACTAGAGCCAGGCTACTGAATGCAAGTCAACACTTTCAGATACTTCTTGCATCTTTTAGTGGCCAGGCTCGACTCCACGGTACTCCAACTCAGACGATGTAATTAGAGCACAACTCAATTGATAACTAGACTGGCACCAGGTCAAATTTTTGCAACAAAGTCTGAGATGACAAAAACTTCCATCCCAAGATACAAGAGAAGCTAACAAGCAGTGGAGTCACGGGCTTTGTTCTTAAAGGCAACATCACTGAAGTAATGAAAGGAATAGCTGAACCTAATTCTTACCTACAGTGTGTGGGTACACAAGAATGGTCTCAATCTCCTGTTATCCAAACAAAACCCGTTCCTGTCTCAATCTCCTTTGACTCAAACAAACCCTTTCCTTGATGGATACTGTGTTCCAAAATAGAGAAGCCCTGCCTCCAGTCAGGTGGAGAAGAGGAACAACAGAGTTTATTGGACTGTGTGGATGTGGTGGCCTGTTGAAGTGAGTACAGAGGAGGACCATGAAGATGATCAGAAGGGTAGAACACGTTTCATATAAGGACAGTCTCAGGGAGTTGGGATTGTTTATTCTAGAGAAGAGAAGGCTTCAAGGAGACCTTATAGCTGCCTTACAGTACTTAAATGGGGCCTAAAGGAAAGATAAGGAGGGGCTCTTTATCACAGAATGCAATGATAGGACAAGGGGCAGTGGTTTTAAGCCGAAAGAGGTAGATTTAGATTAGGAAGGATTATTTTCCTGTGAGGCTTATGAGGCACTGGACCAGGTTGTCCAGAGAAGTAGTGAATGTCCCATCCCTGGAGATGTTCAAGGCCAAGTTGGATGAGGCTTTGAGAATCCTGACTTAGTGAACAGTGTCTTTGCCCATTGTGGGGGGATTGGAACTAAATGATCTTTAAGGTCTCTTCCAATCCAAACCATTCTGTGATTCTTTGACAGTGAGACTCAGTACTCCTTCAGCACTCCAGATGGCACCAATTTGAATGCTACAGTTGACATGCTAGAAGAAATGGATGCCATCCATAGCATCCCTGACAAGCTTGAGGAGTGGGCCCATGTGTATCTCATGAAGTTCAACAAAGCTAAGTACAAGGTCCTGCACCCAGGTCAGGACAATTTCCAGTATCAGTGTAAACCAAGGGATGATTGGCTTGGGAGATCCAGTGGCAGATGTCCCTGCCAATGTCAAAGGGTTTGGCTAGATGATCCTTAAAGACCTCTTCTAACCTAAATCATTTGATGATTCTATGTTACATGATACATTTGGATGTAACTGGGAGTGACAGACCAACAAAGGTATAAAAGTAAGTTGTAAAATTATGTTAGCAAACATAAACTCGGATTCAAGTGGATCTTAGAATGAGGAAGAGGAAACTGTCAACATCATATTGCTCCTGAAAGGGCTCATGATACTGATGACTCATCATAACACCATGAGTATTAGCTTGAACTTTAGAAACTAGAGGAGCCATGAAAGTGTGGCCATAATATTAGTCAAAGGAACAGGTAAAAGGAAGTGGATGTATAACATTTTTGTCTGAAGTATTAGTATTGAGGCTTTGTACATATATATCTATATTAGTATGAATATCTTTATTTTATTTTTCTAATATATAGACCTGGACTAACAACTATTCTTGGATAAAGCTGCTAAGATTTTGATTATAGTATCAATAAATTCCTGGGTTTATGCATAAGGTGCATAACAAAATTTTTAGTGTAACAGAACTGGGTTTTGGTAATGGATCCTGGCCAAACTGTGCCTGAGAAATTGCTGCTGACAATGCCAAGGATGGCAAGTGTCCTCTACTTAAAAGCTGTCCTTGCAGAGCTTTTGGATTTGTCTCTGTCATATCTTTGAAAGAACAGAACCAGCACTTTACCCCGAATAGCAACTACCATTTTTTTTGTAAAAAATATGAAGAAATTCTTTTATTCCTTACTTCCTTTAGTCCTTTGATTATAGGGCAGAACACATCTGCCAGAGGCATATACTGATATCTCAGAGCTGACAGAAGACTGATAGTCACCCTGGACATCTGTGTTCATCTTCAGTTCACACAGATAATTTTAATATCTCCTCGAACAACCAAAGCACGCACTAGATAGTTACAGATGAAAGGGCCTCTTCTGAGGCTAGCACCTGGGGAAAACTTATCTTGAGATTTTTCTCTCCAGAGAGGTCTCAACTGAAATTTCTATCATCTTGTTATGTTAAATAGCTTGTTTCACATTCACCAAACAGGTAGGCACTTATTGAGTTAGTGATAACTAACATATATTTTGAAAGATGTCACAGGTGCCCGATTAGTGGGTTTAGGCACCTAATGAAGCAGAAAGTCAAATTATCTTGCATGATCTGGGATGAAATGACTGCTGTCTTTTAAAGTCTTTCTTAAAGTGTCAGCCAGTCAAATACAGTGCGGCACTGAATAACACAAATCACTTAGCAGTATGTCACTTTCTTTTCATTTGCAAGCCTGGGGTGACAGGATTAAGCAAATACAATATATTTTCTATGACATTTTTTCTCATATAAATGAATATATTATTGTAAAGTTTATTCACACTCTGAGGCTATTCTGCTTGCTTGTCATAGCTATAAACATCTCCCTCACTTTTTTTTTTCCTTTTTCCTTTTTTACATGAAGCAAACACTCCAAGCTATTTAATCAGACTGTATTGAGTCTATTGGGCCATTACTGATCACCCTTATATGTTTTCTTCTCACAACAAAAATCTTGCATAAGTAATTTTCCCTATTTTTGTCAATGGCAGATATTATGAATTAAGAATCAAATAAAAAAGAAATCAAGAATATTCTAGTTATGATGCTGATGTTTTCCTTGTGATTTTTATCTAAGTAATAAAAATCTTCATTAAATAAATGAGATTTCATTAGGCTCTGAATAGCTCATCATCTCTGCTCCAAGTATCTGTAAAGTTGCACCACATCAAAACACCAAAGCTTAAGCAAGTAGACTTTATTAATAAATCTCATTCTATTAGATATTAGCTTGGAAGAAATAGGTCACAGAAGGCTTTCCAGCTGTAATTCTACTCTTCTGATTCTCTCCTGCATCACACCATTAGGGACTGAGTAAGTGACTGAATGGTACTTGATTGTTGGCTTGGGTAAACCATGACACTGGTTTTGGTTTTTTTAAGTTTCCATGAGTTTTATAATTCTAAGATTTCATTGATTTATATTACAATGAGCTGTTATTCAAAATAATTACTATTTCCTAGGCAGTGATTTTTGAAAATAGATCCATAGTTTTAATTCTGTTGTTTCCTTACAGATGATCAGCTGAGTTTTACTTAGTTACAGATGCCTTAAAAATATCCACAGCTATCAATTAGTCATGGAAAATGACCTGGCACACTGATGCAAAATACTGTAACACCGAATGAATGGATTATTCAAGTTAAATGTTTTCTGTAAGCCTGATAAAGACTTTACTTTGCTGTTGCATTACATTCTTGGCTACAGAGAGCACTCAGCAATCCTGCTTGTACTTGTTATCATTGTCTGGCACAGCATTTTCTTTTGCTTATGAGACAGAAAGGTGGCCACACACTTTCATCCCCACCGCTGCTTCATCCAGACTTCGTTTACTTCTACAGCACCTAGACCACCAGAGTTTCATTCTAATTTGCACCTTAATCATAGGATAATAAATAAAAGATATGATCATATTCTTACATATATATTTATCTTCCTCACATACTCCTTACAACTGAATACAGTTTTAGAATTATTATTTATTGTTTGAATTACAGCAACAAAAAAGAATATTCCTCAAGCAGTATGAGATGGTGAGCACTCTGCAAATAACTTGTAATGCTAGTCTTGAGAATTTTTTTTGAGGATGCAGAGTAAGTGTAAGAAACTTATATAAATCAAAATGATAATTAGGTTATGAAGTGGAGAAAAATAATTATTGGTGACAAATTATGTCTTGTTAGGTATAGCAGCCACTGTTTGGATGAGTGTTCATGGGGTTTTTAAGCTCCTGTACCCTGTATTTCCAGAAAGAAGATCTCAAATGATATATTTTGATTACCATAATCAGATTTCCCACTGAGTTCGTTAGTTACAAAGTCAGCTCATCAGAGAACAGAATTACATAAAAACACACATTGTATACATTTCAGAGTTCAAATTACAAATTTTTTTTATTAAATAATTTTGTACAGTAATTATCTCAGAAATAAGACTCCCAAATTCTTGAAATTTCACCACCACCTATTAAACAGAAAATGGTTACATTTGATAAATAATTTTCTCATTTTTATTTATTTTTGTAAGTCCGTAATGAATAAAATCGAAAAGATAAGGCAGTTTTCGATTTTGCCTCATCAGACACTGTGGGGTTGATTTCCAGATTTGTTTTCCCTTAAAAACAACATATCAATTTGTTACTTATGTAACCTTTCAGTTATTCCCAGTGGAACCAAAAGACACAATTGTGCCTCCTGCAGAAAAGCCTCTCTACAAATTGATTATGTACTATTCATTCAACCATTTATTTACTTGCATCTGTTTGGCATCCCAACCATCTTCCAATTTTGGAAACTAATTAATTGTTGTGAATTTAATTTTCTCTGATTATGCATTTCCATTTCATGAAAACAAGGACATTTATCATTATTAATTTTAATGAATGTTGTTTATATTTAATTTAAAATAATGTAAATATTTATCTGAATTTGAAAACAAGTTTCTAAGGAGAATCTTTATCACAGATTCTAGTGACAAGTCAGTGGATTACTGATGCAAAATAGTGGGAAGATAGTGAATTATATTTCTGGAAATACCTGATGGGCAATTTTTATTATTCTTACATTATTTACAAGTTTAATTGTTTCTTGCCTTCCTTTACTCCAAGCAGTATACTCTGGAAATCTCTGATGTGATTTTTGTTAGTACACTAGAGCATCAAAAGGTTCTAATGGAACTGACCCACAAATATGGACTTTTTAAAAAATTATGTAGAAACCTTGTCAACTGGGAAATTCTTGAGGAACTCATGCTTGATTGGGCACAGAATACACCTGACAAATTTCTTTCCAAGTCACTCTATTAACAAAACAGTCCCTGTAAGTGTAGCACTGCCATCTTCACACTGGAAAAATGCAAGATCAATCAAATTATTTTGACTTTATTTATGACGAGGGTTAAACTGAGATTAATCTGTTTTACACTTGAAATGCCTTGGTACCCACAGTTATCCTATACAGACATTTGGACATGTTTGGAAAATATCATAACATAGGTGTTACCTCTACCTGTGACTATTTAAAAAATATATTTTATTATTTTCATATTATAATAAAGGTGGGAACAAAATTTGCAATTTGCAGACAAACAGAGATTTTGCTTATGAAAATTACTGTTTTGCAAGAAAGGCTAAGTAGCAAAAGATATATTTTTTTAATTTAGAAAATGGAATAATGACAAAATGGAAAATTAAGCTTGAGAATGTTTTATCCGTAATCAACATAAGAAAATAATTATCCAAATCAGAATTCTTTCTTTTTTTTCTTTTTTGGCTTCAAATTTTCCTATTTAGCTGTGGGAAGACACACAAATATAAGCCAAACACCAAAAACAGGGTGCTATATAATTCTGTTTATACTCCCCTCCCCATGAAAAGCTGGACCAGACAATCTTTTGAGGTTCCTTCCAAACTGAGCTATCCTATGATTATGTGATCTTGTCCCAGGATAATTGTACACCTGCTGTGTATTATTCTGGAAAGTATGCTTTTAATTACATTAACACTGTAAAATATTGACCTGATTTGATTAATCTCTTAGAAAATAAAATTATTGTATATAAGTTTTCAATATAGAAAGAAAATATTTCATGCATTTAGATCTGGCTCTTTATGCTAGTCAATTTGGTTCTCTCCTGCAGACATTTTTCCAGTGCAGAAAATCCCTAAAAACACTGGAAGATTGTCTAAATAATGTGTGCTACCATTTGTGTATCAGAGGATCAAATGCTTTTTCTCCTTACTAGTTAGACAAGGTATTGCTGTCACAAGTGAAATATTAAATGCAAAATCCACATATAGAATGGTTTTCCAAAACCACTCAATAAAGGTGATTGTACCATGATGGAATAGTGCTATTTAACCCACTACATTATAATGATAAGGTGTTTTCTCTTTTAAATGACAAACACTACCCAGATGCCTGCTGACAAAGATATTTGATATCTACAGCAGCATCTGGTTCGTTGTCAGACTCTTCAGGAAGTTGCATTAGTATCTTCTGTACTGTCTTTCATGTCATGATGTTGATCATCTGCCTGGGCTACTGTGCCCTTCTGTTGAAACTTTTTTTTTTTTTCAAACTAATTTGTTCAATACATTAACCTTTTAATTAGGTAGTTGGTTTACAGGCAATATCATCTTTGAAATCACTTACAGTAAAAATTACTGATTGGATGTTTCTGTAAGGGTTCCAGTTTGCTTCTTGTGTGAATCAGCATTGGAACTACTTAAGTCAATAAATTCTTTAAAGGGGGTGAATTTTAAAAGAAGTTTAAACACCAAATTTTCATCTCTGTGCACTTTTTTAAAAGTAGTTTTAACTGAAAATTGTACCCTCAAATCTGATCATAAGTTTCATTGTTATCAAACACTAATGGTTTTTCATCTTAAAAAACCAATAATTCAAATGTACTGTATATTCATGAGAAAGCAATCTCCTTAAATAAAATATATTTTGAGGAGAAGATTACACTAAAAAGACAATTATCAGCAAGGGTAATTATAATTATAGCACTAAACTCCTGTAGTACTGCCAGGAAGTAAAAATAATAAGACAAAATGACTAGCATGAAGCATAAATAAATAAGAATATCAGAGCAAACTCACAAAGTGAGATCAAAGATCAATCCAGTTTTGTGTCCAGTATCTAGAAGCATCAAAAGGTAGATGACCATGGAAGAGCATAAGAACAGCACAAGCATGTATATTTTTCCTGCACATGTCCTAAGTCACTCAGGGTTTTTTAAAAATTTAAAATATTTCCAAATATTTAACAATTATCAACAAATTTCTCCTTCACTTTTTTTCTAGTTTTCTCTTAAAGAGTTTAATCTTTGAATCCAAAATATCTTGTGAAGAGACCTCCACAACTCTACTTTGTATTTATGAACCCTTTACAAAATCCTAGGTATGCTTTCTGTATCATTCTGTTAAAATTGTCCCAAACAGGATATTTACCCCACTGACTCTAAAGGAGGGTGAAAGAGCACTTTTCCCCCCTTAATTTGTTGATCACAGTCTGTCCACTTGCGCAATTACTCTACTGCCTATCAAAAAACGTTCTCATGACACTGATTCTAACTGCTACCTATTACCTTATCAAAGAAGTCTCAGTTTGCTTGAATTTTATTGAAGTCACCAGATTTCCTTCAGAATGGTCCCCAGTTTGCACAGTATAATCCAGTAAAATCATCAGAAGACAAGGAAAGGTCTTTTAGAAAAGCCACAGCAAGTTGCAGATGTTATTTCCATTCTTTATATAACCACTGGCTGCATACAAACTATCTAGGACTTTGTTGCTTGCTTATCCTTTTTGACTGGTCAAGAATTATTACTCCTACTTTCTTTCTTATGAAGAATACAATGAAGAGAATTAAAACAGAGGTGTGATTCAATATTCAACAATCTCTGGAACACAATGGATGTGAGAACTTATAAAAAATCAGATTAGCTTGATGACAAAAGTGGTCATACAGCTTAATGAAGACAAAGAAATCAAATATTCAAACATATTAAGATGTTTTTTCTCCTTTTTCCACCTTCCACAAGGATAAGGCTTTCTAGATAGCTGACTACACCAGTTACTACAATCTGCATTAGACAATAGATCATTCATTACTGGTCCTGGCTAGATGATTAAGAGGTTGCTTTAAAAAAAATATACAGAACTTGCTCTCTTGCCCATTCAATACATGAAACACGAAACCAAGAAAACACATCTATCCCAGTACCCATTGACAGCCTCAACATATTGATACAATCAAATAAGTTTTCGTATAATTCATTGAAAATCAAGTATTTTTTATATTTTCCTTATGACAGAAAGGGCATAATTGTGCCTATTAAAAAAACCCAAAAAACCAAAAAAAACCAAAACCAAAAGAAACCTGCATACAAAGCTTTAGATGATAAGGTTTTCCCTTTTCACCCAAAACTTCTTCCATATGTTTCAAGAAGACATTGACTTGTCTCAAGAAATGACATATTGTCAATTTTTACCTTTTGCAGAAGCTAGTAAAAGAAGAATTCTGTGGTGTTTCATGCTATATCATTTCAGTTTATACATATTGTGTACAGTAGAAAGAAATGTTTGATGAATGTTATCCTAAATGGAGTTAAAAACTGTGTATCTGTTATTAGATTAGAGGTCTAAAAAACCTTTTCTTACAGTATTTTTCAGTTGTTGTTGGCCAAATAAAGAATAAGCTAATGTGAATATTATTATCGTACAACAAACCAGATTATTTTCTTCATGGAGCATTTGTGTACAATGTGTTTCTTTATATAAATGCAATGTGTGCATGACAGTTTTATAATTTCTTGAGGAAAATTGCAGTCCAAGAGAACAAGCTTTACATTTATTGTACAGTGATTAGCTCTGCTGTTAGCTTTCTCTCCAGTCTATGTTTCTGGTTTATTCAGTCTCCTGTGTATTTCAAACCCCTAAATACATCTTGGTGGCTTACAGTCTCTCATCTGTGTTGATATTACTTTTTAAATAGAGAGTCCTAAAACTGGACCCAAAATGCCAGAAGCAGTTTCATGACAGCCAAGTATAGAGGAATAACTTCTTTCCTCAGTCACTGAATTTGCTCTTGGTAATGTAGCCCAATATGCCTAATCTGTGTCATCTGTGAGTTTGCTAGAGGTGGTTTCTGTCTCATCATCTAGGTTATTAATGGAGACGTTAAAACCAGAATAGATCCCTTAGAAATATAGCTCAGAACCAGTAACCAGTTTCACTTTGAATTTTTATGCTATAAACTGACAGCCCAGTATATTTTGATTTTCCATGCAGTACAGCTATCCACTCCATATCTTCCCCCACTTGACCATCACAATTGGTAAGAGACTGTGTTTCAGTATTCAGGGATCTCCCTTGGTCAGCAGGACTTTTCAAACCTGATAGAGACTGGTCTCACAATCATATCTTGGAGATCTGTCAATGCTCTCAAATGCATCCAGCCTGGTACCATGGACTTGAAAATGACCAGCTCACTTGAGAAGTTCCAACTCAGGCTCCTCTACTGCTGTCTCTCCCAAACCTTGGCACATAGGAAACAAAAACTTAGGAAAAGATGTGAACACATAAACCTAGAGACAGTTAATTTCATAATTTAACCAAAAGGCAATTAAGTCCATAAATGCCTTCCTGAAGACATTCAGAATATGAAAGAATTCAATTAGTCTGTACATACCCTGCCTATATGAGTGGAGTATAATGTTGTACATATACTTTGTTTCTTTTTCTACTGTTGTCCCTCATTCATTCTACAAATGCAGGAAAATATTTCATTTTTTGACAGTAAAATCTAGTAAGCAAAAATACAGGTATTTTGTACATGAGTTCTAAATTAATTAAGGTGTTAATAAGCAACAGTGGTGCAAGCAATACAGTAAAATTTCCTTTCAAGGTTTTTTTAAGATTTAGAAAACTAATTTTATGTATAAATGTCATCTGTTATTGTCTTCTAGTATTTTTATAAATCTGTGTCACTACAGTTACCCATTTGGATTTTCTTTTTATGCATCTGTGTATTTGGAGATATTTATATGAATGTATGCAAAAGGATGTAAACAGTGAACTGCAAAACCACAGGGCATTCAAGAACATGTTCTGTATTAGGCAGCCAAAGAAACAGTTGGTCCTTTTCTGTTTGACAACACTGCCTAGTGTGGGTGGGCAACAAGTGGAAAGTGAATATCTTTATCTCATAACATGCATTGTGGTCATGGCTGTATAAGAAGGCAAAATTATCTGGCCATCTGTCCATTTGAATGTTATCTAACAAATCTGCAGTGTAGAAACTTTCATAAACACAGATGGGGTATTTCATCCAGTCCTATTTGACAAAGAATAAAACAAAACACATAAATATTAGAGCCTCTCATATGAAATTATATGAGTTGATGAATTTCCTGGAACACTCATGTGGAAATGAAAGTTTATAATGGGCTTACATTTAATTCCAGAAAAGGAACTGCCAGGAGAAAAAAAAAAAAAAGAGAGAAAAAAAAAATTAGATTGTGGGAATAAAGGTAAATGCAGGAATGGGACTAGGTGCTTCCCCCATGCCACCCTCACTCCCCCAGCCATGGGCTGAGTACAAAGCTTTCCAAAACAATGTCAATGAAGAACAGAGCACGCACAGGGGTTATAGGTACCACGGCCATTCTGGTTATCTGAAGAGGGGGATAAGGTGTCTGGAAACAGGTGTAGTCACATTCTTCTAATCGTCAAGGCCCTTGCAAGGACAGGAGCCTAAATATTTTCTGCTCTGACATCCCAGCCTCCCAGCTGACCTGTACTCATCATTGTAATATCATTATAATACTAAAACACACCTCCATACCTAAGGCTACCTACCTCCTCCCGGCCTTTCAGGCAAACCACTCCCATGAATGCACTTATTTGGCTTATGCAATTGAGTTTCGGCCCATGAAGCAAGAATTTTTCCTCCAACAATCAGCAGGGTTGATGTAATTACTTCAGTCACTCAAGCTCCACCAAAAATTCCCCAAATTATTATAAAAATCTAATACAAAAATAGGATCATTGAAAGAAGCTCACCATCAATACTTTCCTGGGATGAATCAACAAACTGATCTGTTTCTCCCAGCTGAGGATGCCCACCAACTTCTAATTTCACGCACGCTATCAGTATCTTTCTGCACTTTAGCCTTAACCGTGTATCTTCCATCTAAGTGGTAATTTTACTTATGTTGTTCCCAGTAAAGTCATAAAGATTACTTTTGTTCTCTGCTGCTGCTTGCCACTGTGCAGTTGGCTCTTTCTCGACGAAACTGTCTTAATCACCCAGATAACAACCATTTATTTGTCAGTCCTTTGTCTTTGCCGGTCCTACCATCTTTCTTTTATCTTTCATTTGTAATGTTTCTTCCAAAATTATTACAATGTAGACTAAAACTTATCTTGTACATGATTAAAGCTATAAATTACTACTTCTGTCTGCTGTGAAAAGTAAATATTATTCACTACTAATATCCTGAGTATATTCTTCATCCTTTTCATATATTTTGGAAGCAGGACATCAACTATTAGTCACTAGGGATGAAAAATTCCCTTATCAGATAATAGCTGTTATGAGCAGCTAAAATTTTTGAGTTTGGTCCTACAATATATCTATAAGCACCATTCAGTGTAATACACTAACACTTTTTTCTTGTTTTTTAAATACATCATTTGGCATTGATTCCTCTATTTGCTCTCTGTTCAATGCCCTGTGACTAATATGGAGAACATCTAGTAGCAGTAGTTTGTATTGCAGAACTGATGCTTTTTAAGGCAATTACAGAAGCATTAGCAATGGTTCCTTTTTCAGAAAATGATACAATAGACACACAGATGATCTGTGGCTGAATTTTAGGAAAATTATTTTCTGCAATTTTATAAAATGAGACTAATTTTACCTAATGTTAAAATAGAATAAATTGGAAGATTACTATTTAAAAGTAACTTTTTATTCTTTTTTAGAACTTGTTCTATCATCACTTTACTTGTGTTGCTTTCATTTGTAGTAGTACTTTATACCAGTTGCAAAGAATCAAAGAATCAAATACAAAACTCTCCTCTTGTTCAACCTTTGTCTACATGTTGCATTCTCTATTCCAACTACTATCTATTCATATCCCTTTGCATGACTATACACCAGCTAATATTTTTCTATTATTTCTTATTATTTATTACTTATTGATCATTCATTACTATTTAGTCATTATCTATTATTGTTATTATTATCATCATCATCATCAACATCATCATCTATTATTATTGTTGTTTAAACTAATGGTAAATTCTTACTAGCTGCTACCATTTCTTTTTTTAAGTCCCCTTTCCAAACAGTTGTTCAAAGATATTCTGACTCAACATCATTTGAAGCCAAATTAGCTGTGAGGTTTAGGTGTGCTCTTAAGTTTAGTGTTCTTTTAGATACATGGGGATCATGTAGACCATTCATGATCTATCTACTGTGAACACTATCTTAAAAAGTGATACTCTGTCATTTGTTTGTGCTAATGATATAGAAGGACAAGTTAATTTAAACTGCCCCCACAATTACAGGGTGGGCTTCTTAATTAAGGAATGACACAACAGATGGATTAAGCAAATGCATGAAGGAGAAGGATATAGAAAGGATGAGATAAAATTATTAGCATGTTTTTTTCTTGCAGAAGTATTTTAAATATACTTTGCAGCAGCAGACTGCACTTTTACTCTAATTAGGTCAGGAGATGTTGATAATATTGTAAATAAACAATTTAATAAAGTAGGCTGTCTTTGCCTTTGTAGAATGATTATTCAGTGGAAAAAGGAATTAAGGGCATAGAGTTACTATGCTTATAGCTTTGATGCATTGTTCTTGAAGTTATAAAAAACTAGCACACAAAAAAAGTTCTATCCTTCTATGACCTCATATTCAAGTAGTTATATTAAATTGCACATTTTCCCAGCTTTGACAGCACATTGAAATCATAAGTTTTTCTTATAAGGATCTTTTTAAAGCAAGTGCTAGAAAACATAGTATTCGATCCTCATTTCTCTCCTGAGATGTCATATTAATAGAGAATCAAATGTACTTCAAGTAACACTAAATTAATTTTACTACTGCTAGCTGTGGATATATACTGACATTTCATTAACTAGATCAATTATTGTTATTCTGATGAAAGAAATAAAGGAAAGAGACAGTACTGCAACAATATTAGTTTCATTTTACTACTGATGAAAAAAAAGTAGTGATGGAACATAGCTATCCTAAGATGTACAACACTGTAATCCTAAAAAAAGAATTAACCTACAGCAGTTTTTGGCAACATTTCCATTGACCCACATAGAATTATTACAGAGTTATGAATCTGAGTCTTTCACCAAGATGAATTAAATTATCTCTGATTTGTATCAGTTCCTAGTAATTCATTCCAAACATTAATATTTAGATTGCTTCTATATACTAAAAAAAGAAGCATTGCTTCTTACTATTACAAAAATACTACTGAAGACTATTTTCCTAGAAGCATGGAGAACTACCCATTGATTTTTAACTTCCATAAACACAATAAAGAGTTACATATAGTTTATTATTAAGTGAGCCCAAGCTACTGAGTTAATATGGCTTAATGACTTATCACGCATCAACTAAGCCTTAATAATAACAATAATAATAATTAACACCTTTCTATAGACCAACTTGGTCTAACCATCATTATAAAAGTCCATTACTTTCTTTATTCTTTAAGACGTATTTCCTTCATACAGGGACATGGTTTCCAACCCCTCTGCTTCCCTCTCCCCTCTGAAGAAAAAAATGACATTTCCATGATGTGTATTCGTTATCCTCTCATTTCACACAGGGAGAAAATCTTTCTGCTGAGAAATGATTTATTAAGTGAATAAGCTTTCCAAAAACATGATGACATTTTACTTCAAGTATAATTTATGAACACCAACACCTTTTGGAAAGATTCCTGAGATCCACAGTTTATACATTGCAATAACATCTGCTTACTGTCCCCTCTATTTATTAATTAGCATTCCAGTAAGCTAATATAGAAAAATTTGAGTAAAGTCCTTTGACCTTAAAATTATAAAAAATATTAATTTGCATATTTTTAAAAAAAAATGTAAAATGTTGAATAGTTTGCTGAAAACTCACAGAGTTAAAAGAAGCATTTCCAGAACTGTATTGGAAGAATAGATTAAAACCAGAGACAGTTAAGGCTGAGATACTAAATATATTCTTTGCCTCAGCAAAAGGAGGCAAAAGAAGACTTTCTCCCTACAAGATGCCTCTGCCCTCTGTGTTAAAAGGCAGAGTACAAGAAAGTGATCTGCCAGTGGATGAGGGGTGGGTTAATCACTTCAGAGAACTTGAGCCATTGTTCCTGCAATGAATAGCTTATATACAAGGGCGTTGAGAGCTGGCCAGTGTCCTTGTACATCAACTCACTTATTTTGAAAAGTTATGTACATCAGGGGAAAACTGCAATGAATGGAGAAACGCAAATAGTGCACCCATCCTCTAAAAAGTTTGAAAAGGAAATCTAGAGAACTACAGGCTGGTCAATCTCACCTCAGTCCCTGGGAAAATCATGGAAGTAATTTCTGGACACTTGGAAGAAGAAAAGGTGATTGGGAAGATGGAAAGGCTAAGGAGTATCAGGGAAGGAATATCAGGGATGGAATGTCAGAGACTGTGAGAGTGAGATAGATAAATGGAGCTACACCAAACCGTGCCTGAGGCCAAATTAGCAGATGGGGGCTCCACAAGAAACAAAAGATTCCCTACCCTCTTACCGTCAGGCAGAAGGGGACATAGTAGATGGTGGGGGTGAATGAAAACAATTCCCTTCTTGGTGGCGACAAGTGAATCCTCTCCCCCTCAGCCTTCCTCTTCTTCCCAGTTGCCCTTACACAATAGATATAGGATTCTGAAACTTAAGGGTCAGAGAAATGAGTATATAGGTGAAAGTCCATACATGCAGTCAATGCCTTGGGCCAGTCAGCCTCATGCACTACGACAGGGGACAGGACGAGAGGGAATGGCCTCAAGTTCAACCAGGGGAGGTTTAGGCTGAACATTAGGAAAAACAATTTCACAGAAAGGGTCACTGGGCACTGGAACAGGCTGCCCAGGGGGGTGTTTGAGTCACCTTCCCTGGAGGTGTTTAAGGCACGGGCAGACGAGTTGCTGAGGGGCATGGTTTAGTGTTTGATAGGAATGGTTGGACTCAATGATCTGATGGGTCTCTTCCAACCTGGTTATTCTATGATTCTATGATTCTGTGACTGCTTCTGTTAAGAAAAACAGGAGGGTAGCTGTCATCAGCAATCCCCCTCTGAGTGGAGCCCAATATGCTTACCAAACAGATCCCGCAGGGAGTCTGCTGCCTCCATGGGGCCCAGGTTAGAGGAATTACTATGAAACTACCTGGTATGATACTATCATTTAATTATTTTCTGCTATTGGTTATGCAGTTGCAGAGAGAAGTCCAACGAGAGATCCTAAGCTGTTTCAGGGCACTGGGGTGATAGGTTGAAGGTTCAGGAGCACAAGTAGTGTTTTCCTCAGTTCCATCAGTGGTTGGGAAGAACACTGAAAGAAACACGAAACCTCACCTGAATACTGCATGGCTCAGTGGCTGATGCCATCAGAGGAGTTTTGGATCTTATGTTTCTTTTTGTCTCAACAATGTTCTTGTATCCACAGTGGGATGTTGCGGTTTGGATGCATGGCAACCAGACAGGAAAAGAAAAAAGAAAAAAAATAGCTATCAAAAAAGTAGTTCAACTACTAATCTTAGGGGGCAATGTTTAACAGACTATACTCTACCTAGATGCTGATAAGAAGCAGAGTGCCTTGGAGGTGTGACCAATTCCATTTAAGATCTTTACAAGAGCCTAGGAGAAGTGACAATGTGCCCTGATTAAGATTTCAGAAGACACCAATCTGGTAGGTGGACCAATCACACTTGAGGATGGGGCTGCATTCAGGGAGAATCTAGACAGGCTAGACAATTGGATCAACAGGAACCATAGGACTTCCTTAATGGGAGGTCCTGTACCTGACAAGAAAGAATCCCTAGCAACAGCTGAAGCAATATCTGGAAGTGGTATTAAGTGGAAACACTTTAACTCGTGATGTACTATCATGTACTGATACTTTCCCTCACTTATTGTACTACATAATTGGTACTACATAATTGCTGTCAGAGCTGAGAGTACAAAAATAGGCCTTAACTGCACTAAGCAGCCCTGTATAAGCCTACAATTCAAATCTGGGTTATTTTGTTGGTGACATGTACAGATTCCTTATGTATTGTCTTTTAACATGAATTCCATGGACTATGGAATCACAGTAGCCAAACACAATTTCCAGTTCTCTACAGCAAGTGCTGCTTTCTTCAGTGGATATGAAGATATTTCACTTCAAATTCAGAGAAGCTTCCTAAGTAGTGCAGAAGAGAGATAAAGTTTAGCCTAATTCAGATAACTTGTGTATTATATGGATGGGTACCTTCACTTTTCTTCTCATAATTATCTGCATTACACTGGCAATCAAGTATACAAAGAAAATGGAAAGTTAACGAGATTGCTCTTCTGCATATTAAAAAAATAATCTGTCAAGTGTTCATTACACTTGTCTAATGACCTAATAAAAAAAAAAAGCAAACAGTTTGGACTATACCATTTTTCTTGATTTATCATACTCAGCTTTCACATTTTGACAGATAGATGCTCAATGAAGTTGAAGCATGCTATATTCTGTTTATAGAACTTCATATATTTCAGTTAGAAGACAACCACAAGAAAATAACTGAAACAAATTGTTCCAAAATCTATGTCAATAAAGAAGCCAGTATACAGTACCACTGTAGGCACCAAATAGCAAGTAAAATATGGGGGAAAACACAGTATAAGGTTCTATCTAGGTTTATTCGTATTGTGCCTGTGACAGGATGATTCTTCTCTTCATCTGCCACATTTGGATGTGTCAAAGATAATTATTTGAGGTTTGCTATAAGTATACTATCTTCAAAACATTGAACTGTCAATAGTTATTCATTTAAACACGCTACCTAAAGTACAATAATGTACGTGGGATTAATAAACGTAGAATTCGTTCACCCGTTTACATAGATTTCTTAAAACACTTTGGTTTTGCTCCCTACCTGTTCTTAAGGTTTATAATGGCACTGATGAGTGCCACACGTCTTCAGGAAAATGGGTCTTTACCAGGATAATGGACTCACTGAGCTTTCTAATAGTCAGCCTAGTATATATGTGAAGAGAAATAAGGGATGACATTTGCATTTATTAGCTGAATCTGTCTTTACCGTCATTTTGACCTGTTCAATAAAGGAATGGCAAAAGCAAAGGAGAAAAAAAACACCAGTCATTTTTATGATTACACTCTGCTGTCCATACTGTTAGATAATTTGAAATCCTTTTAAACTCAAGAAGCACCATTGTCACTCTTTTGCTGGCCCAGAGATTGTTCTTGTGAACACTGAAAAGTAAAATCATCAATGGTATAAAGCCTCAGAGCCATAATGAGATGTTTCATTCTCTTAGCCAGTGGTGTCAGTACCCAGAAAGGTCTCAAATAAGAACATTCTCAAGGTCTCAGTAAAGAGGTACACATAGGCTGTGGACTCCTTTGGAAGCAGAACAGAGAGGACTCTGAACAGAGAAAGGTATTTTTTGGAATATTCATGTAGTCACTCTGGTCTGTCATTTGGTACTTCTATTAAGAATGTGCCTGCTGGACGAGCCGGAAAAAAAGTAAATTATAATTCTCTGTTAATGACACATCAGTGAGTAGGTATAGTAAAAAGTTATATAGAACAAATTTCACCTTTGTATTATACACATTTAAAACCACCATTTAAAATTATCAGTATTGCAGTTCTCAATTGAGAATGAAGGCTGCCAAGTGTTATGTGTGTGATGTACTGAGCAGTGACTTCTAGCTGACAAAAGCTAAGCAAATTTCCTACTGTGCTTAAAGCCAGCAAAGCACTTTCTTTCAGCTGGCTTTGTAGTGTTTCTGCCCGGGGAGGACTATTCAAAATTGAGCACCATATTCACTGCTTGATCACAAATATGGGGATTATTTCAGCCTGTTCAACAGGCAATATTATAATAATCTGATTCCTATTGTACCTGTTTCAAGGTTAGCATTATAGATGCTTTCTTTTAAAATCAGTGATTACTGCTCCAGCTCAAGGAAAACTTTTTTCCCCCTTTCCTTTTTTCACCTTGCATACAAGTTTTTCATATAGACTACATAGTATCTTAAAGAAGAAGGGCTGATTGTGACCCTTCAGTACACTTTTACTGATTTTTTTGGCTGCTTATATCTTTGTCTCAAGAAACCAAAGTTTTAAAGTTGCTCAAAAGAAAAAAATAATTTTCTTCTATTATCTGTTTTCATTATTTCAGTTTACTGTGTTTAAATTTGAAAACCCCTCCTACTTCATATGCCTTACCATGTAGGCAAATCTTGAGAAGAAGCTACACAACATGGAAAGAGGAGACATTCTTATTTAACAGGTATTGCAATGATAGCCTCCTTCAAAGCATGGAAGATTAAAAAGTTATTTTAAGCCAAACTAGCTATTTTGCCAGTTTAGTAGATTAAGTTCTTGTATTTTCTTTTCTTCCGGCAAAACTAAAAACTCAGGAGCTTTCAGTATACAGCAGCTGCCAAGCAGCTAGAGAAAGTTTGTCTTTAATCACTCCAACTGGAATCAAAAGAGCCAAAGTCTAAAATAAGTGATGCAGGAAATAAATATGCTACAATTGCTTACGTCCATCACAACTACCTTCCACCTTCTTTTACTTATTTAAAGCATACTGTCAAAACATCATTGAGGAAGTCCCAGAAATTTTTTTCAAGCTAATACTATGCTCAAACCTTTTAATGTTATGTTTCATAGAAAATTATGCATGTTTTATCCCCCCATGAAACAACTCATATTGAATCTAAATTATACTGAAGACAGCTCTAGTGTCACCTAATGTTAAACAGAATTAAATACAAAAAATGATATCTGAAATGCTTTCTATGAGGTGTTATTACTAATTTATAATAAAGTGCTTTTCTTCTGCATCTATATATCAGAGAAGAATTAGAACATATGAGAAATATTTGCTACAATTCACCCTTCACCCCCAATCTATCTCATTTTGACACTTTCACTTAAATTACACTAAATTTGGCTGCCATCGGATTCAGCATAATAGCATCCTTTTAAAAAAGGATTGGAAACAAGAAAGAAAAATTAATTTTTAGAAAGGATTGACAAGCAAATGTAGTTCTAGATTAAAAGTTTCTCAGTAATACAATTGCTAAGAAAAATAATTACACTTGGTTTTACTGATCTAGAAAACACTGGGGACAACCCTTGAGGGTTAATCCCTGCTAAACAAATTTATAGAGGAAATTGTTCACATTAAAATAAGCAGAACAGTATGTCAATAATTTCTTATCTGAAATAAATTGGCCCCTTTGAAAACATTTCCTTAATTTGTTGGTGTTATTTGTCAATAAAACAGTGAATTTATCTGCAATTAAATAAAAAATGAACCTTACTTAAGATCATCCTTCTCTTTAAAAGTGCCTGTTTTGCTGGTCAGGTTATATACCATTTCAATTCTGAGCATCTTGTACTCTTTCACAAGAAGACTGTTCCTAAATGCAATATTACACTTCACATTTACCACTTTTAATGCTTGGTATTTGAGAAAAGAGTTTTTATTGTCTTATCATCTAGATATAGCTAATACAAAAAGAATTAACTATCCTTCCAGAGACAACTTTTCTCTAGTAGAGCTACTCTCCCCTTACTCACAGTCACAGAAGTAAATTCAGGCCTTCTTAATCATACAAAAATTTGAATTTGATCATCTCCCATCCACTTTATTGTTAGAAAAGCCCAAACTAATGAAAATCCACATTGAATCTGTGAAATTTATGTATTAATGTAAAATCCATCTCAACTTTAAGCAGGTCCCACCACACAGATTCCCAGTCTATGGAAATATTTCTGTTAACATCACAAGGCTGACTGCTGCCCTGAAACTGTGGAGTTAATTACTTTTGAAAGCCTTCGACCCTAGAACTCTAGTCATGAATAGATAGTTTGCATTCCTTCTTCCCACCTCATTCCACACATTTTCTCCACAGAGAGGTCTATTTACATACAAATTGCAAAAATAACCTTTTATGAAAGTAGCACTTACTGTGTGCTTTATTTGTACCATCTTTCCTCTCAGCTCTTATGAAGGATGAACATTATATTGTAATTATATATACATATTCATAGATCAAAATTGTAGGCGTATTCTCACAAGGCTGTTATTATTTAGAACTTATAAATTAATTATTGATGAAATATACGAATAATCATCATATGCTAGTTTTTGTTGGTCAAATTAAGTCATTTAACTGCAGTACAATGACTAAATAATATGAAGAATTTAATATCAAGAGGATTTTCTTTTAACAAAATTAACTGGAGCTTCAGTGGACTCTCAAGAGAGTCTGAAGCAAGCTGTAAGATTTACACTTCTTTGTATGGCTTCTTGTATATGTCCTTTCTATGGTTTAAACAGAGTCAGACAGAAGTCTTGAAGAAACTAGAGCATCTCTCATATGATGAAAGGCTGTGAGAGCTGGAAATGTTCAGCTTGGAGAAGAGAAGGCTCAGGGGATCATATCATTGTGTATAAAAATCCGAAGAGAATATGAACAGAGGACAGAGTCAAGATCTTTTCAGTGGTGTCCAGTGAAAGCATGAGAGCCAAAGTGCAGGAAATGAAACATAGGAGCTTCCCTCTAAAAATCAAGAAATCCTTTTTTTCTGTGAGAGTGAGCAAGCAGTGGCATGAGTTGCTCAGGGAGGTTTTGGAGTCTCCGTCCTTGGAGAATTTCAAAAGCCACCTGGGTACATTTCTGGGCAACTAGCTTTACATGGTCCTGCTTGAGTAGAGAGGTTGGACCAGATGACTTATTGAGGTACCTTAAAATCTCTGTCATTCAGTGATTCTATTAAAAAGAGGTTTTATAGTTCTACGGCTCATCCCTTGTCCAAAAAATAGTGGAGTGCTGCCCTATTACATCTTCTGATTCCCACATACATTTTTGTAGGTTGGCCTGAGGTACAAATTTTTTGGGATTCATAAGCTCAGTAGAATTGGCTGGATTTGCAACTGTAGCTTTGAAATTTTCTTGAGATCACTTTAAATAGTTAGGAAGTCTTCAAATAAAAAATAAGTTCCATTCTGGCAAGATACTGGATAATGTTCTCCCTTACAGAATTAGAAATAGAGTTATGAACACTCCTGTCCCCATGACTCTGTCCCCATTCAAATGAAGGGGAAATAGGTCTTTGAAATAAGACTGGAAGTGATTTCTTAGTTTGTATCTTTAGAATTTCTCTAAACATCAGTCGGCTCTATTATATAGCAGTTAACAAAGTATCCAATTCAGGTATCATCTTGAATGCTGGACCTTGCTAATCATCTCCCACATCAAGTGAAACTAATCTGCAAAATACTTCTTTTTATTTAACTTTCTTCTAGCTAATCAGTTGGAGAAAATAAATTTTATCAGCTGCTTTGATTGGCATGTCTTCAGGACATAAACCAAACTCATCTCAGGTTTATGTGGGGTTGGAATTTACAGTTACTTTAACTATTTTGGTGTCCTGTCTGGGAAAACTATTACAACCTCTTACTTCTCATTTTAAAAACCTTTGTCTTGCAATATTTTTTTTCTTCACATCCTGAGATATTACAGAAACACACAAGGAACACTACACACAGCAAAAAAATAATTGTATTAGGACTAATCTGAACAAAGCTCATCCCTTATTTTTTCAAGGCTTTCAAATTTAGACTTTTACAAGAAATAAGAAATGAATAAAGACAAACAGAAAGGTATTTACAACTGAAAAATTCTGTAACACTATATGTTTTAAATAAAATATGTTTTCTGCTCAATATTTTTGGTTTTATATTTCATATGCAGACCTTGAAAAGAGAGAACTCTAGCTAAATGGACTGAGGGCAATTTAGTATAGGACTGAGGTTCAGAAAATTCTTTAAAATGTCCAATGTTTAAGTAACCCATTACTTCTTTATATTATTTATATTTACTAAGTATCATTTAATCTTTTATTTTCACAGTTAACAATTACGCTTTTTTCTATTTAGTTTTGTAGACAAGAAGAACTTGATGATAGTTTTGTATTGGCTGCAAGAACAGCTATAGACAACTGACTAGAGTGTGTTACAAAATTTTTACTCTTGCCTACAATATATTGTTTATCCTTTACACATTAAGGTAATGAAAGACTAGGTTCTGTCAACATTTGGAAGTCACTATTTTTCACATTGTGGTTTGTAGTGCAAATCTGACAACAGAAGACAACTGCAAAAATTTGAGGCAAACTTGGCAAAATTGCTAAAGTCGCAGCACTCAGCATAAAGCGAGCTGATGAGAATGTGGAAAAGAGTACCATATCCTAGGAGATGGACATAGTTGTTATTATTAGAGGTGCCTGCTTATATTCTTAAATCATGATTGTTATATGAAATTCATCAGGCAGGGTGAATTGGCCAAGGCAAGGATCTAGTCTGATCAAATACCTAATAAAAGGCACAAATTGTCACTCATCACAGTGCACAAAGCTACCAAGTATAGTAATGGGCAGGATTTTTAATTTTTTTTTTTTTTTACAGATTAATGTTAGGAGAAAAAATGTGTATTTGAAATTAGAAACAAAAATTGGTCTTGAATCACGAACTTTGAAAAAGAACTACTATAAGAAGACATTTATTTTTTCAAGAAATGTATACTATTCAAAAAACCAATTAAAAGTAATGCAACAGGAGAACTGGGATTTGTCCTGGAGATTTGTCCTCTGGCAAACAGTAGCATCAAAGAACTGGTGAGTATCTCTGAAGTGGTGAGAGACTGTGGAGAGGGAGAAGGAAGGCAGGCAAAAAAACCCCCTGTATTCCCAAAGGATACATCTAATGTTCTTGCCATGGTGGGTAGTGGAAATTAGAAAAAACAAAGTGGACATTTGAAGTGCAAAGATGCTAACAGGCAAAGTGAGTGTCATGGGATACTCAGTTTGAAAATCAGGAAAAACTGTTGAAGATTGGTTTAACACCACAACTCAATGTCAATGTAATCCTAACGCTCTCTGAGAACAGCTTTATACAGATAAGTTGTATCTGAGTAAGAATAGGAACACTGAGAAGAAATTAAATTATTTTTAAAAGGGCACAATGTATCTTATCCTTCTTTTTAAGGAATTACCAGCAACTGAAGCATGAAAAAGGAAGAGACTGAAATTCATAGTAAATTACAAAGATTAAATGTATCAAAGAAAGTCACATAAACATATAGGAGCCAGACATATAAGATGGCTAAAAAACTACCCATAAACTCTCATGAACATATTTTTATTCTAAAGGACATAAGAAATGCAGTACTTGATTGGAACTAGATAGGAGGAAGAAGACTAATAGAAATTGTTGCTTTAACTGCACCAATTCAGTATGCTTGTAATGGTAGTTCCTGAGTAGAATTGTCAGAATTATTTCCCTGATTCACATGTAAATATGTTTAATATAATCTCAGGAGATGGTGAAAGCTTTACAGAAATTAGTAAAGTTTCTGTCATAGGTAGTACAACAGTAGATAAAATTCCCTGTTGAAAAAGGCAAGGACATTCATAAACCATGCAGAAAAAAACTTTGTGAAAACCAAAGCAACACTGGACAAAATCCGTTTGTTTTATGCTAATAAATGGTTAAAAAAATATATTAGGAGATTATTTAGAAATTATTCCAGGAATGGAAAAAAAGGTTAAACTAAGGCCATATATAATTACTGGGAATGTAAATTACTACAGCCATAGTTTCTCTTCTGCATTATTCTGAAAATAAATGGTGCTGGATACTTAAGTAAAGAGGCAAAGAAGGCAAAACACTGATCTGACTCACAGAGAGCCTCCATTACTGTATTTCTATCGTTATATTTTCCCTTCCTTGTACCAATGCTCTGCCTATCTAATTGTCCTTTGCTATCTCCTCTTTCTTTTTCTTATCATCAGTCTGGTAAATTGAAAAAAGGGAAACGAATTGATAAATACACTTAAAAAAATGATTCCATAGCACATCTTTTTTGCAAATGTTCTTGCCATTCTCAGTTATTGCAGATGACATATTAATTGCAGGGAATAAAACAAAACCAAATCCAACCGCTTCCTTCTACAGGTTTTGCAGGATAGTTTCAGCATGCGTCTGTGAGGTCATATGGATTTTCTTCTTTTACTAGTTACATGCTATGAACTAAAAACCCCGTAAAATTATCTGGAAAAATGTTTATATACTATACAGAGATAAAATGGCAGGTGTCACTCCAGACAGAGCTAATAGCTGCATGGATACACAGTATACAAAAGTGGCAGTCAGTACAGGTAAACATAAATTATTTGAAAACAAAAGACTGAAATATTACAACAGAAAGTAGAAGAAAATATTTTGTTAATTTGGGTTCCCTTAATAGTTTGGGTTGCTTCCCACGCAGAAACAGATTGCACCAATACAGTGAACAAAAGTACTATTCCTAACCTTGTCAGAGCCATTTATCATTTTCAATCATCTGCAAACGATTCAGCCATCTGCTTTTCCAGGTTCATGTGTTGCAAAAATGAAAACATAGTAATATAAATGTTAATGAATTCAAATATCTTGAGGAAAAAAGCATGCATTACATGTATGTGAGTTTGGGTTTCTTTTTCTTTTTTTTATAAATAGGATTTCTAAAATGTTATGGTACAACTATTGAAAAAATCCTGTTAGAGCTAAACCTGCTACAACAGAAGCAGTGGCTGAGGTTCAGCTCATGGTTACGGTTAGGGTTTGGGTTGAGAGAAAAAGAGAAATGCATGTGCTGTAGGGCTGGAAAGATACTATGAAAGGGAAGAGTAAGCTGCAAAGAGACCTGGTTTGTGTGGGGCTGCTCCCTGGGACGATGGCTGGGAGGCCTTGTCTAAGGCACAAGGGAAGTATCAGGGTTAGAGTCAGAGTTGAGAGAAAGAGAAAACTCTTTTTCTTGTTGCGCATTCTCTTAGATAACTTAGCGACTTGTCCTTATTAATGCCAGTGGTCTACTATCTGCAAATCTGTGACCTTTGTTTTTAATTATTTAGGTAGTTTTTTCGATTGAGGCAGCACTTTTGCTTCTGAGTGCTTTTGCTGTTAGTCTCAGATTGCTTTTTATCATTCTCATGCACCTGCCTACATAGATTTTGCTGTTTTTATGAGATTGCATGGGAAATACATATCCACAGCTTCAGAGTCACCTCTCTTCCTTCTTCCTTTCCATGTCTGGTTTGTGAACTTTGACTTATAATAAAGAAACTCTCAACTGAGTGGGTAATAGTGATTTGAATACTTGGCAAACACTATTTAATAATATTGTGAGCAGACAGTTCATAGCCAATCAGTGTGCAAATGTACTCCTGATTAGGGTGTTTCAGTCAGTGCAAATAACAACACAAATAGCCACAATCAACAGTGAACTTGTGCTGCTTCTTACGCAAAGTAGGACTAGAGGTAATGCACAACAACAACGGAATATCATCACATTCATCATATTTACCATTGCCACCTGCTGCATCGGTGAGATCTCACAGTGGGAAATGTTCATCTGGGGCCATGTTGCTCCTCTTCCAGACAGGGCAGCTGTGGAGATATTTTTCCTTTTCTGTTTCCTGTATCTTTCATCACTGAGTTGATGGATACTCTTGGCTTGACTCTCCACTAGCAGATGTCTGCATGTAAACCTGTTGCAGTCTGCTTTGTGCAGCAGAAGAAAACTGGGCTGTGAGAACATTTTCCTCTAGGCAATAGTTGGGTGATTTCTAAAGGCCAGCAGGAAAGTTAGAGTTAGATTTGAAAGAACTGAGTGAGTTGAAGCTGGAGGTGAAATGGAGTCTTATTTTTTCCCCCCTATTTTACAGTATTCTTCATGTTCTTTAGATAGCTGCCTTTTACACATAGTGTCTGGTGTCTGAGGGAGAAATAGTATTACATTCTCTACAGTGGCTCCTAGAAACTGTTGTCAGCAATTGTTATTTACTGTCTTCATTATAAAATGCATTTCGAAGAATGCAATGGAAAATTACTAACCTGAAGTAAAGAGACTCTCTCACAAGTATTGAACTAAACTATGATATGATTAAAGATGGTCTGCCTGAGTGTGTGCTAGGGCAAATATGAGATACAAACTTTATATGGTCTCTATGGAGCAGAAGTGCGAACACACTGTCTTGCACGATCTCCTACCTCTTGGCTACTGTAAGTCTTTTGTTTATATCAGTTTGATCTTCTCATCCATTTTCAGATAATCAGAGTTCCACGATTAACAATACAATTTTTCTTCCCTCTTTCTCTTCCATGGAAATTTATTCCTCCCATACTGGAGCTTTTGTGTTTTCTTCTGAATAGAAGACAAACAATGCTATTGTAAAATACAAAAACATAAACCCATGTCCCAGAGATGTGTGCGCACAGACACACACAGGACATTAACATAGTTAGCCACATAGACTACTACAGACAAGGCACTGCCTTTAGCAGCAGCTAATGCCACACAAAAAGCAGTTCAGTCCTGCTCTTCCTCTCTGGCTGATCGAGATTGGAGTGAAAAGGCATACACACCCTCACTCTGTAGACTGACAAACACACCCAAATTCATGGATATCCTTCAGATATCCACAAGGCAACTCAGTCCATCTAACGCCCTTGTCTGGACCCTGGGCCCCTCATCCAGTATGCAGGTCTCCTGTTTGCCCGTTAGTCCAGCTTGATGTTCACTAGGAAGCAGATTCATGAACTTTCACACTTGTCTCACACTGATTTGCACCCATACAGACACAGATCCCTCAGCTATTAGCACAAAACCTAAATCCACCTAAAATCTGTGCACAGCCCCTGACTCAGACCTTGTGCCTTTCCATATGCCAGTCTCCTGCTTGTTGACTAGTCCAGCTTGAGATTTGCTAACTAATGACACAAATACACATGCATTCCCAAATAAATTCATTCAGGAAAGATAAATATACCAAAGTCTTTCCAGTTGTTGGCACACGGAGCTATGTGCCCTCTGGCTCCCAGCTAGCTTTTCCACTTGCTGACACTAATATCTTGCAGCACTCACACAGGATAGTGAGGTTACACAGGAAAAAGCATTTAAGGATTTAATGAGATTGTTTTGACTGCATGGGTCTTGTGCAGGGTGTAGCCAGAGAAGCTCAGGGACCTGATCATGTATAATGGGCCCCTTCTACACATCCATGCCCATTTTCCCATCCTTAATTCTCCCTTATCTACTGTGGTGGTGCAGTCCCTGCTAGGGCAAGTCTGCAGTCTCAGAATAAGCCATACATACATTATTTGATTTGGGAAACCCTGCAGTAAGTCTTGTGATGTCCTGCTTGAAACACAGTTCTTGACAAGTCTCGTGTACGTTGCCATTCTCAAATCTTTTCTTAAGTCATTGTTTCCGCTGAGTTATTTTGTTAAATTGGCTGATGATTAAGTTCTGTTAAGAATTACACAACTTAATCTTGCTGCCTACCTCAAAACTATTAATAAATCCTAAATTGCTGCTAAATTGCAGTTGATTAAAAATTTTTAAGTGACATCCACCTTCTTCACAACTTTTCCCTGCCCTTGGCCCTTCTCCTCGACAGACCATAATAAGTTTTGCCAAGTCCTACAAGCTCTCTTAAATATCCCCAAATACTTGTGTCAGTCTTGTCCCCCTTTATATTAGAGACAAATTCAGGCTTATCCTGTTCAGGGGGCTTCCTAAGGAGTTGCTTCTCTAAGAGCCCACCCCTCTCTGGCTGATGGCCTCTGGTTTTTCTGTTGCCTCCTTTGCCATCAGGTCCATAATGTCTCTATGTCTGCGTGCACTTAATTCCTCAGTTTCCTTCTTACTTGTTATTCCTTTTATACTGAATAGTCCTTAACCAGATACTCTTTGCTACACATAACCTTACAGCTTTGCTACAAATTCTGCTGAAAATAAACACATCCAAGGGTCCACAAATGCAAAAAGAATAAAACCTGATTTTAAAGCTATTTTTATTTTTTACATTTTGTAAGCACTTTGGTTAAGATATTTAGCTTACTTGGAGTTAATTGCATTTCCATAATGTGAGTTAAGAGAAAATGTTAAATTACTTTTTCTATAGGCTTCATTTTTCTGAACTACAATGGCCGGATCAAATGTCTATTGAAAATCATTAGAAATACTGTGTTGATGTTACAAGAGCGCATATAATTTTCTGTGCAAACTATTAAACTCTCAGCCACACAACAGGAAGTCTGTATTAAAATATCACTTTATATCATTTTTTTCATATTGACAGAAATACAGGATACAATCATCTGCAATAGTCATGAAAAGTTCTGTTTTCCTGTTTCTTTTTCCCTTGTAAGTATGCAATTATAATGTACTTTCTTAAAGACCTTGGTGACATGAAAAGTTTGTGGAATTTCTCAGTAATATATTCTCATTATAAAAAGACTTTATTGCATTTATATTCAGATCTTTGAACACTGTCTGCTACTTGGAGAATAACAGGATCTGAAGGCTTCTATTGCTTAACTTCATGGACAAAGTATTTTAATTTTTCCCTCTGTAACTAGAATCTTGCAGGAGTGCACTAAAATGAAACAAAGCAGTAAATCAAAGACCATAATAATGTTCTTAATAGAAACTTTTAACATCCTACACCTTTCTGTGCATATCAACAATGATTCAAGCCGTCTGATTATTTTAAGGGACAAGGTAACCTCTTCCACACAGCCCTATGTATCTCCACTGAAATAACTTAACTGAAGTCAAGACAATTAAACTTATTTTAATCAAGAGGTATTTATAATTAGAACTAGGTTCCCTGCACTAGATTAGCTAATGGGAAGTCAGTTTGACAGAACGTAGGAGAAAAGTGACACCTTAAAAATTTTATCAGACTTTTATCAGAGATGTATCAGGACCTTTGGACCAGTGAATGACTAAGTCTAACACACTTAGAAGTGAAGAATCTTGGCTCTACAGATACCATATAGAAAAGGGACTGAATATTCTCCCTGGTCCTCCTTTTATTGTTAATGTATTTGTAGAAAGATTTTTTATTATCTTTTACAGACTCGGCCAATCTGATTTCTAGTTGGGCCTTAGCCCTCCTGTTTTTTTTTCTCTGCACGACCTTATTCCTCCCTGTAGTCCAACCAAGACCCCTGTCCCTTCTTCAAAAGCTCATAGACATTCCTCTTCTTTTTGATGTCTCTCAAGATCTCCCTACTCAGCCAAGCTGTTTTTTTTCCCCTGCCAGCTCCTTTTCTGGAACATGGGGATGTATTAACATGGGGATGTATTAACAACTAAGGTCCCTATGCATCAGAATTCACTATTAAAGAGGAAAACTAACAGAAATGAAGTCACAACCATTTGTTTTAAAATGATTGGAGATGTCACAGTTTTTTTATAAAGAATTCACATACATAGAGGATAACAGAATCAGAATTTACTATTAAAGAAGAAAATTAACAGAAATTAAGTCACAATCATTTGTTTTAGAATGATCGAGGATTTCACAGTATTTTAATCAGAAAAAAGGAATTATAATAATTAGATATAAAAAATAGAAATTATAGCAAAAAAAGTTTTCTATTAAGAAATTTTCTTCCTGAAACTTGTAAATAACCCCTATATAGACAGCAGATACCAAAAATAAATATCCAAAACACCACCGTGGTTTTTTGATTCCTATTCTGTATGAATTTCTGACTGTAGTCAGTCATTTTGATCTGAAAAATGGAAAAAAAATAACCCTGAGAATGCTGTTGTTAGTTCTTTATTTTTCCTGATCAACTGTTCAGATTTTCAGAGTATGGGAGATGGAAGAAAAGGAATTTGGAAAGACTTATTTGTGGCAGAAAAAATTGTTTACTCTTCCACCATTAGTCTTCCAATACATGTGGAATAAAAAACAGGAAGAAATCTAAATTTTCCTGATGAAAAATGTAGCTGGGTTCTTTTCATACAGAAAGAGTGCTTAGAATCATGCTACATTCCAATCAGCATAATTGATAAATAATTAGTGAAGAAATATATTATTATATCAATGTAAATCTTTAATGTCATATTTTATGAACTTCTGTTTAATATATTCCCTTGTTTCACATTTTTTTAAAAAATATTTACAGTAAAAGTTCTAGTAATTTTATCCTCTTTAGGTGTTCTCAGTCAAGAGTGTACAGTTGGTCTGCAATAACACTTAACAGTCACAGTAAGCAAAGATTTTCTGATGACGTCTTAAATTCTGGAATTGAATAGATACCTCTGTGCAGACAGGTCAAACCACTCGATCACCAAAGCCTCTAGATACCTCTAAGTAATTAATTTCTCCCTGATATCTCTCCAGAACAATGCAGAACTGTCTGCTTTAAGTGTATATGTTTGTTGAAATAGAAGTTATTTCAGAGTTTCACATTTCAGAGACAGAAACAATTTGTATTTATAATCCTACCACAATAGATATTTTTCTTCTGGTATCTTTTACTATAACTGTTTCAAAAGACTGCAAATTATAATATTTCCTTATCATTAAATGAATCTAACTGTTGGACAGAATTTAGTGGATGTGTAATTTGCAGCAATTTGAACTGTTATAACTTAGAGATATAACTATTTCATCACATTAATTGTTCCTCTTATAGAAACAGTTGTAAGATCTATACATTTGTCATCCCATAACTACTTAAATTTTCTGCCTCAAGTACCTTCCCTCTCTACTTCATGAATTTCCTTGCTTTTCCCTCTGCCTTCTCCAGCTTGCCAGTGTTTCAGGTGTGAGTCAGAAATGAATGCAGACTGTAAAAAAATCCAATTTCCGTTCTTTTTAGCAGGGTGAGTCATTTGTTCATAGAACTAGAACTTTTTTCTTCATGATTTTATGTAATAGACATTTTGTTTGTTTGAATTATTTTCTTTCTTTGTACATCCAAAAAAAAATGCATCTGTCTATGCTCTATGGACTTCATAATTTTTCCTCTAATCTTATAAAATACTCTGGGTGGTCAGCACCTTTATTCAGTTCCCAGTGAGGAAGTCAAGAGGAGCTGAGATACTGTCACGAAAGTTCAGAGACTGCGGAGTCACACCTATGTGAGGCAAAACAAAAGATCTGTCTTACTAGGAAAGGTTACTCTGTGAGGGAAGCCTAAAACTGAAAAATAAAAAAAAAAAAAAAGAAAAAAAATCACAAAAACTCCACAGCCAAACTTCCTTAGTCATGTTTTTTGAACTTCTGTCTCAGAAGCTAAAGCTATGGTAATAGGTTACTATGACTTTTTTTTTTTTTTTTTTATCTTTTCTGTGTCAATGCAGTTTTTTTTACTTCTCTGGAAGAAGAGTTTGTTGATTCCAAAATGTTGCAATTTATGAAAAACTTAAGACAGAATATTGGACAAAAGACAATATATACTTTGATTGGTGTTTTGTTACTTGAAACCACACGCGAGAACAATGCAGAATGCACACTTTAAAAATACCTGTCTGTACCACGTCAGCCTTTGCTGCACACATATGTGTCCTCTCCAAGAAAGCCTTTGTCACTATGCCATATGCCCAATGGGCTATGTTATTTGCCTTCAAGGACTGACAGGTGTACTCCATCTACTTTGCAAGTAAGGTAAGTGTGGGCTTTACCCAGTGAGAGATACCAGAGACTCACGGTTTTTACCTGCTGACTCCTCAGCTGTTATTCTGTGGTGAGATCTGCCAGGCACTGCATTTGGCTTGGAGTACAATAAGGCATTCAAAAAGCCATTTAAATCCTGCCTTGTATGTTTTCTAAAGTGCTGTATATGTAGGCTGCTAGTGAAAGAGCCACTAGTGAAATGCCAGCTCTTTGTCAGAGATACAGAGAACTCAACTGCAAGATAATCCAAATAGAAAACAGGAAAAAGCAACATCTCTAGCAAATAATATGTGGGGTTTGATTTGGTTAGACATGGAAATTAGAACTTTGTGAGATAGTTTAACTGCATCTGATTTGTTTCTAATTTGAATTGGTGAAATTACTTATGGTATAAATCATTCAGTTTAAATAAATTCCCTCAACACTCTCCTACTTTATATGCTCTAAAAAGTAGTAAAGTGAAAACCAAAAATAGCTTTATTATTCTTCTGGCTGCTGTACATTCCTAATGACAACTGCAATCAAGCCTATGTTCAGCTTGCACCAATAACGAAGATGTACAATGCTGTGTTGCTTTACATATAATGAAGCTCAAATTCAAATTAGACAAGAACATCTTCTTTAGTCTCTTACGTTTTTATAGGTGTTGCGACCAAAACCCGATTATCCAGGGGATCACAGGGACTCTTTAAATTTGTAGATTCACTCAGTCTTAATTAAAGTGAAGTGGCACCAGGTGGTTGACTTAAAATAAGAGAAGTTTATTTACACAGGTGAGGTCTTAGGAATAAGATAGAGATTGGCTTGTTAAATCTGTACTTATAGCAAGAAAAAGAGAGCAGAAGGAGAGAAGGAAAGGGGGAAAGATAAGAGTAATATATCATCAACCCTGCTTCCACCTTTGTCCAGTTTTGTTTCATGCATTCTAGGATCCCAGGAAGATGGGCATGCAGTCAGCTCCTCAGAGAGATGCTTCTTGTGTCCTTGTGCCCCCTCCTCCAAGTCAGTCAGTGACATAGGGGAGGGGGAAGCCACACTGTCTCTGTGTGACTTACTTCTTCCTGTAGTCCGATGACCCAAACCAATTGGTTTAAAGCATACCATTTCTATCACAGAAACAGTCTATCACTCTAGGTCACACGAGACCTAGTACATCCTGTATTAGAAAACAGGTCTCTTGATTTTTATGAATTACTCAAAATCCCTCACATTCCTGTGATTTGAGACCACCTTCCGCTAGGTATTATAGTGTGTATAGAATGAATGCATGTAAATAGTAAAGTAATCATATTCCTTTTTTTTTTGGAGGCAAAATCTCCTTCTCTAGGACTTCAGGCCCATCCAGTGTAATTGACGCATTTTTTCAGGCACTGTATCTGTCTGTTGACACTAGAAATATAAGCCTCAATAGTCAACAGTGACTCACTAGAGATGTTTCTTTTCCTGCATTTTCACTCTACAGCAGGATTTATTCATATATTGATTTTAATGTATTAAAGATTAGAGCTAGAAATGCATTACCTTACATGAATAACTCATTCCATCTTCAAAATTTGAGGGAAAATTTCAGAAAAAGTGATAAAAACTTTGGAAGTACAGCTCCTTATTTTGTTTAACAACTTTGTTGTTTGTCAAACAATTTCTCTAATGAACTTTAAAGGATTTTAAGTTCCTTGTTTTCCTGAAAACAAATGCTCTTAATTAGTAAAACATTCCATGTATACTATGGGAAAATACCTCTCTCTAGGGCTCCATCTAACTTATGTGCTTGTTTTCATATAATATTATGTTTTCACAAGCTATGAACTCAAGAGCAGGATAAAAACATGGGTGACATGGAAATAGAGTTATACTTTGTCATAAGAGTAAAATGATGGAAAAAAATTGTCAGTTGTTCATGGGTTTTGTTGCAGCTGTTTTTTCCTTTTTTACCTGAGTTGTTTCTATAGTGTTCTTCTCTTGCCTGCTTTTGCATAGGTTTCCCTAAAATGTAATGGTTGCTGCTTTAAATAAACAGAAAAATATGCTGCCTAGATGATATGAGATTGAAGGTTATTATTTTGCTAGGCTGAAAAAAGAATTCACACTTTTTTTTTTTCCGAGTATTTACTTGTGACGGCTTGGAATAACAAGGTTGGAAAGTTAAGTGGAATGAGATGTTACTGAAGCTTAGAGATAAAGACTGAAGAAGAGGAAAAAGTCACTGTCTGTAGAGTATTCCTGCCTTCTACCTAAGTTTGCCCCACACCCACTCCAAAATAAGATTTAAAATAAATTTTTAATTGCTCTTTGTACAGAATACTCTTTATTTTCAGTCAACATAGCAAGTCTACACAATTACTTAATAAGCTCTGAACTTATATTCCATCACGTTCAACACTGATAATATATTTACTAATTTAAATTATCCTAGTGATGTTTTTAATACTATTTGCACTTTTGGTCACGGTGTAATTGTATTCCCTGAAATCGAAACAAAAAAAATATCAGGTGACATAATATACATGTGTAAGTCATATCTAATACAGCAGATGCCACAAAGTAGGTTTCACCCAAGCTTTCAATGATGTGTAAGACTATGAAAATGCAATAATCAACTCAGTAAACTCCTACTTCTCCATTTTTTGGCTTTTTGTTGGTTGGGTGGGTAGTTTGGGTTTGTTTTGTTTAATAGCACATAGGAATTGTAAAAAATACTTAAGCAATGGGTTTAGGGATGTTTTCTTTTTAAATTGGATAGATTTTTTTAAAAATAACATCACTGGGAAATCAGAAGAGTTTGTCAGAATGTTGTACAGTTTAACTGATCCAGCAGCAAAATGTGAAAGATACTTTCAGCTTGGTTCTGGTAGCAGTGCATGATACTTCGCGGGCAGTCAAGTAAGTTGTTAGAAAAAATCCATTGGACAGTTTAGCTCACTTACTCTCCTTTCATAGCATCATAGCATCATTTAGGTTGGAAAATACCTTCAAGAATATCGAGACCAATCATTAACTTAGCACTGCCAAGTCCATCACTAAACCATGTCCCTAAGTGCCACATCTAGGTGTCTTTTTAAAGACTTTCAGGAAAGACGAATCCAGCACTTCATGGACAGCCTGTTCCAACTCTTGACAACCCTTTTGGTGAAGAATTTTTTTCTACTATACAGTCTAAACCTCTCTTGTAACTTGGTAAAACAGACTGATACTCACCTTGCTACAACCTTCATTGAGGTAGTTCTAGAGAGCCGTAAGGTCTCCCCTCAGCCTCCTCTTCTGCAGGCTAAACCACCCCAATTACCTCAGCCAGTCCTTACAAGACTTGTTCTCCTGACCCTTCACAAGTTTCACCGTTCTTCTTTGGACAGACTAAAGCACCTGAATGACTTATTTGTAGTGAGTGGCTGGAAAATTAACACAGTATTCAAAGTGCAGTCTCACCAGCACCAAGTACAAGGGGACAAACACTTCTTTAGTCCTGATGACCACACTGTTTCTGATAAAGGCTAGGATGCTATTAACCTTCTTGGACACCTGAACACACTGCCAGCTCATAGTCAGTCTGCTATTGACCAATACCTCCACATCCTTCTCTGCCAGGCAGATTTCCAGCCATTCGCCCCCAAGCCTATAGAGTTACATGGGGTTGTTCTGATTGAAGGTCACAACTCAATACTTAGCCCTGTGAACCCCATACAGCTGGCTTTGGCCTGTCCAGATCCATCCAGAGTCCTTTCTGCCTAGAGCATATTGGCACTCCAATACATCTTGATGTCATCTGCAAACTTACTGAGTGTACGCTATATTCCCTCATGCTCACTGATAAAGGTATTAAACAAGACTGGCCCCAACACTGAGGCCTGGTGAACACTGCTTGTGATGAGCTACCAAATCAATTTAGCTGCATTAACCACAATTCTTTCAGTCTAGCCATCCGGACAGATTTTTTACCCAGCAAAGAATACACTTGTCCAAGTTGTAAAAAGCCATTTTCTCCAGGAGAATGCTATGAGAAATGATGTCAAATGTCTTACTACAGTCAAGGTCAACACCTACAGCCTTCCCCTCAACCACTACAGGGGTCGTCTTGTCATAGAAGGAGAAAAGGTTGGACAAGCAGGACCTGCCTTTCTTTAATTGATGCTGACTGAGCCTGATTACCTGGTTGTTCTGTATGTGCTATATGACGGTCCTCAAGATGATCTCCTCCATGAAGTTCCACAGAACCACAGAACTGAGGTCAGACTGAAAGGCCTGTAGTTGCCCGTTTCCTTCTTCTGGCCCTTCTTGCAGATGAGTATCATATTTGCTAATAATCAGCTGTGAGCTCCACCATTTGGTAGGACTGCTGATAAATAATGGGAAGTGGTTGGTGAACATTTCTACCAGTTCCTTCAATACTCCCAGGTGTATCAATGCTTACCTTTCAGTCTTTAACATTAGCTCATTCCATCTCAAACAGCTTTCAGTGTTACTTACATTGTATTGATCCTTAGTTCTGGCACATAACTGGGAAAAGCTAATATCGTATTTTATAATTCTGCTTAAAAAATAATGCCATATTTTTATAAAGTCCTTTATGATCCCTATATTCTTAAAACTAATATAGTCTTCACAATGTAATAAAACCACTGTTTTTCAGACAACTGCACCTTATCTTCCATATACACAGAGGCACTTGTAAGTCATAATTCACACTTGTAAACTTTGAAGACTATATATAGAATGTTATTACAGATATTAGATAACCTTATTACCATAAGTATTTACATTTTTCAGTTCTCTACAGACAAGGTTCTTTCTGTAATTATGGCTCAATATGTAGTAAATGTATTATAGTTTGAAGCAATAAATGTTTTGTGAGGATCCACAGCTTGCAAAACTGACTTAACCAAATAAGTAAATGAATAAATGACTATGTATATATATGTTATATATTATATATAAAATATTTATTATATTATATACAATATATAAACAACATATTAGACACATATGTTGTACATAGGAGCATAGTAGATACACACAGCATATGTATGCAGCACATATTTTATATGTTTTTGTTTTCTATTTAAAAAGTAGGAAAATTTCACCACCACTGACTTAATTTCACATTCTATGTGTGCATGGATATGAACATGAGCCAGCAGTGTGCCCAGGTGGCCAAGAAGGCCAATGGCATCTTGGCTTGTATCTGAAAAGGCGTGACCAGCAGGTCCAGGGAGATTATTCTCCCTCTGTACTCGGCACTGGTGAGACTGCACCTTGAATCCTGTGTTCAGTTCTGGACCCCTCACCACAAGAAGGATGTTGAGGCTCTGGAGCGAGTCCAGAGAAGAGCAACGAAGCTGGTGAAGGGGCTGGAGAGCAAGCCTTATGAGGAGCAGCTGAGAGAACTGGGGTTGTTCATCCTGGAGAGGAGGAGGCTGAGGGGAGACCTTATTGCTCTCTACAACTACTTGAAAGGAGGTTGTGGTGAGGAGGGAGCTGGCCTCTTCTCCCAAATGACAGTGGACAGGATAAGGGGGAATGGCCTCAAGCTGTGCTAGGGAAGTTTCAGGCTGTGTATCAGAAAAAAAAATATTTCACGGAAAGGGTCAACTGGCACTGGAACAGGCTGCCCAAGGAGGTGGTTGAGTCACTATCCCCGGAGGTATTTAAAAGATAGGTAGATGAGGTGCTCAGGGGCATGGTTTAGTAGTTGATAGGATTGGTTAGACTCAATGATCCAGTGGATCCTTTCCAACCTAGTGATTCTATGATATATAGCATTTATTTTTCATTTTTTATATATACACATATTATATGTATATATACACACTGTGTACATGTTGAAATATATATGCAGGATATATACAGAGGGTACATATTTACTCCTCACTATCTTCTGGACATGCTTAGGAATGATATGAGACATCTGCCTTAATCAGTTGCCTGTTCTGAATTTTTCTGGTGTTATATAATCTCTTTCTTAAAAAGCAATTGACAGTTAATCTTAGCTCATTAATATGTGTCATCAATTTCTTCATTTACAGGAAATCTCTGTACTTCAGGCCAAACATATTATTTTTGCTTTTCACAAATGACAAACTCTGTCATCTTATTTTAGAATGACAGACATGACTGATACTGTACAATTAACCTTCTTAAGATTTGATTAAAGATGATCTATGTCATGTTGACATAGTTTCATCATCCAGAGAAGAAAATAAAAGGGGGAAAACACACTTAATTTATTGGAAAGATGTTTTATTTAATCAGTCTTAGATCTAATATAAATCCTACTTCAATCTTTGGTAATTTTAGACTTGCTTATAAGCAGTGTAAAAACAGCAGTAGTAGTGAGAGCTTTTCATTCATTTTCTCTATGTCCATGAGTTTAGACATAAGTGTTGTATTCTACGTAACATTGACAGACTTTATATATGTAATTTAAAAAAATTACAAGTATGATCAGACGTGTAAATTTACAAGTGTCAAAATATTTTTAAAATTTTATATTAGTTTAAGACATACAATATATTAATTCTAAATTAAGAAAAAATAAATCCCAAAAATACTAACAAAAAGCATATAAATCATTGTTTTTAGCTTGTCATTAGATGGCCCTTGTTCACAACCATTTTCTAATTTCCTGTCCCTGAGAGCTGCTTTTCTATTTTTTTTTTAATGATACAGCTTCTAGGACCAGGTAAGAAATAACTCAGTGGATAAGAGGTGGATGAATAAAAACTTCTGCCAAGAAAGGAGTATAGGTGGAACGAACAGGTTAAGCTGCTTTAAAGGTCTGGAAGATAAAGTCACATCAGCCTGACATTACTCAGTAGGTTTCAGAATCACTTATCAAATATATCATCATTTAGATTGTTAACATAGAACACTCATCTATTTATCCCTTTGTGCTTTTGCAGACACCCTTTTTATTTATTTATATATTTCTTATTGCACGAGTGAAAATAAAAGCAAAAATCTTAGGGATTCATTACTTAAATCATGCTGCTGGTCATTATCTCGGTGGGATAACCAGAAATGGGATGATTTCCCATGAATTTGCAAATTCTTTGACTGATATATGGAAGCAGAATCCTTCTGTTATACTTTTTTTTTATACAAGAGTCTATTCTTCACAATTTTAAGAGATTGGGTTTAGTTTTTATTTCCTGGTTTCTGAATTCTAGCACTTCACTGACTAAACTCTTATCACTACAGCGAGTGATAAAACACCCAGCAAAATGTCTCATAAGAAACAGTAAAAGAGATTTTGAGTGTTCATATATAATCTCATGTAATTTACTTATTGGAAAAGAACATGACTATACAATTATTTTTCCCCTGCATTGCATCTTTTATTTTATCAGTACTAGGTAACTGGGATCAAAGTACACTCTGATAAACATTATGTATAGATTCCTAAAATTTGGAAATGCAGCCAGGGGATAAAATACTTGTTACTAGTTAATAAGGTTTAATATGTTACCTTAAATAGATTTGCAGATCTTTTGATGGAAGTTACCTTCTTCTCAGTCTGTTTAGTAGCTAGGGCACTTTATACAAGTGTGTTCTCAATATTCTTCAGACAAAAAAATTATATTTGAAGTAATCTGGCTGATTTGGCATGATTCTCTATGCAACAAAGTATGGAGTGCTGACATATACACTGAAAATTGACTAATTTGTTGAGAATGATATGTCTTCAATATTCATAATTTTTTACAAAATTATGAAACCTACTTTTCAGAACTACTGCTACACTTAATCCTGGCTGACTAAGTCATGATATTAAGTTGCCATAGTTTCAGCATCAAGGATAATAGATGCAGAACACAGCTACTTCACTGGAATATTTTTTATATAATCAAATGTTAATTTAATAGTGGTCTGCTAAATCTTTGACATTACAAAATCTTATTCAAAAATATTTGCCTGAGCTATTACTCACTGTACTTATTTTACTACATAAGGAAAACTGACCAAGAATAATTTTTTCATTGTCCTAGCTGTCACATAGGAGAGCAGTACAAAGTAACTGATGAACAGAATAATCGTACAATGGAAGACTTTATCTGGAACTAAATATAAAATCAACTTAGTGCAGAACTGACAGGCTTTCATTTGTTTAAAATATGCCAGCTGAGATTACAAAAATATTTTCGTAAAAAAATATATATACAGTGGAGATATCTTAAAATCATATGAATTCCCAAATGTTATAAAAAAGTTAAATTCTCTTCTCATGTGAATATTATTTGTACAATAAGATATAAAAGGAGATAAAGAATAACATATTTAAAAGCTAACTAGCAATACAGATTTTATTAACTCCCAGCTTTACCAGGATACCAGCCCAGTGCATCTTTCTTCTTTGGTGATCAAATCAAAATGACATCACAGAAACTCAAAAAACAAAAACAAAAAAGAAAATGTTTGGTTTTTAAGACATGTTAAGTGTATTTTCTATAGTACAGTGTACGGCTAGTAAGGATACTAACAAAATGCATATTAGAGGAGCTTTGGAGTTTACCATTGCCAGGGTGGTCCTCCTGAAGCCACAGGCACTTCATGTACCTATACTAGTCCTTACTGACAATCTAAAATTGAATGTATTTTCACAAATTAATCTAACAAAGATTATGGAGTTTTAATATGAAAAATGATACAAGCTGTATTTTTCTCTAAGTCTGATCATCCTGTAAAAAAGCATGCTGCAGCACCTACTGACTTTCTCATTGTAGAAAAGATCATCTTTTAAAGAAAGATCATAGGCAAAAGCATACACACTAAAAAAAAAAAAAAAGGTATATTTCTGCACTAGAGATCTGCACCTCACTGAGCTATTGTAGTAGCTAGGTAGTAGTTAAGGACTTAGAACTGAATCTACACACTGTGATACAGATCTGTCAATGTCTTTGTGCAGTTAATTTTAAATTCTCTGCATTTCACCAGCATTGGAAAAAAGGATGACTATTTCAAAATGCTTCAGTCAACTGTACTAGTGGGTGGAGATATGTGCTTTTAAGATCTGGAAAGAATAGCTATCCTTTACCTAGTTTAGCAGCTTAATAACTTGGCAATAGACTGACTGTACTTCCTATTAGCTCTCTATAAGAATCTATAAGATTTGTAGGTATTGAATTATTCCCTTGAAAAGAGTATCTACTTGAATTGCTGTCAAGGGACTGCTTCAAGATAAGATGTCTACAAATTAATGACAACTCTCTTCCATAAACAAACATCAGACATTTTTAGCTCCATTTTATGATGGTCTAGTTTTTCTGGGTAGATCTGATGGAACTGCTACTTTGGTGAGTTTAGTTTCTGGATTCCAGTAATAAACCAGAATGTAATTAGACCTAGTGGATCATTTGGCTTTCGACACGCATACGTAGTCTAGAATTAAAAGAGCTCAATACATCTCAGAGACAGTCTCAATGCTTCACAGTAACTCAGTTTAGTTGCTATTGGTTACAGAAACTTAAATGAAGTTTTGAATTTCAGTTCAGAGTATAGCAGATGCTGCCTTAAACTTAAAAGTACTCACAAAGTTGCATAACAATCTCTGTATTCCTTCACATTTCCTCTGTCTAGTGTGATTGCTTGAATAATGTAGTCAAAGTGCTTGGAGGACAAAAGTCTAATTAATTTCTATCTTTCTGAGAAAAACAAAATAGAGTGAGTAGACTGTGCTGAACAACTCCAATCAAGCAATCAAAACTTGAAATCCCTTGTGCCACACTGACAATTCTCTCTGCTACTAGAAAGTCGAACATTTCACAATTTATGAGTCAAACATCTCAGGAACTATAGTAAACAAACAAACAAATGATAACCCCCGAAAACTAAAATAACAGTAAAAAAAAGAACAAAAATCCAACCCAACAACATAAAATAAAACCCAACCTGTTATGAATAGTTCATTTTCTACTACATTGAAGTCAGTACAATTCTTGAAAAGCACAAGCTGGGTACTGGCTTAAGTATTAAAAGAATTGTTGAACAGGTACAGTGTAAGTTTTCTTTACTTTCGAGTGTTAAAACATATAATGTATAAACCTAAAAAGGAAGAGCATAACTTCAGCTTTTAGGTAGCATATGAGTGTCCAGCCACTGTGAAGAAATGGATTTTTTTGCTTTTCCAAGTACCAATTTTCACTAGAACTCCTCTAGTGCATGATTCTGAAAATGTCATTTTTATGGTGACTCCTACCTTCTCTTTCAAATGTATTTAACAACATAGCCTGAAGTGATTTTAATGTGGACCCAAACAGGCCTTTGAAGTTTGCACGTTGCACCTAATTCACAAAAGAGTATTAGACTATTTCCCCCCCTAGTTGTCCTATGAATAGTATTTCAGATCAGGATTTCTCATCTACTTTACATGCTTGCAAGCAAAAGGGGTAGTTAAAAGACAGTTTTGATACTATAGTAAAATATTATCATTTTGATCCTTCCCTCCAGTTCACTGTTATTAAATAACAACACTGGGGTTTTTAAATGCACTTGTTACCTGCTAATATGTACATCCTGTACATTTCTGCAGAATGGTACCAAAATTGATGTGCAAAGAAGGCTGTTTACAACCTTGAGTAACACTAAAGCTTTTTGGGTTTTTTTTTTTGGCTTTTAAAGTAAAAAAAAGGAAAGTATAGGCTTCCCCCCACTTTTTTAAATCTACTTCTTCATGTCAAATAGAAAACTCATTTTATAAAAAAGGTAGTTTTACATATTGTGCTTATTGGCTGTTTGTCAAAGTAATCCAAGTCTTGCTACTTCATCTAAAATTCACAGGAAGATTCAGAAAATTAACATGATTTCAAATTTCATGATACCAAATTTGACTTATTAATTTGGTTATTTTCTCATCTTCAAAACTAAACTGAGTTTAAAGGCTTTCTTCCAAAAAAGAAACATGGTTAAAAAAAAAGCAATTGTCCATTTTTATTTTGTTTACATTGCACTGAAAATTTACATCATACTTTTACAAATCCTTTTTCATAAAAATATACTTCTTTACAAAAGTGTATGCATTAATATAAGAGGAGTAGCCAGTTGCAGAAGAAACATTTTAAATGATCCCAAATGTATTAACCTTAACAGTAATGAATGAATCATAGTTATTGCAGTCATTTGAATAAACAAGAATAAATAACAACCAATGGTATAAAATATAAAACAGCATCCTTTTAGTAGAATACAGTTTGACAGAGTTGTATGAATATTCAAAACAAAGTGTTGTAAAATGGTTTATAAGAAATTCATCAAACATTGTAGAAATCCAAGCAGCAATCCTGGGTACAATGATTTTTGGTAGGCACTCTCTATTACGGTAATAAAAAATTTAGACTTTCACAGAATTATTAATGTCTGCAAGGGACAATAACAGATAATTCACACTGGCTAACACAGCATTTGTGAGTCATGGTATGAATGGAAGACAATGACTTACATCAAATAAATTACTGAGTTGCCACTGAAGAATTCTGATATGAAATAACTATAAAATTAAAAATTACATTTTCTTAGAAGTGATTCTGAAATGTCTAAAACTTGTATCTTAGGGCTGTGGAATCTGAATTGTCCCTAAAATCAATGGATTGTCCCTAATAAAATCATGGCTTTATATATATATATATATATATACACACACATATATATATATAAAAAATTTATTGTAAGTTTTTATCTTTTCATTGCACTACGGTAATATATTCAATTTTAAATCACTAGCTGTAAGGATTTTTTTTCCATAATGTATGGAAAATATAGAAAAAATAGATGTGAAAACACAGTATTTCCAAATTATAACTTCTTCTTGCCTTGAAGGTCTGATCCAAAGACCATATGAGTCTGTTAGAATTCATTAACTTCAATGGGATCTTGCCATGCTTTTTGCATGCATTTTGACAAATACAGAAGGAATAAACTGGTATTATACGGTCTAGAGTTAACCAGTATGGATGGAAAATGGACCCTTAATTTTTTGATATATGGATTTAATCACTAATGCTACAGTAAACTGCACTTTTTAATTGGAAATATCATTAAATTATGTTTTCACATTTGGAAAAAAATTAAGATGGTCACTCTTCTGAATAATCTTCAACAGTAAGGAACACAGTCACCTGATAAAGCTGAATTCATACTAGTTTCTTGATTGCAGAATTTTACTAGTAGGTATTGTTAATGGAAATGGAAAAAAGTAGCTTGACTTGGAACATGAAATGGAAGGAAGATGTGAACCAGGGAAGGAAATTCTTTAAATACGAACACGACATTTTAATTTTTCTTCTGTGATGTGAAAAGAGTAAGTTGTACTTACTGATTTCTAAGTACTACATCCTGAACTTAAAAAATTCTCTGTTCTGAGAAAAAGAAAATACTAAATGGGCTGAAAAAATGATAAAAAGGTACAAACTCTTGAGAAAGATATCACTGTTAAAGAGAAGTCAGTGACCTATTGTCTCCTGTAAGTATAGCTCTTATTTTCTATCTATATCTTTTTTTTTGTTTAACCCAGTCCCTCTATTATAGTTTTTATAAAGCACAGAAATACTGATAGTGGATGCTCCTCCAATATATGCAAATATGTTTTACTTTTTAGAATAACTTCCTTTTTTAAAAAAGCAAATAAACTGTGAGTAGCACTCACGGAGTGCAGCAAATTTGTTTAAAACTCTCCATGGTATACACGAAGAAGAATTCTGATCCATTTTATGAAAAACAAAATCAAACCAAACTAACCACAACCCACTCTTGTCTATCATCCTCAGGAAAAGGTGACCCAGTATATCCTGAAAAGTGTGCTTTAATTGTTGTTTTATTTGTTTTCTTTAATCAGTGAACTGTGTGTGCGCTGTGTTATGTGTTAATTTCCATACTCCAAACACATATTGTTGTCACATTATACCATTGTGCAAACGGTGTTCAAGTTGGGGTCAAATCGTACTGCCTTCCCTTCCACAGACTTTGCATTTGTGTCATACATGGGGTTTTCAAAAGCAGCTTGGCCGTTATTGTTTTCATGTACAGAGCATCCTGTATATTGTGTTTTAGGAGCAGTCCTGTAGAAGAAAGACAGAGTATTAGTAACTGCAGTTTTACTCAATGACTTGATCAAGTTTAAGACTCTCAACAGATTTAAATCCCAGTTCCAATTATGGGAGCTAAACATAGCATCTCAATTTTTCTTACAGTATATGTGCTAAGAATTTGTACTCTCTTTATCAAAGTTTAAGGGATTTACAACTCATTTAAAATGATGTTAATTTAAAAAACTAGTTAACAACTGAAGAAGGGGTAAATATTTCCACATGGATTATCAGATCATAAATGGTTAAGAGTACAATAAAATCTTGTAAAGATGTAATAATTCCCCAGCTTGAAAGCTGGAATTTTCTTTTCCTATTGGAGAATGAATAATTAACTAAGAATGACTGAAACCTTTTTTTCATTAAATAACTCAAAATATCGAAGTTCAATCCTTGAAAATGTTTAATCAATATTGTTATGGAATATGCAGTGTCGCAAATCATCAATAGGAAATGTAAAGACAAGTGCTTGCAACATACAGTTAATAGCTAACATAAAAAAAATCACGTGAGTATTTTTTAGTCTCTCCTGAAGCAGTCAAAAAAACAAGTGGTACCATTTAAAAATGATAGTATGTATTCTAAACTAATGTTATCCTGAAGAGTATATTACAATTATTACTGTCCATCTATCACATGTAAATCACCGTTTCAACAGCTAGTAGACAATTAATTTTCTTGTCATTAAAGTTAATAAATTTTCTTTAGGCAGCTTATGTCTTAAAGTTATAAAAAAATATTACTTGAAAATAAATGCAAAGAACTAATAATGGTCTTGATAATATGACCAAAACAGATAAAATAGAGAGGACTTGTGGCTATGTAACATAACTGTATATGAACTAATAATTTCAAATGCAGAAATAGTTACATAATGAAATCTCTCAATGACATAGCACTTACATAAGCTTACAAGCCAATAAACAGAGCAGATATTAAATCAAATTACTCAAGATATGACTCATAATTTTGTCACATGTAAAAAAATAATAAAACAGGCAGTCTACTGTAAGAACACACAAAGTCTATTCATTATATCATTACCCACATGCCAATAATTTATAGCATCCATTTTGTTATCATAAAGAGAGAAATTGACAACATTTTATATAAGTAGGATTGAAACTATACCATGGTAGAATAAAAATGATTTCTCAGTCATTATTCCTGCCTTAATGGAGGTAGGAAGAAATGTCTACATGAATATTTTGCAAACATTTTGTGGTTTTATGGAAAACTTCATTTATGCTCCCAAAGATTGAAGGCAATAAAAACACCAAATCATGCAGGAATTTTATATGCATAACTCGTACTTACTTTTGTTTATAAAGATAAAAGCCAAAACCAGCAAATATAAGGGCAAAGAAAGGCACAAGGATAGCAATGGCCACTGAACTACTATTTGTACCATGTGGTTGATTAGAAGAATTTGAACCCTCAGACATGTTAAGACCTAAAAAGAATAATAAGAAAAAACAAGTAAAACAATATAGGTGTCTGCAACCTCTGGTGCCTACAACTCCATGACCTTCATAATTCAATAACACTTAGTGACTGGGTCATAGTAATGTGTTCAGCTGTATACATGCATACATAGATCTAGCTGTTTGCTGAAATCACCTGAAAAGTAAATTTTATGTGGTATAGTGTATTCTGATTAATAAGCCGATGCAAAATTTCATGAGAATAATACATATACTCTGGTTCTGTAAATATCTTACTGTGTAATTGTATATCCAATTCAAGTTTTGTATGTTGTTAATACACACTTACTGTGTAACAAAAAATCACATTTAGAATAATACATATGTTAGACTGATTATATTATTGATTTAGCAGTTTCAGTCTTCTAGCAAATCTTTAAGTGAAATGTTTCAGCACCATGAGCAAGAGTTCAGTTTAGCAGAGCATTCTATAACATGGGCTTTCTCAGTAGTTATCAAGATATGAAACTAAACGCATTTTATACACAATGTACTGCTATACTATGCAGTAGATTGCAAGGCATTTATAACTCCTTACAGCTCCTGACAAAACATTCTCTGTAAGTACTAATTAAATGAGATTTTAAATATATGAGTATTTCTATATTCTGTAAAATGTCAATACTAATAACATCCTCCAGATATCCTTATACTAATGGACATCATAAAAAAAAAGAATATGGAACAATGAACTGGCAAAATCTAGAATTTTCTGATTACCTAATCTTTGAAGTCCAAATTGTCCATAATCTTTACCCTGGATGAATCCTTGAAAAACATATGTTGCTCCATCAGGTTCAGCAGAAACCTGTAAGCAAAAAGTACTCTGAATTACATGGAGAAAAGTTTGTTTCAAGTATCTGTTTGGAAGACAGTTATCTTAATATGCGTGATTGGTAGCTGCTATTCCTCTTATAAATATTCTCTCTTTTCTTGGAAATCTATACATTGAAAAGAAAAGACAGAACTCTTAAAGGTGTCCTTGGTTTGGTCTAAAAGCAGAACATATTCTTGTACTTTTCAGCCTGACAGTTATTATCAATGTACTGGGCCACTGGCGTGCAGCAAGGCCGCTGCTCACACCTATTCTTACCTAAATCAATGCCATTCCAGAGCTGGCAGGGAAGGGGTCACACATCCATGGAGGGGTGAACAAGACATGGTGACCCAGCCTAGCCAAAGAAGTATTCCATACCATACACATCACACTCAGTATAAAAGCTTAAAGACCATGAGGGTTAGCCCTCTTCATCGATGGCCAACCTTCAGAAGGGACCTCAGCTGTCTGTCTGCACCTGAACCCATCATGTGTTCCTGAATCCAGCTCCTGGATCCAGTTCCTGAGTCCAGCTCCCATCTGCCACCATGTTCAGATGTTCCTTGCGCCTGCCTTGCAGCATCGTTGGTGATGTATGGACTGTTAGGGGAGTTGAAATTTTCTTTGAATACCTGCACATATTTTATTATTTTATTAATATTACTAAAATTATCTTTCCCTTCTTAGCATTGTGCTATTAAAGCTGGTTTAAAGTTAGCTTCCAACCTGCAAGTAGTCTCTCTTCATTTCCCTGTTCTCTTTCCTGTGCGGGAGATTGGGACTAAAAGCTGACAAGTTTTAGCTACTGACAGGCGTGGGGAAGGGGAGGCTAAACCTGGACAGGCACAGTTTAGACATGGAAGGTTATGGTCACATATACCACCTTACGCTGCCTTTAACTGTATTATTTTTTTTTTAAACCAAGAAAGCTTAAAGTTTCTGGCAATTCAAGATCTCAGTATTTCTAAGGATCTCACATACTTCATAATTATCTGATGTGTTTAGGAAGAAGATGGTAAAAGTTGCATTACAGATAATCCTAAGGATGCAAGTGTTGAGATTTTACTAATTCAAAAGTAAATAAAAAGACCATATTCAACTGACAGTCAATTTCTTTGTTCTTTCTCAGTGATTATCCCAATGATTTCTTAGCTATGCAGCTGTAGACCAGAATATTGAATGAGGCTTTGGTACGAGAGCAATATGTGCTAGTGTAAACTAAAAGACTTGTGGGAGAGAGGAAAGGATTGTAAAGCTATGAATATCTCCTTTATTAGGTAAATACATTCTAAACTAACATATTGTATTCAAATTTATAGGTACTTGCTTCCTAGAATAGTTATTAGGTTTAAATTCAACCATCCTTAGGCAGGTTCCTTCAAGAATTTCCCTTAGCCTTCCTTTCTCAGGAGAGGTATGTTTCTCCAGACGTGTATTGTTGTATGTTTACAGACATAATGTGAAGCTATATTTTCACCAAAGACAGGGTGAATTTCTCAAGTGAATTTCTTACTTTAGGGTAAAGCAACCTGTTTGAGCTATTTCAAGGTTATTTATTCTTGTAAAGAAAATGGCTGAATAAGGAAAGTATGTAAAGAGCATATAGGTGTACAGACGGTAATGTGTACTATTGTATGTTTAGAAGTCTGAAATTAAATTTCTTGCTTTCACCTTGTAGAAGCATGCTCATGAAGCCCAGAATTTGGACAAATCAAGAGAGTTAAGCTCTTCTACCAGTGTATTTACTGTTTAAGTGATTTAGGAGGTTTTGCTTTGGTTTTGCACTATTTTTAAATTATTACTGAAGCAGTGCCACAGGTTGTACAAATATGAATTTATGTATAAGCTTCAATATACATCTTTTCTCTTCTTCTGATTTTTGCACCCATATTACAGTCCCCATCGTGCTTTACCGGTAGGCAAAAGATAAGAAAACAGATTCATTGAAAAATAAGATGGTACAACGGGATGTTCATCGTCTAAATTATTTTATGGCATTTCTATTTTTGTAAAATCAACTTTATTCTCTGGCAGATCTCAGGCCTCCAATAAACTCTGCTTTTTCCAGCTTTAGCACTATCTTGGGCTATGTTTGGTTTTCCTATGTGTTCTCTGAAGGGTTTTCCTTATGGTTTAAAGATATCTCTGTAACCTGGGGTGTTGCTTCTTCTTTGTAACTCTCTCTTTCACTCCTTCTTCTCACTGTTATGTGGTCTCTTCTTCTCCCTTTTAAAGAATAAGCTCAGCCCAAGAACCTCCAAATGGCTTGATGCTTAATTGGAGAAATCTCTTTTGTTTTCCCCATACATATAATAGTTTGGCTTTTTCACACTATTTCTAAAAGTATCACCAAAAAGTAAAATATGATTGCTAGACTAATAATAAAAGTTGCTGTCTTATTACTATTATATACAATAGCAGTATTATAAACCAATATTATATTATCATGATGATAAAATTTCTCAATATATTGGAATAAAAATCAATGAGAAGTTAGAGAACACCTTCAGCGTTAACATGCATTAAAATTGTAAATACACAGTATGACTATTCCCATATTTTCTCTCAGACTGGTCTCATATCTTATAATTAAATTTTTATTTCATTTAATCGAAAGATTGCTAATAAGATTGCGTTTGATAAATCTCAGGATTCTGAGGGTGTAGACGCAAGCATGATGTCAAACAAACAACAAAACAAAAACCTCAAAAACTTTACTCTCTCTTTTGTAGGAGAAATATACTCACAAAACCATCCATAGCCCACTTTTCCTCTTTCAGCTTGCTCACAGATGCATGGGAGGGTGCTTTAATGAGATATATGTGGAGCATTAGCCGAGCTTCCTGGCTTTTATACACCCCTGCAGAATATATTTTTAAAAATTTATACTGTGTTGAGTGGAGAATGAATTTCAATTTTAAGTATAAGCATTTAATCTCTTGCTTTAAGAAGAGAAAGCATGAAGAACAAGTATCATTGTTACCAAATTTTTAGTTTAGTAAGATGCATGCTTTTGTGAAATTATTTCAATTAGCATAAAATTTCAATGGAAATTGGTTTATGCATAGCCAGCAGAGAGGACCGAATGGAAACCCTATACACACAGCCATTACTTTACAGGTATAGTAACAAGCCATAGACAGAACAAACATGAACAGTAATCTGACTTGAGACGGCAAATACTGTTCTGAACAAGGCAGCATGAATCTGAACCTCACATTCCCACTTTTGGTTTTTATAATTTAGTCATTAGGTAAATGTGATAATAGGTACATGTACATGTAAATTATTTTCCAAAAGCTACTGCTAAATTAAAAATGTCTGAATTTGAAAATAGCTCAGTTATTCTGGAATTGTTCTTCATCAGTCAATATTATGACACAATTTCTTCCAGACAGTAAGAATTATATATAAACTTATTTACTTGGTAGGTATAACTAACTGACTCGTTTTCATTCATGCAGAAGAAACATTTAGAACCCAAATAACCATATTTGTTAATTTGGAGAATGAAAATAAAATGGTATGATATGTTTAGTGATTTAATCTTCCATTACAAAGACATTAGTGAATAATGAAAATACAGCCTAGACTTCCTCCCCCCCATTTTAAACCATTATTATCAATCAATGATTTAAGACCTCAGATTTTAAAGGGAAGGCATCTCTAGTACGATCCTTTCCTGTCTGATAGAGCACTGAAATTACTCTTTATTTCATATGAAGTCTTCTATTTGTAGACTCATACATGACTATATTGAATTTTCATTTTCATATGAATATTCATACATGAACAAAGCTAATGATGGCTAAAACTTGAAAAAATGAAACTAAAACCAAGACCAAGAAAAAGAAAGAAAACCCCAAAGAATTTTACTTTGACCTTCAGAAAATTCCACCAAATTGAAATTAAAATTACTGATTTATTGACTCAACACATCACTGATGAGACTCCATATTGTAAATTAATCAGACTTAAACACTGCCTTTTAATCTTTCTTTTATTTTTAATTTTTACTGACTAACAAATGTGGACAACAACTCTAGTAACATGGCAGTACACTTAATTTAATGATTTTCTATTTTTATCTTCATCCAGATTTTATGTACATCCAAATGTGAACAAGAACTGAAGACAGCATTGAGACAGAGGAAAAAGGCGTTGGCTCTCTGTATTGGGTTTGTGTGGCAAGGTTCTTGTAGCAGGTGGTTGGGCTGCAGGAGTGGTTTCTGTGACAAAATGCCAGAAGCTTCCCCCATATCCAACAAAGCCAATGCCAGCCAAGACAGGCCTGTGGCTGCCCAAGGCTGAGCCCACGAGCAGCAGTGGTAGCACCTGTGGGTTAATGTATTTAAGAAGAGGAAAATATCCTCTATAAAATACCAGCAGCAGTCAGAAGAGATGAATGAAAATATGTGACACAACTCAGCAGATACCAGTGAAGAAGGAGTAGAGATTCCCCTTGTATTCTATGGTGAAGACCATGGTGAAGCAGGCTCTCCCCCTACAGCCCATGGAGGCTATTAGTGAAGCAGATATCCACCTGCAGCCTGTGGAGGACCCCATGCCTGAGCAGGTGGATGCACCTAAAAGGTTGTGACCCCCACAGGAAGGGTGTGTGGAGCAGGGTCCCGGCATAACCCGTGGACAAGCAGAAAGATGAGCCCACTCTGAAGCAAGTTTTCTGGCAGGACTTGTGAACCTGTGGAGGACCCACACTGGATCAGTCTGTTCTTGAAGGACTGCACCCAATGGAAAGGACATATGGAGAAGGACCTGTGCTGGAGCAGTTTGTGAAGAACTGTGGAGACTATCATCTCTGAGTGGGATCCCACACTGGAGCCGGGAAAGAGAGTGAGGGGGAAGGAGCAGCAGAGTGTGATGAACTGACTGCAACCTTCATTCCCTGTCCCCATGCACCACTTAGAGGGGAAGAGATAAAGAATTCAGGACTGAAACTGAGCCTAGGAAGAAGGAAGGGGGGTAAGATATTTTAAGATTTAGGTTTATTTCTCATCACCCTGCTCTTCTGATATGCAATAAATTCATTTCCACAGGTAAAGTATGTTTTGCCCATGAAAGAAATTAGTGACTGATCTCTCCCTGTCATTATCTTGACCCACAGGCCTTTAATTCCATTTTCCTTCCCTTGTCCAGCTGAGGAGAGGGAGTGCTAGAGCAGCTTAGTAGTCATCTGGCATCCAGCCAAGGTAAACTCACCATGCTTTCCAGTGAAAAAATATTACTAAGGCTGTACAAAAGCACTAACTAACATAGTAGCAGAAAGAAAGATACATCCAGGTACTTGGTGCTCTTTACATCTTAAGGCAGAGAAGGAAGAAATGCTGAAACAGCTGAGTAGTTTAAGATTGGACTTCAGTGCAGCAAGGACATGGTTGGGGAGTCTATTGAGTTTTCAGATTAATAGTTTAAGTTTTGTATATGTGGTCAGAAGAAAATGGTAGGTGACGTTATTGTGTAAAAACAAACTCCAGAGAAGAGATGCATGGTCACATTGGCCTTTCTGGCTGCTAATCTGAAAAAAACTTCCCAAGAAATTATAAAATGAAAACAGATCCCGTGTCCAGGTATAGCCCAGCTAAGGAAGATATTTAACTTTGTCCTCTCCGTTAGTTTATTCACTCTTGGCTCTTACTACAGTCTATGGCAAGATGGGCATCTTAAAAGTTAAATTCATGTTGAGATACAGACTCCACAGCTCTCTGCTGAAGAAGCAGTAAGAGACAGGTCAGTGAGATTCCTAATTCATGTTTTTCATTTATGTAACTAAATTCACATAACAAGAGCCTTCTCTACATTAAGGATAGGTGATTGCCCTGTAGGAAGTATATAAATCATAAATATAAATCAACTTTTGTGTTAGCACTGTACTGAGCTGGAATGCACCTTGGTTAGATAGGGGCTGTTTTCTTGTCTTCAGGATTGCGTGAACATTTTCACGCAGTGTTTGATCACTTCAAGGGCTTAGACAGTGCATTTAGAAATTATTCAGAACTTGAGGGGAAAATAAAAATCAATCACATTTGCCATGGTTGAATCTTATAAATGTAAATTAGGAAAAACTAGCAAGAGGCTGAGGGCTATGGTGTGTGTACATGGGCATGAACATTACATATGTACATTCAAACTCGAGCATAGAGAAAAGTTATCCCAGAGACTAAAGCATCACTGTTCTCTGCTAACTTATAATGGTGGATTTGCAAGCATTTCTTGGTGAAAGGCTGGTGTACTTCTTAAGAACTGGCAACTGGTGTATAACAAAGTGTTTAATCTAAGCTAAACAAACGAGTAAAAGCTGTACCTTTATCTTCTCTTAATCCTTGTAATAGCATAGCTGTTTTACTCGTGCTAACTTAATAAAAGAGCATGCCCACTTCTAACCTGTACCAGACATGTATGCTATACAGCAAGCACAGGTGTCCAAATAAAAAGAAGTGCAAAAAGATGCAGCAAATGATGGAATGCAAAGCCGTAAGTCCTTTATGGGGAGATAAATAATTTTCATTTCAGAAACCTACAAGCTGAATATAGGAGAAATCAGCTCCCTGGAATCTAAATGTTTTTTTTTTTAATCCATCCCTTCTTCCCTGGCTCTAAGAGACACTTTCAGTACACAGGATCTCAGTTTTCTATATGCAAAGTAGGGAAAGAAGATAGTATTAATTACCTGATTTATGTGCAATGCCTGTATGTAGAGCAAAAATGAGCATTTGTAACCATTTTTTGTGTCCAATTGAAGGAACACTTTTATTTGGAGGAGTTTCTTTAGGTAAGAAAATATATATTTTACTTTTACTAATCCTGAAAATATGAAACACTATATCTGCTGCACCTAATAACGTCAAAGAAATTACATATATGAAACTAAAGAAACATCATATGATAGAATAAATTCATACAGTCAAGACAAACATAGTTATCTTTCAGAAAATATTTTATGAAACATTCAGTCCATCTACAGCCTCTCAAGCGTGACTCTTTAAAAGACACCTACAAAATATCTTCAATCAACAAATATAGTGGCAATAATTCACTACTCTGCTGGATACTAGAAACTAAGAGCTCAACAGAAACATGATTCTTTCGCTCATTACATTTTTCCTGTGGACCACTCCTCTCATAAATATGTGGGCTTAACTTCCACCCCAACCCTCCAGTCTTTTTTACCAACAGGTGAATATTCTGTTACCTCTATCCTTGCTAAAAACCTCTGGGATAAAAGTGATGTTAAAATGCTTTGGAGAAAGAGGTCCTTAAGTAATGAGAACCAGATGTGTCCAGCTGCAGCATAACTGCAGTTTCTAGGCTTCTTCAGTCCTTGCAAAAAGGCAGAGGGTGAAGTTTCAAGAATGTAAGTTTTGAGCGATAATACTGATAATTTCTTTATTGTTATTCACACCGCTGTGCTATGGTTGGCCACTCCTATGGTGGGACAAGCCCATTGTCTGTGTGGCTGAGATGTCTCAGTCAAGGGACAGAGTTTGAAAAACTAACAAAAACTATAAATCCAAACATTTCTTAAAAGTATTTTTGTTTGCTTGCTTGTCAAGCTGTATCTATAGCTTCTGCTGATGGCTCACAGCATAGAGAAGTGTGGATATTGTGCCAATATAGCCATGGCAACTGTGTTCTTTTTGTCAGAGACTGTGGAAAATAAAAGCTGAGACTGCAATCAAGAGTTTCTTCTGAAACAACTGCATGATAGTTTCTTCTGAAACTACTGATATAGTTGCTATTTTGCAACTATATCAGCCAGTCAAACAAGTGTAATCTCTTCTTGCTCTCCATGTTCATTAATAATCTTTCCCTTGCTAGGTCAGCCTATATCGATCTCACCATATCGTTGATTAGTCATTAATAGGATATTGCAGGGAAATCGCACGTTTAAGAGTTTAGAAAATCTCAGGAACAGTGATTTAAGTTGATTTGGAATATTTAAGGAAGAAACATGAGAATTAGTATGATCCTTTCACTCTTTACTAAAAACATGGTAAATTACAAAGGAGGAGAGAAGGAAAAGGTGGAAAAACCTCTAACTTTGAAAAGGAACTGGACTAGAATGAAAAAAGAACTTCCAGAAGATGTTAAAAGTTTGTGCTATGCAAAAAGTTACCAGGAACCAGTGTATATAAGGTAGAAAAAATTAAATAGAAATTAGTTTTATTACTTATCCCATACCTGATAGCAGCAATTCCATATCGCTGTTTGTAAGTGTTGCATTTACTCTTCCTGACGTTGCATTGAAACTGGTAACCGTCAAAGTCATGGGCTGTTTTTTGCTTTTGTAATTGTAAGATCCTTTCCATATATAATTTTGGGCAAATACATCATCAGGAACTATACAGAAATCAAACATTTTTTAATAAATTTTAAAGTTTTTAGTACTTACAAAGTCAAGCAACCAACAAAACATAAGATCAATATCAGCATCTTTTTTACTTCAGTTTCTCTATTTTTTATGTGTATTAGGCATCATCTTCACATATAAGTGAAGAAATATGGCATAAACATTTGTGAAAGAAATGTATTTATACTAAAGTATGCAAACTCAACTGTGTCTTCATTTCATTTGATCTAATACGAACATGTCCTAAAATAAAAACAGCTTCACAAAACCTAACTTAACAACTGTAACCAAAAGACCAGATTCCTCTCATTGCAAAATCTTTTATATGCAAGTACAGATGGGCAGAGACATACAGTTAGGGTAACATTTTGCAGAAATTAATATTGATTTAGATATCACATTTTTTACAAGCACATTTAAATGGCATTAAAAATTATAAGCATTTTTAATTATCTATGTACTTTTTCTAATAAAAAAAGTTCATGAATCTTCTCTTAAAATACTTTAAAAACACTGTAAAGTATTCCAAGAGAAAAAAAACCCCTAATTTAAAATTTTAGAATCATAGACCACAGGGAGAATAAATATGCTAGATTTATATTTAATATTTATCATGATACAATTGTAAAATGAGTAATTTAAGTAATGTTATTCCAGCAACAGTTAAACCAAACCAAAACATTGCTTACCCAGTAAAAACACATAAATCCTTACAATCTTAACATGTTGTACCATAATTGAAGGTGACTTAGGATAGGTTTACTACATTTTCCAAAGCAAATGTATCAAACTTAGCCCTATGATAAATAATCACTATTTAAAATCATCACATTCACATTATTTTGAGTCATTCACACTGAACTTAAAGCTCTGGGTACCTATGTGCATGGGCAACTCACGTTAGATAAGCATAGAGGAATACTTGCCCATTTCTTTCTCAGGATATGCCAAAATTCAAGACTGAGGCACATTGGAATACGTGACAGTCTTCTTTAATCATTTTATGGGTCACAGAGACAGGTTGCCTTCCCCATGGAGGGTAAAGGAACCTTCCTAGTTTTTAGCAGTGTGTGTATATATATGCATACATTTTTTGACAAGTAAACACATAAAACTGAAACAATGAAATACTCGGCCAGCAAACCGCAAGCCAGGAAACTGCATGGAATGAACAGTCTGATGCTGTTGATTTGGGATCTATCTGAAATTTATTTCCCTGCTTTCAGGAAAACTGATCTTTATGTACTTTATTTGTATTTAAGTGGGATTGTTCAAAAAGTTTCTGAATGAAAAACTGATACTATGACTGCCATGCAGAACATCATCTGCAAACATAGTTTTGAAGTAGTGCACAGCCTGTTAAACACCCTCTAAACCACCAAAACCTCCATAGGTTAAAGAATTACCTTTAAATCTTCATTCATTATTAGCAAACATTTAATAGGATTATAGTCAAAGGCTAATTTTAGTTAAGGAGATTTCTCTCTTCAAAAAGTCTCTTCGGTGGACAAAGTTTTCTCTTGGATCTAACTAGGACATCCAAATATAGTCTTCTTTAGCAAATCAGTTAAAACTAGAATTGACTTTAGCTAATGTTAGAGAGACTACCTTCTCAAGGCTAAAATTAGTCTTTTTGAAGGCTAATTTATTGGCTTGTAATGAATATTTAGCTAAAGTAATTTAAATCAGCAATATGCAAAAGAAGTGCAAAACTGAAAAAAAACTGTGAAACAACATGTCTTTAGATTGTTTCTGGGTAGACAATATAGTTTCTGTATGGATAAATTGTATAGGATCATTCACAGAACACAGTGATTTCAGTGAAACCAATAAAATTCATCACATAAAACTTATAAATTCTTTATGGATATAAATAATGCCATATAGTCTAGATGGACTTAAAAACTAGGGAATAATTTAATTATTGATGTTTTTGTTCTGTTAATGTAATGTTGAATTTAATAGTCTTTATTTATTCTAAGCCATTCAGTGCACTAAATCAATCCTAATTGTCATTTCTACAGAAATTGTTCAAAACAATGTGTACCTCAAAGTACTTACCACTTAGTTTGGGACTTGGTGTCCCCAAAGCTGGTCTAGGATCCTTCACTAATATTTTGGAACCAGCTATTAGAAAGAATTAATGATGAAAAGACAGATCAGCAGCATATAAGTTACTCAGAAACTAGGAAAACAATTTTCAAAGTGGAATTTATTTATCACAAAGAATATAAGATGATGTTTCAAATTCAAATATGAATGAGATTTCTTTCAATCAGGATCAAGCTTTAGAATCACAGGATCACATGTCCACTGCGCTCTTCTATTGCCTGAAATAGTCACCTGGATGCTGCCAAGTTATTTGCAACAACCAAACAGTGTAGGTTTTTATTTCAGAACCCAAATTTCAGAATTCACAGTCCTGGACTATTCATGTTAAGTGAGTTGTCTTCTACTATGTCATCTAAGGCAAGTTATGTCATTTAAACTGAGATCCACACAAAATTGCACAGCTGATAGTGCTTTGACTAGAAGCAACATAACACCAAATAGTGAAGAGATATATAACAACAGTGTTTTAAATTATGTTCCTCTGTAAGACTTAATTATCTTCAACAGTACTGAGTGAGACATCTTGTGTTCAAGACTGAAAGCCTAAAGACGCACGCTTAAGTTTTTAACAATGGAGCGAAGGTCACTGTTTCTTTAAAGAACAATAACAGAAATAAACAAATGAGGCTGTCCACAGTATCTCCAAATGCTAAGGTGATCTGAGCATTGGAAGTTGGAGAATTTTATTTCTTCTCTGCTTAGAGCAGGAGTTCTCCCACCACTAAAGATGACAAGTTAAATACAATGGGACAGTGTAATTTCCTGCAGCTGAAGCCATTTTATTTTGCAGAAACTAATTTGGATTCACTGAGCTATAAAGAAGACACATAATTCTGTCTCCTAATGTAGAATACTCTCATGCAGCGCTAGGCTCCATTCCTTGCTGCAATGGTTATTTCAATATTTTGTATTTTGGATCTTGGCTATGAGATGAGGCCTTTTCTCTCTGATCAATACTTAAAAAACAAACAAACAAACAAAAACCCAAAAGAGACAAGAAAAGCAACAGCTTGTTCCCTGAGTGGAACATTTTTTCTGCATACATAGGAAACTTCAGCAAGAATATTTTTCTTGAGCATAAATTTTAGCTTATTACAGAAGGCTTGGTTTTGGTAGATAGATTAAAATTGGCAAGAAACAAGCACATGGGCTAAAATTCTACCTGAAGTTCCCATAGTCTGTTACTACTGATTGATTACCCTCTATTTCCTCCCTGTTTTGAAGGGAACCTAATGAACTTCACTGAATGTGATTGACTTGGAGAGCGTACTTCAACAGCATGTGCTTTTTTGACTACATCAAGTTCAGCTTAGAAATATCTGGACCATATTTTTCAAAGGGCTTTAGTATAAAAATCTGCTAAGTCAAACAGCCTTGTCAAGGTGGATACATTACTAGTCAAGCTTAGAACCGAAATTTTAAATAAAAAATTAAAATCAATACACATTTTGAATACAATCACAAAATTAAAACAAGTTATCTACGTTGTAGTTTAAGTTTCAATGTCCAGATATTTGCTGAGTAGGACTTTCAGGACTGCAGTTTTGTTTTTAAAGGACCGAATTCTGGATTAATTGCCCTAGAGATCCTTTTAGAGTACTCAATTCTAAATGTTTTATTTCTTTTCATCTATTTCCAAGTTATATTTGTGAAGTTCATAATCACAGATGAACAACCTGGCCTGGTGTTTTTCTCCCTGACATACAAATGAGATGATTCACATGTCTGTAATAAGCAAAACTGAAAATTTTGAAGAGATATTTTACTTTATCTAATGAGAGTCAATACTTCGTAATATGTTGCTTGTTCTTAGCTTTCTCCATGGCTAAGAAGCTAGTAAGACCTATAATCCTAAAAATTTTGCGTTTCTGTAGCATTTTCTCAGGACAGGGAAATTAAGTTATATGACAAGGTATATACACTCATAGTTACCAGTTAATACTTTTAACAAAATTCTCATAAATATTCTATACTATCAGATGGGACAGATAATACTACTTGTTTTAGTATCATCATTCAAAAACTCTTGGACCAAAATACAACCCATGAATTACTTTTGGCCTACCATAACAATTTCTGATTACTGAACAAGGTATAAAGTTCCAGGCAGTGTGCTTTCTAATGTTTTCCCAAAGCTCTGCTCTGTTTCCCCTCAGCATTTGTCTGGCACATAATGCCAGGACACCTGTTTTTTAGCAATAAAGATATTAATTTCCTGTTTCCCTTCCAAGTAGCAGTGTTTGGTTATATAGCCTTTGAATGTCTCTGTAAGAGCCCTGGGGATAACAACATGTGAAACATTAGGTATCAGTAGTCTGAAAGGTACTTTAATTATTTGGGAAACAGAATTCCAAACAGTTGCTATGCTTGAAGATGTTTCTTTAACTCACATTAAAACCACCATTCTCATTATGATTTTGCCATGAGTTTTTTCATGTCCTGCCATGACAAAGTATGTAGTAAAAATTAGAAACAAAATAAAATGTTGGAATATCAAGGACAAAGTAGATACATTTTGTTTGCAATTGGTGTATTGTTGCTTACATACAAATATAATATTAAACCCTATGGATTAATTCCACGCAATGATTCAGACATCTATTTCAATGTTAGGCACCCTTCTCCAGTACTGGAACTTAAATTGTTGCCTTGCAACAGACACAGTCTCTGTAAATAATATTATCCTGGTCGAAGTTTAGTAGGTATATGCAAAACCATCAAGATTCTTATTCCACTGGACTTATGAGAATGGAGTCCATGCCTGACTCAGAAGCCTAAAAGCAGGAGCTACCAAAATATTTGGCCTCCAGAGTTATATCCAGAATTTATACCTCTGAGTATGCAAAAAAAAGATGAGTACATGAAAGCATATGTCTCATTAAACACAACTGGCAAATTAGATCTATCCTCTTAGATTCTTGCTCCTAGTTCTCCTTGCCATTTTACCTTACTGTATTAGAATTCAAATAGAGGAAATCACTGCAATATGACAGATAGGAGGTGCAGTGGGAAGCAGAAGTCCTTACCTTCACAAACTGGAACTTTCCCAGTCCATGTGCCATCAGACTTACAGGCTCTATGCTCTGATCCTCCTGCCAGGAAGAAGCCTGGCTGACAAGTGTAAATCAATGTATAACCAAGTGAGGGAAGATCCATTCCCGCAACATTAGCATGAGCTGGTGTTTCTGGTTGTTTACAGCTGTGAGCTACAAAGAAAAGATAAAATATCCTTCAGTCAATATGGTGAAAATACTGCCGAAAAACAAACTATACTCATAACTAATGAGGGAAAACGCATCACCAAAAACAACATATTAACATATTCAAATTAAAAATGACTACATAGTATATAAATTACTGTCTTAAGCCTATAAATACACTGAAACAATGGACCTTTCAGTTCCAATGGACCAAGAACAAACTTAATGCACTTGTATAGCCAAAATTAAATGTCTGCATATGCAAACACAAACGGCGCACATCTTGCCGTAAATGAAAACAGTCATGGTTTGTGAATTACATGACATGATACCTGCGTAGTTTTAAATAACAGTAAAGAAATGGATCATGCAGAAAAGACTATGAAAAGCCAAGGAGAAATTTTAGGTGAGGCAAGTCTTAAGCACGAGACAAGAAAATTCCTAATCTCAAGCGAAGTGTCTTACATCTTTAATAATCATCAGAATCTGAGTCTTGAATTATCTCAAAAACAATATATCTCCAAGAGCAGAGCTCACTTTTCAACACATTGAACTACTGGTTTGCTGTTTGCTTAGAGGGAATTCTAACACCAACTGAAACACTAATGCTGTTTTCTTCTTAGAATATGCTCTCCACACACTGAAGTGATACTATAAGGTCAGACTTTATCAGGTGATTTTATTTCCAGAAAAATAAAACTGGCTAGCTGAAAGTCTAGAAGGATTAATCATGATGTCATACCTTCAATAAATTACCACTATTTAAAGTGTAAAAGATCTAAAAATTTAAATGTTACTTCCTGCACCCAATTAAGAAGATTCTCTCAATTTCAGATTAAAGAAAAATCCAGTTACAAACCCTTTTTTCCCTTTCTTAAATTACTCTGATTCCTTAGTTAGGAAACAGCTCACATCCTTTACTGGATAGTTGTAACTATCAGCTCTAGTACTGTATAGTTGTAATTATCAGCTCCAGTACAATTTAGGGTTGTGAAGGGCTTTCCTACTTGTCTATTCTTAGTTCCCAACTCCTCTCAACTCTTTCACTTTCATTATTGGAAGAGTTGTACTCATAGATAGAAACTTACTATCTGCAGCATCTGTCTGGTTGAAGAGCTTTCTGATATTCTTATTATGTTATGTTTGGTTTCTTCTTGATTTTGTGGGATATTATAGAAAATTAACTCTCAAAATCACAAATTCTAGCTGCTGTAAGCTAGTAATGCAAAATGTATAAATTAACTTTATAGCAATGTTATATTTAAAGAAAAGCCTAGAAATAAAGAGAAAAGATAGATCAAAAATCAATCATTTACTAACGTATACATTCTGGCTGGATTCCACTCCATGTAAGATCAGGAAGGCAAGTTCGTGTTGTTGAACCATGAAGAAGGTGTCCTTTTTTACACTGAAACTGAACAACATTTCCCACCTGTTGAAAAGTAGAAAACAGTAATATTGCTGTAAGGAAATATCAGCTGAGGGTTTTTTCCTAGTTTTGATAGCATACTCCTTCACATAATACAGACTTGATAAATTGTGTTGCTCTTTCTGTTGAAGGTAAATTAATCTCACAGAATATTTTGACATGAAATAAAAATGTACTTCATTCTGATTAAAACTACTTTCCCCTGCCAGCTTGAAATCCTCCATGGAAGGGAACTGAAATTGCATCTTCTCTAGTCTCTCTGGTGTGATGGTTTGAGCCTGGAACAGTGGATGCACTACGAGTCTGGAAACACAGATGACTGTGGCTTCCTAGTGATGGACCAATGGGGAGCCAGTTAGTCAATCTTGCAGCAAACTAGGGAAGTTGCAGTGCTGACATGCGCCATAGATTCTGCTGGACCTTTGCTGAACTAAACCCCCGTTTTGGGCTGCTGAATAAATGCACTAATTATACAGAGAAATATCTCATTAGAACATGCAAGGTCTGGTCAACAACACTTGGTTCATGCCTCCAAAAATATAATGCTCTCAGTATTTTGATTTTGGGTTTTGAGGATAAGAAGTAAAGAAGAATCATTCTTTATACCTTACAGATAATAGAAACTGGAACACAAATACATCACAGTTTACAATAGCAATTAATCTGAAATTAGTTTTTAATTATTCTTCTTATTATGGGTATGTGTGGCATAAGAAGGAAAATATAATTCTTTAGTCAATAACAATTTCTGCACGATCATAACATAGAATAACCTTTTCAGCATGTCTAGTCATTTTGACATTGATGAAAAAGCAAATAATTCTTAGTTTCCATCAAAAGTAAGGAAATTAGATTACATGTATATAATTCAAAGAGTAGTTTATTACATGCTGTGAGTGGTTAACTCAAATATTCAGGTGCATAGATCACATCTACTATTCTGCAGTGACCTATATTAATGTAGTAATCAGCTCATGTTTAAACAAGAAGTTGAAAACTTTGAACTGCATGTGACACCTCATTTATGTTGTTTTTTTAGGTTTTGTGTTTCAGTGAATTACACTTGATTCAGATTGATGGGTAATGGTAAAATGTGGACTCTCACTATATTTTAGTCCTGGAGAACAGCATTTCACTACTACAAGCAGTCATTTGAAACTTTATAGTACTATTCCATTTCAGCTCAAGCTTCTCATCAGAATGAAATTTAATAAAACCCCATGAACTACAGATAGTAGCTCATCAACACAATACGTGATTTAAAATTCATCTTCCTTTTTTTTTTTCCCCTCTTTACTGTGCTCACTGGACTATGTAATTACTTTTAAAAGATTTCAAAGACAATACACTAAATCACTTTCATGAGTAAGAACAAAGTAGGAGAACACTAAAAGTTTTATAAGTTTCACCAAACAGAAAGAGATTGCATGGTAAAGAGATTAGTTAAAATAATCTCCATCAATGTATTACTTTACAACAAGTACTAGTCTTAAGAAAGATCTGCTAATTTCAGTAATCTGCCTCAATCAAAGCAATATCTGTTCTCAGCTACAGAAAAAATATCTGCCTTATTTAATCTTTAGCTATCAAGAAAGACAGTACATCAACACTGTCTTTAAAACCAGACCCTCTTACCCTTGTTCACAACATAAAAAAATCAAACCAGAACTAAACTTTAGCTTAACTGTTCAATGTAGTTTCTTAAATGCATCAGAATAGAAACTTAATTCTCTTTTCACCTTGTATTTTCAAAGTTTATTTATGATCTTCCTGAACATAAAATAAATGGAAAAAATATAATTGTTTTCTGATGTGGAGTTGCTAGACATCATGGAAAACAAGGATTTAAAGAAGCTACTTTGCTACTTAGATATCTAATTCTAAACTGTAACTAAGTAAGAGATTCGAACTCTAGTAGTCAACAGTAACTCCAGAAGTAGTTACTGTATGGTTTTAACTGTTTAGTTACACTACCTCTCTCATTTTCATCTTATGTACTATATTCTCTTTTTTTTAAAAAAAAAAAAAAGTAGTAATATATTCTCTTTTTTTTTAAAAAAAAAAAAAGTAGTATGTTCTTTTCAGAATTTGATAGTTCTCACAATGTGAATATCTTTCATATATTGGCTCAACGACACATAAATATGGTCAATACTGAACTAAAAAGATACCTGAAATCTTGACATTTTCATCTGCATTTTATTAGAATAATAACAATAAATAAATGCAATAAATTTCTAATTTTGTAGAATGTCTTTAGAGGAATAAGATCTCAATAGATTAAAAAAAAAGAATTCAGTATATTCAGTAAAATTCAGTACATTGTAAATCTACTCAAGAATTGCCTGAACAGACGTCTTACACTTTGTGAATCTGAAAGGGCTGGAGAATCTTGTCTATGAAGTCTTTAGACATACAGGACTCAAATTGCAACAGTGAGTAAAGGAGGGAGGCATGGTTTTTCAATTTTTTGTAACATCTTTCATTTCTTTAGCTACCTATTCTTGACTATGGTTTGATTCTTTATGAACTGAACCTTCTACTCAACAGATACATTTAAGGTAAACTGGTCACCTGAAGAGCAGAACCAAGAAATGTATATTTTTTTTCCGTTGTCTGCCCATCTTCACTGCAGCTTTGCCTGCCTTATGGCTTCACTGAAGCTTGGTTGCCTAAGCATCAAACCAGTTCTTTAGAACTAGAAATATAGCAGTGAGACAAGGAAATGTCTTAAGTTTCCAATTAAGTAGAAATGCTGAGTTGCTAGCATTCCACAATAAAAAAAAGAAAAAAGAGCTAACTAAAACAAACAACAACAAACCCCAAACAAAATTAAAAATAAGTCTTGTTTATATTGCAATTAGTTATTGCAATACCAACTTTTCTACCCAGAACAGTAATAACAAGTGAAACAGTGAAACTGTTTTCCTTAGAAAAAATGGATGTCACTTGGATTATCCTTGCTAAGGAAACACAACTTTTATATATATATATATATATATAAAAGCCCCTATCAAGTCGCCTATGTGATGAAGATGTTTTTATGAGTACTGCCATGCCTATTCAAGATAATGAATTACTAAATAAAGAAATTGTGTCCCTTGTCCTAAAAGAAAAAAAAACAAATAAAGCTTACACACGATATCTAATTAGTAAAACTAAATAATTAAAGTAATTTAAATTACTTTAAAAATGACTTTTCAGGAATTCTTTGCAATACTGTTATGCCAGAGGCACCAGGTGGCGCTAAAATACAGCCGTGTATAGTCTTAAAAATTTTCCAGTCTTGAGATGTTCTAATTTATTTTCTAAATTCAGACTGCCCTTAAGTTCACTTCACGCTTTAATATAAGAGAAAATAGCTGAATTTCTGTAAAAATATGTATGTTCTACTAGTATTAATTCTTACTTATATGACTGACTGGTCTAAGAAATTCTAAGCTCTTTAGTTCTGTAGTATCTTGTGTTAAAATGGCTTATGGTGATAATGCTAAAAGCAATTTTCTATCCTACTAGTAATATACCTGAAGAAAAATTGCAAACCCATATTTTATTTCCAGGGAGTAATTTATTTTCCAGATTATTGATTAAGTCAGCATTTACTAATTTTGAAAGATATTTGATCTTCCTTGTAACACTATTAACGTAGATCTGTGAAATCAAAAATACAAATGAAAAAACCACTCTAGAAGTACATATTCATAATAATGGTACTACTCATATACATGCCATGCCTGATATCCAAATAGCACTAAGCTGGTGTTATCTGAAGACAGGAGAACCTTATTTGAATTGAATACCTAACAAACAAATGTATGCAAAATTCTGTTACTTCTTTGTTACAGAGCTCCTATTTAACAGCTGAAACACCTTTCACATATTAGATGGTGATATTTGTACTTTTGCTAGGGTAGGTTCCAGGAAGTCTGGATGTGATACACCTTTCAGTGAAATCCAGAATTATGTTGCATATTTCTGAACTTTCCATGCAATCAATGAGATAGGAAAAAAAGATAATTTACAGTAGGGGAAACAACAAGAACAAAAAAAGCCAGTGTTATTGAAGTTCATGACTTGATGTTAGTATTACGAAAAACAAGTGACAGTCACTGACATAATTAGGTAAAAGAGGAGGTTTTTTCATTTGTGGGAAAGCACTTAAGACTCCACATATGAAGACCTGAATTGTAACGCCAGGCTACAGCTTGTTTTTTAGTGAAGGAGACACAAAAAACTTAACCATTAAGTCATTTAAGTGACCCCATTAATATTAAGTGTGAAGTATTTAAGAGTTAAAAAACACAACTAAAATCAAATCAAATAAAAAAAAACCCCAAAAAACAAAAAAAAAACCAAAATAAAACCACAAACCCAAGCAAATCACTATACTCCCAAATGAGGAAAAAAAAGAATTGCCTTGGGATCAACTCAGAAAAACATCTTATATATGCAACAGTAACAACTCCTTGTTATGCATTTTCCAAAAGCAAAATATTTTCATAAATTTTGCATATGCTTTACTGGCCTATTGTTTAAAATGGTAGTGTCCTGGTTTCAGGTGGGATAGAGTAATTTCCTTCCTAGTAGCTGCTATATTACAGGTTAGTATGAGAATAATGTTGATAATACATATTGTTTTAGCTGTTGCCAGATAATGTTTATGTTCAGCTGGGATACAGTTAATTTGCTTCCCAGAAGCTGCTGTCTTTTAGAGAAGAATGCTGATAATACATTGACGATTTGAGGTTTTTTTAAGAATTCAGTGTTTTTCAGTTTCTCATTCTCTCCTAGTGAGCAGGTGTACAAGAAACCGGGAGAGAGCATAGGCAGGCAGCTGACCCAAGCTGGCCAAAATGATACTTACTACTATATAACATGATGCTTAATATATAAACGAAAAGTTGGCCAGGGGCCAAGGTTCATTGTTCAGGCATCGCTGCTTGAAGCCAGGCTGGGTACCAGTCTCTGCAGGCGATGTGCAATTCATTGTTCATCACTTGATTTGCATATATTATTTTTTTATTTTTGTTATTTTGGGGGTTGTTATTCTTATTCTGTCTTCCTTTGTTGTCCTGTTAAGCTATCTGCATCTTAGCTCATGAGTTTGCCTTTTTTTCTCAATTCTCCTCCCCATCCCACGGGGGCATCAGGGTTGAGGCAGAGAGTGAGAGAACAGCTGCGTGGTCCTACTTGCCAGCTGGAGTTAAAATCACAACTGCTAAAGAACAGATATATCACAGAATCACAGAATGGTTTGAGTTGGAAAGGACCTTAAAGATCATCTAGTTCCAATCAGCCAAACTGATCGCCTCCCACTAGATCAGGCTGCTCAAGGCTCCATCCAACTTCGCCTTGAACACTTCCAGGGAGAAGACATCCATAAGTTCCCTGGGCAACCTGTTCCACTACTTCACCACCCTCATTGTGAAGAATTTCCTTATGACGAGTCTAAACCTTCCTCTCTCAAATTTACAGCTGCTTCCCCTTGTCCTATTACTACATGCTTTTGTCCCTCCCTGGATATCTTGTAGGCCCTGTTCAGGTACTGGAAGGTCACTATAAGGTCACCTTGGAGCCTTCACTTCTCCAGGCTGAACAAGCCAAACTCTCTCAGTCTGTCCTCATATGGGAGGTGCTTCAGTCCTTTCATCATCTTTGTAGTCGTCCTCTGGGCCTGTTCCAACAGTTCCACATCCTTCTTATGCTGAGGATTCCAGAACTGGACACAGTACTCTAGGCGACATCTCACAAGACTGGAATAAAGAGGCAGAATCACCTCCCTTGACCTGCTAGCCATTTTTCTTTTGATGCAGCCCAGGATGCAGTTGGCCTTCCGGGCTGCAAGCATGCTTTGCTGGCTCGCTTTGAGCTTCTTATCAATCAGCACTCCCAAGTCCTTCTCTGCCAGGCATTTCTCAAACAAATCATCCCTCATCCCGTATTGAAATCATGGATTGCCCCGACTTAGATGTAGGACCTTGCACTTGGCCTTGTAGAACCTCGTAAGGTTCACACAGGCTCACTTCTCTAGCCTGTCCAGGTCCCTCTGGATGACATCCTGTCTTTCCACTGTGGGAACTGCACCATTCAGTTCAGTGTCACCTGCAAACTTTGTGAGGGTCCACTCAAACTTGCTGTCTATATAATTGATGAAGATATTGAAAAGCACTGGTCCCAGTACGGAATCCTGAGAAAACCACTTGTCATGGATCTCCATCTGGACATTGAGCCATTGACTACTACTCTCTGAATATGACTATCTAAACAATTTCATATCCATTGAACTGTCCACCCATCAAATCCATATCTTCCCAATTTAGAGAGAAGAAAGTTGTGAGGGACTATATCAAAGGCTTTACAGAAGTCCAGATAGACAACGTCCGTTGGTTTTCCTGTGTCCACTGATGTGGTTACCCCATCATAGAAAGTCACTAGGTTGGTCAGACAGGACTTGCCCTTGGTGAAGCCATTCTGTCTACCACTAATCACTTCTTTGTCCTCCATGTGCTTTAGCATAACTTCTAGGAGGATCTGTTCTGTGATCTTCCCTGGCACAGAGGAAAGGCTAACAGGTCATTAGCTCCCAAGGTCATGTTTTCTACCCTTTTTAAAAATGGGGACAATATTACTCTTCTTCTAGTCACCAGAGACTTCTCCTGACTGTCATGACTTTTCAAGTATCATGGAGAGTGACTTGGCAACCACATCAGCCAATTCCCTCAAGACACTGGGATGCTAGTCATCAGGTCCTATAGACAGATATGTTCAGGTTCCTCAGGTGGTCATGAGCCAGATCATCCCTTTCATTTGGGAGGCTTTACCCTCTGGTCTCCATCTTGTTGTCCATTGGCCCAAGAGGGGTGAGGAAAGTGATTAACAGTGAAGACTGAGGCACAAAATTTGAGTACCTCAGCCTTCTTCTCATGCATGTGTATGAGGTGGTCATTTTCATCCATCAGTGGGGGTACGCTCCATTTAATTTCCTTTTCTGATTGACATACCTGCAGAAGCCCTTCTTGTTAGTTTTCACTTCCTTTGTCAAGTTCAGCTCCAGCCGCACTGTGGCCTTCCTGACTCCATCCCTACACAACCAGATAGCATCCCTATATTCTTCCCAGGTTCTCTGTCCCTGCTTGTACTACCTATGCAGTTCCCTCAAAAGAAAGTCAAAGCCATCTCATTGTCATTACTTTTACATAATTTCGATCTATTCTTTACCTTTCTGCTGTGGATGGAAGTAGAAGTCATTATTAACCCTTTCATCCAGGAAGCTAATTATAACATAATATATATTAATTTATAATATGTATGTGGCTTAAAACATTTTTGAATCTAGGGTAATACAATATTTCTCTCCGGGATATACAGTCAATAACTTGTCTCTAACCTGTTTTCACTATTATTTATTTTGGTTTGTTCTGTTTTTATTGTTTATTGCCAATAAAGATCTAAACCCAACTTCATCTGTACAAATGATACTCCTTCCCTGTTCTGTATTAACTAAGCAATCATATTTAGAGTAACTGGAAATTGTATGCAGGCATTTAGATACTATATAAAACCAAATTTCCTACATAAGGAAAGATGATAAATTGCTACCTAGATAAGAAGACTATAGCTCAAACAGTTTAAATCTGCTACACGCTAACCTTAAAACTGTGGGAACAAGGTTGTAAATTCTGCCAGCAGCTACACTTCTTTTTAGAAATTATTTATCTGTTGACATTTTGCGTGGTATTTTGACAGGTCCATACAAGCTGTGAGTAATGCTTTCATTCACAACTACAACTACACCACACATGAGAAGGTCTGCATTAGCAGATAAAAAACATCACTGATATTCCAGTGAAACTGTGACAATAAAATTGTAGCAATGGTCATTTTGATGATTCATTTCTTACACAGTTGAATAAAATGTTGCCCTCTATTGTAATATTGTATTATACCCAAATGAAGTTAACCCAAAGACTGCTCCTGCATATTCTATTTTGGCATGAAACACTCCATTTCCTGGAGAAATGTGAGACAACTCTATTACCACTTGTGTGTGATTGTGTTCTATCACAATCTGAAAATCCAAGGATTTGTAAACAATCACTAAGCAAGAGAAGTATACATTAAGGCCATCAAAATTACAAATGAAAGATGCTTTTAGCCATGAAACTTTGAAAAGTCTCTAGGTATAATATTTGCATTTAAAAACTAATTTCACATTGCAAATCTGTTGAAATTTCAATCAACTCTTCCTTGCATTTCTGGAAATCTGCAGCCTTTTTTTTTTTTAATTTCTGCTACCAGACAGACAACACATACAACCGAGGAGCTGTTAGCTTACTCTTCTGTTTAGTTCTCTTCACATCTGGAGCTTTCAGCCCTGACATCAAACACTGATGTAGCAGGGTAGTTTAAACTCTCTCAGTTTGTTTGCAGCTACCTTATCAGCTTCCTGGCAAACTATTTGGTATGTTTTTACATTTGTACACCATTCACTCCTAAAAACATCTCACTGTCATCAGGTTAATGTGATTCAGAGAATCAGAAAATCAGAAGTATTTTCAATGTCACAATTCTTTTTCCAAACACTGTTTTCCACAACACACTCTTGTAGGTGGCCAATATCCTCCTGGGCTGCATCAGGCAGAATATTGCCAGCAGGTTGAGGGAGGTGGTTCTTCTCTGCTCAGCAATGGTGTGACACAAGTACATGCTGGGTCCAGTAGTGGGTTCATCAGTCCAAGAAAGAAACAGATACTGAATTGAGGCAACTGATGGGCCACAAAAGTGATTATGGGGCTAGAGCATCTGGCATATAAAGAGTGGCTGAAATAGTGGGGTTGTCCAGGCTGCAAAATAAAAATCTCAAAGGGAAACTTATCTTACCAGAGGTAGAAAAAGTAACATTTTTTTTTCAGTGGTGCCCAGACAGGACAAGAAGCAATAGGCAAAACCTGAAATTCTGTTTTAAAAATAAGAAAAAAACATTTTAATTGTAAGAGTGATTAAGTTGGAACAGGTTACCTAGAGAGGTTGTGGAGTCTCTGTCCCTGGAAATATTCAAACCCACCTGAACACAGCCCTGAGCAACCTGCTCTAGCTGACCTTGCTCTGAGAAGAGGGGCTGAACTAAAAGCTCTCCAGAGACACCTGCCAACCATCTTGACTCTGATTCATTTGTGGTCATATAGAACAGAATTGCTGTCAGGACAAAAAAAATCCACTGTTTTTTAGTGTATGTCTGCACTAGAAGTTTGCCACACAGTTTACAGAGTTTTAAGGAGAAAACGCCTACTTGATAGACAGTAGGGAACACATATATACATGGAGAGATGCTGAGGTCCTTCAAGATGAAATCAAACAAATTTGAAAACCTGGGTTTCATATAGGGACAAAAGGTGAATGTAATCCAACAGCTAGACATAAGGAGACACAGCAACTATTACAAGGCATGAGCAGTTTCTAGACTCTGAAGTAGTATAAAAGTATTTTCATGTGCAAGTTATTTAAAAAATAGCATACTCTACCTGATAGCCAAATGTGTTGTTTTGTGAACCATGCCTTGGGACTCCTGGATTTTCACATGCTGTGCGAGTAGGTTCTTAAAAAAAAATTATAATAAATTAAAGCCAAAACAAATTAGAGTATTTTAATGAAGTATATTTCATTATTCAAGAGTATGCAATAAGTCGATGAGAGAAACAAAAATAAAATTACTTGATTCCTAGGGAGTATAGAATAACACCAGGATAATTCAAAATAGCTGAAAATTCCTAAATTTACTTAGCAGGAAAAGCAATAATAAGCATTTCAAGAAAATTTAATAAGTGTGTAACCTTACCAATACATCTAGGAGAAGAACCACTCCATGTGCCATCTGCTTGGCAAATCCTAGTGCTGGAGCCAACCAAAATAAAAGGAGGATTGCAGATGAAAGAGACTTCTGATTGATAAATGAAGCTTTTGCCTTCTCTTTTCCCTTGAGCAGGTACTCCAGGGTCACCACAAAATTTTGCTGTGAGAAAAGACATGACAGAAATGTAATGTGACATTTATTAAAATACACAAAAATAACACTTATTTAACTCATTGAAGCAGTTATTCTACATTTCATATTTATGTTATTAAACACAGGTCAAATATAGAATCATTTAACAGGAATTCAGAGAAAGACTACAGAGCTAATCTTTAATATGCTTCAGTTTATAGTAGTTTTACTTGCTGTTCAAAATGCCTACACAGCGGGCTTGGTCAGTTGCCTGAAGCTGATGCTCAAGGTTACAGTTTATTGTATTAAGTCCCAAATATCCAAAATTCACCTTGGTCTCCACCACATCAATCTGCAAATCCTCATATAGACAGCAATCAGAAAGTATACCAAATCTTCATATCAATTTTCCACCCTCTCCTGCTTTCTGCCACCCACCCAGTGCTCAGCATTTTTCTGTGATTAAAGGATTTGTTAGACAGATTTTAGGAATCATAAGCTCTTCCTCGTCCTTCACTGAAAGATAATAATTCATATGTACTAAGTAAAACATTTGAAAGTTAGTACCATTAATATAAAAACAAAAAAAAACTAGCGACATTTCAACATTAATCTAAAACTCAAGCACTAATAAGCTGTTATGAGGTGGGAGATAAAATTTGACTGATAATAACACATCCTTAAATTGATCTTTTTACTTTATATTTATCTCTTAAAGATTACTTATGTGTATAGTATACTATGACTAAAAAAATGCACTGCAAATTTACTGGCTGCCTGCAGCATAAATTACTGATGTCAGAAGCTAGATTTGAATAATCGATTCAAGAAATGCAGTCAGCTATAGTAAAACCTGTGCTATCAGAATATATTTTTTCCTGACTCACCATGAATTACAATATTTTAAAGTCTAATTTCATGACAAACAGAAGAGGTTGTAATACACACAGAGAAAAATTAAAAAGCTAACTCAGGTGTATGCAATGATGTATGTCTAAAAAAGCATGCTCTACAGAGAGTAATATTTTCTGCTTCATCTTTCTCTTCTACAACCACAATTTAAATAACCTCTCCTAAATAATCACCTTCAAAATACACTTCTGATTTCTCTGTCTTAGTCACCTGTGCCTGAAGCTTTCCACAGAGCACACCCACATGAAATGCTCCTACCCTCTACCTCTTACTTAGTGCAGATACTGACTATATGGGAAATGCATGCACACACATGTTGAAGAAAAAGACCTTAATCTATATATACAATGTACACAATTTAATGACTTTAAGTATAATTGGATAGTTAGCAGAATTACAGAACAGATTCTGAAACGATCTATGAACTGGGAACAGTGCCACACAGTGAACTTCATTGTCTGATTGACAGATCATAGTTGTAATTTGTGTTTTCATTAGAAAGTTCTATGTAAGTCTTAATTTGAAAACACATGAAACAGTAATACATTTTTAACACTGGAAATTCTCTTCTGGACAATACTTTGTACCAGAAAAGCGGCAACCATTTTCAAGGAAAACCTAATCCTCCCATTAAAAAATGGTGGGGTTTTTCTTTAAGTTTACTATATTTTTATAAAACTAAGTAAACTCTACCATTTAGTTGTCAGTCAGTTTTACTCTGTCAATGAATAGCTACCTGAATATCTGCTTTCTGTACAGGTAACCATGTAAAAATGCACTGTGGTAAAACATGGCAGTTTCCCTCTGATATTGGAACAGAGGACTACAAAAAAAACTAAATATGCAGAAAGCTGGAAGCTCTGTGAGTGCTCCGGCTCACAATGGAAGTATTTTCCTAAGGACTCTAAAAGCCTTTAACAGAGACAGGTCCATGGAGCTCGGAAACTGAGGCTGTCAGGCTAGTTTCATTCTCCAAGTACTTTTAATTCATTACCAGCAAGTTATATCTGTAGTTAGGAATTTTCAGACCTAGGCCTTTTTTTTTTTTTTTTTGCCATCTATTGCTAAACTTATAAAACCAAATTACTATGTGAATAATTAAGCAGACAAATTTACTAGGTCATAGATGACAAACATTCAGCCAAAGACATGACTGTATTCCATCCTGAATAATTGTCCCATTTTATAACTATACCTTGCATACCTTCAGCTACAGGCTTTATGAAACCTAGCTGAAAACTAAATTTCTGATGTCAAGATGTACTTAAAGATTGCTTACTGAGAATGATTTTCACCAGCTCCCTTTCATTTTGACCAGATGGCAGCTAGTTTAAGCTCTTTGACAGGAACTGGCTGCGAATTCATTTCTCTTCCAAGCCAATGAGTAACCATTGCACATCAACCACAAAAAACATTCAGTTAATGTAATCTCAGCATGAAACAGTCTTTAATTTCCAGGTAGCTACATTCCGTGCTAAATAGGCTTTTAAGAAGTTTAAAAGTGGAGCACCTTTTTCAGAGCAATTGTAATATTGAGTATTCCATCCTCAAGGAAGATTTGATCTTCAAAAACTAATGCAAGGACACAATATTTCAATCAAGATCAGATAATGAAAATAGTTTCTCATGGTCTTTGATGTTCATATTATGGGGAACTCCAGAAGAGCTCCATCTAGAGAACTTAAACAACAAATGATGGGTTTTGTTGGTTTTTTTTTTCCTTCCAGAAACAGTGCCTTCCACCATATTCCATCTCTGGCACCTAGTTTCAACAGCGCTAAGCAACTGTTGTTGATGATGTGATAATATAATTAGAGAAAGAAGTAATACATAGCCTAACAGAGGATGTTTTTGAAAGGAATAGATTAAGAATGCAAAAATTAATAAAAAATTGGTGAACTGCATTTTGCAACAATTAGCAAGCTACCTGGAAAGCTCAGCTACTTGGCCAGCTCAAATTAAACTTCAGAAACTGTATAGTCACAAAGATAAAATTATTCTCTTCCATTTAGATTACTTGCATAAGTCCATTACAGAGTTTCAGTGGTCTAAGCTACTCTAAAAATAACTCCAGAACCTCTTTCTTCAATGTAATCAAGATTATTTCTCAGAAGCATCACAACCAATTCTTTAAAAAGTTTTTTTTAGATATTAGAATGACACTAAGCTAAAAAACAAGTCATATTTGCCATTCCAATTTTATGTATAGCAATATAAAAATCCATCAAAGTTTTAGCTTTCAGTTTAAAAAAACCTTACTGCATAAAACATATAACGTAATTTAGCATAAGGGGAAAAATAAACAGTTGTCAATGAATCACCCTGGGGCTTAGTCAACATTACTGATAGAGAAAACCTCTGTGACATCAGAGGAAGTTCAGGATGAGTAATGAGCCATAAAAGATATTATAATTAAACTTCTGTATGTAGCTGCATCTGAAAGCAAGATGGCACCTCTTAATCTTGTTTTACCTTGGATCATTTGGTACACATTGCTTGTAATATTTTTTTAGCATTTGAGTTTAAGATCTCCGACATTATTATAAAGGATTTACAGATATCCGTATGTCTTCCCCAATCTACAAATTATGTTACAGTTCTTGAAAATATGTAAGGGTTGTATTTGTCCAAGGTTTGAAATGAACTGAGACACTGCTTGGTGGGGGCATGTGGGAGAAAAACTGGTGAAAACCTTAAAGTGGAAAAAAAGCACACTATAGTTAAATAAAGAAATACAGGACAGTAAATACATACGCAAGCACTGAGGTACTTCACCACTCCATGTTCCATTCCCAACACAAGTCAAAACAGCAGGAAAAGAGAGTTCATATCCTGCAGAGCAGACATAACTAATGCTAAATCCCCAGTCCAAGTTTGTTCCTTCCAACCTTCCATTAGAGATCTGCGGAGGAGTTGGGCAGGTAACAGCTGCAATAATATTCAAAATAATTAGGCCCAGCTGCTGTAAATATCCCCAGTGTACACAATTACTAGAAGAACCATATGTGCTAATTTCACCTTTTTTAGAGGACAATACAGTCAGGACATGCTATCATCCTCACTGTATTCTTGCCTCATTTCCTGAAGTTTCCTTCATTTAGGAGACAGTAGATGATTGATGAAAAGTATTAAATAAGGCGAGATGCTGCATCAAACCAAGTAGGAAGATTACCTAAAAATCAGTATGGCAACTATGAAGTATACAACATTTCAGATACATCTTGTAATATACTGCAAAATTACTTTGTTTATCTGTTTAGACAACATAGTGTACAATCATCTTTAGTTACCATAGCAATAGACAAATACTTTCTTCCTGTTAAACAGATTAGGCATTTGACAGATGATAATGCCCAGGGATGAAATTCCAGGATGATTGCTCCAAAATCTGACTCAAAAGTTTGTTTCTAAGTGCCACAGTTTCGTTAGTATTTGCCTCAGGAATAGCTCCTTATCAAAAAGCCAGTAACTTCTAGCTAGAGGGAGAAAATTTAAGGATTTGAAACCCCTTGAAATTGTCAGTGTTGTTACCTCTAAGAAGGCCAACAAGAAGTATTTCAGCATAATTTCTCATTTCAGTCCTCCCAGGAAAAAAAAGAATCATCTTCTACAGTTGTAGGAAAGAGGACTGAAAAACACCACAGGAGGGTAGTAGAAATAACTAGAAACAACCATAGTGATGAAGATAAAAGTGCTATTCACTGGATAATGAGGTAGTAACAGATAATTGCTAACTGAGAGCTGAAGGAAAAAGGGTATAGAAGAAGTTAAAAGAAAAAAAAAAAGAAACAAAAGAGAAAGGGGAAAATTTAAGCCAAAGTTTACATCAAGAGTATTGCATATTTGAATGTGGCCTACAGAAGATTCACTATGTACCATTTCTCCATTCTTATTATACACTTCAGTGAGAGCATCTCAACTATTTACACCACAAAGATGGTCTGCAGCACTGTTCATAGGTGTTTGAAAAGGCTGGATGAAAGTAGTACTGTTTTTGAAAATTGAATATTTAGTTGCAGATGAAAGTAAGTCCTTTTCCAACTATACAAAGCCATAAAAATATTTTTATCTTCTATTTCAATGACACTGCAATAATTACGCATCTATTTTCTGCCCAGATTGTTTTCCAATTATTTTAACTAAACAGTAGCAGTGGACCCTGGCACTTCTTCCTGATAGTAAGAACTGTTATTATACCTTTCAAACATACTAGTGCATATTCTATATTACTTTCAATTACTGAGTCAAAGAAATTGGTGTTATTAACTTACCTAGTGCACTCACACAAACCTGTGTGGAGTAGAATGAAATTCTGAGAACTCTAGAGATTCTGCATAAGATTATTATTTAGCATTCATAAAAGCCATAAATATATACTACCTAAACCTAGAAAGACTCAAAAACCCAAAGCCAAAATTAATAGTCTAAATCTTTCTTTGCATGCTTCTGTTTTAATCAAATCAGAGTTAGATATTCTGGTCCCAGTTAGGTGACCTGTAGTCCTTAAGAATTAGAGGCTGCGAGAAAGTATCATAACTGCTTCTTCTGTCTTATGATTTTCAAGCTGTTCCCTTATAGCCACTCTTTGAAGCAGACAGACTCGAGGTCAATAGGACCAATATGGTTATTCTATTCGTAAAATCAGTTTTGTAATTGAAGTTGAGGCTGCCTAAGAGCACAATATAAATAGAAAAAAAGTGAATTGATAAGAGGATCTCAAAGTCTGATATCCTCAAGAATGTGCTGCAAAAATAAGTTTAAATACTGATGATATAGAAGGTGAATTAAAATTAAACTGGACTTGGTAGGATATTGGGAGCATCATATTTAGCAAGCAAAGTAATTGCAAATGGGATGGAGATTTTAAATTTGTTTCGTCTGTTTTGATGAATGCAGTCAGGGGAGGAAAATGAGAATTGCTGAGAACGTATGTAAACATGCTTGCTGAAAACAAAATAAAAAGAAGATGAGTGAGAACAAAGTACAAATTTAGCTAAGTTTTAAAAGAACAGAGATCAGACATATTCAGTGTGAATCAAGAAAGAAAACACCAGAACAGTAATGCTGCTGCTCTGTAGCTGTGATATGGGGAAGAGTGAGAAAAATTACCCTAGAGTAAAGATGTTTTACAGTTTAGAAAGTGAGTTTCTCAAAAAAATTTTTTTTGAAGACAGATTAGGTGGCTTTTCAGTGATGTTCAGGTTTTTTGCTGTTTAAATTTCTACAGAGACTATTTAAAAAATTCCAGTAAAACAGAAAAATCAGGAATGCAATTACTAAAAGAGAAAAAAGGAAAACTTTAAGATTAATGGTTTCAGTTTTCATGGTACATTAAGCAGAAAAATGTTTATTAGGAAATTTGCTAGAAGGATTTAGTCTTTTCACTGAGTATGTTGATACAGTACAGTAGTCCTCAGAGATACACATCTAATGAAGAGGACATCAGAGGAAAATCTTAGTATTATGGGTAGGATAACCCAGAACAATTTGCATTTTACAAAGTTCAGTTATATATGCTCAGACCTTTCCTAAAGGTCTCTATTAAGTCCTTTAGTGGTGTTTTGGTAAAGGTAAGGGCATACGTAAGGTCAATTTTGGCATGATATCCTGACCATAGCAAACAAACAAACAAACCCCATCATTTCATATTGGCTATCTCAGTATAACAGCAAAATAATAAGATGTTCTATATAGCTACAAAAAAATCCCATACAACATACTATGCTGGTATGAAAAATAAAAAGGAAATGAAGCAAAGGATGAAGTCATCATTCCTACAGCCAAAATAGTTTTGATTTCTGTGGAAATATTTGGCTGACTCATTGCAATAAACAGTGGATGTAAATGTCATAAGAAGAAATAGTTGACAATCAAAATAATTGTTGTACCTTTGCATGTTGGGATTGCTCCACTCCACGTGCCATTGCTTGTACAAGTTCGAGTTATGGAGTTATTTGATTCCATTGTATAACCAGGTTGGCACATATAAGTAACATTTTGTCCAACAACATAATCATCGCCATATCTCATGCCATTGGCTGGGACTCCTGGATCTCCACAACTGATAACTGCAATTAAATTGTTGAGGGACAGGTGTTAAAATGCAAATGTGATTTATTTATATGTGAAGGGAAAAAAAAAGGTCAAAACAAGGAAAAACAAGGAGCATAACAAAATTGGGGAAAAAAGAGAAGGAAAAAGTATCATAAATCTTCTCTCCATCAAGAGGAGACAAATACATATATATCATCTGAATTAGCAACGAAACACCTGTGTGTCTGAATAACAGTTACATTTGGATAACATCAATGCATCTGTTCAACAGTAGAAGTACAACTGTACAATTTTGATCAGTAAAATTTAAAGATTACAAAATGAAAAAAAAGCAAGAAATAATCTGTATGTCACTATTACCCTTTAATACCCTCAAATTTTCTTATCATTTCAGAACTTCACTACTGAAGAAGCAGATACCTATTGCTTAGTTTACTTCACCATGGGAACATCCTTAATAAAAAAAAAAAAAACAGTCTGGAAAATTTAAGATACTCCTCTACAAAAATTTCCCAGTTTGTAAGTTCTCACATGGTTACTATGTATATAAAGAGATGTGAATGCCCAGGCAATGGTGTGACAGGAGATAATTTAATCTCCTAATGATATTAAATATTCATAGGGAGTTAATAAAGAATTATATCTGAGAATAATATTAAAATATATAAGTTTCTCTCAGACCTGGTCAATTGAATATATCCATTTCTGGAACAGTTTTCAGGGTAAGAAACCTTGAGAACTTTTGTGGCAGTGCTAAAAAGCTGTTGTTTTCAGGAAAAAAAACATCAGGAAAAAAATCTAGTTCATACAAAATACAGCAAACATGTCTTTTACAGTTTATCTCATAGTGAACTTGACAATTTCCCTACAGCATTGTTATTGTTTCTGGATAACTCTGGGAGGCAGTTTCCTGGACATAAAGCTCATCCTGGCCACTTCTAACTCCATGCCTACGCATAACAAATGTGAATAGCATCCTTTCTGTATCCTGGTTTCCAAAATGAGTAAACCCATGACTATTGTAGTGTATTTTCACCAAGTCCTTTCATCTAAATAATAATGGAGAACTGAGAATCCAAGTTATATAGTATACCTTCTTTACAGTTGACCATAGTCTGAGTGAGCATATATTAATTAACTTGCATTTATCACATCTTAAAAAACAAACAAAAACCAAAAGACAGTTCCACACAATCATTGGCTACAGATCGAGAAAAGACTATAGAATGTACCACATGGCTATCAGGGTTAATCTAAAGGTGACTAGTGCAGTGATAAAGAAAATGGGAGATCAGTCTATTTTATTTTACCAAGTAAGACAGAAGGTTTTGCTTTAAACTTAAGAATTAATAGATATTTTCTTTGTCATTCTTGAAAAAAATATGGAGTTGTGAAAGACACAACTATTTTCCTTAGTTGCACAAGCATACTCAAATACTCCAGACATTCTACCTTTCTTTATTTAACATACTTCATTTACTATTCTAAATGCTGCAATTTCAACTAAAGTAATCCTTGATATTTTTCCAGGTATATTATTGTTTTGTCTGGATTATAACAAAATTCTCAAGCCTTTATCCTTTTTTACCTAGTTCTTATTTAATAACTTTATATTTTCCTGTATGAATTGTATTTCAAATCATTGCCTTAAGATTTTAAGAACATGTAAACACTACATATGAGCAAACGGCTCCATAATATATCAGCTTATTTTAACTTTTTTAAAACTATTTCGTTGTTTATTTAAATCCAGCTAAAGCTATGATCTCAGATTTTTCATTCACTTTATTTACAATCTCCATTTCTTTATTTTAGTCGTTAATACAAACCTTGTTCTTCTTCTAAAGTAACCTTGGAACTGTTACTGTTACTGTAATGATTGGACCTTTCCTGCTACTCACACTTTAACATTTTTTCATTATACAGCAAAAGCCACCATGGCTTTAGCAGATTGTCTTACCTTCTCAAAATTCCTTCCTTCCTTCCTATCATTAACTTTTCAAACCAAAATATGTTTTCACCTGGACTAAACAAGTCTGAATGAAAAGACTTAGGAGAAAAATACTTGAATGAAAAGACTTTGAAGAAAAATATTAGAACTGCTCATAGATGTGGATTAGGCGTAAGAAGGAAAAGATACTTTTTATCTTATTCTGATCTTTCATCTTATACTGTAGCATTTGACTTTCAAAGAAATCAAAAGTTGATATAAGGAGGTGACCTGGAGTTTACTGAGATACAGTGATTTCTTTTAAACATAAGAATAAACCTTTGACTAAACCAAATATTTAGTAGCTACTTAGCAGGCTCAGTGGCATATTCTGAAGTTCACAGATTCTAATAGAGAATTACGGAATGGTGAGGTTGGAAGGGACTTCTGGGGTTCATTTTGTCCAATTCCCCTACTCAGTGAGTCCATCCAATAACCCAAAGTTATTGGGTTACCACTTAAGTAACTGTTGTAGGAAAAAAAAAAACAAACAGCTTAAATTGTTGTAGTGATCCTGACCAGAAGACCTTTGTACATCAAGTAGTCAGTAATCCACAACGCAGTTAATCTGAGGAGCTCCAGGTCTGTTCTGCACATCCATTATAGCTTTCATACCAATAATGTCCACACAGATACCTTGGCCAAGGCACAACTTTAGTTGGCTCATTGCAAAAGAGGAGCTGCAAACAATTCTCTCTCAGTATCAGTGATTACACAAGCTGCATACCCTTGCTTTTTAGTCCAGCATTGCAGTAAATTCTTATGAGAACATTGTTTCTGTTGACTGTAGAGATTATAGAGATATTTCCTTGTAAACAAATCCTATAATGTCTTTCAATTGAAAGGGATGAATCTTTGCTATGGACAAGGTCTATGTGGCATGGTGAATACGGGTCAGTCTTGTTTGATGCTACACTGCTTAGGGCTCCCAGCATCTAGCATTTTCAGTGATACTCAAGCAGCAGCCATTACTTGGTAGTTGTAATAAGGATGAGCTAAACAAAAGTGACATATCCTGAATCTTCCTGTTAAACAGAGACACAAAAGAGAACAACTTGTTAGGATGTTGATATGCGTTCTCTATCTGCTTAGAGTGGTGTTGGGAGCCCAGAGAGAAAGTGAAGATCCTATCTAGAGAAAGTTTCCTGGAATTAGGGAAGATCCTAGAAAAGGAGGAGACGTGTGGAGACAAATGTCAGGGGATGAGCCTGATAGATAATACCTGAATTTCATATGAGCAGTGGCACAGCATGGACCAAAGGGACTATAAACCTATCATTCATAGGACAACAGAGAACACCCCACATGTAACCCTCAGAGGGAATGAGGATGTGTGAGATAATCAGGCAAGTAAAAGCTCTAAACTGCATGGTTCTTAAACAGACACTAACATCCAGATCCACAATGTGTGCTATCTTCTTCGCATCACCCGTGACGGCCTCTTGGGACAGGTGCTTGCCTAATCTGCTCTGGAAACCAGCAATGATTACATAAGGTTCCGTGGCTTCAAAAGATAATAAGTAAACTTTGGGAAATCTTGTCATAGTAAAAATAAGAGAGCAAAACCAGTTATTTTCGTAAGGATGTTTCAGTTTTTGCTGAACAATGCTTGCATAGCATCAAGTTTTCTCTGTTTCGCATGTCCTGCCAGTGAGTAGGCCAGGGATGCTCAAGAAACTGGGAGGGAACATAGCTGGGACAGCTGACCTTAACCGATCAAAAGGATACCTCGCACCATACAAAGCTATGCTCAGCAATAAAAGCTGCAGAAGAAGGGAACATTCAGAGTTATGGTATTTGTCTTCCCAAGAAACGACTGCACGTGATGGAGCGCTGATTTGCTTGAGATGGCTAAGTATTGGCCTGCTGGTGGGAAGTAGTGATAGACTCTCCACTTGGCTTGAGTGCACAGCTTTTACTTTACCAATTAGATTGTCTTCAATTCAACACACAAGCTTTTACACATTTACCCTTCCAATTCTCTTCCCCATCTGCCAAGGTGGAGTGAATGAGCAGCTGTGTGGCACTAAGCTGCTCACCAGGGTTAAACCACAACAGCATGGTAGGGACAACTAGGGAAACAATTAAATGAAACCTGCTCTTTCTACAACTTCTATTGACATGTCAATTCTACTGCTTTAGATACACTTTTAAGCCATTATGAGAACATTGTTCCCTTACAATGAAGATTTATATGTTTTCATAAGAGAGAACATAGGAAGCTAATTGTGATGAAGTTTAGTGTGGTTTTGTTTCTTTTTTTTTAATTTTATTTTATATTTAGATATGCTATGGAACTGTAGAACTAAAGATCTGTAGTAAGGAGCACAGGTTTGACACAATGCTGAGCAATCTGCCCAGCTGATCCTGACGCAAGCAGAGGGGTTGGAGTAGACAATCTCCAGAGGTGATTGCCAAACTCAGTGGTGCAAAATTTCTCTTCATTTCTGGATATTTTAGGGGTGCTGCTAGTACCTGTATCAGCTTAGATACAAGCGGTAGCACATAGCAGCGCTTCTGCTCCCCCGTTAATAATTAGATAAAAGTCAGTAATGATCAAAAAGGCAGAAATTAGACAGTCTGAGACTCTCAAAGTTCATACTTTTTTTGGTAAGATTTTCATTTACCCTTTCTTTTCATATTCTGAACATCCCAGAGAATGTGCGTAAAACTAAATAGCCCTAAATAATGTTATGACTGGAACAAATATACTAGGGGATATAGCTTTTAGATATGTAATTGTAATGGAGAGACTGTGTATTGGGAATTACAATGGATTTACTGTATAACAAAGTTAAAATACTTACATATTTATCAAATCTAGGATAGTTTTTCCTTTACATATAATCTGCACCATGCCCCTTTTTGTTTTATTAGGTTACATTCTCTTTTAAGACATTTTGCTAGGTTTTAAGTAAAAATGTTTCTACTTGATGAGTGTTTTTTGAAAAGACTGTTCTAGCATGTACTTCAGCTAAATGTCATTCTAAAATACAAGGAAAAAAAATAGATGCCATTTTCATCACAAAACACCTTTACTCTTGGTACAGTTAAACTGGTTCTCATTATAACTTGAAAATAAAAACAAACAAACAAACAAACAAAAGAACAAATATTGGGCTGTTTCACAAGTTTGCTGACGGCAAAAGAAGTTGTTGACATGTTTATCATTAAAAATGGATTTAAAAACAGCACAAGGAGATTCTTAATCACCTTACTTCTGGCCTCTATTTGGGTTGTTATAAGTGTGTAAAGCAGCCAACTCTATGAAAACTAGAGCTCAAAATTTAGACAATTTACTATACCTCTGATGAGTATGTTTCTTCAAAATGATAGGCAGCCTTACATGTAACGTAAATGTAAAAATTTTATAATTGTTACTTAAAGATAAACTAGGACATATAATAAAGCAGGAACAGATGAGCTTGAAAACAGACTGTTGCAAAAATGGTGATTATGAACGTAAGAGAAGCTGAAATACCTTCTGTAAGCTGAGTAACTAAAACAAGTATAAGGTTAATGAAGAGGCCAAATAGAAGATGGTATGTGAGAGCGAGACAACAGTTTTGACCTCAGAGTCACTACAAAAAGAATTCTCAAGTGTTCAGTACAAGGTTTTTATTTTCTATCCTCTGGAATACCAGAATGTTGTATCTTTATGTTTTCATGCTGACAAAAAGAAATTAAATTAATAAAGTCTGAATAAAACATATCACACAATGTGTATACCTGGAAAGAACTAAAAATGTAACAATACGAATCCTTAAAACTGTAACAGCAGCCTATATTTTATTATACTGTGTGTTTAAAAAAATGTATTCATCTTCTCATAGCACTATATTTTTAAAATGCATGTCATGTAAAAAATTATGAATGCAAGGAAATGCTGAAGACTTAGTTTATTTGCATCCTAATTCTATATTTTACTTTATTGTATTTCACAGGAGAGAAAAACAAAGACTGTTCATTGGAAAAAGTGTCTTACTTGTGCAGTTTGGTAGGGATCCAGACCATGTTCCATTGGCAGTGCATTGTCTTACAGATGATCCAGAAAGTATGTATCCTTCCATACATGAATAAATTACTGAATTAGAGAATGTAGTTCCATCAATACGAAATACTTTTCCATTAGCAGTTGTTCCGGGATTACCACATTGCACAGCTATAAAGCAAAACGTTAAATATATTTTAAATTTAATAAAGATACTGTTTTTAAACAGTAATATATAAATCACTGAGCTGTTGTGCTGAAAAATATGTTTCACCATCTACAGATAAGGCATGTTGTAGTAAGGCAGTAAATACCTGCTTGAATTAGTTATTTGATTTTACCCTTTTGTATGTAGGGAAACACATTCTATGAATTTAAAATCTGTATTGAAGGTAAGCTAATTTATCTCCAAAGACAAACTCTCAATTATAAGAAAAGTCTTAGACTACAATTATTATTGCAGATTTAATTTGAATCTATCTTATGTATGCATTTATGGCATCACCAAAATACATATCCTCTCTAATTCAAAGCACAAGAAGGTCTGTGCAAGCATAAGCCTGATGTTTTCCAGTTCTTCAATGTTTTACTTCGGAATTTGAATGGTTCTTATGTGATTACATATATGCATATAATCCATAAAACCTAAACTAGAACAATATACCTGTGTGTACATCACAAACACCTGTGTACGAATCTATTAATGAGATTCATCATTTCAAGAAGTTTTTTTTTGGGGGGAAACAACATATATGCAAATAAAACAGTAAACAGTGATAAAGTGGCAAATAAGACTACAAATTTTCAAATTATTTTCTGCTTTTCAGGAAGCTTTCTTTGAAGATCAGTCTGTTAGGAAATATTTAATATTTTTTGGCTGAGGATAATTAAGGTAAAAAAATATTCTCCTTAAACATACTGTTAGAACTTTCTTTTTTGATAGTATTTCTAGCTTGAATTTCTTGATTTTTTTCAAATAAACTTGTTTCAATATCTCACTTTCTATTAAAAATAATAATGATGTTGAAAGTACTAGTACATAACATTTTTAAGTCAGTCATTCATGACATAGATATATCTAATAAAATCCTGACTTTGATGTTTTCCTAAAAAATCAGTTCTTTACTCTGAAATTCAGATATATAGTGGTTGCAATTAAACAGTTGTAATTAACCATCAGGTGATAATGAGACCTTTAAAGGAAAAAAATATTTCAGGAAAAAATGTGTTCTACAGGTATTATCTAACTCCTTTTCAGCTTAGTTTTTTGTAACAGGTAACACATACAGTTGGTGCTGACACAAGATTAAGAAGAAATTAACAGTTAAGTATACTTTATTTTTTTTATAAAATTTGAAAACATGCAGTTTCACAGATGCCAGGAACTGGATTCAAATTTTTCAATGCCAAGCTATGGCTACAGCGTAAAAACTTATAAAAAACAAAAAAATAATGCTCAGTTCAAGATCAGCTATGCACCGTTCACAACACAAAACTTGCTATGTAAATTTTGTTTACTTGTTAGCATTTTTAACAAGACAGCTTAAAACCAGAATGTCTCTTCTGTGATTTACCTTTGCACTCAGGTTGTTTTCCTGTCCAACTTCCATTTGCCATACATGTCCTTTCTTCTGAGCCGTGCAGGATATATCCAATATCACAGCTGAAATGTACTGTGCTTTTAATTTTAAAATTGTTTTCTTCTCTTGACCCATGACCTGGGATACCTGGATCACCACAAGAACCGGCTGTATCACCTGGAATTTAGAGTGCAAAGATTAGAATAAATATGAAATATTGTTATGATACTATTTTAAAATATATGTTTCCATGTATTTAGAAAAAAAATTATTTATATTTTTAGAAAATAATTTATCTCAGTGTGAGTCCCTGTAATTACAAAATTACTTAATGCTCTAATAATTAACTTTTACTTGTTTTATATGAGTACAGAACAGAAATTACAATTATCTCAAGATTATCCTTAGACTGTGCTAAACCTTTGGTAATGCAGTCACCAAACAAGAACAGAGAAACAAAAAGCAAGCCTCAAGACCTTAGTTATTTTTCATTTAAAATGAGAAAGGTCTTGGCCATAAAGATAATTTTGTTTGCCCATAACAAGTGTTCCTGTAATACTTCCTATATTTATGATATCATTAGAATTCTAAAATTTTTACCATTGAATGAAAGCTCTAGTCAAAATTCTATGTACTTCTAAGACAAAGAATTTCCTTAATTCATAGAAATGTTGAAAGTTCATTTCAGGATTGCCTGATAGCCAAAATCATCTTCTGCTAGGAATGCTAAAGCAAGTTCTGAGATAGACAGTTAATGTTTTCTACTGTCTGTTACAGATCAACATTAAAATGATCAACATAGTCATAATAATATCTAATGTTATACATTTATATCTTTGTTTATGGTGAGAACTTTTAGGAAAATACAGGAGGCACTGTATTTGCACAGCAGGTCAGTGTTTTAAATCTTTTAATATGTACTTAGGATCTGCTGCTACATCTTTTTAAGGTGTTTAGGCTAGTTTTCTGTGTAATAAGAGGTGAAGGTATGTTGTATTACTGGGTTTCAACGCAAAAGGGAACAAACCTTGCATTTTATACAACTTATCTAACCCCTTGCTGAAGTAGCTGATAAGGTAGGCTAATTGTGAACCTCTTTCACTAATCTAGGAGCCAATTTTATCATTACTTAGATTAATCAAGCTTAAACTGAAACCTCTAACTTGAGAGTAATGAAATAAACTAATGTAGTCATGCTTCCTAAATTGTGAACTTTTATAGCAAGTATGTACAAAAAGTATATGGTCCAATGCATTTAATGCTTCCAGAAATAACAAATTAACTCAAGTAAGTAAAGAGCCAGCTGACTATCTAGTTCAAAATCACAGACACAAAGTTTAGGTTCTTTTCTATTCACCTATTTTATTATGTGACACAGATCAGTAAAGCAGCCTGCTCCGTTTAAAAAATAGTTCCAAATTATAATAGGTAAAAGAATTTTCTAAGGTTTTAAGATCCTTTATGTCCAAGTCACTTAGGTGATTTCATATCCCTCTAGTTTGAAAATTATTTGCTACATATTTTTCCAATAGTTTTAAAAAGTCCTAGACAAGATTTCTTTGTTATTTTTGGAATTCATATCTTACATTTTCCAGTATTATTTATTCAGACTATGAAGAATTTGGGACAGGGTCTTTTAATTATTCTATGCTTGTCAGGTCTCTACAATTACAGCTTACATTTTGGCAAGTTACTTGGCATAATGTCTAAACAAAAATTATGAGTAAAAGAAATTAAAATAGGTTTTTTGCTATGCTAATAATATATTAGATATTCCTCTTGTAAATGAAATCTTGTGTTCCTTCGTAAAGCCAGATTATTGCCAGGAATTATTATTTTGTTAATCTTAGGGAGGTTAAACAACAGCTCTTTTGATTGAAGGTTACAGAAAAAATTTTTCTAAATGACTAATCACGTATGGAAGTGGAAGTGATATAATCAATGATATCATACCAGAACATATTTTTATTACCTCATTCAGAGATTCAGTTCAGTGATTTTCACAGTTAGCTATGAGCCATCCTTCACCCACACATGTAACGAATTCTCAGATGGAATTTACACATAATGAAAAGGAGGGCATTTAGGCCACTTAAGTAAGTTCATAACCATTGTGGTATTTATGAGGAATTCTAAGTTGCTATAATTTTTTGACTGCAGTTGATATATACATGATGGCTGAAAATTGTGTTTCTGCATGCCAACAGATACCAATGTGACGCAGCACTTCCTTCTAGCTCTAGGATGTGAAACATAAAAGTTCCATGTAACAAAAAGGAAATTGTCTTAGACATGATACAACAAATCTTTTTACTCTAAGTTTGCTATACTAACTTTTTATTTTTGAATTCTTCTGTATGTATGAAAAGGCAAGCATGTTGTATCTCTTGTCAGCTGAGCATTCTTTATTATTTAATATTAATGTCATGAACAAAAATATGAAGTTTTCAATATCTACTAAAATGTGCAAATCAAGTTTATAAGGCTAATAATGAAAAGTAGTTATTTCACATACTTTAGATTATAAAATATGGAAATACTGAATGTTAAACTGCAAATTATTTAAAATTGCAAAAACATTTTCAATATATGCTCTGAAAACAAAGTCTCAATGAACTTTGAAGGCAGTCTTAACGTTGTCTCAAGGTAGAATTATGATTTAATACAGCACAGCTAAATAAACTAACAGTTTGTATTCTGCCATAATTTGATATCCTATGATTAACATTCATATCTATGTTAAAGAAATGTTTCTTCATGTATTGAGAAAAATTCATTAGATCTGATTAGAATTTCCTGTCTGTGGGTACAAAAATCACCATTAGAAAAAAAATGGACTTTCATGTATCTCCTATGTAGATGCTTATTCGAAGATATTTGGACACTCCTCTAATTAAATAGCAGGATGAACAAAGGAAAGTCTTATTTTCAGTAAGGTTTATTTGATATTTTTAGGCTTCTACATGAATACCTTGATGGTTTTGTTTCTTTATTATTATCTTTTTGAATGAAAGTTAAGAAATTAAATATGATATTCTAGTTTCTGTCATCTTTTAGTTTGTAATGGCAGATTATTGAAAGAAGAGAGACTCAAAAAGCAAGATAATAATATTTAGATTGTCCTTGCCCACAGCCACTTCCTAAAAATTTTGGGTGGGAAGTTTGGATAATGAAAAATTCTTCAAACTCAAAAAATGATCCTCTAGCTGACATAATCAGTTTATACCTGAATACACTAAAGAGATGAAGGCAGTGTGAAGAACTGGAATATGTGAGACCCCACATGGGGTTCTGTATCTCTTTCTGGGGTCTCCAGTACAAGAAGGACATGGAAATGTTCAGAGGAGGGCTACAAAAATTATTAGAAGGATGGGACAAATATCTTATGTGAAAAGGCTGAGAGAGTTGGGGCTGTTCATCCTGGAGAAGGGAAGGCTCTCAGAAGTCCTTATTGTGGTCTTTCAGTATGTAAAATGTGTAAGAAAGATGGAGAGAGACTTTTTATCAAGGCCTGTAGTGACAGGATGTGGGGTAACGGCTTTAAATTGAAAGAGGGTAGGTTATGATTGGACAGAAGGATGACAATTTTTACCATGAGTTTCATGAGACACTGAAACAGGTTGCCCAAAGAAGTTGTGGATGTACTATCAGGTTGGATGAAGTTCTGAGTAACGTGAAGTAGTTAAAGTTGTCCCTGCTGACTGTGGGGGTGGGGGAGCTAGATGATCTTTGGAAGAACTTTCTGACCCAAACCATCCTATGAGTCTATGATTTAATAGTGCTTTAAAGAACCTTGGATTTTCAGCATTAATCTATAGCAGTACTGTTTGACTTGCATATTAGTTATTTTTCATCTCTTGTTTTGGCTGTAGCCCAAGATAAAATGTGTCAAATTTTTTTCTTCCAATTTTCTGCCTTTGGAGATACCTAAATACTCTAAATTACTTAGGCCTGAATAAGGTCCAAAACCTTTCTTTCTTTAAACTATGTAATGGAAACATGAGGATGATAAGAAAGTACTTCCCCCAATATATATTGAGAATTAAAACTGATAACATAACTAATCTCTATCACAATCTGTTTCTAAACAGTCTAAGATGTAACTGGAGGCCAGATACAAGAGGGGTTCCCAGGGCTCAGTGCTGGGTCCAGCCCTGTTCAATGTCTTCATCAATGACCTGGATGAAGGCATCGAGTGCACCCTTAGCAAATTTGCAGAAGACACTAAGCTGGGTGGAAGTGTGGATCTGCTGGAGGGTCAGGAGGCTCTGCAAAGGGATCTGAACAGGCTGGACTGCTGGGCTGAGTCCAATGGCATGAGGTTTAACAAGGCCAAATGCCAGGTCCTGCACTTGGGGCACAACAACCCTGTGCAGTGCTGCAGACTGGGAGAAGTCTGTCCGGAAAGCTGCCTGGAGGAGAAGGACCTGGGGGTGTTGGTTGACAATCAACTGAGCATGAGCCAGCAGTGTGCCCAGGGGGCCAAACATGCCAATGGCATCTTGGTTTGTGTCAGAAACGGTGTGACCAGCAGGTCCAGGGAGATTATCCTCCCTCTATACTCAGCACTGGTGAGACCGCACCTCAAATACTGTGTTCAGTTCTGGGCCCCTCTCTACAAAAAGGATGTTGAGGCTCCAGAGCGAGTCCAGAGAAGAGCAATGAGACTGGCAAAGGGGCTGGAGAATAACTCTTATGAAGAGCGGCTGAGGAATCTGGGGTTGTTCAGCCTAGAGAAGAGGAGGCTGAAGGGAGACCTCATTGCTCTCTACAACAATCTGAGGGGAGGTTGTAGAGAGGTGGGTGCTGGCCTCTTCTCCCAAGTGACAGGGGAAAGGACAAGAGGGAATGGCCTCAAGCTCCGCCAGGGAGTTTCAGACTTGACATCAGGAAAAAAATTTTCACAGAAAGGGTCATTGGGAACTGAAACAGGCTACCCAGGGAGGTGGTTGAGATACCATCTCTGGAAGTATTTAAAAGATGGGTGGATGAGGTGTTGAGGGGCATGATTTAGTGACAGGTAGGACTCAATGATCCAGTGGGTCTTTTGCAGCCTAGTGATTCTGTGAATTCTGTGAAGATAAGAAACAGAATTTAGTAAAATCCCAAATCACTGTGTGACTTGGATTTCTGTTTCTGACTTCATCACTGTGATTAGAGTGAATGAAACTGAAGTTGCAAACCAGAATATTCCTAAGCATTAATTTTTTCAGAAAACATATCTTGATTTCATTGAGGGCTAATCACAAGGATTAAATGGTGTTCCCTCAAAAGACAAAGATTCTGTCTTGAAAATAAGTGGAGCCCACTTGGCTTTACTATAAAGACAAATGTATTAAGCAATTAAGATATACCTGTGGTGCATTCAAATCAGTAGATATTTTGCAAGTTTTAGAGAAAAATACAACATCACCGTCTTTAAGGGGCAATGGTGTAAGGTTGCCCTGAGGAAATCAATATTCTTTCCAGAAGTCACATAGAAAATAGTTTCAAAACAAACCAGCTCCTTTAACATTCTGTTAAATGTGCAACTCCACATTCATATTAAAAGTCAATGGGAAAGCAAACTCATCCTAAATTGTTGTCTTGCTAATAGTTTTTACTTTTGGGCGGTTTATTTTTTTTACAATACTTCAGTTTTATATATGCTTTTCCAGATTTTAAAATGGGCTTCTAATGAATGCAAGTAAATTCAAAATAACTTCATGGCACAGTCATTAATTGAAAAAAGTTACCTGAGCAATGAGGAAGAGATCCACTCCAGTGTCCATTTAACTGACACGTACGAGATGACTGTCCTAACAGCGATCGTCTACCTGTGCAGGTATAATGAACAGTGGACCCAAATGTATATTTATCTCCAGACAGGACCGCGTTAGGAGGAATGCCAGGATGGCCACAGTCAATCACTACAATGCATAATTATTGGAGATAAAAAAAGGTTATTATCACTGATCAACCAGTTTGTAGTTATCAATCTCATAACACACACACACACAAACAGTACATGCATGTACTCTCCAGAGAAAAAATACAGGAAAACAGTATCTGCCAAGGTCACTGCTGAGCTAGAGAATACACAGACCTTCATCTCTCATCTAAATCATCAGTCATGAAATCTATTCGGTTTATAAACATGATCATTTTTGCTAAATTTTACTATGAGTCTTAATGTTAATATACTAAATTCATCTTCATGGTTTTGGTTACTTAAAATATTGCATTGCATAAATAAAATATTTGTTTACACATTTTTAATATAGTCCTAGACATCATCTGTTGATGTTATTGCATAAGGATTAGGGGGAATTTCTGGATCTCAGTTTTAAAAAAGGGTAATGGATAAGCTTCCTATGAGTTGTTTATTTAGTAAACTTTGATCAATAATTGTTAGGTTTTCCATATTGTACTCTTCACATTTTTGTGATTTCCACTGCCAGGTTGCACATAAAGTCATCCAACAGTCAGCTTAGACATACCTCATTTTGCTAACTGCCTCAAATGTCATGAATTACATAAACTGTGTATTATGATTATGATATTATATTATGATACCTCTTGTCCTTAAGTTGCCTCTCATACAGAAACTTATGATAAATGGCTCTTCCTGTAAATGATCAAAAGTGATAATTTTCTTTAGGAATAAAAAAAACAGGCTAACTGATAGAAACCTGATCTAAAATCAGAGTAACACCACTGAAAGAATTTCAGCAGCCTCCTATCCATTGGAAAGATTTATAGTGCAGGACTCTGCACTTGCCTTTGTTAAACTTCGTTAAGTTCTTCCCCCTTCAGCTCTCTTGCCTGTGGAGAACTCACTGAATGGCAGCACAGCCTTCTGGTATATCAGCTACTCCTCCCAGTTTTGTTGTATCATCAGCAAACTTTTAATTCAAAGGAAGAGTTGGAAAGGTATTATGGTCCAGGCCAATGCTGAATTCTGCTTCTTTACAGGACTTATAGTAGCTATAAGTACTTTAGCTACAACACATTTCAAAGGAATTGAGTCATTTTACAGGTGAACAACTTTTCCTTTGTAACTATATCTCTTCTCCACTGCTCTAGTGATAGTTCAACAAAAGGTATGTTCTTTGAAACTAGTTAGCAAGAGACTGGAATTAAGTTCGGTCAAAAAAACAATCCAACCTAGGTCAAAGAAAAACATCCAGCAAACTTTCCACTTCTTCTCCATTGCTCTTACAGTGGAAGAATATGCAGACTACAAAATGACTGCCCTACATATGTCCAAAAGGGAAAAAAAAATGTAAAACACTTCAAAAGCTGAAATGCTCTTTAAAAAAATATTCAGTAGCTACATCAGAAAAGTTTTTGTAAGATTTATGATTAAAAAAATAGAGAGTGCCTAGGTTAGAATTCATTGACTACATAAATGACTCAAATAGAGCTGAGACTATCCTTTCAAAAGTACCTACAGCATCCTTACTCCCAAATGCTGTCTTAGAAGAAAAGTAAAATCTGTATTATTACATAACATCTGATAATTCTTGAAGAAGAGTAAAAGATAAAAATACAAAAGTAGAAAGAAGAAATATTTGTACCTTTACCTTCAGATTTTTTTTCGCTTTGGAGATAAGTTACTACTAAGTTACATTTATCCTTCTAAATGGTAATGTTAGCTTAAAATTTAGTGTGAAATTCTTAAACTCTTTGTTATCATTTTAACTATGACTTGCAATCAAGCTATTTATCCTTTAAAAGAAAGCAAAAACTTTTCCAGACTAAAGGTTTCAGTAGTAATAAGAAATAATGTTTCAGATTACTTTTATTACTTTGTTTTTCACAGACAACAGCAGAAGTGGAGAAACTTCAGCTAAGGACGATTAATAAAGACTAAAAACCGAGACCTAATATCTACAATACTGCAAATGTTGATGCACGATTCCTGCATAAGGAGCCCTTATTCTGTTTTCCCCTTAGTCTCTAGAAAATATACCTTTCAGCCTGTCTTAGAGAGAAATTTTCACCCTAACAGCAATTTTCATCCTAAACAACACCTTTTTCATAGCCTTGTAGAGAACTGGTTAAACCAACTGTCCTAGGCAATATAAAACCAGTGAAACATCTGTGGCTATATCTACATCACAGTTAGAATGTTGTTCATGACAAGACAGGAAAAAACCCAACCTCCTTGCACTTATCCAATTGCCCTAGTGAATAGGTTGCCTAAAACTATATGTTCAGGTACATTATAGTAGAATGGTAAACTGAGGACATGATCAATAGGACATTTTTTTGCTCTACAGCACCATTACTGTTTGCTTATTGTCTTCATAGATAGTTTGATCTTGATGTTGTGCAGAGAAGTTCAGAAAATGCTATAGTGACATAAGTCTATAACAGAGTAGTACAGTCACAGCTTTGTTGCCAATGGAGGCCACAAACTGGCAAATTCAATCGATATGTTTTGACCTTCTTTCTCTGCTAGAAGGGATCATTGTGCTGAAGCATTCAGAGATGTTTGTTTCAGTTACTGCATTTACCAAGATTTCCATGTTATTTACTCCACACAATGAAAATATAACTGCACTGCTTCAGCTGCTACTGAGATTTTCCGTCATTACTGCACATACACAAATGTATATAAATATGATTATTTTAATTGCTGTCATAAGACTGATGGAAATAATGTGCAAAACAGTACCCAGTCTAGTCCAAATTCTTTGTAGAAGCATACACATTATCTACTTACTAATGCATTCAGGTAGAGGTTTGTCCCAGTGGCCATTTGGCTGACAAATTAAAACTGAAGAGCCAAATAAAAAATATCCAGGATTACAGTCATAAAATACCACTGTGCCATATGTAAAATTTCCATGTTCAATTTTACTTTCTCTTATAGAATTTGCTGGTATTCCAGGATCAGAACAATTGACCACTAAAAAGAAAAAGAGCACAAACTTGAGAGTCATACAAATACAGTCTACTGAAATGGTCTTTAAATGCTCTCCAATCTTCCCCATGAGAAATTTCCAATGTGTTACTACCCTCATTTTATATACCCTGATTTTGTATGTAATGATACCGAATTAGGGAGATTATATGAAACCAGTAGATGCTAAACTCAGAACAAATAAAAGGAAATGTTTCTTTGCCAAGTGTGATGATGCTGTAAAAGTATTTGCCACTAAAAGTAACTAGACATACCAATATCTTCAATTTACACTTCTGTCTTGAAATAAACTATTGTCCACAGCTAGAAATAGGTTATGCTGCTTAAATGTGCCTTTGGTCTAACCCACACAGCCATACAAATATACTTATGTTCCTATACTAACATTTTGATAATTTACCTTTGAGTAAAATGATTTACCTTTGAGGCAAATGTTTTGAGCTAAAAGGCATATGATCCATTTGATAAGACTGTCATGGTTCTGCTAGAACACAGAAATATCCCAACAAATGGATATGTGTTTTCAAAAAGAGGAATATACTTCGATGGTTGAGAATACTGATGGATTTTTTGAGTCTCAAACTCTTCAGGATCCATTTGTTTGAAAATGTCACTGAAGACATTTGTCACTTGACATTTCTGGTCAAGGAAACACATCATCACTTATTCAAAGTTGCTCTAGAAACCCACCCCTCATGCGAAAATTACTATCTCTATATACTTATAATCAACTACATTTTATGTGCATACATGTGTAGGTACCTGTGTGTAAATACATGGAATATATCTCTGTGTGAATATGCATGGATGTCTGTACATAAAAGTATCAAAATATGCTAAAAAATACGGTAGTCTAAAAATAAAAAAAAAACTGTTGCAAGATGGAATTTAAGTTCATTTTTCCTGCCTTCATCATACAATGTAGCTATTTTATGGTTCACCTATTTCCCTCTAGTCAATGTCCTAAACACCAGAGTCTCTCGGTAGTTGTCAAATATTGGTGCCACAAGACTAGACTGCATACATTTTCAAGGACAGAACTAAATTCCTCGTTGGATTTGAATTCTTTAAAATTAAACAATGGTTCATTTTTCTTTAGTTACATTGTGGGCAGTGTTGGAAATGTGTTAGTTTGGGTTTTTTTCCTGGAGGAGAAATTGAGCTATACTTCTATCCATTGTTGTTTTTGTAGACAAAGGTTTTATAACAATTGAACTTTCATCTCCATTTTATTATGAATGTGCTTTAAGTAATGGAAATTATTTATTAATAAATCTGGAGCAGTGAACACTTGAAAGAATATAAAAGGAGCTTTCACCACTTCAACAGGTTTTAAATATTCTTATAGTGGCTATCATATAGCTAGTAGGAAAGTAGCTATTCAGAAAAGTTTTAGACACTATGACAGCAAGTGCACTGATGAATTTATGAGAGTTGCAAATTCAGACTTCACAAAGGAGTGCAGCCTTTTATATAATAAAATATATGTAATATTGCAGTTTAGGCAGTTTACAAATGTGGAAGGTAGCATGTTTTTTAAAAATTAACATCAGTGCAAATAGAACAAAATTATATTAATTAGAATTGATTTCACTGCCCACTACAATGTTCTGCACAACAATGATTCTTTTTACCAGATTTCAGGACAGTGTAAAATTTCAGAGAATAATCTGATCAACCTAACTACTGATCCCTGCAGGCCAGTAACATATCAGCCAGTTTGATACATTACTCTCCAATACCAGAACATGGAGCCGATTTTTAGCAACTAGACTGAAATGTGATTTATTAGGTATCCTTAATAGAAAGTACATGTTTAGTATTGTAAATTTAAAACATAACTTCACATCAACAAAAACATCCTTGGAAATCTAAGTTTTCTTAAGGCAAAGTGACAAAAAGAAGTGGAGGACACTTATTGGGAGGAAAATTTAGTAAAGTTGCTATAAATACATAACATGTATACATGTTATGTATTTATAGCATAGGCTGTGTATAGATAAAAATCCATAGAAGCTGCTGAAAAGCATTCAATACAAATTCTGCATATGTACAAGCAGGTTCAGTAAAAAATATATTTTTCTAAATATGAACAATTAGAACATTTTAAAAGCATATAACGAGACTTAAATAGGGCAATGACAATAAAACCTTTATTGCAGTGCTTATGGGAATTCAAACCAGAAATAATTTCATAATATTTTATTTTCAGTGAAATACTTATAAATGTATTATCCAGAAGTATTGAGAACCAACTCAAATACATTATGCTAACAAATCAGAACAAAAACTTAAAAAGAGAAGTTTAGCAGTCAAGTTAATGGAAATGCAAAAGCAAAAAAAGTAGAACTATGTGAGCGCAAAATGCAGAGAACATTATGTCAGGATTTAATTTCTTTATTATATATATGCAAATTTTCTAAGGAACCTGTAGAAACCATTTTAAAAAAATCAATATGAACTACAGACACATATTCATTTACGTTCAGTTTATTTTTCAACCTTAATTTTCCAACAAAGTTTGAAATCTATAAATGCTTCCATTCTTACCTTTGCAAATTGGAGGTGGATGGCTCCACTGTCTATTAGCCTGACACTGTGCTTTGGTTGGTCCTTGCATAACATATCCAGTATTGCATGAGAATGTCACAACATCATTGAAGTTGAAACCATTTCCACTTGTTCTCCCATAAATTGGACTTCCAGGGTGGCCACAACTAACAGCTAGAATAGCACAAAACAAAGAAAAAAACCCCAGAGCATGCTGTTATCACTTGTCATTATTTATGATATAAAAGAAACTCATTCTAATAATTAAAGTTTTGATATTATAAGATACTGAATACTTTCCATGAAAGATACACATTTAATTCAACTGAATCAGAACTACAGCATATTTTAGGACTTACTTAAGTATTTAGATAAAGAGAATAGAGTTTGCCATGCAGTCAGTAATCAAGACAAATGAATACAGCTTTTCAGAAGAATCAACATATAAGCAAGCACTGAGTTTTCATTAAATGTTGCCTGAACTTTGAAGGAAATATTTCAGTGCATTAGTTACTCAGGTATTAATTCTTACAAATATATATTTTAGTATCAACTCACTCTATTTGAGGCCAAAATACTTATGGAATCTATAAATTTGTAACCTGATATATGGAACTTTATGGACACTGTGAAATGTTTGTATTTATACAAAACTGACTACAGAAGGTAAAGTTCCTTTTCAGTGCCTACAGAGACCAGATGCCAAAACAGTAAGGATAATGAAACACAAATAAGATTTCCCAAAAAAATAAAAAGTACAAATATTTTCTACTATGTTTTAACGAACTCCAGCTGTTGATAACTAAAATGTTCATCAGTAGTTTATGATGAAAAAATCACAGTAAAAATTATATAATTCTAAAATTCTTGTGAATTTAAAAACATTATTTTTCTAAATTAATTTCTTTAGGTCTGACAAACATGGTCTTTTTCTCTGTGTAGAATAGGCTTAACATGACAACTCTAAAAAAACCTCTTTGATATAATCTAACTAAAATAATATTATTAGTAACACGAAAGGTCCTTAAGAACCAGTGTAAAACACAGACACAGTATATTCTATGAATGGAAGTTAAATTGAATTCTGTATGTTCTATTAATATCACTCAGTAAGTTATTTTAATGAAATATATTATCTTTATGTTACTGGTATTGGACTTTTTATATAAACAACTGCTTCTTTCCCAAAAAAACAGTAATTGGAATTTTACACTAAACTGTTAAAATTTGTAAAACTTTCTGGCAAAGATAAACATTCAGCATGCAGAGATGTTTTTTAATATACATATAATAACAACATAAAACATTCCAGTGAAAACAGAAGTATGGAATATCCATAACATTTGGAATAATACCCATGTCCATTGTATAAACAAGAAGAATGATGAATTCAAAAGTAGATGATCATAGTTTTTTAATTCAAACACAGAGTCTCAAAATTTCAATTAAAACAGCTAAAGTTAAATAAAGAAATGCAAGATTGCTTTTCTGTACTTAATTTGAACCTGTGATTTAAAATGGACCTACTCGTAAATATCTATCACAAAGTTAGAGACAGCTGCTGTTTCCTAAATCTAATTTTTTGGCCCAAGTCTTGTGTCCTTTTTTGAAGCGCAGTATTGCACATGCCCTTGCATTCAAACAAGCATCTTCCATTTCACTAGAGGAAGAAAATACATTCATTTGCTCTGCTGTTAGTATATCTAAAACCAAATATGGTTTGGGTTTGTTATTTTTTTTCAGATCTAACATTGACACTAACATTTTAATTTAGAAATTCTTGGTTACAGTATCTCATTTTATTGCTTTGTTACCTACAAAAAAGTGAGTTGATCTAAAATGTAATGTAAAAAAGTAATGATCTATTACTAGATCTTAAAGTGGAACCAAAATTAAGAAATGCAGTTATAGTAGTGTTAGGTATATCTAGTTCTGTGTAGACACAGTAAAGAGTAAGCAGTAGGGGTAATGAGTTAACATTATGTATTATGATTCATTATCCAGATAGTTTCTGGTACAAAAATAGAATATTTAGAGGCAAATTTACATAGTCTCAATACACTGATGTTACTGAGCATGAATTATTGAAACGTAGTTATAAAGCGTTAATGATACTTCATGTGCTCTGTTGACACACTATCAAACAAAATGACCCTCAGTATTAAAATACAATATTCATGCCAAAAAAAACCCCCAAGCTCAATTCAAGGGATTCTTCTTATCTAATTACTACAGTCAAAATAAATGTACTTTAAAAAATTTCAAAAGCTACTATAGACATAAAGCCATTTTCAAATTTAAGCACCAGGTGCCTAAGACCCATTTCTTAGTCATATATAAATGATAGGCATTTAGTAGCCAAAAAGTAAGTGACAACATTAAACTTCATCTGATAGATGAATCATAGGTTTTAGGTGGCCAGATTCTTTTAAGGATATACTGTAAATATGTATATATTTTTTAAAATTAATACTAAGTTGTAAAGTCTCTCCTCATCTAGTCTGGCATAGAAATTCATGTAACATAAATCACTATACGTTGCCATGCTTACTTACGCACACAGGATGGAAGCTGACCAGACCAATTGTGATCCTGTTGACATATTCTTACAGAAGAACCAATTAACCGAAAACCAGGACTGCACTGGTATACAACAGTGTCTCTATATCCATAATTTTCTCCAATCACTTGACCATTGACAATAAGATCTGGAATACCACAGTGACCAGCTACAATTTTCAAAGTATACAAAGAAAAACAAATTAAAAATTATCTGTAAATATGTCAGAGGAATTTTAAACATGTATCTTTAATTAAAACAGAGAAAAGCTGAACAATCAATTTTTTTTAATTGACTTAATTCAAAAAGTTATCTTTATTACCTTTGAGATAATTGCAGTATTGTATTTTTATAGGTAGGACTGTAGGACAAGTGATTTCTGATACTAAGATAAAGTACAAGCAAATACAAAACTGCTGTAGTCACATTGGAAAGCTATTGAAAACAAAAAATGAAAAACAATCATATAAGATTTGTGGAAAATATGAGACAGAGGAAATGGTTCCAGCAATGAGATCAACTCGTCCAACCATTGCTATCAATCACTAAACTATGTCCCTGAGTACCTCATCTACCCTTCTTTTAAATACCTCCAGGGATGGTGATTCAACTACCTCCCTGGGCAGCTTATTCCAGTGCCCAATGACTCTGAAAATTTTTTCCTCATATCTAGTCTGAACCTACCCTGACATAGCTTGAGGTTGTTCCCCCTTGTACTATCCCCTGTCACTTGGGAGAAGAGGCCAGCACCTTCCTCTCTACAATCTCCCCTCAGGTAGTTATAGAGAGCAATAAAGTCTTCCACCAGCCTCCTTTTCTCCAGGCTAAACAACCCCAGCTCCCTCAGCCGCTCCTCATAAGACTTGTTCTCTAGCCCCTTCACCAGCTTCGTTGCCCTTCTCTGGACTCGCTCCAGAGCCACAACATCCTTCTGGTGGTGAGGGGCCTAGAACTGAACACAATATTCTAGGCGCGGTCTCACCAGTGTTGAGTACGGAGGGAGAATAACCTCCCTGAAACTGCTGGTCACACCGTTTTGGATACAAACCAAGATGCCATTGGCTTTCTTGGCCACCTGGGCACACTGCTGGCTCATGTTCAGTTGGCTGTCAATCAACACCCCCAGGTCCCTCTCCTCCTGGCAGCTTTCCAGCCAGTCTTCTCCTAGTCTGTACCTCTGCTTAGGGTTGTTGTGCCCCAAGTGCAGGACCTGGCATTTGGCCTTGTTAAACCTCATACCACTGTTCTCAGCCCAGCGGTCCAGCCTGTTCAGATCCCTTTGCAGAGCCTCCCGACCCTCCAGCAGATCAACACTTTAACCCAGCTTAGTGTCATATGCAGACTTGCTAAGGGTGCACTGGATGCCTTCATCCAAGTCATTGATAAAGACATTGAACAGGGCTGGACCCAGCACTGAGCCCTGGGAACACCACTTGTAACTGGCCTCCAGCTGGAGTTAACTCTATTTACCACCACTCTCTGGGCCCGGCCATCCAACCAATTTTCCACCCAGAAGAGCGTTCGCCTGTCCAGTCCAGAGGCTGACAGTTTCCAAAGCAGAATTCTGTGAGAAACTGTGTCAAAGGCTTTACTGAAGTCCAAGAAGACTACATCTGCAGCTTTTCTCTCATCCAGTAAGCAGGTCAATGAAATGATGATAGAAAGGGGTTTTGCAAGCACATCCGCTAGCTCTCTCAACACCCTTATGTGGATCCCATCTATCCCCATAGTCTTGTGAGTGTCTAATTGGCCAAGCAAGTCTCTAATCACCTCCTGTTGGAACATGGGAGCTTTGTTCTGCTCCTCTAGCTCCTGGGAATGTACACATTGGGAACAACTTTCCTTACTAATAAAGACTGAAGCAAAGAAGGTATTAAATACCTCATCCATTGTCCTCATCCTTTGTCACAGTTTTTCTTTTTGTATCCAATAAAGACTGAGTATTCTTCCTGGTCCTCCTTTTACTATTGTTGTATTTGTGGGAATATTTTTTATTAACTTTCACAGAATTGGCCAGTCTGAGTTCTAGTTGGGCTTTAACCTTCCTCATTTTCCTGTGCGTGATCTCACTTGCTCCTTTTTGTCCACTGAAAATGCATGTCCCTTCTTCCAAAGCTCATAGACATTCCTCTTCTTTTTAATGTTCACCCAGATCTCTCTGCTCAAACAAAATGTGTTTTTTCCCCAACGGCTCATTTTCTGACACATGGGGACCGCTTGCTCCTGTGCTGCCAGGATTTCCTTGTTGAAGAGCACCCAGCCCTCTTGGGCTCCCTTGCCCTTAAGGACTGTCTCCCATGGGACTTAATCAAGTCCCCAGCCTACTGAACAATCCAATATCTGCCATCTGGAAGTTTAAGGTGGCCATTCTGCTAACCTCCCTCCTCACCTCACCATGAACTACAAATTCTATCATCTCATACTTTACTTCTCAATACTGTACTTCTGATCTGTGTTTATCAGAATGAGTGAGTGAGAAAAAAATACACCCTTGCATGGTACACTGTCAAATACAAACACATAACAAACACAACCTTTATGACACTCCATTAATAATTAGGTTAAGGACAGAAGAAAAGCAGAAATAAAATTAGCAAATGTTAAGCAAATCTCTGTTCGGCTATTTGCAACAATTAGATTACTATAATTACTTTTATAGAGAGGAGAAAGAAATATTCTACCACACTAGCAGTAAATAGCTGACTTCAGGCCAGGTTAGGATTTTAGACTCTTTTCAACTGGGCTCTTCTAGACTGTTTTCAGGATAGCCTTGTTCATCATCAATGTCTTTATTTTAGTTCTGTATGGTAAGACTGAGTGTAGCGCCATCTTTTCTGGTACCTGTATAAGACCTATACAGCAGTTCTATGAATCCATTTGAGGTTACTAGATCTTAACGTAATCTGTAATTTATAATACTGAATCAAAAGGTGTCACTTTTGTGAAGGTAATGAGTGAATACTACCAAGAAAAAGATTATGAGTGAAGGTTTTACTGAGTAGCAGATTTGAAGGGGGAAATAAGTACTATAACATCCTTGACTTCTAGTCTAGCAAAGCTTGAGAAGAATAACTACCTGAAATATCATTAGCAAAAAAAAATCATTCAAGAAGTAGGAATGGAGAATACTAATATAATGTGAGTACCACATGAATTATCTAACTTGACATGAAATTCAGCTCTACATGAAGAATGAGCATAATAACTTAGAGCCAGAACTTTAGAAACTGCAGCTGTAATTGAGTTTTCTTTTCTGCAGGTTACTTGCTGATATGCAAGAGCAGGAATAAATGAATATGGAATCTCTACATTAAATGGCAAAAGTGTGCATGGTTATTTTAGATGTCAGTAATATCAAACATGAGTGTAGTAGTGAAAGAAATTTTCATACCAATATACTGCTGAAAACAAGGATTTACATTATAATTCAGCTAAGTCAATTAACCTTTCAAGATGACCTCAGCAGAAGAGGGAAGAATTATTTGCTGTAATTTTTTTCTTGCATTTCTTATAAGGTTTACATTTCTTATAAGGAACTTCTGGTTTTGTTTTTGTTTTTACATCACCCTGTTCACAAACAACATCTGTAGAATATCATAGTTTTGAAACAAAACTGGCACATTCTTGGACAAAACAGGGTTTAGGGTCTTCCTGCTTCTACTATCAGAAAATCCTCACCTTGCCAGCTGTTCAAGTGGCACTAAAATTGTTCTGGATGAAGAATTACATTCTTTTAAATGTTTTTTTAATCTATGGATTTGAGAGGGAATTTCTCTGCTGAGTTCATTGAAATTCCTGAATAATACTTTAAAGAGAAAACATCATGTAACTCCTTTTACTCCATGTAAAGCCTTTAACATTGGAGACACAACAGCCATGAGTTTTGTCTTTGACTGTTATTTTATTTTAAATGATTGAAGTGATTCTCTTCATATCTTTACCATACAATCTTGTGGAACATCTGTTTGGTTTTAGAACACCCACAGAAAAATTACTTCAGGAGCTCTCTGATTTTTGTTCTTTTTATTTCTTAAATCTGAATATATTTGCTTCTCACTAGCTAAGGAGAACAAGAATACTGATACAGAGTTCAATTTCCCACTACATTCAATGAAAGATCAAAACAAGATCTTTGCATAAATATGATTATCCACAGAGTACTACATTGTGATTTAGGTAATCTGTAGGGGGGAAAAAAGAAGTGAGGTTCAGAAAGGAGGGCAGTTTTGTTATATCGGGGGTTGAGGGGGTGGGGAAGGCAAAAAAGGGCTGCAAAAATTGTCAGTATATTCTGATATTATTATGGCTGTCATTAAAATAATGAACTACCATTCACAATGTTGTGGAATTTTCTTTTTGTTGTAATACAATTCGGATTTTAGTAAATACCTTTTTTTTTTGTTACCTTAGCTATGTTTCAGTTCTCTTTTACATCTAATTAGATTCAACAGTAGCTAGTTATAGGTTATATTGCTGATATTTATATTCTTATTTCTTTCAACTTTAATTTTTTTCAAATTCCACATAACTTGAATAAAAATAAAGGTGACATAGCTGTCCAACACAAAAACTAAGTAAACTATTTGAGTACGACTTTTGAAAAAAATAACTTTTCAATTAAAAAACTTGGAAAAGGATATTATTTCATCCTGCAGGATTTCATTGATGTCATCTAATAGTGTTCTTATAGACATATTCAATGCTTAAACCAGAAATACACTGGTAGTCACTTGACCACAAGTATAACTAAATTTTTCAGTAGGAAAAATGGGAAGGCTCTAAGAAAAATGATTTGAAAGTATGCAGCTGTAAGCAGAAAAGCCTTAGAAGTAGAAAGTGACATGTAATTTTTTTCTTAACATTTTCCAGTGATTGAAAACAAACACCAGAATTTAATCCTACATTGCACAAAATCGTTATTTATCTGATCATTACAATACCCAGTCTGTAGATCTTCCTGCTCTATTTTATCTTTTTTCTCCCACGTTCGACCATTTCTTTAATTTCCCCTTTTTCCTGCACCTTCCAAAAACATTTTCTTTCTCAACCTTCTTATACAAATTTCTGACTTCTGATTCACCATTATCTGAAATCACCCCTCTATCTTAAGTCTCAAATTACTTGTTAAAGAAACAGGAATTGAACGGAATTAGTTTGACTCTTTCCAGAAAGCTCGTTCCTAGAGAGTGATGTAGCACAGCAGGCAGTGTTACTGGAAGAGCAAATATGCTCTCTCACCAGCTTTTATTTTTTTAACAAACTATACATGCTTTTTTTTTGTATGCTATATATTATGTAAGTATTTCTGTAGGAAAAACTTTTATTCATGCTGTTTTCAAAAACTTGCCATCATTAAAGTGTTGAAGATATGCATCTGAAAATTTACTGTAGCCTTATTAGTCTCATACAAAAGGTATCTTTTAGATTATTGTTTTCCCCTCTACTCTTACAGTTGTTTTAACACATTGCTGTGACAGTTTAGTTACTGAATATTATACTCTATGAACTTAATAATAATTGATTTCTTCTGAGAAGTAAAAAGCTTTGGTTTCATCTGAAAACTGATTTTAAGTTTCAAGTAAAGATGATGAAATCTATTACTTTTATTAGGATTATATTACATTTTTATTTCTACAAGCAAATGAAGGAGAAATTAAATTCATTCTGTTTTGATCTTTACTTGGCATAAATTTATTTTGACAAAATTCCTAAATGTAAGGGCTTTTTCCAAGATATTATTCACTAATAGAAGACAATTTAGTTGGTTTTAGATTAATATTTCTCTGATTAAATTTTTTACATATCTTCAAACTTTAGTAGCTGTAACCTTTGCAGATCAACCAGTAACAATAATAAAAAATATCAGAACATGTAGATTACACACACACTGTGCTGCCCTAAAACTTTTACATTTAAAGCAGTCTGTCTTATCCTTTCTGACAAGTGGTAATATAAAGATAATCAAGTAGGAAGAGTTGTTTTTCTTTTTTTTCCCCCTCTGCTGTATGGTTTCATTGTACCAGTGAAACAAAAGCAATGCCTCTCTATTCCCCTCAGCTATGTATCAGGAAACATTTCAGCTTGAGGCTTGTAGCTTATTAAGCAACACTTTTACTCATTCATGAGTGATTCAAATAAAGCTTCAGCGAAGATTTGCACCATATAATGCTGTCTTGCAGAAGGAAAATTATTTGGGATGGAGAAGTGCTCTAAAATGGTAAAAGGCAAGCTGCACAAAGAGATTTTGTAATAAAGCCTTACATCTAGTGTATATACTAGTTCAGATTCTTCAGAAAGTCTCAGTTTATGGGTTGGTTTTTATATTCTCATACAGTCCCAAATAACAAGGTGCACCACGGCTTTCATATTCCATTCTAAAATCAGAACGCTATCATTATTTTGATTTCAGCTGAAACTAAAATAGTCATTGCATATAGTGTTAAAATCAATCTGTCTATAGCTACAATGCCATAAGGTAACATAATAATAACAAACTTCAAAGAAGCCCTGAAATTGTTATTCATAAGTCATTCAGAGTATTTTAAATAAGTGAAGATACCTAAACATGTACAACTAAAGAGTGCAAAAAGTGTCTGGATAGTGATTTTTAGCAAGAAATACAGCTTCAGTGCTCCTGTCAGTTTCCACAAACATTTTTTTTCCCTGTATCTTTTGAAAACCTAGAGATTAATTCCATAGCATAACCACTGGCTTCAGGTCTATTATGTAGACATTTTACTGAGTGTATATATTAAAGCTGACACATTTGGAATCAACCAGTATGGCTCTTCATGTATAAGTCTACTTTACACATATATGCAGCAAACTAGTGACACAAGTTTTGTGTGTGTGTAAGATATTGAAAAAGAGATTCAATTTGTTGAAAGGTATCCATAGTTACAATTTTATAAGAAAAACACTCCAGCCACACACATTTTTAAAAAGCAGGACTCTTTTCAAAGACAAACTGAATCACTTTTCTTAGTTTTTTTTTGCTAGAGAGAAAGAAAATAGTCAAGCCATGACAGTAGGTTCCATACCTAAACATCTGGTCTCAATTCCGCTCCAGAGTCCAGAAGACAGACATTCCCTCACAGCAGACCCAACTAGCATATATCCTGAGTCACAAGTAAATATTGCTGTAGATCCATATGTGATTTGAGTCCCAATCTTATTCCCATTCGGAGGTGTAGGAAGTTCTCCACAAGAAATAACTTTAGGGCAAAACCAAAATAAAACAGAAATGCACAGCTGAGTATTAAAAACACACATGCATTATCAATGAGTAATATCTATCCGCCAGTAAACTAGATCATAAATTTAACATATTGAAATATTCTGGTCTGTGGAAAAAATAGATTAAACTCTGCACACATAGACTATTACAATCCTAGAAACAACACTTAAGAGAGCCAGGGGTGGGGAAGAGAACCAATTCAAATTGTCTCGGGAAAGTTGAAAAAAACAAACCATTCAGAGCATTATTAATTACTATTTAATTACCTTGATTTTATCACTGACTTTTTCTTAATATTGGAATATTGTGATTGTTGGCATTTAAAATAAAATCTTTAAGTTTCTTTTGAAAATGTCATTTTTATCTTCTAGTAGCATCAGCACTCACAAATTATGTTCTTATATTGACTGAAAAAATATGCATGGATTTCCTTGCTTTTTATTTAGAATTCTAAGTGTATTTTCATTCAAAATCATAATTATTCTTTAATAATTTTCTATTAATAATTCATAAATTATTTAAAGAAACAGAAACCTAGTGTACTTTATGCTAAAAAATGTAAGTAGTAATATTGAAAGAAAACCATCCCAGGATATAGACAAACATATAGAAATAAGTTTGTCTTTCAACAAATAAAGAGTTAAAAATACCTATAAATTGTATGTAAAGTATCTTTGCACACAGAGATATATAGATATAATCATATACACAGTATTTTTAACACTAGTAGATATGAACTATTGCAATTCATTTTTAAAAATTCCCTAAACTATAAAGGAAATTTTCAACCGGTTATAAAGAACTTAAAATAGAGGTAAATTTCCAATACAATTTATCTATCTTTGGAATTCCATATAAATATAAATGTAGATTCTTAAGAAATTCTAAATATAATTTAAGCCATAGTTATGTGACTTATGTACACATTGTCTGTTTCTTAGGTATGTGTAGATTTATACACACGTATGCAGAAAAACAAGAACTAGATACATGCACCAATACCACAGTGATATCTCATTCTGTCCAAGTGTACATTCTATGGTGCTTCACAAAGAGGAAGAATTTTGGAGCTTTGAACTGTACCCAAACCCTCACAATTCTTATAACCGGATGTCTAGATTTAAAGTAGCTATTGCAGGTTATCGGGATACCACCTAGTGGTAGGAATGATGTGGATTTTCACACTATGCTAATCAGATGAAAGGAAATATTATTTTATTTAGCAAAAGTGCAGACAGGATGCAAAGTTTTTCCATTTTAATAGACTATGCAGCATTAAAGACCTAGAAAAATACACAGGAAAGTTCCAATATTTAATTAGTTAATTTCTAATTCAGCCAAATAAAATATTTTTATCTGAACTACAGTAGATGCAGATATAAAATGTACTCACTTTGGCAGTAAGGCCGCTCATTTCTCCAACTCCAGGTGCCATTAGCGAGACACTCAATAGATGCTGGTCCCAAACCATAATACCCTGGATCACAGCTGAAAACTACTTTTGTTTTGTACTCATAATGTGAACCATTCACTATTTTCCATCTTCCATGTTCCAGTGTAAAAGAATTGATGCTTGGACACGTAACAACTTCCAAAATACCAAAAACAGATAGTTATTTGTGGTTTAGTACAGGAAAAATAGGAATATTTGTACTGTTATTAACTCAGAAATGTTTTCAACACAGTGAGTGTGTAAGAGTAAGGCTGTACTTAAAATTGCCTGTGGTTAGCAGGTACATATTCTCTCATTCAATGAATAATGATTAAAGGCCCAGGCAGAGCAGTGGCTGTGTGTGAAGAGATATGCAAGTGGTATACATAGAATCTATAGTATGGCTGAATAGACCATAGATTGATAGTCATGGAACTGCTGTTTCACTTTACATTAGAATCTTTCCTAAAATGTTAGCTGCATTTCAATATAGTAACTATTTTTCTACCGAGGTAAAGACTCATTTGGAGAAGCTGCACATTGATATCAGAAAAAATAATGTGTATATCCAAGATGTTTTTTTGACAGCCATACATTTTTATCTCATCTTTAAATGTAATGCCCTTCCTCCAAAATCAAAACAAAAATGTTCTACAACTCTAATCTAATAGAAAAAGCTTAACATTTTTTTCCATGATCAAGAGGAACATAGGAAAATTTTTGCTGGATACTATTCTCTCTCCATAATAACTACTTCTTTAAGCACAGGAAAAGACATGGGTGAATGCAATTTACAAGAAATGTGGGGAGGTGGGGGGAAGGGAAAAGAGAAAAACTTGACATTTATTTGGTTTTTTTTCTTTCCCTTCCAAACCTCATTTGATGAGATAACCCAAAACTCAATGTGCATGAGAAACACTAATATTTCTGGGCCAGTGTTATGATTACCTGGGTTTTATACCCCGTTTATAATTTTGATTGTATTAGTTTCTCTTTGAGACTGAACATGCATTTTCTTTTCAGGGACGCTTCCCCAAGTTTAGATGGTCTAGGATTATAATGATGAGCTATATATCAATAAAGATAAGGAGCAGTTACAAACAAGTATCCTAGTGTACCAGAGACTTTCCTCTTCTGGACAGCAAATAAACATTGTTAGAGTATAACTGTGCGGCTCTCGCTGAAGGGACATCTTTTGTATAAACCTCTACAAACATTAACTTTAGTTTAACTACAGATGCATTTTTCAGTTTGACTATATTCTGTAATGTCTAGCGTATTTCTTCTGCTGTCACTGAATGTTTCAATATATAACTCATGTATATACATTTAAAATATGTACTTCAAAGAAATTTAATGCCAGTAGTTATTCATAGATTAAAGTAACCTAAAGCTAATGTGCTGATTTGCACCTAGGATAAGCAAACAAAACGTACAGCCTGTGGTTCTTACTCATTGGAAAGCTTTTACGTGTTCCTTACCTACACAGCGAGGTGTTTTATTGTGATTGCTCCAGGTACCATCTGGTTGGCAGACTGCAGTAGTAAGTTCCTTGGCTGATAGTCTATATCCATCATTGCAAAAATAAGTAACGCGGGTGCCAACCAAATAATCTGTAGTTAATATCCCTCCATTTAACGGAGCTTTTGGAATTCCACAAGATATTGCTGAGTAGAAGGAAAGACATAGTTATTTTGTATCTTCTTCACTACAAGCAGTATAGTTTTACCTGCTATCACCAAAGAAAGAAACTGAGCCACCATGACATCAAAATGAAAACATATAACCAAATTGGTGTTCATTATACCTCAAATTCCCCATTTTTAAAAAGGGAAGAAAAGACGACCCTGGGAACCACCAACCTGTTAGCCTCACTTCTGTGCCTGGGAAAGATCATGGAACAGATCCTCCTACAAGCTATGCTAAAGCATGAGGAAGGTGGGGAGGTGATTAGTGGTAGCCAGCATGGCTCCACTGGGGGCAAATCCTGTATGACAAACCGAGTGGCTTGCTATGATGGGGTAACTGCAGCAGTAGACATAAGAAAACCAAAAGATCTGATCTATCTGGACTTCTGTAAAGCCTTTGACATGGTCCCCCACAATGTCCATCTCTCTGATTCGGAAAGATATGGATTTGATAGGTAGACCGTTAGGTGGATAAGAATTTGGTTGGATGTTTATATTCAGAGAGTGTAGGTCAATAGCTCAATATCCAGATGGAGATCCATGACAAGTGGTGTCTCTCTGGGGTCCATACTGGGACAAGTGCTTTTCAATATCTTCATCAATGATATTGACAGCGAGATTGAGTGCGCCCTCAGCAAGTTTGCAGATGACACCAAGCTGAGTGGTGCAGTTGCTACACCAGAAGGACAAGATGTCATCCAGAGGGACTTGGACAAGCTGGAGAAGTGAGCCTGTGTGAACTTCATGAGGATCAACAAGGTCAAGTGCAAGGTCCTACACCTGGGTTTGGAGCAATACATGGTTTCAGTACAGGATGGGGGTTGATGTGACTGAGTGTGGCCTTGCATGGAAGGACTTGGAAGTGCTGATTTATGAGAAGCCCAACATAAGGCAGGAATATGCACTCACAGCCTGGAAGGCCAACTGTATCCTGGACTGCATCAAAAGAAGCATGGCCAGTAGGTCGATGGAGGTGATTCTGCCCCTCTGTTCCACTCTTGTGAGACCCCACCTGTAGTATTGTGTACAGTTCTGGAATCCTCAACCTAAGAAGGATATGGAACTGTTTGTATGGGTGCAGAGCAGGGCTACAAAGATGATCATAGGGCTGAAGCACCTCCCATATGAGGACAGGCAGAAAGAGTTGGGGTTGTTCAGCCTGGAGAAGTCTCTGAGGAGACCTTATAGCGACCTTCCAGTACCTGAAGGGGGCCTACAAGAAATATGGGGAGGCACTTCATACAAAGGCATGTAGTAATAGGACTAGGGGCAAAGGCCATAAATTGGACAGGGGCAGACTAGACATGAGAAGGAATTTCTTCATTAAGGGGGTGGTGAGGCACTGGAACATATTGGACACGGAAGTTGTGGCTGCCCCATCCCTGGAAGTGTTCAAGGTCAGGTTGGATGGGGCCTTGGGCAGCCTGGCCTGCTGGGAGATGTCCCTGTCCATGGCAGGAGGGTTGGAACATGATGATCTTTTAGGTCCCTTCCAACTCAAACTATTCTATGATTCTGTGATTCTATGATTCTATGGAATTGCTCAATAACTTGGTTTGCAGCAGCAAAGATTAGGTAGACCTATTCATGCAGAGAGAAGGATAACCAAAAGCTAGACTAATCAAGGTATAATCAAATAACATTATTTTCTTCATAACTGGCCAAGACAACCTCTTCCTTCAAAACCACATTAGTGATAAATAAAGTTTCAGACAATAATTGAGATACAAGAACGAAGTTCACTGCCAGTTACATCAGGGCCATGTTTTAAATTTTACTACCTTAACATCTTTACCTACAATTTCTGTAAAAGCATTTGTCTGTTACCCACATAAAACCTCATAAAATATTAATACTAATTTCTGATGAGGCCTGTGTGAGACAATGTTCATGTGCAAGAGAAATATTTCAAAGTTAAAACCAAGAATTATGCAGTGGTGGTATAAAAAAAAACCCCAAAACATAAAAAATAACTGGGAAAACCCCAAATGTTTTAAAACACTTAGTAACTTCTGAGATATATGATCAGTTGTAAGCCATTTACATTAATTCATCTTAATTCTTGTATTTAAATAGATCATTGTAAATCTATTTATTCTTTCAAACATTTATCATAATCAAACATCGTAATTTAATTAACCATGGAAATCTTTTATTGCCTCGTGTTAATGCCATGAAAACTTAGATGGATACATGGATGCCACACTTTCACATTATGATTGATTTAATATATGTCTTATAAACAAGATAGTTAATATCTGAATTTTAGAACATTAAAAGTTTGTCATTAATTTATATTATTGTTATCATTGTATTAATACAATATTAGATTTTTTAGCACTTTCCTTTTACTTATTTGCACAACAGAGGAAGGGCGGTTCTTTATTAACTGAATCAATCTGGATTGAGTTTTGATTGACACATTTCTTTTTTATTCCTTACCACTGCATTGAGTCTCTTCTACTGAGATATGTTTAGTTCTATAAATAATGTAAAAGAGCTGTGATTCAAGGTTAAAATGTGTATCTGGAGTTTTCTGTTTCTAACAGTCCTGTAGTGCAAGTGATTTGAAGAACAGTTCTATTTAGAGGTCCAGAGATCAAGATTTCTATTCATGTAGGCATAACATTAAAACTGCTCTAACGTTACTTACGAACTTACACAAAAGCTGTAGTGGAAAAGGCTACTGGAATTCATTAGTTAAAGGAGAGGATTCAGAAGTGATAATAATAGTACAGATGCAATATGAAAAGTGTAAATAGAAAATAGTAGTTTAAATACAGTCATGAAATATTCTACAAGCAGTAAAACATGTAATAAAGATTATTTTTAATATCTGCCATTTTCAATAAATTCTGCTTAAATACTCTTTCTTAAAAATACATTTCTTTTTTTTAATAGAGAAATTTTGGTAAAGAAACATCACCACAAAATTATCTGCTATTCATTTTAAGTCAGAAAATCAATGGCTTGTGTTAGAAAGGAAAAAGCAAGTTTCTTATAGTGTATTAAGTTGTATTATTTAATAGTAAAAGAATTTACCTTGACAAGCTGGGACTGGAACATCCCATGAGTAATAACCATATGGAGACTTCCTGCACACAGCAGTACTTTTACCAATGAGCCGAAAACCTCTGTCGCAAGCCCAGCGAACCATACTGTTGAGCTGTCCACCTGTCTGACTGACAATGAAACCATGTGGAGGGGACTCTGGAGTACTGCAGTAGAGAGCTTTAAATATAAATATTGAAAAAATAAAAGATGCATTTAGAATCCAGATGACAATTCTTGATCAATTCTTGTTGAATTCCATGGACATCTGACCACAAGTTAAGAAAATGTTACTAAAGGTTTTTGATTTTTGTATCCTGACCATGCACACATCGAAAAATTTCGCTAGATATAATGGTGAAAAAACAGAGCTTTATAAGGGCTTCAGGTTTAGCAGCCTCAAAGGAAATAAAGTGATAGCTCACTTCTGTAACCTTTTTTCACCATCTTATTTTTTAGTCCAAGTAAGCTGTAGAATTTTAGTTCATGATGAAATTTATTTCAATTGTATAAATTACAGTAGCATGTTTTTTTTTTGTTTTTCCCTCAAGAAGGAAACATCCAGGGCATACTGCGATAATTCTTTTCAAATAATCATTTCCATCCAGTCCTAACTAAGTTATTGCTTTCAAGTTCTGTGATATAATGAACTGAAGTGAACTAGAAAATCTAAAGTAGTTTTTAATCACATTTATGAGTGTCAGAATAAATACATGGCAAAACCACTGAATCTGCTTTGTGTGTGTGTGTGTTTTATTTAGAAAACTTGGTTTGATACTATGAAAAAATCATTCAGAAATCTTTATGAGAGTAAGGGCAAAGCAGCTTCTTTCAGCTTCAGCACTGGCTTATGCCATTTTAAAGTCCTGTGAATCGTTTCCTTAAATCTCTACAGAGCACATGTGTTTCATATATATTCATATTCCAAGGTATAGCTTACACTATCCTTTTAAATTAAATATATTCCATATAAAATTATATATTTATTAAAGAAAATTTCATTTACTTACCTATATATCTTATCCTGAATCCCTTTTTATTGGTGCCATGATCTGCTGACCACCGGAGAAATACTTCGTGTCCATTGCTAGTTATATTTAGAGAAGATGAATAGTCCCCACTGAGAGAAATGAGTAATGGGCTATGACTATTTGGTCCTTGATACAAGGAAGAAAAAAAAAGGAAAGTGCAAGAGTTACAAAGTTTAAAATAACACCCCATATATCATATACATACACTTTATATACGTAGAAAACATCCTCCAAGCAAGTGGTAAATTAATGTGAAATAAAAATAGAAATTGACATTACATTATGCACTGGAGAATACATATTTTTTCAGAAACAAAATTACTTATAAACATAATTAATGCAGTACAATTCTGTAACACAGTAATCCAAAAGCTCTTTTTAACACAATAAAATCAATTAATTGCTTATTTAGTATTTTCTTGTATTGAGAAATTATGGTATGCATAAACAATAGTGATTACACAGCTGTAATGTAAAATATATATATATATATATACACATAAAAGTATCATCCAAAGTTGTCCTATAGTTACCATCAAACACCTCGAGTATATCAAATTCCTTTTCTGTCTGGAAAAATTCGAAGAATATGCTGATATTATAACCCTTTTCCACAGTAATGGTCCACGCACACATCTGGAGATTTGGGTAGCTGTCAGGATATCCAGGGCTCAGTATTACTCCTGTTGAATCCAGGCGCATTTCATTGGCTGGGCAGAGCACTGCAAAATAGAAAAATTAAGAAAAAAAATTTAAAGCCCACTATTTCTGCTTCATGTGATTGACAAGATATTTCTGAATTTAAAAGATCTGCATTGCTCATTTTATTTCCATAACTACTGAAAGACTGACAACATTACAGAAACAAAGTCAGTTAGTAGAAAAGAAAATCTAAAGTAATGTTCATCATGGAAATAACTCCTGCAGCCCTCAGCATTTATCAATTCATGACATTTTTCTTTTTTCATTATCTAGAAGATTATTCTTGTAGGTTGTACTCAAATACTAAATTGTTGCATTGTTCAAGAAGTGAACCACCGAATCTCCTCGAGCCCCACCTCACAGATTACAATTACTGTCAGCAATAATTCTAGGTAAATTAATGCACTGAAAGCAAAACTTGAAGACATTGTTATTTTTAGTTGTCAGATTCTAAATAGAGAGTAATCAATCCCTCTCACAATTTGAACAAAGTAGTGCCTAAATTTTGAGATCCTCAATCAAGCTACAAGAAAGCTGATGCACCAACATGCAATGTAAGGGCTACTCAACATGCAATGTAAGGGCTACTCCCAAGAATTTTGAGGGAACTGGCAGATGTGCTGGCCAAACCCCTTTCCATCATCTTCCAGCAGTCCTGGATGACTGAGGAGGTTCCACTGGACTGGAGGCAGGCTGATGTTGTGCCCATCTATAAGAAGGGGTGCAGGGAGGATCTGGGGAACTACAGGCCTGTCAGTCTGACCTCAGTACCAGGGAAAGTCATAGAGCGGGTGATCTTAATTGCGATCATGAAGCACTTGCAAGAGAACCGGGTGATCAGGCCCAGTCAACATGGGTTCAGGAAAGGCAGGTCTTGCCAGAGTAACCTGATCACCTTCTATGACCGAGTAACTAAACTCTTGGATGAGGGAAAGGCTGTGGATGTGGTCTTCCTGGACTTTAGTAAAGCCTTTGATACAGTTTCTCACAGCATTCTGCTTCGGAAACTGTCGGCCTCTGGCCTGGACGGGTGCACACTCTCCTGGGTGAAAATCTGGTTGAATGACCGGGCCCAGAGGGTGATGGTAAATGGAGTTAAATCCAGCTGGAGGCCAGTTACAAGTGGGGTTCCCCAGGGCTTAGTCCTGGGTCCAGTCCTGTTTAATGTCTTTATCAACGACCTGGATGCAGGCATTGAGTCCTCCCTTAGCAAGTTTGCAGATGACACCAAGCTGGGTGGAAGTGTGGATCTGCTGGAGGGTCGGGAGGCTCTGCAAAGGGATCTGAACAGGCTGGACTACTGGGCTGAGACCAATGACATGAGGTTTAACAAGGCCAAATGCCGGGTCCTGCACTTGGGGCACAACAAACCTAAGCAGAGGTACAGACTAGGAGAAGCCTGGCTGGAAAGCTGCCAGGAGGAGAAGGACCTGGGGGTGTTGGTTGACAACCGACTGAACATGAGCCAGCAGTGTGCCCAGGTGGCCAAGAAGGCCAATGGCATCTTGGCTTGGATCAGGAACAGCGTGACCAGCAGGTCCAGGGAGGTTCTTCTCCCTCTGTACTCGGCACTGGTGAGACCGCACCTCGAGTACTGTGTTCAGTTCTGGGCCCCTCACCACAAGAGGGATGTTGTGGCTCTGGAGCGAGTCCAGAGAAGGGCAACAAAGCTGGTGAAAGGGCTGGAGAACAAATCTTATAAGGAGCGGCTGAGAAAGCTGGGGTTGTTCAGCCTGGAGAAGAGGAGGCTGAGGGGAGACCTTATTACTCTCTACAACTACCTGAAGGGAGGTTGTGGAGAGGAGGGTGCTGGCCTCTTCTCCCAAGTGACAGGGGACAGGACGAGAGGGAATAGCCTTAAGCTCTGCCAGGGGAGATTTAGGCTTGAGATTAGGAAAAAATTCTTCACGGAGAGGGTGGTTAGGGATTGGAACAGTCTGCCCATGGAGGTGGTTGAGTCACTGTCCCTGGAGGTGTTTAAGGTGAGGGTGGATGAGGTACTTAGGAGCATGATTTAGGGATTGGTGGGAATGGTTGGACTCGATGATCCAGTGGGTCTCTTCCAACCTGGTTATTCTGTGATTCTGTGATTCAGACATGACGCCTTTGGTCTAAATATTAAGACACACTTCAGGCTGAAAGTTTGTCATCACTAGGAGGAATTAGACAAGAAGATGGCTTGTACTAATCCAGCTACTTAGTTTTTAGATTCATAGAAACCTCAGAAAATATTAGGTTATTGCCTTTACATGCAACAAAAATCACTTGAAATGCTATTTTTCCTTGACCACAACTAACACAGTGCCATTTCTTCCCTATCCCTTACAAAAAGAAGCAGCAGAGCTCTTAAAACCAAAGCCTATGGCTATCAGTCAAGACAGTGGTGTTATAATCCTGAACAAGCAAGGGAATCTCAGTCTGATTTTGATCAATTCATCTGAATGCTCCTCCTTTTACAAATGTATAATGGTTCACTATATAACGAACAACTTTCTAATGAAATAACGTTCAATTAGAAGGAAAATAAAAATGTAATTTCTGCTCCATTTAAAATTAAAAATCCAGACATCACCCTGATATGTAACTATATGTGTATATATTTATTTTAACTCTATATTCCTTATCATCCTTATTTTTTTGATAACAGCACAACAGATGCATAAATGAGTCATATATTTTATGTGCATGTGGAATCTACATCTATAAACCTCTTCTGTTTTATTAAAGCTTTGTATGAGAGATTTTTTGCTATACATTCCCTTTTATCTTCCACTCTCAAGCTCAGACAACTGGATACTTTCCTCCTTCTAACACAGAGACAGAATATTTCCCTGATGAGAAGATGTAAGTCAGTTGAAGACACTATAAAAAAATAGTTCTTAATTGCTGATGGCCTTTTTCCCCAAATTTAATTCTGGGAATTAAGAAAAGATATATGCTTTATCCTTTTCTCTAAAACATTGCTAGGAGAGGCTAGACATACTAGACCAGACAAGAAGGACATTGAAGCTCTGAAGTGTGTCTAGAAAAGCAACGAAGCTGGTGAAGGGACTGAAGAATAAGTCTTAAGAGGAGGAGCTGAGGGAAGTGGAGTTGTTTAGCCTATATAAAAGAAGGGTAAGGGGAGACCTCATCAACTACCTGAAAGGAAGTTGTAGTGGGGTAGGTGCTGGTCTTTCCTCCCAAGTGATAGTCAATAGGATAAGAGGGAATGGCCTCCAGTTATGCCAGGGGAATTTCAGATTAGACATTAGGAAAGTTTTCTTCACTGAAAGGGTAGTCAGGCATTGGAACAGGTGCCCAGGGAGGTGGGTGAGTCACCATCCCTGGAGGTATTTAAAAGAGAGGTAGATGAGGTGCTTAGGGATATGATTTAGTGGTGGACAGGTACAGTCACACACAATGATCTCGAAGGTCTTTTTCAATGATGACTCTGTTACTCTCGTATTGACCTTAACAATAAGGTAATGTTATTTCTTCCTATTCACAGTTTTTAATAAAAGGAGGAAAACATAAACACGGAGGCACACACTGATACACAGAAAACCTATTCTTTAGAACACATAGAAGGAAAATAGAAGCTCCGAAAAAAGATGTCATGATCTTTTTGACCTTAATCCATGCCATGTTAATTTAGCATTTTTTAAAATTTCCACATAAGCTTTCATACTAGTATGTCCTAAATAAAATGCAACAATGTCATTATTTATTAACATAGACTCTATCAAAAAAAACAACTATGAAATTCTTTTCACACAGTAGAGCAGTAATCCTTTAACCTAATAAAATTCATTAAAATGTTGCTAAGATTTTGCATTCATATTTACCATAATGAATTGATAATATTGGGAATAGCACTAAAATGTCTGAAATATTTTCAGTAGACCATCCCATGTAAGAGTATTTAAGGCACCAGCATGCAGTTGGTAGGGAAAGAAGAAAAGAAGGAAGAGAAAAACCTTGACAGGTAGGTGGTGATCCATCCATCTGAAGCCTTTCACCTAGTCTGCATGTCAGAATCTCATTACCAACCAATGTGAAGCCTGGTTGACACTGGTATCTTATTATGTCTCCTGTTCAGGAAAACAAAACAAGATAAAACACAAACAAACAAAAGAAACAGCAATTAACCAGGACTTTTAGCTTTGAAAGCATTATTGATTAATAGAGTTTCTTACAGACTTGTATAATGAGCTAAATGACCCCTGGCATAAACTACTTTGTTTGGTCTGAGAAATGCAGTAAATAGCATTGTGTTGTATACTATGCTACATCTGTCACTGTTTTCCACCACATTATTAGCTGGATAGTTTGCTAATTTTTCTGGATTTGACGGATGTTATGTGAGCCATATGCCCACAAAGCTTTAAGCAATATAATTTATTGGATAACCATTATGGAGCTAAATAAATAGATAAGATCAACTGAGTAACTCATACAATCCTTGAAAAAAAAATAAAATAAAAGGAACTGGATTTAGTTGATAATATTTAAACTGGGCATGCTGAGAGCGAAAAAAATTAATTTTTGATTATTAAATTAATAATTCATATGTTATTATGTACCAATAGAAGTAAAAATTTGTGCAACCTAGGAGTTCTCTTTGGTTTGGATAACAGGAGAGGGGACATAATCTGAACAAAACTAGCTCTTCAAACATCTGACACCTGATCATATAAGACATATTTATTTGAATTACAGGTTGCAAAGAAATGTTATTAACATGTCTTAAAAGGTCAAAATCTCCTTCTCAAATCCTCCTAACTTTTACAAATTTTATTGCTCCCTTCGGGTAACAGAATCTTAATTCTCCTAAAGAAGGTACCATTGTCTACCTGTTTTATGTGGGTTTTGTTTGTCTTTCTTCCATATAATACAATGTTTTATATTAGAAATAATGAAAAAGAAAGTATTTTAAAAAGGAATTAATTGGAAAGGTATTACCATGTTACTTATATGTGATCTATGAAATATAGATGGGATTCAGGAATTATAAGGATAGGAATGACTTCTTAAAATTTTTATTTTCAATAATAAATCTAACATATTACAGGCAAAAAAAAATTGTGCATAGTAGTCCTTTATTTTGAAACAAATGTTGATTTTATTTTCTTTTGTATTACCTATTTCAAATTCATCATCCTCACTTAGAATTTCAGCATTTGGAATATTTGTTGGAGGCTGGCACACCCGGAGCTGATAGGCTATAAAAAAGAAGAAATACAGTTGACACTCACATACTTAAGACAGTCAACATAGCCATGCAAGCATAACTGACTTAATAACCATATTAAAAAAATAAAAACAAACATCTTTTCATTTACTTTTAAATTTAAGATAATCAAAAGTAAGAAAAATATAAATTTCAAAATTAATGAAAAACTGGAAGTTGCTTCTGTGTTCTTATTGATTTAATTTCATTGGCAAATACCTTTTCATAAATAACCTAAGAAGCTTAGAAATGGTTGCAATTTTACTCACTTAAGTGATATCTTCTGAAAAGCAAATATTTTTTCATATTCTGCAATTGTTGTTTGTCTTTTTACAATATTTACTGCTGAACTCTTCTGCTTTTGAAACTTTATAATAAAGGCAAGTTTTAGAATCCAAAATATACTATCCAGAGACAGCATAACTGATGGACAGAAGCATTTTGAATTATTTCTCTGTAAATTAGTATTTGTGGAACGTATCTGACCTGCTGATGGGGTCAGAGAATAATTTCACTTTCAAACTTCTCATTTGAATCTCACAGGAAATAAGTTTCTGAGTTTTTTCACCTGTATGTAATACCCAGGCAAAATAATTAGGTGAAACAAATTATAAGAAATACAAGAGTCTGAAGAAGCTATAAAGCTTTATTTTTTTTTCTATAGAGAAATTTTCAGAATGAGCTTGTGTTTGGACAAAGACAAAATTTCCTTCAATCTCAATGCAATTATGACAAAAATCCAGTCAAAGCAATCACAGCATGCTTTAATTTGTACACTGAGATTGATCAATGAGTCAACTATGCCTGGCTTTCACTAATATTACATTTTCATGTAGCATCTGTCAGTAGCAAGGAAACATCATCTACTCATGTCAGATGACAATTCAGCTTCAGTCACACACATCTTTGTCACTTGCTGCTCTGCTTGGAACCGTTAGTAATCAAATTGGTCAAACTTTTGTCTATCACAAACTTTATCTTTTATCCAGATAATATCTTTTGTTGCTGTTGAGTATCCCATATTCAACATCTTCTTATTCCACTCCTTTTTGTCAATTATATAATGAAGAACCAGTTAAATCAGTGAGTCAGAAAGCTAACATCCTGCCTTATGATAAAGTAATTTAAAATAAAACACACCAAGCAAACATGGAACAGTTGTTCTATTTGCATTAAAAAAAAATAATAATTACCGGAATAATTAAAAAATTGATTCAATAAATAATTGATATCAGTTTTCTCAAATGGCTCTAGTTTAGTGATATAATTCATTTTAACCTCCAAATTATCTATTTCAAATAAATATGGTTCCTCTCACCGCCTTGCCTTTATTGCTATAAATGGTATGAAGTTGATAGGAAGGATCACAGGCTCAAGGATACTAAGAGGTTTATACATCTTGACAACACCAATCCAAAACCTGTTTTAAGCTTCTTCATGAATAATCCTTTATGCTGCTCAGTTTGCATCTTTATGATACATCAGAGCCCTTGCTTGTAGAATGACACTGCCCACAATAACAAAAGAAACATGTACAAGTAGATCATGTTCTTCAGAGGCATTGTATGAGCATTTATATATATGTTTAGTCATACAATGATACATTTATATATTCCAATGTATATCAATTCATTTATTGATGTACACAAACCTTCAGTTTGTCATTCTCAAAGTGCTATTTGCAATTTAGGTGCCCAGATTTGGAATGAAAGTTCTGACCTCCCTCTGCCTAATCCTGCTGGAAATTATATTCAGTAATCATGTTGCTGTTGTTTATTTCATTGTAGGATTTATGTCTCTTTTATTTTGCTTTATTTTCTTTAGATTAATATTCCTTTAATCTGTGCAGTTCTGTCTATCTGTATTCATCTTGGCCTTAACTAAGTTGAAGAGAAAGCCTTCTAGTTCCAAAATCTGATCAAGATCCAGAAAACAGACTGTAGTCTGTCCACATTTCCTGGAACAGTCAATCCAATAGGCATTCACAGAGTGCCTGAAACCACCCTTCTGGATCTGTTGCCTTGTAATGATAGGAATGCAAAAGATACCTGGCCACAGAAGGTTTGAATGACTATAAAAAGAGATGTGTTAATTAACTAATATATTAAGAATTTGGTGTATTAATACTTATAAGTTTTCTTTCAGTGAGTATTTAGTTCAACATTTAACATTAAATAAACAATATACTTCACTATCATTGACATGTCTAAAGTAATAGTACTTTCTTCAAAATATTCAAATATCTATGAGAAATTTTATGTAATCCAGAGACTTTTAGATTAAAAAGGAATTTTAGAAGCATTATAAGCAGTGAGAAGATGAGCACCTCAAACACCAGGGTCTTGACACTACATTCCTTGCTCATGTCTCTTCACATTGTATTCTTTTTTTCATGACTACTAGTAAATTTAATATCTATTCAAAATGATAGCTTGGTTTCATCATTCATATTTGTCTTTCATATGTTCGCATTACAGTGGTGGTGGCCAGTCATATTAATAATACAACTCTTCTTGGAAAAAGTAATTTAAGTAATTTTTTTCATGAGTTTTCTTCCTGCAATAATCAGTACAGACAGGGAAAAAGTGCAATTTGTCACACTTACCATGGTAACTAAGTACAAAGAAGCCACTGGTTGTAAAGTCGCTGTGGAACTTAATCAGAATCTGATTGGAAGTGCTATACACTGATTCCAATGCAGTGTTGCCACTAAACTGTCCAATTTGAGGAGAAGTTTGGTCTGGTCCATCCCTAAGGAAAACAGACACAAAAAAGGGTTTTTTTGTCCAAACGAATAATTTAATTTCTCCAAATTCTAATATACTGTAGTAAAATTTATTTAGATTATCCGAAAAGGCATGATTCATCCACAATCAGATAAAATAGATACTAAGGGATGAAACCCTTCTGAAATTCTACCTGTGGATTTGAGTATACCAGGTAGTGTCTTAAAGGACCATCAAAATTTATGAGAAAGCAAAATGTTCCATTCAACCAACTTTTGGAAGCAATATTCTTTTTTTAAAACAAAAATTGCAGCAAGCTCAAACCGATTGAATTTGTGATTGTACTTCCTCTTCCTACCAGAAACTCTGTTCACATTTACTTGTCTATGCCTTCAAATGTGGCTATCAGAAAATAAACAAACCTAATACTCATAATTTCCTCCAGTCTTCTGAATTTGGACATTTCTAGGAAAATTAAGTGATGAAGACTATTTAATTTTTAAAAGACAATATGTGAATATTTGCTTCACTAAAAACCAAAAAACCCACAGACTGCTAAATATAAATAGAGTCTCTCCTTTTACAAACTCTAACAGTTTTTAAATAAATCAGTTTTGAAGAAATTAAGTAAGTGTTGCTGTAGTTTCTTGTATTGACGCTCTAAAATAATGATACACAAAGCTGCAAGTGCTAATTGCCACTCTTCAGTACTACTTCTACTACTTGTTGATACTGTCATAGCATACTGCTGAATGTTTTTCTTCATTGAGAAACTGAAGCACTCTATTATGGTTTTCGGATTCTTAAGATAAAGACTATGAAGCTTCACAGTCAGTGCTATCTAGAGAGAATGGCATATTGGAAAACATGGAGTAGTGCAAATCATTCATTTCCCCTTGACAGAACAACAGTGTCAAGGCAGAAAATGCAGATATACTCTTTTTAATTCATATTATGGGATAGTGTCACATGAAGATTAAATAAATGCCACAAGTGTTTTCTTACCATACAGTTATGAAATCATATATTGGTTCGGTTTGAAGAACTGTGAAATTGATGTAGATTCCATTTCCAGGTGGTACTCTCACAAGCCAGAAGCAGTCCTGGAAGTTTGGATACTCATCAGGATATCCTGGAGAGTATATGGTGCCATTCATTGCAGTTATATTTCCTCCACAGAGGGCTAAAAAAAGACATTTGGCTTTAGAAAAGTGCTAGATGCTTCTTTCATTTTCCTCAGAACATTTAAAAGTCATTTAAACACATTTGGTACAGTATAACTAAATTATTTTAAACCATTGTTGTGTATAGAAAAAAAAAGATTGCACTAAGCTTTTTGCAGAGAGACAGAAATCTATTCTGACATTATTGGTCAAATTTAAAAGAAAACAAAAGTAGTTCTGATGTCATAAATACTATCAGAACTAGAACCAAAGTAATATTTGTATACTGAGTTAAATTATTTCCTGCAGAATTGAAAACCACTTTGATATGGCTTTGTGTAAATGTCAGCTAGAAATCAGCAGTGAAACACATTATTTGCTTTCATTTACTGTTGCAGGAAGCCAATCAAAATTATCAGGCAAGAGAAGATATATACTGAGTTCATGGTGGGTGGGTGGGTGAAAACTAGAGAAGAATTTGAAAATGAAAATATTACGTGCAGGATTATCAGCAGCAATTTTGCATTTCTTATGTTAAATTCTGGTAGACATAGTAAGAACTTTTTCTGTAATTCTTGATTAAGTGCACAGCTTTTAGACTTCATACAGTGCAAGGTGGACAGTATAGCTTTTGGACTTTCATAACTATGAATTTCAGAGAAATTTTTAGTTCAAAATATATGATTTTCTCCCCAGGGGTTTCAGATACATTTTGAATATGACACCACCCAATTATTACAGAAGATAAATTATGTTATAGAACCCTAAAACTGTATAATTTACTTTATTTTGCATACATTCTTCCCCATTTCACCCCAAATGAGCATGGAATGGCAACACAGATTCCCTAAGATATGCTTTACAACCTCTAACCAGTGACCAGGTTGTTGGAAATATAGCTTTGATCTATAGGAGAGATGTATTGTTTCTATTTAGGTAAAGCGTGTGTTATGGTTTATATATACACTTTGGTGCTGAACTGTAGTGTAAGGTGACTTTCATAGCCATGCCTCATCCATTTAGACTCAACAGCTAGTATACAGTTTTTCTTCAGCTTTTAGTTTCACAGTCTCAAGGGGTTTTGAGCAGTGCAGACTGAACTGATTTTGCAAAAGTGTTTTAGGGGACTGAAGGCATGGAAGGGTGATTGTCAGGCAGACAGAGTTTTGGAAAAGGAGAGGAAACATTCTAAAAGGATGAAGTGAGGGAGATGAGTTCGGAAGGGTCAAAGAATGTCAGAGAGTGCTGAGCACAGGGTAGAGGGATTTTAAGTACATGGGAATGCAAGGAGTATAAAATTGTTTAAAGAGAAGCCACATTTAGTGATATTTGATTCAGATTGCCTGCTTTGAGAAGTCTGAGGCATTAAACGAGCCCTAATATATTCTGCCTTGTGTAGAGTTAAAACTAAATGTGGAAATAAGGCCAAATGTGGGGAGGAATGGAAAGCCTAAAGTTTTCCGAGTACAAGGCAGTTTTTCTTTAAAAGCAAAGTCAGTGGAGATGCAACGTGCACAGGGGCAACATGCATTTCATCAGAAAGGAATGCAGCAAGGACATCTAACCCTGTGAAATGGGGTCTGAGACTTTCAGAGACAGACATAGCTAGCCCTTGCTATCAGCAAGGATCAGCAAGAAGCATGGTACAACTCCCCAGTTATTTTCCAGGAACATGAATTGCAGCTGCCACTCTGACAACCTTGCTCTCCAGTTGACCTGTACTCATTGTATCATTGTAATATCATTATGATACTAAAACACAACTCTATATCAATGCACCCACATCCTCCCTGCTTCTGAGGCAAACCACTCCCAGAACTACTCCTACTGGACATGCACAGTTAAGTTTTGTCAAGCAAAGTGAGAACTTTTTCTCCACCAACTAGTCAGGTTTACATAATGACTTCAGTCAATCAAGCTCCACCTAAATTTCCACAAATTATTATAATAATCCAATACAAGGTGGGGGGAAGCAGTGGGGAAATCCTACCATCAACCCTTTGCAGGGATCAATTGATGAATTGATCTCCGTTTTCCCTTCCATTTCGGAACACCCTTGGTATGGTACAATTTCTAATCCCATATTACCTATCACTATCTTTCTGTACTTTAATCTTATCTATATATTTTCTACCTATGTGTTACTTTATTTACATCTGAGTGTTATTGCTACATATTTATCATTGCTTGCTGTGTTCGTGTATACATTCAAGTATTGGGTCATATATTGGGTTCATATTTTTGCAAATAGTATCTTATACACAGTCACCACAGAATCCTTATTTAGTCATGACTTGTTATAATCACTTATTTTTAATAAAGTTGACTTGTTTGAGCATGTACAAGTCTCAAGAATCTTATTAACTGTTTAAAGGGAATTAAAACGAGTTTCTGATTTAAATTCACCAAACTAGACAAGATTAATTGTCCTTGTGAGATTGCTGTAAGAGTCTAAAGTGAAGAGGTAAAGAGTAAGATGGACAAGATTAATTGCCCTTGTCTGATTGCTCAGTGTTTACTGTATTCTGACAAGCTGGATGGTTTATTTTCATTCTTACAAGATTGTTGGAGAAAGTAAGCAGGGTAGAGCAGACTACATAATAATTGTCCTTGTGTGATTGCTCAGTGTACCCCACTCTGGTAAGCTGAGCAGTTTATTTCTACTCTTGTGAGATTGTCAGATACATGGTTAAGCAGATTGGTAAACTGTCTCTCTCTTCCCACTCATATGTTCACTTAAAACACGACACCTTACCATAAAGATACTAAAGAAAATAAAAATTTAAAACATACTGTAAATTTCTGGCACTAAGCATATATAAAAAAAGCCCACTTAATTATAATGCTTTTGAACACAAGTCTTTATCTCAAATAAAATCAAGCGTAACTACAAGAAAGAAAAAACAAACCCTCGGAAACATCAGTAGCATACAACAATGTCAAAAAAACTCTTAACAAAGAAATATCATGGTAAATATCTGCACAAAACCCCATGTAATTTAAGAAATTTCTCTGGGAGCTGAGTAAAGTTAGTAGTCTGTAATCGTGCAGCACACCTGTTAGATCTCCATTATCAATTATGTTGAGTTTTTTATCTGCATCTTTTCATATTGCATTAAGTAGAAACAAAGAACTTCCAGCCACTGTTCAGGAATACCATCAAAAGTGATACTCAGAATAGCAATATGCTTTGGGCATCTTAGAATTTACTAATTAAATTCTTGGTTTCAGTAAGTTAATTCAAAGAATCAGAATCACCCATTCAGTAAATTATTTGTCTTGATTCTGAGGCACAGATAATGCAACTAAAGCTAATTAATAGGGGGAAGCTAAGCTGTTGAGCAGTTAAGACAAGAGCCATTATCATTCCCTCAGGATACAGAAAGCGGGGTTTGAAAATCAACTGTGATAAACTAACTTCTTCCCCTTTCAAAAGACAGACAGTGTAGGTGTCATCTCTCTTTTGCATGATAAGGCTTCTCCTGAATTCAATATGAGATATGCCTTAATTTAGGTACCATATCCCTCAGAAATGTCTGTGGCTTACAGACTCCAGAAAGAATTTTGAGCAATGAGGCTTCAAATGTAAGTACCTACATTTAGGTAGCTGATTCAGAATGCAATACAAAAATTCAGAAAGGAAAAGGAATTGTTTTAACTATTTTTTTAATATATTTTTCCCCATTCATTCCTCTTTTTCTTGCTCAGTATTGAGGATTCTATTCTTAATGCCAAGCTTTTACCATTCAATACAGAGGTAAGACAGGCCTTTAACTTGGGTCCTGAATACTCCTCCTGAAACTGTGGAGGATCTTTACAGCATATGAAAGAAAGCATTCAAAACTTTGTAAAGATCCCATCTTTGTGGAAACCTATGTTTAGGCATACAGAAAACTTTACAGTTAATAAGCTAATTGATAAGTATGCTGGATCTTGTGGTCCCAGGCTTGTAGGATTTTGGGATGACAGTTTTGAATATGAAATGTCTCCACTGTGTCTATGTTTTTCAAGGAACCTAACATTGCCGTCTCAGTGTTGCCATAATTGTGACAAATCTAGAGGTTCCAGAAGAAATTCAGTCCTCAGTTCCATAAACAGATTTTGTGGTGCACAGATACATCTCAAAGAGATGTATGTGTTAATAAAACATCCATCCTTGTCTGTCTGAGAGACTGACAGCATTAGACACCTGACCTTCTTTGGTCTGTTCTTTAGAAACTAGTTCTTTCCAAAAAAGCTACAAATAAGAAAAAAGCTTCTACATTATCACCACACACATGCATTCTGTCTCCTTAAAATTTTAGCTATGTGTAAGTCACAGTTCCTTGAATCTGCTTACATATCAGTGTAAAACAAAAAAAAAAAAGTAAATATTAAAAAGAATAATCTAAAAAAATCCCATTTACCAAAAATATACGTAGAAAAGACTTCACACAACATTGACTGGAATACAACTGCATCTTATGCCACATCTGTGATTTCTTTCTAATCAATGAGAAAGAACATAACTGGCCAGTGTTGGGAAATTCAATATTTCAATCATTTTTTCTTGATTCAGTGCTGAGCTTTTACTCTGTAGCACCACCTAGATTAAAAAGTGTCACAGGTCTTCACACTCTAGACTTCAAGGTCAACATAAAAAATAAACTTATTATCCTAGATAAGTTTACAGAGATTCCATATTTCTTTGAAGCATTTCACCTTCTCTGCAAAAATTTTCATGTTCAAAATGGAATACTACCTCTGCAAAGACCACAATATAAAAATACAGGTCTCTGTAAATTGAAAAGCTGAAATTATTTCAGTTAACAGTACTTAAGCAGACTTACAAATAATGAAGGGTTCTGAGGTTACCCACAACATACCTTCGCATCTGGGGAGAGGATGATTCCAATTACGGCTGATGCCATGAAGACAAGTCAGAGCTGAATTTCCAATTAACGTGTATCCAGGAAAACACTCAAATGAAATAGTTTGTCCCACAGTAAAGTCATTCCCAATAACAAAACCATTACGAAATGGTCGAGGGTCAGGACAGCTTTGTAGCTGATATGCTGAAATAAATAAATAATAGGGAAAATATAAATACAATATACATTCTTATTACTTCAAAAATAAAAGTTTTTCAGTAAAATAAAAATAAAAAATCATGAACATCCATACGTCTTACGTTCCATCATGGTGATAGACTAAATCACTGGTCCTATACCAAGAGAAGCAATGAAAACTTTCCAGAGCAATTCTGGAAATATGCATCAAAATTAATTTCCAATTCCACACCTCGTAATGAGAACATAATGCTAAAACCAAAGTTTGTAATGTATTTGTTGTCTAAAAAAAACCCAACTCAGCATCCTACCCTACATATTTTTGGATCAGAGACTATGAAGGCAAAAATGAGACTAGCCTCTTAATATTATCTCTTAATTTTAAAAGTATGGAAGTACTGCACTAGAGAAGAAGAGAGTAGAAGGGAAATTTGAATTGAAGATTTCTGCACTTAGATATTGAAAAAGATAAGCCAATAACTGACTCTTTTAAGACTACAATTTGCTTCCAAGAGTATCCTAAACAAAATGTATCCCAGTTGCTGACAGTGAAAATTAAAAAGGCTGTAGAAGAGTAAACTAGAAGCATGGGAAAAAACTCTAAAAGTTATAGAAGACTGATGTGATGCTATGACATGTAGGCCAATGTACCTCTAAGGAATGTGCAGAATTACAATAAATAGGAAAAGCAAATCAAGTAACCTATGCTGCTAATTGAGTGATGAGTGCAGTATTATGGAGCAGAGAAAGGCCGAAACTAAGAAGCCCTTTCAGACCAAATAGGAGTCTAAAACATAGGAGGTGGGATCTAAAATGTCTGAAACAACCAAAAGCCCTAAAGTGAAAGGCATGGCATATAGCAACAGCATGCAGTATTGCCAAGCAACAACCTTACCAAGATTGAGAGGGCAGAGACTTCCAGGTGGAAAGAAGCACAGGTTCTCAGATATTAAAATTAAGCACCATAAAAGAAAAGTATAATCAGGAGAAAATAAGTATGACAGAATGCTCATAGGTAGAAATTAAAACTCCATATATATATATATATATATATATATATTTGCATTACTGAGCTGCTTCTACAAATGTCTGAACAGGAAAGTGATAGTGAACAGGAAATGCTGAATAAAATTAGAGAAGCTATGAAAAATATGACAGATAGTAGTAATGGAGTACCCAAACATCTGCCTCAGCAGGATGAGTGGAAGAAATAGAATTATGAATGGAGGAAATAATTAATAATTGTTCCCTAGAACAAGTAGTTTGAGAGCTCCAAAGAAAAGGTGTTATTTCAGACCTGAACTATTTTGGTACTCAAGCCTTAGTTTGAGAAGTATTCACAGGAGAACTGCTCCATAATAGCATTCATAATGCTGTTTGATTGTACTGGGAGGGAACAAGTCAAATAAACCCACCACAAGGATGTTCAATTTTCTGGAAAGGAAATTTTTAAAGAATGAAGTGTTGCAGATTTAAATCTGCTAATTGGCCCTACTTTCAAAGACCATGCAAACCATGTTCTACAATTTAGAATAAAAAACCCCAACTAAAGTAGTTCAGAAAAATGCCTGTGAGACTCAGTAATAAAGTTAAAGAAGCTTCAACAGGGGAAAAATGGCATTTAACTAATGAAATTCTGTCATTCTGAAACATCGGAAAAGATAGCAGGTCAAATTTAAATAGAAAATACAAAAAGCAAAAGTAATTTGAAAAAAGTCTTGCAGAAGATATCTCAGCTGGTCATAAAAAAAATGACAACATCAAAGCAAGAAGTCAATCAAAGAAGTAGTGGGACAATTCATAACAAATGAGAAAAAAATGTTTTATGGATTAGGATGCCATAGAGAGAAAATATTCCATAAATACTTTGTATCTGTCTTTACTGCTGCAGATGATGTAGAGATTGCCAAACAAGCTGTGGTGTTTGTGTTACACAGGTCTAAGGCACAAGATCAATTTAAAGTAAATAAAATGTACTACATGAAATAGGTAAGGCAAAGGACCAAGCAAATGGGTTTAACCCAGAATAGCTGCTGAATCAAGATATATAACACATCATTTCATGATCTGATCTTGGGAAGTGGTGATTTTCCAATGTAAATCACATCTATCTTTAGATGGAATCCTTGAAACTAAAAATCAGTGAATTTGACCTCTGTACCTCGTTATATCATAATAATAATTATAATCATGAATAACATGACTGAGCACATGGCTAACAGTTTCTTGGGAAAGAGGTTGGGGGCAATATGACTGAAGTTCTCAAACATTATGAAGGCAGTGGAAAGTCTGAATATGAAACCGTCACCAAATCCCACAGTAATAGAATTACCAAAATGATTACTGTTTCTATTAATAGCAATAATAGTATACACTCTTAAGTCTGTTACTGCCCTCTTAGCAGGAGATTTTAAAGTTCCCTTGCTCCTACCAATTGTAGCATATTCCAAATAAGAAGTGGATAAAATCTTAGCAGGCAATTTAAGTAATAAATTGACTTTTTCTTTAAAGATAACATTTTCTATAGTGACACTTCCAGAATGTCACTTAGAGTTCAAGTCAGTTTGGACTTGTTACTGCTGAAAGAGTAATAGGTGACTGCATTAAAGTAAAGACTTTTTGAATAATAATCCTTTGACATTATTCATATAATGAAAACTGCTATACATGAAAATATACATTTGACTTCTCGTGAACAGTGGTGACCTTATCCCTTTTAAATAAATCTGCAATTATATAAAAAGAATTATGATCTTTCAGTCTTCACCAGCTCATCATGACCTATTTGAGTACAACAGAACAAGAACCTTCCAGTGATATTGCCAACTAGGAAATAAAAAGGATTTTGAGATTTCTGAGTAGACATTATTCTATACTAGCCTACAGTATTCTAAAACAATATTTAAATCTTGCCCTACCAGAACCCAAGATAAAAAAAACCACTGAGATTCCAATGTGCTTAAAATGATCAAACAATAGAGATGATTACTTTGTAAAGCCATGCAATGTAAATTAATATGCCAACCAAATTCAGATATGGGAAAATATCTGTTTGCCTATATTTGGACTGGTTTTAGAGAATAGACATTACTATTCCTTTTGCATCTTAATTTCATCCATTCTTTGGTTTGATCTTCATGTGTAACACCTCAGTTTGAAACACACAAATCTTTTATTTCGTGTTTATCTTTTAGGAATGCCAGAAAGAGAAACAGCCTTCAACAGCCAACATTTTCTCACACAAGAATGTCAAAATCTCACCTTGATATACAATATGAAATCCTTGTTTGTTCTGTGAGTAATCGCTGTGAAAGTATAGGCTGGTTTCATGAGTTGTGCTGAAAAGAGAGGCTGGTAGCTGAGGGCCACTGAGTCTCCCAATAACAGTGCTAGTTTCTGTAGATCCACTCCTAACTTCTAAGTAATCATGTATGGTCTCCGTTGAGAAATTCACAAATTGCAAATGGACACCTGAAAAACATCATTATTGAATAAAATCCACCAGTTTCAATATCAGGAAGGAAAATAAAGTACATATATTTTACACTGATAATAGAAAATAATGTAACCATTTTAAATGCACGTATTCAGTTCATAGGTAGAGTCGGTGGAATTTAGTCTGAAGTCTTCTTTCTACTCATGGATTACTAATTCTGAGAGCCCAGCAAGGTAAGAAATGTTGACTGTGAAATACTAGCATGGTCTTAGGCACTGAACTGCAGATTATTTATACAACACTTTTTGGCAGATTGTTTTGTAGCAGGCGCTGGAGCAGAGATTCCCCTGCAGCCTGTGGTGAAGGCGATGGTGAGGCAGGATGGTCCCCTGCAGCCCGTGGAGGTTAATGATGGAGCAGATATCCACCTGCAGCCCTTGGAAAACCGCACGCTGGAGCAGGTGGATGCACCCAAATGAAGTTGTGACCCGTGGGAAGCCTATGCTGCAGCAGGCTCCTGGTATGACCTGTGGGTCCCTGAAGGAGGTTTGCTAACAGGACATCTGTCTACAGGAAGGGTCAGAAGGAGGATCCAGGGAACTACAGGCCTGTCAGCCTGACCTCAGTACCAAGAACAATTATGGAGTGGTTCATCTTGAATGCACTCACTAGGCATAACCAGGGGATCAGGCCCAAACAGCATGTATTCATGAAAGGCAGGTCCTGCTTGACCAATCTGATCTCCTTCTATGACCAGATGACCCATCTAATATATGAGGGAAAGACTGTGGATGCTATCTATCTTCACTTCAGTAAAACTTTTGACACCCTTCCACACAGCCGTCTCCTAGAGAAGAATGGTATACTCTGCTGGACAAAAAAACAGTTGTGCAGTTGAGCCCGGAGAGTTGTGGTGAACAGAACTAAATACAGTTGGCAGCCAGTCACAAGCGGCATCCCCTAGGGCTCACTGCTGGGGCCAGTCTTGTTTAATATCTTTATCAATTGTCTGAATGTGGGAACTGAGTGTTGCCTCAATAAGTTTGCAGATCACGTGAAATTGGAAAGGAGTGTTGATCAGCTTGATGGAAAGAAGGCTCTACAAAGGCATCTGGACAGGCTGGATCTATGGGCCAAGCTCAACTTTATAAGGATCAATAATGAAAATTGCTGGCTCCTGCACATGAGTCACAATCCCATGCAACACTCCAGGCTCAGGGAAGAATGGGTGGAAAGCTGCCCAGTGGAAAAGGACCTGAATGTGCTGATTGACAGCTGACTGAACATGAGCCAGCAGTGCGCCTCAGTGGCCAAGAAGGCTAAACATCATCCTGGCTTGCATCAGAAATGTGTGGCCAGCAGGAATAGGGAAGTGATTGTCCCCCTGAACTTGGTACTAGTGAGGCCACACCTCACACTGTGTTCAGTTTTGGACCCTTCAGTCAAAGAAGGATGTTGAAGTGCTGGTGAAGGGTGTGTAAAATATGTGTAATGAGGAGTGACTGAGTGAACTGTGGTTTAGTCTGGAGAAGAGGAGGCTGAAGGAAGACCTCATCACCCTCTACAACTATCTCAAAGGAGGTGGTAGCAAGATGGATGTTGATCTCTACTCCCAGGTAACAAGTGATAGGATGAGAGCCAATGACTTCAAGCTGCACCAGGTTAAGATTGGATATTAGAGGGTCTGGGATCCACAAAGGGGTGCCCAGCAGAAACAAGGGATCTGCAAATGCATGTGTGCTTGTGAACGTAAAAAGTGGTGTGTGTGTGTGTCTGCACTGGTGAAATTCTGCCTTTGCCAGTCCAAAATGTTGAGGGAATTTGGGTTTGCACTTGTGTTTTTATGAGACCTGTATGTAATTGTTGGGGAAGGCAACACCTTCCCTGTGGCAATCTGTCTGACCAATCATGTCAGCATCCTCTGTATGTGCATTTCTATGGTCAGCTTCATTACAGCTTGAATCTGCAAGTGGGAAAATGGCAGTTATGCCCCTTAGCCTGAGCAGAGACCTAAGCATGAGGATGGGCTGGGCAGGAGGATTCTGGGCTGGAGAGGCTGGAGAAGGTGACTGTACCCCTTACATCACTTGATAGTTTTTGAGTGACAAAAAGGTAAATGATATTATCTAACCATTAGTCAGTACTTCTTCCACTAAACATGCAGTTCAATCATTTAATTTTTATACACACACCGGTCCAGATGATGATGTTGCCAACAGAAATTTCTGATTATTTGATTCAGTAGGGAACAGGAAGGTAGCTTATTATCCATTAGCAAGTTATCTCTCCTTATCATGTTATGTATTACAATGATTATGTGGCAGGACAAGAAGAAAATGATCAGCAGCTGAGTAGTTACAGGGCTCTTTTAAGCATTTTCCTGCTTATGCATATTGCTATATGTTGCAACAAAGTAGAATTCTTATTTTGTCTGGACTTAGTGCAAATATGGAATAATAATTGAGTATTTTTATTAAGAAGATGATTGAGTCCCACTGATGTTTCTGGCAAAGACAATCACCACGATTTCATATAAAATTGAAAGGAGAAGTTATAATGTCAGATTAATTATTGAAAAGTCATGAATAATTTTGTAACTCCTGAACTGTAATAGCTAAATAGTGTTCGTCATTGTCTTTTAGAGCTTTGTCCCCAGATACCATGTAAAGTTTATGAATGGTTTTCTGAAGCATGTAACATTTTATATGGTACAGGAAATAAGGTTAGCACATAATTAAATTACTGTTAACTTGGTCACTTCTGTCTTTCTTCACCTGAAGATAGACTACTTGTCTCAGACACCTATTTGTAAGATTGGGTTTTTTTCTAAGGCTATTTATTTCAGTTTGGACACACCTCTTGAATAAGTATTTCATATATTCATCTATAAAATCTAACCATAAATCTCAGAAAGAAGAGTAAAAAAATCATGTAAAATGCCCTTTGAATTTGACTGAAATCAACTTTGTCATTGCTTTAGATTACACTGTTAGATAACATGAAGTAGAACAACTTATGATCCCTAACTTCTAACTGAGAAAAAATCTTGTTGGAAACACTAAAACAAGTGAAAGCCTATAAAGGGTTTCCATTATAGTGTTTTTGAGTTTTTCTGATACTACACAGAAGAGTTAGATGTATGTGCCTCCACTGGACTAGAACCACAACATCACTAAAAACAGCTTTAGCCATCACATTTTCAAATGACATTTTTTTCATTTTTACTTTAATTTTCAATTCATTTTTAATTGTTCCTGTTTAGAAATGGTTAAAAATGTCAAGCACATTTCAATCTGTGTAGTTTTAGTTTTCTTCTAGTAAAAGGGTCATATAGTTTTCTAGCAGGGATCTGCATGTAATCTGAAGATTCCAGAAAGCATAATGACTCACGATGAAACACTAGAAGATGTCACATCAAGCTGTATATCATGTAGGTAACTGAGGAATTATAGTATTTATATTACTTTTATAAAATGCTAATAAAAAAATAAATTGTTGACTGCACTATTTTTACTTTTGAACAAAGTGCAAACATAGTGGTTAGGTTCTGTATGGAAATCCCTATCCTGACATAATGTACTTCCACATATAAATTCTGTTAAATCCATGTTAGTGAATGTTTTATAATATTCAATTTAGACAAACTATGTATAACAATTGGCTTTAATTTAAATGATAAATAAGTCAGGCTTATGAGACTTATAATCAAAATGATCACAGAAGTGATTTTATAAAGAGGAGAGAAAGAATCTGAAAAAATGCGGAAGGAAAAACTAATTGGGATGTCACGTTCAGTTACTGTGAAAGACACAGGAATTCTGCATCACCAAGTAAACAGAAGATGGCTATTCTAAAATAGAAAACACTGAGGCACGTTTGAGAAAACAGTATGCCATTCAAATAGGACATAAAATAACCCTCCCAGTGCATATGCTCCTGTAGAAGTGTCACAATTATAAACCAGACAGGACAATTGTACTAGCCAGGTTTGAACACTGATTTTGCAATGATAGATAGATAAGTTCCATCCAAAGTTACTCAATGGATTAGGCAATGTAATTGAAATGCTGATATTACCTATGCAAAATCATGGTGAATGAGAGAAGTTCTGGTGACCAGAAAATGTCTGAAGGTATATCCACCTTTAAGACAAGAAAGGACCTGTACAATGGCAACTGCAGGTTCACTGTAGTCCACAGAAAGATTATGGGACTTGTCTTACTAGAGGCAATTTCCAAATATATAAAGGATAAAAAAGGACTCAGGAGCAGTGGATTTACTATCAGAAAATCAACTATCGTTTCCTTCTATGACTAAACTGAAAAAGGGAGAATGGTAGATATACTCTCCTTATGCTATGATTTTTGACAGTCCTTTATAGCATGTGCAAGCTGAACACGTATGAACTTGATGAATGGAGAGGAAGTATGTTAAAAATAAATGAAACATCAAATCTCCAATTGTGACAATCAGTCACTCACATCCAGATGGTAACCAGTATAAAGTACATTATTCTATGGGTTGATTTGTGAGCTTACACTATTTAATGTCTTCATGAGAGACCTGGATTATGAGAATACATCCTCAACAAACTGAGGATACTAAAGTAGAGGATGTGGTTGGTACACCAAATGGCACAACTTCTGTCCAGAGAAATACTGAAAAACTTGAGGCTGGTATAAACCTTCTTCAAGGTTTGCACAAGAAGTACAAAGTTCTGCATTTGGACCACAACATCCTTATCTGTGGTTGGCAATTGAGTAGCTGGTCTCCTGAGAAAGATCTGCCAGTTGTAGTAGACTTCATCTAGTGCTACTGACAATTTCACTTTGAGTGGGAAGCTTGCCAGCTTTGGGAGGCTTCTAGTGGTCCAGGAACATTTCTATGTTGCTGTGATACTCACCTAGGATATGTAAAGAAGCTTAATGATAAAATTATTAACTCAAATGTAGCTTTAACTTCTTCTAAACTGACGCTGACTTGTTTTAAAATACTCATAACAGCCATTTATTTTTGTTGCGTTTAAGAACTCACAAAGAGAAAACAAGCTTTAAAAATGACAATTTGTGCTTAATACTAATTAAACATATTGCAGAATATATTAAGTGAAAAACCAAGAACCTTGTACTTTTTTTTATATTCTACACTTCTAAGGCGTTGATAAATTCTTTAAATTAATTATATTTTTTTCCAACATAAATATTCACAATATTTTAAAATCTATGGTCAGTATTTTAAATCTATAAAAAAACCTCAACAAATTTAATCCATGAAATGACACATACCAAAACCAATAGGGAGCTTTATTGTCCACGTGCAATCCAAACTGCTAGGATAGTTGCCAGGAAACCCAGGGCTAAGAATCACTCCACTGAAGTCTGACATGCCACCACCACATTGTGCTACAAAATAATGCAAAGACATTTTTTCAGAGGATAGAATGAGATAAAAATTAATCCAGAACATTGAAGATCCTTCCAACATTAATAATACAAAGAGGCTTATATTTGAAAAATACACAAATATTCCTTTCCTACTAAATATCTGTAAGAAAATAATTTACAAGCAGGTACTTTACTTATATCTATCTACTCTGAATTTTCATCCTAAAAGAGAATATATGTTTACTCTACCTGCATGAACCACCCTCGTGAAGAGGCAAGTGACACTCACCAGCTCATACCAACATTGACACAACTCCATGTTAATTTGCAAAGGAGCATCTGAATAATATAATAATGTATTTTCAAAAGTTTCTGTACTCAAAGCATTTCAAAATGCCTGTAAAACTGTATTTTGATCCTTCTATTCTAAAATGAGATAAACAGCCTTAGAAAATACATACACATATATCCAGAAATTGAACTAAATCCATATTTAAACTTCTTTTTCAAGTAATAAAGTAACTTACATTTGAAGATGTTTATTATGTTAAATACAATTTTGTTTACCAGTTTTGTCTGATTAATAATTGCTAAATCCTTTAAAACAGTGTTAAAAATTATTAATTAAAAAAAAGGAAAACAAAACCACTTAAAATTTCAGCACAGCATCTTTTTCTTCAGAATTTGCCATTGAGCAGTGCAAATATTGTATCAGACTTCCTAGGAATATCTTAATGCATGATGATGGAATCTAGAGACTAACTCCTGAAAAAAAATCTTACAAATATTTGAATCTTGTTGAATAGTTATAAGTCTAAATGAGGGAACTCAGTACCTCATAGAAGGTTTTTAATAGCTCTCAGGATTAAGAACAGGATTAAGAACAGGATTAACTGAATTTATAATCTGTCTTGAAGAAAAATAAAGTTTTAAAATATTTAATGAGATCTACAGAATCCTATTTTTCATACATTTGAGATTACAAATTCAGGTAACTTTTACGTTTGGGGAATCGAAACAAAAAGACATTTCTAGTCAGTAAAAGAGAATGCAAGTGGAAAGAATTTTACATCCCCCACTTTTATTCATTATATAACAAGAATATACTTAGATGTACTTCAGATGTTTCATTTGGGCTTCTGCTAGGATTCCACTGCTTCTTCTGGTATTAAAATGATCACGTATATATTTCAATTTAAAAAATAATGTATCTTCTTAAATTAGGCAGAAATGCCTTATGTTGACTATATTAGAGATGAAAATGTAATGCTACTTTTATTTTAGTATTTTCTATAATATTCATCACTCTGCTGTAGAAATTATTCATAAATAAATTAACTATGTTTGCAAGTGTCTCTGGAGGTCTCATCACTGATAGTGAAATGACGATGGAATCTAATTAGAATATATTTCATACTTTCTTCTTCTGATTGGATGTTTCAGAAAAGCTTTATCAAATAAACTTGAAGTATACTTTGAAAATCTTCAGCTTAATTTGACCACTTTTACTTTTAATTATGTTTTTCTAATTCTCCCTATTCTTTCCTCTATACATATGTCTTAATTTTTAGTTCTCTGGCTTTCTAATTCTGGCATATTTAAGAAGGTTTATGTATGCTGAACATACCTAAACATATTGGTATAGGGTAATTCCATCTTCTTACTGGTCCAGGCATGCATGTGATATGTGAATGTCCCTAAAATGACACAATATTTGTTGATTAATATACTAAAAAAAACCCCTAACAATATATGGTACATCATTAGTATAGCAACAAAATAATTTATAATTTAAAATATGATAAAAATATATAAAACTCATGAAGTGTAACATTTATGTTGTACACTGTAAATTGTATCATGCCTTCAACATAACAGAGAAGACTGTAATCTTAACTATGTGACTTTTAGCCCAATAAGGAATTGTCTATGGTCTTAATATTATTTCCAACAATATAACAGCATCTAGCTGAATTCTGTAACAGCAGATTTAGTATAAATCAATGGTCTAGGAAGTGTCTCAAGTTGAAACAATATTCAGTTTTAGATTTGGTTCTATAGTATAGCTGTGCATGTTTTTGAAAATATTTTTAAGATCTTTCCTGTAGGCAAACAGATTCCTGCAAGCTTATCAAGTGTCACAACTCCTGAAGAGTTCAGTGTCTGCTTGATATTGACAGACTCAAACGTAAGTATGTTAAAGTATTAAAAGACACCATTTGAAACTGGAAACTTGGCTTACCTGAAGAGAATAACCCTGATCACACTGGAAAGACACCACATCTCCAACCATGTATCTGTCTCCAATTCTGATTCCACTGCTTGGGGTCTGTGGTTCAGGACAAGAGTCCAAACCTATAGCTGTGAAAAATTGAGAAGTTAAGATGTTCTAAGGAATATAAAATCTGGTGGTTTTATGTAAGACTCCTGTGTACACTTTAGATAGCCACACTTTATTGATTATGTTTTAGGAAGATCTTGGATACCAGAACTTTGTGGACAAGCAAGCAGCATATTATTTTAGGATAACATTTATATAAGTTGTATATATAACTGCTTTCCTGGGTAAAGGAAAAGTAATTATTGGGATGACAGCAAGTATTTCCCAGCATTCTGCAGTCTCAACTCAAATTCTCCTCTAAATTCCCACTATCTCCTGGCTCAGAATCATTCATTTCCACCTTCAGTGTCACTACTAATTACACTCTACTAAATTCAAACTAGGACAACCCCTACCTTCTTTTCCTAGCATCCATTCCAGAGGATGCAGGCCAATACTATTTCAAGTGCAAAACACAGGAAAACCAGTGCAAAGTATAACTGCTCAACAGCATTTGGTCCTTCATGAGTCTGACATGCATTCCATTCATGCACACACGCACAGGGTAAGTATCACATTTATGTCAAATTTCAGCTAATCTTGTATTTACAAGTATCTAAGTAACTCTTCTTTGCAATGGAAGATAGTTTGCCAAGAGAATATATGCTTTTTCTCATGGTAATCAAGAAGAGAATCAAATAAAATAAATACTTCTTCATTGTATCTAACCAGAAATGTCTATGAATTTATGAATATATGAAAAATTAAGCATAAGCAGCTCAGTTACTCTCTTTGCCTACCCTAAGAATTAGAAACTAATATGATAATAGGAATATTTTATAGATTCAATAACAGCAATATTCCAATATATTATCAACCTCTGCATGTTTAAACACTAATGTAACATCACTTCATGTAAGAACCTTATTAAGGTTTGAATACTCTTTAAAGACTCTTACAATGATGTATTTTTATACTACATGAAAGATGAAAGCTAATGTAAATTCTAAGGAATTTATAAAGCTTATATATTTTTTTTCTATAAGGCATGTTTTGTGCATCAATAACAGTTTTCACTACTATAGTTTTAAAATAACATGGTACTGTAAAAATGCAAAAAAAAAATTTGAATGTCTGGAATTTAGAAAGTAGATATTAAACTGATAACCGGATTTCCTGTATTTATTCTCATATATATATTGAACACATGTAATTTTATATAACACTCTATTAAAAGAAAAAATAAAACTGTTTACTAACATCATTGGACTCTACAGTCTGTTCATGCTAGTAAATCTCAAGGATCTGACAATACAAACTTCCTGCTCTATAATCCAATTCTAAATTGGAAAAATAAGTAATTAATGGCTTTGATATCCTTATTTTCTCTGCTGAGAACAGTACTGAGAGGCAAAAAAAAAAATATTCTTTACTGCAGATACCTGTTTATGGGAATCAGAAAGAAATAATACAGGTCCACAAACTGAGCAGTTATACTCAGTACTTTCCATCACTGTTGACTTTGTGATTTTTGTTTTTAATTAAATTTCAGTATTAAGGAAGTCAACCAATTTAGCAACAAGATGTTCTCTATAGTATTCAATAACTGTTTGCATTGTTTTATGTGGAAAGTAATGTTGCTACTTTGAAAATTTTGATATTTATTTCAGGGCTTTCTACAGATTCAGAGAAGAGGATGTAATGTTCCTTTGTCTATGACAACAATATTTTTTTATACATTCATCCCACACTAATCCCCTAATGATCTCATATTTGCCATGTACACAGTGATGTATTTTGGGCCCATTTCTACATAACAGATTATTTTCATCTTTCAAAGAAGATCAAAGAATCTGTTTTGAAAATCACTTATGAGCTTAGATCTACTTTTTGTATTTATGAGATCCAGATGGTGATACAGCTCATGTATGAAGTACAAACACAAAGGAACAGAAACACTGGTTTATACAGATGAGTGTTAAAAATCTATTTTCAGCAGTTAAGGAAAGAGTTAGTAGTTTTTAGTTTCTGGTTACTAAACCTTCATGTGAAATGCAAAACCTTACTACGAGAGCATCCAGGCCACACAAAGTGAAATGTGTTAATTTAAATACCTGTCTCAGAGAATCTAACCATTTCAAATCAGATCTCAGGTTTTCATTCTATTGTGTTCTCACTTCCATTAATAAAATAATGCTTGGAAAGAAACACTTTTTGAATGCCAACTATGTCTTTCAACAAAATGAAACATAATAGCATTTGCTACTTTCTCAGCTGAAGACTAGTTCAGGGAACTTTTTTCTTTAGACTGTCATGGTAGTTATTCATGTGAAATTATAAATGTAGTCATAAATCGCACTCTGTTCAAGACTAATATTTGTGGTGCAAGCCTAGTTCTTTGAACCACTTTATATTCTACCTCAGTATAATGTGTTAGATTTTTAAACTGTCATGAGCAATGGCAGTGGAAAGAAGGAATTTAACATGGGCATTCATAGAAAACATAGTCTCAGTGTCTTGTAGTTTTAGATAAGAAGAATTGAATATAAAGAAAAAGGAAATATTTGGTGCTGTCTTGCACTTCTTCAAGAGCTTCTATGTCTTTAAATAGAAAAAGCTACAAATGAAATTATGGATAATGCTCTCTGGGACTCCAAAAGTATTCAAGTAACATTCTCTTCTATTTTTTAATATTATTGTTGGTTTTTTAATGGAATTTTTTTTTGTATTTATCATGTTAGAACAATGTTTCACATATTTTAAATACATAGATTTCTAGGGATTATATTTTAGAATGAAAATTACCTGGACTTTAGTAAAGCTTTTGACACTGTTTCTCACAGTATCCTACTTGAGAAACTGGCTGCCACTAACCTGGACAGGTGCACCCTCTTCTGGGTTAAAAACTGGATGGATGACCAGGTCCAGGGAGAGACAAAGCTGGTGAAGGGCCTGGAGAACAAGTCTTATGAGGAGCAGCTGAGGGAACTGGGGTTGTTTAGCCTGGAGAAGATGAGGCTGAGGGGAGACCTTATTGGTCTCTACAACTATATAAAAGTAAGTCGCGGAGAGGTGGGTGTAGGTCTCTTATCCCAAGTGATAGGTGATTGGACAAGAGGAAATGGTCTTAAGCTGTGTCAGGAGAAGTTTAGATTACATATTAGAAAAAACTCCTTCACAGAAAGGGTTATCAAGCACAGGAACAGGCTGCCCAGGGAGGTGGTTGAGTCACCATCCCTGCAGGTATTTAAAAGACAAGTAGATTAAATGCTTAGGGATATGATTTACTAGTAGACAGGTATGGTTGGAGTTGATCTCAAAGGCCTTTTCCAACCTAATGATTACATAATTCTATGATTCTATGTCATGTTTTTTTACGAGTTTTAAATGTATGTTGAGTGTTATAGAAATCATATATGAGGCAATCTGTCAAACTCAACTACTCTCAGAGAATATTACAACTATAAAGTGTAATCAATTACCTAATTACAAAAAAATAGCTAGAAGAAAATGAGGACTAATTTAAGATCTGTTCTGGCATAAAACATAAAAACATCATGTACGTCTTTAACAAACCATTCTATGGTGCTCTTTGTTGATATATTTCAGTTGATGCAATATATTTTCATATCTAAGGCATCCATTGCAATATATAAACTGCATGTTTTGTGTATAATAAGAATTTATACATTCAACAAAGAAGTAAAAATATGATAGAAAAAAGATTATTGAGAATATCACTATTCAGTTTTGGAATATGAATACTTAATTCCTTATGTCAAAGTATCATTTAATTGGTAATAAAATATTACTTAACCAGTAAAGTACCTTTTGCTTTGTTTTACTTTTGTAGTAAAAAAAAAATGCATTTGTATTTTTTAGCAGTTCAAAAGATGAGCTAGACTGGAGACTATGAAAAAAACTTTCATAAATGATGAAAAGAGATAGTGGAAATGAGGCAGAATGGAACCTTCTTATACAAAACCGTTGTTAAGAAGAAAAAGTAATCATTTTGGCAAGAGAGGTGTACTTCCTCTCAGACTCATGTCTCCTAGAAAACATGACATAAACTTGGAAGATGCACTGCATATTGAACAAAATATCTTTATGGCTAACTCATTTGAAAACTGTTTAAAATAAATATTTAACTCTGATGTGATTTTCAATGAGAACTGTGCACTGCTACTTCAAAGAATAAGATTTTAATTTATCTGACTCCTTGTAGTTATAGACTGTCAATATAGACTCCAGTGAAATGCAATCATAGAATCATAGAATAACCAGGTTGGAAGAGGCCCACTGGATCATCGAGTCCAACCATTCCTATCAAACACTAAACCATGCCCCTTAGCACCTCGTCCACCTGTGAATTGTCATTCAGCACTATCTCTTTTAGGTACAGAGGCAAGAAGTAACCACACCACCACTTGATGGACCCATAGATTAACTTTAGCCATGGGGTGGAATGGGGTGATGCAGCCCCCCAACTCTGGACCATTCTGCAACACAGTTTAAGCCAGGCATGTTATGGGAGAAAATTCCTATTGTGTCCTTGTGTTTATACAAGTGCAGCGAGTTGGAGCAATGAGGCACTCTCTAACCACACTTGGAACTACTGCTGCCTGACAGAGATAGTGACCAGGGATGATCAGTAACTCTTTGACAGCCCTGAAACACCTGCTGCTGGGATCGTAGCCCAAGCAGGATGAGACTAGAACTGTACAATCTGAAAAGCAGCGATCTGAAAATCAGACTTCTTGAGACTTGCTGATCACCTGTTGATGAATGCTGATGCTTTAGAAGTAAGTAATTCACTCAACTCAAGAAGAGAGGAATTTTTGACGAAGAATAGCTTCTGTATATTTGTGTATTTATGTGTCTTTATGTTTGTGTGTGTGTGTGTGATTTGATTTGGGAAGAAAATAAGTCTGTGGTAAGACTTATTTGAACCTTACCATTCTCTAATCTTTAATTAAGTCACTGTTTCAATTGTAGTAAATTCCATTGAATAGCTTCATTAAATTGGCTGATGATTAGGTGCTGTTAAGAATTACACAACCTAATCTTGCGATCTACCTCAAAACTACCAATAAACCTTAAATGGATTCTAAACCAAAGCCATGTAGAAAAAAAAAAATTATATACAAGAATATCCCCAAAAACTAACCATAATTTTTAAAGCAGGAAGTATTGTCTGAAAGTGCAAGATGACCAGCACAAGTGAAGGGAACCAACTGTGTTCTGACTGATGCATTTCTGGACAAATTTCAGTAGAAATACAGAAGCAATGTGAGTTCTGACAAAATCCTGACAAAAATTCCTGTGTTTCCATTGCAGAAAGCTGCAAGAAACAAAAATCCAGAAGATACACAAGATACTGTTTCTATTGTCTTCCTTCCAGCAGCAACGAGAAAGGTCTCTTAGCTAAAACTCATGTATGAAATTCATTATTCAGTTCAATGCAGAATTTTCCATAGTTTCTTCTTGAAAAAAAAAATTAAAATACAGATGAGGAATAAAAAAAAGTCATAAAACTTTCCTCTGCTTCACAGGTAACAGACTTTCTTAGTGAGTAGTAGGGAATAATAGTCATGGATATATGAACTTATAATGCTGCTGCCTAGGACCCAAGATCCACAATAAGTGCTAAAATAAAGGGGTTTTTTATTATTATCTTTGGTTAGATTGTTGGCTGATTGTCCATTAGTGGCTGAAAGTATTAGTGTTGAAGTACACACTCCTATTTAGTTTTGCATTATAGGAATCAAGATTACATGCTCTGAAGTCATGCTTTATTTCTGTGGTGTGAGCCAGGGAGCAGCAAACAAACAAGGATGCCTAATGCTTTACAACTTTCCACATTTATTCTACAAAATTATTTCATTGTTTTGCAATTTGAAGCATATAGATTTAGTTACAATGTGCTTCTATTTTAAACTTCAAATTAATCTTGACAGTATTTCTTATTTTACTTTTCTTGTTAACAGTTTATTTATTATTACACGTATTTTAAGAAATTATTAGTTACTTAACCCTTTTCTATACTTTTAATACCAGAGACTTCACTTCAAAAATTCCCACACTTGCACAATAATTTGTTTATTTTAGCACATTATCAGATAAAATATATCTGATATCACAGAAAATCTTAATTCAGAAGTCATAGCTTACTCTTCAACCACAATTCATTACTTGTTACAATTTTTTTTCTTTGCTTCCAATGAAGTTTATAAGTTTCTACATTGCAATTTTATCACCCCATCTCAAAGTCTGTATGATGTTTTAACCTATCACTTGCATTTTAGATGTTAATTAATCACTAATGTTATAAAACAACATATTTCACTGAGCTGCTGATTAACTGTGATTCTTTCCTGAATCACAAATTTTCAGCACATACTTTGGGTTTATACACTCACACAGAAAAGACATTATATGTATACAGATCCACACATATATTCTTTTATAAATCCACACATATGCATATAGATATTGTTCTTGGCATGGAAAAATACTCTAAATTATTTAGAGGTGAAAGTTGTATACTGGCAGTACACTACCCATTTCTATTAAATTGGACATATAGGAATAAATAGATGGATTTTAACTCTCACTGGATACAAACTCGTTTTACTTTATTTTCACAACTTCCTGCAAGTTTTTTTCCCCCTCTGAAGCCATAAGCAGCTGACAGAGTATTTCCATTTCAAATAAATGGCAGTATAATTCTAACCTATAATTAATGTTCCGTTATAGACAAATGATCAGGCAGCAGTTTCAAAAGACAGTGTTCTCTGATTGGCTAATCAGACAATCAGAGCATGGGATTGGCATCTGGTAAAATCAAAAATAAATAAACATGACACAATTATGCAGATCAGACACAAGAACCAATATGAGCAGAGAGAACTGCAGAGGTAGGAAGAAAACACACGAACATCTGCAGCAGTGTTAATGATTGCCAGAATCCTTGCCAGTCAGTTAAGTCAACCTCATTTATACAGAAATTATGTTTATAGTTATAGCTTTTTCCACTAGTGAGGTACTCGGCAATAGTGAAAACAATATTGAAATAGTTCTGCTGTGTTCTCACTAACCTGTGAACATCTAGCAGTTGGTTTAGAAGCAGGGTTGTTTATTTCAGTTTAGGCTTTCTCTCCTTTTTGCTGAGAGTAATTAATTTCCACATCCTACATATACATATAAAATACATACTATATAGTTAATACATTCTCGTATTGGACATAATTTGCAGATTTTGAGGTGTGATGGTGGGGTGAAATCTGTGGGAAGAGACCACAGGCTGTGCTGAACATAGTTGTTTCCAGTCCTCTCCATCTGGGTCCAACAGACCCACTGCAGGACACAGCTGCACCTGCCATAGGAGTTTGTGGTGCCTCTGAACCACTCAGATATGCCTATGTGAAAATATATTTAAGAAAAAGTGGCAAGAGCTAAAAAAAAGAATGAGGCCAGAGTAGGGGGAGAGAGGAGACCTCATTGGAGAGGGACAGAAAGTTGTGCATGATTGAGCAAACACTGCAGTAGAAACACCTGGCAGAACAGTGGCTGGAGTCTGATGTCTACTTGAGCATTGACAGGTGGGACCCTAATGGGACCACAGAAACCACAGGACACTGACCCAACCTGTTGCACAGCCCTTGCCTTACCAAAGGGACAGAGTGTAATATGTGACAAGGACATTGGAGAACAAAAAGTGTGTGCGAAGGAAGGTATCCAAAGGGAACTAGCTGAGTTTTTCCTGAGTGATTTTTTGTTGTTATTTCTGTTCAATACCAGAAGCTGTAACTGTGAACTGGCAAAGAAGTTAAATTCACATCATCCAAATTAGGATGTTAGGTTTGCCTGCAACAATTATATAAATACATTATATCATAGAATCATAGAATCAGCAGATTGGAAAACACCTCTTGGATCATCAAGTTCAACCATTCCTATATGCCACTAAACAATGTCCCTGAGCACCCCGTCTACCTATCTTTTAAAAACCTCCACGGACGGAGACTCAACCACCTCCCTGGGCAGCTTGTTCCACTGCCCAAAGACCCTTTCTGTGAAAATTTTTTTCCTCATATCTAGTCTGAACCTACCCTTATGCAGTTTGAGGTCATTCCCCCTTGTCCTGTCCCCTATCACTTGGGAGAAGAGGCCAGCTCCTTCTTCTCCACCAACTCCTTTCAGGTAGTTGTAGAGAGCAGTGAGGTATCTCCTCAGCCTCCTCTTCTCTAGTCTAAACAACCTCAGTTCCCTCAGCCTCTCCTCATAAGGCCTGTTCTCCAGCCCCTTCACCAGCTTCATTGCTCTTCTCTGGACTCGCTCCAGAGCCTCAACATCCTTCTTGTGTTGAGGGGCCCAGAACTGAACACAGTACTCGAGGTGCGGTCTCACTAGTGCTGAGTAGAGGGGGTAGAATAACCTCCCTGGATCTGCTGGCTACACTGTTTCTGATACAAGCCAAGATGCCACCCAAACAGTTTTCCATCCAGGAGAGTGTGCGCCTGTCCAGGCCAGAGGCCTGGTATTAGGATTGTCACATGAGCATATCTGCATTTACTCCTGGATGCTCTATGATCAGAAAAGCTTTTCAGAAAGCAAAACCAAATTAAAGGTAAAAACACAACAAAATAAACTTCACAGTACTTACAGTCCAGGTTTCTGGCTTGATCTTGCTCTCTTGGAATTAAATGGGAATTTTACCAATTAAATTGAAGTAACAGTATGTAGCTCATTATGTTGAATAGAAGTGAACATTCCCTTCATATAGTTTAGGTACACCTGCTGCCTGGAACCAGCAAGCAATCTTAATCAATCGAACATTTCTGCATTACCTGTATACTCAAGATGAAATCCAGCAGCTGAAACACTGATATCAGACTGAAAGTTTAGGTACAGGTTATTTGATGTGCTGTTGAGAAGTGGAGGTATGGTTGTTCCTGAAAAGAGAAATCAAAGTATCATTTTAAAGTACATAGTCCAAACTAAACCCATGCATAAACGTGGGTATGTGAAGACAGAAAAAAAAAAAGAAAAAGAGAAAGGGTGAAAAGGGAGAGAGAGTATGGAAGGGGAGGAGAGAGAGCTCACACAAACAATTCTACCATATTTGGTCACCATGGATATTATCAGATATCTGTCCCTAAAAATGTTTTACTACATTTCAAGTGAACCATATTATCAGGAATATGAACTGTAAGCATTCAAGGAAGCAGGGTCTCTAATATAAATTCATATTATCATAGAATCATAGAATAATTTGAATTGGAAAGAACCCTCAAGACTGAGTCAAACAATAAATTTAATATTGCAAAGCCCACCACCAAACCATGTCACTAAGCATCACATCTACATACCTCCAGTGATGTTGACTCAATCACTTCACTGGGCAGACTGTTCCAATGCTTGACAATACTCTTGGTGAAGTAAGACAATCTGCTGTCTAGTTTAAACCTCCCCTTTGTGCAACTTGAGGCCATTTCTTCTTTTCCTACTACTTATTACTTGGGAGAAGGGACCAATACCCACCCCACTACAACCTCCTTTCAGGTAGTTGTAGAAAGCAGTCAGGACTCCTCTCAACCTCCTTTTCTCAAGACTAAAAAGACCCAGTTCCCTCAGTCGCTCCTTATAAGACTTGTTCTCTAAACCCTTCACCAGCTTTATTGCTCTTCTTTGCACACACTCTGGCAGCTCAATGTCTTTCTCGTAGTGAGGGGCCTAAAACTGATCACGTTATTGAAGGTGTGACCTCAACAGTGCTGAGTACAGAGGAAATACCACTTCTCTCCTCCGGACGGCCACACTATTTCTGACACAAGCCAGGATGTTACTGACCTTCTCAGCAACCTGGGCACTGTGCTAACTCATATTCAGCCAGCTATCAACCAACACCTCCAGGTCCTTTTCTGTTGGGCAGCTTTCAAGCTATTCTTCTTCAAACCTTTAGCACTGCATGGGTTTTTTTGTGACCCAAGTGCAGGACACAATGCTTTGCCTTGTTGAACCTCATACAATTGGCCTTGACCCATTGATCGAACCTGTCCAGATTCTTCTGCAGAGCTGTAAATCCTTCCTTCCCTCAGGCAGATCAACACAGCTGCACAATTTAGTAGCATCTGCGGACTTACTAAGTGTGCATTCCAACATCTTGTCCAGATAATTGATAAAGATATTGAACAGAAGTGGCCCCAGTACCGAGCCTCTGGGGAACAGTACTTGTGACATGTTTTCAACTCGATTTAACTCCATTCACCACAACACTTTGGGCCAAGCTATCCAGTCACTTTTTTTACCCAATGAACCATACATATGAATTTTACATGTTTTTTTACACAAAAGGAGAAATATTCACTAGGGTTTTCATAAAAGCAAGAGCAATGTAAGTGGAATAAATTTAAATGTAGCAATAAAATATATTAAGTAGCTCTGAAATTTTTTTGTGTTATCCTTAGAAATTTGATTGATTAGAGATTTGTGTTTCATCACAAGAGAAAACAACAAAATTTCATTTTGATTTCATTCTGTACATATGACTGAAGTAGACTAAAGGAAAACTAAACAAAACAAAATACAAACAGAACTTTCTTACTTATGTAAAATAAAGGTAAAGAATGAATCCATTAATCATGTACAATATCAAGAGGTATCTCTTGAAGTGGCATCCTTTTTAGAGAATAGTTTTCTAGTTTTGGAGCCTCTGAATTTTACTTAATTTCTTACATTTTCAAACATTCAGCTTTATGACAGTGTGCTAAGAGATGACTGATTAAAACAGGAATAATGCTACCTGGTTTTGATTATAGGAAAAACCCTCACAGACTTATGCACATGGTCATGCACTTGTACACACACAAGAGAACTAGAAAGAGCTGAATGTTTATAGTAAAGAGTTGAATCTGTGAAACACTTATTATAAAATCTTCTCAGTCACCTGAATAACTTCCAAGTCTTGGAGCATTGTTATCAGCACCATCATAAAAGTCTAAGGAATCCCAGTTATGTTCTGTGGCAAAGCTCACCACTTGAACCTGTAAAGAAAAATATGAGGTAAAGAGCATAAACTTCTTCATCTCTCTGTTCAAGTACAGAGATGACTGTAAATCGTAGCCTCTGTTGCTTCAAATCATGAAAAGTTATGTCTTGCTCTCATTGCCAAAGAATATTAAAAATCATCATTAAGTGAATGAAATTGCATTGCAACATCTTTTTGTATTTGTCAATTCAGATTCTTAAATACTATGACCTCTAGTGATAACCACATATTACCTCTTACAAAAGTCATACTGCCGTGAAAATCATCTGGGTATAGAATTTGATTCCTTTGTTGGGAGGATCATGAGGGGAAGACAAAACATGTGTCATCAATTACTGTAATTTCTCTGTGATTTATCTAGGGCTAAAACCAGTCCCACGGTGATACATGCTCCTTCACCTGTCTTGCCATGTTCAATTCTGCCTCCAGATAAGAACAGCCTCCTGTTTTTGATTACCTTCATCATTGAGTCATCTTCTGTAAAGGAGGAATCACTGGTATGCTACAAGCAAAAGGCAGAACATTCACTTCATTCCTTACAGAGGTGACAATATCCATCCACTCAAAAGGAGATGCAAGGCAGTAAGGAGATAGACTGTGAGAGGTAGGATATATCTGTTCTTATATAGGGATCCCCACAAAGTAGACAAAGACCATGTTCCTGGTCCTGTTTTGGAGGGGAAAATATCTAGAGTGTTTTTGCTTTGGTGAAATAGCTCTTTAACGACAAGTATTTAAAGAATGACAGAAGCACGGATAGGAATTATATTTCCTTTGCTGCTCTTCTGCTTTTATTGTGTCTAAAAGAAAGACTAACTTCAACAAAAGAAATAAGCACCCGTTCCTGTAGAACTTAGTAATGAAGTTACTTTTCCAGATGAAATGTCTTGGAGTTTCTTCAATGTAATTTTAATGTTCAGTCCAGCTATTTATCTCTTGGATGGGGGTCTTGAACAGTGTACTTTTTGTAGGGATTGGTGAGATATCATAGTCGAAGGATGAGTTTCTTTTTTTTAAAAAAGAAGCAATGCAGAGTCTCTAACTGTTAGCATGTTACAGATACTTGCAGGAGGCCAACTCAAAAAACTTACATATTAGTCTGTTTATTTTTAGGTTCACAATGATTTAGGTGAAGCTTACAGGTTTTATCTCTGTCAGGAAAATTTCTGGTGACATACACCTAAGAAATCTCCAGAACCAATTTCAGATTATTTAATGTTTTAATATGTTTTCAGGACTAGATTGCTGCTGACTAAATTTTTTATATTCATCATAAACCATCCAATTTAAAATATCTATTTTAGTGCAACTGATGCTAGTTGACCTAACCTCTCCATATAGTCCATAAATAGGCAGACATAACTTCAGGCAGTGATTCAGAGCCAGAGTCTATATTAGATATTTTTAATTATCTACTCGAGTTGCCTTCCTGCCCTAACTTGATAAGGAATTGTGGTAGATTCATTTCCTGATATAAAGTAGTTAATTTAGGTGCTTGAAGGCAGGATTTTAACGCACATTCTTCATATTTACTCAAATCTACTTTAAATGCCTGCTTTTTTATTTTATATGAGATAGCTTGGCATTTACATGTGATCACACTGTTTCAACAGCACCTCAAAAACATAATCATGCACTTTGATGGCTGTTATACCTAAATAGTTTATAATTTTGTCTACACATTTCATAGAGGAATATACATCAGTGAGATTTTATTTTCACATCCTTGTAAGCTGGGAAAGTATCTCTGTTGATTTGAGGGAATAAATAATGTTCAGGAAAAATGTCCAGATATTTTATGCATTTACATAAACAAAAAAGCAATAGCTATCAAAATATCTTGAGTATGTATATTTGCATGCATCTCCAGTGATAACAGACTGGAAAGGAAAGATGGAATTTGCTAGCTCAGCAAAAAGAATTGCTAAAATTAGATAAAAAATCAGTAAACATATCTTTTTAGTATGACTCTGAAGCAAAAGAATATCATGAATAGACACCTAACTTGAAATCAAAGTTGGTAATTTAATTGCCTAATGCAGTCTGCAATAAGAGATAAACACTTCAAAAATTAAACAGTGACTGGTTAAGTTAGGATGCAAATTAATGCCTAATTTAAATCCTCTGAAATATCGTTATACTGGTTATCTTGCATTATCAATATTATAAGAAATGTGCAGAACAAAATAGCCTAATGTAGTCAAGTGCTTTAATGAAGCAGTATTCCTCAAAATTATTTAGGTTATTAAATATTATTGTTAATGGACATTAGTGGCTTTGAAAATTGAACTCATGAATGAAGGGACTTAGGTTGTACTTGTGATGATTTCTGTGTACTTCCATAAAGTTTTTATGTTTTTTCTAAAGAAAACAAGAAATAGAATTTTCTGAACACTTTTTAAGTAGCAAATTATAAACCCATACTATTTTAAAAACTTTTATTTAGACAGTTGAATACCTTAAGTGCTCTATGATTTAATGCAATAAAAAGCTTCAATAAACTGTCCACAGTGGCTTTCCTGATTTTCATTATTAAATCTTCATCCACAGAATCTGAGCTCTTAATTTAATAATTTTCTAAAGGAGTTATATTTTGAACTAAAGGTAGGCATAGAAAACTTTCTACCATGATTTAATATGTGTTTTGATAGAAATTTGATTAGATGATGCTTACAAGTCCTTATTTATTGAACTCAACTGCCTTTCCAATAATCATTCTTCTGTCAATTTCTTTAGTGATCTCTAAACAGTGAGATATACATTACTTAGCTTGATGGATACTTTTCTGCTTTGTGTTACATGAATTTCTTAATCTGATTTTCTGACAATATTTTAAAGTATCAATTCTAACCTCCTGTTGAAGCAAGGAACTCTCACAACTGTAGAGTAAACAACAGAGAAATAAAGAATCTTGGAAAACATAAAGAACTTGTCCATGGAAGCAACCCACTTAATTTCACTTTGTTAAGAGGAAATTTTTTTCCATGTTGGGAGAAGAGAAAAAAAATCACAGGAAAGGCTCTATATTTCCTCTGGCTTACAAAGAGTAATGATTGATCTATTGGAATAATACATTTTAAATTATTTGTGATTTTTTTCATAAGGAAAATGTTACAAGTATTTTTTTTAAGATTTTTGTGAATCTTGCATTTAGCAACTGTGTGAATAAAAAGATGCGCAATAAATCCCATTTTATGAATCATTACTGATACAAAAAACGACGAATAAATGATCCTTTCATGTCATTGCATTGGGAAAAACAGTTTTAAACATGATGATAACAAGCAAATAGCAAGTATAATTACTTGTATCCCAGCTCCCTCTGGTACTGTGATCTTCCACACACAATTCAGATTGTTGTCGTAAGGCTCAGGGTAACCAGGAGACAAAATGGTCCCTTTGCGCTTTGTTAAAATTCCACCACAGGGCACTGCAATGAAATGCAAGGCAAGAAACGAAGTATGAAGCTTCAAAAGTGAGAAAAGTTATATAAAAGCTTACACAATGTTCAGCATACCATGGCTGAAAACTTTGTAAATTTATACTATACTTAAAAATTTATATTCTCCTCAGGAAAATAAAAACTTGTATCTTGAAAACCTTTTAAATGACAAAAGAATAAATGAAACTAGAATTATATTGGTTTTCTAACTGACAGAATAATGCCTACATTCTCCTTATTTATTTAACAAAGTGAGACCCATTCCATTGTCTTTTAATAATACTACAAAAGAAAACATTATTTAAGAATTTACAATGTTAAGAATTAACAATGAACAATTATTTATTTTATTAGTATAAAAGGCAAAAAAGTTTAGTAAAAAGACACATTTTTTCTTAATTTTGCTACTTTGTTGCTGTCTGAACAATTAATAGCACCAGCCTCAACTCCTTGACTGGCCTCATTGCTTTTGTGAGTTATTCCATTATAGACTATAGATCTGTCACTTCAGTAAAGAAATTGCTAAATGCTTGCAAGACTGAGTTCATCACATACATGCCCATGGATTAATACAAGTGTTATGTATGAAATAGAACAGAGGCATTCTGTACCATCAAGTTTCTCTTATGAATATTCAATTTGAATGTATTTTGTCTAGATCATTAGATGCTTTGAATGGATTTCATTAGGTACAAAAATGAAGACTTAGAAAACAGATAGAATGCAACTTATCTTAATAATGAATTTTGCAGCTACATTTTCTGTGGCATATAATTGATAGACTATGTTGGGAACTACATGGATAAACTAAAGGTCAGTGTCACTTAAAGTTTTTAAATAATTACTCATACAAGGATGAACAGACAGAATGATTGACGTCCACTGTCGGCAAGGAAATATTCAAGCATTCACTAGAGTTAAGACTATTTAATACAGTCATGTCTTCCACTTCAATTATTAAACTGATTTAGCTCAATGCAATTTTCACGTCATGTATGTTTTATCATCTTTATTGGTACAATGATTTTCAAACATACGGTGGTCTGTAACCCTTTTAAGTTCCACTTGCCTAAAGACAGAGATCTTTCTCTTCCACAAACTAAATAATGTATTAAAATATCAATAATAAATTGTAATCAATGGCCAAAATACATATTTCAAAATTTGTTGAGTTGATATATCTGATGAACAAAGTAAATACACATCAAGGGGGTAAAATTCTACTGATGAAACTGTGATCACTGAAAGTAATTTAAATATAGCTCTATACTTCAGCTCCTTATTGATATATAAATTCAGTTCTATTCCTATGCCTGAAACTGTCTAAATAAATATTATTTTGTTATAAAAGCTGGTTAGTCATATTTTATTAACATTACTCTAGTGGTATGCCATTTCTATATCTATTAAGACTTTAGGACTTTGGAGAAAAGCTTTTATTTTATGGAAAACTACTTAGACTTTACCATGCAACATCAGCTGATTAGCACAGATAACACAAAATTAGACTAATGAAAAAATGTTCTTTATTTTCTGTTCCTCCACTCATCTAAAAATCTGCTTATGGACTTCTTGATGCCAGTGTCAATACCATAATGTGTTTGTTTGCAATGGGTTTGGATAATTTTTTATTAAGAAACCTGTTTCTTGTCAAGAAATGTAAAGTAACTTTAACTCATACATATATTTATTTTTTTTGGTTGGGAATGGATTTCTTCACATATTTTCATCCTCAACATGAATAATTTTCAGTGTATTCAGTTTACTCAACATTAATATATAACGGTATCAGTACTGCAGCAGATATTGGCTGAAAAGTTTGATGGCATTGTAAAACATCTGCGCAAATGATAATCAATTTAAGTCAATTTATAGACAAATATTTTTTTCCATATAAATAATGAAGCCAAACTCTAAGAAAACTTAATATGTAAATGTGGATTATTTGCCCTTGATATAAACCTATGGAAAAATGTACTATTACAGTTTGTTTCTTTACTGTGGGTTTTTTCAGCAAAATCACCAGATTTCCAGTTGATGCAAATCAGCTTTACAAATGTCACTGGATGCACATTAATTTAAGAATTTAATTTTGAGAATTTAATCTTGTATGAATACAACTAGACAAAGTATATGTTCTGATCAGAAGAATTACTGCTGTTTTCTAACAAGCAATGAAATATTAATGTAGCTACTTCTAAATCTTCAATAAAGCTGTGTTCTTTCTATTAGCTTACAATATGTTTTGAGGGTTTTTTTTTGATCTGCAAGGTGAGAGCATCTTAGTCTTGCAAACAATCAGGGCACAAACTGATATTTCTGAATTTTGCTTAAGGGACATCTAGGGATTTTCACTGAAGTTAATGTGAAAGAAGCTAACATATCATTTATAGCAGCAGAGTATGTCCATGAAACACATGAAATGTCACAGCAAAGTCAGAATTGAGAGAGGAGAAAAATCTCAACCTTGAATGAATAAGAAGGTATGTAAGAATGAGGTACTGTGCAGAAGACAAAGAAGGAACACATTCAGCTCTAGAGAATAGTCTACACTTTAGGCAGTAAGTAGTTCTATTAAAAAGCCTTAAGAACTCACCAATACATGTAGGGAGTGAATCATTCCACTGTGCCAGTGCATTTGGTACAGTATCACATCTAATTGCTGTTGAACCATGGAGGATATAGCCTGGATTGCACTCAAAAAGAACCAATGACCCAACTGCAAACTCATTTCCAATTCTTTTTCCAAATCTTGGTTCAGGCACAGAGCTACACTGTGTTGCACTTGTTCTTGGAACAGCTGCAAAAATACAAGAAATGGTGGATTCTGAATTTTATATTGGGTGCAGGAATGTGAATTTGGAACCACAAATATTCAAAGTGATTGGAAGTAACATTCAGATATTTGCCAGTCAAGAATATTTTCATAAACCTCAAATGAATCTTAACAATATGGATTACATACTTTTGATGTCTGAGTTACTATTTAGAAGAGCATAGCACTGATATCCTTGCCAAGTTTAAAAGCAATACACACAATTCACTCCGAAGCCTTTCTAAAATTGCACTGGCAAACAGTACTACTATGAAATATTCAGCTAATCAACATTTCAAGATAACATTTTTGTGCCAGAGAGATATTCACATTTATTCCTGTGGATTTCTAAATCTGCATTCTAACTGCCAAATCAGGATTTAAATTTAACTAAAGAATGAATTTCAGTTGCAAATATTGATATATAAGAATTTCTGTGTTTTACCCATAAAAACGCAAATAATGTCAACCAAGACAAGTATCTTAATAACAGCCAGTTCACTAATTCACCCAGAGGTAATAGCACTTACAATTATTCATATTTAAATTGGGAGATAAGCCAGTTTGAGCACCCAGATGGACCTAACATTAGTCACCCAGATTAGCAAACAAAACCAGCTGCTTTGTATAATTGTCATCTTAAATTTGGAACATCTCTTATGCTTCTTAAATATTTAATTTAAGCTTTAAAATACAGATAAATCATGGCCCTAAATAGTTTTTTAAAACACAGAAATAGTGTAACTTATTATAGAGTTAACAGGCTATTCCTTTCCTCTACATTCTTATTCTGTTCCTCTCTGATGATTTACAAATTGTGATAAAAATAATAAATTTACATATCTTTCCATGTTATCTCACCTTGATAAACAAAATGAAATCCTTTAGCTGTTATTGGTCCAACTGAAGTAAATCTAACCATGATCTGGTTACCTGAGCTCAATGAAAGGGATTCACCTACTCAAACAAAGCAAATACAAATCTGTCATAATCACTTTTCAGTAAAGAATCATATAAAAAATCTGTCAGCATATATATACCTGGAAATAGCCCTCCCAAGACCCTGTTCTGCTTCAGTAAACTTTGCAAGATATATGCAATTTCAATATATTATGATGGCATTATTTTGTTATTCTAGAAAAGGGAGAATAAAATTAATCTCAGACATCAGGAATATTTGGATTTCTTTTCCTTTACAAAAAAATCCAAACCAAAATAACCCCAAAACCCACAGCTCTTTTAAATGGGCCAACATGAACATAATATATATAATTATACTTTGCCACAAATATACACCACTTTCCCTTTTAGATACATAATGTCTATTTCAGATTGCTTACTAGTTTAAAAGTCAGATAGGCACAGAGTATGAAGCATAAAGCATTCACTATGAAAGCTAAATATTATAAATCCCTTTTACTTCCTTTTATTCGTTCATGATAAGAGTGTTGAGTGATTAGGCTTTTAGTTCAAAATCCGGATTTCATATATTTGCCTGAATTGTATATAAGAATATATGACAAACATAGTTTTCTTTTTTTTTCTATAGTTTCATAAACAGTTTAATGACAGTTCTATTAAAGGATACCTGAATGAGATCCTGAGAGAGAGGATAACAAAGATGACTGCAGAGTTGGACCATCGTAAACTTCAACTACATCATGCAGTGACGTCTGGAAAAACACAAACTGGCCAAAAACGACTGACCAGACAGGAAGGAGAAAAAGAAAGAGCACCAATGGCCATAGAAAGTGGGACAAAGTAAGAAAGGAAAAACAACAAAAAAAGAACAGAACAAAATATGCATTAATATATTGTTTTCAAAATATTTAAATAAAAATACTTTTATTGATTGGTTTCTCTGATCATCTGATTAATTTTCCTGGTGTTTAAATTTATTTTCCAAAGAATTACAGCATTAAATGGATAAAAATGTAATTATACACACATATAAAAAGGGAATGAAGACCCACAAACCATACATATACTCATGAAAAGATTCTAATAATGAGGGAACAAACTCATTTTCCAATGTGTGAATATAATTTTCAAATCTTTACTCTCCCCCATCCAACATACATCTAAATTCTCAGTGAAATATCATAATTTATAATCTTAGGCATACTGTTCTGTATTGTGTTTTATTAATTTTGTGGTTAATCCTCTGTAAGTTTTATTTACATGGACTAAGTATGGAATGTTTTGTTTTTCTGATCATTCACATTCAGCTTATCCTTACCTTTGTGAAATAAATGAGCAACAAACACTTTTTGTTATACTGAATCACAAAAAATATTTTTTAAAGTCATGTTACTAGAAAAACTGAATTCAAGACTGCTATTTTTGCATTTTCATTCAAAAGGTCGGTGAAGCACATTCTCATTGCAGGTGTTTGTACTTTCAATATAAGTAAACAGTGAAAAGAAAAAAAAAATGGATTAGTTGTGACCCTAGTACCAACAAAACATTTACATACTAGTTATATCATCATTACTAGCAATGGAGGGGAAAATGCCTTAAGGAGTACAGAGCTAAGAAGATCAAAGGAGTTAGATATTTGTAGATACTGGAAGACCTATGAAGAGAAACAGACAAGATCTGGTTTATTATCCAAGTGCTTTGATTTCAGCTGTGGTAGAGTTAATTCTCTTTGCAGTAGCTGCTGTGTTGAGTTTACTATGAGAATAATGTTGGTAACACATGGTTTTAGTTGTTGACAGCTAATGCTTATGCTCAGCTGGTATGGAGTTTATTTTCTTCACAGCAGCTGTGTTTTAGAGCTAGTATGTGAAGAATGTTGATAATACAGTGATAGTTTTAGTTGTTGCTAAGAAATTAAGGATTTTTTTCAATTTCCCTTGCTGTCCTAGTGAACAAGTGTGCAAGAAGCTGGGAGCATAGCCAGGTAGCTGACCCAAGCTGACCAAACAGATATTCAAAAACATATAACTGATGCTTAATATATAAATAGGAAGTTGACCAGTGTTCAGGGTTAAGTTTGGCAATCACTGCTTGGGGATGAGCTGGATATCAGTCTCTGCAGGCAGTTAGCAATACATTATGCATCATTTATTTCATACATTCTATATTTATTGCTGCTGGTATTATTATTATTATCCTTACTCTTACTTCCTTAGTTGTCCTATTAAACTCTCTTTATTTCAATCCAAGATTTTTCCTTTCTTCTCAGTTCTCCTCCCCATCCCACTGGGGTGGGTTAGTAGTGAGAAAGGAGCTGCATGGTCCTAGTTGCTGGCTAGTGACAACCTGTAACAAGCTTACATACTTTGGGATAAATTTTTCAATGTGTTGCTGCTAGATTATATTTTTTCCATGTGTTCTACAATACATTTATCTGGTATAACTTTTTATATAGGATGAAGTTAGGTATCTTTAATTCTTAAAAACAGAGGATTAAAAATGTGATGTCTTCAGATTGCCAAGTTTTTTTGGTTTTTATTTGACTGATTTAAAAAAAAAGTTGTTCTACCATTCCAACTCAGGATCTTATCTTTCAAGAAGAAAATATGTAAATTTTTTAAAAGAATACCTCTTCTGAAGGGGAAGAGTGGCTGTTGTGTTTAGAAAATGTTCAAACAAAAGAAATCTTAAAACAGTCTCTGAAGCATTTCCAAGTATTTTTTTCCCCATTTTTAGGCAGACTCATAAGTGATATGCCAAATTATCACCATCATTTTACCTCCAGTCTCAAGAAAACTAACAATTGATTTTGTTTACTTGTTCTGCTTATTTTTAAAATAATATTTAGCAGCGTTCAGTTCTTATCTTTGATGTTATTGGATATAGATAATGAAATAATTCCAGCTAGTTGTTTCTATCATATTTGTACTTTTATAAAATCTTTTAGACATAATGAATTTCATTTTGCACTGAGTCAAGTAAAGTTCCTTGTGTATTTCACTGCTATTTCCCACTTCAAATAAAGTTCCAAACCTTGAATGGAAAAATCAGGCAGGCGTTGAGGCATAGCTTAACAAGGACACATAACTCACATTTCTTAAAAAAGTAAAAAGGAAGACTGAAGGAACCACAGATGAGTCAGTCTCACCTCTGTACCTGGCAAGATCATTGAGTGAATCCTCCTATACCCTCTGCTGAGGAACATAAGGAAGGGATTGGTGACAACTGATATGGCTTCACAAAGGGCAAATTGTGCCTGATGTATTTGATGGTCTTCTAAGATAGGGCTACAGCATTAATAGATGAAGTAAGAACAACTGACATAATCTACCTGGACTTGCGCAAAGTATTCGACACTCTGTTCCACATGACATTCTTGTCTCTAAATTGGAGAGACATGGATTTGAGGGTTGGACCACTCAGTGAATAAAGACATTAGCTGAATGATCACTCCCAAACAGTTGTGGTCAATGGCTCAATGTCCACATGGAGACCGGCGATGAGAGACATTCTGCAGGGGTAAGTGTTCGTAAACTTCTTTGTCACAGACATGGACAGAGGGATTGAGGGCAGTCTCAGCAAGCTGGCTGATGATACCGATCTGTGTGGCATGGACAACATGCTGGAGGGAAGCAATGCCATCCAGAGAGGCCCTGACAGGGTTGAGAAGTGGGCCTGTGAGAACCTCATGAAGTTTAACCAGGGCAAGTGCAAGGTCCCGCACCTGGGTCAGGGCAATACCAAGCACAATTACAGGCTGGGTGGAGAATGGATTGAGAATAACTTGGGGGGTGTTGGTGGATGAGAAGCTCAATCTGAGCTGGCAATTTGTGCTTGCAGCCCAGAAATCCAATCCTATCCTTGGCTGCATCAAAAGAAGTGTAACCAGATGGTTAGGGAAGGTAATTCTGTCACTCTACTCTGCCCTCATGAGACCTCACTTAAGAGTACTGCATTAAGTTCTGAGTCCTTAGCCCATGTAGGGCATGGATCTATTACAGCGAGCCCAGAGGGAGGGCCATGAAGATGATCAGAATGCTGGAGCACCTCCCATACAAGGACAGACTGAGAGCACTGGGCTTGCTTAACCTCGTGAAGACAAGGCTCTAGGGAGACCTTCTTGTAACCTTCTAGTACTTGAATGGGGCCTACAGGAACAATGGGGAGGGGCTCTTCTTCTATGGCTAAGGTTATATTTAATATCAATAAGAAACATAACATAAAAATTGCAGAGATTTTCAAAACCACACATACATGTGCCAGCTAACTGTACTTATATAGGACAAATTAATGTGAATTTATACCAGTTCTTCATAATATATGTGACATGCACCTCTCTCTAGTTCTCAATGTCTTAGTTGCAGAAAAAAAGCCTTTAGTGAACTCTCTGCCTTTCACAGAATCATAGAATCACTATTTTGGAAAAGATCTCTTGGATCATTGAGTCCAACCATTCCTGTCATTTCATTGTTAGCTATTGGTGTTCCACTGGAAGTCTCAGTTATTGTTCTCTCAGGGGAAGTCCTCCATTTCCTAGCAGGACACCAACAAGATTAGAGAGCAAAAGAAAGAATAAGGGATTCTCTGTGCAAACAAGGGACAGGTAAGAAGGGCAGAAAGAGTTCTAATTCATGAAGTTCTTCCTCCACATAAATGCAGAGAACACACCTGTCACTTAGACACAAAAAGCAAGAGTGCATAGGTCAAGGTCTGAGCTGTAAGCCATACTTTCCCAATCTTCCTTTGTTTTCTTCTCTAAAGAAAGTGTTGACTTAAACACATGCTGCTTACTCTACTCCCCTCAACCAGACAGCAAAGCCACAGATTCCCCTGGTGAACAAGTACCATGTGCTGCAGGTGGAATCCAATCCTGCGGATGAGGATGATGGCTCCCACAGCCTAGAATCTTTCCCTAGGCTGCACCATCCTCAGAAAAAGATAAAAACATCCTCCATTAAGAAGAAGAGGAGGGTGATTGTTGTAGGGGATTCCCTCCTAAAAGGAATGGAGGGACCCATTTGCAGACCAGACCAGCTCCACAGAGAGGTCTGCTGCTTACCGGGGGCATCAGTGAAGGAGGTAGCTAGAAAACTTCCCTCCCTGGTCCACTAGACAGACTACTATCCTCTGATAGTAGTTCAAACTGGTAATGATGATTTAGTAAACAGAAAGACCAAAGCCATCAAGAAAGACTTCAGGGCCATTGGGAAAATGATGGAGGGCTCTGGGGCACAGATAGTATTCTGCTCCATCCCAAGGCTAAACAGAGAGGAGCTGGAAGTCAGGAAGAAGAATTCAATTGATGCCTGGCTCCGAGCCTGGTATGTGGAAAGGGGCTTTGGCTTCTTTGATCATGGGGTGGCTCACGCACCCCCAGGCCTTGTTACTGAGGATGAGACAAGTGTGTCTCCTAGGGGGGCTAAAGCCCTTGTTAAAAACCTAGCTAAGCTCATAAACCGAGCTTTAAACTAGATGTGAAGGGGGAGGGATTTGAGACGAGTCTAGACAGGAGTGAGCCTGGACGTGGGGCACTGGTGATTCAGAGTGAGTGTGCTGGAGAGGACCACCAGTACATCACCACATAGAAAGTGAGGGTGAACACTAGGGGTGGTGAGGGAGATATGGGCACTCTAGTGCTAGCTACTCCAGTTACCAGGCAATTGGGAATGAACTCTGTTCCCTCTAAGAAGGAACAGAAGGAAGACTCGGCAGCTCAGCTGAAGTGCATTTACACCAATGCACACAGCATGGGTAATAAGAAGGAAGAGCTGGAAGCTGTTGTAGGTCAAGGAGCCTATGACGTTGTTGCCATCACAGAAATGTGGTGGGATGACTCATATAGCTGGAGTAAATATATGGTGGGGTACAAACTCTTCAGGTGGGATAGGAAGGGTAGGAGAGGAGGCAGGGTAGCCCTCTTTGTAAGGGAGGACTTGGACACCATTGAGACGGATTGTGGTGATGAGGAGATTGAGTGCCTGTGGGTTAAAATTAAAGGAGCTCATAAGAAGGTAGATTTTGTGATGGGAGTCTGTTACAGGCCACTCAGCCAAGGAGAAGTAGCTGACGAGCTCTTCTATAAACAGCTGGAGTTAATCTCTAGATCAATGCCTCTCATTCTAGTGGGAGACTTCAATCTTCCTGATATCTGCTGGAAGTACAATAGAGCAGAAAGGAAACAGTCTAGGAGGCTCCTGGAGTGCGTGGAAGACAACTTCCTTGCACAGCTGGTGAATGAACCGACAAGGGAAGGTGCCCTCCTGGACCTGCTGTTTGCGAACAGAGAAGCCTTGTGGGGGATGTGGCAGTAGGAGGACGCCTAGGACTAAGTGATCAGGAGATGATAGGGTTTTCTGTTCTAGGTGAAGTGAAGAGGGTGGTTAGCAGGACAGTAGCACTTAATTTCCAGAGGGCAGACTTTGAACTCTTCAGAAGACTGGTTGGCAAAGTCTCATGGGAGACAGTGTTTAAGGGCAAGGGAGCCCATGAGGGCTGGGAGCTCTTCAAAAAAGAAATCCTAGCAGCTCAGGAGAAAGCCATCCTCATGTTCCAGAAGAAAAGGTGGCAGGGGGAAAAAACCAGCTTGGTTGAACAGAGAGATCTTAAATGATATCAAGAAGAAGAGGAATGTTTATGGGCTCTGGAAGAGGGGACGGGATTACAGGAGGGAAGTGAGATTGTGTAGAGAAAAAATCAGAAGAGCTAAGGCTCAACTAGAAATCACATTGGCAAAGTCTGTGAAAGATAGCAAAAAATCTTTCTATAAATATATAAATAATAAAAGGAGGACTAAGGATACCATACAGTCCCTATTGGAAGCAGAAGGAACAACAGTGACAGAGGGGGAGGAAAAGGCTGAGGTACTTAATGCCTTCTTTGCCTCAGTCTTTAATTGTAAAGAAAGTTGTTCCCTCTTTGTACAAACCCAGGATTTAGAGGAGCAGAATGAGGCTCCCATGATCCAAAAGGAGGTGGTCAGAGCCTTGCTTGCCCAACTAGACACCCACAAGTCTACGGAAACTGTCAGCCTCTGGCCTGGACAGGCACACACTCTCCTGGGTGGAAAACTGGTTGGATGGCCGGGCCCAGAGAGTGGTGGTAAATGGTGTTAAATCCAGCTGGAGGCCAGTGACAAGTGGGGTTCCCCAGGGCTCAGTGCTGGGTCCAGCCTTGTTCAATGTCTTTATCAATGACCTGGATGAAGGCATCGAGTGCACCCTTAGCAAGTTGGCATACGACACTAAGCTGGGTGGAAGTGTGGATCTGCTGAAGGGTCGGGAGGCTCTGCAAAGGGATCTGAACAGGCTGGACCACGGGGCAGACTCCAATGGGATGAGGTTTAACAAGGTCAAATGCCGGGTCCTGCACTTGGGGCACAACAACCCTGTGCAGAGCTACAGACTAGGAGAAGTCTGTCTAGAAAGCTGCCTGGAGGAGAGGGACCTGGGGGTGTTGGTTGACAGCAGACTGAACATGAGCCAGCAGTGTGCCCAGGTGGCCAAGAAAGCCAGTGGCATCTTGGCTTGTATCCGAAACGTTGTGACCAGCTGATCCAGGGAGGTTATTCTCCCTCTGTACTCGGCACTGGTGAGACTGCTCCTTGAATACAGTTCTGGGCCCCTCACCACAAGAAGGATGTTGAGGCTCTGGAGCGAGTCCAGAGAAGAGCAACGAAGCTGGTGAAGGGGCTGGAGAGCAAGCCTTATGAGGAGCGGCTGAGATATCTGGGGTTGTTTAGCCTGGAGAAGAGGAGGCTGAGAGGAGACCTCATTGCTCTCTACAACTACCTGAGGGAAGGTTGTAGAGAGGAGGGTGCTGGCCTCTTCTCCCAAGTGACAGGGGACAGGACAAGAGGGAATGGCCTCAAGCTCTGCCAGGGGAGATTTAGGCTGGACATTAGGAACAAAATTTTCACAAAAAGTGTCATTGAGCACTGGAACAGGCTGCCCAGGAAGGTGGTTGTTTCACCTTCCCTGGAGGTGTTTAAGGCACAGGAAGATGAGGTGCTAAGGAGCATGGTTTAGTGTTTGATAGGAATGGCTGGACTCGATGATCCGGTGGGTCTCTTCCAACCTTGTTATTCTATGATTCTATGATTCTGTATCCCTGCATTCTTAGACTAGGAGGGAAGAAGGAGATGGGAAAATATACATCTTATGTTTGAGAAAATAAGTTTTTTATCTGAATGTATGACAACACAGTAAAAATATGTTTGGGGACATGAGATGGGGTAGTTAGAAATACCAGAAGCTCAGATTGAGGAATTTAAGTGAAATTGCACAGAAAAAAAGATACATGTGCATAATTCCATATTAAAAGGGAGAAAAGTGAGACTCAGGCCTTTTCCTGGAAATGAAATAGAGATGATCTCTCCCAAGGAAGACATTTCTTGCTTTCTTCTAAATTAGTAAAGCTGATTGTATTCCAGAAATGATCATGTTCATGCAGGCTTCAAACCTCAGTCTTCCTTTCTGCAGCATACATTCCTCTCTCATGGCCTGAATCATGCAAACATGTGAAACCCCTTCTGGATATTTCTTCCTAATGTATTTAGGTCTAAATTTTGATGAGTATGTCCCTGACTACATCTGCAGTCTTCAGGATTTAGTACAAATACTTATACAGTTAGGCTTCAGCTGTGGTAATACAAGTAGTGATATCTAATGTAGGTAAGTATAAGGGTATTTTTTAAAGAAATTTTATTTTATGAAGGTATCAATTTCAAAATCTGTATTTTTTCCAGTTCTATTATCCATAGCACAGGATAATATCTTCTTTAAGCAGAAAGGAGTATGCAATCAAATAAGCAGAAAGGAGTATGCAATCAAATAAGCAGGAAGAGAACAAAGATGTTTATACTCCACTTTATATTAACTAGGTAAATATGCACAATCATGTATCTTGCAGGTAGCATTCCATCATTCCACATTTGGCTACACTATTGACGGTTTTAATTGTCTTAAATGGTATTAAAAAGTCCAGAAAGCATGATCTCAGTAACTGGCAATTTGCAGACATTAAAAAGGGAGACCTGATTGAATCCATTAAAATACATTACATAGAATACATATAATTATACTTTGAACTGTTTTCTCAACTGGGAGGTTGAATCTCCTACAGCCATTTTTTTCCTCAGCAAGAAATTAACCTTCACTGCTGGAAGATCAAATGATGATACATGTTTCAGAACTATTAGTTGACAATATATTTGCACTGTGAAATTTTATGAAGAAAAAAAAACCTGCTCCTAGCTGCTTATTCCAAATTAACTCTTTTCTTCTTGTGTTCCAATGAAAATAACACTACTTTTTAGAAGCCAGTTTTCAGCTCTTGTCCCTGAGTTCTTACAGCTTTCTCTTTAAACTTCTAACTTCAAATCTATCTTGAAGGGAACAGCAAGGGAAAGACATTTGTAGCTGCTTCTCTGAAAGTCCATCAGTGAGTAAACTAAATACAGCAAGTAAGAAAATACATTTCTGAAATGCATCATTAATACCATTTCTTATTTCTCAAACTACCTATAAGTTCTTAAAAAGCAAAATAATTTTTCTACATTAGTAAATTTCATTAAATTTTACTTAACAATTGAAAAGTGTATCTATTGTTCATTGCCGTGTACTTTTAGTTATTGAAATATTTGGAAATTTCAGCCTGCAAACCCTGTGTCACATTGTGGTACATCATGGGTAACAGCTCAATGGTACATTAGTTACAAAAAAAAAAAAAATGGTAGGATAAAGGCAATATGTGCAACAGTAAAAAAACAGCTCGTTGTTTACTGCTGGGTTTCATTTACTTTCTTGGGGTAATATAAGACATAAGACCTGTATTTCGCTTCAGGTTTACGCAGGACCTTTTTGTACTCAAATGTTTAAGTGTTACTCCAATTAATTTTCATAAGATTTCTTTGAGGTTAATGTTATTATTCTGTCTTACAGATGGATAAAGAGGGATAGAGAGAAGTTAACTGCTTTGACCAACTAAGACACACATATGCATATTTATTCATCCTTGGTATTTTTTAACATTACTTTTACAAAATGGTTTCTGGTTCCCTCTCTCCATTGTTCCTCTTATATGACAAGAAGTATATCTTAAAAAAAAAAAAGATGAAACAAGAAAATGGATGTAATTTGATTTAAATTCTCACATCCTCTGATTAGCCATCATGGACACAATCCCACTAAAAATTTCCTACTTACTGAGGAAATGTCTTGTCTTAAGGGGACCAGGAATAATCTGCTATCCACTTTTAAAAAATAGTTTTCCAAACAACAATCTGAACTTCGCTTAACTCATCATCTGTTGAAGTACCTATGTTTCACCTCTGTACTTACAAAAGGATAGTTTGCTAATTTTGTAAGCCTTTGGGTGCATATTCACACTGCAATGTGTGAACACATATCCACGTTGCAGTTATTTGATATAGAGTTATTTACAGCAAGATTAAATGAAACTTCTGTTGAATAGGCTAGTAGCTGGCATATCTTCTCATCTTGTACTGTCTTGCATGATGTATCTTACAGAATGCTATGAGCTCACTTAAACAAAAAGAATTCTGCCTCTGAAGGTGAATGGTTTTATCAGCAAATTCTATTGTTTCTTATATGGCATCCCATTTGTGGAGCAAAACTGATCAGTATAGCCGAAAGATGGACTGTTCTCTGGGATTCTTCTTTTAATTTCTGGAGTTTTAAGACTTAATCTTGGACAAGTTTCCCAGCTATAGTTATATAGCTCCTCTGAAGTAGAGAAAATGTTTCTTATACTTCTTAACTCTGGATCTGCTTTTTGCTATACATCCTGTGGCTGATACAGAAAGTAAAATCGATTTTTCATAATAGTTTCCTTCAATTGTTGCCTTCTTTGTATACACCATTTATATGGGGAACAGTTTTAAACTAAAATAGGGTAGATTTAGATCTGATGTATTATGAGGGTGGTGAGACACTGAAAAAAGTGACCAAGAGAAGTGGTGCCACATCCCTGTTCAAGATCAGGTTGAATGGGGCTTTGAGCAACAAGATGAAGACAAATCTATCCCTGCTCATTGCACGGGAGTGAACGGAATGAATTTTAAAGATACTTTCTAACACAAACAATTCCACAATTCTAAGATTCCTATGGGCAGGGAGACCTCCCACTAGATCAGGCTGCCCAAGGCCCCATACAACCTAGACTTGAACACTTCCAAGAGGAGTGCATCCACATCTTCCCTGGGCAACCTGTTCCAGTGCCTCTGAACACTCATTCTGAAGAATCTTCTTATTGTCTAGGCTAAATGTGCCACTTTCCAATTTATAACCATCCCCGCTAATCATATCACTGCTTGCATTTGTAAAAAGTCCCTCCCCACCTTTCTTGCAGGCCTCCTTCAGTTACTGGAAGGTTGCTATAAGGTCTCCTCGGAGCCTTCTTTTCTCCAGGTGGAACTACCCCAACTCTTTCAGCCTGTCCTCATATGGGATATGGGAGGTGCTCCAGCCCTCTGATCATCTTTTTAGTCCTCCTCTGGACCTGTTCCAACAGTTCCATATCCTTCTTAAGCTGAAGATTCCAGAACAGGACACAATACGTGGGGTCTCACAAGAGTGGAATAGAGGGGCAGAAGCACCTCCCTTGACCTGCTGGCCACACTTCCTTTGATGCAGCCAAGAATATGGTGCAAGCATGCATTGCTGGGTCCTGACAAGCTTCTCATCAATCAGCACCACCAAGCCCTTCACTGCATGGCTGCTCTCATCCACATCACCCCCCATCCTGTATTGAAATCACAGACTGCCCCAACCCAGTCGTAGGACCTTTCACTTGGCCTTGTTGAGCCTCACAAGATTCACACAGGCCCACTTCTTCAGCTTGTCCAGGTCCCTCTGGATGGCATCCTGTCCTTCCAGTTGGCCAACTACACCACTGAGCTCAGTGTCATCTGCAAACTTGCTGAGGGTGCACTTGATCGCACTGTCTATATCATTGATGAAAATATTGAAAAGCTCTTGTCCCAGTATGGACCCTAGAAAGACACCACTTGTCATGGATCTCCATCTGGATATCGAGCTATTGACCTACATGCTCGGAATATGAACATCTAACCAATTTCTCATCCACTGAACTGCCCACTCATCAAATGGATGATGGACTCGCTTCTCTGGAGCGAGTCCAGAGAAGGGCAACAAAGCTGGTGAGGGGGCTGGAGAACATATCTTACGAGGAGCGGCTGAGAGAGCTGGGGTTGTTCAGCCTGGAGAAGAGGAGGCTGAGGGGAGACCTTATTACTCTCTACAACTACCTGAAGGGAGGTTGTGGAGAGGAGGGAGCTGGCCTCTTCTCCCAAGTGACAGGGGACAGGACGAGAGGGAATGGCCTCAAGCTCCGCCAGGGGAGATTTAGGCTTGAGATTAGGAAGAAATTCTTCATGGAGAGGGTGGTTAGGCATTGGAACGGTCTGCCCAGGGAGGTAGTTGAGTCACCGTCCCTGGAGGTGTTTAAGGTTAGGGTGGATGAGGTGCTTAGGAGCATGACTTAGGGATTGGTGGGAATGGTTGGACTCGACGATCCAGTGGGTCTCTTCCAACCTGGTCATTCTGTGATTCTGTGATTCTGTGAAATCCATATCTCTCCAAATTAGAGAGAAAAATGTTGTGGGGAACAGTATCAAAAGCTTCACAGAAGTCCAGATAGATCACATCCATTGGTTTTCCCATGTCCACTGATGCGGTTACCCTATCACAGAAAACCACTAAGTTGGTCAGGCAGGATTTGCCCCTGGTGAAGCCATGCTGACTGCCATTAATCACCTCCATGTCCTCCATATGCTTTAACATAGCTTCTGGGAGGACCTGTTCCATGATCTTCTCAGGCACAGAGGTGAGCCTAACAGGTCGGTAGTTCCAAGAGTTGTCTTTTCTACCCTTTTTTAGAAACAGGCAATGTTACCAGTCACCAGGGAATTCCGCTGACTGACATAATTTTTCAAATACTATGGTGAGTGACTTGGCAACCACACCAGCCAATTCCCTTAGGTCTCTGGGATGCATCTTATCAAGTCCCATAGATTTATAAATATTCAAGTTTCTCAGGCTGTCAAAAACCTGACTCTCCCGTTCACTGGGAGGGGTTTTCTAGGAATCGTAGAATCACTAGGTTGGAAAAGACCCATAGGATAATCAAGTCCAACCATTCCTATCAACTATTAAACCATGTCTCTCAGCACCTCATTCACCTGTCTTTTAAACAAGTCCAGGGATGGTAACTCAACCACTTCCCTGGGCAGCTTGTTCCAGTGCCTGATGACCCTTTCTGTGAAATTTTTTTTCCTCACATCCAGTCTGAACCTCCTCTGACACAGCTTGAGGCAATTCCCCCTCATCCTATCCTTAGAGGTCTCAGCTCTAGTCAAGCATTTTCTAGTCTTGCTTTATTGCTTTCTTATACAACTGCATATTTACTTTTAGAAAACAAATCTGAATCATACCTTCATAGCATCTGACTGTCTAAGCACGTTTTATATGGAAAGAAAGAGGACACTGGTAAAATATGTAGATTTTGTTCATTGCTTATTTGAGTATTACTGAAGGAATAAAAATCATGGCTGCAATTTTTTTTTGTTTTCCTGTGGACTTTAACAGTAGCCTATATATAAATGAAAGAATATAGTTAGAGATGAGAGATTAAGAAAATATATTTGTATTGATAGTTCTTAGGACTGTAATCATAAAACCATTCATAAAGTTGTCATTTTCAAAGACACAAACAACATGTTCAACTTTGTTACACTCTACAAACTTCTTCATTATGGTTCTGGCAAGATCTGAGTAAGTAAATTATGTATATTATATAGAATATGGAGTCGGAATATGAAATTGGCTAATGATGTGTTTAAGCACGATGCTTACATTTGAATGCTGGTCTCCCTTTAATAAATTTGTAGTTAACCCTCTCTCTAATGCTTTTGTAGGGACAATAAACTCTTAAGTAACACACCTAGTAGAAGGAATAAACAATTTTGATTCTGGAATAAACAGCAACAACAACAACTACAACTACTATTACAACTAACAATATGTTATTTTATTTTAGGTACAATTAAGAATAAAATCTTATTAAGATAACAGGTCTAATTCAATCTATCTTATTAATTAAGTAATAAGTGTTCTAGATTTAATGGAAAAGTCACTTTGAAAAAGAAGTTTTGTTCTTCAATCACCTCTCAGCTAATTTAAAGCTGCTAATGAAAAGTACAATAGCTTTCTGACTATAATAATTATCTTTTATTATCCTACTAGTAAATGTTATTGTTTAGATCAGATGATTCATCAGTTTATTCATCTGAAACAAACTATGAGTTCAGCTAACTGAATGGTGTGGATGAAGTTAATACTTGAATAATTATTTTTTTGTTTTCATTAGCACACAAAACCAAAACAACTCCCAGTAGAAAATAAGAAAATATTTGGAAACATTGAAAAATTCCTAAAGAACAATTATCAAAAGATATATAAAGAAAACCTGTAAAAGAAAAAATGAAAATATTTCACCCATTCAGTAACTGTAAATAGGAGAATCAAGACTATCGATACAATACCTAAAATATGTGTAACCATTTACCAGATTTTCCAGTTTGGTAAGGGATGTGCAGTTAGCAGTCTGCCTGAGTCTATAAATGAAAAGTGAACTCAAAACTTGGGGAAGGTCTCAAAGTTAAACATTTCAAGAACTAGATGAGAAATGTTTGTTTTTGTGGAGAAAGTGACTCTTGTGCAACTATGAGCTCATGATTTTATTTTCAGCAGAATATCAGCACAAAGGTGATGGAGAATACATCCTAGATATCGAATCATGGAATCATAGAACCATAGACTCGTTTGAGTTGGAAGGGACCTTAAAGATCATCTAGTTCCAGCTCCCCTGTCATAGGCAGGGACACCTCCCACTAGTTCAAGCTGCTCAAGACCTCATCTAACCTGGTCTTGAACACCTCCAGGGATGGGGCATCTACAGCTTCCCTTGACAACATGTTCCAGTGCCTCACCACTCTCGTGAAGAATTTCCTCTTAATATCTAGTCTAAATCTGCCCCTTTCCAATTTATAGCCGTTCTTCCTAGTCCTATCACGACATACCTTTGTAAACAGTCCCTCCCCAGCTTTCTTGTAGGCCCCCTTAAGGTACTGGAAGGTCACTATAAGGTGTCCATGGTGCCTCCTCCAGGTTGAAATACCCCAACTCTTTCAGACTGTACTCCTATAACAGGTACTCCAGCTAAGAATGTTATTATTGAGGTTTTAATTACTTACTAAATGTGACATATTTTCTTTTTTTTGAAATGATATGTGTTACACTAAGTAATTTAAATAGTATTATAAAGTTGAAGAAATAATTACTTTTAATTCATGTTAGTTGTTCTGCATTTATCAAAGCGATATGGGTGAAACTGCTTTATAATCTGAATGATTGGTGGAAATTGTCTTCATCCACAGTCACAGCATTAGAATATTTTGTCTTTCCTTTCAGCTGAAGATTTTGCCACATATTTCAGTATGTAAACCAGTTATTCAAATTTACAATACTAAATTTGTTCACCCGTGAACAAATCTAGTTGACCTAAACTTTTGAGGCTCAGTATTACCATCACACCACTTTTTTGGTCTGTATTTTCTAGAGCACTTTCTATTTCAATTCAGACTCTGATCTTTCGATCTACTATCAAAATAATTAAACAAAAATTTATACATGTCCTTCACCTATGAGATGAAAAGAAAATCTATTCACCTTGGATACAACATAAAGGTGTTAAATCTTCGCATAAGCAAAGAATTCTCAGATCTGGTTTTGGACACACTGTCAAAAGCCTTGCTGAAGCTGAGGTATACAACATCCACTGTTCTCCTCTCAACTAGCATAAAATTATTCCAGCATAGAAGGATATCAGATTGGTCAAGCATATGGTGAATCAAGTTAAATCCAATTTGCCACAAGGCACAAGTGGTTTTCCCCAGAGGCTCAGCTCTGGGGCCAGTCTGTTTAGTATCTTTATCAATGATCTGGACAAGGGGATCGAGTACACCCTTAATAAGTTTGTAGACAAGCTGGGCAGGAGTGTTGTAAACCTACATGACGTATCTGGACAACCTGAATCTATGGGCTGAGATCAATTCTATGAGGTTCAACAAAGCTAAGTGCACTTGTGTCACAAGCCCATGCAATGCTAGGGTCTTAGGAAAGAGTGGCTGGAAAGCTGCCAAGCAGAAAGAGACTTTGGCATGTTGGACAACAGATGGCTGAGCATGACCCAGCAGTGTGCCCAGGTGGCCAAGAACACTCATATAATCTGTTAAAGCTAGGCAAATCCTATTAGCTGAGTATTGCTTTTGGGAATGTGTTTGACAACATACAGACATATATACACTACTTCTCCTGTTCTTCCCGTCACTTCTCCTGCTATTTATCCCTTATAATGAGATGGACCTCTTCCATTCAACTGCCTAATTGACATAACTTAGGTGAAATCAATGAGAAGCACTATGACTAACATTCTTCACTGGCTTTACACACCTGCCCCAAAACACACAGGCAACACCTTCTCTATGTAGCAACTCAAAACAATTTCCTCTCACCAAACAGTTGTTATTTTGACAGTCTTTTAATGCCTCCTCAAAATAAATTTCAAATTCCAAACTCTTATTAGAAAGGTTATCTGCCACAAAATCTGCACAAGCCTGGATTCCAAATTGATTTTTTTTTTCCTTTGGAGGATTTAATCACATTTAACAGAGTTAACAGAGTAGATGCAATTCAGCTCTGTTTCAAGCTTAACTGGAATAATTCTTTTTAAGTGACTATAAATAAACAATGGGATACAAACAGAGAACAGTTAAAACCTCCAACTTTTCTTCAATTATATAGAATGCTCAGAGACTCTATTTTAAGAGTGTGGAATAGTCACCCATTTATGTAGTCAGAACTGCAACTGGAAGAAACACAAAGTGAAGTTTAACGAGGATTGCAAACACTTTTTTTTTTCTAAGCAAAGGTAATTGTAGGGAAATCTGTGAGAGAAATTATGACTCTTTGAAGATTGTATCAGTCTATACAGCAGTGAAAACAAGCACCTGATTCAATACTGCTAAACATACTTGAGAGAGGAATGATTGATATCAAAAGGAATATAATGAAAAGGAAAGATGAGAAGTATGAATTATACCTCTCTGAGTAGGGCCTAATACTGAAAAGTTTTATATGGACAAGACTTTTGTAAAAGGATTTTTTGTAGTTCCTTGATCCTAGCCTGATCCTAACAAACTCCTTGACTGAAGTATAGACTAGTTCAAGACAGAAAATTGGCAATGGTTGCAATGACCCCTCACAGATTTCTTGGCCAAGTTTCTCTGTCTCTTACTGCCAATCAGTGGAGAAAAAAAAAAAAAAAAAAAACCCCAAACCGCACATACGAACCACCACCCCATCCCTAAAAATCCACTAAACAACAAAACAAGTTAAAAAATAGAGAAAGATGTGGTCTAATGGCCTATATCTACTGATTACTGAAAACACATTTAACTCTAAAATTTTTTGGATTATTTAAATGAGAGCTAATGATATTTATGAAAGCAAATGATGACTACTTCTTCCTTTTATGAATCCAGAGGCGATATTTCCAGAACTTAGTATCTGAGTTATAAGGCCATATCTACTAATTCTCCCAGGAGAATACCATTTTCTTAGATGATGTCTAAACTGGTTTGTGGGGCTAGTATGGTTTACATTTTACATATTTTTGATAGCCCATTAGTTAAAGAACTAGGTGAATAGGTGAATAGAGTTTTAGACTATCTTTAGACTGAGGGAAATTGAAACCACATTTCTATCATCTGTGTACCCTATCAGACAAACCACATCTTTTTCTATTAATAAATAGGACTATTGTTAGCCTTTCCAATTGTCTGGGATTTTATGTAGTTATATATGCAAATTTAATGTTTCTAGCTGAAAAAGGTCTTTTTTTCCATCACGAAAGACTAATGTAACCTCTTTCCCTTTATTATTTTTTATCTAAATTCCTATGAATGAAGAGCAGAATTATAAAGTTCCATAGCCTAGCTAATGCTTGAAGAGTCAGGCTCTCCAGAGAGAGTGTACTGGTTTAAATGCAACTAGGTGAATTCTAAGGTGACTGTGGACCTGCTCCAACATGGAAAGTGAGGAAGGCTCCCATCTAGTGTAGATACTTGTTGGAGGAACAGGGAGAAAGGATTCTGTTGAATTTCAGAAGCGTGCTGGTGAGAAGTAAGTGGTTTTGCACCACCTGATCCACCCCACACTGGCCAGGTCTGAAGAGTAGCAAAGCAGAGTTTTTTCACTCATACAGAGATTATGAGTAAAAATCACGCTTTCATTATAAATATAGTTTTATATTACAAGGACCTAATCAATGTGCTGCTAATCCTGTCTTAAGAAGTGAACCTAATAAAAAAGCAAAACTGTTTAGAAAGTCTGCCACCAGTCATTCTCCTCTCTGGGATAGTAATGTGTATGGGGAAGAATATAGATGATAAATGTAATGTAGCCTGTCTGTGCCAATTGAAATCAGGAACCCAGACTAATTCCAGCAATTTTAATATCAGATTTTTCTGTGAAGAAGGTTTGATACTTGAAGCAGCAGGAGTCATACTGCTCAGAAAAAAAAAAAGGGAAAAAAATCTTTAGCAATCAACTCATTGGCTCTCTAGTCAAATTGTTTTAGTTATTATGAAGCCATGAATTTCTTCAAAGACTGCAGGTGTGGTCTTACCATCATTCCATTTCATTATCAGGCTATTTAAAAGGCAGCTAATCTGTTGCCATATTGACCATTCTTATACTCAAAGCTGCAATAGAATCAATCATAGGATAATAGAATTGCTTGGTTGGAAAAGACATTTGAGATTGAGTCCAGCCACACTTGTCCACTATTAAATCATATCCCTCAGTATTTCATCACCTACCTGGGGATCCTGTGCCACTGCCTGATATCCTTTTGGTGAAGAAAATTTTCTTAGTATCTAATTTGTGCCTCTCATGGTATAACCTGAGGTTGTCCTCTTGTCCTATCACTTGGGAGAAGAGACCAACACCCACCTTACTACAACGTCCTTTCAGGTAGTTGTAGACAGTGATAAGGTCTCCTCTCAGCCTTATTTTCTTGAGGCTAAATAACCCCAGTTCTTTCAGCTGCCCCTAATAAGACTTGTTCTCCAGCCCCTTCAGCAGTATTGTTGCCTCTCTCTGGACACTCTCCAGCACCTCAATGTTCTTCTTGTAGTGAAGGACCCAAAACTGAACATGGTATTAGAGTTGCAGCATCACCAGTGCCAAGTACAGCGGCACAATCACTTCCCTACTTCTGCTGGCCACACTGTTTGTGATGCAGGTCAAAATGCTATTGATCTCCTTGGCCACTTGGACTCATATTCAGCAGGCTGTCAACCAACATCCACAGGTCCTTCTTTACCAGGCATCTTTCCCAAGCTTGTAGCACTGCATGAGGTTGTTGTGTCCCAGGTGCATAACTCGGTACTTGGTCTTGCTCAACCTCATACCACTGGTCACAGCCCATCAATCCAGCCTGTTCAGATCCCTCTGTAGGGCTTTCCTACCCTCAAGCAGATTTACCTCCCACCAGTGAACTTACTAAGGGTACATTCAGACCCCTCATCCAGATCATCAATAATTATATTGAGCAGAACTGGACTCAGCACTGAGCCCTGGGGAACACCACTTGAAACTGGCCTCCAATGGGTGTAATTCCATTTACCACCACTCTTTTTGCCTAGTCATCCAGCCAATTTTTTACCCGGCAGAGGGTATGCCTGTCCAGGCCATTTAATTAATATTAATGTTTGAGCCCAAACTAATATTTTTATTGAAAAAAATTAAAAGTAGCATTGGAAAAGTGATTTCAAATGATATTAATCAACTAAAATAGTAAATTTCTTCACATTTTATTTTAAAAATACATAGAAAAGTTTGAGCTCCTTTAAAAGTCATCCTATGGTCATTTTTTCATTGGCTTCTACTCACTTGGCAAGTATGTTAAGCACTGAAACAGAGAATGAATTATGACCCAGCTACGAGTTTGCATATATAAAACCTGCCAGTCCTTCCTTTCATAAACCTAGGAGATTCATAGATAAGTAGAAAGTAACGTGAAATGACCTTCTGGCTCTTCTTTAAATTACATAGTCAACATCTGAATAACACAAACTTGGCCTTGAGTAAGAAAAGCAAATGAGATGTTAATAGTTTTACAACTAATGTTCATCTTTATTCTCCCAAAATCTCAGAGTGCAATCTCAAGCTATTTTATGGAAAGCAGGTAGCAGAGTAATCTATGTGCACTTAACAGCATAATAAAAAATATATTCACTATCTATCAAGTGACTTCAATACACAACATATTGCTACTAGCCTATTCATACCTGAATTAAGTAGCTAGTATTATTTCTCTGTGTATGAAATATAATGAAAAATAAAAATCCTTGGCACAACCTTGTTAAAACTTGCTAAATATTCTTCAAAGAAAGAAGCTGAACCTCAATAGGAAAATAATTTCCTCGTTTGCATATGTAATCTGAATTCTTCCATTATTATTCATTTTATACCAAACTCTGAAGATATTTATATTAAAGTAGTACTTTAAAAGACATTTATTATGTATTCTGGAGAAGAAAATAGTTCATGCTTGCTAATAAAAAAGAAGTATTTCCAGCACATAACTAATACTGTCTTTCATTTTCGTTTTCTAGATGGCAACATATAACCATAAATTAGACAACCTATGGTTTCCTATTCCTGTAGAATACCTAACATAATGCAGTCCACCAGCTGAAATTCTTCTTCAAGATATTCTGTTACAACGTTTAAACAGGCAGGAATGTTTTTGTCTAATACACGCTCATTATTAAGATGTGGATTTCCTTCACCTCCAGTGTTCAATTGGAAAGATCTGAGGATGAGGAATCACTAAATAAAGGTTGAATTTGAATCATCCAAGCTCAACCCCTAAAATGTCTGCTAACTGAAACATATCTGAAATTGCCAACCTTACCACACTCATAAGATAAAATCATGAAACTGTGGTTGTGCAACATGACTACTGGACAGATGTAGATTACAGTCACAGCAATGTTCTTTAGTTCATTTAACACACAGTAGCTGCCAGAACAAATATCACAATATGAGGCTGTGCTATATCTTATACATTACAAAGAATTTATCTCCTTCCAAAAACTGCGGATAGATAGATATTTTAGATGGGATGAATCATGTCGTGGGAATATTTATTTCTCTTTGTTGCTTATAGAAAGCATCAGAATAGCTTAGAGTAATTATCTAACTTCCATAGTTAGGTATCTAACTAAATCAAGATTAAACATACACCAGCAAAGGGATAAATTACATATATGCACACCTACTTGCTTTGCATACAAGCCTAAAATACGTATGCACATAAAACAACAAAAATTAATGGCAGCACTTCAAGACAACATGCATTCACAGATTTAAGCATCCTCACTTGTACTGTACAGATTAAAGCACAAATCATGTCACTGCATCTGGCTGCAAAGATCCAGATTTTACACTTAGGGATGATTATTATTATATTTTTTTCCATTAAACTTTATATGCCCATGTATTGTGTTGAAGATAGACCTTTAAGTTTTCTTATGTTCGTGGTTCACTATCCGTACATTCTTTTCTTGCTACAATGCACACAATGCATAAGCCAGATTCTGCCCATTATTCTTGTCTTTATCATGTAACTATATACTTTTCTTACTTTAATGAACCATGCCGTAAAAAATACATTGTACTTTTGAAATAGTTTATTTTAGACATTTAATCAAAATAATAATGGAAAATAAATTCACGTTCAGTCATTCATTGTACACTGAATGCACATTGAGAATATTTAATTTTCATTGTGGTGGGATAGTATATTATAGAAACTGTTCAAATCAAACTAATGTACTGGCAATGAGCTAAATTAACATAAAGCAGCATGCATGTTGCAAGCGCTTCCTTTCCATATTGATAATACATAATCTAAAAAATAAAGTAAAAAAGAGGAATACTTTGCCAATTATATGCCTGACGGCATATTACCTTTATTAGGATTATTGTCTCAAAGAAATAAAATCACTACTCTGTTTGTCTTATACCTTTCCACAGCGATGTCTTACTGCTTACTGTTTATGTACTTTTGAATGAAGTTAGTTACCTGACTGGAAAAAATAGCAGACAAGGATTTCCATGCACTTTTTCATGCTGAACTCTCGAATCTCAGTTTTAAGATCGTTTGAAAATCTTACATTAACAGAATGGTATTAAGAAAAGAAATGACAACAAGGCAAGAGAGCTGAAAGAATGCCAAAGAAAAAAAGGAAAAGCAGCATGAATTTTTTATCATCCATTAGTTTTACTCATATAGTAAATACTCCTTCCTATTGTTAATATTAAATATTTGTATGTACATTCTCAGTATTGTATGATATTCACTCTATAATTCAGAAAACAGAAATAAATCAGGTAATTGAAGTAACATACTACTGATCTAACTACTTGTCATGCTCAGCTAAACAGAATTCCTTTATATTTCTAGATAAAGTGATTAATTTTTCCAAAATATTTTTAGCTTTTTATATGAAATATCCTGTGATATAGTCTGCTTTTCTGTCTTTCAGCATAACTCTTGTAAACTCATATGAAAAATGTAGAACATATTGCCTCATAAAATATAGTTTTAAAATTACATGGAAAAAATAAAATTACTTTCAAAATGTACAGGAAAGTAATGGTCACTATTTTTGGATGCCATGTGGTTTCAAAGTCATTCTCTTTTTGGGAAGGAAAAGTGAACTGACTTACTTCTTATCAAATACATGATACAAGCAGGATCATTGCTCCTTTCTCCTGAAATTAGTGTTTTTGGCTTTTATACAGTTGAGCATACAAGTATTTGGAGCAGTCTTTCTGATTTCACTCCATTTTGCTGACAGGCAATCAGTACTAGTAACAGTCCTACTGACTTTGAAGTGGTTACTTGTTTGAAAAAAAAGTGTTGGAAACAATAAGATTTCTACCTATGGTAGCTTTTTTTCATATTTCATATCACTCACTATCATCCCCACCTCCCATCAACAAAGTATTGCTTCATTAAATAATTGCTTAGTTCATTTTTAAAAATATTAAAGGTAGTTATTCAGCCAGACTTTTCCACCCATTTTAATTTAAGATGAAGCTAACTTTCCATATTTTATAAATGTCAGTCCATACATGTCTGCAACATTTCTTAACTGAAATTAAGATGTACACAGCAGTGACAATAGATTCAAGTTATTAAAAAGCAATTTTTTTTTTACTGCAGCTAAATCTTATAATAGATACCATTTGGTTTTTATTAATCTTGCTGTGAGGTTGTCATCTGGGACATTCTGCTGCTTATGATTTGTCCTTGCCTACCTTTTTCTCTTTCCAAATGTAAATTGAGTTTGAAATCAAATCAAACAGTGCTGAAATAACACTAGTGTGACATGGCTTTTAAGCTGTCTAATGAATGTAGATGCAGTGAGCTGTCTAAAAGAAAACACATGTTGACAACATTGTTTACTGAATGTGTATCTTCATTGGCAGAAAAAAAGTTGTACATGTACTTTCCAGTATTTGCAAAAAGTTGGTCTTTCAAGGATCTGATTAACATCATCATCATCTGCCAAACCCCAACTGTTTGACACTATTTGTTTCTTCTCTCTGTTCTTATTTACAATAATTCAGGGCTATCTCATAATACAGAAATTCAAGAAAAGCCACAAGGAAAAACTATAAATGGTATAACTATATAATAGAAAGGTATCTATGAATACAAGACAATTATTCAGGAACTGAAGAGTAGATTTTAACTTCACTGTTTATAGTAAGGAAACTGTGTCTACCTTCATCATCAAATCTTGTACCAAAATGTCATGCTTATCAATAAAGAGTTTGCGTTTTTTTATATTATGTCTTGCGGTAGTGTAAAGCAAATGTACAATCTCTGTGGGAACCATACATTTTCCCCTATTACATACATGTTTTTTAGCTTCTTTGTAGGAAAAAAAAAGCTCTGATTTAAATTTCATATTTTTTGATGGCCACTAAGAATTGATACTTTATTTTCTGATAGCATAGCTCACAGACCAGCCTTACATACCTTACTGTCAATGTTCAACCTACCTTTTTTCTGTAACAGAAAGGAAAGCCATTTGCTGAGGCAAGTTGATATAAAATTTATGTTACTTTTAATAGTATCAATTTAAATAGACATATATATAACAGTATTATGTAGAGCAGAGTGTACAGAGTAATTCATGTGCATCAGAAAAAAAATAAAACCAAAACATCTGTGTTTTAATTGTAACCAGTGGTGGATTTCAGTGTTGAACAATTAAAGATCATTATACCATTTTAAAATATCAGTAGGAGAGTGTCAAAGAAGATGAGTCTTCCATGTTTACAAAAGATTTTGCCTGTAGCAAAATACTGTGTGCTTCTTTTGTGAATCATTTATCTTCTAGCCTGAGCCTGCCATAGTATGAAATATTGCAACTGTGATTCTTCCTGACAGAATAATGAAATATTGGAAAAAAGTCCACACTGCAATGACTTTTCCACAGAATTTTGACCTTGAGAACCTGAAAAGTGGTACACGAAATAGTTTCTTTTCACTCCATCAAAAACTAATCCAGGCCAATCAGTTCTCTTCTTCATACCAAGTATGTTATTCCATTGTTTGTGTTTTTCCTATACTGACCTAGTTTTAGTTGGTTTGGGGTTTGTTTTTTTTTTTTTTTACTGTGCTCTATTACAAGATCTCATATATTGTATTGAAAGTCAAAATAGTTCCTGAAGACATTCCATTCAGCAAACATTTGAATGCTCTATTTCACACTGAAAGTTCGAGTCATAGGGAAAGTTAAGGAAGAAGAGGCTTTGTTGTTTTCTTTAGGGAAATTACTTTAAATTATCTTCTGTCAGCATCTTTGTTAGAGTACCCCTTCACTCTCCAAAAAGCTTGTTTTGAATCTGTTGTTGTGAATAATGGGAGTAATCTAAATGTCATGATACACATTTGCAAGTGAATTCGAGAAGAAATCTGGTGCATTCGCCCACAAAGGCTAGACTTTTTGGGAGACCATCCTGTCAGTGAGTGATCACCACACAGTCCATACAAAGCACTGCAAGTCAAGACTGTTCTTAATATAATGTCTTATACTAGAACAGAAAAAAACAGTTACAGGTAATTTCCTAAATCTGATCTTAGAGAGTTCAGCATTAAAAATGCATTGCTACCATTCTCTGTAACTGTACTTAAATGTATTGGGATGAGATAGAGAAAAGACCTATTAGATAGAATATTAATTACACAAATCTTTAAAATTTCAGACTGAGGAAAATAATTCTTTTGACTGGAGAAAACAGGTTAAATCGATTGTCAAATTTACTTTGACTTCCTTAATGATTGTTACTGGAATAATTTCAGTAACGATAGATTAGAGAAGGAATATGGGTCAGAAAAAAACCCATATTGCTAACTTAGAAAAAAAAATATTCCACCATATTCAAACAAAGACTCATATTTTAAAATCTGAGCTTTTGAGTGAAAGTAATTCTGCTCCCTATTACTGTAAGAGTATCATTGAAAAAAAAACCAGCTAAAATGGAAATACTTGTTTAAAACTCTGAAGTTTCATGTCATCCTAATTTTTTAATGGCTCTTGCCAGATATGGTTTTTTACCTTTCTCTTTCATCTCACAAGCATTCATGTTTTTCTCTATGCACAAAAGTGTTTTAAATACTTCCATGATTTGTTCTGCCAGTACCTGGCATAACTGTCAAAATATACTGTTTAAACACAAGAAAAAGCTAAAGTTCTGTCCTGAGGTAGGACAGTCAAAGAGCTGAGAGAAATGACAGATAGTCTATTATAACCACATCCTCAACATGTTGTATGACAGAGTTAATTGTATCTAAACCATGGTTTCCCTATTTATATCAGTATTTTCCTTTTTTTTTTTTATAAGCACTGTGAGAGGAACAAACAGAATTTCTTAATACTATTCTTAACATGCTTAGTGTGTAAGGAAGAATAGCACTTGTCAAATTATTCCAAGAATGTATGCAAAATAGTGGGATTTTTCCCTGTTTCCATGTCTTGTTTTGGGAGTCCCATCATTATTTCCAGAAATAATGAAATTACATTTCCATCCAGAATGACAAATGTATGAATTACTGAGCATTAGCATTTTAAATAAATTATTGCGGTAATTTTAAGTCTTTACATGTTGACATCTGTGTCACAATCTGAGAAGTATCAGATATGATGAAAATTGGAGGATGTACTCTTTCCATTTTATCTAAAACAAATTAGGTCAAAAACATTTTTGCAACAGAGAGAAATAAATCAAGAATTGTGCAAATGAGTTTGTTTTTTTTAATGTTCTAGAGGGCAAAGTAGAGATTCCCATGGTTTAGGAGACAATACTTTTAAAAACCTGTTTATTTTGTATAATTCTATGCACCTCTATGCTACACATAAGGATAAATTTATTGGATATTAAGGGAGTTCAGTCATCATGATCTGAGCAGTTCAAGCATTATCTTTAATTTGGATAAAATGTTTGCAGAATCAGCTTCAGGGAAGATTAATAAATACTCATACCCATCTCCAGGTACTTGTTATTTGACAAACTGAAATGTGAGCAGTGGTCAGAATACAGTCCTATTTAGCCAAGCACAAATTTGAAGCATGGATATTTAAAGAACAAATGATATTCAGCATGTGGCATACTGCTTACTAAGGCGTCAAAGTGAACAACAGAATATCAGCTGTCATCATAGGCATTATTTAATAATAAAGTGAGATAAAATGATTTATAAATCTGAAGAGAAAAAATAGTGCTGTAAAAGCCCTGTCTTGCTGTGAGACAGAAGACATTTTAACAGATTCATATGGTCATAAGAAAAAATGTCAAGATGGGAGTGAAATTTTAATGGGAGATCTGTGAGTCTGCAAAAAAAAAAAATAGACACATGAATGCTGCTTTAATTTCATTCTGTGGGAAAGACTATGCCATTGCCTCATATTGTGGAGAAAACAAGGATTATGAGAGAAATATTACCACTCATTTAAGACTAATGTTGCTTCCCCTGCTTACATGGACTTACTGGGGCTACATTACCATTTCTAAAGCCTTGGCACATCATTTTGAGTGAAAGGAAACCTTAACACTCAAAACATTTGCTGGCATTACAGCAATATTCTATGTTACATGTTGGTTGACATAGTGAAATAAAAATAAATGAGCATCAGTAATTTCAAAAGATGATGGCAAATACAAGAATTTTGAGAAAATAGTGTATGACAAAAATGATTAGAAGTATTATCAGAATTATTGATTTAAAACAGTTTTTTTCGCATTCATGTGTTTAATACAAAAGCAATCATAGAAATCATCTAATAATGTTGAAAGGATCCACGCAAGCAAAAAATAAAAATGAAGCTAGATTTACTTACCAAATTCCTTAGGAACAGTGATAGAGTAAACACAGTTGTGACCAACACTATAATTCTTGGGGTAGTTTGGTGATAACACAGTGCCTTCAGAGCCTGTTGATCGGCTTCCACAGGGTGCTAGAAAGTGTTGAATGATGTAATATCAGAAAAAAATTAGTTTAAAATGTTTTGTCGTATGTCAATATATGCAATTACAGTAAATTTTATTACACTCTATACTGAATTAAATCTGTATATTCTGTGGACTGTTGAGTACACACAGCTTTCTCATATATCAAGAGAATAGATGGCACTCTGCAGTTTTCCGGATCAGTTACTGTTTTTCTTTACCATTTATCAACCATCTTAACATAATAATGATGGGCTTTATATACGGTGTGCTATTAATCACAGCATACAAGACTACTATTCATGTGTATGATGCTTTATACTCTGATAAAAGCACAGAATATGCAACCTTTCTGCACACTAGTAAATTCTTACTCATGCCAACAGACTCATGATTCAAAGTAACATACAGCCCTGTTTAAAAAAGAATGTCAGGATTCCTTGACTGAATACAGCGTACTGCTTATTTATATATCATTTATAACATCATATATATAAAGTCACAAGCAAACACTTTGTCACATAACATCATGTTTATTCTACCATTAATAGCTACACTACTTGATAAAACGGCAAACAACAATGCTATTTACTACAACAATGTATTTTTCTAACGTTAACAATTTAAAGTTAACAACAGAAGTTGGCATTTGTCATTATTCAAAACCATCAAGTAAGAAATAGTGCTTTTTCTTACTTTTCTTCATCAGATATTTAAGTGCATTTATATGGAACAGTCATAAGTGTTACTGTTTCCTTATATCCATTACTTGCTTCTCAAATACATGTTGTATTTTAGCAGTTTAGTTTAGAGTCAGGATTATGGCATCGGTTTAGAATATTTCTTCCAACCACTTTTAATGACTTTAATGTTAACATATCTATTTAAGAAATCTGTTTCCTCCGCTAAAATATGAATTTCTAAAATAGGTTCTACACAATGTTTCATTTGCTAAGCACAAAAGAAATCTTTTTCTTTGTGGTATACTCACGAAACGTTAATATCTCCTGCACGATATTGAATAAGAAAAATATTGCTTCATTACTATTATTTCAGAAGATTTCCTCTCATTACTTATTAAAAGTAATAAAAAAACCCAAACCCTGTTGGAAAAGAATCACAAGTGGTGTTCCCCGGGCTCAGTGTTGTTCAGTTCAATTCTGTTCAATACCTTTATCAATGATCTGGATGAAGGGATTGAGTGTAATCTTTGTAAATTCATGGATGATACTAAGCTGGGCGAAAGTGTCAATCTGCTTGAGAGTAGGGAGGCTCTACAGAGGGATCTGAACATAGCTGGATCGATGGGCTGTGACCAGCCGTATGAGGTTCAACAAGACCGAGCGCCAAGTCCTGCACTTGGGACACAACAAGCTGTGTTACAGGCTTGAGGAAGAGTGTCCAGGAAGATGCCTAGTAGAGAAAGACCTGGGGGGTGTTGGTTGACAGACAGCTGGATATGAGTCAGCAGTGTGCCCAAGTGGCCAAGAAGACCAATAGCAACTTGGCCTGTATCACAAACTCTGTGGCCAGCAGGAGTAGGGAAGTGATTGTGCCCCTGTACTTGGCATTGGTGACTCTGCAACTCTAATACCATGTTCAGTTTTGGGTCCCTCACTACAAGAAGAACACTGAGGTGCTGGAGAGTGTCCAGACAAGGGCAATGAAACTGCTGAAGGGGGGGAGAACAAGACTCATGAGAGGCAGCTGAGGGAACTCGGGTTATTTAGCCTGGAAAAAATAGAAAGATGAGGGCAGACCTTATCACTGTCTAAAAAAGGGCAGACCTTATCACTGTCTAAAAATACCTGTAAGGGAATGGCCTCCAGTTGCACCACAAAATATTCGGACTAGATTACAGGAAAAATTTCCTCAGCAGAAGGATTATCAGGTACTGGAGCAGGCTCCCCAGGAAGCTGGTTGAGTTACCATCCCTGGAGGTATTTAAAAGATGGGTAGACAAGGTGTTGAGGGATATGGTTTAGTAGTGGACAGGTACTATTGGACCTGATGATCTCAAAGGTCTTTTCCAACCAAACAGTTCTAGGATTCTATGATGTTATGATTAAAAATTCTAACAGACTGAGCATACCTACAAATGTAAACCCTGTTTAACATAAAATAAGCAAAAAATGCTAGGCATCTTTTCACTAGGAATGAAAAAAATGCCGCACAATAAAAGAAACAAATCAACAAAAAAAACCCAAAATGTTTCAAAGCAAATGAAATCATCTGATGTAATTCTCTAATAGTATGTCAGTACTTGTTAATAATATTTACTTAGACTCTGAATTACTGTATCACTTTCTGTATTTATTTCTGCTTTAATTTATTCTTTGATACTTAAAATTATCATAAAAATACTACTCAATATTCTTTCCTTGTACTGCTTTCTAGGGTCAGCAATAGAAAACTAACAGGAGAGAAAGGCATTTGATTGTGGTATGGACGTGCTAAGGATCAGTGTGTTGACGCATTGTTCACTGTTTCCTTGAAATATTATTAAGCGTTAATGTCAAAAAGGTCCTTTTATGTGTGCGCTATATTTACTCTAATGGTATCTTCTTTTGTAAAGTTGTGCTCCCTTCTGCCCTTGAAAAGGCCCTCCCATAAAAAGTACGAAGTATCACTCACTCTGCATTTTAAATTGGTTTTATTATCTTGAAGATTACTCATCTTGATCTTTAGTATTTCTGCACCCTTGTCAAAGAACTCAATTCTACCACTTTATGGCAATGCATTAGTAAATAGAGAATAAAAGATAAATATTTATTACCATCAGCAGTGAGAACTTTTCTCACATTTCAGCATATAGTAGTTGTAAAAGTAATGATCACTGCAGAGAGGCAAAATCACACAGCAGAATCACAGATCCCTGTAATCTGCACCTAACTACCACTATAAAGAAGAATTTTCTATAGCTCCAGCAAAACGTTACAGGGTTAAAACCCCTGCCATGTTCTTATTGCTCATATGTCTTTCATTAAGCTTTTGGAGTTTAACCAAAAAGAAAGAACTGTCAAGGAAAAACTTCAGTCAAAGAACTGTGAAGAAGTGACTCCTTAAGCATGAAAATCATCTCAGATCTCTTCTTTTTTGAAGAAATTATTGTTTTTTCTACTAAGTATTTTTTCTCCAGTCTGAAGCTTTTAATTCCTGTTACTGATTTCAGATGGCCTACTGTCTAGATTCTACAGTTAAGATCTAATAGAATTTAATTGTTATTGTAGATTTAAGTAGCACATTGTACCACCCATTTTTTAAGCAGCAGTCCTTAGTGGAATCAATGCTGAATACTGCTTAAGAATGAATGGCAAAATATGGTTTTATGTAATGCAGATAAATTTGATTATAGAGCTACAAATATAATAAAAATTAGGAATAACAGTGCATAAACTCCTCAAAAAGAGGATACTGATAGGAACATCATATCAAGTCTTTGGTATTCAAAAAAATAAAGAAAAGTTTCTATTATGATCTAGCAGGAAATCTTGAAATAATTTGGGATTTTAGTCTCTAAGAGAGAAGAATTATACCAAAGAGAGACTGGTCACTTTTTGAAGATGTGGAAGATTAATTTTTCTCTTCACCCATAAAAGAAATAACTGCCACTAGTTTTAGTAAAATTGATTAATTTTAGATATTCTTATAACTACTTTTGGGAAGTTGTTGAAATTTTTGGTGATTCCTGGAAGAACAAGACATAAATACTTGTTATAATGGGTTAAGTATATTGAACCAGGCAAAAGACAGTACTTCACTTTATATTTGGTTAGATATATATCCATATTAATGGATTGTAGTATGAGAAAGGGATATATTCCACTTTTTCAGTGCTAGCAGTTTTAAAACCACAAACTTAACTGTCAAAACGTGATTGGGTATTTTATTTTTTTTTTTAGAAGAGGAAGAAATTTATTACATTTTGCTTTGAGAGGTAAAATTCATAGAGAATAAGGCTTATGAATAAAGAAGTTAATAATGGGAGAATCCCCAAAATAATTTCTTGCAAATATAAACAAAAACCCTATCATAAACCTGAATTCTAAAAAAAAAAATTGGAAGTTTTCTGAAAGATATATAATCAAGAAAATGCACCTTATAAGGAGAGAACAAAGAAACTCAATACTTGTGGAGCTTAATTGGGAAAGATTATCTAATACTTTTAAAGTAGGACATTTAAAGAGGATTGTACCTCTTTTTTTTAAATAAAAAGAAGCAAGAGAAAATTCAACAGAAATCAATGTTTTTAGCTTGTGCGTTTGTTATAGTAAATACAAAGTCTATAAAAATATATAAAATGCAATTAAGACACCAATAAAATTATTTCTAAGTAGATTTATTTAGCAATTTATCACCTTTTACCTCTAAAACAAATAAAACCATCAACAAATATAAATAACTTTGTGCCTTCAGTTTCCATTGCTTGAAATCTTTAAAATAACTCTAAATATCTTTCTGAAGGTATGAGAAACATATTTTATGCAGTTGCCTATGAGATATGCTTTTGAATTCAGGGAAGAAATATATAAAGGAGAAATGTTTTAGCCTAACTTTAGAAACTGTGTTTCCTGTCAAATTAATTATTAAGAATTATTAAATTTTATATTCCTTTCTTTTCTCCTTATGAACTGAAGTGCACAGAATTTTTAGATATTCTATATAGTTTTCTGAGGTATTGAAGTCATGTGTTGCTTAAAGTTAGCTTACTAAATATACTCATTTTAGCCAAGTGTATAGAAAGTCTGAAATAAATTTTCTGATAGGAACTGATGTGGCAGAAAGTGGAAATCCTACATTGTTTTCTGCTGTACAATGTTATAATCACTGATGACTGCATTATGATATTGACTATTATCCAAATAGACAAAATATAATTGCTTTGCAAAAATATTGCTTCCTTTTTTCTTTTTCCTGTATTCTCAACAAATGCAATTGGCTGGAAATTAGACATATCCCTTTTTCAGTCATGGTTGAGTTAATCCATTCCCATTTTAGATGGGCAGTGGAGTGCAAAGGCATAAAAGTGAAATCCTGTCCTCCTGTTGAAATTGTCAAAGTACTAGAGAAAAAATTAAAGAAAATCTGAGAAGAGAAAGTCCCACTTTTTATAACCCCAAATCTTATTCTACACAGTAGTTTCACTTATAAACATCACAGTAGAGCTACATGTCAAGAATTATTTATCATTGAAACTTGTGGCACGTAGATGTCAAAATAGGCTTACTGTACTAATAATTTATTGATAAAACTAAAAAATTAATGTGAGTTAAGCCTTAAAATTGGCTACAATTAGATGTCTTGTTAAATCACTATTTAATTGATGCACTAGCAAATTTCTAACCTAAATTAGCTAAATTGCAAACAATTACTTATCCTAATTCTTTACTTTTTGAGTAATTGCAACAAATAGTTTCTGTATGACAAAATAATTTCACAGGTAGAAGTGGTATAAACTAATTTTCAGTGTGGTGGTATAGTCTTCTACATTCTTAACTGATGCTTAATGTACTACTTTTTAATTCTTAACTTCTGAAGGAAGTGTATGCAGCTCACGAAGTCCTCACTGAGTGATTACACTGCCTTTCTGCAATAGGTAAAAACTTTTTTTACAAGTTCTTTGCTTTGAATCAAGGGCAGCAGTCTCTCTGGCTTAGTGTTCCCAGGCAAGCTGAAAGATATTGAGGTGCCTCTACTCCTACATGATTCTCATTGCACAAGAGACCCAGTTGACAAATGCACTGGAATTCAGTGAGATACGTTTTCAGGAGTCTAGATTACTTCAGAAACACTCACTGAGTAAGGTTTTGATTCCTTTATTTAAGTCACGTTTTACTTTCTTTCTGTCAATGAAATAGATAAAGTAGCAGGCTCTGAGAACAGAGCCATCTAATAAGAAAAAACATTATCTAACATATTGTGTGCTAGAATAAAAGTCTTTGCAGTTAAAAAGTCTCTGTCCAAAAAAGATAGAAGTGGAACAGGTCTTTGAAGTCTGCCTCAGAACAGATTCTGAAAGAGCACACCAGAGTTAAAACTTCCACATCTGAAAAGCAATGACTAAATAAAAATTTAAACTGCTCTTCAAATACACTTTCTGCAGCAAAACTTTGACATGATATTCTGTAGAAAAAAAAAAATTTAAAAACAATTTCTCTACCAGCATAAGAAGTTAATAATAATAATAATAATAATAATAATAATAATAATAATAATAATAATAATAATAATAATAATAATAATAATAATAATAATAATAATAATAATAATAATAATAATAATAATAATAATAATAATAATAATAATAATAATAATAAAATTGTAGTAATAGTCTTCTGGGGGAAACCACTTCAGAGTCTTTCAAGACATTACAGATGTGTAGAAACAAAAATAAGTCAGACACTAAGAAAGCTTAACACATTTTTAGCTACAATACTAGAATTCAGACACTGACTCATAAGAAAGTTTTAATGAGACAAGTAAGAATTTACATATCTCCACACAAAAAATAATCATAGAATCATAGACACTTTTGGTTGTAAAAGACCTTTAAGATCATCAAGTCCATCACTAATCCATGTCCATAACCACCACATCTATGCATCTCTTAAATAACACCAGAGGGGGTGACTCAATCACTTCACTGGACAGCCTGTTCCAGTGGTTGACAAACCTTTCAGCAAAATAATATTTTCTAATATTTAGTTTAACCTCCCCTGGCACAACCTGAGACTCTTTCCTTTCATCCTATTGCTTTTTACTTGGCTTCACCAGTGCTGAGTAGAGGGCAACAATCATTTCTATACTTCTGTTGGCCACACTATTTCTGATACACACCAGGATGCTATTAGCCTTCTTGTCCACCTGGGCACACTGCTGGCTTATATGCGGTGGTCTGTCAATCAGCACCCCTAGGTTCTTTTCCACTGAGCCACTTTCTAGCCATTTGTTCTCAAGACTGTAGCATTGCATAGGGTTGTTGTCATCCAAGTGCAGGACCCAAAACTTAACCTTCCTGAATGCCATACAATTGGCCTTGACGTATAGATTGAGGCTCCTTCCCTCAAGCAGATCAATAGTCCTGTATAACTTGATGTCATCTGCAAACTTACTGAAGGCACATTCACCCCTTTATCCAGATCACTGATTAAGATATTAAACAACTGAATTCTGAACCATGAGGAGCACCACTTGTGACTGGCTGCCAACTGCATCTAACTTCATTCACCACAACTCTTTAGGCCCAGCAAAAGATATGCACGTCCAAGCATGAGCAGCCTTTTTTTTTTTTCCAGGGCAGTTCTGTGGGACAGGCCCCAGTACAGTCTAAGTAGACAATATTCACAGCCTTTCCCTCATCCATCAGGCAGGTTACCTTGTCATAGAAGGAGATCAGGTTAGTCAATCAGGACTTACCTTTTGTAAATTAGTTCTGACTGAGCCTAATTAACTGGTTATCCTCTATGTGCCACATGAAGGCACTCAAGATGATCTGTTCCATAACCTTACCCGTCACTGAGTTCAGGCTGATTGGTCTGTAGTTCTCTGACTCCTCTTTCTGGCCCTTCTTGTAGATGGGCATCACAAGGACTTGGAGGTGCTTATTGATGAGAAGCTCAACATGAGCCAGCAATGTATGTTCAGAGCCCAGAAAGCCAACCATATCCTGGGCTGTATCAAAAGAAGCATGGCCAGCAGGTCAAGAGAGGTAATTCTGCCCCCTCTACTCTGCTCTTGTGAGACCCTACCTGGAGTAGTGTCCACTTCTGGAATCCCTAACAATAAGAAGGATACAGAACTGTTGGAACAGGTCCAGAGGAGGGCCACGAAGACAATCAGAGGGCTGGAGCACCTCTGCTATGAAGACAGGCTGAGAAAGCTGGTATTTTTCAGCCTAGAGAACACTCTGGGGAGACCTTATAGACGTTTTCTAGTACCTGAAAAGGGCCGACAAGAAAGCTGAGGAGTTACTTTTTACAAGGGAACGTAATGTTAGGGTGAGGGGAAATGGCTTTAAATTGGAACGGGGAAGATTTAGTTTAGCCTTTAGGAAGAAATTCTTCATGCTGAGAGTGATGAGAGACTGGAACAGGAAAAGGACATAAACTGTATTTTCATTGTGTAGAAGAAACCTACAAATTGTGCAGATGAAAGCTAAAATTATCATAGAATCATAGAATCACCAGGTTGGAAAAGACCCACCGCATTGTCAAGTCCAACTATTCCTATCAAACCTTGAAACCTTCTCTTACTCCCTCAGTGCAGGACTTGGCAGTTGCTTGTTAAACTACTTGATGCTCTTATCAGCTTGCCCATCCTTCTTGCCCTCAGAGTATCATGGAATCATAGAATCATCAAGGTTGGAAAAGACCTCCCAGATCACCCAGTCCAACAATCAGACCAACACCATCCAGCCCATTGAACCACATCCCAAAGTGCCATCCCCACCCGTCCCGAACACCTCCAGTGATAGAAACCCCACCACTTGCCTGGATCAATGTTGATGAAATCAGAAATTCTATATAAAGGGGCATTTATCCCATTTCCCTGGTTGGAAGTGAAGACATTTAGCTAGTCCTGGCACTAGGTTGATAACTTTAGGAATGTATCTTGTAACCAACTACTTTTTGAGCAAGACAAGATGATGTGATCTATACGATGCCCTCAAGTGTGTTTGGAAGAATTCCATCCTGTGTCTGCAGTGTACCCAAGAAGGCTAACAGCATCCTGGCTTGGATCAGCCATGGTCACCTTAGTACAATAAGGACATTGAGGGGTTGAAGCACATCCAGAGAAGAGGAACAGAGCTGGGGAAGGGACTGGAGCCCAAAGGTTCTAGGGGCAGCTGAGGGACCTGGGGCTGTTTAGCCTGGAGAAGGCTGAGGGAAGACCTCATCGCTCTCTGCAGTTCCTGAAAGGAGGTTGTGGTGAGGTAGGTGCTGGGCTCTGCTCCTAATAACAAGCGATAGGATGAAAGGGACTCAAGAGCTTATTTAGAACTCACTATCTTTGTAAGTTCATTTAGAACTGCATGGAACCAGAAGTCTACGTATTGCTAGAGAGCTGATAAGTAATATTATCTCCTGATTTCATGGTATTGTATGTGTAGGCAGGCCATAATGAGTTTATTATCCATTTAAAAATTGTTGCTGTTGTTGGATGCTGACCATCTACTTATCTCTGTAAAGTTCCTTTCCACAAGCAGGTTTTCCAGAACTAACAGTGAATCACAACCACTAGAAAAAAAATAGTTTTTACTTGAATTATCTAAGAATATTATTACAACTTTAAAATGAAATCCTGTAATTCCTTTGATTTCCATGCGATTGATGATCTCTTGCTTTCCAAGTGATTTCCAGTATTTTCTCTGTATGCATGCATTTTCAGTTTTAAAGGAAACTACAATAACAATTAATTTGATTTTAAATTTCAGATCTGATAACTAATGATAAATTAACTAAAATCTCTGTAATCTGCTCAGTCTTAGTTTCCTGGGGTTTTTTTTGCCATCATTGCTGGACTTGTGAGCAATTAAATTTGAGTGGACTGTTACCCAGAAAGTAAATATCAGTTTGATACAAACTTCTTAGGAGAAAAAAGTAAAACAATTTTATTTCCTAGAGGATAAAATACCAGAGTACACCCAAAACTCTATTAAAATTAATAAAGAGAGTTCTATGTTTATACATTAAGACAGTAAGAACAGACATATCAATTCAACTACATAACTACTTGAGTGAATTCAAGGTTTACAGGGGGTCATTCTCAAAGAAGTAGTAAATTAAATATGGCAGTTCGGTTTTACAGCTGAGAGAAAAATATACTGAAAAATATACTGAAACACAAACAATACAAGCAAATAACAGTAGCAAAGCACTGCTGCTTTTAGATGTGTATGTTTGAAGGAATTAAGTAAAAAAGAAACAGATTTCCCCAAAGGATGATTCATCTCACCCTGTAGTATTCAGGACATCTGCAAAGTGCATTTCTTAATTCTAGATTTCTAATACACAGATATCTAGTCAGTTAGGCACTCTCTATGGCCAGTAGAGGGAAAACCACATACCTATTATCCCACTCAGTAGAACTCTATTTCTCAGCTACTAACCAAGATTTCAAAGAGGTATAAGACTAAAAAAGGCATGTATGGGAAAAAAAAAAAAAGAATAAAAGGAAAAATACCTAAACCATAGGCAATCCATTAAGTGCAATCACATTCACATTAGAAACAAACAAAAGTAATTAGCTCATCCCAGACAGTAAGGTACCAGGAACCAAGTCCTGAAACAGGAAGTTAAAATAGCATAAAAAACAGCCATGATTAGTAAAATAAACAATAGTTGAAACCTCTGGTCTGTGGAATGAACAGTTATGACACAAGTACCAATGACAAATATAAAATAAAGGTAAAACTTGTATCAGTGTTTTAAATCAAGTGCACATTAAAATAATAATAATATGCAAAAAGTTCTCTAATCTAATCTAGATTGCTTTTGCAGTATCTGATGGAAATGGTTCTATAAGCAAAAGAAATACAAAGCTGGTTACATTTCTCTGACACTACCAGTAATGTCTCTCTTCTTGATTTTGAATAACAGCGTGGCATATCAGCACTTATTAAGATATTTCAGCTACTGTTTACATATTTATATAATATAAGACTATTATCAGAGTGGCCTCTTGTGCAACAAAACCCACAGAATTGCATAGTGTTAAAATTGCAAACTTTCTTCTTGGCTGAGCTAAAGAATACCTATGCATATTATTTACCTCCCTAACGTGTAGATGCTCTTTGTTACTCTTGCTAAATCTTGAATAATTGATCATATTTAAAGCAAGATGACAATTACATTTCTAATTTTGAATGTTTTATGCATATCCCTTGCAAGTCAAGCTTTGGGTACACATAAGGAAAGCTAATGTCTAGGACAGAATATACACTAGAAAGGTGAAGGAGAAAAAGAATTACATGAAAAAAAGGGAGTTCATGGTTTAAAATTACACAGTCCTAATAGTTTATGTTCCATATGTACACAGCAAAAATAACAAAGCTTAGAAAGACCCCAGCTTAACAGTTTTCACCAGAGTCCAAAAAATTTTTTTCTCTCAGAGCTGATTTTGTCAACAGCAGTAATGTGATCTTGTAAGTGTGAACACATATTTAAATAAACATCCTGCCTATGTCTGATATGTCCATAGATTTTTGATAAAATTTTGAGCCCATCTTCATATAATTTCTGCAGTACCTAAAATCATCTTTTACTTAACCTTCCTTTTAATATGTTGTATTTTAAACATAAAATTGATTCAGTATGTTACATGTAATAAATTTTCAGTAAAAGCTTTAAAAAATTTAGAAAGGAACAATTTCCTTTTGAGCCTTGTGAAATCCCATATTTGGTATCTTTGATAATTTAAGAAAAATAAAAATATCACTATAATGTTCTCTGACCTTCAGTTACTTATATGTGCTCTCAACTGTAACTCTAAATATAACCTAATGTCTGAATATCCCTTTTATTAAAAAAATCACCCATAAGCAAAGTCACAGTATTTCCTGGTATGCTATATAAATAGCGCTTTAAACTACCAACATAGTTACTGATTATCAAAGCAACATAAACATATAAAAAGAAGTACAGTTAAAGAGGGATAGAAAAGTAACTTTCTAAATTCATGACAACAAAACAACTCCTGCACTAGCTGGAGTACAAAAATATGTGTTATATAGAGTTGTGATTCATTACATTGACTCTGATAGTGCACAGCTACACTTCAGGATATAAAAAGGATATATAATAAAGTTTCAGTGAATGTCTAAAAACTAGAAGTAAAGTTTCATCGTAGAAGGTACTCTCCTTTCAAGAGATCAGAAAAAAAATAGTTATGCACACAGCTTTTTGAAGTAAATATCAAGAAACATGAGATTTTAAGAGGTGTCTATCCTCTTTAAGGTGGGCAATGATCTTGCTTTGTCATTCCTATAGTATGTTGACGTACTTTTATATGTAGCCTAGTCAAGAAGGAAAAGAAAACAGAATTCCATTTTCTAACAATGTAGTCTTTTAATTGCAGATTTTTTCTGTTTAACACAACCCTCTCCTAGTCCCCACTGTCATAGTCAATATGAAGATGACAAAACGTCTGCAAAGAATGAAATATGAGTCCTATACATGTAGCCATCAACATAGCCTACCTCATAAATCATAAATCTTCTTCCAATTGAATGGGTTACTGAACTCTTATTAGACAAGACCGAGGAGTTTCAGGCTGTTGCCAGAGGTCAAGTTAGAAACATGCATGTTTATCAGGTATAACAGATGCAGATGACTGGATTGACTTCTTTAATTCCAGATATTAATTAATCAATCTACCTTGATTACTGACATTTACTTCATAATCCTATCCTACTTCAGTGTCTTACAGTCTTTAAAAATAAATAGTTGCTTATCTGTGAATAAAAGGTAAGGATTTTTTTCTAAGACTAGAATACCCTACAGCCACCTCATCTGTTCTAAAACAATCTTCAAAGAAAAAGATGTACCTATGATTTTAACATATAATACTGAACAAGCATATATTTACTTAAACTAGTGTTAGAGCGGTTGTTCTTTCCACTCCAAAACACATGATGGAATAACTTTTTTTTTTTTTGAGGAATAATAATATTTTTCAATCTTCTACTGGAAAATTTACATATTCAAAGCAGACAAATGTCAGTGTTTAATATGTAAATTAAACCCCCACATACTTTATTCTGCATTTTCATCCATTCTTTCTATATAATTCTATTGCCAAATAAATCAGAATCTGTCAATTTACACATTTTATCATTTATGTGCTGTTCTCAATAATACTAAAGTTCTGTGTTCATTTTCCTTGCTTAGTCATGATGCTTATTCAAATTAACATATTGCATGTATCTGCAAAATAATGGCTTGGATACACATGCTTCATTTCAGATACATTTTTTTGTAGTAAAGAATATAAAAAATGAGGCTAATTTTTTTCTTCTTTCTACTATTTCATTCATTAAACTACACTTTTAGAAATTGGCAGGAGATTTTCTTCAACAGAACATGAAGTACCTGGTTTTATGGTGTTATTTATTTAACTAATCCCTTAAATACCTTGGAAATCAGGATTCTTTGGCAGCCACTTTTAATGAGGTCTTTGTAATTAACTACTATTCTTCATTTCTTATGCTTTATTTACTATTATATTACATTAGTACTTCTTAAATGAAAGTTTGGAATGATTACACACAGCTTTTATTATTCAAAGGAAATTGTAAAGCCATATTATGAATTCCAAATGTATATGTAAAGGTCAGTCACTTAAAGTAATACTTGTTGTGGATATATGTATGTGTTTGTATTTATTTTTAATTGTTTTCTAAGCTCTCTAGATATATTAACCTTTACAACCTATTCCAATAACATTTTTAAACATTCTCTGAACAGCTTTAAGAAAAGTTTAGATTTAAACTTAATCACATTTTCAAAAAACTGAGGAGTTTTCAGTAAAATACCAGCCATCTGCATATTCATACAGAAAGATCCCATTTCTGTTCCCTGTTTCCAAAACCAATTGCGTATTTTACAAAGTCAGTGACTTGTTATAGGAAAAATGAGCCCACTGTTTTTAAGAAGTATATACTGATACCTAGCTTCCTAAAAAATTCTATGGTTTCCCATAGAACCTTTTTTCAAAAAAGTAAAGTAACAGGCATACATTTGTAAAAAACAGAGAACAGAATCTTGGGAACAACAATTTAGTATTCAGAAGATTTTTCACTCATAATGTATACATATTTTCCTCAAAAGTCCTTCAACTGCCTTTTCGAGTCTGACTATTAAGAACTAGCTATTTAGAGTATGTAGCATCTGAGTAACATTTAATATATTCAAACCCTAATTTCAATCCTGATTCTAAGATCTCACGTCATGGTTACGTGTTACTGTAAAACATATATCTTATTCTGAGTGAAAAAAAACCAAAAAGAGGAATGCTTTATAAGTAGTCCACATAGGACAACTTTAAGTAAAGTATGCTGTTTATGCGGCTAAACTGAACATTACTTTGGATCAATAGAACACAGAGTCTTATTCGCAGTAACCTCCAGATTCATTAGCTGTAAGAATACTCTGTGCTTTCTGCAATTGCTGACTCATTCTTGACAGACTTTCAAACTTTGAAACAGAATAAATAGTGTTCCTTCAAATGGTGACTTCAAACATAAGCAACTCTGTCATAAATGGATCGAAACAAAAAAAAAGCCCCAATGCTCTCTCCCAGCCAGATTAGTATGTAAGACTAGAGTTGAAGATGTTCCAAACATATCCTTACCTGATGACAGCTTTATTTTTGTAATTGATGAATTTTTCAGCATTAGATTTTTCTAACTTAAATTACGGGAAGGAGAGGTCAAAACATACACCATATCAGTCTATTACTGATAAGGCCATAATACTTTTATATATATAAATTAATTGCTAATGATGGTTTAATACTTTTAAATATGTTTATGCTATACTCTATTATTAATAGATCTAAATTTTATTACTTTAAAGGACAGATTTTATTTCTCCAGATTTTATTTAAGATTAAAAGATCTAATAGAACTATAGAGTAGTTTTAAAAGAAAAGCATCAAATTGTCTTCTTGTTTTATATTGTAAATGTGACGAATTTGAATTCTTTTCCTTCTTGAAGGTGTTGTGCAAACGTGACAGTGCACGATAAAAAGTATACAATGCTTATTTAGGAAATGTTTCTGAAATAGCCAAGAAACCTAGCCAGAACAGCCCCTCAGTACTGAAAATCCAAGAGCAAGTGGCATAACTTGTTCACATGCTCATGGCAAATAATAAATCTCATCCTCGTTTATCATTCATATAGTCATATCTCAAATGTAAAATTAGTAGAGATAAATGTCTCTAAAATGAAGGTGTCATACTTCATAGTAGGGTAAAAGGATGAATACAATTGCAACATCACTTATACCATATCTTCCATGTGTTTTAATGCCTTTAGTACTTTTACTACTTTAATGGAACACTGACTAAAGTTGGTCTTTGCACTCAAATACACAGTAAATCTCTCATAATTCCACTATGTACACCATAAGTAACAACCTCTTAAACTTACATCATCCTAAGAATTTCTGGCTGAAACTATATCTCTGGAATGTCTGATCCTGATGTTAGTTATAGTTTAGATATGCATTTGATCTGTTCTATTACGAAGAAGCAGTTTTGTCTAAAATTGTATATTGTTTAGTAGCTTTTTAATATATATGAAAATGTTAATGTCACATATGGAAGTTAATGAAATTTAGGCCTCTAACAACTGTTCTGCACCTTTTAAAATCTTCTTTTTAATTGCTTAAATAAGATAGTTGAGCATTTGGGAATATAATCAAAATTCTACAATGATGTTCAAAAAATGCAGAACAGGCCAAAAATGCTAATGAACATTTACATCCAAAATACTATAAACAAAAAGAAAATCCTTGATTCTTACCTGAACCAAGGATACCAAAAGAGGCTAGCACATGCAAGTTCTGATTGTTCTTCTAAAATAAGAGTATTTTTAAGAAATGTAAATTAGATTATCTAGAAATTCAACTTTGTCTATTTATGCCTTTTTAAAATAAAAAAGCCAAGAAAATATTTTAGCCTAATGTATCTTAGTCTCTTGTCTTCCTCTAGACTTATATGTTTCAGTTACATGTTTGCCCATGAGAAGAACATTCTCAGTTCTGCATTATATAGTCAATAACAGTGAAAATGGTGATTTGAAATTTATAATAGTCAGTCTGACTGTGTTTAAAATCATGTCTGACCATGATTTATCATGTAAACAATTGCCTGACAAAATTCATGGTTTAAAAAGACAGCAGTATGCAATAATGACATTAGAATCATATCTTCTATGTAAAAAGTGCTTAAAAATGTGACCTATAAAGCCTCTGATAAAATAATAAATATTGATTGATAGATTGATGAAAAAGCTCACAAACTGTGATTTGTTACAAAATATTAAATAATAAGGCTAAGATTTCCTGTGCAGTCTTCCATCCTAAAAGTTTTGAGATATAAACCTGGTCTGAGCTCCCTCATACAGCTGTGATAAGGCAATACAAATAGAAAGAAACAAAAAAAAATCATACAGAAAAGTATTAATTACCATAAAGTAAACTAAGAGCTACTGTTGGAAGCAAAACAAAGAGCAGCTGCTTCCTCTGAGATTTCGTTTTTCACGAAAATATTTCTGTGAAAGAAGACATTTCTGCAGGCATCCCTTTTCCTAACTTCTAATAAAGTGAATTATCGCAGAGGTCATATGACAGAGGAGTGGCGATGTACCTCAAGGTGCTCTTTCCTTCCTCATAATGCATATACATACGGCTTTTAGTATGGGTTTTAATCACTAAATGAACACTTTATAATCAATCAATTAACAAAGTAATTAATAAAATGATTCAATATAGGTGTTATAAACAAATTAGTCAGTGTCTTAATCAGATTAAAAAGCTATGAGATTTGGTCCGGTTTACTACATGGTGCAGTAAGTATAAATGCAAGCACAGAGATAAGAGGTATTTGTGTACACAAAGATATATCATGTAGAGATCATGAAAGACAGAGAAAATCTCCCTCTTAAGACGGGGGAGAATACTTCCATACAATACAACAGCATTCCATGACAGGCAATGGTCAGATTTCAAGGGGAGTTTACTTTATCTAAGGCCTCTTCATTTTCTGTGTTAGCAAATGAGATCACATGCTACACTTGAGAGGCATCGCAATTCAGTGGGAGGTTACCTGTTTCAGCTGGCTCTGATGCAGAAAACCACAAAGGTCTTCTGTGTAATCACATTTTTCTAGAATTTTGAGAAACTTTACTTTCATCAAATATTTGAATACTCGTTTTGATTTTTTAACATTCCCTTTGGCCGCACGTGGAAGATATCATACATCTAAAAATTTTCACTAGTTGTGTCAGACCACCTCACTTGGGTCAAGATCCAGGTATCTGGTGTTTGGGAGAGGGTTACTGACTGACTGTCAATCTCTTCAGCAGGTGGTGATGAGGCCTCTTCCCAGGCACATAGGACCCCAAGAACCCTAGGAAGAACCCAAGTGCTCTGGATCACTGTGTTGTAATAATGGATACTCCTTCCTCAGTGTGCCTAGTCAAAATGACTGATTACCAGTTCTCTTCTTCAGGCAATGAGTTTCTTTCACAGTCATAGAGGTTTCAGGTAGGCCAAGGGAATATAAAGGGAATTCTTCTCCCTGTGAAAGCTGTGTTCCATTGGATCAGATAATAGCCCAAATAAACTAGACAAGGTGTTTTTCCAAGTGTATCAAAAAGGTGGTGCAAAACAGCACAGAGTATGTGGCTAAAAGGATGGAAAGAAATCCCACCACCAAATTAAACCACTGCTGCTATAGTATGCAATCATGAACATGAGACTGGGAATTATTTTATTTTGTTCTTGCAATCATAGAATCATAATTAAGAATGTTTTTGTGAGTAATTCCAGGACTTTTATTTTTCTTTTAAACAAAAGAAAAACAGTACAAAAGAATATTTTGAATAGTGACCTTTTTTAACAAAAAGAATAGGAGGGAATAAATCCTAAGCAGTTCACTACAATATTTCAGATTGTTAGATTTATCTTTCTGATGCAGATATTTTGAAGCTTGGATTCAAATATTTCCAAAGATTAAAAAACAGACTATAATGAGAAGTAGTAAAATCTTTTAGTGATCAGTAAATTATTTTCACTGGCACGAACGAGTTTTTTACACTCAGTCATAAATGTGATTTCCCATTACAGAGCTTTCTGTAAACAAATGTTTGCTACCAAAAATTTAAAATTAACTATAGTTTGTGTAGCTAAGAGAAGTCATTGCTCATCATTTCTGCCATAGGAATATTACATCTGCATATGTTAATTACATTCTGTTCTTAACATCCACCATGAAATGCCAAATAGCTTAGCATATTAGCCTGGATAATCTTTGCTTGTGTTCATAAAAGAATGAAGCCAATGATTTGGTTCGCTTCTCACACCTATTAGAGACTCAAGGTCATTTTAAATAATGATTTCAACTAAATGCAAGTCATGTCTAATGTATATAAGAGTAGACCACAAAAAATATTTGGTTCATAAAGGTATAATTGCAAAACCCTCACCTTTATGCACTGAACAATTTTTTTAAAAACAATGTTCTGTGATTCTGAAAGCCCCTGCTCAGCTTTTATCTAAGTCCCAGATTATCAGTTATTGATGTGCAGGATCTGTTGACACTCATATTTTCTAGTTTTGTGCATTTCCAGAAAAGCAAGTTTTGATAGACTAAGCAATTCATCACCTAGTTCATATTGAGGCCTGACCAGACCCAGAACATCAGTGATCCTTCATAAAGATTTCCTACAGGGTTTGATGTACAAGACCATCCCAAAACTTTTGCCCTTCTAATATAATAGGGCCATGGACTCCATATTAATTTAATTCTGAATGGAGAACATATTTTTGCCAAACTTTTAGCTAAAAGGCTACATTTTTGAACAAGACACGTAACTCCTTTCTCTACACAGCCCATTCAAAGTTGTCTACCGTCTCTCAGGGGTATGCCTTAAGTCATGTCAAGTTATTCATATGAGCATAGAGGTGGCACTCTATCTTCCTCTTTTGAAATTCCACTATTCACAGAAAATATCTATATTAATTGCAACAAGGAGTTTTTTTACTTAATTGTATCTGGCTTTGGATCTTGTATCACTTTCACTCTGATGTCATCATTTTTTTAATCTAATAATTTTCTCCCTGGATATGATCAAATATTACTGACACAAGTTCGCTTAGAAAGAAAAAGCTTTTCTGTATTCTTTGAATTACATTCTAAACAAAATCAATTCTACACATTGTAAAGCATGTCCTTTGAGCCCAGAAAGCCATCCACAATATTGTAAGTCCCCTCTTTTCCTCTGAATGACTTTACTCCAAACATGAGAAAAATGAGAATACTCATTGTTAGTATTTCTCTTTTCCATAGTTTGAGATGCTTCACTCCCCCTATAAAGCTCTATTGTTAAATATGGCTCGCAGGAATTTAACAGAAAACCTAAGTTCTAAGTTGATATTAAATATTTAAAAGTATAGAGAGAAAGATAGATAACTTTTTGAAAAAAAAATCTTTCTTCATAATTAAAGCAATAGATCAAAATATTACAAGTATAATGGGGGTTCAAGTTCTCAATTTTATTTTATAGAAATGTTATATAAATGCTCCCTTTTTCTTGAGCTAAATCCTGCAAAAGTGTAAAACACTGATTATATGGTAAAAATACACTGTAATATATCACAGCAGCGTATCTACAAATCTTCCCAGACTCTGAACTGGAGAAAAAATAATACAATAAACCCAAGAGATAATTTTAAGATTGTGGCATTTTTTATGGAGCCTACTCTGTGGCATCATATCCTAAGGCAGTGTGGGGTTTATCATACAGGATGTGGGCCTTGTTCATACAGGAAAATAATGATTCAGTTAGAATCATTGACAGATACCCACTACCTCTTCTATTATAAGATTTTGTTTCCTTGCTATTAAAATGGCAGTCCTTCCCAGCAAAACACTCTCCCTTTAGAGAATGTTAAAATAGACAGCACTCAAAGACTGCTAGGTAGATTATATGTGGCATGAACAGAAACAATTTTTGAATCATTGATAAAGAAACTATCTTTCTTTACCCATAAAAAACCTCCCAAAAGAAGAAAACCTTTCTCCACTTATACATAATAATCTTCCTCACTGTCTCCTCGCTAGAAAACAACATTCATTCTCATTTTAAATTATGAAGAAACTTTTGACTTCCATTGTGCACTGTCTAAAAGTTTGCACATATTTCCAAAAGGTTGCTAGGGCTGGTATTCCAGTTTGCTCTGAAGTTCTTCAAATGCTTATATTATTGTTTATTATTTACAGCTGGCAATTTTTTTTTCCCTGTTTTAATGGTACTCTATCATCTGCTTTGCAACAGAAATTTCAATACAAAAGAAAGAGAAAATCCACATTCTATTTAAAATAAATATATTCAAATCAGAAATGGATTTAACAGCTTTTACTTCAAATTATGAAATGTACTGAAAGTAAGATGATAATACAGAGATTTTATTTTAACTTATAAATCAAATGTTAATTTTATCATTCAGCATGTTTGTGTTAATTGTTCATTAATATCTGGATATAAGGGTCACATTTTTGCTTAACCTTACAGAATATGAGAAAATAATTTCACTTTTTTCTTCTGAATGGACTATCAGTTGCTGATAAGGATTAACAGTGAATTGGTAAAATAAAAATTGAATCATTCCTTAGAGTCTAAATCTGAAAATGCTTACACTTGACATACTCAGCAGTAACATAACAAAGTCAGGAGATTCCTGAAATTAGCAGAGTTATTCATATCCATAAAAGTTTAAATGACTGGAATCTTAGAGCATTTCAAGGCTGAATTTTTCTAGAGATCACATGTCCAACGCATTAAATGGTACAATCTTGTATATACAAAATATTTCATCTATGTGGTTTTAAAAATAGTAATAACAAAAAAATTCAAACATATATTGTGACATCCAGAGTATACTTAATGCTCTATTTAAATAGATATATATATGGTATTTATCTTTATCCTTCTCCGTAAATCCTCTAATTCAAGAATACAAATGGGAAAGGAGGACATTACTATTAACCTGTATCATCAATAATAACTTGTAGCACTGTATATCCAATGTTATTAAAAAATTTAAACAACGTTTATATTATTCATTTATTTTCTTAAATATATCACTGAAAAGATCTTTGTCCTAAAAAAGACATTTATTGAAATTATTTCTAATTCTATACCTGTTTCTTCTAAATGACAAAGCGTGAATAATGATAACAATAATAGCATCTACAATGTAAAGGAAAAATTGCTCTTACCATGACAGCTAGGCAGGGCTCTGTTCCATCCAGGTCTTCCATCATCTCCCATAATACATGTCAGTGTAGAATATCCTTGAAGAACATAACCTGCATCACAGTAATATGTGACGGTTGACCCTAATTTATAATCCATTCCAAGTCTTGTTCCATTCATTATATTTCCTGGATCAAAGCAAGATTCACGAAGCTTTGCTATAAAGGAAAGAAAAGCAGATATATTTGTTTCAAAATATTTAAATCAGTTAAAACATATACATTTGCACTTATTTTTCCTTCCCTCTTCCTTCTGTAATATGAATACCAGTGTATGGAATATCCAAGACCTAATAAACTGCACAAAACTAAACACATGACACTTCTTACTAAAAACTTTACTATGAAGAAGGGGGAAAAAGGTAAAATATTTTGGAAAAAAATTGCAACAATTTTTCTTTAATGAAAAAAACAGCAAACTTGTTAGGAAATTGTAGAAGCTGGAATGAAGTAGTTGATTTTATATTATGCAGCATGGAATTTGGAATAATTTATTTATCAAGCAGAAGATAGAAATTTCAAATTTTCATCTTTAACATTTAAGCTTATTGTAGAGAAATCAATAAGGAACACTTTTTCACTTTATGCAAAATCAGAACCAGCTTTCTAAGACATCAGAAGTGGGTTTTTACCAACCATATTTGCACTATGGAACTTTCTGCTACAGGTAGATATTATTGCTGAAAGACTATAGGAGCTTTGAAATGCCCGGAAAGCTATTTAAGTGATTTAAATACAAAGACACTTCATCTGATTCTGGCAGTCCCTAAGTTGAAGATTCTGAAAGCTAAGAGTGAGAAAAGACTTTATATTTGACTTCTATATAGTTTAGCTGAATATCAGCTATTGCACATTACTAAAGACAAGCTAATGAAATATCTTTTGTCAGTTTGATGTCCTAAGGCCATTTTTATGTTGTAATATTTCCAAGAGGAAAGAATTATGTTACAAAACCATAAATGTATATTTACATTTGAAGACAGAAACACAGAATAATTCTTTGGAAATTTCAACTTCATATTTTCCAAAAGAATCTGAAAATCTGCTAATGTGATTAAGAATTTATTAGGATTTGTATAGCTAATCTACAAAGCATTATTCTGATATGAAAACCAGTACAATAGCATGTAATATTTATATCACAAGTTAATTATTAAGAACAGGTATCTGATATACACCTTGATTCATTTAGGTACTTTTAGTATGGTGCCTGTAACAACTATCCCCTTTTCTGAATGGCAAAGCTCCAAACTACAGTGTGATATTAGAAACAGAAAAAATAAAACTTTAGTAATGCTCAAATCAAAGCAAATGTGTGTACAATGAAAAGTTAAGAGATACAATTTATTAGAAAATCTGTAAGATATCACATGGATATTAATAAATATTCTGTAAGCCAAACACACTCTCACTTGAGAAGTCTGATAGAATTAAGGACAAACTGGGTCAAGTTCAAATTCTCAAGATAAAAAAAAAAAAAACAAACCCCAAAAAAGGATCTTTTATTTTAGGATTATAACTGATATCTGGACAATAGCAAGTAAATATTATTTTATCTTCTTACTGAACTGATATTGGTATGTTTTTATTGATAAATAACTGATACGGTAAGATCACCACTCCTGAGTTTATGATAAGAAATCCATGTTTCAGAATTCTAGCAGATCCTTGGATGAAGCAAAAATTACTGTTACATGAGAAATTAAAGAGAGAAGAAAGTAAAGCAATCTATTATGTCTGATATATAAATCAAAAACTGAGGAAAGACATCTGTCACAGCACAAAATTTCTCCTGGGAAAAATTACAGCCCTGTAATTATCTTTTCCCCAGAGGTACAGTTGTGACAGACTCATGAAACTGCTGAGTAAACAGTAATATTGTCATAATAGAAATACAGTTCCTTAACTATACTGAAAAATAAAGCCTGAAATACTTCATAGAATCATAGAATCACCAGGTTGGAAGAGGCCCACCGGATCATCGAGTCCAACCATTCCCACCAATTTCTAAACCATGCCCCTCAGTACCTCATCCACCCGCACCTTAAACACCTCCAGTTCCAACCCCCCTGCCATGGGCAGGTACATTGCCCACTAGATCAGGATGCTCAAAGGTCAGTCCAGGCTGGCCTTGAACATCTTCAGGGATGGGTCATCCACAATTTACCCAGGCACCCTGTTCCAGTGTCTCACCACTCTCATAGTGAAGAATTTCTTCCTTGTGTCTGTTCTTAAACTTCCCTCTCTAATTTTTAGCCATTCCTTCTCATCCTGTCCCTACAGGCCTTTGGAAAAATACTCTTTCCAGCTTTCTATTATGCCCCCTCCAGGTACTGGGAAGCTGTTATATGGTCTCCCTGTAGCCTTGTCTTCTCCAAGCTGAACAATACCAACTGTCTCAGCCTGTCCTCATGGCAGAGGTGCTGCCCTCCTCTAGACTCATTTCAGCAATTCCATATCCTTCTTATCCTTCCTCTTACTTTCCCAAGAATATCATTAAATTCACAACACAGCAGGGCAGTGGCATGTTTATCAGAATATCAGAGAAAATGCTAGAGAGCATGTGCACTACAAATTTAGTTGTAACATCATGAAGACTTTTTCTATAGTAGTATTTTTTAATATTATTTTCTGTAACAATTAGGTGTGGGCTAAAAGTAATTATTTCCTTTGACATTTAATATTTGAGTTATAGTAACACTATATTCTTTGCTATCCATACTAGGTATAAATTCTTTTTGCCCACAATAAAATTTTGGAACAAGATTCAAGAGAATCAGCAGACTTCTGACATGTCTCTGATAACTTCAGCACATCACTGAATCAATTAAGGTTTCTGAAATACATGCTGAAAACAGGTCGTGATATGTGCTGCTGCGATCTCAAGTTCAACAAGGAAGTCTCTGTTGGCTAACACACAGCAATGATGCCAAAACCCTCTAGGAGACTGTATATCAGTGCATGGAAAACAATATTGAAAGCCAACAGAAGCAGGTGTTTTGTCCAGAACATGATGATTTATTACTCCATTCCTAAGTCTCAAAGAGAATAAAGCTGCTTAGAAAGAATATTATAGACATACCCAACTACAGTAAATACTGCACCATTATTCTCCAGAGCACTTACCAGGACTAATTTTAACATTATAAAGAGAGGGAGGAAGGGAAGAACAAAGTTTAACCAGAAACATGATTACAGTTCAGACCTGAGACATGAGTCGGGTCTGAGATTTGCATCTGAGAAATATGGGCTGTCAATGAAATACAGCATGAGCACTCCTGTCACTTAAAATAGGATTAGTGTGTATGTAGAACACAACTGCAGCTGCTACAAGTTGTGTGAAAAAGTTAAGTTCATTGAATCAGAATAATGTAGGCTCAAAGTGATGTAGCACAACTCCCACTCAAAGTAGGGTCAATTTGATTAGGTTGCTTAAAGCTTTTTCCAGTCCAGTTATGATTTCAAAGGAATCAGGTGACATGATATCAGAGCACAGAGTTTTACTGTTTAACTACCCTCAGAGTGATTTCTTTTTAAAATATCTAATTGAAATTTCTCCTGTTGTAACTTGTGCCTATTATCTCCCATCTTATCACTGTGTCTCTGAGAAGAGTCTAGCGCTGTCTTTTCCATGCACTCTCATCATGTAGTTAAAGCAAACCCAGTCCTTTCCATCTCTTTTTGTATGTTGGTATGCTCTACACTCCTAATCATCTTGGTGATTGGATTTACCAAACTGTGTGTCAAAATTGTTACAGCACTGGTGACCCCTTAAATATACTCTAAGTCTGACCTTAGAAGATCCAGAGGGAAGAATCACTTGCCTGGATTTGCTGATTCCACTCCTGCTTTCACTCTTCCACTCTCAGCTCACAAGGCTTCTGGCCTTCTTTACTACAAAGATGCACTTCTGGGTCATGGTCAATTTTTACACAAGGCCCTCCAGATCCTTTTCTGCAGAGTTTTACCCTATCCAGACAGCCCTCAACCTTTATTGCTGTACAGGGTTATTCCATCAAATATGCAGGACACTGCATTTCCCTTTGTCAAAGGTTCCAGTCAGCTTGATTCTCCGGTCTCATAGGACGCTTTGAATAGCAACACTATCTTCTAGAGTACTGACATTTTCTCCCAAACTGATGTTGTCTACAAATTTTATCTGTCTCACTATACAAGACTTCAATAAAAAGAATACTATCCACATTATTAGTCACCATTAGTAGTCTCATTAGAATCTGAGCTCAACAATCAAGTCTATTTTCCACACACATTATCATCCACTTATCTAGCCCATATCTCATCTAATTGGGCTCTCAGGATATTGAGGGAGAGTGTGTCTGAAGACAGAGTATTAATATCCACTACTCTCTCCTCATCCACACAGACTGTCATAGACAGTGAAGTGCCGGTTAGGCGTGATTCCCTATGGCAAATCCATGCAGACTGTTGCCAAACAGCTGCTTGTCCTTCTTTGTCTAGGAAATAGTCTCCAGGCAGATTTTCTCCATAACCATTCCAGGGACTGAATTTAAAATGACCAACCCTGTACTATCCCAGGTTCTCTTATTGCTCTTCTTCAAGATGCCTATGATATTTATCTTCTCCATTCAACAGGAACCACCCTGACTGCCACGACCTCTTAGAGATTACAGGAAGCAGCTATGCAGTGATATCAGCCAGCTTCCTCAACACTCCTGGGTGTACCTCATCATTTCCAAGGGAGATACATACAACTAGATGGCTTAGTGGCTTCCTGAATCTTTCTTCCTCCACTGTGGATACTGCTGCACTCCCCCAAATCCCACTAGAAAGTTCAGTGAGGACTGGAGGTAAAACATACCAGTAAAAAACAAGGTTAAAAAGATATTAAGTACTACAACCTTTTCCATTTTCCTTTCATTGGGTCCTTAGCCCACGTGGTGAGTAACCTCTGCAACAGAGAATTCATCCTAGTAAGCTAGGGGTTACCTGCATCAAAAATTTGTCAGGATACACTCAAGAGATCCCTTGGACTACTTGTGCTAAGCCACATTGTCCTTGCAGTAGCTATTGGAGTGGTTAAAATACTCTGTGAATACCAGGGTTATGTTACTTCCAGGTATATTCTGTTTTCTCTTGTCCAGTTAGCCTATGCAAGCAACTACAACAATATTACATGTAGTTGGTTTCCTCAACTAGTGTAACCATTCTTTGCTCTTGAAAATGTTAATCTTTCACAAAATTGAGGCTCCTATGCAAAGTAGATTATAATGTCTTAGGTATACACCTTAATTTTCCCTTGGAATAATGCATTCAACATAATATATTTTGTATGTAGATATAATACTCATTAACGTGTTCTTAGGCAAAACTAAAACATTACCAGCTAGAAAACTATCAGAAATAAAACTATACGAAAATTTACTCTCATGCATCATTCATTTTTAATATAAAAGAAAATTCATTTTTCTTACCTTTGTACTCTAGGTGGAATCCAGTAAAACTTACAGATCCATCACTCCGAAAAGCCAGATGCATGGTATTTGAACTGCTTTCTATCCTCTCTGGCAGCTTGCTATCTTGAAAGCTCCCAATCAGTGGGCTATTACCATCTGGTCCATCATAGATATAAAGAAAATCATAATTTGGTTCTATACTGAAACTATAAAACAGAGAAGGAGAAATATTAGACAATGTATTTTGCGTAATATTTTTAGTCTTATTAGGTTAAATAAATTTATTACTATCAATATTTTCTTAAAAGGGAATAAAACCTCCACTACCAGAATAATGGTTTGTAGAATTGTTTTATTAAAAAACCAACACAAATTCTATATTTATCGGTTCCCTGATTACAGACAGTATTTTGCTGCCATTCAGAAAAAAAAAAGGAGCAAACTTTTAAATAGAAAAAAGTTAATAACTATATTTCTAAAGTTTTAGAGAAATAACCAAAATAGATCTACTGGAGCCCTTTGCAGAAATGCCTTATGGTATAATGCAGTCAGATGCAGAATAGAATGTCTGCGACTTCCAGGCAGATTGAACACTTTCACATAGCTAATGATGAACTTCCAGTAATCCTAAGAACAAGAAGTCTTTTGCCTATAATCAGTTTATATGTAAAGGTATAATATTGAAATGCCAACATTTATTGTCAACTTAATTTTGGTTACTTTTTCAAATTTCTTTTAAATTACATTTTTACTTTTTTAAAAAATAATTAATAAATTAATTAGTCGATTATGTAACTGTAGTTGATTAAGTTATTTGAACCGAATTTTAGTTAAGGGCAGTGAGTTAACCAAATTTACTTATAAGATTGTCCCTGTTAAAAAAAAATTGTTTAAAAAAAGATTATTAGTAAAAGAATAAAGCCGACCACTACAATTATTTTGTCTCTGCTTGACACTACCTCTTGATTAAAATAAATGTATGTATTTAAAACCTGATGCAGCTCCTTCAAGCATACTATTTTCTAACTTTTGAATTATTTAAAAAATATTGCCTCACAATAGAAATGTAAATACCAACAGCTTTCATTTCTGAAGTGCCATAGTTTGCCCTGAGTTTAAAAGTGTTAGCTGGAGTAAGTCTCACTTAAAAGAATATTTAACAGTACTCACTGGAGTACACAGAGTTTGGTTTATAAAGGAAGAGGTTTATTTTTCACACTCTGGGACAGTCTGTATGTCATAAGGAAGGCACGATTCAGTAAGTATGCAATCTACTTTGACAGACCAAGCTTGTCAGCTTCTGTCAAGAATCATAGCAAATGTCCAGATTTTAAAGCAATTTGGGACTATTTCGGATCTATAAACTGTTCAAATACTGTGCTGAGTCACCCTTTAAAATACTATTTTTATTCTAAGATGGAGGATATCATATTTAAATGTGCAAAGTAAAGAGCTGAATATTCTTAAATATTTTGAGCTCACAATACTTCTCAAAAAAAAACCCCAAAAATAGTGCTACTGCACAGCAGAAAGTTGCTTGGCACCTTGCAGCATTCTGAAATCACCAACAAAACAGTTAAACTGTTAATTATGTAAATGTAAACAAGTGATAAATTTGACTGGAAGGAATTCTTCAAAATACTATATCACTGAGTATATGTGACTTACATGACTAAACTAGTCATCACATTATCACAGAAGAGAACAATAAAGCCACTATCATAGAACATTCAGCATAAGAAAAACTTAAATTTGATGGGACATTGCAATTTTAAACATTTTTGTGACATCATCATATGTCCCAGTTGGGATACGTATTTTTCACACTTTATGTGTATAATACTTTACCTTATATATCATATACAAAGCAAACATCAAAAGTTACTTTGTGGATTCTATTAATCTCAAGTAAATCTTGCATTTTGATAAGGGAAAATGATAAAACAATTCCATTTAATCACCAGAACAAAAGGAAGTAGCCTATTGAAGTATCCTGAAGTGATACAGGCTAATAAAACTAAATTTAAAAAGTACTTTTGATACTTTGCTTAAGTAGTGGATGAGTAATAACAAAATATGATGAATCGATAGGCTGCATGGTTTAAGACCACCCTCCTCGCTTGCAGAGAATTCAGTAAGCTCCTCCATGCTGCCCTTTCAGGAAGAGAACCTTGGTGAACTGAACACCACTCACTTCCACACTAATTTGTGTAAACAGAGAGTGCTTTTAACAGAACACCATCAAAGAGCTCCAAACCTCCATGTTTGTGTGCATTAAATGCTCTAATGTATTTGTTGTAGCTGCTAAAGAATATAACAATTACTAATCACTTAAATATTGTGCATATTTAAGTTACCTTACAAAGCTCTGAACTTTCAACAATAGTTACAAACGTGACTTTAAAAATCATAAGAAAGTAGCAGTTTACCTGATAAATGCTAAAGATATAACATAATCATTATTAACAGTGATAGTCCAGTCACAATCTCTGCTGTGGGGATAAGGATGAGGGAAGTTTGGTGAAAGTATAAAACCTGATGAGCCAGTCAAATTTCCTCCACAGGGAGCTGTGAATAAAAATAAATTAGAATTGAGGAAAGAAGGTAAGAGAAAAAGAAGCAAGTACCAATCTGTTCACTGACATTTAATGTCCTCCAAAACTTAAACAAGAAACATGTGAAGTATTTACAAAGCTTTAATAGAAATAAAAAATTTATTCATGTTTCACCTTAGACAAATGCTAGTACTACTAAGTGAAACACCTGGTTTTTTAACTGTGTCCTTTTATTTGCTTGCATAATATCATGTTAAGGCTTTTCTGAAAATGCTGTGAACTTGAGAAATGCTCTGGTTGCAGACATGAAAAATCTTGACTGGATAAACTTTTCACTTTCTACTTCTTTTTAAAGGCATTTTAAAAGAAAATCATTATGCTATGAATATGATCTGCTTACATTGATAAATGAAACTACCTGCATTTTCGCCAGACAGCACTAATCATAAAATCAGATCAAGACTGATATAATCTAAATTACACTAAACATTGTTGTGTATTTGTGATCCAGAAAAGTAATAACCTAATAAAAAGAATGAAAGTGTCACTATTTTAATGAACTTTTATACTTCACCATTCTTTAAATGAGTCTTTATGTAAAGAACAAGAAAACAAGTATGGTTTCTAAAGATCTTTATTGAAAGAATTTCCTAATTTAAAAAAAAATGAAGTAACATTTATAAAGTGCAGAAAACTGAATTACAGAAAGTGATGATCTGTAGTGTCAGGGAAAGTAGTTGATCATCCATTTCTTCTGTATAATATTCTGTGAGCTCCAACGTTACTTAAATCACTTACAGAACCATAGAAAATAATTTAATTTGGAAAAGACTTTTAAGATCATCAAATCTTACCTTTAACCTAGAACTGGAAAGTCCACCATTAAGCAGTGTCCCTAATAATCACATGTACACACCTTTTATATATCTCCAGGTGTGGCGACTCAACCACTTCACTGGGCAGTTTGTTCCAAAGTGACAAGCTTTTCGGTGAAGAAATACATCCTTATACTCAATCAAAACCTCTCCTGTGGGAAACTTGCAGTCATTTGCTCTCATCTTGTCATTTCTTACATGGGAGAAGAGACCAACATCCTCCTTCCTACAAACTCCTTTCAGGTAGTTACAGAATGTGATAAGGTGTCCTTTCAGCCTCATTTTCTCCGGACTAAACAGCCCCAGTTCCCTAAGTCAACCCTCATAATACTTGTACTCCAGACCCCTCACCAGCTTCATTGTCCTTCTCTGGACATACTCCAACACTTAAATGTCTCTCCTGTAGTGAGAGGCCCAAAACAGAACAGAGTATTCGATGTGTGGCCTCACCAGCACTGGATATAGGAAGATGATCACTTCCCTAGTCCTTCTGGCCACACTATTTCTGATACAAGGCAGGATGCTATTGGCCTTCTGGGCCACCTGGACACACTGTTGGTTCACATGCAGCCATCTGTCAAACAGCACCCCCAGGTTATTATCTGCTGGGCAGCTTTCTAGCCACTCTTCACCTGGCCTGTAGCATTGCATGGGGTCATAACTCAAATGCAGGCCTGGCACTTGACCTCATTGAACCTCATACAATCAACATGAGCCCATCAATCAAGCCTGACCAGATCTCTCCATAGTGTCTTCCTTCCATCAAGCAGATCAACACTCTCGCCCATTATACTCATTTCCAAACTTAGGGAATACACAATCCCCTCATCCAGATCTACATAAAGATATTAAACAGAACCGGCCTCTGGGGACAACACTCGTGACTGGCTGCCAACTGGAATTAATTCCATCACAACTCTCTGAGTCTGACCATTCAGCCAGATTTTCACGCAGTGAATTGTACATTCAAGTAATGGGTTTCTCCACAAGAATGCTATGGGAAACAGCCTCAAACTTGAATTCTAAAATAACATTTTGCATGTAAATATTTTTAATGATATTACTGACCAAACTAATCCAATACAATCATTTAAGATTCTGGTATCTAAACATGACTGGGTCTGGGAAACCTTTGGAAAGGAAAACACCCATCTGTTTAGGTATCACCTGGCATAAGGCCAAGAACTGTTGTTTGGGAGAGACATATTCTCAAATGTACAGTTCGTCAGAATAACTTCAGTATAGAATAATCTCTACTTTTCATTGTTGATTCAAATAGTTGAATCTATACTTAGCTCTCTGTAATTTTCCCTTTGCTATTATCTTTGAAATTAAGGTGTCCTTAAAATTGTTTTACAGGCAAGACTGAAGGAAGATAAACAAACAAGGCAGCCCCACAGGTAAGAAAAATTAACAAATGCATTTATCTAGTTTTGAGTGTTAGGTTTAAGAAGAAACTTTGGAGTGTAAAGAACTAATAAAAAAAATCTAGAGAATCCTGCAGTAATACACCTCAGGAATTATCCCTGCCTCTATTTCTTCCATCAAAATCATATCTATTTTTTCTAAGGCTTTGATAAACCATGATGATGCTGAAGTTATTTTAGAGCAGACTGTGTACAGTTTTGATTTATGGTCATATAATATATTCACTTGTGCTGTTTCCAAGTTTGCAAAAAAGTTATGAGTGTACTGAACTACAACAGAATATTGTGAAATGTTTGTGTTCCAAGCCAAGATCTGCACACTCTACTTTATTCTATTAGCAGTTCATATTCCCTCAAAATATATAATTACAGGAAATCAATATACAATAAGTTCATTACTGCTATTTGGCCAATTAATCATCATAAGCATTCATGCTACACTTTGTATGGCAGATGTTTGCTTATGAATTATTGAATGGATGAAAACAAATGAATGCATATTTACATATGTAATAAGTACAGAATGAGAGGTGAGCACCTTCATTTACTCTATTTAATAAAATCACCAACTCACTGTTGAAAATGATTAAAACTGCTAGCACTCCTTTGTAGTTGGGTAATTATTTTCCCATTGAAAACATTTTTAAAATAGCAATATCAAACTAAGCCACTATGATACAATATATTCATTTTACTTCCTGTTTCTAGAGCTCTACCATTCCTTTTATTTTTCCCTTACACACAGTTCTTGTGTGTTCCAAACCCATTCACTGAAACTGGAAGGCATAGTAAGAAGAGTAAGAATAGGGACGTGGTATGTAAAATAGCCACAGACATCAAGTCAGGAGCATAATACATTTGAAAATACTTGTCAGCAGACATGCATGGATGGGTGTGGGTGTATACGCAAATAGGATGCAGATTTTATTTTGTACCCACTATGGTTAAACTAAGCTATAAACTAGAGAATATGTGAACGCCACAGAAGTGTTTGCCCAAGACTAGGCTACCAGGGATAGCAAAACAGGAAGAATACTCTTGTGGAGCTGACATTCTCAGAGTTGCAGTGCCAACTCTCTACCACTTTGCCCAAGGACTCCTGTCTGATTATTTTACATGTCATTGGTTTATACCCCTCCTTTCAGACAATCCTTTCATGCAGTGCTGCTTTGGACAGGACAGTAAATGCAGTATCTTCTAATGAAGTGACTCAGGACACTATCACTGCAACTGGCCTATCCAATATTCTTTCACTTGCACTTCCTTGGAGTAGCCCATGCTCCTTTTATTCTGCACCATCAAACTGCAAATCTTATTCAACAGGTTACCTAAAACAACCCTTTAGGTAATTTCAGGTCAGCAGCTGCTGTTCTCTGAGACAGTCTTCCATTGTTCCACATCACCATATCACATATAATTGCATTAAAGAAGATATTGGGCAAATAAGCACCAATATATTATTCAGCAAACTAGACAGATGGAACATAAACCCATGATTATTTACCACTCTCCATCTACACCAGTTTTTAGAAGTGATGGTTTAGATATTTTGTAGATCAATAATAATAATGATTAGGATTGTCTCAGAAAAAAGATACTGAAAGGGTACAATCTACTAGAAACCTTTGTGATATCTCATTACTTTTCAATTAACCAAGCTAAATGCTTTCAAAAGTCATTTAATATGATCTATGTTAACCAACAACAGCTTTAGAGACTGAAACAACATTTACAGAAATAAATGTCATAATTTTTACTAACAAAAATGTTTTTTCTGCCTAAAACAATGAAGACTGCCAGAGAAATTAGACTACCATATTCTTATTCTTTCCTGTTGCACCCTAATTTAGCTCTTGCATAGTTTTACTTTATCTATGAATGTTCTAGGTCATCTGCTTGATATTTTGTATGTATGTTCATGTGAACATTAACTAAATCCTCCACACTTATCATCATTTTTCAAGTTTTTAGGCAAAGCTTATAGTGTCACTGACATTGACTTTCTTGCTTTTGTTGTCACAGAACATCAGATTATACATGATATGGCCTCGAGAGGGTAAAGATTAGAATATTATACTGACAACTACACAAGAAAGATTTTTGTAATATCCATCAAAGATTTCTACAGAATAAGTTATCAGATCTAAAGTAGTTGTACACATTTGTTCTTCACAGAAAATTAACAGAGCAATGAGAATCATTATGCCAGAATTTCAAAATTTAGGAAAGCATTACTTGATTATTTTTTGCATACCTATACAGACTGGTGGGTTGGGCTGCCAGAAGTACCGGTTTTCCACCTGAATGCAAGTTATTCTCTCATCTCCTTGCAATTCATACCCCGGGTCACATTGAAAAATAACAGTGTCTCCAGGTTCTCTCCCATCTCCATTTCTAGTTCCATTCATGGGGACACCAGGATCACGACAGGCAGTGGCTACAGAACCTAACAAAGAAGAGAAAAAAATATATATTTTTTTAAAAAAATCCAGCTTTTAATTTTTTTTTTCTGATTATGCTTTTTTTAATCAGGAAGCTCTGTAAATCCAAAATTTTCCTACTAAAATTTCACTTCTAAAATTCTGAGAAACCATCCAACAATATACTAACTTTATATTATTAATTTTTGCCATCTGCTCTGATCATTGAAAGTGTTTAATTTTGCATATTTTTTTTTTACCTTTAGAAAGGATTCTGTGGAGCACTGCGACATGTAAAAAGGAAATCAGAAGATTTCCTAGTACTGTGGACACAGCACTTCTAAGTTATAGGAATTTTTAATATGAAAAAAGGAATGAATGGATCAAGAACATCATGTTGTCCAATAAGATCTACTTGCATACATCTTCAATTCTCCACAATTCCTAAATTCTTAAGAATATTTATTGGGTTACATTTAAGAGTGAATTTGAAAATGAATTTCATTGATCATTCATACCTGTACCCCTGCATGTGACTAATCTACTACAGTAGGCTTTTGTAAGAAGAAATCACTTACACAGAAAATACATATGGGCTTAGTTTGAGGGCATATACATTTACACATAAGGCATAAGTACAGATTATTACTAAGACCACACACACAATTATAATGACTACAAGTAAGAAAGATTTATGTGTTTAACCCATATTTAATAGATTGTAATAAACATGTTATTTAATATATTATATACCAAAATATGTAAGTTTATGTGAAAAGTAAGCACATAAATGTTTAAGTAAACATTATTTCCCACTCTTTATATAACTGCAACGTTATACATATTACAAACAAATAACAAATGTCAGAGTTGCCTGTGGAACTAGTGCTACTGAGCTCAGCAATCTGTGTAACAAACACAGAGTGGTAGTGCTAAGATTTATTTCAGATGCCCTCTTTCTGAGGACATAATAACAGCAGATAGCAATGTATTAATCTGAAATGTGTATCTCTTACATATTTACTATGTTTTAGAAGAAGCAATCTTGGTCTAAATAAAGAAAAAACTACTATCTTGCTTTCCAAGATATACTTAATAAATAAATGATAGAATCACAGATTCATAGAATAGTTTGGGTTGGAAGTGACCCTTAAAGGTCATTTAGTCCAGTCCCCCTGCAATGAGCAGGGACATCTTCAATTAGATCAAGGTTGCTCAGAGCCCTGCCCAACCTGACCTTGAATGTTTCCAGGGATGGGGCACCTACCACTTATCTGGGGTGTTCCAGTGTTTCCCTGCCCTACTGTAAAAAAAATTGTTTCTCACATCTAGTCTGAATCTTCCCTCGTTTAGTTTAAAACTGCTAACCCTTGTCCTATCACAATAAGCCCTGCTAATAAGTTTGTCCCCATCTTTCTTAAAAGCCCATTTAAGTACTTTCCTATTCTGAGGAATTCAGAACTAGATGCAGTTCTCTGGATGTGGTCTCATCAGAGTGGAGCAGAGGGAGGATCACCCCTGAATGACTTGGCCATGCTTCTCTTGATGCAACTCATGATACGATTGGCTTTTTGACTGTTACTGCACATTGCCAGCTCAAATTCAGTTTTTTATCCACCAATGTCCCAAAGTCTTTCTTAACAGGGGTGCTCTGAATCCACTCTTCATGCAGCCTGTATCTGTCTTTGTGGTTGCCCCCACCAACATGCAAGAACTTGCCCATGTCCTTGTTGAATCTCATGAGGTTCATGTGGGCCCACTTCTCAAGCCTGTCCAGGTACCTCTGGATAGCACCTCATCCCTCAGGCATGTCAACCACACCACTCAGCTTGGTGTCATCCACAAACTTGTTTAGTGTGCAATCAATCCCACTATCTGTGTGTGATGAAGATATTAAAAAGTACTGGTCCCAATATAGAATCCCGATGGGGGGACAGTACTTGTCAGTGATCTCCATTGGGACACAGAGCCATTGACCACTACCCTCTGGATGTGACCATCCAACCAATTCCTCATCTACTGAAAAGTCTACCCATCAAATCCATATCTCCCCAATTTAGAGAGAAAGATGTTGTGAAAGACCATATCAAAGTCCTTACAGAAGTCCAGAGGGACAACATTCACAGCTCTTCTTTTGTTCACTGGTGTAGTCACTCCATTATAGAAGGCCACTAGCTTATCTAGGCACAACATGCCCTTGGTGAAGTCCTGCTGGCTTTGTCAAATCACCTCCCTGTTCTCCACGTGCCTTAGCATAGCTTGTAGAAGAATTTGTCCCATGATCAATCAGGTTTAGCCTGGAGAAGAGGAGGCTGAGGGGAAACCTCATTGCTCTCTACCTGAACTACCTGAAAGGAGGTTGTGGAGAGAAGGAAGCTGGCCTCTTCTCCCAAGTGACAGGGGACAGGACAAGAGGGAATGGTCTCAAGCTCCACCAGGGGAGGTTTAGGCTGAACATTAGGAAAATATTTTTCACCAGAAGGGTCATTGGGCACTGGAATGGGCTGCCCAGGGAGGTGGTTGAGTCACCTTCCCTGGAAGGGTGTGATGGGTGGATGATGCTCTGAGTGGCATGGTTTAGTGTTTTGATAGGAATGGTTGGACTCGATGATCCAGTGGGTCTCTTCCAAACTGATGATTCTATGATTCTATGATCTTCCCTGGCACAGAGATGAGTCTAACAGGCCTGTAGTTCCCAGTGTCCTTCTTTCTACTCTTTTAAAAAATAAGTGCAATGTTTCCCTTTTTCCCATCACCAGGGACTTGATCTGACTGTCATGACTTTTCAAATACATGGAGAATATCTTGGCAAGAACATCAGGACTTTGGGATGCACCTCACACAGTAAAAACCCTACAAAAAATCAGACATGACCAGGAAACTTTTCCTGGGAAAAATGGAATTTTTTCCTCCTTATTCCTCAAAGATCAAATAACTATTTATTTAAAATATTAGCTATTGCATAATAAATTATGATAACGTGGTTTCTTCTTCTTTAATAAAATCATGGAATTTTTTTAATTTTTGCTTTAGACAAAATGATCAGCACTCTTGTTTATATTTATCAATAAGCTGTTGGGTTTTTAATTTAGAAAAATATATCACTAAAATACCGAATTACTTAGTTTCACTTCACTAGACTAGCAGGTCTTGCAAATATTGCATGTGAGAGAATGAGGTAATAATAAATCAGATAATTAAATTATTGTACATTGATCATTCCTGCCTCAAAACCAGCAAGGTTCTGTCAGTCCAGAGGTTTGAGAGTTCATAAGCCCAGGAAATTTCAAATGCAAGTGTAAAATCCTAAGATGACAGTATCATTTTCATGCAGGAAAGACACTTTCAAACATGGAATTAAAAGTGTGACAAGGCAGTCATAAACTCCACTTATGCTGGGAACAATATAATGAATGTCTCAGGACTTCTTGCTGTTAACAGTGATTTCTAAATTTAGTTTTTTAATGTATGCCAAGTCTAATACCACTAAAGAGTCTGAATCCCAAAACTCAGACAAAACTATGTCTTAATTTTGATGAATTTGTACATGTCTTCAGGAGAGAAAAGATAGAGGAATTTTATTTGTTTATGTGATAATTAAGGGAAAGAAAAAAATTTTTTTTTCCCTTATTTTCTTTTTTTTTTCCACAGAGAGCAAAATTAGGGCAGAAGCTCTAAGACTTCCCAATTTCAAGCTCTTCACAACACACAGCATGTCAAAAACAATTATTATCAACCTACTTAAACCAACGTGTTCTTCTGAATTTTGTCCTTTTAAATAAAGTTTTTCTACAAATGTTGGTCTTTCAAACTTGCATCAGACCGAACCAACCCTGACCAGACTGCAGCTTCAAAATTCAAATTGTCCCAGACTGCATATAACACCTTTACCTGTATAGACACTGCATTATCCCTGCATCTTTAATACTGGCTGTTTGACAATCAGGTCAGCCTGATATTTGTTATCTTAAATCTCAAATTTTTATATACCCTTACCTGGAAAAGAAACAATAAAATAGTCACAGAGGTTTTATTTAGACTTCTGAATAAAAAAAAGCACTGCTGAGTTTTTGGGGCATTTTTGTCTCTTTTTTTAACTTCTAGATCTATAATTACAGAGATCTAGAAGCATAGCCTTTTTCTAAAATAAATTCTCACTATAGACCCAGTTTGTTGATTTTGCATATCTTCATAGATTCCATCCAACTTTATCATTTATTGCTTGAAGATTAATATGGGAAAATAATAATAATAAAGTACAGAACCAGAATTTAATTTTGGACAACAAACTCCTTCAATGAAAAGAAGTATTTTATAGGTTGTCTAATCAAGTTCTTTGTTTACCGAACTCTCAGCTACATCACCCCAGGCACTTAACTTTGGGTTTCATTCCTTTCAGATTCTGCAGCTGTAAATAAGTTAGGAGATGTAAGACAGATCATATGTATTTTGCATGGGGAAAAAAGAAACAAACAAAACACCACAGAACACAGAGATTAGTAAACTGGGGCAGGCCAGAATTCAAATCTTTCCTGCCTAATTTGAAGCAGAAGATAGCATACCTATTGATGTGGCTTCTCACATAGAACTTCCTGACTATTTTAAGAGTCAATATCTCAGAAAGTGCGTTACATAGGCCTAGTCCAAGTATTCTAAATTAAATGAAATCTTGGAAAGAAAATATTTAAATCATCAGCATAAGTTTCTGTTGCAGATCTTCCAATAAGAATAGAGAACAGATGAAATTTCTGGAAGAAATGGAGGTTCATTTTGAATATCTAGAGCTAGGATAGCATATTGGCTTGCATGGTGGTTTTGGTTTGTATTGCATATGATTCTTTATGAAATCTGGAGACTTGGACTTCTGTATTTCGAACAGCAACGGTTTTTATGGTCAGTAATCATAAATTTTATAGTGCTTAGCTTACCTGATAATTCAAGTTGGAACACAGAGGCTACTTGGCAAACTACATACTTAACTATTATTTCATTGCTATTGTGTTCAAAATTTGTACCCAGATTATTTTCTGCATTCTTTTGATTATCAATCAAAAGTGTTTAGGATCAATTGTTAAATAAACTTTTATTCGAAGTGTCATTTACATTGTAAATTTATACCTTCTCATCTTTTTTTTTTGGGGGGGGGAAGAGTGGAGATATAATGTGTTTCTAAGGGACTTTATCTGATTCTACTATCAGATAGATACCTTTCAGTTCTTAAGGGGATAACAAGCACAGTTTTAATGAGACAACCTAGTTTTCTTTTTCTTATGGTTTTTCCTCAATTTACATTAGTTGTTAAAATTCATTTTGTTAAAACCATCTGAAGCACCACACTGCTCTGATCATGTTTTCTTGGACAACCTTGAGTTATTTTTTTACGAATTTTATAAATAGATGTCATTTCCCATAAATATAATCTCTTCATATCTGAACAACTATTATCCCTTAAGCATTTGCTCAAAGCTTTGGCAATGAGCATGAAACCTATCCCCAAATAAATTAATTGACATATGGTTTCAGACAATTGCTGGAACTCAGCATAAAATGGATACTGTGACAATATGTAATCATGCTGGAAACGCATTTCAGCAGGGTAGAAGTGTTTTCAAAAATCTTAATTTTATTTAGATTCCATGTTTTGGATCTTGGGTTTGTTTGTGGGGGTTTTCTGTGGGTTTTTTTAACTATAGGGGTTTTTAAGTGTTTTATACCAGATCTACCCCCATTTCAGATATCATATTTCTTTACGTCTATATATGAATAGAGGGAGATAGAAAGAGCTGAAAGAAGTAGTCACTAGGATCTTGGACCACACACAAGGGCTACTCATGCTTTTAAAAATCTTACCTATGATCACCCATTTTTTAGTACAATTTCTACTGAACAGATCATTAAGACAATCTGAGTGAAAATCAGTTTAATTTGATTCTTTACAGAATCGCATGCAACCTGTTCTGTTGCAACTGATAAGGATAAGATGGTGCACAGAGAACAGCACTGCTGGTTTGCCTTGTCTTTGATTTTTCACTCTGGATGAACCAAAATACTCTGAAGAGAGGGGAAGATTGCTCTTATCTTAAAAGTTAAATTTTCTATTCTGTCTTTTATTATCACAAAATGTATAGATGCATTATAGACTTACAGTTTCAAAACCCTATTAATATTTTGGGATTTCTTAAATTTGGAGTTCCTGACACCTAGTGAAGTAAGAAGTTGTTTAATCTGTTTGAAGTACTGAGCTTTTGTTGACTTTTTTCTTTAATTGATTTGATACTATAATTGAAAAAGTTGGTGTTGATAAAGAATTGGCTCCATTACTTGGTAACATTCTGTCCATACACTTGAACAACACTACTCTAATCTTTGTTAAGAAAAGGAAAGCATTACATTATAATCACTTTCAAAAAGTTAAAGAGCACTGTCAGAAAACAGCTTTTATTTTCTTTAGTCTCATATAAATTGCACCTTCCCAAACAAAAAGTGGAAATATAAAGGGAAGTAAAGATCTGATTCTTACATTCATTTTTCTTTTGTAAGTTTTTAAAATTCCTCTATGCAAATGGAATATATCTTCTACTATATATCTGAATATATCCAGCCAGTAACTGAAGTTACCAGTCTATGATATTTTTTCCCCAAGAAAAAAAACAGACAGAAATAAAAAAAAAACAAGAAAACACACATCAGCACCATTCTAGTCAAAGCCAAAACTAAACCACCAAGCTAAATTTGGAAGTGTGAACATTCATAGTTATTTCTGATAGGAAAATAGTTATTCTGAAATTTCAAAATCCAAATGAAGCCCATCAATATAGAAAGAAATCACCAAATCTAAGTATGAAAATATTTAAGATGAAAAGCTGATTCCCCTATGGAATAGACAGGAGGAAAGTCGTAGCGAGGTGAGTGTCAATCTCTTCTCCCAAGTAAAAAGAAATAGGACAATAGGAAATTGCCTCAGATTGCACCTAGGGAAGCTTAGACTGTATATTAGGAAAGAATTAATGACCAAAAATGTTGTCAAGCATAGGAACAGGCTGACCTGCCAGCCCCGGGAAGTATTTAAAAGATGTGTAGATGCAGTGTTTAGGGACATCTTTTAGTTGTGTTTTAGCAGCACTAGGTTAAGTGTTGGACTTGATAATCTTAAAGTTCTTTTACAATTTAAACATTTCTATGATTCCATTCTATGCTTCTAAGAAAAAATCCTATCTTACTGACTTCAGAAAAGTGAAGAAGTTATGTTAGAGAGTGAGCGTTATACCAGTAATGCTGGTAAACAGCATTCTCAGAAGGAAAAGAGTTAAATTTCATAAAGCCATTCTCAAATCAGATTCGGGTTAAATAAGCCAGGAATAGAGATCTCTAAGTGGAAAACTGGAGAAAAGAAAAAAAAAATAAGAGTGTGTTTAGTGTTAAAGACTCCACCTAAGTGAGACAGTGGTGAATATGTCTTTCTTTGAACAAGAAAATCAAACACAGGACATTTAGAAGACTATGTGACTATAAATCAACACTACACACAAATACAGAAAGCTGGCCTATAAGCATTAAATCATTAAATGTAGTAAAAATAAACAATATCATGCATTATAACTCTAGACTGTTAATGAATATCATCAAACTTAAGCCATCCTGGTACATATCTGAGACAACTTTTCTAGGCTTCTTCTGGGAATATACAGCAAAAACTAACTCCAAAGGGCTCTTCATCCAGTCTTAAAATAAGAATGGAGAGCTGTAATTTGATAGTTGAGTAAATCCAATCATTTCAAGGCATACCCTGTTATATAAGAAACTGTTTTCACATGATATAATGGACTAATAGAGTACCTATTTACAAAAAGCCCACCCAAATATTCAAAAGATTTACAGGTTAGTTCTACACTGGTTGCCTTATAATGCTCCATATTGTGTGCTGTTTAATTAGTCAGAAGTGCGACTGCACATTTATGCCTGAGCAGAATGCAGTCTGTAATGCTGAGCGACTCAGTAGTGCAGCTATGAAATAATGGCCTCTGAGAGATCATTTCTGCGTAAGTGATAAATGAACCCTGAACTGCTAAAGCTGGCAGGAAACCCCTATAACACCACATTCAAAAGCCCTTGAAATCTGTGGAAATAATGTCATCAGCTTCAGTAGGAACTGATATTACACACTTCACATATATTAAAGGGAATATAAATGACTATTTTAAACATACACTGTTATTATCACTCATTTTTCTGTACTTCAGTGTTCCCTCTCAACTTTTTCCAGCTGACTTTCTCTATCTTTTCCTCTTTCAGATACTACTTTCAGATTAGTGACAGGAAGAAATGTCAGCTGAAGAAAATGTTTCATTATGCTTAACACTTCTGTCTGACCCCGAGATATACAGCTCGTGTCTCTGGCAAATACATGCTTATTCCCTCCTCTTTCTCCTTCTCTTTTCTTGAAGGTCTAATTTTATATTTTGTGCAGAACTTACTGACCAAATGAAGTTTGATGATTTCACTGGTGTTTTTCCAGTATGCGTTGGGCTCTTCAAGCTTTATTTTTGACAGTTCAGAGAAAATATGCTGTAATAGGTACTTCAGTTTGCATATTGCTTATGGTCTTTTGTCAGCTTTTCACTCTTCTCCTGATTTAATGGAAGACTGCTGGCACCAGTTCTCCAGCTACACTATTAAATCTCTTCAACCCATTTAGATGTGTTCCAAAATCTTCATATTACAAGCCTACTGGTGAATCCTTAGAGTTTTTTATGTTCTTTTACAGATATATACAAAATTTTTATATAGTCTGCTTCATTACACAATTCTTTTGTACTTTATTTTTCAGGCTTTGTAGGCTCTGTGTTCCTTCACTGTTATCTCAAAGGAGACCACAGAAACCAAGAAATTTAAATTTTACATGAAGAGATTCCATAGTCATGATTTGCAGACGTCCAGCAAGAAAATTATACACTACACATTTAAGACAAAACTAAACCAAATGTCTGCTCTGACTAGTGGTGAAATGTGAAGTCATAAGCAGTGCTGCTTATTTATTTTTTACACTAGATGTGTAAAACAAGCTGTACTTCCAGTAGTCCTAGATAAATGATGATGGTGGAAAGTACAAAAGCATGAGCACTCTGGGACTCCTGATATCATGCTAAACCTATCAATTTCTCTTCTCCTTCTCAGGCTAATGTGCAGTTGTACTGTCTTAGAAAATTTATTCTTGTCAACCATAAAAGACTCTGCAATGTTCCTTAGCAGGTCATCATAAAATAGTTTCTTTCATATTAATTACTTACAGAAAGAGGTTATAAAGGTCAAAATTTCAGAAACAGCCCTACTATTTCAGAAAGCAAAATGTCTTTTTTTTTTAATTCCCCCCCAAAAAGGCAAGCAAATCAAAAGAAAAAATCAAAGCAGGGTAATTGATGCAATGGGAAAAAAAAAAATCTCATCTTGACTCTTTTCCTTCCCATATCATAAATTTTATAAAATTATTAACAACTTTGATAACTTGTAAAGGACTATATTGGACAGCCCTAGACAGAAACAATTCTAATAGTACCAGCTGTATAACTTAATATTAATTAAATTGCAATTTGATTTCTACTATTTACATAACATTTCAGCTTCTCTAGACTTTCCTTCCTCTCATCCTTTAATTTGGTGAAGAATACTATCTCACCTGTAATTTATACAACTAGATACAAATTATTTTTCTATATCTGTTATATTATTTGTAAAGGGGTCAAATTTAAATTACAACACATTATTAATGGGGAATATTTTCACTCATTAAATGAATGACAGGTACAAAATTATATATGAAAAGTTTATAAAAGGAGAAAAAAATGTAAGGAAATGATAACAAATCTACTTTTTAGAAACAAATTTATAGTGTAATAATCAAGAAAATAATATAGAATAATAATAAATAATTCAAATTCTTGAAAAGGTTTGCACATAAGATATTTGTGTCTTTGAATAACATTCCTCTTCAGGTAAAAGAGTCAATAATCCAGTTAGATACTCATACCTAACTTCATTAAGTGGCAAGAGGACAGTAAAAGCAGATACTTCCCCTGTGTGAGCTTTCTGTTTGTTAATTACACTGTAAAGTATGCAGACACCATCTGTTTAACTCAGACAACATTAAATACTCAAAGAAGCCATATGAAACCTTGAAATAAAGTTGCACAGAATTATTATTCTCTTTCCTCTATCTCCTCAAATGTATTTCCTTCCTGGTTAGTAAAATAATATGTCAACAGTGTAATTCAGATTGTGTCACTATTTATTATTTTTTAAATTCTAAGTTAGGAAAATAACAAATCTCTGCAATGCTAATAGGAATACATATCCAAACTGTGCAACATCAAGTGTTTGAGAAGGTTCAGTGCAATTTTTGTGAAACTGGACTGAAGAATGAAGGAAATGCTGAGGCATTATCACTTCATGGATCCTTTAAACTGTCATCATTACATGCCAACAGACTGCAAGAGTATGGAGAACTAAATAAAAACCCTCTCCTTTCAGATGAAACTCTAAAACTTCTTTTTGGGTAAATCATCTGAAGTACATCAGTAGCTGCTTTATGGCTTTACTGCCACATTCATCCGTTTTTCCTTGCAAGTCCATTCTTAGCCTACATCAATCTCTTTTTCCACTCACCCTGAATGACAACCTGAATAAGTTCAATGCATAACACTCTCCTCATTCTCTTTTGGCCTCAACATTAGATAAATAAGTAAATATATGAGAGTTTCCCAAAATGACTCTGGGAGGGGGTAAAGTGGTAAAATAGCAAAAATCTTAGAGCTAAGGGATTAAAACCTCTATTCATAACTTCAAAAAATACAAGACAGTTACTCTTTCAATACACCTTAAATATCTTTCAATTTGTCCTTTCAGTTACATTCTTCATTCTTTCTTTGAATTACTGTGAGCTCATACATGTATTTGTCATGAACATAGAAAGAATTAGGGTAGGGGGAAAAAAGGGTACTACCAAAAACAATAACAAGGTAAATAATGTTGACAATAAGAGTTCCTATGTTAACACTTTAGAAAGATTGCTAATTCTAAACACAACCATTACATTATAATGGATCCTATTAATTTTGAAAAATTACACTTGAATATCACTCAACAATTTCTTCTGTATCAGCATTAAAAATGTCTATAAGGATTTAATAACAGATAATAACTGCTTAGATTTGTCACCATGCTGCCTGTAACAAAATGAAATAGTGCTAGAAGGCAAAAGGGAGAAGAGCACTGTTGTTCCTGTAGTGCTCTTTCCTGTTTGATTCTATGCAAGCACAGCAGGAATGAAAACTACACAGATGTCTCTGAAAGCAGAAACTCTTATTGATTAGAAAAGGATGGAGCCTTTAACATGCCTACAACACCTCCTTTGTGAAAACCAGTGGTCATAATTATGAACATTCTAGCACTGCCCCAGCAGCCCTTGAAACAAAGCCAAATTTTACATATACATATATATACACACTTCAAGATACATAGATTTAAAACACACCTCTAAGTCTGTACCATTTTTTCTCTAAAAGAAGTCAGAAATGTTTTCAATTATTTCAGTTATTTCCATCAATCTTTGAGTGAACCACTTTAAAAAAAAAAACAAACCATAAATCCACCAACTTACTTGAAAACTGTATGGCGAATCCAGACTTGCTGATATAAAAATCTGTGTCAAACTGTATAGTTACGATGTTGAGTGTACTGTGAATGCCTTCAGGAACAAGGGATCCACTTATTTCTTTGAGCAACATCTCATTCTCAGGTGGACCATCCCAAACTCGTAGGATGTCATGGGATGCCTCAGTATCGAAAGCAAGAAACTGTAGGCTGTAAGAGTGCCATGATTTTTTTAATCAGTTTTAATATTACTTAATAACATATCTTTAGCCAAAAAATTAAATCGCAACCAAATGAAAAAAGCAAATATGTTTATATTTCAAAGGATGGTTATCCATGCCTTTGGATTCATAGAAGCACAATACAGAAATGTACTTGAAAGGAAAAATTAATAATATTTAATTTTTTGTATTATTGAATAATATATTAATTTATCCATTCAAATAATCCATAAGTACCCACAGAATCTTTTCAGAAAATAGTTTTGTTTTTCTTAACACATTATATATCACACTCCCATGGAAAGAAATTAAATAGAACTGTAAACTCATGCAATTAGCAATACAATGTGAATAAATGTCTAACTAAAATAACTACTGAAGTGCAGGGTTATTTAAAAAACTATATATACAGTTCTGCTAACCTCAGCAGTATTTATTTTTTGTACATATTCAACCTTATAACTTTGGCATTAAAATAGCATTCATATTATATGTTTTTAAATCAGGTTTCCAATTAACAGTTCTAGTGTATGTATATGTTTGCATATATACAGTTATGAACTAGTTCAAAATTCATCATTATTTCACAAAAATATAGTCAATTGTAAAGCTTGATCTTCATCAGACAGCATTTATTGAAAAATGGGCAGTTTCAATAGAAACCTACATATTCAAGTTTAGAATGCCAAAAATATTGGCCTTGAGCTGTATCTTAAATTTTAAATTAAAAATCCCATTTTTCTCTTCTGCACAGATAATATTTGGGTATTATACAATCAAAACAGATTTCTTGCAAGATTTGTTTCCAGTACCTGACAATATTTCCTGGATCTACTTCAATGACCCACATACAACGCAGATTGTTGTCATAGGGAAAAGGATAGCCAGGAGACAAGATTCTTCCAGATGACTCTCCTTTAAAACGTCCTCCACATTCAGCTATTAAAAAACATCACATAAAGAGTTACTGTTGATTCATTAGAGACCGTCTTCTAGCTAATCAACTGAACAATCAGTTTATACATCTAACTCTCTTGCTGAATAAGTTAACACAAATAAATTGACTCTTTTCAAAGATTGCAAGACAATATATAAGGTCTTGAAATGCCTTGCGAAAGGAAATTGTAAATGTGGGTTTACTTGAATATGTTTGTATTTACCTTTGGTACCTATGCTTTTCCAATGATTTTGAAAATGCCATAACAATTAAAAGACATACCAATGGGAAATGAAAGGAACACAGACAGTTAACTAAGAAAAAACAAACAAACCAAGAATGCTATGTCAACTTAAAGCAGTAGAATTAAACTAAGAAAATTAAATAAAGGCACAAAAAATATTTTTTTTAAAAAAAGAGATGAAACATATTAAACAAAAGCAGGCTATTCATAGAGGAATTCAGCCTTTCAGCCTTACTAAAAAAAAAAAGAGGCCTTTAAAGCCTTCCTATTTCTCTTTCCACCAGTTTAAAATGCCTCTGATGTTTTCTTACTTGAGAAATGCAAAGCCAAAACCATATTTTTATTAGATCTCTCGGAATAGCTAGAATTGAATTTTATTTTAATTTAGCATCACTTAAAATATTTAGTTCAGAAATTTATTACCTTATGATCTGTGAGTTCTGTGATAAAATATAATTGAAATGCTGCTCTAGACAGATTTTCTGACACAATAAAAGCAAATTTAGGGGGACAGGTGGTTTCTCTTATCTGTTTTAAACATTTTGCCAATCTGTTAATTTCTAAATACTTTTTAAAAAAAAAAAATTTTTGTAATTATTCAGATCAGAGGACAGCATAATCTATTATTCTTCCAGTAGAATAAGGATACAAAGAGAGTACACCCTAAAGAAAAAATTGCTCGCTGACAAAGCAAATGCAATTTAAAATTAATTACATTTCATCCAGGACTACTGAACAACTACAAGTTTATAATTTCTAACATTCACAGAGGATAAACACTTCACTTTTCTATTATAATTTTTGAAGGTTCTCTCTTTCCCCAGTGGCTTATTTCTCGCATGCCACCAAGCTTCTGACTCAGTTGGGCTAGTTGCTGAATGAGCTGTACAAAAGGTGACTTCTCAGAAAGCAGCATCCTCTCATAGAATCATAGAACCATAGAATCACCAGGTTGGAAGAGACCCACCGTATCATCGGGTCCAACCATTCCTATCAAACACTAAACCATAACTCTTAGCACCTCGTCCACCCGTCCCTTAAACACCTCCAAGGAAGGTGACTCAACTGCAATGACTCTTTCTGTGAATTATTTTTTTTTCCTTATGTCCAGCCTAAACCTCTCCTGGCGGAGCTTGAGGCCATTCCCTCTCTTTCTGTCCCCTGTAACGTGGGAGGAGAGGCCAGCACCCTCCTCTCTACAACCTCCTTTCATGTTGCAGTCAGGAGTAACAGAAGAAAACCCATTTTATCTTACAACTCTGGATTGATTGAAGACAATCCAAATTAAAAATCTTAACTTTGCATCCAAATATCAATGGTAAGGACTGTTCTAAGGAAGTCAGTTAAAGAAAATATATATCATACTACATTTCTTCCTGCAAAATCCATGGATAGTACTTTGTATTGTAATATGTATTACATCTTTGTGATTTATGATTCCTACAAATGCTTGAAACTGATTTTATTCTTGCCAATGTCATATTTTTCCATGAAATTATACTAAAATAAAAATAGCACTTTTAAGCTAATTTCTGTAGAAGCAGAAAAGTAAAGCATCTGTTGACTTATCTTACTCATAAATATCCAGGGAAATAATTTTATTTGTACGTGCCAACCTAAAATATCTAATGCAAAGAACCACTGCATTCATAGATTTTTGAATTTTGCCTGAACAACCTGTAGACCCTAAAAGTTCTTTCAGTGGGCTGGGAACAAGTTCTTAGAAGGATAAAACTTCAGTGCATACAGCTACCTTACTCTTAAACAAGGACCTTGGAAATAGAAGGCATCTGTGTTTAAAAGCTATTTTTTTTTCAATCTCATTTCATAGCAAAGTTCTGTTTCAATCTAGAAAGCTGCCTGGAGGAGAAGGACGTGGGGGTCTTTATTGACAACTGACTGAACGTGAGCCAACAGTGTACGCAGATGGCCAAGAAGGCCAATGGCATCTTGGCTTGTAACAAAAACAGACCAGCAGGTCCAGGGAGGTTATCATGCCCCTGTACTCAGCACTGGTGAGACCTCACCTTGAAAACTGTGTTTATTTCTGGGGCTCTCTGCCACAAGAAGGATGTTGAGGCTCTGAAGTGTGTCCAGAGAAGAGCAATGAAGCTGGTGAAGGGACTGGGGAACAAGTCTTATGAGGAGCAGCTGAGAGAACTGGGGTTGTTTTGCCTTGAGAAGAGGAGGCATTTAGCATTAGGTGCCTAAATGGAGACCTCTCTCCATTTTTGCTCTCTATAACCACCTGAAAGGAGGTTGTGGAGAGGAGGGAGCTGGTCTCTTCTCCCAGGTGACAGGGGACAGGACAAGAGGAAATGGCCTCAAGCTCCGCCAGGGGAGATTTAGGCTGGACATTAGGAAAAAAAATTTCAATGAAAGGGTCGTTGGACACTGGAACAGGCTGCCCAGGGAGGTGGTTGATTCACCTTCCCTGGAGGTGTTTAAGGCACCGGTGGACAAGGTGCTAAGGGGCATGGGTTAGTGTTTGATAGGAATGGTTGGACTCAATGATCCAGTGGGTCTCTTCCAACCTGGTTATTTTAGGATTCTATATGTATTTCAGCTTAAGAAGATATTTTATAGGATTCACACTGCATCCCTTCAAGAGTTCATCTGCAGTGATCCTTAATTAACATGAAAAAAAAAGGTATGTGGAATTCAAGATCATTACTGAGAATTGGCATTCAAAACCTTTGATTTCTTATGCTTGCCTCTACAAAAAAACTCACTTGTTTTAATTAAAATTCTTTTAAAACTCCTTTATTCAAACCTATGCAATCCTCATGTTGGGATGGATACTACTGCTGATACAGACAACTATATTCTGAATGAAAGCAACATATTTTACTTACTCATATATGGAGAAATAACTAACTGATACAAACAATATCATTATAAATAATTTCTAAGTTCATTTAAATGATACGGTCTATGTACATTTGTTTTCTCAGTGAAGAGCAATACATAATAAATGGTATTCTGAATGGACAGATAAAAAAACCTCCCTGTGAATAGCAGACTAATAGATACGGTTTGAAAAAGAGTAATTTAATATTCAAGAGGTCTACTCTGCTGATTGATTCACATTCTAATTAGATTCATCTATACAGAATATTTTAGAATAATTTCAGTGTAGTTTTCACAAAGAGTCTGGTGGCAGTGCAAAACCTAGGTACATAATTCGTGTAATTTTTTTGAAAGATAATGATTTATGATGGATACTTTAAAAGTACTGAAACAAAAAAAAGAACATGATTATATTCAGCATATCATCAATTTTAGCAAAAGTCCAGATTCAGCTCCGGATTTCAGTTTATTTAAATATTTGGTTAGTTTATATCAGCTCTAAATCTGGCTTAATTTCTAATCCAAATGTGGGCTATTTGTACCTTTTTACATGTATGCAACTATTTTGGAAAGAAACTGCTGAATGATTAAATCCAAGGACTTTCCTCCAAACAACCACTGTCATGTAGGGGAAGCATGACAACAGTGCTCTGCTCCAATTTGTGACCTATTCTAATGGCCTCCTTCCAACAGACCTTCTAGATTTGAACTATATGAGTATTAAAATACTTGCTTAGTGTATAAGAAAGCTGAATCTCCATGGGTAGTGTAAGTAATGCACAGTACATACTGTAGATAATAAAGTAAAAAAAGAAGGAATAAATTTAGACATATTTACATTGGTCTATTTTAAAACAAAGCAAGAGCTCATATATATAGATAAGTGTTACTATGGTGATAAATCCTGATTTTTAATGCTTATAATGGAACTGATAATGTAACTCGTTGAAACTTTTAATTTCAGCTTTCTGACACCTCCATATTTTATTTGACTTTTTTTGTTTCAGCTTCCACCATATGTTCAAAAAAACACCTCCTATTTGTTACTTGCATGTTCCAATGTCACACTTTCTCCCTAATTCTTTGTTTTCATATATCCTAAATTGCTGTAGAAATTAATTAAGGCTTATCATAAATCTGGGATTTAAGCATTTCTTCCCTAATCATTATTCTAAGTGAGCTCTTCAGTTCTTATTTATTGCATATTTTTCCTAGGTGGGAAAAATATGTCTTGATGAAGATATGCCGAAGTACATTGTTATCTGTCAAACTTAAATCTAGGCACAAATTGCATCTCACCTCTTTCCTCTCCTACTCAATCAGTCACATTTTCCTCTAAAAGAAGATGGACAACAAAAAAAACCCCAAAACCTAAGAGAATATTTAAGTTGTGTCTTCTTTTCGTTCAGGAATTGAGCTTGTACGTATCTACACAATTTAGAAGGTTACTGTAATAGATTAATAAAGTGTATAATATTGTGTTATTCATCACAGCAACATGTCAGAAGCCAAGTGAGAAAATTACAATCTAAGCCTTTATCTCTTTGTATCTTTTAAGTTTTATTTAAATTTATTTTGTAGTATTTACATGTATATATAAAAGTTTTCTATCTTACTATAGACAAAATTAGAAAAAAAATCCATCTACTTTTACAAGCCCTCATTAAACATATGTCGTCCTGGCTTTCTGACTAAGTTGCCTCTTTATGCTGAGTATAACTAGTCTTTCACATACGAGGAATATCACTGTGCATGAATATTTAATAATTACTATCATTTTTAACATAACAAAGCAACACTATTCACAGAGACAGAGAAGATCTATGTAGACAGACCTACCAATACATGATGGAAGAGGATAGTCCCACGCCCTTCTTTCTCCAGTCATACACTTTAGAAGGCTACTTCCATGGAGTGTGTATCCTGGATTGCATCCATAAATTATAGTGCTTCCAGCAAAATGGCCTTGGTCACTGATTTTATATCCAAACTGTGGCACACCAGGGTCTTCACAATGTGAAAGCTCAAAACCTGTGGTAGGAATCAAACACCGTAGTTATGAAATCAGATATATACATTATAGAAATCAAAAAATTCTGTTTTCCAATGAAAATTAAACATTCTCAGATTTCTTTGAACAATATATTTCTTCTCGGTTTTTAAACAGTGTAAGTAAGATAACTGTCTATATCCCACACTTAGAGCATACAAACAAAATTTTCATATGCTCATTTTTCCTGAGTCCAATCAAAGAACAAGAAGAAAATTCTTTATCATTATCAATCCTTTCTGAAAGGATAAAACCAATTCTAAAATAGTAGTTGAAGTGACGTTGATGACAATCTAGTTTGTGAATAGACGTTTAAAGGGTCATAAACAAAACTGTACTTCAAATTTGTTTGTTGTTACTGTGCAAAATAACAGTAAGAGCACAATAGCACCTATGATGCCAAATAATATCTTCATCAATCCCTAGCATAATCCTGTGTTCAGCAGTTTTTAAGTTTAAAAATTACATGCAGGACACAATGATAATTATGATAGAGAGAATTTAAGGCAACCATTTTTGACATTTTTGAGAATTAAAATATAGGGAGCAAGAAGGAAACAAAATTACTTATACAGAAATAAGGAAGCATATTAAAAGTTTGAGAGAACATAAACTGTAATTTTGTGGAAAGATTTTCTTTTCCAAATAAGGTTTTCTGTTATTACCTGAGATGCAGTTTGAAATTTCTCTTTGTTTGAAACCGAATTATTTTGTCAATATCATGCAGATCAAACTGTAGGTAAAAGAGGTAATTTTTTCAGATTTATATTCCTATTTGTAGGTGACATGGGAGCAAATGAAGGATTTTTCATATCTGCATTTTTCAGCAGTCGTTTATGTAGTATTTTTTCAGCTGGTCGATATTTTGTTAGCCTTTCACAATCTCTCCTGATGTATTGAGTCATTATTGTTGATTGATTGATAAATGGTTATTATTTTATTTTACAAACAAAATGCTTCAGGTTGGATAGGGCTGTTTGCTCACATAAGAGGGAAAATTAAGCTTAAATGCTGTGTCCTCCCAGTTCTTTCTTCAGTTCATTTATTGTCTAACTGAAAATGGCTCATCTCCTGAAGAGTTGCCAGAATCTCTGACTTGAACTTCTCTAATTTCTATCCAAGCTATTGTTTTCCAATACAAACCACATTGCAGAAGCTCTATAAGAGGGTAACATGAGTCCCAAATGGAGAAAGTTTTAAAATTACCAGTCTGGACACTTATTGATCAGTTAGAATTTTCTGTCTTGTTGTTGATGATACCATGTATGAAAGAAGTTAAAATGTGCCTTGCTCCCTAAAATATCCTCAACTCTGGACAGCCTGTTTATAGACACAGCACCAAAGTATCTGTTTAAGTGATTAGTTCCCTCTTGAGGGTAGCATACAACTCCATGGCCTAAGTGTAGGTACTAGCAAAGGTTTTGCTGCATAAGTGTATTTCAGCTACCCACATAGTGCTGATAGTTCTGACAACAGGATCAAACAAGAGGCTGTACCCTTAAGGAGAAGCACCTGCTAACTAGGGGCATAGTGAATGGGATCTAGAAAGTTATGATTTTAAAACATAAGAATTTTTTTTTTGAACAGGTGAAAATGAAAGATTCAAAGATAGGGAGAAAAAAAATATGTTGACAGATGAATTGCAAAATTACCTTATAGTAGTTTTGCCTGCTAAAAATTAATTTTTATATAATAACTCAGTGATGATGAAATAGTAATACACTAAAGAAGTGAAATACATCACAAGGCAATAGACACGTTTAGCAGTCGCATGCATTTTCAGAAGCTGCCACTTCATAAAATAGATGTGTATCTATGTTTCCTGTATACTCTCTAAGCCAAAGATCTGGAAGAGTTTTCCTTTTCTAATCTTTATAGTTTAATTTTGTCAGCCTGTATATAGGAAAGAAATTTTGTTAGGAATATTTCTTTATCATTTTGTCTCCAAATTGGACTATTCTAAACAATGATACAAACTCAGAAATTGCTAGTCTACAGCAGAGTTAGTATCAGACGTGGGTCTTAAGATTGAGAATGTCCTTTACTTATTAATTATCTTTATGAAGAAATGGGTTTTGGTTACACATTTAAAACTACTCAAATGCTTAGACATTTTCATATACTACCCCAGCTAAATAAAAATTATCCTATATTTTCTTATCCTTTTTCTTATTCTTTTTAGATCTTCAGAATAACCCTCTAGAAAAAAAAAAAAAGAAAAAAAAGAGAGTGGTTTAAGTACTATCCAAGTGAGACCTGAACATACTACATGTTTTGGAGTTTTTGAGGTATAATTACAAAATTATATTATTTTGTTGAGTGATAAATGAATTGCATTTGATTTTATCATTCTTTTTCTTTTGACTGCATTTTCATCTTATGAGCAAAGTATTTTAATTCCTTTAAAATAATGAATCTATTATTAGTGTTTTCTCAAATACTTACTGGTATACACAAGCTGAAAACCTTCATCTGTGCCTTCCACATCTGAGTTAAATTCCAGCCACAAATGATTTGAAGTACTACTTAGCGTCAGGCCTCTCAATGATGCCCCAGTATATGCACCCATTAGGTGAGCAGTGTTATCTTTGCCATCATAGATCTGTAAAACAAATGCAAGTTTCACAGTTATAAAGAATGAGACATTTGATTTACAAAATAATTCTGTAAATCTCCATTAAGAGAGAAGACAGCTCTGTCAAGGGAGATGTATTGCCAGTCAACCCAAAGCACTATTTGCATATGTTATTTGCCTCTCTTGAGTTAAGTTGACTTAATTGGGGTGATTTTTCAAATGCACAAATATGTCAGTTCTTTTTTTCCATAACAACACAAGTGGGGAGAGGAGCCATATCAGCTCACTGTTTTTTAAACATCTGTGTTTTCTCTTTCACTGCCAATGGTGTAATGCTGGTCACAACCTATCAGCAAAAACCTGTTCTGTATAGCTTTTTTTGCCTCAGGTCACTGAAGTGATACAACCGAAAAGCTCACATCACCCCAACTTTGACTTGTTAAATAAGTCTCTGAATTTCTTCTCTATGCAAAGAGAGGTTCAAATATAACTACAAAGTAAAAGGAGAGTAGGAAATAAAATAAATCAAACTGGTTCTGTAAGCTGGAAGAGTAATGCAATTCAATTTTAAAGTGGGATACAGCACTTATTTGTTATTTCTCCTCAATGTGAGCTCTTTTTTCATATTTGAAACAGAAACTTCTATCTAAGATAGGACTACTAAATATATAAACTAATGTTTGAATAATTCTCAACAAACTTCTTATAATATTGCTTACTTTAAAACATCACAGGTTATTGTATTCCTATCATTCCTAAACCCAGCTAAATTATAACTTAAGAATTATTACTAATTCAACCACTATATCCTGTAGGATTTATTTATTTACTGCTATAAAAACTAAAACTTTTATTAAAATTTCACTTGCAAGTCTGTAAATGGACATCTGAAAAATTTTTGAACTGCAGTATAGAGAATTTTTAAAGATTTAGTAAAAAAACAGGGGATACTATCAGTTCTAAATAAGATCTACTTGTATTAATTTGAAATGTAATTAAAGCTTGCATTTGTAAACAGGAATCTGTACCACAAAGCAATAAAAACACCTAAACCAGTGATAACCGTAAGGCAAAAAAAGTGTATGTGAAATATTTATCATGCCTGTCCCCCAAACATGAGAATAACTTACACCTGCAAATCCTATTCTGAATACATCCTCATGTCTCTGGTAGTAACAAAGTCTTTACATTTAATGATAAACTGAAATAAAACAAATAAGCCATTTCTAATCACCTCTAATGAATAAATAATTGTACAGCTGTTTAAGTAGCACAGTAAAATGACTTAGCATAATTTCTTGCTCTTTACTGAATCAAGCAAATAAATTCCAAGCATATATCACATTTAGATACTAGTGTCCTTCAATAGAGTAGAAATAAGAAATTTAAGAAGAAAAAAAGGTGCAACTATTCCTTATGAACTAAAAAGAAATTTTAAAATATATGTAATTCCATTAAAGTATATTTCTTAATTTTATTTAAAAAAAAAAAAATCTTTAAAATTATACTGAGGTCAGTAACCAAGTCAGAAAAAAAAAATCAGGGAGTTAGTTTGCAGAATTACTACCTTACAGAGATATTTACATCATGACAGACTTAAAAAAACCCAGCCTGAATTTGCTGCTCTTTCTTCTAATCTCTCCAAGCTTCTTATAACTAATGAAGTCCAAAGATTCAGGATTTATTTTATTTTTAAATGCTATATAAGCTTAATCCATTTCCTGCTATGTGTGTCTCACTAATAATTAACTGAAGGAAGTTATTAGTAAGTTATACTAACTCTTCTCAGTCTTTTGCCAGAACTTCCCATAAGCCACTTCATGATACATTTTTTTTACATGTTAGATATTCCCCATACATAATTTATTGTCAATTTTGTTAACTGTCCTACCATATCAAACCTTTCACACTGGCACACCAACATCTCTCTGAAGTTGGAACTAATTTTACTCTATGGTTAAATAACTGTCCCACTGTACAATACTACTAAGACTGCATTGTTTCTATGAAGAATAAAATATAAACTAGCCTAACACTTCTGAAACTCTATGATTCTTTCGGTAGGGAATTGTATAGGATGAAGGAGGGAACATAAAACATTTTTTTTTTTTCTTTCGGTAGCTGACTTTCAAATATTCAAAGTAACATGTATCCATTTTCTTGAGATAGCAGGGTCTACCTCAGGACAATAAATGGATGCGTATTTCATAGTATAATTCTCAACTTAAGTCACATTGTCTTTTTTGTGCTTCATTCAAGTTAATAGCCATTAAATAAAAATTTCTAGATTAAATTCAAATGATACAGTTTAAGTTGCAAAGAAAGCACTAACTGCCTACATTCTCTTGTGAGATTTGCAGAACTGACATTTTCTTTTTAATTTTCCTAAAATAGGTGTGAGTTTTGCTAAAGGTTTTTAGTTAGTTCTGCTTCAGAATTTGATCCAGAAGATGAGAAGTGAATTAAAGTAGCACCATTATCTTATTTTAATATAGGAATACTTGTGCCTTGTCAGCACATATCAATTTATGTCACTTGGTTGATAAATGTATGGCCAAGAATAATTATTATGAAAATATTATTCCTTAAAATCATCCTGTAGCATTAATACAAAGGCAATTGTTCATGACTGTATAATGCCTGTATATGCCAATGACAAGCGGTTCAGAAAACAGAGGTCCATCTTTATCAAATATTTAAAGGCCTGATCTGTTAAATGATTAATTCACAAATAGGAGCAAAGGCACAGAAAATTGTGTTGATGCTCTTCATATCACAAAGATGTTTTGAAATGTTATAGTGAAGAACGCTACTGTTTACACAAATATAATTTGAACTGGTAGATATAATGTTTAATTTTGGGAGGAGAGGTTAGGTTTGCATTTCATTCTAAAGCTTTTATGGGGGTCCATTATAAAAAATAATAAATGGAAAGTAATGGCCTTTGTTTCTGCTAACTTATTTAACTCCATAAAATTTTATGAAAGGAATACTATAAGGTGAATTTGTTAAATTTGTGCAATTTAATCAAACTATTTTTGAGGTTTTCCATTGAAACATAAAAGGCATGTGGATATGAAGATCTGTTCCTCTATGACGAGAAGAAATAACAGAGCTGAAACTGTCAACACCCTGTCAAAATTATCATTTATACCACATGCAAATAGAAGCACTAATATAAAGACAGAAAAGGGCCCATATGTTTGCGTGCTTGTTTGTTTGGGTTTTTTTTGTCCCCTACATTTATTACCTATTTCTCACTCATTTTTTTAGGATGATATGACTAAAAAGGATTATGATAGCATGCGTGGAGGAACAAATCAGCAAAAAGTCCCAAATATTAATCCCTTTGAAGACTTTGTACAAGACCCGTCGAAAACTGAGTCATCTGCACACATTTTGAAGCTGATCCACAGATCCTCCATATTTTGCAGGAGCACAGAGTGCTGAGCCAAGCACAGGGGAAGGGGACCCTTAATGAAAGATCTGTCTGGTTTATTAACACATCGTTAACTGCCTGTTGCTTCACTGAGTGTTTTAATTGAAGGAAAAAAGAAGGATTCATAGAACCATAGAATAGTTTGGGTTGGAAGGGACCCCAAAAATCATCTAGCTCCAACATCGGTAGGGAAATCCCACTAGGTCAGGCTGCCCAAGGCCCCATCTAACCTGGCCCTTAAACAGCTCCAGGGATGGGCCATCCACAGCTTCCCTTGGCAACCTGTTCCAGTGTCTCACAACTCTCATGATGAAGAAATTCTTCCTTATATCAAGACTAAATCTGCCCCTCTCCAGTTTATACTCATTCCCCCTCGTCCTATCACCACAAGCCTTTATGAATAGTCCCTTTCCAGCTTTCTTGTAGGTTCTTTCATTATAGTATCAAAAATAACTCTTAAAGCCATTTTTTCCACACATGTGCAGTCTCATTTGGCACATCAGCTCTCGTTTCACTTATTGGCAAAAACATCACCTATGACATCAGCATACAGTGAGTATACAGAACTTAAACTCTTAATGTGCCTGCATGAAACTTGCAAGAATATTAAAACAAGATGTAGCATTATCAGTAGGTTATTGACCCACACAAAGGAAAGTAGAAGGACTTGTATATTTCTTATACTTTCCAATAAAAAACAGCTAGTCAAACAAGAAGTACTCCTACAACATTAATGTAAGTAGCAAGTAGCCAGAGCGGCTGCATCAGTAAAAGGAAAAGAGAATTACATACTTAATAAAGCAAATTAAAAACAAATTATATGTTTTGAATGCTCTGTTCTATGCCAGTTCAAAATTGATAAATGGAAATGCCTCCTTCTGTGCCTGAGGAGTAACAGTAAAGGAGGTGATTAATTTCTATTAAATATGCTGTTTCCCTCTAATGTGGTATTCCCAGTCCAGCTGTTTCATTGTTTCAATCACAGTGCTTGTCAGGTATAAATTTGATCAATGGTCAGTTAATTTATGTAGTAAGCACCAGACCACGTGAGTTGATTAAACAGCATATCAAAAGTTCAGTAGAATATTCAGTCTATTTACAGTTTGAAAGGAATTTTATCTCCATAGCTGCAATAACTGAAATATTAGCTGACAGAAAAAGTTACACAAAGTACTTGATTAACTTCTTCACCAATATTTTTGTTTGTCAGTTCTGAAGAACAGAGATTCATCATCCATTTCTAAGGCTGTAGATAAAAGGCTGAGCTTCAACTATTGAAAACTATGGGGGAACTTCATTTGTATTTGGGGAAAGGAAACACTGTCAGGAAGCTGGTTTTTTAAGTATCTTTTATTTTTCTGTATGATGCATTTCTTACCCTCTATAGTTCAAACTTTAAAAGGAACTGTGTATTCACTATATGCCACTCAGCTTTTTGCTGTAAAATTGGATGACTTTATTTTTTCTTACCTTAACTTGACTTAACTTCCTTCCATTGCATTTTTCATTTCCAAAGACTTCATTATTCTTCACTTACATCAAAGATTTCTTAGAGTCTCATCTCATTAATGACATTAATGTTCATATATGTTTACAAAGTAGTGATATATATTAGATAGGTTTACAGCACTTGTTAACTATTATTGATCCATTAAAATCACAAACTATAACCCTATGCTCTACTTCCGTATACAAAAATGTATTCTCCACAGTAACCAAAATAGCAAAAATGACAGTAATTTCTCTTTTTTGAAATTAGTTACCAATTCTATAAAGCTAAAATAAATTCCTGCAAACTTTTCTTCAAAGATGTTTTTTCTGGGATTAACGTAAATCAATCTAAGAGAATACAGGGAAGAAATATGCAAGACTACTTTCCTGATCTTTAAAATATTAATGCTAAACACTAGGCATATTCCCAAGTCAGTCACACCAAATCTTCCAGAGATTCTTTTTCAGCTCCTGAAGATGAGGAGGAAATAATAACAGGGATCAACAGACAACTTCAGAACCGATTCCATGAGAAATATTTTTGAACGTGTGACTGCTGCTTTGTATTTCCTGAAACACAACTCCTTTATCAAATGAACACATGCAAAAGAGTCTGATATGATTAAAAAAATTTGTAAGAGCTTCATCTGAGAGATGAAGCAAGAAGAGACATCATGGGTCTCACAGATAACTTTTCCTCCCACCGTATTAAGGGTTGAGTGAATCTGTTTTACTACAATGTCAGGCAGGCTAAAAAAAAGTGATAATCATAATAAAGAATATTACTTGTAAGTTTCTTAATAGATTGTGAAGAACTTCAGATCATTAATATAATTCAAGCTTGCTGAGTTGAAAACCAAACACTAATTACTAGATATTATTTTCATGTAATAGCTATACGCACAGAAGACATAAAATATTTCTGTGACTGACATTTAGAGCTGATTGGTGGCTTCCTTCCATTTATAATTAATTTGTCATTACTCTTAAGTTCACATTAACTAAGTAGCAATATTAAAATAGAACTTTATTTTATAAGCCTATCTAATTTATAAACCTCCTTAACACCTGTAGTTAAATATCTATAGTGCACATGGTTGAAACAACACTTGAAAAATCATAAGCGCACAGATCTTTTCAAAACTGTTTTCAAGAAAATTCAGCTATATGGTTTTATTGGATGGGCAAAAAAATGTAGTCAGAAATATTAGAAAAGTAAATTGGGTGGGTATGGATTCAAATTCAAATGCAAGACTCGATTTAAAATCTTATGCTAACATTGGTTAATTTCAAGATCATACCATAATTTATTTATCCACTTCATGAAATTCTAAATCTGTTAAAATTAGATATCTGCATACATCATCTTGATTTTTTAACAGTGACTTGAATAATTGGTGGTTTTGTTATTTGGCCATGCTACTTATATACTAATAAATATTAAGCACCTTTCAAATGAAATCATTGTGTTGATCAATGTAAACATTAAGAGGTATCTACTTGGTTTTGAAGTAAGCAGTAAGGCCAAAATAAAACAAATGTACCTGTGCATGCTGTGCAGCTAGCAGCCTTTGGTTCACTTTGTTTTGCTTGCATTTTGTTTTAATGCCACAATACTTATTTTTATTTTAAACTGTTCTATTTTTATATATATATATATTTTTAATACCACCTGATTTCATCTTACACTGGTTGCTCAGGTTGGCTTATGACTTAGGTATAATTAAGCCCTTTCTGGAATTGTTGTGTCTGAAAACTAACAACAGAAATCACAACCTAATGCTCAGATGTATAAAGTCAGAGGAGATAAAACACAGCCTGAATTGTGGTTGTTTCCATAATCCCTCTCATTTTCAAAACTGCATGGCAGTACATGAATCTCTCATTCTTTGAATTTTTGAGAGGTAAGTTTAATTGAACAGAAAATTCTGAAAAAAAAAGACAGTTACTTCATCCCTTTTATGGATATCTTATTGCATTTTGATGGTCTGTGCTGAAAGAAACTAATCCAGATGATCATCACATTTAAATATGTAGTTGGCTAAGTAATATATGCATCTGGAAATGTACACTTTGGGGAATATTGTAATAAAGTCTGTGAAAAAAATTAAGTAAATGCTACTGAATTTATAGGGTGAAATCGTCTATAAAACTCTGGAAGGATCTAGTATCTTTTTTTCCTTTTGTTTTGTTTTTGTTTAGTGCAAAAATTCTCTTCATATGTAATTGCTGTGATTAATGTTTTTGCAGGCATGTTACATACCGTGCAAGATTAGAGTAATTTTAAACATAAGCCTTGTATAAAAAATGTACTATGTACTCAGTAAATTAAATTAAGTGGGGTGTACTCTTTGTTATGTTCATATCATGGTTCATGTCATGGAGAAACAGGGGTAGAAACTTGTCCCACTAGATCAGGATGCCCAAGGCTCCATCCAACCTGTCCTTGGAGACTGCCAAGAAGGGCACATCCACAGGTTCCCTGGGCAACCTGTTCTAGTGTCTCACCACCCTCATCATGAAGAATTTTATCCTCATGTCTAATCTAAATCTTCCCCTTTGCAATTTAAATTCATCTCCCCTTGTCCTATCCCTACATGCTCTTGTAAAAAGTCCTTCCTTAGCTTTCCTGTAGGCTCCCTTCAGGTACTGGAAGGCTGCTATAAGGTCTCCCTGGAGCCTTCTCTTCTCCAGGCCGAATAATCCCAACTCTTTCAGCCTGTCCTCACAGCATGGATGCTCCAGCCTTCTGATCATATTTGTGGCCCTCCTCTGGACCAGTTCTGACAGTTCTATACCCTTCTAATGCTAAGCATAAAAAGTTGTGCAGCAACAATTCCCCCATCCTAAGTACATTATCACAGAGGTACTTCCATCATCACTGATGGGCTTGGTCTCGTCCAGTGGTGCGTCCATCTTGGAACCGGCTGGTATTGGCTCTGTCGGACACAGGGGAAACTTCTAGCAGCTTCCTACAGAAACCACCCCTGTAACAAGCCCACACACGCTACCAAAACTTCCCCATGCAAACCCAATGCAAAGTTATATGATTACATACCTTCAGTACATCTCCTTGGGCTAAGTGAAATGTTCTGGCAGAAATATTTATTCCTTTTCCTGCTTGTACCTGAATGCTATAAATACATTCATGGTTGTTTTCATAGTTAAGAGGATAATTGGGGGACAGTAAAATTCCTTCATTATTTGTCGTGGAGGCTCCACATTCAGCTGTAAATAAAGGAAAATGTTAAGGTATATTTCAAAAGAAAATATAAATATTTTTAGTAATGATGATAATGGGAATGTTAATGTCACGTACTTCAGCATTATTAACATTTGTTGATTTCTGAAATCTAGTTCTAAATATATATTCATGACCGTGATTGAAGATACAAAAATATTTCAAAGTTCCTGCAATGTTTTAATAAAAGTATGTTAAATAGTTTGGAGTTATAATAATGGTATGTTACATAACTATAGTGTTTTAACGAATCTTTCTTGAAATTTGTTTTGGAGAAAATATACTTGTTTTTATTTCTCCAACAGAGAAATTCATAAAGACTCATGAATTAAATGAAAGTAAAAGTACTGTAAATTTTATTTGTGTAAATTTTTATATATAGATGCAAGTGTATAAATATACATATATGTAGAGACACAGATTTTTACAAAGATTAATGAAAAAGTAGATTTTTTTCTTTAATATAAATTTACAAAAATAAACAATACAGTCAATGGTGTAAATCACAGTAGAAAAGTGTGATGCTATATCTCCCAGCTAAACAACAGGAAAAAAAATTCCCTGGGAAAAAAATCAAAACTTGTTTAAGATTATGAGTTAAAAATAAAATGAAGAAGTTGTTTCCTTGTAATACTATTATTCCAAAACATTAAACCTTACAAAAAAATAAACATAAAATCTTGTGTCAATGCTACATTAGGCATTAATGACTAATTTTTGTTTACTATGTTATTTTGAACTACTTATATAATTTTAATTTGGATATTTTTAACATTAAGGTACCAAGTATTTTAAATTAACACTGACAAACTACTACAACACTTTCCTTCACTTTTTACCTAGTCATGATAAGCAGTCAATAAAGAACAAGGGACTAGAGCTTCCCTCTCTTTTAAAGATTTAGAGTAATTTTAAATTTAACTGTAACATGATATTTTCTGCATTCATATTTGCTTTCAGCATATTTTTGCCATTTATGTTACCCACTCATGAGATTGCACCCAGGTTATTTTAACTTAAGAAATAAATTAGTTTGCAATTTCACAGAATAAAAAATAGTATTGTGGAAAACTATGTGGTACTTTTAATTGTTTGAAAAGACATTTAAGCAATCTATGGTGTCTATTTTAAGAGGTATTATTGTTTATTAGCATTATTATCATTTCCTAGCCAGACCTGTATGTGCAAAATGCAAGATATTGAAATATATATTTTTATATGAAATTTGTACAAACCTTATTCAGTAACTGTTCTTTCTGTATGCATCTAAACAAAACATTGTGCAGTAAGCCAAATTGGGCATATAGCGAAGCAGAAGAAATGCTTGATGAATGTCAATACATAACAAGTACTAAAAAGATTAAGGTGTCATCTCCTGGACTTAAAACAGTTGGATACACATAACCTAGTCAGAAGTGGAAAACATTCTAGTCTAAAAGATCATGTCTAACCTTTCATTCTGTTCTCAAATAAACGGGTATTTGCTACTTTGAAGATGTATAGGTCAGTTTGAATTACAACACATAGAAGTAGGAAGATTGTAATTTCAGGTTTGCGGAATATCTTTTCCATTTCAAAGAGATAGAAAAGTCAAAAGGCACAAAGTATTTATGGTATTAAGTTGATGTAACACCCCTGTTTTTGTCAGAACTGTAATTCAAAGGAATTTTTTTAAATGTGAATGCAGCAGCGACCGAACATGTTAGGACAACTTTAATATTTGAGAACCATGCTGTTTTCTGTTAAAAACAAGGAATTTGTTCATGTCATAATACTTAACAATCTGATTGTACTTTTCTTAATCTATAGAGAGAATGCTGTGTTCTAACTTGTGGATTCTCCATCCCTAGAGGTGCTCAAGGCCAGGTAGGATGGGGTTTGAGCAACGTGATCTAGTGAAAGATGTCCCTGCCCAAGACAGAGGGGGTGGACTAGATAGCCCACAAAGGTCCCTTCCAACCCAAATAATTCTGTGATTCTATGTATGATCTCAACCCCTGTATTAGCAGACAAGAAAATAAGTTTAGTGAGAATAGTGTTGAAAACCACAGTTTAAGATTTTCTCCTACAGTATTCATTATAACATTACAGTTTCATGGATGCAGCCTAGAACAGTATCTTTTTTTGTACATTTCTCAGAGGGATTATCACAAAATCAACAGTTAGTCTCTAACTTCCTTACTTGCGTCTTGTTAGTACAAACTATGATTTTTTTTAAAAGGCCAAACTGTAGGACATAAGACACACACAGAAAACACAGCAGTCTGATTCAGAAAAAGTACAGAAAAAAACAGGGAAGATAAACTATTGACATTATGCAATTTTCCAAACTACATCACAGATAGTTTTATCTGTGATTCTCCACTTCTCTTTTTAAGCAAGAACAGACACCTATGTTGCTTAAAATTAAAATCACAGGTAACCTATGGTTATATCCTTTGATGTTAATACTACAGTATAAATTACAAATGTGTCTGAAGTGCCTTAATGTTTGATTTTAGTAACATTCTGTATTCAATAGAGATGAGATTCAGGTCATTTTAGTGAGAATTATTTTTTTAAAATTCACTTATTTCATCTGAAACTTAGAACCTACCCTACACACTTTGCTTGAAGGAAAAAGAAAAGAAATAAACAAAATATTCCAACATTAACAATAGAATCATAGAATCATAGAAACCAGGTTGGAAGAGACCCACCAGATCATAGAGTCCAACCATTCCTATCAAACACTAAACCATGCCCCTTAGCACCTCATCCACCCGTGCTTTAACCACCTCCCTGGGTAGCCTGTTCCAGTGCCCAATGACGCTTTCTGTGAAAAATTTTTTCCTAATGTAATTTTTTCCTATATTTCCAGAAAAAAATTAATCCAGCATATATGAAGCCCAAGGTTGTAACATTAATATTGAAGTAAATCACTGTTTCTGGACTTTACCAGAAATAAAGAATAATTTCAGTATTAGAAAGGAAAATAAACAAAAACTGAAAGAAAAATAATGAAAAGGAAATGCTTCTATAATGGCTATTTATAAGAAATTGCTGTTAAGGTTTGCTTATGAATGTGTGTTCATTGCACATTTCTGTAACCAAACAGATATGTTTGAACTACTGTTTAGTAGTGTATTTAAATTCTGTAATCATGTAAAATGCAATTGTTATCATAACCAAAGAACAAAATGAATCTGTTTGGGTAATTTAACCATTTTAAAACAACTGTTCAATTAATGCTTTATTTAAAAAATATGTTCTATTAAGAGAATTTTTGCAAAGTTTGTCACAATTCAGCTGATCAACTGCATACTGTAAATAATCGTCAGATGAAAAAAAAGTAATATGTTGCCACAGATTGAAATTCAGACATTGTTTTCTTCAAGACAATCCCTTGGAATCAAAAGATAAGAGCTACAAATAGTAATTCTGTATTTTGAAAAGATGTTATCTCTTGGTTAAGAGACTAAGCACATTGCAACAGCTTGGCTGGGCAAGTAAGTGGAAGCATTCAGTAAAAGGGGTCTGACTTTAACCAGCAGTGGTAGTAGATTGCAAATTAGCAGCTACTTCAAAAACAGTGTACCTAAACTCAGTGATCAATAAACTTTTCCTTATAAAACTGTTACTCTTCAGAAGTTCTACCTCTTCAAATGATGTAAGACCTAAGCAAGAAAAGAGGCTTTTATCAAACCAAAACAAACCAGAGGATAACAAGACAGTTCTGAAAGGATTAAGTTTTGACTGAAGCATTCTTTCCTTGAATAACCTGGGGTATGAGTTTTCACGGTAGTTTTGGTATCCTGACAGAGTTAAGTACAGGGAATCCTATTGCTGATTAAGAAAACTGAAGTAGCATAGTCTCCTTCAATCAGCAAGAATAGTATTTTTCACTTTAATATTGTTCCAAAAGACCATATTTTTTTCATAGAGTTAAAAATGAATAAATGCAATTTCTTTTTATGTGTCTGCATCTAGCACATGCATCTAACACCAGAAGATTCACATGACTGTATTAGATTTACTTTCAATACACATTGCATGTACTTTTTTGGCTGTGATCCGACTACATCGTTTATGTTACAGTGAAAGACCTACACCTAATTTGACAGCAAGTTGATATTTCTACTAACATGGCCAAATACAAAAGGACTGGTGGAACTTAGTGAAAATTTCCACACAGTGAACAGGAACAGTTAAAACTGTATGCAAAATATTAGAATACATGACAAATCTTAACAAAGTGCTTAGCATGTTTATAATGTCATTATACTAACAGATGGTGAGCCCTCAGTGGCTATCTTTTGCTTTGTTCAGGGTATCCCATCCCTGAAGAAAATAATAGAAATACAGCATCTGGCAGGAGAAATCTTTAAAGGAATAAATTTACTTCTGAACAAACAAAAGAAAGATTAGGATTAATTTGTTCTGAGAGGAATCAATGGCATATTTACAAGTGAATATCACAGTCCTTAAACTGAGAATTCACACTGCAAAAACATTCTGCATATTAAAAGGAAGCTCAATTAAATCTGGAAAAAGGACATCTTTTCAAATTCAAAATATTAAAATCAAACTTTGTCTTAAATGTTGTGTATGCACAGAAATGGATAAAGCTGTGGAGCAGGACTCTAATGGCAATATGGAATAAGATGTGCAGAGGATAGCTAAAAGCACTCCTGCTAATTAAGGTACCTTGCAATTACTGTAGATATATCTGTGGTAGAGCTTTTAGTTCATTGGTTACATAATTTTGCTTCAGTTCAAAACTGAATTTATTTTTTCTTTCATACAATATAATTTTCAGACGCTTCTCTTTTTCACTCCCCAGGTATTCCCTGACAAGCACCTTAACTCAAGGTTGGCAAAGAAGCTACATTGTTAAACAGGAAAAAAACCTTTCAACTTAACAAAAATCTTTACCACTAAAGATATACTATATTATCTGAAAAGCATGCAATAAATACAACATAAATTAATGGATTTGCCTGTAGGGGTTTATTTATGTTTGTTTATCTGCTTTCATAATTGCAAGGGATAAAGTTCCATGGAAACCTGCCTGACCAGAAGAACATCAGAGGCTAGACTGAAAATGTTATAAGTAAAAAGATAAGTGGTGTAAAAGCACAAGAAAAGAAGATTTTAAAGTTAGTGTCTTCCAGTTAAGGTTTAGCAGACTGGGAAGAAATTGAATGGCCCCAAGAAAGCCAAAGACAATGCTCTAAGCAGTTGGGAAGCTATGAAAAGACTAGATTTTTTTTTTTTTACATTGACATGGATACAATTATGGGCTATCAATTTTGACATGTCAGTTCTAACGTATGGTAAAACAAGTGGCTATTGGGAAGCCCTATAAGGGAAGGAAGGAATAAGAAAAGGAAAGAAAAAAGAAAATGGAAGAAAGGAGGGGAGTGAATAAAAGATATGAAAAATATGACATAAAAGAGACAACTTTCCGCCTTTCACTAGAAAGGAAGATAATCTCAAGAAAGCAGTGTGTGCTGAATATGAACACTACATTTTGTGATTATTTAAATAAAACATGAAAATAAAGCATGAAACTAATGACTGTCAGTATTCTTACAGACCTTTCATCATCTTCATCCCATTATTGATAATCAGAAAATTTTAATTTTTTTCTATTTCATTATTTTTCCTTTAAAGTAATAATAATTGCTCTTGTTTGTTCTCATCTGTAACACAGATACAGGCAAATTCGAACTGGCTTCTTGTGAGATGACTATGGCATTCAAAATTAAAGAACATCTGGACTCTGAATGCATCAGAACCAATTCCCTATGATAAACAAGTGGACTGCATATTCATGAGCTTAAGATGATACCTGTCTTCTGCATCACAAGCTGGAAACTTGCCCCAAATGCAATACTGAGAGTGCTGATTTTGTAGCATAATCTAGAGCTTAGATTTTGCTTTTGAAAAAGCTAAAAGTGAAGAAGTATTCATACTTATTTTAATTCTTTTTTAAATAAACAAAAAATAAATATTGTCACTTTCCATTCTGAAGTTCAAAGCAAGCTTTTTGAAGATTCCTGACTCTTTCTTTTAATCATTGGATACTTGCATGTATTAACAGATTGTACTGCTTTTGACTGGGTGGGACTTAATTCATAGTAGTCCTTATAGTGAGTGTTTTAGATCTGTGACCCAAACAGCATGGACAATACACCAACATTTTAGCCACTGCTGAACACCTCTTGCCAAGGCTTTCTCTGTTTCTTATGCTGTCTTCCAATGAGTAGGAAAAGGCTGCGAGAGGACACAGATGTGACAGCTGACCTGAACTGATCGAAGAGATATTTCTCTTTACAAGGCCTGGACCATTGAATGAATGCTAACATGAAGTTCTGATCAATAAAGAAGACCATTTTGACTAACAGACTCACCCTTTGCAATGTCTGCCTAGAGTAAAAAAGGGAGATGAGAAGGGCGATAATTTATCTAATTAAAAAATGTCTCAGCTATGCACATGCCGTGTTCTCCTAATATATAGATGAAGATACAGAAGAGCAAAATCTGTTATTTCCTCAGTTTGCAAAAAAAATAAAACAGTACTGGGAATGAGTCAGAGAGTAATAAAGCAAATTGAAAATATTCAAATGTTGACAGAATAATTAAGGGTTGGGACCTTTATCTGGCCGTTATTATATGCATGGCATAATAATGAAATAGATATAAAAGCTAGTTTCAGAAATATAGAAGGTATTGCTAGGTTTTGTCTATACTTAAGTGTAAAATACTGTTAATCTTTAAACTCAATCTCTTCCTGTTTAAGGAATTTTCACATTATTTATTGTTCCATTGATTTTTAAAATTTTGAATTGAGCCATGTTGAGGATTCCTAGTAGTCCAACATATGTAAAATCCATTTACAGACAATGAATGGCATATGAAGAACACCAGAAAAAATCATTCTCATTATTTCTAAACTTGGTGCTTCTAAGGGTCTTAAGCATCAGGTGCATGTGAAATAGGAAACAGTGATAGATAACACCAACTGTTCTGACATACTGTTTCTGAAGGCTGCAAATATTATCTCCCATCATACGACTGGAAGACCTGTGACTATCATGAAGGATTTCTTATCATGTGACTGGTATCAGTTTTATTGTATTCTAAAGAAGCATTTTGGTCACCTTACCTGTGCCTACACTACTAAATGCATCAAGTTTTCTACCTCACTCAGAGTTAAGTCTGTATAGAGAACCCAAGCATGTCTGTAACAAATGTTTTTGGATGCCCTCTAGGTTCTATGTGGTGCCTCGGTGGTCCAAAATTATAGCTATATTTTTAGTCTGTTCAGAATACCTGAAATGCATTAAGAAATGTTCTGGTGGTTTTGGGCTTTTTTGTCGCATAAAGTTACAGAAATATGCTACATGACATGAACAATGGCATGATGGTATGATGGTGACTGATGGCACAAAACAGGCTTTGATTGTGAATGTCAACAAAAAAAATATGTTAAGAGATCTCCACAAGCAAACAAGACCAAGACTTCTGCAGTTTTACCCATATTGCCCAATGGAAGGGTATTGTTTATTGAACTATACTGACATCCACAATGCTGTTGGGTGTTTTTTTAAAGAAAACGAATTGATTCACATAAGAAAAGATGATCTAAGATCTTCTCTTATGTGAATCACTTTGTTTTCTTTAAAATGAATGGGTTAAAACTTGTGAAATGTACTATCAAAAGATAAAGACATAGTTAAAAGTAGAGAGCAAAGGTATGTAACATTGGATAGGTATTCATTATGAACAGTTACTAAGAAAACAGAAGAAGTATCATGACCCACAGGACTCAACTACATCTATCAAGAGGATACACGATCACAAACACAGGCAAATTCAAGTTGGAAGGGACCTTAGGAGATCTCTATTCCAGCCTCTTCCTCAAAGAAGTCTCAACTCTGATGTCAAAACAGGTTGTTCAGGGCTTTAAATTTGACCTTGGAACCCTCCAAGGAGAGAGAATGCACAATCTTTTTGGGCAATATGTTCCACTATTCAACATTTCCCTTGTGAAAAGTTTTCACTTACTCCTGTCTGAAACTCTCTTATTTCAATTTATGCCTTTTTCTTTCATTTTTCTCTCATAAACTGCTGTGAAGTACATTGCTCGCTCCTCTTAAGGATCTCTTCACAAATATTGTGATCTTCTATCAGGTTACTGCAAAGCTGTGTCTCCTTCAGGTTGAAAAGACGTGTTTCTCTGATCTTTTGCCCCTGGATCACTGCTCCAGCTTCAACCATCTTTTTTGTCCTGTTACTGTACTCTGTGTTTCTTATATGGTATTTTTGTATTGACAAGTTGAACACAAATGCTATGAAAAGTAGTTGGTTCCTAATCAAGGTTGTGCACATTTGAAAGTACGTATGATATCAAAAACATTAAAGTTCATCAATCATTTTGGCAGAAAATGCCAACCATAAGCAACAGTAACAATATGTAAATTTCTGAATACAATAGAAGTGGGCAAAAGGAATTTCTACTCTCCGGTTCTTTGAATTTATTATTATGGCATATAAACTAAGCACAGAATTGCCAAAGTCTTCATATTTGGGCGGAGAGAAGAGAGGAGGGGAATAGCTGATCAAGTCATTCTAGTGGACACTATCTCCCATTTTCAAAGGTAAGGAGAAAGTACACTGACTAGAAAATATTTTATTCCTTATGTTCCAGCTTTTGTCCCCCTCCAACACACAAACATAGGCATTATTTTCTATGTGATGAAAACAAATTTAGCAACTTTTTTCATTTATGCTTCTGTGCAAGATCTTCTTTACTCATAATTTACCAACTCATTTTCAGTATACTAACATTTCTAGAAATTTATTACTAAAATTTAACCCATCTTCACAACTGTGCATGCATTCATTATTGTTTTTCTGGTTAAAAATTCATCAACCTCAGCACAAAAATAACTTTTATTCATGCACTACATTGACTCAGCTTTTAAACCATCTCTTCTGTAGATGCATACAAAAATGTCACATGCATATACTAAATTCAGAACTTTTGTTATACTAAGGTAAGCATAGGAATAGCTTGCACATGAAAATTGATAACTCATTTTACGAAAACTAACACAGGATAAGAGCAAGCTTATAATCAAGCAGTAGTTACATTACAGTCTGATTCTTAAAGAAATTTGTTTTACTATGTTACAATTTAGTATAAAAAAAAAAAAAGATTCCAAATGCACATTGATAAAGTTATTTTCACATCAAAACCCTTCCATATAACATATAGTCTGATCTAATTAAAAAAATATAGACACCTAAGTAACTATCCTACTTCTCAGATATTTTGTTGTTGCTGTTTTAACAGTTCTAAACAGAGCTGAAAATCAAGACGATTAGGAAGGATTCCGCTGAGACAACATTAGCCATTAAAAGTTGTTTCTAGTCTGTTGCAACCTGAATTGGACTGCTCAAGGGCCACCAGACATTTCCATTGCAGAATTAGTCTCTTGCATAGTCAAAGCTACACATGTAGGCTACTTCTGCAGTAAGTGGAGAGTGTTAGGAACCATCAGAATGTTTTTCCTCTCTGTTATCTTAGCTATTGTTTTGAAACCAGAACAACTGCATATTCTGAGAATATTCTGAGGACATAGTTCTCTACTGTAATTTACATTAGAAGTTCAAGTTGACTGCATTTTGATACATGGACCTACTTTTATGAAATAACTCTTGTCTAAGTGGTCTAACTTAATTTATACAATTTCGTAGTAAAGGTATCACTTGGAAGCTTGCATTGACAAAAAAAAAACCAAATCAGTTACTAGGCATCTGAACTGGTAAACACCGGTTTAATTTTATATCTGTTTTTTCTATTTAACAGAAGAACAAGCATTGTGCCCTCAATTTTGAATGCTTTCAAAGATAGATTATGAAGTCCATTGATAGTTTTAATATTAAATACACAATGAAAAAATTAAATAAATTAGACCAAGGGGATAGGAAGAATATAAGAATACATTAAAAAGTAAGAGGTGTATTACCATGCTTTTCCATGCTGTAAATCTGCAAATCTATGGACAATGACTACACATACAAGCAAATGAAAGCAGCTGACCACGTACCCACACACCTTGGCAGAGGTGCACTCCATACTCGTCGTCCACCACCAAGACAAATTATCTCTGAAGCTCCTTCTAAACGATATCCAGATGAACAGGAGAATGTCAGAATATCTCCCACTCCAAAATTAAATCCTATTCTGTTACCAAATTGTGGGGTCCCAGGATCTTCACAAGGTTCAAGATTATACTCTGAAAACAAGAAAGCAATTTATCCAAGTGAGAAAAATAAGATGTTTATCAATCATATTTTTAATCTTACAGTCTAGTAATTTCTGTATATTTCCATCTGACTATCAATACTGATTTCAGATTTAAAAACAAAATGAACATGTGAATATTAAATGGTCAATTACAGTACATTAAAAAGTAAGACTAATTAATACATTCACAACATTTTAAAGATGGATAATGCAACATACTTTATTATTCTTCTAAGAGCCATAAATGTCCCAGGTACATAAATGAAAACAATGGCACAGAATAAAAGCCTAAATAATTGACACTTGGGCTCATATGGAATTTCACTAGCTGAAATTAAACTAGTTCTGTTTCCTCCCCTCATTTTACAATGTGTCTTACAGTTTACTGCCACCTTTTTTTATCATACAGTGCAACTGTTCCTACAATGGAAGAGAGACTTGCTTGTTTGCGATTGTTTTGCTTAAGAAATAACATTTAATTTTATGATTCAGCATATGTATTAATCAGAATCTCTTCTTTTTCAGGAGACAGGTATTAGATATTTTCTTACCAGAGAAAGAAATATTAAATCCTTCATATGATATTGAAAAATCTGAAATAAAGCGCAATTGAGCCCTGAAATTTCCATAGAGACCAGCATTGATTGGTGAAGGAACCTCTGAACCAGTCAGGCGTGCTAGTGGCTGTGTGAAACTTCCATTCTCTGTTATTAGCAAGTAGTCATGATGATCCTCCAAATGAAAGGTGTAGAAGGTGAATTGCACTCCTATTAGAAAAAGTAAAATTAGGCATTCATGTGGCACTGTTAGGATAAATGCAATTAACCCAAGGACTAAAAAATCATATATTTCATTTTGAGTCATAGTTCAGAAAATTAAGATAATCCATTTTTTCTAAAAATTAGCATCTTTACTGATTATATTATTAAAATATTTGCATCTTTTGGTTTTAACATTACCTTTCACTTTTGCCTTTAGCTGCAAAATATGGATGGTAGATTTTTAGAATACAAAGACATACACATGCATTTTCACAGAATCACAGAATAACCAGGTTGGAAGAGACCCACTGGATCGTCGAGTCCAACCATTCCCACCAATCTCTAAACCATGCCCCTAAGCACCTCATCCACCCTCACCTTAAACACCTCCAGGGATGGTGACTCAACCACCTCCCTGGGCAGACTGTTCCAATGCCTAACCACCCTCTCCGTGAAGAATTTTTTCCTAATCTCAAGTCTAAATCTCCCCTGGCGGAGCTTGAGGCCATTCCCTCTCGTCCTGTCCCCTGTCACTTGGGAGAAGAGGCCAGCTCCCTCCTCTCCACAACCTCCTTTCAGGTAGTTGTAGAGAGTAATAAGGTCTCCTCTCAGCCTCCTCTTCTCCAGGCTACAAAACCCCAGCTCTCTCAGCCACTCCTCATAAGGCCAGTTCTCCAGCCCCTTCACCAGCTTTGTTGCTCTTCTCTGGACTCGCTCCAGAGCCACAACATCCTTCTTGTGGTGAGGGGCCCAGAACTGAGCACAGGATTCAAGGTGCGGTCTCACCAGTGCCGAGTACAGAGGGAGAATAACCTCCCTGGACCTGCTGGTCACGCCGTTTCTGATACAGGCCAAGATGCCATTGGCCTTCTTGGCCACCTGGGCACACTGCTGGCTCATGTTCAGTCTCTGTCAACCAACACCCCCAGGTCCTTCTCCTCCTGGCAGCTTTCCAGCCAGGCTTCTCCTAGTCAGTAGCTCTGCTTAGGGTTGTTGTGCCCCAAGTGCAGGACCCGGCATTTGGCCTTGTTAAACCTCATGCCGTTGGTCTCAGCCCAGCAGTCCAGCCTGTTCAGATCCCTTTGCAGAGCCTTCCGACCCTCCAGCAGATCCACACTTCCACCCAGCTTGGTGTCATCTGCAAACTTGCTAAGGGGGCACTCGATGCCTTCATCCAGGTTGTTGATAAAGACATTAAACAGGACTGGACTCAAGACTGAGCCCTGGGGAACCCCACTTGTCACTGGCCTCCAGCTGGATTTAACTCCATTTCCGACCACTCTCTGGGCCCGGTCATTCAACCAGTTTTTCACCCAGGAGAGTGTGCACCTGTCCAGGCCAGAGGCCAAAATTTCATGTAAAATCCAATGATGCACTATGAATGTTCAAGATTATAGACTGTTTATGTTGGAATTGGAAAGGTAAACCTTATTTCTTACAGTCACGAGCATCCTTGTATAGCAGCAGCGAATGGGAGGGTTATAAAAATATGTGACACTATATTCTCATGGCACATACAGCAGGAGCAGGACTTCTTCCCGAAAAAAGAGAGGTTTCTTAGTGAGATGTGGTTCATGTCAACAGTACACTTTTTTTGCAAACCATCAGATTCAAATCACTTGGCTAGAAAGGAAGAAATATCTAGGAACACAATGGCAAGAAAAACACATAAAGCAGATAACAGGTAATGTTTTCTGCATTTTTCTAACTAAGAGCTAGACTACTTACTTCAGGTAAAATGCACAGTAATACCAAGAAAAAGGAGAATATATTAGGTAGCTTAAGTGATTGTTGATTCTTCTAGAGTGATAGCATTTTCAGCTTTATTGTAAGAGTTATAAAACAATGCTTCAAGCTCTTTAAAGTGTATCTATTGAAGCAATGGTTAGGAAAATCCAATCGTGATTGAAGAGTGACATAATGTATGAAGATTAATGATGTTCAGGTACCCTCATGGACAACAGATTTTTAACTGTTGACATAATTATACCAAAAACCCAAATAAATGCTTCCCCTTCTTACTTATCCTCCTCACCCCAAGATCTTCCCAAATGGCATAACAAAATCCAAGACTGAAGGTAGATATACTGTTCTTGACTCTGTTGTCTAAACATAGAAGCCACATGCCACTTCAGCTGTCGGAAGTTATCTTTTCTAGTCTTCACATGCCACTATAGAATCTCTCGGTATGATTCTGTATATTTGCTTTGCAATACTTTAGATCCCTGAGGTTGCTCAAATGACATTTGGCATTTATGTTAGGGCAACTAACACCTAGTAAATATTTTGTGAGGGTATCTGGCATGTAAGGACACTTGATCTATGAGGATATCTAGTCAAGGACCTTTCAGTATAGAAAGCAAAGACAAGAAATAAGAGAAGTACTAAATTATATACATACATACATGAGCTTTAATGAGCAGGATTTAGTGGAGACAATAACAAAGACCAGAACTTTAAAGTTTCTGATTGATTGTATCACTGACATTGAATGTATCACTGTTATCTTGAAGTAGTTCGACCAGAACTTAGCAATTGATTAGAATGGATGAAAGAAGATTATCTTGGGTCTCATAGAAATTAGAAATTTACTGAGAAATATTTGAGGGAATTTGTGAAAAGATGTTAAACTTAATGAGATTTTTAAATAGTATTTGAAAGTTACAAAACTTTTTGTGAGATGTTTAGGGCCAAAAGCGGATAAGGGATGGACAACGGAGAAAAAAGTGAGGGAAAACGGAGAGGGTTGAGTCTCTCTTACTAATCTCTGACTATTCTGAATAGTTCCTGACTATTTAGCATGTGAGCGTGTTCTCTCTCAAGAGTGCGAACACATACTCAGCCACTACTAAACATTAATTAGTATGGACTCACTGGTAAGCCAGATGAGGTCTGGGCCCAATAACTGCAGAAAGGGTCATTTGTCACAGGTGAGCAGCAGCAGGAGGGAGTACGATATGTGGGCAAATCCTAGGCCAGGACCTGGAAGGTTGTGGGAGCATGTGCGTGTGACTCTGTGAATCTATCTTGCTGTCAGCTGGACATAAACACCCCGCCTCAACTTGCTGTAGCTTGCAGATCCAGTTAAATGCATTTTTATTTAGCACCACTGATACAGAAATTATAGGATGGAGTTGTGTTTTATGCATAAGATAAAAACAAATAATCTGAGAAAACCATTCTGGATTTTAAGAAATCATAACTTAATAATTCTATAAGCAAAATTACTCATATGGTTTGAGCCTCCTACTTATTCTCCTAGATTGCGTGACAATAAATTAACAAAAATCACAGACTGGATTTTGGAATCAAGGTTAGGGTACATATATTTTGAACTAATTCATATAAACTTAACTTTGGGATTGATAAACTCTTAATCAGTTTAATTATTTTATCATATTTTTAGGTAGCAGCTAGTGTAGATCTGACATGAAAAGTTTGCTGTTAAGGATGAAGTGCGATATATACAGAATGAGGTTGAAATTCAGGCCATATTTGTTGCATGAATTAATTTTGGCCCTTTTTATGCATGCATGAATACTGCAACAACAACATCAGAAACACCAAAGAAAATTTTATGGTAGTAACCCAAAACAAAAGAATTCCTGTGAATCACAGCTGAGTTTAACCAAGTACTGTTCCAATACCAGACTCGAGTTTTAACTCCAGGGAATGTTTACATCAGTTTTCTAGATTGCCATGATATTTCTAAGCAAAAACCTAAGGTATATCCCAGCAGTAGCTGTACAATTTAGTTTTCTTCAGAAAATATTCTAATCACGCTAATATATGCTGTGTGACAGATTGTATTGTCTCCAGAGAAGAATTTTGAAAGATATATTCAGGTAGCTTCCTTCTCATTCTGCCGCACATGCTCCTTTCTTTATTAGGAGAATATTTAAAATATGAAATGAAGACAGGAAGACATAACACTCTAATGTCATTTCTCAGTATTATAATGTAGACCGTTGGGGGATGAGTAAATTAACTGTTCTATTTGTAAATTGTTTAAAATACACTATTGATGCTCTGCAAATTTCACTTCACCTTATACTGAATTGCACGCTAAACACGAAGTACAATAACTATTGGCATGATAGAGGCTTTATTTCCTCTTCACAACTAATACCAATTGCTAGACATATTAAGCATAATTGAAATGTATGTTCCATTCCCTATTCTACAATTTCAAAATAAAATAAAATTACATCAGGTTTTATTGGATGTTCAAGAATCATAATGCTAGAACTGATAAACACAAATGAAAAAAAAAATTCCAGAATTCTAGAAGTTTAGATACACTTCAACAGTAAAATTAAGATATGTACTTATATTGCAGAGTGCATTACTTAAGATAGTATATACGAACACAGAAAATTTTTTCATAGCGATAAGACATATCCATACATAAAGTACAATTCATAACAAAACACATGCATTTAATTGCCATGTATTACATAATAGCAGTATGAAGTTGTAACATAAAGATATTTGTTTAAGAAAACACACCCTTTTTTTTTGGAAGTTTGGCATTAAAGTAATAATTTGGGGTTTTTTTAAAAGAAGAAATCATTATTTTTTAAAAAATGGCCTGTAGAAGGTAGTTCTTGAGATTCTGAAGTTGTAATTACTTTAGATATGAAATAGAGCCAAAAATTAGATTTCTAGGACAACATTTTTCTCCCTCACTTTGAAAAAACTCATTTATGTATATGGGATTAATTTTTCAAAATGGTAACTATCTAAAACTTAGTCACTCAGTCCTCTCTTGGGCATTTCATCTGGGAACTATATAAAGCCCCTGGGTATCAGATGATAAACAGTCACCTTCTAAGGATGTTTTATTCCATCTACTTTAGATACTTTTTTGAGGTGAGATGACTCATATCCCAAAGATATGTTCCTTTGTCCATTAAATGCAGAAGTGGTGTAATGGACTTATTGAAGCATAAAACTTAGTTACTGTTACTGTTTAAAGTTAAATTAAATAAGCCTGTGGCTTATTTACAGGAAGAGCTTAAAGTATTCCTAGGTTTTGCTAACATGAACAAAATATCACAAGTTCACACAACATTTTCCATTTCCTAGTCACAGCAAATCTTCACTCTTCAATTGCTCCCAGCAGATCTTTGAGGACCATCAATCGAAATGTCCAAATTATATTACAATAGAGCAATTATATTTAATAATGGCTTTCCTTAATAACATTTCCATTAGATAATATGAAACTTACTGACATAAAGAACATACTTGTATTGATACGAGTGTGTGTACAGAAGTATTAGTGTACATATTTATAAATGTGCATGTTTATACTATCCCTGTTTTCCTTGCGTATTTGTTTTCACAGAATCACTGAATCATAGAATCACTAGGTTGGAAAAGATGCACAGGATCATCAAGTCCAACCATTTCTTATTAACCACTAAACTATGCTCCTCATCACCTCATCCATCCATCTTTTAAATACCTCCAGCGATGGTGACTCAACCACCTCCTGGGGCAGCCTGTTATAGTGTCCAATGATCCTTTCTGTGAAAATTTTTTTCTGATGTCCAGCCTTTTGTCAGGAGTCATGTTTTTTCCAATAGCCTCACATAAAATGTAATTGAGAATTCCAGTTTTTATTTATCCCAACTTTTAAGTACTTCTCTGGCTGAGGGTTCAAGCAAAGTACTTCCTTCTAAAATTCCATTTTTAATTTAAGAAAGATTGAAGTGTTTACAAAACCTTCAAGAATCCTGAAAAATATGACTTAATCTGGGTTCAAGTTTACTCTAGAATTTACCTAATTTTCAGTAATGTTCCATGCAGCTAAACACACCCTTCTCTGCCATTTCTCTTCAAACGCCCAGATGATAAAGCTTGGTTTAGTTATCCAGTATCTTTTCAGAGAGAGTGCAAACTAAATTATTAGAAGTCTAACAAGATTTTTGCACTTTCTATCAGTCTTCCTCACTTATCAAGAACAGTTCTATTCTTCACATATCTCTTCTCATTTGCAAATGATCCACAGTACCTTACTGTTCTGTAACGCTAAAAGCCATGTATCATATCTAGAGGTAACAAGGGCAAATGTAGCATCCAATGTAGGTTCAGTAATCTCAGAATGTTTTTTTTTTACTGTAGACACTTATAAGTAAATTATATTGATGCAATAGCATAGTTTGGTAGTAAAAAGAGACTGTGGAATAGCTGGAGCAATAATTTTGACAGATACACTTTGCCACTTTAACAGTTCAAGGAGCTTTAAATGGGACATGCAGTCAGAGTGATTGAACATCTACATGAGGAACTATTGCACAATTTGTACAAAATAGAACAAGGAGATAACAGTTCAGCACAATTCTGTGAGAGGGAAGTCTTATTTTTACATTATTGATAACTCTTTCCTAGAGAAGTACATCATCAGTATACTTTGTCATATTTTTCATGCCCTCACAGAGAAAATTGATGAAATTCAGAATTGACCTTGCCTTCCTTCTGCTCCTTTTCATTCCTCCTGCAATATTTCCAGTGTTACAGATGCAATCCTCCTTGTTGTGTTCTTATCATCACATATTATCATTCAATTTCTTTTATGACACCTGTCTCTATTTCTCTCCTTCCCTTAACATTAAATGCTTACACTTCTCTAGCTCTTTCCACACATAGTACAACCACTCCCATATTTATAATAAAATATCAACAAGAAATCTAAAATTTTGATTCATCTCTTCTCATCTGGTCCCAAAACTTTCATCTGAAAACAAGTAAGACACCCTACTTCAAGGAAATATTTCTTCCTACGGTCCCCAACATCCATTTGTGCGTTAGGCATTTTCTAACCTTTCTGGCACATCTTATGTTTATTTGAAAAAATCTTTTACTAAGGTCCTTTGTCAGAGAAAAGTTAAAAGCAGCATTATATATTTATCTTGAAATCTGCCTTCAATAAATACATTTTTCTTAAAATTCTCCTGTCTCTCAGCTTCTGTAATCAGTCATTAAATAATACTTACCTCTCTGAATATTCTCTTATTGGGTCCACTATTTATTTTTTGTATATTTACATTTCTTTTAGAAATATATTACTTATTAAATCCATAAATGCATATTAAACTGCTATTTACATGCTGCCACAGTGAAAATGTGTATCAGTAAGTTGGAAGAGTTTCTTTTCTTGGGAAAATAACTGGACATTTCTTTCTGGCATTTCTTTGTCAACAGCTAGTCATAATGTAAAATTTAGCATAATGTGTAATCTCTTAAACAACTCCTCTCTCATTAACTTAATTCTCTTTTTTTATGCCGTAATATGAATAACATCTTCACTTAATCCTTTACTTTAGATACTTCTGTTGTTATCAAGTCTTAATATCAACGACTTCTTCCAGCTAATCTCTCTAAAATAAGGTATGTGCTCCTTGACACAGAAAAAGCACTCATCCTCTTCCACCTGTTTGAAATAATGTACACACATTTGAGTATCTGTTACTTGGACTATAAACTTTCAGGGTCCTTCTTTTCTGTGGAAAGAATTAGGACTTAGTCCACAACTGGAATTTTAGGAATTACTACAATAAAAATAAACAAAAACCAAAAATCAGTAATGTAGTTGCTAGTTCATTGCTAATAACCTATATTTACTTGTGTACCACAGAATGCTGGACTTAGATATTAAAAAAAAAAAAGGAAGTAGAAAAAGAAGAAATTATTTATTTACCCTTTCCATGGGTAACATCCACAGTCCATGTACAATTCAGTGAATTTGGATACAGGTCAGGATAACCAGGGGATAAAATTGTTCCACTAGGTCCTCTAACATCTCCACCACATAAAGCTAGAAAAAACCCAAATGAATAGAAAAAACAATAACATAATTAATATAAAACTTACAAATGAGAGAAAAGATAAGAAAAGCATTCTCTAAAAGTTTCTTATTTTAAAACAACTTAAAGATAGTTGGTCCAGTGATTCAGCAATTCCACGTATACCTACTGCCTAATTTCATATGACTTGAAAAGAAAGATAATCAATAAATAATTAACATGTTTTGTACTAGGTACTAAGAAAATTAAAGTAAGTTTCCTCAACTGTTTATTCACATTTTCCTGAGACTCTATGAAAGTCACAAGTTCAGCAGGAAGGTGAAGGCAGAAAGAGGTATGGAGCCAAACAATATCACTTTAACCAGAAGCTAAATATGTAGAATTAAAATGACAGAGAGCAGATATAGCTATTTAAGGCTTACTGACTGAAAATATTAGTACCTAATTCTTAGATAAGCACATATATCTATAATGCAAGTGATGATGACAGTTGCCAATGTAAGTCTTCTAATAGTATCAATAGTGAATTTGTAAAAGTGATCAATAACCAAGTAATGTAAAATTTAAATTACAGTTTGAATTATTACAAAATACAGAAGTAAAATCTTACACTGATATAAATATCTTCGCAACTCACAGTTACATTTTAATGGTGAATTTTCCATTACACAGCTTTTGAAATACTAAATTAATTGAGTAATTTTTAGTAGTGAAGAGTATCTTATGCTATAGAATTGTCTGTATCAATAACAGTGATTAAAATTCAGTATCAAGCAAAGTTGTCTAGATTATTTCAGAAGGGTATTCATTATAAAACAAATTTCTACTTTCTTCTTCTTTGCTTTAAGATTAAAAATTTCTATTCCTTCTATTTTTTTAGCCTATTTCTATACATTACCAAAATTATTTTGAATAAATGTTCCAGGATACAAAATAGCAAGCAAACTATAGTACTGCTACCAGATTTAAGTCAACTAAAAAAGACTTTTATAATTGATTGTGGTTCTTAATAGTTCTTCCAAACGAGTTAACACAAACTCTCTCTTTTCAGCCTTAAGTAGTCAAGCTCCAACCAGTGTGTTTTCAGAATTTTTATTGATATCAACTGTAGTTTCTCTGAACCTGCATCTTGACCTAAGCCAGTATTCAGCTCTCCCATTTTTAACAGTAAGATTTTCTTTGTAATAGTTGCTAAAGCTGTTGAAAGGCAGTTTGAAAGACAGGTAAATGGCAGTTACTTGTCTGCAATTCCAATCAATACAGTTCCTTTACCCCCTATTGTATAAGCTATTGCTCACCTATTGTTCATGTCTGCGCTTCCCAGCATGGTGCTATATGAGCAAAGGGAAGGGAAATAGCCTGTCACAGGCTGGAGCTTGAATACCTCTTTCTGAGACAGACTGTCCCACCTATGCTAGCTGGTTTAACCTGCTCCTACTCCTCCTGAAACACCATCAGCAGCTACCAACATAGCACTCAATGGTATGGATGGTGAAGGTGGGAGAAGTTTGGCCTTTCAGTGTATGAACAATGCTCAAACAACACCTCCATACTTCAGGAAATTGGTGGTGTGAGTAGTGTTTTACATCATGTCATTTATCCTAAAGTACCATCCTAATTGTTCTATTTATGACTATTCTTCTACAAGCTGATGGTGTAAATCATGAAAGTTTGACCTATTTTTGCTTTTCTTATTAATCTTATTTATTTGAGAATGAATATGCTGACCAGTCATGTTTTTCTGTTTGTAGAAGTACATTCATAACTGATTTGAGAACAAGTTATCCAGTGAATCAAGAGAATATCTTGAATGTACCTTATTTTACCCAGCACCTGAGCAGACTGTTGTCTCAGGGAAATACAGGCATTTTTTCAGACATTTCAGTAGTACTCTGAAATGTTTTCAGAAACGTTAATAATTTTTCTCTGCATACCATCACTGTCTTTAAAGCATCAAATAAAATAATTATATATTTAATTACAGTTCTTTTAAAATGGAGAAATGTAACTTCATCCTATATCCTTGCATGAAGATCATACTATTTTGATTAGCTAAATTTGTTTGATTGTTCGAACTAACTACAATTCTGTTTTAAACATATATCTTTTTCTTGGTAAGCTCGTTGATTTCTTTGTGTGTGCTGTTTCTCTTGGCATCTTTCTACCCTTTCTGGCTTAATTGCAAGCTGGAATTTTGCACACCCAGTATCACAGGCTGAAATAGGACATTCTAGGACCAAAATTGCCCAATCTCATAACTGTTACCACAGTGGAATAATCTCACAGCATACTAATTTTCCTCTTCACTTCTCTGATAAAAAGCCAATAAAGTTAACTGCTGTCCATTTATTACATGATCCTGTTATATTTAGACATCAAAATCAGGGCTATGAGAGCATGTTATTGGTCCTCCTGATGTTAACTCCTTACTTCATCCATACCCTAGGTCATGCCTATTAAATAAGAAATTGTAATCAGTTCTTACAATTACAGGAAATAGCCCAAAATGAGTAATGCACTTTAGAGTTGGTGTTTAGGAAACCTTTCAGGAATGCAAATGGTGACAAAATATCTATGAAATGCCATCAGACACTCAGTGGAACTCTATGAAGGCTAGCAGATGGCAAAAAAAGGCATCAAGGGACCAGCGTTTTGCAAAACAAAGCCAAGTAGACAGATCTGAAATATGAAATTCACACCAGCCCTGATAATGCACACCAGCCCTGATAAGATGGCAAATAGCCTAAGCATATAATATCACTACTAGTATCTGCTCTTTTTCAAGAGTCCAAAGAAAGACAGAAACACATTAAAATAAAAAAACAGGAAAAGATAAACTCCAGTCATTTATCCAGATTCTACAAGGAACTTTTCTTTCATTTTGTCTGATTATACAGACAGAGAGGCTAGGAAGGACTAAAAGTAGAATGAATACATAAGCAAATAACAGAAGCACCAACTTGGTGTTCCAATGTGCCAAATGGATATTGTCTTGCTACACACAAATTAATAGGTTTTTTGTTGTGCAAGCAAAGAAGCTGAATCAAGACCTGCCTAATTTTTAACCCCATTAGTAATTTTCAGAATACTGAGAAAAAAAATATAAACAAATATAACAAAAATAACGATAACAAAATATAAAACGATAAATATGAAATATGGATAGGTGCCTGGATGTGCAGTGTGAAGTACCTTTACAGCACTATGGTGATCAGAAATTATATAATCACTGAAGAAATATATTTTGTATAACTATGAAAGAAGATAATAATTTAATACTGGAGCTTAGTGGCTAAACTGGTTGTTTAGGTGAAATAAATTCTTACAGTGTTGGACTGGTTAATTAGATTTTCTTTTGTTGTAATTAATCAAAACTGCATTCATTTTGCTCAGTAGCATGATCAATCATAAGGAAGAATGACAGCAAGCAAGGCTTCCTTAGAAAAATGGCCCTACATAGTTGGAAAATCATTTTTGTCCCAAATAATTTCAGAACCTATGCTCAGGTTACTCGTAATTACATGCAAACTGTTTTAAAGAAAGCACTTGACTAGAGTCATTTACAAAATCATCAAGTTCCACTTCAGACTATATTTCATGCTACTAAAAAACAGTTATAGAAAATCAGTCTTCCAATAATAGTAATAGCCTCATATTTTCTAGACCAAATTTATTCATGCTCCATTTTTACCTATTTGTTTCTCTGCTAAACTGTCATGTTCTTTTCCCTCTCAGGGACTCACTTTGGAAGACGTGCAAAGCACATTTGTTTTTCTGACTTTGGATCTGTCAAATAAGACAGATTTTCTTAATCTACTTGTGTAAGATACATTTGCCATCTCTGTGACCACTGCATTACCAATTGCAAGTACTTACCTGTCTATCTTGTCACAGAAGCTGTGCTACACAAACATATAAGGACACTTCACATTACTTTGTAGTAGCAGCTAATAAGCAAGGAAATTCACATTTTGGTTCACAGTTAGCTTTTTTCTCATTTCTTTCACATGTCCTTTTTCTATTTTTAACATTTTTATATTGTACCACATAAGCCAGTCTGCATAATCTCTTCCTGCAGAGGTCAGCCTGTACAGCTAGCTTAGTGCTTGTTTATAGAAACGCCTCTTACCTGTCAAATTTTACTTTTCATACCATTAAATAAAACTCAAAAACCATTAATTAAAACTCAACAACCATTAATTATGTTTTCAGTCATCCAAGGTCTTTGAATAAGGTTTACTATCAATTTCAAATTAATTTATTTTTTGTGTAACACAAGTCAGTCTCAGAACTATGAAGCAATAGTATGAAGTTATCAAGAAAACTGGATTTGAGAAGGACATCACCAAATCCAAGAAGGACAGATAACTGTCCAAAGAATGTATCTGGGTTTCTCGGTTTTTTTTGGTAAGCAAGAGAAAATAATATGCATATATCTAAATACACTTATCTGTGTTTTTCTGCATACAGGTCTTCACTAGCAATGCAATGAAAAGAGCTATACCGTTGTCCATTTTTAGCCTGAGTAAAGATGGTGATGTCTGGGAAATTAACTATATTTTCCACATTTTCAAATTATATCAACTACAATTTTGATATATAATGATTTCTCAACAGACTAGCTGTAGGTCACCAACAACAATTCAAAAACTACAATACACTGATGTATCTCAATTTTCTCAGGAAAGAGAAAATATAAATAAAAAGAAGTCGTCTTCAGAAGAAAAGCTAACATTTTTTTCTAGTAAATTCAGCTTGCTGTAAGTACAAATAATTCAGAACTACTTGTTTCAAAAGTGATAGGAAGAGCAAGCACACATTTCTAATAATTACATGTAGAAAATGGTTTCAAGTATCATCAAGAAAAACAAATAACATATGCTAATTCAGAAAGAACTACAGAATGCAAGAAGATAAACCTATTTAACATAGATGAATTTGTGTATATGCAAATCTAAATACAAATATATATGTGTGTGCTGTATTTGTATATAGAGGCTCCATTACATTTATTTGCTTAATTGACTCTAACTTTCTACTAAAAATCTAATTCTAAAGTGATTTTCATTTACTGTGTAATTTGATAATAAAAAGGAAATATAAACATAAATATAAATTTAAATTTTTGAAACAATGAGTTAGAATTTTAGTCTTATATACTGTGCTTTATAGATAAGAAAATTCAGCATCCATTTTCCGTAATTAAAGAAGATGCTATATGTCTTTAAACGGGATGCAGCTTAGCAGTAAAAAGTAAATAACTGTATGGACATCAAATTATTATAATCAACCTCTGGAAAGAAGCATTGGACTTGAATTACATTACACAAGAGATTAACCTAATATAAACTAGCACAGTCTAGATTACTCACAACATAAACTGTTGTATTTTTATCTTCTTATTCAAATTTAAACCAGATCATATCATGCTATCCATTTTCCGTTCTTTCATCTACTACACTGAATATTTGCAGCAGGGTTTTTAACTGCTGTACTTTAACAAAGTATTGCTTTTTGCTGAGAGATATCTTAACAGACAAGACATAACATCTCTGTCATATTTCCTGGATATGTTCCTCATAGGACTGCACAAGTTGTATTACTAATTCGTTCAGACATTTAGGTATTTTCAATATAAACATGAAATATTTTTCATCTTGCTTGAACATATTTTTTTGCTAGGTATTAATATTCTTCAGTAATGAAGATAAAGTGGAATAACAATACTTATTCCTAATATAAATAATGAAAAAGAATTATTATGTAATAGCATTCAATCTCATGTATTCATGGAGGGAATAACACACGCTTTATACTCTTAATTAGTCATCAAAATTTTACATTAATTTGTCAGTAATTTTTAATGGGATTATTACAATATTTCAAATACTGTGCAGAATAGTTTTTCTCACATATACTTACAGCTTGAAAGTAAAATATCATTAAAATATCATTAAAATAGTCATAGAGAAGGGACATAATAAGACAAATATTTGTCTTACTAGTAAAGCACTAGCAGCAAATTACAATCAAGAAATTCAGGGCTCTCCAGGTAAAGAAATGTCCAATGAATAATATGTACAGCTTACATAGGAGTGGTGTAAATGTAATATGACTAATATTTTCTAAGCAAAGCTCAAAAACATCTATTTTCTCACTCTAAAGTATAACTATTTTCTGAATGCCTGTACATAATCTCATTTGAAACGAATGATTGTCATTTATCTGTAGATTTATTTTCCAAGTAATGTGTCCCTTGTTTATGGTGTTTAGACCAAAATGCATCTTCAGATGAATGATTTCAAAATAAATAATGTACACAGTAATATCAATCATTTTTCTCTAGTGTGCGTGGATAAAAAAACTGTTTACCTATGAAGCAATGAAGGAAAAAAAATGGCAGAAATCTAGGCCTTGATCAGTGCCACCTCTTTTAGAAAGAAATTAAAAAGTATTTTGCCAAACAGCTATCCAGAAATTGGTCATAGTTAGCAATACTAGAAGTAAAAATGAACAGTCTACAGACTAATTCATTTCTTGAAAAGACTTATGGTTTGACAAAAATCATAGTTTTACTATTCTTTCTTTGAAGAAGTCTTAACTCTGTGGTTGTATAACTTATTCTAGCATGGCAGAGTTGTCTAGGAAACTGTAAAGCAATTCAAATACTGTACAAAAGTAGACGCACTTTCACCAGAGTAAAAGGGTGTACCTGGAATGGATACACCTGGAAGATGGGAACTTCACATTAGATGTTATTGATATCTATTCTGTAGTCAAACAACGACACAGAAAATTTCCCCCTTGGAGATTAAACTCGGTTATGTAGTATCCTGAGTAAACCGATTTAAAATCCAGATTGGAACCTAGTTTTGGGGTACGGGTTTGCACCAGATGACATTCAGAGATTTCTTTCAGCTATAACTGTTCTGAAAATATTTTCCTTAAATTATTTAACTTTAATGAGCAGAAGTACATTCTGCGATCCTAAAGGTCAGAGTTTTGAGTTTGGGGGTTTTTTTTTCAGAAATGCTTTACTATACTTCTGTATATATAAAGCCATGTTTGTGAATGCATGTGTACATACGGAATACATGTGCACTGAGGAATAGTGTGCAGGCCTTATCTATACAGATATACATAAAAATCAAAACTAAGACAATTATCTATGAAATCCTTCATGCATATCAACTGTTCAACTATAAATGAATTATACAGCAGGTTATAATGACCCCCTAAGGCCAGTCTTTAGAGAAGAAAGCAGTTTGCTTCATTTTAAACTATCATTCTGAGTTTTGTCTAAATGTTCCTGTAGATAATGAAGTGTGACTTCCCTGATAAGGTTTTGTGATGCTTGTCATCCACAGACCTCATGAAAAAATTAGTTTACACTCCCTCAAAGAATATAATTGCAGTCAACATGATCTCGTATTTTGAAGAAGAATTAATTCTAAGTCTAATTTGTTTCCTTTTCTACACACTTCTCCTCCTCCAAAACACTTGAAAGTGTCATGATCTGTGCAATTATCGTGATTTGTCTGCATTTCACAGCACAACATAATTATCAAAAAGAACAAGCAAGAAAGAACTCTGCTCCTCAGAATCTGTCAGAATAATGTATTGAATAAGCAGGAACATGACCAAGGTGATTATTAGTAGTGCAATTAATACAAACCCGTACTTCCAGTTTATGCGAAGAACAGCCCATTTAGCAAATGCTTTTCTTTTCCCTGGGGGTGCAAGGACTCTGGATTCTATATAAAAACATTTCACCAGAGAAGAAACCCAGTAATGAAATTAAAATTAGTTCAACCATGAATTGATTAAATTTACTAGAATAAATGTACTCAATCCTGCCTTTAAAGCATATTTGTTCAATGGACAATTGCCATTTAGCAATGTGTTCTGGAGGAAAAAAAAAAATTCATTTACTTAATGAATTACATGCTAGTTCAGCATCTTGAGGAATAAATTTATCACAACATGTAAGTTTATTTCACAGAGGAGTACAGTAATCATGGGGACTGTGTTATTGTTTTAGATATTTACCACCTAGCGCCTATCTCCACGAGAAAACATAGATTATGTTTATGGTCGACTCAGCAAAATATAGTCCTATAGACTGTGAGCTGTGGAGAGCCTGCAATTCTTCATTCTAAGAACCTGACTAAGGAGGAGAATCCTTTAGAAAATGGGCATCAAGAAAGTGATTATTCATGCCCCTTTATAGCTCCACAAACTTTGTGTCAACTTGTTGAAATAGAAAAAACCCAAAACATTTACTAACTGAATAAGGTGACAGCCAAGAAAGAAATACAGTGAAAATAAATATGTTTACACATGGTAAATCACATAAGAATTATAGTTAGTCTTCATTCAACTTTAGCTGCTTCTTTTTAACCGAATGCACCCATACAAAGGACTGTTTTAGAAAAATATATTATCATGTGCATTATGTAGCTCATCAAACTTCAGCAGGCTTTTTTTTTTATTAATTAATACTCTAGAATAAAGTGGGTACATTATTCCTGATAACATTTTTATCATCAGAATAATGTGCACCATGCTCAAAGAAAAAAGAAAGTATTTTGAGAGGAAAACTTCTCAAACATACCTTAACTAATATTACATTATTTCATTAATATTGAATATAAAATACTAACTCCCTAAATAGGAATATGAATTAACATTACCAATTCAGATCATTAAAGTCAACTGAAATTATTAGATAATTTTCAAGTAGGCATTTTAATGATATGGTGGAGACTCCAAAATGTATGATGCATTACTTGATACCATTTTTGCCTGGTTTAAAAGTCATCTGTTCAATCACCAGGTGTAATGTGGCTGTAACCAATTCCTGTAGTGATTGAAAGATGTCAAGTTCTGTTAACAACTTAGGAAAACCGGGGTCAACAGGAAATAGGAGAAAATGCAGTTTTTCAGTCAGGTATAAATAAAACCGCACCTCATGTTTCACATGTCAACACACCTGTGTCCACAGATGGATACCCAAACACAAATATTTGTAGTTTACAATAACTGCTTTATAAGCAGATACACATTAGCCTTGCAAGCCTTGAGGTAATTGGCAATATAATAACATAGATTCAGATAGCCTAACTTCAACAATATGCTGTTTCAAAGAATTGTGTATTATTCTGTACTTTTATTACTAAATATCTCATCACACAGAGATATATAACTCTTATTTCCTTAAATCATTATTTTTTTCCTAAAAATAGAGGTTTACAAGCACTAACATTTAACTAATTTCAATAGCAGTTGTGTACATTTTAAGGTACTCTGTATTTTATCCATTCACCCTTACCATCACAAGTTGGGAGTGGATGACTCCACCAGTGATTTTTTTCACAGAGCAAAGGTTCCTCATGACTCAGTCTATAACCTGGATCACAACCAAAGGAGACAGTGGAACCTATGGAGAAGTCATGTCCGTAACGATGTCCATGCACTGGTATACCAGGATCCAAACAAGAGTAAGTGTTAACAGTTACACCTAGATTTAAAAAACAAACAAACAAACAAACAAAAACCAAAAAAAATCCAAGAAAAAATAGTTAAATAAACACCTCCAGATTTATTTTCATCCTGCTATCATTGCAGAGAAAAACATCACATAATATACAGGATATTTAGTTTGGTCCTACCATAGTAACATTAAAAGAGTTTGTCCCTGAAAGATTTGATAACCACTCAATATTCTGATCTCTAGCTTTTTTTCCTGATCTACTTTGGTATCGTAGATAAAATTCTTTTCACTTCTTTTGTTATTTATTCTTGATATATTTAGATAGATCAATTATTTACTAAATCAATTATTTACTAAATAATTGTCATGCCTCATGTTATTTTGTATGTGAGAATTGTAAATGTGTTAAGAATGAAACCTTTTATATTATTTCCCAGTGAGAAGTTTAACTTCATTATAAAAGAATCGGGGGGAGGGGGGGAAGAAAGAAACAAGACATTCTAGGACTATTACTGAAGTCAGTAAATTAGAAGTAGTATTCAGTGTAAGAATTTTTAAGAGTGTTACTCCTTTTATTCCTACATAAAAGGCATAAAATATCATTTCTTACAAATAAATCCAGTGTGGAAAGAAATAATTAGCATAGAAAATAAGAACATATAAAATACTTCAGCTTTTCACAGGATATTTGTAGAAATAATTGTTGAATTATTATTATTCAGAAAAGGAAATCAGAATTGGGTTGTACTGGGGAATATAAGATGATGAACCAGTAAAACTTAAGCAAAAATAAAATGAATAGTGGATGTCTGTATATAAACAGGCAATGTTAAACAGAAAAAAAAGAAACTGAAAATGGTTCATTTTGTGTAAAAACAGTAAGACGCATATTTCAGATTTCGTTTCCAACTTTATTTAATTGAAACAGTTTGACATAAGTATATTTGTATTAAGTCCAGCTTTCTTCTTTTTGCTCTACACATTCCAAAAGTGTAATTTCTAACATTTAACATTATTTACTTAACCAATCAAGTCAAGACTTTAGTGGCCTCTGCTGGCAATATTAATCTAGTTTTCCTGATGTGTAAGGATAGCCATCCTTCAAACTTCTAGATGAACCTGACAAAATCTTTACAGTGTAGAAGATAATAGAAATGGAAGTATGTGGGTGAAGACTAGGATAATAAAGAAATTTTGAATAGGAACAGATTGGAGTTCAAATGAGACCAGTTTTTTTCTGGCAAAGTCACCTCCACATACATTGTGCTTAATACGCTTATCATTAATGGTCAAGAATAGTGAAATTGGCCAGAAATAATGTAAAAACTTAAAAACACCAGAAAACCACTTGGTGGTTCCAGCAAGTAAGACTATGAAACAGAAATTAATAGATAACAATGTCCTTATAATCTTTACTAAGTGAATTAGGCAGTGATTACAGAAAGATATTATTTCACGTGAATATGCTTATTGCAAAAAAAAGTTATATTTAGAAACACAAATAGTAAATCATATAATAACATATTGACTTATATGAATTCATAAAGTATGAAATCACACATGCATTCTCTGCAGCGTAGTTTATGCGACTATAATATTCGAAAAAGTATAGTTCAACATTTCAGAAGAAATCACATATGCAGGTTTTTAGATCCCTAAAAATCCATAATCAAGCAATTCCATAGCTTGATTTTCAGTTGATTAGTGTAAACTGCATTTCCCATTACCTTCAGTTAGAGTTTTAAGTACATCAATCAGGATAGTATTTTAGGTATTTTTTAAGATATTCATAGCCTTTCTGATCTTATGCAGTTTTACATATCAAGAATACATTATAGAAAAGGTAAGAGCAGTAAGATGTAAAATCAGCTTCCAGAAGTAAGACATTTGCCTCCCATTCCCATCTTCTGATTCTTAAAGCATGGAGCAGTACAGCAATGACAATAAGTTTAACATCACTAAGTCTTTCTCAGTTTGAGAAATAACAGGAACTTACCAAAGAAGACAGCTGCGCACCTTATATATTTATGACTACAATAAGCATTGATGAGGAAATCAAATTATACTATTCAGAATAACTTACTTTCATAGTGAATCTTGAATCCATTGTTAGAACGGCTGTTGTCAGTTGTAAAGAGCAGATAAATGAAATTGCTACTGCTAAACAGGAATTGCGGGACCTGTGTACCATTGTAAGATCCCAGAAGTGGAGATAATAAATTTGGTCCATCATGAACTTCCAAAACATCATAATTGAGTTCTGTCTGAAATCTGGAATTGAGGAAATATGCAAAGGCAGAAATATATGGAGCAGCTAAAACAAATTCAATAAGCCCATACAAAGTAATCTGTATTTTAAAACTATGTTCCTTTATTAATACTAGTCCTTTAATTGTTTCTCCATATATCTATTTTACAGTATTAATATCATAGTATTAATACTCTTGTATAATTAATACAAAAATAACATTTCAGATTAATGCCTTAATAAGATGAGAAATAAGTTTAAACTTCTTGAGTTGCTTTGCAGGAAACAAAAGCCAGAAACTTCTTATTCTAGATAAGATTATTATTACGTGTATATGTTATTATATACCTCAATCGTTTTTCTTTTTAAAAATTAAGTAAATTACATACGAGATCTTTTGATGCATTCTTTTATTAAATCGATTCCATTTGGCACAAATATCATCAAAGTACTTTATATTATCAAAGAATCATATTGTGAGCATCTATGCTTAAAATAATTTATAATCGGGGTAGAATTACTTAAGTCTGCTCTGAGATGCCAGTGGCTTTGGGCCAGGTGACACTTGGTCCATGGTAGTGGCAGAAGTTATGACAAAAAAAAAAGTAAAAGAAGAAGTAAAATGCTTATTTAGAGACAGTATATGTGATTTTTCTGTCAAGAAAAATCTGAGTATGATGCTGCTGCTAGGTATCTTCTAGCTTATCTTGTTTTAGATTATATCAGCCATCCCAAACATTTGTTTGGTATTTTGACAGCGTTTCCTCTCTTTCTTGCTATGACAGACCTTAAATCAATCATACTGCTTTAATGGACTCTGATGGCTTACTGAAAAACCCTTTCAAAATTAAAAAGAAAAAATTAACAGCAGGATCCTACAAGGACCCTTCAGATATTCCTAATTCTTCCTGATTCACTTAAATGCTTCATTTGGCTTTGTGAAATCCATTCAAGGAATTGCTTGACTAATGACAGTGTACTGAACAAGTCTATATTTCAGTGTTTATGTCCCATGAGTCTGAGCCTAAAGATCTAAAGGAGAAAGATGAGAAACCTAATTAAACCTTCAAAACAAGTCTCCTTCTATCCATGCCCTGATCCCATGAATAACGTGTAATAAAGAGCACAGAAATAAAGCAATAAGCAGTTATAGATATGATGCAGGATAAGCCTAGATGCAGAAGAATTGAAAACTTTTTTCTTTGCTACTTCCCATAGAATGCCTGTTGGTAAAAATCTACTCAGCAATAACTTGCTTTTCACAATACTTGTACAAAGTCATCTTGAAAACAGATCATTCAGTCTTGCTCTGCTTTCTTAGCTCCTTTATCAAAAACGTCCATAAGACAGAAAGTATGAAAAGGCATTGACATCAAAAATGCAAACCCACTGTTTGGCAGGTCAAGACATGATGACATTAAGTTTAGTCTCCAAAGGCATAAAAGATATCCTTTCATAAGTACTTATTCAAAGAGTACATACGACACCACAAACACTAGAAAAACAAGGAGATAAATAATGAGCAAGCATCGGAGAAAAAAAGAAATGAGGACTTTTTTTAATGAGATGAATTGAAAGATATTTGAAATGGGGATTACATACAACACTTTTACTTGTCATTTGGCTCAACTGATCAATTTAAATTTAATTTATAAGTTTAATGCTTATATAATTTTTTCCCTTGAATTCCTTTCCTCTTGATGATCAACTTATCTGATTTATTCCATGGTGTGATAAACCAGTAGGTGTTTATAGGAAACTGAATAAAAAAATATTTAGCGCTTGTGTAAAGCCATTCTAATGTACTTTCCTACTTAAATAGTCACTATTCTTAGATTGACCTGGATGGCTTCACTACTATGTGAGGTCTGCTCTTATGAAGGACTCACAAAAATTCCTTCAAGTGGATAGAAGTGAAACAAAACTTAACACAGGAAACAGCACATATTTTTTTTAATTTTATTTGAACAGATAAAGAGGATTTAAGATTTATATCATGTACCTTTGTTTCTAAGAGACACCCTATCAACTCATTGCAGTGTCAGGAAATGAGTAGAATAACCTGTTGCACAGTTTATGTGCATTAGTCAACTGTGACTAGTACTCCAATCAGCAATTTTCTGATTAACATCCCTAGCATTTAAATACTCATAATTAGACTTCATGATGCACACTTCATTACAATGAAGAATAGTACTTGTATTTCTCCCTTCTGTCATTTCAATTCAGCCAAAAAACCACTGATTTATAACAAAATATCCAATAGATTATCAAACACAGCTATGCCTACAGAACAGAAATAAACCCTTTATAGAATATATAAGTGTGATCATAAAACAAAGTATTAAGAAGTTATGAAACTTCTGAAATCACAAAAATTAATCATTATTATTATTCACTTTGTCTGTAAATCTCTTTCTTATGTCCTGTGTTCTGGCTCCATGGCATGGGAACATGTACAGTCATAGGATGCAGTACCTCGCACACATGCAATGTCAAAAGAGAGGAGCCAAATGTGTAATTATATACCTAAATATATGTGTGAATATATGTACATGTATTTTTACATGTATTCCTGCAAAGAAATACTTAAGAATACTAGCATCACTACACAACTACAGCCTTTCAGATTCACCCTGCTGCATCTGACTTACATGCATATCAGTCCAATTTATGGCAAGTGACAAAAGTGTCAAGAATGAAGAACAGTGGAAGAAGAATTATCAAAATGTCATAATGTGATGAGGTTATAAAAAAGATAGGAGCTCTATCTGTGATCTGAAGGGACCACATCTTGTTATTATTCATCTTACAAACAAGATTAATAGAGGTTATGCAATTTTATAACAAGGCATTAATGCATTACAAAAAACCAAACAAAATGTACACAAGAGATTGTTAGATTTAATGAAGCTCAGGTGCAAAGGAATAAAATCCAACTGACATAGAATTCTGTCACTAAAAAGGTAAATGTTTGAAATTACTATCTATATAAAAAGTTTTGTTAAAAATTAAATACTGAACTAAAACTAAATTATTTGAAATTATATTTATGCACATTATTACAGCATAATCTACAACACTAGAAAAGAGTTTTAAACAACCTTATCAGAAAGAGAAATTTTGCTAAGAGAATATGGTAAATTTTAAACCTTGTTAAAAATTACTTTTGAACTGTATTAAAATGAAAAGATATCTTCCCTTTTAAGTTGAATGTGACCAGCAGCAATTAAAATACACTGTATAAACAATAATTGAGAGACAACTGCATGATATTTTTGTGCTATAACTTTGACCATCAAAGGTCCTTTTTACCTGGATCATCATTTAACTTTATTAATATTCACAATTATGAAGAATTCAACATGTTCTTGAATACAGGTAGAATGTAGTGGGTTTTAAATTATATTTTCTGCTTTTCTTGCTCACAAACAATTTAAATTAAATGTTTATGCCCTGCTGCCAAGAGAAATATAAGTTCCTCAACATATTTCAGTCCCTGGAATCAGAAAGGGATGTAATTTAAAGGTAGTAATGTAGGAAAAGTGAAATGCAACAATAATCTAGGGAAACTGGAATTCTGTACTGACAGCACGCAGTCCTTTCACAGGAATAGATTGGCTGATTTAATAATTTAATATTCATGGTGGACAAGAATATGAATATACTAATGCAGTTTTCACAGATGATGCAGATTTTCTGAGTTGAAGATTTTATGTTTTTGAGAGGAAAAAAAAAAGCTTCCTAAGTATAATTCATCATAGCAACACAATTACAAGCAAATGAGACATGCCAATCTTTGAAAAAAGACAGAATTTTAAACTGGGCCAGACAGGTTTATATGGATGCAAGAGGACTGGAATTTCAAAGCTTTTCAGTGCATCAAAACAGAAATTATGATAAAGATAAAATTAATGCTCTGAAGGCACTAAGGTGTTCTGAAAAATCCTACCTGATAATACATATGCTTCATTTTAGATATAGTGCAAATTAATGTTATGACACAGCTAATAAACTCCTGCTTCTGGGCAAAAACTGTAAGATATTAAATAAGAAAAAAATAAGCCAAGACCTTTCAAATGTAATTTTGATAGAGTGTCCTGGTTCAGCTTCTATCACCCACTCACAATTCAAGGAATCTTTGTAATACCCCGGCCAGCCTGGAGAGAGGATTACTCCACTGGGAGATGAAAAATGCCCACCACATGGAGCTAAAAATGAAACAAAGAGAAAGGTAAAATAACTCATACTTATTGATTATAATGAACAATTATCACTTTCAACCCAGGATATCTATACCAAAAAGTTGAAACAATCCAGTTGCAGGAAGATGCAACTTCAAATATGACAGACTCTGTGGGGTTTAGAATTAGATGAAGACAATCGAATTTAAAAGACAAAATAAACCATTCATAAGTTCTGACAAAGCATTACACTGTATTCTTACAGGCACCATCTATTTTACTGTAATAAAAGACATATAACAAAACAGTGTTTAAAAAGTGTCATTACTACTGCTTTTACATGTCAACAGAGATTTGAAAAACTTGCAAAAGTTTCAGTGACCAAGCAAATTGTTGTTTTAGCTTTGACATGAACCCACAGCCATATCATATACATTTTGCTTGCCGTGTTGGCAGTTCAAATTCCTCATTCATGAGAAAGACCTACTTACCATTCTTACAACTTTAGTTGATAATTTTTAAGCATTTGTCAAATGCATGTTGAATACCGTAATATATATATCTACAAGCAGAATTTCTAGAAATAATGTGTGGATTTTCTCTCAGAGATAGTGAGAAAATATAAGGTAGGAAAATCATATTAAAACAACTGAAAGTAAAGTTATTGGTAAATGTATTTAAATATTTTCATTGGCTTAATCACACATTAGTGATGGGAATCACTTCCCCAGCTGTAGGTATTACAAACTTGAAGAACTTTTCTTTGATAACAATTATTATAAAATATTTGAACAGAATCTGGTACAGAATGAAGGAAATTTCCATTAGCTGACCAGTATCAAGAGAGTCACAGGGCAAAAAGAGAGATTCTCAGTAGCAGTAATCATGTTTGGCTGATGATAATTTTGGCTACAAAGAACACTGATCTACCCTAGAGATGGTATAATCTTCCATGTGGGAGGAATAAGAAACCTAAAATCAATGCCTGTAAAGGATAGATCTTTTAGGTTTAAGTCTTGGGAAGGTCTGTGCAAGTTTTTAATTTCATGAATGAATGCAAACCCATTACATCTGATGGATCGACATGTGTATATAAAGTCCAGTGCACATGTCATCGAAATATTGTGAATCATCTTCTACCCAGTGTTATGGATAGGTGAGGAAAAGAGCAGGGAAGTGCTTGGTTTTATTTTTGTTTATTTGTTTTCAGTAAGAAATTGATATTTTTTAAATAAAGAAATTAAAACACATAATTATCTTGAATTCTAGGCACTTAAGAATTGCAGTAATTCTGTCACTAGAATTATTAGCAATTTTAAAATATGTAACAAATCTTAATGTTTTTCTAACAATGTAAAGCATCTCAGATATCTTATGAACTGAATACACATTCAGTGTTGTAAATTGAACATATGTTGTTCAGCACAATTGCAAGCATCCACAAAAGACCACATTTATGTATCTTTCTATAAATGCATATATATGAATATACTATAATACCTATTTAGACAAATACACAAACCAAAATTATCCTTGTTTAACACAATGAGTATATTTTCCTGTAGAAGAATGAGGTAGATTTTCCTTGAGTTGCCATGCTACATGAGCTTATTTCAATTACTTATTTGTGGGACAAAATAATTTGTAAAATACTTGATTCTAAACTAAACCTTTCCACTCACTGAAGTGCTTGCATATTGCTGTCCTTTAGTGAACCCAGCTACTTCAATATAAACTGTTGTGAGTAGGGGACTTATAGTAATTTGGGTTTTTTAATTATTATTATTTGAACTAAAATGAATTATCTAGAATCTTAAGTGTAGAAGAGGGAGTTAGGAGTAATACTACAAAAAAAGCTTTTACACAGATGCGCTGACTTATATGACTATTACTTGTGACCTTTTGAAGAGACTTAATCAAACATTCTTTGATGAAAATACAAGGTGATAAGGACCTGATAAGGTGTTAAGCCCCATCACAGGGAAAAAGATAAGTAAAATACGATAGCATAAAAGTCAATTTTTCACTAGACTACCACAACAGCATAAATACGTGAAGCCTTATTTATTGTACAGTATTACAATTTAGAAACTGTGAAATGTAAGATACATGTTATTTATATTCTACAACAATTATGTTTTCCATGATGGTCAGCAAAGAAACATTTAAAAGAGGAAAAGATTAGATAAAGCATGTACTTAATCTAGTGACAACGGTCTCAAATGATGAGCAGTCTACAGTTTCTTTATTTTCAGGAATTGCTAACTGTTTTATAGAAAATGAAGACTGCAGAATGTATTAGTTATTTAATTCAAAGTTTACATTAAAACTACTTTTTGCTGTCAAAATATCTTTTTTATGAGACCAATTTACAAATCCTCTCTGTGAGGCAAAGGAAAAAAACAAGCAACACATATTTCAGTGTCTTACAAAAGCAGGCAGAAACAGATTGTTACTTCCCAAAAATGTTAGCCATGAAGAAGTAAGAAACACCATTTATGGACAATACTGAATTATACAAAGCAGACAATAGAACTGAACCATTTACATCACTCTATTTTCCATTACCATCTGTTGTGTGGTACAGATATGCACCAATGCAGCATGCATGAGATAAAGAAGTTTTATTTGTCAGAGTTCTCAGCAACATAGTATCAATCATTGGATATCTTTTATTCTAGACCAAGTCCTAATGAAAGTACCCATTTTTTTCTGTGTTGTATAAATAAGAATTGAACTAACTGGCTAAGTTGATTCTTTAGGTTCAGCTTAAGAAGAGTATCAATAGCCTTATATCTCATTACATCTCCTCATTGAGTAGGAGATGGTATTCAGGGACTCAAACCAATTATTTACTCTTTTATCGCTATATTTCCACAAATGTTCTGGACATACTAATTCCACTCCCAGAGTGAGGGCACTATACTCTGGAGAGCAGAACCTTTTAAACCTACTGACCTATAAAATGTATCTATGAGCAAATTCAAGGTTGCTAACTGTGGTAGAAAGTGTTAGGACTGGGTCCCGAGGGGTTGAATTAGGAGATACCAAGATAAAACCAAAGATCTTTGCAACCTTAATTTTCTCTCTTGTCCATGAATTGGATACGTGCCAAGAGTAAGATTTGTTCACCTGTACAAATAATTAGATAAGAGCATGTATTTCAGTGTGTGTGTGAGTGTATGTGTATATATATGGAAATTTTATTACACATAATAATAAAATAGACCTCATGGTATCTTATAGATACTAGGAAAATACCATTTCTCCATTCTGGAGCAAGCTTAAATACTTTGTTTACTGATGTAAATACATTAGCCTATAGAACTATAAATGTGTGACAGTGTTACTGTTATCATGAGTTGTTTTGCTCAATTCCAATGGATTTTGTAACTGTCTGAATGAAACAATTGTCTTTCATTTCTAAACACAAGCAAAAACTTTTGGCCTGTTACCAAAATTCTTCAATATTCACTTCCAAAGCAAATGAGATCTATAAGGAGACCTTCTGAAGATGATGAGAGTTGAAAGGACTGGAAGCAGTACTGCAGAAAAGGATATGGGGATATTAGTGGGTAGAATTGAAAATGAGATGGCAATGTATGCTTGCAGCCCAGAAAGCCAACTGTATCCTGTCAAAAGAAGCATATCCAGCAGTTTGAAGAAGGTGATTTTACACCTACGTTCTGCTCTGGATGCCCCATCACTGGAAGTGTTTAAAGTCAGGTTGCACAAGGCTTCAAGAAACATGATTTACAGAAAGACATACCTGTCAATGTCAGGGGAGGGGAGGACAGACTAGATGGTCTTTAAAGGTACCTTCTAACACAACCTATTTTATGATTCTGTGAGGACATCACATTACAGCTGCAAGGATGGAGTCATGTAAATTACTCCTGCATGTAGATTTAATACAGACCTGATCTATTTGCCAGTAAAGGCAAAGAATAGCCTTAGGCTGATTTCATAATTAACTGGTAAATGATTTTGTTTACTTGGAAAAGAAAAAATGAAAAAAGAGAAAGGAGAAAGGTCCATGAGAACCATCAGGATCTTTTCTGCAAAGCTGCTTCTCAACTGGGTGTCCCTGAGCATATAGTGGTGCATGAGGTTGTTCCCCGCAGGGGCTCGCCTTTGCATTTCCCCTTGTTGAACTTCATGAGGTTCCTCTTGATGTTTCTCTTGCCTGTCAAGGTCCTTCTGGATAGCAGCAGGATATTCTGACGTATAAGCCACTGCTTCTGGTTTGGTGTTGTAGCAAACTTCTTGAGGGTACAGTCTGCCTCATAACCAATATAACTATTTATATACTTAATTATCAGAGAATAGTCAATTTTTTGGATTACTAGTATCAAGTAAGCTCTACCATAAAGTTTCATAACACCACTGTTCCAGTGGACATTATGCATATAAGACAACATTAGCCACATTGTATATCACAGAGAAGTTGGAAAGGTCTCACCGTCCTGTTCATGGGCATGTGTATCTACTAAAAATAGTGTGAAATACATATAATTTTCCCCCAAAGACAAATTTTCTGAAATTTCTCTATGTTTTTCACCTAATAGAGTATGGAATGCATTTTGGTTGCTCATTTTGACAAAGAATCACAACATATTGCCTGTATCATTCTGAACATCTCCCTTATAAAAATAGGTTAATTTTGTTCTCTTTTACACACCTTCAGATTTAAGATCATGAATTATCAGACATTTGTCTGATCTTCATTTTTCTCAGTAGTTTACCAAGCTCCTATGTTAAAATGTTGAAGTGTTGTAAAGAGGTATTTTATATTTTTAAGTACATAACAGCCATCTTTCTCCTACTGCATAGGAAAAAAAAAGGTTTCTAAAATGTATATACATTTCAGAATCTAATATGTTGCAGTCATTTCTACTTATGCAGATTTAGCCTTCTTTTTCCCCTAACTGATGGTTTTAAAATAATGTTTCTCACCTTTTACCTCAAAGTCCTTTTGTTATACTACCTTCAGCAAACACTGACACTCAAATACTAAGGTATTTAAACTCATATTGACTGCAGAAGTCGAAAGGTTAAGTCTAAAGCATTCATCATCCCTAAATTTTATTGTATATAACCACTTACACATATTCATAATAGTTATAGAGCATATAAGCTACAAAATAAATCAACAAGAATAAGAATACCAGATGGCCTAACTCCAAGCCAGTTTACTACCATAGCTGGAATACAAAGCTCCATTTTCTCACAAAATTTACATGAAACTGTTAAAGATTATCTTTGGAATATAAAAATGCAGATCTCTTACAAAAAAGCTTCTATAAATATTATATTTAAAATAATGCCCATTGTAAGGATGACTAAATTTGGAGTAATTTCTCTTTGTATTTGCAACAATAATTTTTTACAATAATCTGTTACAATAATAGTGAGTTTTGCTGTTGGGTTTGGGTTTTGGTTCTTTTAAAAAAAAAAAAAATCTTCCCTACTCTTCCCCCAATTACAGTTTTTCCTGGTAACTTCCAGTACAAGATTCAATAGAACTTTTTCTTTGATTTTCACCATTGCGTGCTGATTTTCCAGACTCAGGATTCCTTTCCCTTCAGAACAGCTGAGTGACTGAGCTTATTTAGAAGAGCCTTGTATGTTTCGAAAATAAAAGTTTCCAGTCATCTTTCCAAAGTGCTGTTTCCCTGACCTTTTTTACAGTGATTTTCAGCCCCTGTTCTTTCTTCCAGTTCTAGTGGATAGAGCAGGATAGTTGCCTGGCAGTTTCATACCCACTGACAGGTTTTTAAAATAAAAACATTAGTAACATAACATAACTAGAGGTTGACATCAACCAGAATCCCTTAGTCAAACTCAGGTCTATACAAGCTGTTTAAAGCCAACCTTAGCATGATCTAAGAATTCTCAAAAAGTTGTTTCTATTTTTTTCTTTGCCTAATAAAGTGCAGGGATTGAGGCAGGAAATTTCCATATATGATTATGAATTATTGATTATGATTATTGGGTCTGAGGTCAAGCCGGGAAGTTCCATGAGCACATTGAGACAGCAGAGAAAAGGGGTAGAGACCTAATGCCACTCTTGTGTCATTGATGGGCAGGGATTGACAACCTCAGGCTGAGCTGAAATAGAATCCTGAGCCATAGGCAGGTCTGGAAGGAAGACCCAGCAAAGGATGCTCAGGATTGCCCTGAAAAATGAGTTTCCTAACCCTAACCATCTGCATCACAGGAAAATTGTACAGCAGTCATTATCAGTGTCTCCTAGCCAGTGTGTGGAGTTCATGGCTTTTGACTTGATATACATGGTAATGAAATTATGAGGTGTGCATAGGGCAAGCAAACTTCATCATATATGAAATGACTGTGTGTTACAGCCAAGCTTGTAGATGGTCATTCCAACAGGTAAAATTAATTTATTAGCTTAAAAATATTTTCATTTTTTTCAAACTTTATATTAATTTTTAAAAAATAAATCTAATTCTACAGATGATAAATACATCTGATTCAAATATACCAGTGTTCCAGCCACTTGGATTCCAATATATGTTTCACTTACAGTGTCAGACCATGTATAGATGATACTATCTTGTTTATGGATAGACATTTAAAAATGTTTCCGTACATATAAGTTTTGAATGTAACATTGAAAATGCAGCCTTATATTTTATTAAAAGCGTTTTACAGTGTTATAATAAAGCAAATGTATCATAGCCTATACTAATCTTGTCTGTGGAAACTGTCTCATCTTGTATCAATGAAACAGTAATAATTTATTACAGAAGGTAAACTGGATGCAAAGTGTATTATAAAGAGTTGCATTCATGTATTAAAATTAAGAAAATTTGTTGGGAAGGCAGTGACATAGTCAATAGAAGAGCTAAGCTTTGATTTTTAAATAAAAGGAACAAACTATAAATCAGAGATTATATCATTATTGATTAAATCATATATTTTAAAAAAATCGTTACAAGCAACTGTTATTTTTTTTTTCCATTTAGGTGGGGAGATCTTAAAATATAGATGAGTCATGAAGTAAACACTATTTTTTTATATCTACTAGTATAATCAAGTCCAGGGAAATATGCATAACACTGGAGTTTAGAGGTTGTGAGGTATGGAAGTATTTAATTTCTATAAACATGAAGATAAATTGCTAGGAGAATCTTCCCCAGTCTAGGTGTTACTGTGGATAGAAGAAACAAGTATTGCAAAAGATGGCTAAAACCTCTCAAATGGTTTTAAATAGCATAGCCAAAGACCTGAATAGTCATCAACATCTTCATTTTAATCTAATATTGCATCACCAAACATCACTGAGCACTCAAACGATTCTAAATTGCTCCTTTGTCTGAAGTAGGAAGTCAATAACCATAGTTTGGAGAAAACCTCTCATATGAAACTGGGTGAAAATAATAAAAAAAAAGAAAAAACAAAACAACCTCCTGACTGCTTAAGAGCCTGTAAGAGCAAGTCAAACAAGGGATTTAAATATCAAAGTTGAAAAACAGAGTCCTTCAAGATACTAAAATACAGTCCGGTGAAAACAGGAGGATTTTCTTATTTTGATCTCCCTGCTTTCTCTTTTTTCCAGGTAGTAACAAGGCCAATCACAATGAATATCATTGGTGTATTGCCAGCATTGAAACTCATTATTTTAAACTATTTTTTCAAATTGCACAAATACATGCTGTTAAAAGAGAGAAAAAAGGAGAGAAGGGGAGGAAGGGGAGGAAGGAAAAAAAAAAAAAGGCAGGAGTGTTCCTTTCCAACACAAAACGTCTTTGAGAAATTGCAGTTCTACCACACCCAAACGAGAGTGCTCTAAGAGTATGAATGGAGTGAACTATTCCCATTCCAGTTCTAAATTTATTAGATGAGCCTTCATTGTTAGAGGAGTTCTTTAACAGTGCTTGTATCACCAATGTTTATGCCATTTTTCTTTGTTTTTCTTCTGTCCTTGTAAAAGTTATGAGAAAAATTCACTCCAGCAGACATGGTTATAATAAAAGCTCATACCTCACTAGACTTTTTTTTTAAGGATTAGGCTTTACAGAAGCTTTGTGCTATTCATTTGCAAAAATGTGAATTTCATTTGGTGACAACTTAAAAGACATTACCTTAAGTTCTCATAAATAAGAAATAAATATAATACATACATACCTCCACATTTAGGAATAGGTCCACTCCACATTACTTTTCCATCCATTAGCATGCAAGTAATTGTTTCAGTTCCTTGTGTTTTAATAAATCCCTCTTCACATATAACAGAAATTGAGCTCCCCAGCTGAAAGTTGTCGCCAAAACGCCGAGCATTGATTGGCACTCCAGGATCAGGGCACTCGTTATGCCCAAATGCTTTTCAAAAGAAAAAGAAGGGAGTGAGGGAGGGACAGAAATAGTGTTATAACTCTTGCAAGTAAGATGATATTTTTAGGATTTCATTCTCCTAGTAAGAAAAAGCTATTTATTTTAGGAAACAATAAGATACAAAAGTATGACCAACAGTGGAAAATATGAACTAGCTACACTAGCATAAACCTTAGTTTGGACAGCTAGGTGGCAGATTTCAGTGATGGCTAAGTTCTCCTTTCCAACAGCCCATCCTATCCAATCATACAATAGGCCAGAAGCATCCATCTATGATATAATGACTTTAGTCATCTTTAATATTTTCAATAATTTCAAATTTCACCACAATATTCATTCAAGCAATACTGAGTTCATCATACCTGATATTGACATAGTCTAATTTTGCTTCTGTACTTAGAGCTGGCGAACAGCTACAAAAGGGTGGATGCTGGTGAAAGAAAGGAAACCTGAAACTAACCACATAATTATATTGAAGGTCAAATAAATTCCTAACAATTACAGATAATTCTAAAATTTCAAGTTTATCTATGGGCAGGTTAATAAAAAATATAATTTCCCTGTATATATATAGATACTAGAACAAAGATAGCTTGTCTTGTATTATAGAATATATTTAAACTGAGAGAACAAACAAGCTTACCTTCCTACCAGAAGTGAGAAAAGTCATATTTACAGCAATATAAATAAAAATATATATAATTCAGTTATTAGTTTTTTTATCTTTTATTTTTTATCTTTGATTTTTCAGTAAGAACAAATATCACAGGCACAATAAGTAGCTTCCTTACATGTGATGACTGAATTACATCTTCATAAATATATCTACATATAAAGACACGAGAAAGGACTATGTCTTAAATAGATAATTTTAACAATATTATTCAGAAGTTTTACAAGTATGTCTGCTAGCTGAAACATATCTAAGCTCCCCCAGGATATTTTTTTAAAACACGGTATTTCACTAACTTAGAAGAAAGATTTCTCAGACGTTGTACTAGAGAAATGTTAAGAACCATATTATTAGACAAAAGAAAACACTTATTTGCTGACATTTTGACTTCAGAAATGCTGCATATATTGGGAAAGAAAATAGTGCTTTCATTGAATTGTTGTCTACCATTTGAGGATGGCATTATAAAAATCCAATCCCATAATTTTTCATAGGGGTTACAAAAACTTTTTCAAAACTTTTTGTACAGTTGGCACTTTTTGTCAGGGGATTGATTGTCTGTTCTTTTGTACAGGCTTCAGACAACACAGAGATAGATTTTCAATATTGTTATCTGCAAGTGCAGATAAACATTGACTCCAGGTATAGTATGCTTGTGTGTGGCCCCAGTTTATTAAGGCTGCAAAATCGTTTCATTGCTCTATATTTCAGCTCATGAACTGAGAGCTGCTATTGCTGTTTCTATGGAAGAAATTGTATTTTATAGGATGGCTATGGCAGGTAAGAGAGTGAAAGACAATGCTTCCCAACAACGGTAGTCACTCTCTTAGCTTAACTTGGTTGCAGTTATGTGACAAGTAAAATTCTGTATGTCTATAGTTCTGAAAATTTTCATGGTGGAACCGTAATATTATATTCAAGCCTTAAACATAAAAGAACACAGGATATAGCCTTAATATTTTTCTGATCATCTATAAATCAGAAAACTATGGAAAAGTTCTTTATGCAATATTATAATGTAAAGGGGAAATACAGTTTTCCTGGCATTTGTACTCCCTGGAATTCTGATAGTTGAAGTAGTATATGGAAAAAAGCCAGGCAGCATAATTATAGCACAGGGTGATGGTGAAGTACTTTCAGTTCTGACATTAACTCAGAAGGATGTTAAAACCTGCATTTTGTATTAAAATCGAGAGACAGGAAAGCAGTAATGAATCATAACTCATCTGATCTACTCTGAAAGGTCCTTGGAAACACGGTCAGAAAGGAGTGGTCCACTGGCTCAATTAATTGTTTTGATAGATTGGCCTATGAAGTGTTTTAGCTGGTAAGTCTAGCAATGGCTTTGCAGTAAATGTAACACTTTTAGAGGAAAACATCAAAGAAAAGCAGAAGTTAGTAGAATTCTAAATAATAAAGAGATACCTCATAAAAAACAACTGTGAAATGTAGTTAGAATTTAGGCAGATAAGCAGTAGGTTATTCAGTACCATCACATATAAACTCATACTTCTGTGTAGTACATAACAGCTCGAAGAATTTTATCTTGGGAAGTATTAAGACTGAAGAAGTCTAGCAGGAATGTCAGAAAAAATGTTCCACGATGGACATGCCTTATCACAGCAATAAAACAGAATAAAGCATTCTTTGGATATAAAAGCTGCATCTGATCTTGGACTATCAAGCTGAAGTCACTTGAGTAATAAGACTGATGTCAAAGTTTCACAGTTTGACCATTGACACGTTAATAGGATTGTACATTTTGTAGATAAAGCACAATTAAAACTTTTGTGTTGAAAACATCAACAAAAAAATCTGTATAATGGGCAAGAAACAGCGGATTATGTTTATACAAAAATATTTGCCCAGCACTTCCTATATCCCCATCAATGAGCAACAGTCATAGCAGTTCACTAACATGCAAAAATCAAACAACCTAGATGCTCTCTTTCAAAAAAAACTCAATCACCTCAGCCTGAAGGGAACCTGGCACAACTCTAGCTTCTGGAATACCTGCCCATGACGACCTCCAGGGACACTTGGAACCAAACTCTCCCAGCTGTAGTTGACATAGTTCCTCCCAACTCTGCTTCCTTCCCAAACAGTCACAAAATAGTTAACCACTTGTAGTTGTGCAGTCTTCTATGCACTAAATCTTTTGTCACAGGCAATATATATCCATTCTCCTTCACATGGCTCCAATTGTTGCATAATAATTACTGCACGCATTGTGTCTATCCTAATCTTAACCAGGAAATCCAGGCTGAAGCAAACTACACAACTATATAAAGCAGGAAGCATTCATAAAGGAGATAGAAATTTGATAAAAGGCTCAGATTTTCCCTTACATAGAATCATAGAATAACCAGGTTGGAAGAGAACCACTGGATCATCGAGTCCAACCATTCCTATCAATCCCTAAACCATGCCCCTTAGGACCTTGTCCACCTGTGCCTTAAATACCTCCAGGGAAGGTGACAAAGACAAGTGAAAGACATGAATGAGTCTAATGCAGATAGCTTATTAGGGGGAAGATTAATTGATTACTGAGTTTATAAATACCTTCACAGAGACCAGAAATGTCATTGAGGGCTCCTGGGTTTGGGATATAAATTATAAGCAAGATGCCAGGTGTAAGTACGCAGATCTGTGTCAACTTAAACCAACGTGATTTCAGGGTTCTATATTCGTGTGTTCTGCTGTACCCAGTAGAGCACTCTCCTGCCTCATTCCCCTTTTGCATTGAGCAGTGCATAGTCAGATATAAATAAACCAATACAAGGATGTGACCAAGCTGAAAATCACAGCTGTTTGCGTTCCTCTTCCTTTGGTTATTGGAATAGTCTCTGCATGATCTATTTACAAGTCAAACATTTCTGTGAGTTTTTCCAAAAATTTAACTCATTAGAAATCTTTGTTAGACTTAGAGAAACAGTTCAAAGACCAGACATGTGAAATATAATTTTTGTTTACTTCAAACAGAAGTTGTATTATGTTTAGTTTTGCTGGAATGAGGAATTATCTGAGACCACATATGTTGGCATAATAAAAGTAAATATGGGATAAAAATAGTTTCTAAGAAATACTGTTTAAAATCAGATTATAGACTATTAATTCAGTTTTATTCTTCTCTATCCTATAGCTCAAAAACATTAATTAAGTCATTTACGTTAGTAGCATACATTCTTTGTAGAAAAAATTGCTCATGTTGCACTTTTTCTGAGATTTAGTATTTCTGCTCTTGATGAAGGCAAAATCAGCTTTGAAATTTATAAGCTGAAGTGTTAGCAGAATATGGATATTTTTAATTAACTTTGTGTTTAGAAATGCCAAGACAGAGAGAAAATTATATTAATTCCTTTTTGTGTTCTTTTTTGGCAGTAAACCATTTATTACTCCTGTAATTTATCAGATGTAGCTGTCTTTACTGAAGAAAGATTAGACACATTTTCTGGAGTTATTTTTGCTTTTGTAAGTGGATTTTAACAAGTACACCGACCCTTTCTAGCTTAAACACACTTATAAAAAGAAACAAAAATATAAACGTGTTAAACTGCTCAAATATAGAAAGCAATTAATTAAATGAATTCTTTTCAGAGTGAGTGGGTTTCATTATACAACAGGTAAAATATATTGTATTGTTAAAATTGTACCATTTGTTACTATCAGTGTATACTTTCAGTGACTGCTAATTGAAAGATATTATAATCACACTACCACATGCCCAAGGAAGTCTCAAAATTTTTCAAAGCTGAATATAAGGATTTTTCCATGCTTATAATATACATCTTTCATTTTTACTGGAAATCCTACTTTAACTGAGCTATATTTAGTTCTATTTCTGAAAATGGGATCACTTGAGAATATCCATATATATACAGGCCTAATTTTTATGCAAGATGACTTCCTTAGGCTCTCCAACAATTTTTTTCTTCTCGTGACTAGATGTAGGCTTGATACCACTGAGCACATCACTGTTAACCCTTAATGAAGTGAGCAGAACTCTTATGAATGTTAGAAGGACATGAAACAAAAGAAAACAGAGAAAACTGTGCAACTTCTGTTCAGAAACATGGATTCCATATCTCATTCTCATTATGACTGGTTTTACATTTCAATAGTATTGAATAACTCTGGACTCCACAATATCTTCTTAAGGTACTAAGATACCTAACTACTGCTCAAAGTTTACTTTGCAATGACGTTTCATAGCTATAGAAGTCAGTAAGAAAACCTCACATTGTCTTCACACTTATAATCCAAATCTGTGAGAAATGACCTGGGGATGATGCAGCTAATAAAGAGGGCTGGGAGCTGAAATATAACACAATTTCAGGAAAAGAATGTTTACACAGTAATCTGGTGTCATCTCATCTCTTTCCTATTCAGACAGTAATCATAAAGGTAAGTCTTAAGAAATACTTCTCTGAAAGACTGACAACCTAATCCAAAACAAAACAAAAGAGAGAGAAATGAAAAAGATAGAGAGGTAGCTACAATGCAAGAAAAATAGAGAGCCACAGGGAAATTTAACTCTTGCAATACAATGAAAATAACATTAATTGTTAACATTCCCTGGGGAAAAATATGGAGTCTGCATACTCAATTACTAAGCTTGGTTAATCTCATTTTGTCTTTGATTTAATGCATCCTTTTTGTTTTATAAAACAATTTCAGCAATAAAGATTATGTTTTTCATGTAGCTGAGCACGTAACAAATTCTTCTCGGAAGAGGAGATGTGGGTATACAGATCTCCTTCAAATCATGCAATTCACTTATATCTCAAGATTCACTGACATTTAAGATTTTATATTTCACTTACACATAAGACTCATTTATATTTCAAGAAAGTCTCCAGAAATATTGTACTCTTAAGTGTGAGGGGAAAATACAGGAATGGGACCAGTTACTCACCCATCATCTTTTGCCTATTTTGTCTTTGTGTTGGCATGGAAAACTACTGTACCACCTCCACCCTCAGGAAAAAAAAAATAAAATAATCAAGTTGTGTGATGGGGACAGCTCTGGCTGGCTTGTATGATGGTCCCCCATCTTATCCCTTCCTTCCTCTACACATAGCAGCAATCCTGGCCTTCGGACATTTCCCGTCCTTCTGACTTCTTTCCAACTGCCCAAAAGGAGCAATTTGGCTAAACCCATTCCTCTCACTTCCGTGTTCATTTGATAAAACTTAATTTTCCATATGTTCCCAGGAATGCTTCATGCTACATTTTGTAATGTTATTCATGCTGTGGGCTTATATATTGCATCATTATGTTCACTCTAGTTGGAAATATGTTCTGTCTGGACTTTGGTGTGGGGTAAATGCCAAATAATTTGACAGCAATACAACATAGGCAGTTATTAATATGTCCCTCAGAAGAATTGTAATGATATTTGTCCTTGTGGGAGACCTCAATCTTCCAGATGTCTGCTGGAAGTACAATACAGCAGAAAGAAAGCAGTCTGGGAGGTTCCTGGAGGGCATGGAAGACAACTTCCTCACACAACAGGTGAGTGAGCTGGCAAGGGAAGGCGTCCTCCTGGATGCACTGTTTGTCAACAGAGAAAGCCTTGGGGGGGATGTGACAGCTGGGGGATGCCTGGGGCAAAGCGATCATGAGAGGTAGAATTTTCAGTTCTAGGTGAGGTGAAGAGGGGAATTAGCAGAACAATCACACTAAACTTCCAGAGGGCAGACTTTGGACTGTTCAGAAGTCTGGTTGATAAAGTCCCATGGGAGACAATCCTTAGGGGCAAGGGAGCCTACAAGGCCTGGGCGCTCTTCAAAAAGGAAATCCTAGCAGCTCAGGAACAAGCCGTCCCCATGTTCTGGAAAAGAGGCTGGAGGGAAAAAAAACCAGCTTGGTTGATCAGGGAGATCTTGAGAGACATCAAAAAGAAGAGGAATGTCTATGAACTTTGGAAGAAGGGACAGGATTCTTGGGTGGATTACAGGGAGGAAGTGAGATCATGCAGAGAAAAAATCAGGAGGGCTAAACTCAAACTAGAGCTCAGACTGGCCAAGTGGATGAAAGATAACAAAAAATCTTTACATTAATAATACATAATAATAAAAGGAGGACCAGGGAGAGTATTCAGTCCCTGTTGTATGCAAATGGAACAACTGTGACAAAGGATGAGGACAAGGCTGAGGTACTTAATGCCTTCTTTGCCTCAGTCTTTAATAGTAAGGAAAGTTGTTCCCTCAGTGTACAAACCCAGGAGTTAGAGGAGCAGAACAAAGCTCCCATGATCCAGAGAGAGGTTTTTAGAGACTTACTTGGCCAGCTAGACAGCCACAAGTCTATGAGGCCAGATGGGATCAGTCCAAGAGTACTGAGGGAGCTGGTGGGTGTGCTTGCCAAACCCCTTTCCATCATCTTCTAACAGTCCTGGCTGACTGGGGATGCTACACTTGACTGAAGGCTGGTTGATATTGTGCCCATCTACAAGAGGGGTAGGAGGGAGGACCCAGGAAACTACAGACCTGTCAGCCTGACCTCAGTGCTGGGAAAAGTCATGGAAGAGGTCATCTTGAGTGCTATCATGAAGCACATGCAAGAGAACTGGGTGATCAAGCCCAGTCAACACAGGCTCTTGAAAGGCAGGTCTTGCCAAACTAACCGAATCACATTCTGTGACAAAGTGACCTGCCTACTGGATGAGGGAAAGACAGTGGATGTAGTCTTCATGGACTTCAGTAAAGCCTTTGACACAGTTTCTCACAGCATTCTGCTACAGAAACTGTCAGCATCTGGACTGGACAGGTGAACATTCTTCTGGGTGGAAAACTAGTTTGATGGCCGGGCCCAGAGAATGGTGGTAAATGGAGTTAACTCCAACTGGAGGCCAGTGACAAATGATGTTCCCCAGGGCTCAGTGCTGGGTCCAGTCCTGTTCAATATCTTTATCAATGACCTGAATGAAGGCATTGAGTGCACCTTTAGCAAGTTTGTGGATGACACAAAGCGGGGTGGAAGTGTCAATCTGCTGGAGGGTGGGGAGGCTCTGCAAAGGGATCTGAACAGGCTGGACCATTGGGCTATGACCAGTGGGATGAGGTTTAACACAGCCAAATGCCGGGTCCTGCACTTGGGGCACAATAACCCTAAGCAGTGCTACAGACTAGGAGAAGCCTGTCTAGAAATCTGCCTGGAGGAGAGGGACCTGGGGGTGTTGGTTGACAGCCAACTGAACATGAGCCAGTAGTGTGCCCAGGTGGCCAAGAAGGCCAATGGCATCTTGGCTTGTATCAGAAACAGTGTGACCAGCAGGTCCAGGGAGGTTCTTCTCCCTCTCTACTCTGCACTGGTAAGACCACTCCTCGAATACTGTGTTCAGTTCTGGGCCCCTCACTACAAGAAGGATGTTGAGGCTTTAGATCATGTCCAGAAAGAGCAACGATGCTGGTGAAGGGGCTGGAGAACAAGTCTTACAAGGAACGGCTAAGGGAATTGGGATTGTTTAGCCTGGAGAAGAGAAGGCTGAGGGAAGACTTTATTGCTCTCTACAACTGCCTGAAAGGAAGTTGTAGAGAGGAGGGAGTTGGCCTCTTCTCCCAAGTGGCAGGGGAGAGGACAAGGGGGAATGGCCTCAAGCTCCACCAGGGGAGGTTCAGGCTGGACATCAGAAAAAAAATTTCAGGCAAGGGTCATTGGGCACTGGAACAGGTTGCCCAGGGAGGTGGTTGAGTCACCATCCCTGGAGGTATTTAGAAGACTGGTGGATAAGATGCTGAGGGGCACGGTTTTGTTATTGATAGGAATTTGATGATCCTGTGGATTTTTTCCAACCTGGTGATTCTGTTATTATGTGATTCTGTGATATTGGCAAAAAAAGTAAGGTGAAAAAGTGCTAATATTATTTAGTGCTGGAGAAGATATTTAATGTCATCTTCAACTATTATTCCATCAGTAAATGTACTAAACATGGAGCTCTGTATGTTTTTGTTCTAACCTTTTAAACTCCCCCCAGGACCGACACAAGTGAAATACACAGGACTCCATTTTAATTGGAAATTCCCTGTTTCTGTGCAATAGATCTATTAAATAGAAAAGGTGACAGAGGGTGCTCGTTTCCCTTCCAAATGCTACAAATGTGTAGGTAAAATTTGAAGACAGAAGCTAAAGACAGAAACCCAATTATTATTTACTGAAGTTCCTCTGAATGGCAGTCTTGTTTTTTTTTCCCTGTGATTGTTGTTGTAAGTTAATTGTGTATTAATCAGGATATTAGTAATATGAACCTTCCTCCAGCCTATATAAAACATAATGAGCCAGATAAATTAACAGTAGTATGTACATATTCTTTTTAACATTGTAATGGTGTAGACAGACAAAACATACAAGCATGTGTGCAATTTTATCACCAAAAGGGCAAAGATAGGCAGATGTAGCTGCACATAGAAGGCATCCAAGCAGAGAAAACTTCTAAACAAAGAAAAGCACAAGGGACTGCAGGTAGGTCAGATATCCACCTGAACACACAAGAGTAACTAGCAAGAAAAAAAAAAAAAACACAATATCAGCAGAACAAGATACCTTCTCTTCTCTGAGTTGGAAAAATAGGTTAAAATCATCAGTCATATAGAAGGCAAAAGAACAAAAAAGGAGACAAGCTTACTGACATTTGATTTCTTTTATCAAAGAGTTCCTATACTTGCTCACATTAACTATGATTATTTGGAGCTAGCATGGACTGCAGCCATCATTGCCAGGTATTATATACACTCATAACTAAACTACCACATGACTTTTCAAGAGGAACAGTTTCGTACACGTAATGATGGTGATTATCATTATATAGGATTTAAGCAGCAGCACAAAATGTGCTATTAACAGATTTAGTCAAGTTCTGTTTTGCAATGAGAAACTGGCCTGATTTGTCAGTCTTCCAAGCAGTCCCATCACAACAATCTCTAATGTTGTAAATTGTATTTTCAGCCCTAATGCTGTATTTGAAAGACAATCTAAACACCTAAATTAAGAATTTGAAGGTAAATAGGATTTGGTTGAAATTATATTATCATAAAATTATTTTGACATACGTATACATATCTCCTAAACTGTATTTTGAAAAAAAACCACATATATATGAAAAAATACTATTACTCACTGTTATAAGTGATATTAAATCCACGTCCTGACATTGAATGGTCAGCTTGAAATTCCAGACGTAAAATATGACCATTACTGGTAAGATGGGAAGGAACTTCAGCACCAGTAAATGTTCCTATTATGGGGGAATCTGGAGAGTCACCATCTTTAACTGCCAGGAAGTCAAACTGAGATTCCAAGTCAAAGTCATTAAAAGAGAGATGGATTCGGCTCCCAGGGTCTGAAATTATTGTCCAAATACAATTTAAATTATTCCCATATCCTTCTGGATAATCAGGTGAAAGAACTGTTCCCATTGGTGCAGTAAAATTGGAAAGACAAGGAACTGCCAAAAAAAGAGAGAAAAAAAATAGATAATAGAATAAAACATTTCAAAAAGGATTTGATTTATTAGTAAGTTTTTGCAAGGGCTCCTTAAACTTGCTGATTAGCTCAACTGAATAATTCAGTATTTGTTATGATCTGTGAAGGGAGACAGAAGGTTCATTTTTTATCTTCTTATTCCCTTCCTGTTAATAAAACTACCTCCCAAGTGGAGCCCCCAGGTGATAAAGAAGATCTTTGTTGCATTGGAAGCCCACAGCAGCCCTTAGAGTTTACCCCTGTTCAACAATGCTTAATCACTTGACAGCACTTATTTTCTCCTTTAAGAAAGTGTTTAGATGAGCAGACCTCTCACTGTGCACATTGCAGAGGCAGAAAGTCAATAGTGCCCTTATCATTTGTTGTTCACAGAGGTGCACAAGAAATTAACTAGCCTCAAAGAGACAACAGAGTTGTTTTGTTTTTACAATATTTTATATTCAACCATTTCAATTAACTCATACTAAATTGAGTTGCAGGGATGAACACAACTAATTGCATTCTGAATATATTTGATCTGTATTCTTTCACTGGAAATGTTAAGCAAGGTGTTCCCATAAGTGCAACACAACACTGGTTTTACTTTTGCTGTATAATGTAACAGGAAAAGAGCTATAAATCTCTACAATCACTTAAGTGCTAAAAGATATTCTTATATAATAAATGGGGAGAAACATAAATAATTTAAAACCCTGATTATAATTCAGCAACTTCTAATCACAGCAAATATATTAATGTCTAAAAGTAGCTATGAAAAGTGTATAATATATAATAAAACTGCATAATCCTACCAAAACCCAAATAATAAAATGTTATATCATATCACATAAAGACAACTACTTTGATGGTTGCTAGTAAAAGAAATAATATTTTAGCAGTTTTAGAACCTGTCTTGGGCATGATCATTAGGCAAATCCACCAGAACAGAAGTCATCCTGTTAGTGCAATTAATTCCATTGTGCTAACTCTGCAATTACATGGATGATTACATACAAGGAAAAAAATATACCATAATGTTATGCTTTAAAATAATAATAAAAATATTTGGTACATACAAATACAGATTGGTATGTTTGCAGACCACTGGTTGTTTTCTTGGCAAATGATAGATTTCTCTCCAATTAATTCAAATCCAAACTGACACTCAAACCTTAAAACATCACGGTTAGAAAATCCATCCCCTTCTCTGATACCATACATTGGTGTTCCAGGATCACCACAGCTTTCCTTTTCAATTTCTGTTGAAATAAATAAGGAATTTATTTCCAGAAGAATAACACAAAGTTCCTGTGGGTATATGCTCATATCTAGAAAATAACTATGCATTACTGTAAGCAAATGAAAATCATCTACATAACCACAATTGCTGAAACACACCACTGAGTTTGATTCTATATGTCAGCTTCTTAAGGAGGAAATTCTGTGTATGAATCTTAGAAAAATCAGAGACTTTTGTGTTAACAGTGTACTTGGACATAAAAGGATATAAGGAAAATTATTCCTATTTATTTTATTTTGTAAAATTTTAGGGAAAAATAATGTTAATCAAAATATCATTTGTAGTATGTGAGTATATAAAACTAGCAACAGAGACCAGCATCCCACTGAGTAAACACCATCGATTTTCCAATACAGAATAAATTGATGAACTAATATCATGGCAGAAAAGGAGAGCATTGACACAAAATAATTTCCTGAAGTCAAGAGGAGGCTATATGTAAATATATACACATATATACACACACATTATGTACACACATGCAAAAATAAATTCTCTGTTCTTACATAGCATTTTACCTCAGTAGACTAATGGAAGGTATCTGAATTATTCTTTCTTTTCTACTATTGTTACAGCTATGATAGTCTCTCAAATTACATACTGTCCTCAGTTTTCACTGGTAGTTATAAGCATGGAGGCATTTTCTGAAAAACATTTCTAGCCCATATGCATTTCACAAATTCATAGGGCAATTCAGGCTCAAATCATAGAAAGGTTTGGGTTGAAAGGAACATAGGCAGGGACACCTGCCACTGGATCAGGTTGCTGAAAGCCTCATCCAAACTTGTCTTGAACACCGCCAGGGACAGGGCATTGCCTGACCTGCTGGTCGTTATAATTTGATGCAGGCCATGATGCATTGCCAACTCAACTTAAGTTTTTCATCCTCCAGTACCCACAAGTCCTTTTTTGCAGGGCTGTTCTCAACCCAGTCTTCACCCAGCCTGTAGCCATGTTTATCCTCCACTGAGGATCAGTTCGTGCTCCTGTTAATCCAGCTCAGGATGCTTTTGACCTTCTCTCCTGCCAAGGGAAGTTATTGGTTTACACTCAGCTTGGGATCCACTAGGGCACCAAAGCCCTGTTTTGGAGAGCTATTCCCAAGTCTTCACTGCGTGCAGGAATTAAACATTCTAGGTGCAGGACTTACTTAGTACTTGTTCTGGTTGAATTTTTTAGAGACCCTGTAGGCCCGTTCCTCTGGCCTCTATAGGTCCCTCTGGATAACAGTACCGTTATTGAGCATATTTGACTATTTCTCCTAATCTGATGTCATCTGCAAACCTGAAGAGAGTACACATCATAGCCCCTTCACAGTCAATCACAAACAGAATATATTCCAGGGTAAACTCCTGTGGTACTTTTCTTGCTGGTGGCCTCCAGTACAATATGATCCACTAAGCACTACACTCTATGCTATCATCCAACCTTGTTTTTATGGGAGTTATTTAGTTAGTTTGTTTGTCTGTTTGTTTTTAATTGACTTTTTTTTTTTCACCCAGTTTCATAACTGTTTTCTCCTGCAGTATTCTTACATCCAAGTTGTAACATTATAGATCCAACTCTGGACTAGTGGACAGAGTGAGAAGCCTTTATAATGTGAGGTAGGTAATATCTACTGCATTGCCCTTGTCTAGCAACCTACTGATTTACTACAAAAAGGCAATCGGCTTGGCCAGGTATGATTTACCCCTGATAAATTCATACTAACTGTCCCAAATCACTTTCTTCACATTCCAAGAAATAACTTCCTAGAGGACTTGATCTGTGATTTCCCCAGAAGCTGAAATAAAGTTCAGCCTCCAGTTGCACAGGTCATGCTTTTAACTTCTGCTAAAGTTCATGCAACTTTTTTTCAGTTGACAAACTGCCACAGATGGTAGAAAATGGCCTTGCAGCAAGATTCACCCACTCTCTCCACACCTGTGGATGCAGTTTATTATGACTTAGAAACTTGTAAAGAAAATGTTATGCTCAAGATATGAAATTTAGGTATCTACAATCTAAAATTTGTATCTACAATCACAGGAAATAAAGTACTTAGTTGATGGAAATTCAGTCAAAGCATTTTTTCTTTGTGCATCCTAATTATCACAATTTTTTTCATGAGAGATCCTAATTATAAAAAGGAAAGAAATCTTAACTAAAATTAATCTTTCACATGTAATAACAATAGCAGCAAATATTCCTAAACCACAGTTTTAAGTATTCTCTTTAAAGATCTTGCTACTACTTTTTTTTTTCAATTTGAACATTTGATAGTTTGTCTATGAGTAAATAAAACAAATGAACACTGAGTGTTCTTATTTTAAGTCAATTTTTTTTTCTAATGTCATATTGTCAGAAGAATACATGTCATTTCTCAAAGTTTTCAGCTATTAATGCTCTTAATGAAATAAAAATGTGAGAAAAAAGCAAATGAAGAACATTCCATTTCAGCAAGGAAATTAAAAAGAGCTGGAAATTCTTTTAAAATAAACTTTATAAGATTTGATAAGCTTTATTACTTTGTCTGATTAAAGAAAAATAAAATCTAATAGAATAAGACTATCTAGCAAAAATCACAGCAAACATCAGCATTTCTCACTCCTTTATTTGTATATGTTCAAACGGTTCTAGGAAAAGAAAAATGTAATTTATAATTTAAACAAAGATAAAAATCAAGTTCGAACTCTGCCCAGAGCATAGACTTCCAATAAAAATTAAGAGTGTCCTGAAGAAACAATGTAAGATATCCCAAAGAAGACACAAAAACATTCCTCCTATCTTTAATGTTGATGAGACTACTAAAGACAAACCTACAGAACTACTCAGTTTTGTAACTCCCGAAAAAATACAAAATTTTCCTGTCCTGGTAAGTTAATAGTAGTCTAAGTGATGAAGACACTGCACACTTCATCTGGGAAAACAAATGTATTCTATAAACTGGTTCTCATACAAGTAACTGCATCAAATGGCTTAATGGTTTCCTCATAGAATATATGCTAGACAATACATGTAGTCATACCTACTTATATTTATTCTCTTTTGAGGCTACTAGTAAGCTTGATGATTTTATCTTGTATAAGACATCTGTATCAAAAAGACCTTAAGTAACTTATTCTGTGCTCAAAAATTTGTTAGGCAGTGTATAATTGTTTACAAAAGTTAGCTGGAAAAAAAAATCACTATTTTCCTGCTTACTATAATTTGCAAGATTACATCCATAGGCTTATATTTTATTTACTTTCATAAATGGAATTAAGTTGAACAAGATGTTATTTGAATGACAGTGAGTAAAATAAACCAAACATTGTTCATTGAATGAAATAAACCATCCCTAAATCCCATTCAAATACATTTACATTTATAGCATCTCCTTCCTTTATTACTTAAATCTCTCCTGCATGCCTTGCTTACATGACTTTAATATTCTCTGCAAATTTCATTTTCAGTTCATTTTTGAATTTGAAACAGAATATTTTTGTCATTGCTTAGTTCTTCTTAGGAGCAGAACTCATAGTTATTTGTTTTGTATTTAAGTGCAAATATCTGTTAGATTTGTTTAGAGAATATCAACAAACTTCCTTTGAAACAGATGAGAGAAAAAAATTCTGCTCACTGGGCTTTTGTCAGATAATCATATTTTAAATACTGTGACTTTAGAAAAGATCATTATTTGTGTTTGAAATCATTAAGTGGGGTATTTTATATTTACATTCACAATTTTTAATGCTAGCCCTGCTACTTTTGTTTCAGCTTCCTCACATTGTGTATTTGTTTCAATGCTTAAGAAGTTACATTTAGAGCTTGACAAAGTTTCATTTCTTGATAAACTTGCACTAGTCCCTCATTGTAAATCATTCCTCTATGATAAATAGAAATTATTTGATAGTTGTCTAGCAGAAGAGACAGTAAGTTTTCAAACAGCTCAATTAGCAATAAAATAACTGAAACTTTTAAAAGATAATATTAAATTGGAAACTTCAGTCACCAAATGGTGAAGAAAAATAAAAGGTACCGTCCTGGTTTTGTGTATCTAACTGAAGGGCTCCGTAGTTTTCCAGTCAATGATGGACTGAAGGGAGAGCCCATAGATCCAGTAACTAACAGCACAGAGATAGCAAGACAGGAAAGTTTCTTTCTGTTTTCTACTCTGTCTTTGTGAAGGACAGGCACATTCTGGAAGTAATGAAATAGGCCTCAGGGAAAAGAAATGGCCACTACACAAATGCATTTTGACGGAGTCATACTAGAGTTAGGGCTTGAAGAGGTAACTCGTCTATCTTTCCCTTCTGTAACTCAAAGGAAAATAAAATATAAAAATTTGATTCTCATAAGGGAAAATGATTGAAAAAAAAGAGATCACTGTTTTTTTCCTCACAGTATCCATGAAAATATGGCAGGCAACTATAATTCACACTTGAATTTATTACATGCATTTTTTGCAACAAAGTGTACCGGATTAACTAAATATTAGTATGTGAAAAATTAAGATTATTATGTAGTTTAAAAGGAATTAAGCTAGTTCTTTGATATTTGAATTTGCTACAAACCTTCAGCATGATGTATTGACTCACAGAGAAAAAATCCATGTAATCTCACTTCTAAACACTAGGGTATATACCATTCATATATACATCGTTGAATATATATTATATACCTGATTTGATTGTGAAGTTCCCATGTCAATGTTCCCACTATGGGACTTGATTATTCAAAGAGCAAGAAAAAAACCCATTATATCTTTGTACAACTCTTGCTTACCAATCATAAAGACCTAGTGATAGTCTAAACATCTACTTTATCTTGAACATTAAAACTTACATAATAAGGAGAAAAGGCACTCAAAAAGCAACAAGCAGAATAATAAAAATGAATAACTTATGAATCAAGACCATAAATTTCTTAGTTTCACTTAGGATGATAAATAATACAAAGAATTAGTAAACAGTCATGGAATAATTTCAGCAAGATCTTAGACCGTGCTTAGCAGCTTACATAGAAAATGATTGGAGGTCTGGTCAAGTTAATAGGGTTTAGATATTGCTCTGATCAGTAAAAAAACCCCAATGCCATAGCAGACTATACCTTCTCGTAGGTATTATGTTTATATGTATTTTCAAACAAAGGAAACTGGTTTTGCCTATTAACTGTAACTGTTAAAGCATGAGTATTTTTATAAACAAAGGATGGAGTTTCATTTCCAGAAGAATAAAGAGCCCAGCGCCACGTGTCTTTCAGTTACATTTTAAAGGTTATGAATACCCTTGCTTCACTCAAACTATCAGATTTTTATCTACACATTCCATGTCCTGAGAATACCCAATAAACAAAAGAATTTCTGCCTTAACCACTACTCTTACCCTGAATGGCTGATATGATTTATTTAGCCTAAATTCTGATCACAGTAGGTTTTATATTTGTATTAGGTTTTGTTTGCTTTTGTTTTGTTTGAGTGTGTATTTTCCTAAAAGGCAAGAATGATGTGCTCTTACATATGGTCTGGCTATTTTTCTAGCAAACAGCAAGTGTGAGGATAAGGAATGAATCTTGCATTGATTTCGCACACAAATGGGCTGGAACGGTGTCTGTATCAAAACCATGAGGAGGTGCACTCCATAGGGCCTCCAGCTACGCCTCACTGCCCAAGGTGAGATGCATCAGAGTGTGTCACAGCACATTCTTTGTGCTCCTGGGTTCCCTAACAGAAGAAACAGGTATGCAAAGGCAGTAAAGGAAAGGAGGATGATTGATGCATACAGTCAGAGCTCGTCTCAGTATGAATTCACAAGATGTTCAGTGTATAATGTGTTATGGAGAACACCCATCTAAGGGTATAGAGTCAGTCAGTGAAAATATAGGTGGGGTGTGGAGAAAGAAATAAGAGAAGTAGTTGTTCTTTCCCTGCTACATAAAAGATGGTAACTTTCCTCACTCTTGCTCCATTGTTAGGGTACTTCTCATTTCCTGATCATGTAAAGTGACAAGTCAAAGTGTGAGAGCTGCACAAAATAAAAAAAAGCATAATTAATTGATGGAGGGTAATGGCAATAAAGTAATTTATGGGAAAATCAAATGAAGTTCCTCTGAGAATGCAGTGAGAAAACACTGACAGCCACCAGTGAAAGTAATATTTTATGTATGTCACAAGTGCCTAATATTTCTAGTATTAGAAAAAAATAGTTACAACCATTCTCCATGACAACAGATTTGTCAGAGGGACAATAATTAGATCTGCATGATTTTTATTGTATATTTTTTTTTTAATTTAAGCTTGAAATACTTCATAATAATGTTCCAATATATATTGTAGGTACTTATAAATTTTATGGATGTACTTATTTTCTTCTTTTCCTATTCAGTGCTATGTTCTGTCTTTTAAAGACGAGTTATTTACTACTCAGCTAGCAAGAAGCTTATGCAGCTAATGAATGAGCCTTGTGGGGTTTTACATAATAACTGCACCTCCAATAAAATAAGTTACTCTCTTAATTTAAGCTTAGAAAATGAACTGCCATGTAAAATATATCCACACAAACAGTTTAATAGCAGCATGGGACTCCTTGGTCATATAAACATTCACAAAAGATGGGGTTCAAGTACATGTATTTTGGAGGAAATGGAGAAGATAGTTGCACATGGAATTCAAAATAACACAACACTGGCTTCAAATATTCTTAACTTCAGTAGTATTTGCCTATTCTATATGGAATTGTCCTCAGAATTCAATTCAGAATGATACTTTTTCTGCAACCCTCTAAAATTTAAGGACACCAGTCTTTAGGACAATTGAAAACTTCTGGTAGCACAATATATTTTCTAAGTTTTAACTGTATATTTTGCAACATTATACCAGGTAATACCTTGCTGGTTTCTCCCATTATTCATTTTGTTTAAAAACTATTTATAATGCTCAAAAGTCCTCTTTTAAAACAGCTGGGGCATTAAGTCTAATTTCATCTAAAAGCATAAACAGAAATATTTAAATTTTAAAAGAAAGAGAGAAGAAATTATAGTCTGTATGTTGAGGTTCATCAGCATGCTTAGCAGTATTTAGAACTCACAGAAAGAACTTATCATGTCAACTATTTAAGTACTAATTTAGAGGAATGTGTAAGAACGTTTTTATCTTCAGGTACGTGCTCTAGGACTGAAGTAAATTTTAAGTACCACACAAAATAAAAGCAATTCCTGATGTGATGCCTGAACTAAATAAGAAAATATAGTTTAATGCTCAGAAAAAAACAAGATTAGGTCATTGACAAAGCCATCATTGAAGCAATAAGTTCTGAATTTCGCTTCTTGTATTTGTTATATACCATTAATATATTACGCAAAGTAGCTATTAAAGAAAGAAAGGAATAACTACGTGGCCATTATAATACATACAATTATAACTATTAAAATGAATACTGACAATAGTGTAAAGCATACAGAAAAGGCTGTATTATGTTTCTTTTTCATACTACACTACAGGCTTAAAAGAGATTCCCTGGATCATCTAAAAGGTAATTTCCATACCTCACCATTTTACTCAGTACTCTATTTTCTGTCAAACTTAAACTCAATTATTCTTCACCGTGACTTTGGATTAATTTAACATTAAATCTGAATTTTCCAGGTTCTGGATTTGATGCTGATGGTATTTTGATTCATTTCAAACAATTGCACTGAATAAATGAAATATTAACCACTCCTTTATTGGTATGTGTTCAATGACATTTACCTTTTGGATGGCTTAATGGTTGTTGCTGGGGTTTATTATTTTTAACATTCCTAAAAACATAAATTAAACAATAGACACATGAAAAATCTAAACTTAAGTATAATAGGTGCATGTTTTTTAATCCAATGATCATTCTGCCCTGGGGGCATTACGGTAAATAAAAGAGAGCAAAGTAGGTAGAAGCCAGAAGCCATGCACCAATACTAGAGTAGTGGTTTATATCAAAGAAGTTAGAAAAGTAGGTAGTCCCATATTTCCTCTTCCAAATTCCTTCTGCTTCTTGCATTTCCTAAGTTATTGTGGAAATAAATCCCAGTATCTTGTTAGTTCCCAATTTGCTTACAAAAAAAGTATAATTTAATTTAAAGTTGTGAGAATTATTAGCAATGTTTGTCTTCCATGTTGCACTCAAGAGTCTTGTGCTTCTTGCAGAAGATTATTCCCCAAAATCCTATCAATTCAGCCTTCCTCCTCTGGCTTTATCACAGTAATACTTATTCTGTTTTAGTATAATTTTGATATGAAGAGAAGACGCATGTCAAGAGGAGGCATGTTTTATCTTCCCACTATGTTCTTCTGAAACTGCAGTGTATAAACACAACCTTATATTCTCTTTACTCTCTTATTTAATCCTTTTTGCTCCCCAGCCATCATATCTCTAAATCAACTACACTTTTCTTTTTCAGCTAACTCCCCTCTACTGAGAAACAAGAGATTGAGCTGAAAGGAGGTATGTTACACCTGCTTTTATTAACAGAGCTACTTCAGCCTGGGGAGATTGCATTCAAGCATAGTTAACTAATTCCTAGGAGCTTTTCCTGAATGAATCTGATGTTAGCTGGACAAAGAGTGGATCACTGGACAATCTGAAGAAAATTTTGTGCAAATATGAGCATTTTTGTTATAAAGGTAAAAATACAATTCCACATTCTGGTTTGTTACATGACATAATTACACTACAAAAAGTAAAGTAGTTTTGTCGAAGAAGGAAAGCAGCTGTCAATTTCAGTAGCTCTCTCCCCATGTAACTTGCAATAGGGGAAAATTACACTGTTAAGCTTTCCTTACAGAACTATACAAACTGCATACTGGCAAGAAAGAATAAATGGAAAAAATAATTCTAAGGAGTTCTATTTAAGTTTGCAATGCTTTACATGAACAGTTCCAAAGAAAATGCACCGAATATCCCTTAGACCACCGGCCTGTCAGAAAGAGATAATGTGATTGAAAGCTGAGCAAATATTCTTATTCAATAAAATATTTGCAAGAGAACTGCCAAAAGCAGAGAAGTATTCCAAGAAGAAAGATTCTAAAAAAAGTGCTTAATGTCTTCTCTGTATACCTTTCTAAATTTTGACTTTGCAATTCTTGTCTAGGAAATCAAGAGGCTGGTAGCAACAACTGTAGCTGTGCTTGGAATTGGTATACTTTGAACATGGCAATAGAATCTCTATGCAGAAATGTCTGAAATAATTTTTCAGGTAGCATTAAGCCTAGAATCCATTTATTACCAGTCACACAAATTCTATAATTTCTATACTTGTATCCTTTTTAATTGAATGGATGGAGATTTTCTCATTTTAAAATAAAAATTATTTTCTTTCACAGACTAAATAATTTGATTTCAATGATAAACATATATTTTAAATCAACATAAAGAGATTTAAGCTGTCTTTTAATGTTTACAAAATATTTTAAGTTGTGATAAAAATATGCAATATAATATTTTACTAATATGAGTAGTAGCAGGAATCTAATTTGTTTCATTGCTGACTTAACTAAGTCATTTCCTACATATGTAGAAATCTTTAAGGAAAATAGAATGTTTCATTATATTTAGTAGCTTCCTCTCCACCCACCAGTATGCTTTTAAAGATCACCTAAATTAAAATTAATTTAATTAAATTAATCTCAGGGGATTTTTTTCCTAGCACTATAGTAGTCAAAAAAACTTGTACATACACTGATGATCTTTCTGTTCTGAATAGTACTGTCCTGTTTCTTCCTATATGGTAGATGTGTGCAGATAGAGCTCCAGCCTCAAGACTATTGGAATTATCATCCACAATTTATCTCTTGATATAGCTTATCTGGTGACAACTGTGAATTTACTTGCAACTAGTATGTCATCTGAAGAACCTTTGAAATGTGTTGATGTTACTCTTACTGACAATATCAAAGAGCGTTTTCAACCTGCATCAGCTCTGCAACTCTTCTTCAATGGCAATAAATCTTATCCTCCGATGCCTCCAATATTCTCAAATACACATGATTACACAATCCCACCACAGATTAAATTTGGTAGTGATCCTATGATCATTAAATCTTTCCAATTTTACTGAGCCAAACATCTAGTCAGGATGTAATTCTATTAGTTCCAGCTTGTTTTTGTCTTAGGAACATTTGAATATCACACAGGAATTTCCTTTGAATCTAGTCAGTTCAGTGACAATTGGAAGAGGAAAAAGAGGCTGGTAACAAATCTGTTATGAATGTGTCACATTTGGGATGAAGCACCCAGCCAAACTGAAGGTCACAGAATGAAGAGAAAAATAAAGTCTGTAGAGAAACTGTTATCAATTCCTATTGAAAAAAAGCAAATGTAACCTCCTGGACCCATGTGTTGATCTACTCATACAAGAGTATTAATATGAATGGTAAACATAAATACCTATTTAGCACTGAAAAAACCCAGTAGTTACAGGAAATGATGGAACACTTTCAACTTATCAACTAGAATTAGACAATATGAATTATGCTACAAGAGACTGAAAATTCCCATTTACAGTTATATTTGCTCCTCAATATCAATTTTCATTTTAACTGCCTATATTTATTTTCTGTTAGCACACTACTGCAAGGTATCTGTCTCTTGGGGTTAAATACTTGCAAAATCCTCCTGTCTGTTACTTATCTTACTCACCCTAGCCCCTATTACAGTGTGTTATGAGAACTGACATAATAAATTGTGTGTGTTACTACCCATGCCAAAATTATTTATTCATCACATGTTCTTTATACAGAGCTTAACTCATGTATCTCACTTATCTGAGTGGTAAAACTCTTTCATTCCACTGACAGAGTGGCCTCTCTACTTCTGCATACAACTTTGGCTTCAGATGGCTTTCGACAGTCAGTGTGGCTTGCTTTCTTGCCTACTCAGAGTTCTGGTCCCATGATCCTTTATTCTGCTACTTTCTATTTTGGTCAGTTAATTGCATCTGCAACAAGGCAAATATATCTTTCCAAAAGGAAACTATGGTAGTCTGAAAAGAAAAACAAAACCACCAAAAAAATCTAACCACATAAACTCAGAACAAATACCACCCCCCAAAAGAAAAGTACAAAAAAAGACAATTTTCTGATTAATTCTAATACAACAGAGTACAATTTGTTCCTACAGGAATCATATAGTGAGTTTTCCTTGGGTTTACACGGCAAGGTTTTGGTAGCTGGGAATCCACAGAGCTGACCTTAGTGGGAAGAGGCTGCCTCGTGTCATATAGAGACGCATCCAAGAAGGACCTGTTGCTGGCCAAAGCTGAGACCATCAGCAAGATGGTGGTGCCTCTGTGACAACATATTTAAGAAAGGGTAAAAATCACTGCAAAGGGGCTGTAAGAGAGGAGCGGTAAAAATGCAAGAGAAACAACTATGCGGACACCAAAGTCAGTGAAAAAGGAAGCAGAAGAGGTGTTCTAGGTGCCAAAGCAGAGATTCCCCTGCAGTCCATGGAGAAGACCATGGGGTAGCAGGTTGTCCCTCTGCAGCTCATGGAGAACTCTATACCACAACAAGTGGGCACGCCTTGAAAGAATCTGTAGCATGCGGAGAGCCCATGCAGGAGTAGGCTCCTGGCAGGACACGAAGAGAAGCCCATAATGGAGCAGGTATTCTGGTAGGATCTGTGGCCCATGGGAGATCAATGCTGGAGTAGTCCATCCCTGAAGGACTGCACCCCATGGAAAGCATTCATGCTGGAGCAGTTAATGAAGGATTTTATCGTGTGGAAGGGACCACATGGTGGAGCATAGAAAGAACGTTAGGAGGGAAGAGTGGCAGAGACAAAGTGTTATGAACTGACCACAATCTCCATTCCCCATCCACCTACACTTATGGGAAGGATAAGACAGAAGAGTTTGGAATAAAGGAATGAAGTTGAGCCTGGAAAAGAGGGGTAGAAGGGTGTTTACAGTTTTCTTTTCTCACCATCCTCTTTTATTTTTAATTGGAAATAAATCAAATTAATATTTCCCTAGTTGGCTCTGCTTCCCCTGAGTGATCTCCCCATCCTTATCTCAAGTTTTGTTCATTTTATTTTCTTCCTTGGTCCTACCAAGCAGTGGGAGTGAGAGCATCTTGATGGGCATGTGGCAACCAGCCCAGGCTATCTATCAAATACTTGCATTTAAGTTTCATCTAAAGGTCGTTGTTGAATGCAGATTTTTTTCAAATTTGAAATGGTGTGATCTCATCCTTCACCTCACCCTCCAAAAAAGCAAAGAAGAAGAGAGAGAAGTATTGCTGCAAGCTCCAATTAGACCATATCTTGGATAAGGATAAAGCTCTTAAGGATTGTAGTTTCTATAATGTAAATCCTCTTAAACAAGTGAGTAAACATATACAAATTGGATTTTTACAATCTGAATCTGGTTAAATATTCATTCCCTTGCCAAATTTCAGTTCACTGCTCCAATGTGCAAGAATGCTAGAACTTATCAAAAGGGTTGACAGATTATTTTTAGTGGCTATGAAATAAAGTATTTTCCTGAAGCAATGTTATTCAAAGCTGCTGAAGTGTTTGGCTTGAATATGCCTGTAAGCGCTTCAAGTGAGACAGCCCTCAAGCACAGATAATTTCAGATCAAACAGTTAAAAGCTCAGTTTCTAAATGGTAAAATGAAGAATAATTAAACTAGGCCTTATCTTTCTTAGGAAATGATTATTCAGCTTCAAATAATGCATCAGCTTTACCAATAATATGCTTTACTGTTTTATTCTCTATTATGGTTAAAATATATAAACTACAGAGAAAAAATATTTGCATATAGATGATAGAAGATTAAGATAAAATAAGGAGGATATTACTCCACTATGTAAAATACTAAGACTGTGCATCTAAGCAGTTCAAAAGAATATTTAAATATTGGAGAACTACCAATGTGATGATGAGAGTAAGTTTTCCAATACATGTATTGAAGTGAATCTCATTGTATAAAATGCATGTGATCTGCCTTTAGTGCATAGTTGAACATGAGAAAGCCTTTAGAAGTATAATACCTAAAGAATATTAAAGTTATCAAATCCCAAACTGTATGAACATTAAATTTAACACCAAGTATTTAAAACATAAAAAACCACAATGACTGAAACAAAAAGATTAGCTATAAAGATTAACTACAAAGATTTGCAATTGATGACTGAATGTGTCTTCAAATTATATGTTGTAGATTAAATACAGGCTTCTGAACATAACCACCTAAACAAGTACAGAAGCACATCAGTTATTCCTGTTATTTTCCTGCTCTCATGTTCTGTCTCACCCCTTCCCTGTACTGAACCTTACTGGTACCTTACACAACTTATAAGTAATTATATTATCTACTAAAATGGAAATAAGAAAATAAGATCACAGAAAACAAAAGCACTATATCAGACTCACTCAAAACATATACAGAGGCTGTTGATAACAGCTGTTGATAAATACAGCTGAATATTATTTGAAAAATCTATTATCTTTCTAAAAAGCTCAGATAATGCAGTAGTAGTGATAAAGATTATAAGTTGACTCAGGAGACCAAATAAACCTGCTTGCTTACTGATTATAGTTCAAGACAAATGGCATTACCTCCTGACAAAATGGCCTAACAATCTCAAGAAACTTATAGCTGTTCTACTAGAAGGTTGAGAACACAGCATGAGCTTTCCTAACAAAGTAGGTAGAGATAATTTTAGATGTATTAATCCAAGAGATATGCTAGTAAATATAATACACCTGGGCCACAAAAAAAATCAACAAACTCTTAGAACAGAATAGCAATTGTACGATAATTACCTTCATTCTCAGAGCTGGATGTTCAACATTAAGGTGATAAAAAGTGCTGTTTACTTTCCAGCCTCATGCAGGACCTAGTGACTGCATTGCCTTTACAAAATTTCCTTTATTCTACCTGTATTTAGGGAAAGCTTTTAACCAGCATTGTAGGAGAATTTAATTATGCAAAATTTGATTATTGCCTTGCCATAAATGGTTGGTAGTAATATTTCAGTCACTGTCTCATTTGCAACTGTATAGTTCCACTCCTCCAAGTACTTTTTTTTTTTTTTTTCAAAAGAGCCCATTGTTAGATATCTAGGAATGGTTCAAAAATCATTTCCTTAGAACTGGAAAGCTTTCTGAAAAAGAGATTTATCCCTGTGGAATGTCATTAAGCTACTTTCAAGTTAGTTCAGACACTGAAAACCTCCCAAGTAATTTTAAAGAAAAATGACAATGCAAACTCAGAGGCAACACCTTGAAACACATTCATTACTAATTGTTTTTAGTGTTCTACATTGTCAGAGACATCTTGTTAAATTACACTTAGGAATTTCTTCTACCAGTAAGAAAAATTGGCTAGACAAGAAATATTTCTATGTTAGCAGAGATTATTTTTAAAATGTAATAAATTCTTAATAAAGGTGAATAAAATATCTTTCCAACCTTAAAATTCCATCATAATGGAGTTAGGGTGCTGAAGGCCAGCATATCTATCTTGATAAAGCTGTAAAAGAATGCTAACGCTAAGTTAAAAATTTAAGGTGTGCATGTCAGGATAAAATTTTTGTACTGCAAATCACAGCACAATGTAAAATGAAAATAGTCAAATGTTATCTTCAAGTAATACAAAGGCTTGCAAGCAAATTTTAGGATGGGCTTCTGTGATGTTCACTAAGTGCTACAAGGCTATGAAGGACATTTTTAAATTCTTCGTTTCTTTAAAAAAATAATATTAAATTTAGTTACACGATTTCACTTTCAGTGATTAATAACCAGCAGCAGCATACTTCGTTTTTCTATTTCTCTTCTCTAAGACATGCATCAAAAAATTATGTGCTTTCTCCATGAGTTAGCACTTTTCAGAGTGATGAAAACATAGCCTGTACATATCTCTTCTAGGAAGAAATTAAATCCTCTCTTAGGTATCACTTTGATGCACATACTCCAAAGAGAATTGTTTAAGAGTGTAACTTGGGGACAGTTGCTGTTTTCTAGTGCAGCAAAGTACTCCCATAATGGTTTTTTTTTCCCTCCTCCAGGAAAATTCTCAGGAGAAAACAGCACAAGAGAGATACTCTATAAAAACAATAAGTGATGTAGTCAAGTGTATTGGGTCTGGCTAGGATGGAGTCAACTTTCCCTATATCAGTCCTCATAGTCCAATGCTTTATATTCATAGCTAGAACAGTGCTGGTAACATACCAGTGCTGGCTATTGTTGAGCACTGCTTACGCAGCACCAAGGCTGCCTCTCTAACCCTTCCTGCACTCTAAAGGCCACTAGGTTGGGAGGTGACATAGCCAGAACGTCTGACTCAAATTGACTAGAGATATTCTGTACTGTACAACATTGTGTTCAGCAATAAATGCTTAGAGAAATGAGGAGGAAGGAGGACTTTGGTTATCAAGGTGTTTCTCTTCCAAAGTAATCTCTGTGTGTATTCAGGCTGTACTTCCCAGGAAGAAGCTGGATGTTGCTTGCGGGTTGAAGCAGGGAATAATTTTTCTTTGTGTCCTTTGTTTCCTTCTGTGGCCATTGATTTTCTTTATTAAACTACCTTCATCCTGAGCCACAAATTTCTCATCTTATTTTCTCCATGTCCTGCTGAGGAGTGGAGTGAGGCAGCTTGAGGGACACTTAACCAATCACATTGAGGAAAATGAAGAAAGGGGTTGTTGGCTGAGTAAAGAGAAGAGTAAAACACAGAAGAAAGAAAAATACTGAGTGGAAATTATGATTTGTACAGTACAGGACAAACTAGGTGGCTGCCTTGTACAGTAACACCAAAGAAACATCATTTGTAATGCTGATTAGATAATGCTGATAAGAGACTATCTGCATAGTCAGTTATAAATAATGTAAGAAATCATAAATGATAACAGTTCCAAGTCTAGGTAAATATTTTGCCCATCATCTTATGTACATTCTGAGCAATTCTGTAGGATATACAGATTATGATTTTGTGATTACTTGATATATGATTTCAAGATTCTTAGACAAAATATTCTTGAGCTTCAATGTACTTCTAGACACTGATCAAAGGGCCTTCATCAGAAAACTCCAGGTGAAATATTTGTCTATGATTAACATATTTCAGTGCTATCGTTCCCAATCTCATTCACTCCAGTTATCTTGCTTAAGTATGATGAAGCATGTACTGTTAGTAAATTTATTATGATGTTTTGTGAGTACAGAGTTGAAACACAGGTATATGCTGCAGAAAATAGTAAAGTAGTAAAAGCAAGTGTGCATGAGACCTAACTAAGCAGTTAATAACAAAAGATGTCTCATTTCATCATGAGAGTTCCCTTTTCACTCTAGACTCAAGCCCAGAGCCTTGCTCCAGCAAGATTTAGGACAGAGATATTTCTCATCACTGTTCTTATTTTATCTGAGTTAAGGTACAAGTAATCAGGTATTATGGATAAAAAGCACTAATTTTAGCTGAGAAGTTGAAAACAAAGCCTGGAGAGAAACAATTTGAATACGCTCTTAATTGAACATTGTAATATAGTCTAACCCAACACGTATGAAATGATAAGATACTTTCAGAAGTTACTCAAATTTAGTGATTGATAGCAATGGTTGGAATCTGTGATCCTGTGGGTCTTTTGCAACCTAGTGATTCTGTGATTCTGTTATGAGATGAATCTAAGAACTAGCAGTTTGTGAAATGTTATATACGCTAGCCTTATTAAGTGGATGCTAACAATTAAGTCATATGCCCAGAGAGAATGAAAATCCACAGTTTTAACATCTGACCACTTCCCTTCTGGATAGTCTAGTTTGATATCTTGGTAGCTGATGAGTAAAAAGTGGGAACAATCAGAAATATTAGGAAAGTAAATGAGCAAACCTAAAATTGCAGTCTGATTAACAGAAATAAAGCCCAAGTTGCGTATCATGAAGTACAAAGTTCCAACAGTAGTTTTGCCACTAATTAATGAATAAACTCTGATTTATCCTTACCCTATTTTCTCCCCATATAACACTTGGATAAAAATTATTATTATTTTTTTAAGATTGAAGTGAAGAAAAAAGCATTACTATCTTGGTTATGATTAGAAAATACAATTATATATATGCTAAAATCAAGATGGAATCATTGTGTATTTATTGCAGGCTTTAAAGAGTGTGCAGTAAATAAGGCAGAGGCCAACACTTGAAAGATGAGATTAAAATATTAAACGGTTGCTACATTTTCCAGGCAACATTAATCCAAAGAAATGAATAAGACAGGGCGCCTAGGGGAAATACTGTGTGACTATATAATTAAAGAATGTATAATAATGAACGAGTGCGGAGAGGATGAACTATGCTTTCTGGGGTAACTTACATTCCTAATTTTTGAACTGACTTTGCAAATGCACTACCTTCCAAAAAACCCAGCCCACAGTTCTCGGATTCTACCCATTCTGCTTAAGTGAAAGGCAAAAATGCTATATAATATTTTCATAAACTTTTCACCTCTTTGATACTGTGTCTCATTAGTACTTTTTGAAAGTGAAACACTGCAGCATGGACTGAACCATAGATCTAATATTAAACAGCTTCTGGAGAAATCCTAATTCCAGAACAGTGGAAAAGGACTACTGGGACCTGTACTAATGTTTCTCTCAAACACCATCTAGCCAGGTTCCAAAATAAGATACAGGTCCTGAGAGACTAAACAGGTTTCTGATTCATGGATTCCTTCCTACATAATCAAATCTGACATTTAAAATATTACTTAGTATACGAGTTAGCTCTTCACTAAAATTAAGAAGTCACTTCAAATACCTCAAATCTGTAATCATGGTCTCAGAATTTAAAATATTAATTACATATAAGCTAAGTTTTCTAAACAATTTTTTTTTAAAATAGTGAGACATACTCACTTTTTAGCCATCTACATTTTAAGAGAATGAGCACGCAGACAATCTCATTAATAGTTACAAGTAGATTTTTTCTTTACGACACTTAACAAACAAATTGTCTTCCTTTCAAAAAATTCTTATTAAAGTTGGGTTTGTGTAGGCTTATCTTAGCATAAGTTATTAGGCAGTCATCTAATAAGAGATACAAAGGAATGATATGCAGATAAAATCAATCTTTAGGGTTTTTCTGTGGATTTGTGGTCCAGACTTTATCCAATATTTTTATCAAAACTAAGTATTAAATATTATAAAGATCTGAGAGAAAGCTAAGCATTTATCACATAAAATCTACTTAGATTTCATAGTTACATTTGTGTTATGTGGCAGGCTATTGGCAATTAATACATTACTCTTTAATGTTTTACAGCGACAAAGTAGATATCAAAGATACTGCCAGAAAAATTTATTGCAATTTTAACTTGTGTTGTTGAGATTTTTTAATTGAATGTTATTTTTATTGATGTGCATAATGTAGTATATGCAGTCCCTTCAATCTTGTTTAAAAAGTTCACGGTAACAGAACAGATTTTCCCTTCATAGAGTATCCTTTGAATGTGGACTGGTTAAAAATAAAGTAAATGTTTCTTTTCAATAATACACAGAATCCAGTTAATCATTCAACTCAGAGAATCCAAATTTTGCCAAAAATGCAGGTGTGAAGACTATTACTATGCCTAATGTCACCAAAGGGTAACTACATTCCTAAATTCTCCTTGTTTCCATGGAAAATAAGTAGATTAACTGATTAATTTTTAAGATGGACACTTGAGGTACTTTGGAAATTATGCAGCCTGCAAATCTTCACTTGCTAGATGAACTACATAATCATAGACCATATTTTTCAAAACAAAAACTAAATCAAAATAGTTGCCTAATTTTTTCAAAGAGGAGATACTGTATAACAGATAAATCAATTGGAACTGTAGTAGGAGTGATAAAAAACATCAAAAACCAAACAACAAACAATAGTGACATAATTAGCTCTACATCATTCCTGTAATTTCAAGGTCAGACTGTCACATTTACCACAGTCACAGCAAAGAAAATCAAAGCAGGGAACTGCCTTAATAATAGAGTACGAAAAATCACATGAAACAATGAATTCCTACAAACAGCATGTCTTCCTTTCTACCTTCCAAGCAAAACTGCTCCTATCATGCCCACAAAGAAAGATATTTAAATTCAGATGTTTGGTTCCCTTACAGTCCTGAGAATCTTTTAAATGTAAATTTTGTGATGGATACAAGCACATGCACAACTACAGACTAAACCAAAAATACAGAATTCAAACCCACCAGAAAAAGTGCAAGTGCTGAATATGAGCATTGCACTTTAAGTTATACTTTATAAAATTCAGTTGTAATGAGTTTTGTATTGAGTCTGATCCCTACAGTTTCTATGTATACAAGTTAAGCTGGGATACATAAGTCTTGTGAAATTAAATTCATTGATTCAAGAGGCTGAATGAAATTTGTGTTTGCTATGGCTTCAGAGACTAAGAAAATACTATGTGTAGGTTCATTGTTATCTAAAGAAAGCCTGAAAATGAATTAAAGAAATATAAAATGAGTATGTGATGGGAAGAAAGGCATAATGTTCAACCGATACAGGCTGGTCTTCAGTGTCATTTACAAATTTTGCTGAGACATTATTCCACTTGCTATGTGAAGACAAACAGAAATAAACACAGAATCACGGAATCACTAAGTTGTCAAAGACCCACCAGATTGAGTCCAACCATTCCTATCATGACTAAACAAATTTGTATTTTAGCTGAGTTTGCAAAAGAAATGGACAACCACCACAGTTAGAGAGGAATCAGAACTGAGAGTCTTTGAGTTCTATAGCTGAACTGTTTTGCCTATTTGAAGACTGAAAAGTTACAGAAAAAGTAAAAATCTGATAAATTCTAGCATATGCCATTTACTCATAAGCATATTCAACAAATTGTCTTGACAAAAATATATTCCTGCATACTTATTTAGATTTATAAATCCAAGTGTTAAAAGCAAACTCATGATGGCAGTATTGAAAAGACTAAACTTTCACTTTAAAGATCTAATGCAAATGACAACAGAATCTCCAACAAGATTTGGAACCACTTAGCAGTAAAAATATTCACTTCATCAATAATCAGCTCACTCCCTCTGCTGAAAGTAGTGGTGTAAGTGGTGCTTAAAAGTAGGAAAGTAATAAAATACAGATAACAGTTGAAAGCATGTAAAATGAGAAGTCTAAAGAGTGACATTTATTCTTGGATCATTTCAGATGAGATCTGATGGGACATTACCCACACTTAATTTATTTCACTAAAAACACTCAGTAATTTTTTTTCAGTTCTGCAAGATAGGTGGACATGAAGCACTTCACTGTATAACGTGCTTTGTGATCTGTCTTTCACTAATAATTCACCTTGTGTCTACCATTTCCCATTCCACACTGACAATATGATTTGGAGAGGCTGTGTTTTGTGAAACTTGCTACCAATCATTTTAATAAAATTGCAGTAACTTGAAATTAGAATGTAAGGTGAATGTTGACAATTTCTGGAAAATTCAGCATCTGGTACTGGGAATATCCTTTCACAGAAAAATTCTTTGAAGAGCTAAATTGCCATAAAAAGGTAAAAAGAATCTAAGAAACCAAACAAATCACATTCATAATTGTCTTAAGTCAAGCAGTTGAAACTCTAAGATGTTATTCCATACTGAAACTGTATGTATACCTGGATTTCACTGAACAGAAGAAACTTGGATATAAAGCAAAATTCTACTTGAAATACACTAAGCAATCTTCTCGTCAAAAGATGCTTCTGTGGCAACAAAACCTTTCATTATTGGACTACATTAATTTCTTAATGCAATACTAAAATCCTTCTAATCTTCTGTAGCTCTCCACAGTGAAGCAGTCCAGGGTTTGACTCTACCATACTCTAGAATGATGAAATTTTTTATAGAAAGAAAGAATATTTAAGTCTGGCAACGGCCATTTATTTAAAATGTTCCAGAAAAATAAATTAATAAACTACTAAATGCATTAACAAACAACAATACATCAACCATATTTGCAATAAACAAGGTTTTTAAGAGGTATCATGACTAATAAAAAAGTGGGAGAATGACCACTTCTTTGTAAATTGATTACCTGAGTCACATCATAGATGATAATATGTAAAATATGTAAATGACTTAGCAGAAAGGTAGAAGATTTTAATGTATTTATCTTGGCTGCATTAAAGATTGAAAACTAGAGCTAGCAATGCTGACTTTATGACCAAGTTGTCCATGGACATAAATCTAACCAGGATTAAATTAATGCTATTTTCCTAGGTGATACTAAGTTGTATCTCTCCAAAGGTCTTACGAATAAATAAACAACCTAAATTATGCAAAGAATAACTTACTTTTTGTTTAAAGATACTGACCAAGTTTGTGGGGTTTTTTCCTGATTGCTAAACTAAAAGCTATTTAAACGAACATATTTTAAAATAAACACCTTGACTTAAAACATTTTTCATAAAATGTTTTAATAGAGAAATCCCTGGATTTTAAGAACATTTCTGACCCTCTGGTGAAGAAAGGAATGGAAAATATTCATGAGGGGCAACAGGGAAAAAAAAAGGACAAAATGCTGTCATTACATTTCTGACTGATTTCTACTGTTTTTGAAGAAAAAAAACTAAATGAGAAAGAAAATGTGGTGAGATATTCAATTTCTTCAGTAGTATTGGCCTCACCCAAAATAGGAAGCTTACAGTCACTGAGGAAAGCTACCAAAAGATAATTCTTTTGCTCAGGTTAGCTCTGGCTTGCTAACAACAAAGACAAAAAGAATTATCTAGTTTTATGTTGGATTTAAATAGGCTACTGTATACAGCTTCACTGGAAAGGAATGTAATTCTTTGCCCTTTTTGGTCTTATTAGAATAATATTTTAAATGAAAATATTTGATCCAGAATTTACCTAACAGAGCGTTCTGCTTAGGCAGACATACTCATCATAAAAAGATCTGAAAATAGAGCAAGAAGTCATCTGCAGGAAGAATCTGCTATACTGGCATAGAACATAATAACTAGGAACCACTTAGAGAGCACAGAGAGAAAAAAAACACTCAAAAATTTATAACATGCTACAAACTTACTGATTTTTATTATGGTTCACATGTCTAGCCAGGTGCCCTAAATATAGCTGTTGTTAGATTATGGCAAAAGACACTTAAAAGAAATAAAACCCTGTAGAAAATTTCCAGTCAGCTGATTAATAAGTCCATTTAATTTTATAACCCTTACAAATTATTTGAAAAGATCAAAATTGGCAGACTTTCAGTCTCTACTGCACATCTTTATATGATTATTTCTAACTTACAACAGTGTTTTAGGTAAGCAAACATAAAACATATAGTTGTAGAAAAAAATCACAAAATTAACCCAACTACACATTTTGAAATACTCCTAAACAGGGGGTGGGGAAGTAGGGGAAAAAAACCTCATAAACAGTTTGAAAAAGACATTGACAGTCTTTCTTAAACTCTCCACTAGGTAATACATCATCAATAGGTGTGAGGCCTAAAATTGTTGAAAGTGAATAAAATTTGACCCACCATCTGTTTTTCTCAAAACCAGACAATTAGTGATTTAATTGACTTGGCAGACTATATATTACAGTACATATGTTGCACTAGATGAAGTGATTTGTTTCTACAAAGTTGTAGAAAAGGAGCCTTGAAGCTTTCAGGTTACTCTTATTTCTTAGTGGCTGCATTTAAGGGACATTTTTTATTTTGACAAAAACAATGCCTAGGGCTTAAATTCTTCCATGTGCAGCTTTTAGTCTTTTTAAATGCAGTGCTGAAGTAGGAATAAATGCACCATACCGCTATGCCAAATGTTATTTATTACTTATTACACTGTGACCGTGCTTTCTTGTTATGAAGCCTGTGGCTGGACTGTCAGATTTCAGGTGTCCTTTGAGTTGATATAAAAAGTTAACAGTAGGAGATGGCCATGTTAACAGAATACACAATAACTTCCTAGTATTCAAGTATAAGACATTTTGCTGCTTATATATATACACTAATACAATGTATATTTCCAGAATTATTTTCCATATAATATATCTGTTTCTTCCTATACATTTACATGGTTAGGTATATGGGGACTGGGAGTGTAGGTGAAAAATAAGCAATTTGAAGCAAAAATATCAGCAAAGTTGGATTTAATAAACAAGTTGCAACACAGTGTTTTTAGAGAATCATAGTGGTCAATGTTTTTTATTGTTGTATATGTAGGTATTTTATACTTAAGTACGATCTACAAATGTCATACAGAAAGTAACCATAACACTTAAGCTATAGCTTTTTATTACTTTTAATAGTGAAGTTTATTTTAAGATTAATACTGGTACAATGTGTATAACCTACAGGTATTAGTTTTAAATCTGTTTTAAGCAACTGCAAGATAGCTCTCCAAAAACAATGCATGGCTGTAGGTAATAATTAATAACTTTGTGATAGCCACTGGGACTCACCAACAAGAAAGGGACTGCATTCAGCAGTGTGAACTATGCAGTCCATTTTTGCCACTGACAATGAAGGTCATCACCGTCTATTTATGCTGCTGTCTTAAAAGTTTAACTGTTTAAATAACACACTGGCTTTCAAATAGTCAAGCACAATTTGAATGACTACAGAGTGTCCACTCGTGTTAGTCAGAACCTCAATATATGGGACTGTCACAAAATCTAAGCTCAGACAGAGTAACAGTTGCTCCATTACCAAACAATTACTCTCGTGGCCCAAACCAGCTAAAAGCAGCTCTGGCCAAGGCACACCTAGCAATAGACTGAGTCCTGACATGGCAGGTCATACAATGCCTGTGACTGTTTACTGTTAGTGGGGTAGAAATCATATTTGCTGGGCTACACAAGAGGCCTAAAAGAGGACTTTAAATATTTTCATAGAAATGGGATCCAGAACCCAGAATTCTCTCCAGGCTATTGCTTAGGTGATGCCAATAAATAGACTATTCATATATCAATAAAGTTGTGTAATTTATGAGTATGTGAATTAGTTAAATGGAAAAAACATTGATGTTAGGTCCATTCTTTTTTCACTCTGAGGGCATAACAAAAAAAATAAATATTTTACTTTATGAGTTATGTATAAGGAAAAGGCTAGAGAAGTAGCAAAGGTCACTATAATTAGAGAAAGAAATTACTGTTTTTGTAGACTAGGCCTACATTAAATGATACATAAAATAGAAGCATTAACAATGAGGACTTTCAAAAGGAATTTCAAACTACCTGCTTTTAGCTGGTTTGGGCCACAACAGTTATTGTTTTGTAATGGAGTGACCATTATTCACTCTGTTTGAGCTTAAGTCTTGTGACAGTCCCATGTATTAAGGCTCTAACACAGGTAGATACTGCATAATCATTTAAAAAGCCCTTGGTGTCCATGGGAATGGGGGAGGCTATACTGCAAATTCAAAACAGTAACAAGTAACAAGAAAAAAAAGAAACCAAACAAACCCATGCTGTTTGAAGTGAGACAGGCTGAGAAAGTTGGGGCTGTTCAGCCTGAAGAAGAGAAGTCTGCGAGGAGACCTTACAGTGACCTTCCAATACCTGAAGGGGGCCTACAAGAAAGCTGGGGAGGGACTTTTTCACAAAGGCTTGTAGAAATGGGACTAGGGGCAATGAGTATAAACCGGAGAGGGGCAAATTTAGACTAGATGTACAGAGGAATTTCTTCATGATGAGAGTGGTGAGGCACTGGCACAGGCTTCCCAGGGAAGTTGTAGATGTCCCGTCCCTGGAGGTGTTCAAAGCCAGGTTTGATGAGGCCTCAGGCAGCCTGATCTAGTGGGATGTACTTGTTCATTGCAGGGGAGTTGGGCCTAGATGTTCTTTAAGGTCCCTTCCAATTTAAACCCTTCTATATGCAAGAAAACTGCCTAAGAAGACACAAAGGAGATGGAAACCCCACTGTTAACATCATACTTTCCCAAGCATTGACCTCAGGAGGCTGACAAATTGTAGCACATTCCTCCCCACTCCACTGAGCTTGAGGAAGGCAGATGTTAATGGTAAGCCACAGAGAGATACTTTGAGCATAACTCCAGGGGGTAGAAGTAGATACTAGGGTGGTTATGCACAATCTTATTCATTTTGTTAATAAGGTTTCCCTGTGTTATTTAGACAACCTGAATGATAGACTTAAAATATCAATTGGCCAAAACAGAAATTCTTAGTTCTTTTTATACTGTGTTCCTTTTTGCTTTTAACTAGACCGAACAACAGGTTCCACTGAAGTGAGTTGCTCTCACATCACCTCCTTTGTCTATGTCTGAATGGCACAGAACTCACCATTGAAGTTTCTTCAGATCAACTCTCTGGAATGCCTCCTCAAGGTTGAAGAATTTCAAACCTCATTTTTTGGACTTAAAGAATATTTTAGGGATCAGGTGTTCAAAATTTCACCTAGTATAAATTTTTGAAGTTCTTACTTTAGATCTTGAATGAGTTTACTTTCTATCCCTGACTATTTCCAAGAATCCAATTCAGTTTTAAATAACATCGTCAATAGATATTCTAATTTTCATTTATTATTAAATGCCTACTAAAGTTTACTTTCTAGGGTTTATCCTGTTTGGGTTATGAATTCATTTATTAAATATCCTCTAATTAATGCCATCAGGTTAGTTTCTGCATTTGCTCAGTAATGTACATTAATACTCATAGAAAATTGTCATAGCATCTCTTTAATTATCATTTAATAAAGCTATTGGTTATTGTACATATTTAGTAAAGTTCATTTTCTTCTCAAATTGGCCTCTGTAACAATCCAAGCAGTTCAAGAGAAAATTATTAAGTGATTAACAAAAGCAATAATTAAAAGTACTTAGTTTGCAGGCATGTACTCACACCTCTATATTTTCTTAAGTAATTTAAAATGCAGACTAAATTGATATTCTATTCTGTGATTTCATTAGAAGGTTTCTTCCATCTTTTTTAATCAATTAAAAAACAACCCTAAACTACTAATGTCTTCAGTTCCATTTAAAAAGAAAAAAAGTGTAATTTGCAGAAATTAAAACAATGACCTTAATTGCCTTTCTGTTACATTGAGATTTCTTGAAACAATTTAAAATTTCCAAGACACCTCAATGTCTAATGCTTTTCTGTGAAGTCCCAGTTATAAATATTTCAAAATATGTTCTCCAGACTCAGCTTAGCTGAGAAGACAGCTGTGGCCTTCCTTCATTAACTGTGTCCATCACCTTTCAGTAAGCATGTTTATAGCATTCACCATAGAATCAGCAGATTATTGCAATTGTACATTCATGATACAGTTTTACCTTCATGTAGGTAAAATTCCAGGTACTAGCTCTGAAGTTCTCACTCTATCTACAAACTAGGCAAAACAACACATTGTTCAGTCTGCCAAATAAGTGAACTGAGACATTTAGTCGAAAATGTATATACATGTAATGCTTCTAGATTATTCAGCTGAAAAATATCTCTCCCACTCTGTGCACTGTTTTTTTTTTAAATATTGAAAGATGTTCAGGCTTGAGGGAATCTAGTTTCTTATCACATGATAAAGGAAAAAATGAGTACTCTGGTTCATACAGACCATAATGGAACAGGTATCTTCCTAGTAGTACTCAATGTGTCCAGACTAAACCACAGAAAATTGTCTCCAAGAGACACTGTATATATATATAATGTCATATGACAAGCAAATTAGAATCAGAAGAAATTTAAAATAATTTGCATATTAATTACATAATCAAAAGGATAAATGTGCAAATTTCCAGCTCAAAATCCTCATTTTTCCTGCTAGAAACCCCACAACTTTTGTTTCCCAGATTATTTTCTGCTGTAGATGTTTTGTGAAACAAAGTTACAGGTGAAATAAAGAAGGAATTTTTCATAGAGATGATAGGGAGGAGTATGAGGACTTATTTACTCTTCCATTAATATTTTTCCCCACATTCACAGGTTTGTTCAGCTTTGTAGGGACCTTTGGAGATCTTCTAGTCCAATCCCCCTGCTCAAGCAGGAGCACCTACAGCAGGTTGCCCAGGATCATGTTTGGTCATGTTTTGAATGATCTTCGAAGATGGTTACCCTGCACTGTCTCTGGACAACCTGTTCCAGTGTTTGACCACCCTCACAGTACAAAAAAGTGCTTTCTTCTATCTAGATGGAATTTCCTATGTTTTAATGTGTGGCAATTGCTGCTGTTTGGTACTACCAAGAAGAGTATGATTCCCTCTTCTTCGTTCATTCCTATTAGGTATTTGTACACATTGATAAAGTCCCCCTATGCTGCCTTCTCTCCTGGCTGAACAGCTCCAGTGATCTCATCCTCTTCTCATGTGAAATCTGCTTCAGCCCTTTAAACATCTTTATGACCCTGTGATTTGCTCCAAGAAGGCTGCAAATTTCCATACTTCGTAGCCTAGAGCTGGCCACAGTAGTCCAGAGGTGAGTAAAAGCAAGTTACAGAATTCCTTCCTGCAGAAGATGTAAAATTTCAAAAACCTTATAATATTCCTCAAGATGTGAATAGGCAGAGAAAGCTTCAATTGCTTTTGTATATCTAAGTAAATAGAGAGGTATTATTCTTGTGGATATATCTCCTTAATTATTTTAATCTTTAATTATTTTAATTATTTTATTCTTATATTTATTATTTTAAAAAGTTATAATTCATCAGTTTGTTCCCTAGTTCTCACAAGTAGCCTGCCTATTTAAATGTCATAATTAACATGAAAATACTTTTAAAAATTATTCTGTCAGGTAACATCAAGTTCTGAATTTGTCATTTTCTTAATCTATTAATGACAGTTTCTAAATCCACAAGCTTGCATTTGAACTTCAGAGATTTGAACAAAAATATTTAATTCTGAATATTCATTATCTTTTTAGAGTGAAGAGGATCAAATATTTCCACAAAAGCATTGAATTTCACAGCACATTTTCTGGAAAATCACGAAGTTCACCTAGTCATATCTGCTTGGAATTTCCTAGTGTTTCTTAGCTGCCCCCTTTCTCAGGTATGCAATTAAACAATCATTTTAAACCACCCCCACAACAAATTAAAACCATAACAACAATTAATGGTTTGAAAGGAGGTTGTGGAGAGGAGGGAGCTGCGCTCTTCTCCCAAGTGACAGGGGACAGGACAAGAGGGAATGGCCTCAAGCTCCGCCAGCGGAGGTTCAGGCTAGACATTAGGAAAAAAAATTTCACAGAAAGGGTCATTGGGCACTGGAACAGGCTGCCCAGGGAGGTGGTTGAGTCACCTTTCCTGGAGGCTTTTAAAGGATGGGTGGATGAGGTGCTGAGGGGCATGGTTTAGTGATTGAGAGGAATGGTTGGACTCGATGATCCAGTGGGTCTTTTCCAACCTGGTGATTCTATGATTCTAAGATTCTATGAAAAATAGTTACTCCATGAGAAAGAAGAACGGAAATTTCTTATTTGCCTCATTGTTTCTTCAGGTGCTGTAAAGCAATAGTAGAAAAGTAACTTCTCAACCTATGGTCACAGAAAAAGAGCTTGGGCTGGGGCCTCCTTAGACATATGACTCAAATTGTGGGTAGAACAGCTTATGAATATCTGACTTTTTTCTTAAGGTCATCTTAGTACTGTAGGACAGAGAGGCAGACAGGCTGTCTGTTTTCAGAGTTCCAAGAGGCATCTGAAAAATAGATATGTAAACCTGAAAGGTAACAAGACTGTATAAATTACAATCAAGAATAGATTCATCTGACTAAAAGAATGTCCTGTATTACAAGGCTATCAAGGCTTTCTGGAGAGGAACGTCAGCAGACATGGGAGAAAACCAGTTTACATAAAGTATTTGCACTTCCAAAGGGCTTTTGAGGAACTGCAAATGGAAGGTACCTAAAGAGACTGTGATTTCTGTCATAAAAGATAGGCTTTTAATGGATATTTGCTTAAAATATAGTACACTGATGGTAAAAGACTTTCCAGAGGAAAGAAGTCACCAATAGACTTCTTCAGTATCTAACCTGTTTGAGAATGTATTTGTAGATATGCTGGAAAACAAGGCAAGCAGTAAGATGACAAACCTTGCTGATGATGCTATCTTACAAAGAGCAGCAAAAAGAATAGCCACCTGTGAGGAAATAAAGGTAGGTCCTGCAAAACTGGGAAACAGTAAAATGGTAGATTAAATACACCATTATCTACTACAAAATGAATGAAAAGACATCAGACAAAGCCAGTAAAAGTACAGTGAAGAAAGTGAAATACTTCTTCATTGGAACATCCTTGCCATAAGATATTCACAAATCTAAAAGTGTGTATTGGCTACAGAGGAAAAAGAGACAAAGTCATGCATGAAAAAAAAACGTCAATAATTCCTGGATTCAGGAAATCTCTGTGCCATTAACTGATAGGATATAAGAAAGCATTCTGATGAAATATCACTACACTGTTGCTTGCTCTCTTTTCCTTCTGTGACAATAAGCTAAATGGACCTTTCTTATGAATCTTTACAGCTGTTCTCACATTCTTATAATCTACAGGTTAGAGACTGGAACTATTATACCTTTTATTTAATAAAATATTTAGATAATATTGACAGAGTAGGATCATAAAACACTTTCAGTGAGTTTGGCCAAAAAAGCAGGTAAAAACAAAAAGAGTAAAATACGGCACTGATTTTCATCTTGTTGGTAAATTAGCAAGGAAGATGCCCCAGGTTTCTGTAGTGGATGCCCTTTTGCTTAGTATGTTCAAGGCAGATCTGAAATAGGAATGAACTTCAATTATTGAAGAATGTCTTTATGAATTTTGATGGCACAAGGCATGCACACCTCCATTACCTCTGCAGATAATTGAGTCTCAGGATGCACAGAAGCAGATATCTAGTCATTGAAACATTTTAGTGGGCATTTATTTTAGCTATTAGCAAGTACTGCTATGGAAAGAGTACATTATCAAATAATTAACTCTGGCTTAAGCAAGTCTGTAAAGTGAAACAACACAAGTATCCATACTGTCTATAAGAATTTCATTGTGTTTTGGTAGTTTTGCTTTGGACAAACTTTATTAGGTCTTGATAAACACTCAACTGAAGCTGGGGCACGTGAGGAATGTTATTGCTAAGGCTATGCAATGCATCTTATGTTTTACCTCAAAGGAATGTATTTTTTGCCTTCCAAGATTGCTCTGTGATGAAAAATGAAGAAGAGGACAGAAATGATCAAAACATACAGTTCAAAGATCACACTGCTGGATCTAATCTAAAATGCTAATATAGCTGCATCTTTTATGTAAACAAAAATTTTTAATAACTAAACACATAATAGATATAGAAATAGATACAGTATCAGCCCTAGTTAGGTGTTTGAGTCCATAATGGAAATGGTGAGGTGGAAGCATTATAGCAATATAATTTGATCTAGTCCATCAAAGAGAAATACAACCAAGTTGGGCACGTATTCTTAATAATTCATTTAGTTACTCAAACTAAAATGTCCACTAACTCTGACTCCCTAAAATCACAATCCTCTTAAGTGATTTCTCTTAAGAAAAAGTCTTTGCAATTCTTTGGTTCTAGTTAAGAATTCAGTGATGTGTCATAGCCCTGAATATGCTAACTCAATTCTTCATTGGACTTTCACTCAACTTCTAGGTGATAAGTTCCAAAACTTTAATTGAAAAAACATCCCCATGCTTTCCCAAACTGCTGAGTGTTTATTCATCTCTTTTCAGACCCTATCATCATTAACAGAAAGGACTTAAACACAAAGGAAAAAACAAATCAAAACTCAAAAAACACCAAGCCCCCCACCTACCTCCCCCTCTCCTTCTTCCCATTTTATTTAAGTGAACATTGCCTGGTTTCCAGCATCTCTAATGAATTCAACCTCTCAAGGATCAAAGCAAAGGCAACTGATGTAAAAAAATTCCCACACTCTAGACTGGGAGAAAAAAACCAACAAAACCCCATCACCACACAGTGACTATCCATTCAATGCTTCAGGCACTCAAACACTATTTAGTGTGCCAGCATAAAGTACCAGTGTAGGGTAGAGGAGAAATACAGACTCAATATTTAGGCATGCAGTCACAAAGTTGATTATACAGAGATTAGATTGTCAAGGTACACCCATTCTGTCCCCTTCTACCTATTCATATTCAATTTATTCTTGCAGAACATTAACTTCTAAGAATAAATGTAACTCATGAATAAAACAAGACTTAGTGGTACATTGTAAGACACTAAAACACAATCCTTTGCCTTCTATACCTAAAATTGTTCAAGAAAAATTAATTTTACCTGTAAATAAAAGAAATGACTACTTGAGCTGTGCAAAATATTTCAAGTTCAGATCTAAAAGGCTTGTTTTGGCAGTCAGCTATGGTTCAAATTTTGCTATAGTAACAAATCCTTAATCTTCTTTATACTAATTATTTTGCTGGAATGTAGAAATCCTGAATCTTTGGTCTTAATAACTACAACACAATAAGTAAGATCTTTCTCTCTTAGTCAACTAGATATGAATATCAAGAACGCACAAGATTACTCATGCCCCACTATACAGGTTAGTATACAAGAACAGCCAAAGGAAAGTTATGGACAGAAAAAACCAGCAAGCTACATTGTGCAGGTTTACTCTCAATACGCCTTCTATCTCTACCTGCCCATCCTCAACAACATAAGCTCAATTTCTAAATACACATGGTTCTTCATTTAACTTTTGCTTTTTATCTCACTCCTGTTGATGAATAATCATACTTTCTATTAGTTCCTTTTGTTGTTAGGCAAGAACCACACAACTTTTTTCTTCGTTTTTTTTCTTTTTTTTTCTTTTTACAAAAATACATGTGGCTATGTTAAATCTACTATAAGAATATTAAATATAACTAATCTAGATATGAAAGTGCACATACATATATACAGACGTATATGTGTTATGTTGTTTCTGCTGTTCATGCTGTATGAAAACTATGTTCTCCCAGAAGCATCAAATATCAACAGGTGGTTTATGTTATGGACTATAGAACTCTAGTATTTTAAGATCTAAAAACCCAAAATTATTATTTCAGTTTTTCTTTGTCTTGGCCCAAAACTCCTAAGTAATTCAAATTCTTTGTTTGCAGTGTTTTTTTTTCCTGTTTTGTTAGGTATGATTAATTTTCAAAAGAATGTATGACATAATCATTTTGTTTACACATTTAGATTTAAATAATCACATAATTATTTCTTTTTAATATTCTTAAATCTGAAATAACAGAGAGTAAATGTAAAACTATGTGCTAATAATTAGCATCTGTAAGCACACACCAAAGAAAAATTGTGCAGTTTCATGTGACTTAAGACCTTTAAAGAGAAGAATTGTTTTTTATTTTATTAACTCAGCTTGCATATTAGTTTTTTAAAAACCGATAGACTTGGAAACAAATTGCATCCCCTAGTATGAAAGAAAAATGTTTTATAGTATTTGCTTAATTTTTGGTATATCATTAAATTTACTTCCAATAAGGTATTGTTACCTTTGTAGTTAACCTTGAAACCAATTGACCCCACACTTTCATCTGTTTGAAGGTGCAACCACATCTGATTACTCATGCTCACAATTAAGTCTGGTACAAAGCTTCCAGTTAACCTATAGACAGAAAAAAAAAAAAACCATAAAGCCATTAAGTGTTAAATAAAAAGTTTTGTTGGGTTTTTTTTGGTATATTTTTTAAAGAAATCTAAATATCTTTTAAGTATTTTTTATGATTTTTGTTTTTTAATTCATTGTATTCATCTCACACCAAATCAGTTATCTACTGGCTGGTTATCCAATGCAGCTTTCAAGATTCCAGTGCAGATTTGGCAATAATTGATAAACACAAGAAACTTCTGCTTGTGTTGTGCTGAAATAATTCATATCACTTTGAGGTGCCTTTTTAGAAAAACATGCAGCTTCCCCCATTCTGAACAGTATGTAGCAGCCCTGTGTGCATGACTCAGATACATGTAGGCATATTAAATGGCACTAAAAGCCCATAATGAGGTGCTACATTTAGTCTTTAAATTAGTTATTTCTCTGGTATAAAATTACCCACTTTGGTATACATGCACTACATATTTAAAATTAAATTCTTAAATACTAATACCACTATTAAGGTCCACGTGTTCCCTGCACTCTGACCTCCACTCATTACTTCTACCACAACAATGGAAGCATGAACCTAACAGACTTAGCTGATGTTCATTCCTTCATTAACAAAAATATTGGATGTCACAGCTTTAAAACCTCTTAATGATACAAGATGTTAATTAATTCAAACTTGGTATTTTTTTGTGTTTTAGTTTTTCTGTATTGTTTGCAAAAATTTGCAAGTCAATGCAATCCTAAATGTCCGTTCTGTTTGCTGAATGATATAGTGTGATTTTATTTTATATTGCTCGGTTTTCCCCAAATTTGGTAAGAGTTAATCAGCTAAACCAGAATGGTGGAAAGTATCAAAATATTTTCCATTGTTGTAAAATGGATCACAAGCAGAGGACTGTATAAGACTGAAAACTGTTAGTTTGGTTCTTGAAATACCAACCATGCATTAAAGCTAGCTGAAACTTCAAATGGACTTTTTAAAATATATCTTGCAGTTAATTTTAGTTCTCCCCTCTGGTCTTTTTTAGCTTGCTTCTGTATGAAATACTCTGCTGTGGGAGAAATTCATGTCTATTTCTCACATCTGTGTTCACAGATGGAGCTACTATGAAGACTCTTGCCAGAAATGAACAAATAAATGCCTGACCACAATAATGTACTAACTGCTTATTCCTGAACTAAAGGAAAGTGTCTTCAGTGAGTTCAGTCATTACCAGATTGATAGATTAACAGGTTTCTCCTCAGAAACAGCAATGATGTAACGGCTAACATTTTTGAAAATGTGAATCAACCAATAGGAGAAATCACTTGTTGTTCTTTTTTAAGTGTTTAGGTAATTTTGTACAATATTTGGGAAGAGTTTGGGTCCAGATAGCAATAAGAACCAGAAAAAAACAAATAGCTTCCTTCACATAATGCTAATATAATAATGAAATGAATCCTTTCTTTCCTCCTGGGGTTTATGCAACTTCCTCTACCCTAGATTCTCTACGTAGATTCCTCTCCTGGAAGCAGATTCTTACATCTTCCCATTCAAAAGCTGATCAGTGAACACTGTCAAGAGGAGGAATGGATAGATGGGATTATAATTCTACCTCTTCCTCTAGGACTTCAGAGCTACCCCTTCCACATACTAGAGACATGCTTTATCCCTGACAGAGTACACAGAAGACTAGATTAGACAATAGTCAGAAGACACTCAATAAAAAACACATTGATGGTATTTTGTAATGCATGCAAATTATGAATGCAAATGACTTACACTTGAAGCACAGTTTTAGGATCACCCACTTCCCCTCCATCACCAATCGTCAGCGTGTCATAGCCAATCTCCAGATCAAATTCTTCAAAATTTATCTGAATAACCTAAGAAATAAAGTAAGTTAATAAATTTTAGAAACAAAATAGCACTTGAGAGATGAGTTTGTAAGTAAGCTTTTCAGTGGTGTAAATAAAAGAGATTTCCTAATTAATAACAACATATAACTTTTGCATATTTATCAATAACTTATTATGAATGAATACTACAGGTATGTTTCATGAAATATGAATTATAAAAATATTATGGTATAATCACTTTACTGACCTCCTCAAAGTACAATCCTCTCACTTATTAATGTAGTTGCTATATGTTTAATAACGTTCTGAATAACTGCATTACATTTTGATTAAGATATACCTAAAGGGCAATGCAATTAATTGCACTTCATGCAATACAATTATCTTCAAATAACAAATTAATAGTTGTACTTCACTGAGTAAATGCAGTGGAGGAGAAGAACATAATTTACTCCAACATCTCATACCTGTCTCAAGATTGGCTGGATCAAAGTTGGGTCAAAGGTATAAGTAACTTTCTTATTGCATAAACCTGACTAAAATGCAACTATTAGAAGCATTGACATTTTTAATATCCTATCATTTAAACTGTATGTATATTTAATGCTGAAGGATAAAAGTTTCAGCTCTATTTCTAAGAATACAATGAATTCTTCAATTAGACCAAAATTCAACCTTGTTGATAAGAGTTAATCAGCTAAAACAGAATGGTGGTGTTGTTAGAAAAGAAAGAAACCAAACATATTGTTTCCACCCAGGTATTAATCATGCTATCTCAGTCTGACTATGCATATGAAAATAACAGAAGTTCCTCAAATTTTCATACAGATAAAAATGACAGAATACTTGTGCATAGGAATGTTTACTATTCATGTCTGTAATAAATGGTCTTTAATTACGATAACTAAGAAAAGAGAGTCTTCGTGTTTAAAGCCATGGGTGCCATTCTTATCTCAAGTTTCCCATCAATCAGCACCCCCAAGTCCTTCTTTGAAGGGCAGCTCTCAATCACATCACCCCTTATTCTGTATTGAAATCATGGATTGCCCTGACCCAGGTGTAAGGCCTTGCACTTGGCTTTGTTGAACCTCATGAGATTCACACAGACCCACTTCTCCAGCCTGTCCAGGTGTCTCTGGATGACATCCCGCATTTTTGGTGCAGCAACTGCACCATTCAGCTTGGTGTCATCTGCAGACTTGCTGAGGGTGCACTCAATCTCATTCTCTATATCATTGATGAAAATACTAAATAGTGCTGGTCCCAGTATAGGTCCCTGACGGACACCACTTGTCACAGATCTCCATGTGGACATCAAGCCATTGACCACTTCCGTCTGAATACAACCACCCAACCAGTTTCTTATACACCGTGCTGTCCACCCATCAAATCCATATATCTCCAATTTAGAGAGAAGGATCTTGTCAGGAACTGTGTCAAAGACTTTACAGAGGTCCAGATAGATCACATCGCTAGTTTTCTGGTGTCCACTGTTGTGGTTACCCCACCACAGAAAGCCACTAGGTTGGTCATACAGGACTTGACCCTGGTGAAGCCATGCTGGCTGCCATTAATTAACTCCCCATCCTCCATGCACTTTAGCATAGCTTCTAGGAGGATCTGTTCCATGATCTGCTCAGGTGAAAAGGTGAGGCTAACAGGTTGGTAGTTCCCTTCAAGTAAAGATTTTTTTCCAGTTTCCCGAAGAAAGATATAAGCACCATTAATATCAATGAGACGTGATCCATTGTTTTTATTGGTCCACATAAACAGTGATCATGTTTAAAATGTATTTATGCATTTATGGCCCACATCACAATCTCATTTAAAACTGAAAAATAAAAATGCAGAGGGATCATAACATGTTTTCAAATTCAGTGTACTTCCAGGGAACAATACTATGAATGAAAATATTTCACCAATGATTCCTCTGAACTACAAGATTCTGGATAAAAGGATGATAATATCAAAAACAAGTTCTGGAAGGCAGGCATTAAACAGAAATTTCAAACATGCAGAATTCCAGCTGAGATAGTGTACCACCATAGCTGTGATCTATCATTTCACACATAAGTCAACTAATGATATCAGCTATGTATCTGTATGGCTTCAGTATTTAAAATTAAGCAATATAATAATTACTAATCTCTTCTTCCTCAGAAAGGTCTATGCAGTATTCTCTTAGATCTTGTACCTTTATAGTAGTTTTTGTGATGTATCCACTAGGCAGTAGACTGTTATAATTATCCTGATACAGACTAATCATATTTTGAATTTTATTTCACAGGATATCATAATACATGTCCCTAGACACTGCTGTCAGGAAAAATAAGTCCTTTGATTCTTATTACTCCATATATGTACATATATATATATATATATAAAAAAATTAAAATAAAATATGCTGAGCTGTGCACTCCCTACTCACCAAAATAAACATGAAAGTAGTTAAAAGGAAGGCAATAGTCTTTCAACAGCCTGATCTACTTCAGCTGTTTATAAGGCCAGAAGCAATAAAAAACTTATAATTGCTGAATTAAATTAAATTTTTGAACCCAGAAACAAATAAACAAAAAAAAAAAAGGACAATATTACTAGTGACCATTATCCAAGCTATATATAAAAAAAAAAGTCCTACATGAAAAAAAACATTCTGAAAATCATGATGGTGTACTTTCATCTCTAAAAATTTTGTAAAGACTCTTCCAAAGGAATAAATGGGAGTAGGTACTTCATATCTAACAGCTTTCAGTAGAAGTAACTGCCTTCTGTGCCTTGGAATACATCCTTTAAATGCATCCCTTGGGCAGAACTTAGTCTGCTATCCCACTTAGAAGTAACACAGGAATTTTATTGAATAGTCAATGAGTAATTTCAGAGCTTCCAACAAGTCTTCAGAAATAGAATATGCTTAGGAGAATATGCTTGTGGTTCTAGACAACAATCTTTCCAGACAATTGTTTGATATGACTGTGTGTCTAGTTTCTGATGAAACTACCTCCCCAAAGATTTTTGAAGGACAGCAGTGTTCCAGGTGAAGTACTCAGCTTTTTAAAATTTAAAAACATGCAAAGCAGAATGGTGGGTAACAGAAGCAAGTATATGTGCTTCAGAACTGCTTCTGAAAGAAAAGTGCAAAGATTTAAAATTACATGTATTTCCATATGAACATCTGTCATCCTAAAGTTTCCAATGCAAATGTGACTCTAAAAATATTTTCAGATGTATAGTAATGTTTTCACTTCATAAAATTTGATTTTTTACTACTAAAATAGTAGTAAACCAAAAAAGTTTCTAAAGATAGTATGAATCTTTTCTCCTCAGAAGAGTATTTAAAAATTAAGCTAAAATATAGATTTAACAAGCTATATCTTAGATAATACTAATAGTAAGGAATAAATTTAAATTAAAATACCCTGTCAATAATATAACATTTACATGCTATTTTCCTGCCCATTGCATATCATTTAATGATTTGAAATCTCCAAGAACTGCTGTGTAGCATAATGATAGTTTAATTGGTTCTTTGGTAGTCACTTATTACGTGACCAAAATGCAACCGGAAATGAAACATCCTAAATATTAAGCCCTTTTGTCTTTTCAAGTTTAATTTAATCTTTGAGTATCAGAGAAGATGAAAAAAGGGAGAGAAGGGGAATAAAAAGAGAAAGAAAACTTGGAGATTTACAGACCATTAAATAAAAAAGCAGGTGGTACACAAAGCTGTAAGACAATTCCTGGAGATACTCACTAGCTGAACTGGAAAGTTCCTTCTACATTGTTGAGTACCTTAGTTGGCAATAGTATTCATCATACTTAACTGTAGACATCTACAGCGCAAACATCCATATTTGATGTAAGCTTCTTAAAAACTAGTTGAAATACAAGTCTAGAGTGTAATCTATCACATCAAAAGGTAGATAACACACACTAGATCAACCACAGCTTAGAAGTACCAGTTTCTCTTCCTTGAATGTAAAGTGAGACTAGGCAATTATATATAGATCATTACACTGTGGACATCTCAATTGAAATTAACTCAAATAAATATATTTAAATCGTACCATGATATACTGTAAAACAACCAAAAATCCACACAAACTTGGCAGGTACAGGATCTTCAGGACAACTGTGCTCTTCCGGGAAGCCAGCTGAAGACCAGATGGAGTTATCCCTGTGTTTTATATCAATGATTGCCAGTAATCTCAATCCAACACACAGCAGATGAATCCTGCCTTGCCAAGTCATTGGTAAACACACCATGTAATTTCTTTCATGCAGTTCTTTAAAGGAGTTTTTGTTTCATTCTGGTTTGGCTTTCTTAACTTTAATACTAATGCTAAATGCCACTTAATTTTTCATAGAGGCTAATGCTGCAGTCAGTTATTTATAAAGGCCATTCACAATTATTTACTTTTGGGCCGCAATAGTTGATAACATATGTATAGTTCATCCCTTTAGCAAGAACAAATACTGTTGGAAAGTCTTAAAATGGAAAGATAGCACAATAAAGTAATGGTATGAAAAAGATTATATTTTTATTACTTATATTATAGTTTTCTGTTTACATAGAAGTATAACCTCTATTGTGTTGGTTTGCATTCACAAGAAGACTTTCTGAGATTGATTAATTAGAGGAATACAGTTCAAAAAAGTTAACTTGCAAATTAGGCCTTCTATAAAGAAAGAAAAATAAAAAATAATTACACAATTTAATTCAAATATTGATATAGCATCAGGAAAGAGAAATAAAAGAATGCAAATATATCATTAAGCAAACACACTGGCTTTTGCTTAAGTCAGTGTGTTTATCATGTTTCCAACAATACAAATTATTAAATAACTTTTCTCTTGTGAAACAGAATATTTTGTTACGTGTTTGGGGCTTTTCTACCTCTAAGCAATTAATTCTGACTGGATTTTGCCATATTTTCTCACATCAAATATCTTAACCTTTGCAAAAGCTGTATGTGACACCTTTAAAAATTACCAGTGGTTGCAGATCAAATTATGTTAATCTCACTTGTTTTTATCAAGTTATTAGAAACAAAGATAATGTTTTTATCTATACAGTGAAGGAAATGACTGATTAGTTACTAACTTTAACACGGTGTGGGAACGGCATTTTTGCTTAGAAGAGAACAAGAGAGGGAAAGAATAGACTTGGAAATACTAGCCATCTCTGTAGTCCCAGAACATCTATTATTGATCCACAAATAAAACTGTTTTAGTGGACGTTGTCTTGCAAATAAACATGGTACGAATGACCCAAACATAATACCAGCAGCAAGAAGTCTACCTTGGTGAGGCATATCCCCAAGACATTTATTTTCATCAGTTTTTTTCTGTTAACTTTAGAAAAAAAATACCTATAGACTGCTAAAAATGTCATGTCCACCCTTTGCTCATCAATCAAAAGGAATTCTGTGAATATCTTCCTCCCTGGTAGAAGTGAAACTAGGAAAGGAGAAGAAAATACATCCTGTTTACATCTATGTGTCCTCACTTGCCCTCTGGATTGTTTTCCTGCTGAAGCTATCTGACTACTTCACAGTAATTAAATAATGTACATTTATATCCGATGGTACAACTAATTAAATATTGCTGTTGGATTGATAGGCTTTAGCTTCATAAATTTGCATGGAACCACAGGTTCCTCCATCAAAATAACTTTGTTATTATATATTTGATTATAGAAGAATAGTGTAAGTAGGAAAATTTATTGAATTCCACCATTTATAAGACTGAGTTATAATTTTATTTGAATTATTTATACAGACATATCATTTTATTTAACATCCATGATACCATGGGGCAGCTAATTCTGGAAACTATTTTCAGGAATATTAAAGACAAGAAAAATCATCAAGAGTAGTCAGCATGGCTTCTCCAAGGAGGAGTCATTGTTGACTAACTTTGATAAACCTCTGTGGTGAAATGGCTAGACTGGTCAATGAGTGCAGAGCGGTGGATGTTGTCTTCCTGGACTTCATGCAGATCTTTGACACTGTCACCCATGAGTAAGTCAACAAGCTGTTGGTGTATATACTGGGTGATCAGTGAAGTAGATTGAAAATTGGATGAAAGTCTGGGCCCAGAGGGTGGTGATCAGAAGCACCAAGTCTAGTTCAAGGACAGTAACTGGAGCCAGGCTCTGTTCACTAACAGGACAGGGCCAGAGGTAATAGGCATAAACTGAAACACAAAAGGCCTCATCTGAACATCAGGAAGTATTTTTTTTGCTGTGAGGGTGACTCTCTGGCACAGGTTGCCCAGAGAGGTTGCGGAGTCTCCCTCTTTGGAGGTACTATAAAGCCACCTAGACATGATCCTGGGCAACCATATCTAAGGGGCCCTGCTTGAGCGAGGATGTTGGACAAGAAGTCCCTCCCAACCTCAACCATTCCGTGATTCTGTGAAATTGGAATAAACTAAAAATTAGGCATTTATTAAAAAATGATCATTTACTACCTTCACAGGTAGTGCTTTTCTACAGATAAGCTATTTGGAGAGAAATTAATCTTGTTTAATTTGGCCATTCCTCTTAGGATAAATAATTATTCAGTAAATTGAGATCTGTACCTCTAGTGAAACTAATATCTCTTCATTAACTGAAGAGAGAGTTCTAAACAAAAAGTGTACCTACTATGTCAATTAACCTGTGCTGACTAAGGTTAGATGACACTGATCTACATAGTTTCCCTCTTCCATAGAAATATGCTTCCATGTCTTCTTTACTGCAGCTGTGAAAAAGCTGAGAATGATCGTATTGAGAATAACAAGCTAATTATTTCCTATCAAATCTAGCTAAACACAACTACCTGCCTGAAAAGCATTTGATATAGTAGCATAAGGAATGCTAAAACCACAGAAAATAAAGGTAGATTTTAAAGAAAGATGAAAGAAGATGTTAATGGTTACAGCTTATGGGTTATCAAAACACATTGCTGTGTTAAAAAGAAACGTATATCCATATCTGAAACATGTACATAGCTAACCTATGATCACATTTGCTTTCTTAGGCTGCCAAAATTCAGAATGGATATAAGGCCAGCTGTAAACGAAAAGGAGAAAACAGTTTTGAGACATCTCTAAACATGAATATTCTAACAAAAGTTGAATATCAAGAGAGAAAATGATTACAAATTCACGTTTACAAAAGCCAATAAAACAGGCTCAGTCTGTGGTTGATTTTTGGGGAGAGTTGTGTTCTTTTGGTTTTTTTAAAAAGAAATAGATATTGAACTAGGCATACTATCTTTAAATGGTATATACGTAAGCACTTTATAAATATAAGTACTAATCATAGAACTATAGAACCATAGAAAAATATGGGATGGAAGGGATCTCTAAAGATCATCCAGTCCAACCCTCCCTGCCATAGGCAGGGATATCTTTCTATAAGATCAAGTTTTCAAAGGCCTTTTAGACACTTTAATTGATGAGGCATCCACAACTTCTCTGGGCAACTTTTTCTCACTACGCTCATCACAAAGATCTCTTCCTTACATCCAAACTACATTATATCCTATCCATACCTATAAACCTGTTACCCTTTATTGTCTCACTATAGGCCCTGGTAAAAGGCCTTTCTGTATCTTTCTTATAACTGCATTTATAGAATGAAAGCTCACAATAGGGTACCCCCGGAGACTTCTCATCTCCAAAGTGAATGACCCCAAATCTCTCATTCTTTCTTCACAGGAGAATTATTCAATTCCTCTGATCTCCCACTTGTGTGCCCCTCCTTGGTACTCACTCTATCACATTCATCAACACATGTGGGCTTCCTCACAAAAGCATGTAAATGACTGATAAGGTTTAAGATTACCTCAAGATATAAATATATGTAAGACTAAATTTTAAGATCATAAGATTTAAGAGTAGCTCACAATAAAAATGGATTTCCAAACTTTGAAGCTGTGGCTCATAAAATTATAGTCAGACATCACTTAACTGCTAAAACTTTTAAACTTACAACATAGGTCTTGTTTTGATCTGTATACACATACCAGATGTATCAAGACTATGAGGCAATATATGAGAATATTTGGAATACTTTTTCTTAGCAACATCATTTTTAAAGTGGCAATGCACAGTATCTTCCCTTTGTCTGCTCACACAACTGTTAATATTCCATCCTCCCTACTCTGGTTCCTCCTGCTTAGTCAGTCTAGTCTAGTCTAGTCTAGTCTAGTCCAGTCTAGTCTAGTCTAGTCTAATCTAATCTAATCTAATCTTTCAGATATGTTATATATCTTAGAAAAACATTCTCCGATACTATTTTGAGAAAACTATGGATGAATGTCACTCCCATGTGAGCATAAATTTAAACATCAGTAAAAGCTACAAACATTCTAATCTTTCTTCTAACAGAGGGATTTGTATTTTCTATTAATAGGAGTTTTTTTCCAAGATTATCTGTTATATTTGGAATTAATTTTCTCACTGATAACAATTTAGTTAAGCTTCTGATGTTATTAAAAAGGTGAAATGAATGTCATTAATTACATATTCTCAGTTAATAGTAAATAAAAAAGCTGAGACTAAAACATCATGAAGAGCAAAAGCATATTGCAGTAAAACTCAAATCTAAGAGTATTTATAAAGAAAAAAAATCTTAAACCATTGTATTTAAATTAAGTTTTAATACATAATGTTCTTTGAGTTCCATATTCTAGTTTTTCAGAAACTGTTTTTTGTAGTAAAATCCATCCCTTCATTTTACAGCTTTCCAGGGAGAACCTGTTAGGGAAACCCTGAAACTTTTTATGCACTTTTCCTCCAAATACATTTTTACTTCCACGGATAGTGAGATATTGATGCTCTAGATAGCTTAAAGAAGCACGACTTTCCAAGACCATTAAACAAGTAGTAATAGGTATAAGAAGGAAAAAAATCTACCAATTTAAAAAACATCAATGAAAAAAAATCATGATCATGCTTTCCTCATAAAACTAAGCTCACTTACAGAGTTGAAAAATACCCAATAATCTTGAATAGCAAGACGATTCCAATTATAGGAAGGGACAGAGGACTTGTAATTAACCTGTCCCTGCTTCTGTTCTTCCATTTAGTCGTTAGCCAAAAAGGTTATCCTTGCATGCAGTATAGAAGTTTGCACTTTTTTGTCCCACTGAGGGTAAGCAGTTTGCTCCAAAAGAAAATAGAATTGACCAACTGATTTAAGCTTAAGCTGACAAGTAGCTAAACAACTTGAATGGGACAAAACCACAGGAGTAATATTAACAATTTAAATCTCAGAGAATGTTCCTGCAAGCATCAACTTCATTTCACTTTTTGAATGTGTGTTGGGTTTATATAGCAAGTTTTTTTTGTCAATGGGGGGGAACTGCAAGGTTGGCTTCTGTGAGAAGAGATCAGTATCTACTCCCATGTTAGACAGAGTCAGTTTCAGCTGGCTCCATGATAGAATTGCTACTGGACACAGATGACTAAATTGGCAATACCTGGTGACACCTCTGTGATAACATATTAAGAAAGGGTAAAAAGGCTGTGCAGCAGCTGAGGGAGAGGAGTAAGAAAATGTGAGAGAAACAACTTTGCAGACAAAAAGGTCAGTGAAGAAGAAGTGGGAGGAGGTGCTCCAGACACTGAAGCAGAGATTCCCCTGCAGCCTGTAGAGAATCATAGAATCACTAGGTTGGAAGAGACCCACCAGATCATTGAGTCCAACTATTCCCACCAATCTCTAAACCATGCCCCTAAGCACCTCATCCACCCTCACCTTAAACACCTCCAGGGAAGGTGAGTCAACCACATCCCTGGGCAGACTGTTCCAATGCTTAACCACCCTTTCCATGAAGAATTTTTTCCTTATCTCAAGCCTGAATCTCCCCTGGCGGAGCTTGAGGCCATTCCCTCTCGTCCTGTCCCCTGTCACTTGGGAGAAGAGGTCAGCTTGCTCTTCTCCACAACCTCCCTTCAGGTAGTTGGAGAGAGTAATAAGGTCTCCCCTCAGCCTCCTCTTCTCCAGGCTAAACAACCCCAGCTCTCTCAGCCGCTCCTCATAAGGCCTGTTCTCCAGCCCCTTCACCAGCTTCGTTGCTTTTCCTGGACTCACTCCAGAGCCTCAACAAAGTTCTTGTGGTGAGGGGCCCAGAACTGAGCACAGGATTCAAGGTGCGGTCTCACCAGTGCTGAGTACAGAGGGAGAATAACCTCCCTGGACCTGCTGGTCACACCATTTCTGATACAAGCCAAGATGCCATTGGCCTTCTTGGCCACCTGGGCACACTGCTGGCTCATATTCAGTCGGTTGTCAACCAACACCCCCAGGTCCTTCTCCTCCTGGCAGCTTTCCAGCCAGGCTTCTCCTAGTCTGTAGCACTGCATAGGGCTGTTGTGCCCCAAGTGCAGGACCCGGCATTTGGCCGTGTTAACCCTCAGGCCGTTGGTTTTAGCCCCGTGGTCCAGCCTGTTCAGATCCCTTTGCAGAGCCTCCCGACCCTCCAGCAGATCCACACTTCCACTCAGCTTAGTGTAGTCTCCAAACTTGCTAAGGGAGCACTCGATGCCTTCATCCAGGTCATTGATAAAGACATTGAACAGGGCTGGACCCAGCACTGAGCCCTGGGGAACCCCACTTGTCACTGGCCTCCAGCTGGATTTAACTCCATTTACCACCACTCTCTGGGCCCGGTCATTCAACCAGTTTTCCACCCAGGAGAGTGTGCACCCGTCCAGGCCAGAGGCCGACAGTTTCTGAAGTAGAATGCTATGAGAAACTGTATCAAAGGCTTTACTGAAGTCCAGGAAGACCACATCCACAGCCTTTCCCTTGTTCAAGACCATGGTGTTGCAGGTTGTCTCCCTGTAATCCTTAGAGGTCCACGGTAGAGTAAGTATCTACCCTGCAGCCCATGAAAAACCCCATACCAGAGCAGCTGGACAAGTCCTGAAGGAAACTGTGACCCCATGAAGAGCCCACACTGGAGCAAGATTCTGGCAGAACCTGTGACCTTGTGGGTCTACATCCCATGGGAAGGTCTCATGCCAGAGCAACTCTTGTATAACTTTAGCCTGTGGGTAGGAACAACATTGGAGACATTCATGGAGGGTTGTGTCCTGTAGGAAGGACCCAACACTGGAGCAAGCAAAGTGTGTGAAAAGGAACAAGTAGCACAGACAATACGTCATGGACTGACAGTTCCCACTCCCTGTTCTTCCTGTGCTGCATAGGGGGAGAAGGAAGAAAGGAGTGTTTGGGGTAGGGAGGTGTTTTAGATTTTTTTATTTAACTTTATAATACTCTTACTTGACTGACAATTAAATTAATTTCCCCAAGTTCAGTCTGCTTCATAAATGAGAGTCACTAGTGAAAATCTCCGTATCCTTACCTCAGCCCATGAGATCTTTCATCCTGTTTTCTCCTCCTGTCCTGTTGAAAAGAAGGAGTGAGAGCAGCCTGCTGGGCATGTGGCAGCCAGCCAGGGTTAACCAACCACATAATGGTACCATGAACCTCTAAAGGAATTTTCACTTTATAGAAACAAACAAACTACCAGCAGCCCTATTTACCAGTCACATATCAGAAAAAGGTATATATTGAGGCAAACAATTAAAGATTACTCACAAGAGCAAGACGTGAACTCAGCTGTGGTAGCAGCAAGTCTCTATTCGATATCGATTACTTCCAGTGCAAACACTGGAAAATTCCTATCAAAGTCTCTGGGTCATATGCATATAATTTTAAAAGTTCTAGCTTAGGTGTGCATATATAGTGCTTGGGAAATGTAACTTAGACCAATTTTATGAATTTACAGAAAGCCAAAGAGAACAAAACCTCAGATTTGGTCTCTAATTCTAGCTAAAGCTTTAATCAGAGTTAGAGTTAATACCTGAAATTCAAAATACAACTAGAATCTAAAATTACTGATGGCTGAAATAGAAGTAATAACTTCCATTGCGGTTATTGCAATAGGCACAATCCCCCAGCCTTTCCTTATAGGTAGATCATATTTTCAGAGTGTAAAAGATCTCACCTGTAATCACAGTAATGGCAGTGAAATATTTTGTGAGATAAAATCTACAATAATTGAGAAAATTGGCCTGTCCTCCTTTCAGAATCAAAGCAGTTGTAAAAGTTGTAAAAGTTGTAAAAGTTTAGAGTAAAGTTGTAAGATGGGAGAATAAGTCATTTACCTCTGTGCAATTGCATTACTTTCTTTCTCTCCACATCTCTTACTACACTATTTTTCTCCAACACTTAACACAAAGCGCATGAACATATCTCCTGACTTCATATTCTCTTATTCAAGAACTGATTCTATTCCCTGAAAGCCAAACCTGCCGTATTCCTGTCTTAGAAACAGCTGGATGCCCTTCTATGCTCTTACTTTGCTGAGACAATCTCCCCTTTCTTCAAAACTATTTCTAAGATTTTTATTAAACTGCGGTATATGTCACTCATTTTTTTTTAATAGGATCAAAATGTTCATGAAGAACATTTGTAGCTAATGCTATAAAGAAATTGAATGTGTTCAGAACAGAGCTGAAGTACCTTGACAATTTCTGCTTTCATGCGGATTAAAAGTACATAATCTCCTATTGATAAATGCAGCAACGGCTTTTTTTTTTTAAACTGCATGGATGAAAAACAAGAATACGGTTGAAATATAAAGTTAAGAGTGAGCTTAGCTATGCTGACATCTTCTAATAATTTCATTGACTGTAATACCTGCAATACATATTCACACTAGGCTTAAGAAAATCCAGATTTGAGACATTTGCTCATAAAAAGAGCTGCAGTGTAGTTTGGCCAATAGGCCTGACAAAACCAGACGTCATTAAATGGGTGCTTGAATTCATGCTAAAGCACCCAGCCTTTTTTAGCTTTATGCTGCTAACGTGAATAAATATGGATAGCACCTGGGTTTAGGCCTGACAGGAAGCTTAGGAAATGTTCCCATGGCAGTTTTGACATGGTTAACAAAATAACAAAGTTTGGTGAATTAAATGTAAACACTCAGCTTTTTGCTAAATTTGTTTTGCTTTTTTTTTGGCTTAAATGGCTAAAAACTAGGAAATGAGAAGACGGCATTTTTGCAGGAGGAAAACAACAACATTATGACATATAGAAAGAGGAAGTGAAGAATGGAATTTGAGAATTTAAGAAAAAGAAAAGAATATATTAATATAGGGAAATCAAATGTGAACGATATTTAATTTGAACTCAGTAACAGTCGCAAGTTCTTCTATAACTGAACTTCTGCAGACTCAATCAAAATATCAACTGAAGGGTTTCCCAGATATTTTGAATTTTTTCAGTATTTTCTCAGAAAGTGAAGTACTACAGCAGTTGGAAATAGATCTCATAAATTATCAGTAGGTTTTACCATGACTATAAAATTCAGATTATAGATTTCCTAACAGATATCTGACATCCACAAAAGCCCTAGCAAAAGTAGTAATTCTTTTTAAATAAACCTAAACCTAAAAGCAAAATCAAAGTATCTCCCAAATCTCAGACATAAATCAGTATTTCTTTAAAAATTATTTCAAAATGCAATAGATAAAATGTTAAAAATGTGAATGCTGGCAAATTTTTGAAATGTATATTCTGAAGAATAAATCTATGTAGGTAATAGGAACACTTTTATTTTTGAAATACACTCAAGGTAAATTTTAGAATATGGTAGAGGCAAACAAAAAATAACGTAATTAAGTAAATTTTTTAATAAAATTTCTGCCACATATTAACAGTAGCAAGATCTAGTTTTCTGATCCATCTAAATTTAACAATGAGCTTTAATACTTAATTTCCACTTAAAATTCTGGAAAAGAGCTTTATTTTTTAAAAAAAAGCAACACTTTTTCTTATTTTTCTCCTTCTTAGTGCATGGTGGTGAATGATACGTGGTGTGAATATTGCTCAGATCTGTCAGAAAAGTTGTCATTCTAGCACTGATGTTTTCCACAGGGCTTCTCTCACTGTGGACTGGAAAAAAAATCAGCAAGTATAATTCATTCTACTTGAACTCTGGTTAACTTTATCCCTAATTTAGATTTCACTGATATTTTAGCCTGTTATTAAATTTAAGCTGATATTTTTGCAGCCCATACTTTTGAAGGGCAAAATCAAGAGTCGCAGTTGCAATTTTCTTAACCTGCATGTTCTTTGAGCAAAAAGGAAAATTAACTAGGTTTTAATGTAGCCCATCAAATAGCACTTTTTAATATTGATAGGCAATGAATCACAGGATTTATACCTACCTGACGATTAGCAACTCAGCATTAATTGACTTTCTCTTGACCAAACTAGTTTTAACATGTTTACTATGACAATTATCTAGCAATTACTGCCTAACAGGTCTCATTCACCTCTGTGAATGCTGAAAAAAACCCTAACAAACCTGGGCATTCACTGTCTCACAAACAACAACCAACCATCTTAAGTGAAGATGACCTATTCAAACTTTACCTTTTAACAAATGTAAAGGAAGCAAGTGAAGACAAACACACACACACATACACACACACAAAAATATTTGTTGGTACAGTGCTGGAAAAGTTCTTCTTACTTCATCAGCAATACAGCAAATTTATTTTTTTAAGCTAAAGCAGAGGAATACAGCTAAATAACATACTGTGCACAATACAGAAAATGTCAGTTTATTTAGGTGCTAGCTAAGAAACACTTGAGTTCAGCATTTTCTTATTAGCCAAATATCTAGACCATTTGAAGCACCAGAATATAAGAACACTTATAATGAAGACTTGCCGTATGATTTCACTTCAGTTGTCAAAAAAGTAATTTGCAAATTCATAGTTTACTAATCTACATATGTTTTTCATTTTATTTATTGATTTTTTTCCTATGATATGCATAATAGCAGATAGCTTCCCTTTCCTGTCTGGAATTTTTTCATGTGAAACGTTCGTTCTATGTTTTAAAATAAACAAAAAAAATATAAATCAGAAAACAGCTAAGGAGCAGGTCCAGAATTTGTGTCACTACAAGTAACACAAGATTTTTAAGCTATGGAAGCAATAAAACAAACAAAATGAGGTTGTATCATTCAGACAGCACAATACAGAAAGTCTTGCAATGTTTATAACAGGAAAATGCTTTTGTGATGATAATTGTTTAAGCTCAAGAAATTACATTCAGTGTTTTAGAACATCAAATTGTGATGGTTATCAGCTTTAGCAAAAATTTTTAAATCAATCCACCCAGTATTTACTCTGGTAAGGTGAGATATCATAGGTATTTACTGCATGGAAATTTAAATACACCAGATTTTCTTTTAAAAACCAAGTAGATAAAGCTATTGTGTTTTTTATTGAAGCAGCTTTCACAGAAAACACTCTTATACATTTTCTCTCATGTTGATATTAACTGAATCAGTCTCCCAGTGTGAATAAAAAATAAAAAGAAAAATTTGTTCCTTAACCACATATATATACAGACACACACTCTGTTTTGGTTACATCCATCAGAAATCATTAGCTTCCTTTACATGTGGTTTTCCTACAAATCTCTAAATAAAATAAGTCTGGTCTTGGCTTTTCTTTTCTGCTTTGGATGTTGCAAACTGTTATCTCTCTTTAAGAAGAGCTATTTGTCTATGGATAAATCAACTCTTTGTTATTAGTTCCATGAAGAAAAGATAATAATAAGACCTGAGTAAAAGACTGATCTTGAGAAGGATGCAAGTAACTGTAAAATTCAGCCTGTAACCTGCCTTCTGTGCATACAGTTCATATCTGAGACTGAATAAGATAAATGTAATGCCACAAACATTTATAACAATACTTCCAGCTGTTTATTGGTAAGAAATACTTCTCAAACATCTGATATGATATAGAAACAATAAAAGGAAAAAAAAGTTGTAAATATTTAGGAGAAAAGCATTAGAAAATTGCACTGCTTCTGGGGAGTGGAATGGAATTAAGCCATGAAAACACAAAGATGTTTTAGTATGTTCAAAGTGTAAACATAACATTAGCTGATTCCAGAGTAGCTATAGATAAAAGAGTGGCAAAAATCATATGCTTGATATATATAGAAAATCTGTGGAAACCATGTTAAGACAATCTAGAAGTTGGAAAACCATCCATGAATTTCCTTCACCATAGAGTGTTCAAGAAGACTCATGCATGCAGATATCAATGGTCACAGGGAGTTTCAGCCACCTTAATATCTCCTAGAAGGTAACAAAAGCAGAGCACAAGCCAAAGAGAAGGTTTAAGGAGTGTATTGATGACAACTTTCTAACACAGGTGATCGAAAGCCGACAAAGGGACATGGTCTGCTCGATTTCACGCCTACAAACAAGGGCAAGTTAGTTGGGAATGTAAAGGCTGAAACAGCCTGAGCTGCAGCAGCCGTGGGTTACTGGAGATCAGGGTCCTGAAAGTAGAGAGGCAAGGCAAAAGGCAGGAACACAACCCTGATGTAGGAACAGACCTTGTTCATCATTCTGTTCTGAAGTATCTTACACAGACGGTTCTGGAGAGAACAGTCCACAGACCTGGTTGATTTTCAAGGACTGCTACCTCCAAACTCAATAATTGTTCATCCCAGTCAGGAACTCCTGACTAAACTCAAATGTAAAATGGATGTGTAAGAGAGATGGCATCAGGGTCAGGAGATCCAGGAATATCAAGACACTCCTATGAGCATAGAGAGATATTTCTAGGAATTCCAAAGTTTATCTGGGGTTAAGTCAGACAAGAGACATGAGTGGAACAAGAAGCAAAGGAGGCAGATGATTGCCTGGGACAATATATCTTTCCTTGATACTGTATTGATGTCAAACATTTCTGAAACCAATCAAGGCATATAGACATGGTGGAGATATCAATTGACACCAGAATTAAAAGTTCGCTTCAGGGTCTTTCATCTATTCTTTGCTCCCTTAGAAGATTCTCAAATTCTGAGCTGTTTCATTGCAAATAATACAACAGAAGAAGCTCTGAAATACCATATCAGTAAGTAAGTCTGCATGATTCTCATGGCTGTGGTATAAAATAGTGTAAATATTACCATGCTATAACGAACACCATGATATTATTTGTTGTCGTCATTATAAACAATTCTTAATTGCCAAATATCATCATCCATCACTGATGTTTTTAACTTCAAGGCAAACAACAAAAGGCATACAAGGCAAGCACTACTATGTTCAGAACATGTTAGGCAATGTTAGCATGAATCAAAACTGAACATATTAAAACACTCATTATATAAGCAAAAGACTTTCTACATGTAGATTCCTCAATATATGCTAAAAAGAAGTTGATCTAACCTGTAAAACCATCTCATTATATTTTAACTTCAACAAATTTAAGTTTTTCTAATCATATTTTGTATTTATAGTGAAACAATATAAACATATCTTAATATTGTTTCAAATCACATTGTAAACCTTTTATCTACCCACTATTTTAGACGCATTGTAATTATCTGGGACTCTGCATTTCATTACAAGATCAAAGAGCTAAAATTATGTCCAACCAATAATATACAAATAACAATATTTTCTGGGTAATGCTGAAGCTATTATAAACATATCTATAACAGAAAGGGTAACTCCTTGCACTTCAAACTATCCATAATTAATCAAAGATTTCTCAGAGTCTAGTAATTTCAGCAGTATATCACAGGAGTGCAGGAACAGTCTCCAGCATACCTGTTTTGAAATAAAATATCTTGCTTAATCTAACATTACTCAATTGCATTCTTATTACTGAGATAATGATCTGATGTACCATCCACCAAGAGGTTTTCTTGATAATGGCCTTATTTAAAAGTCATATTTAATTTTAAATAATCTTTTCTTAACTATTATTTTCACTTTTTTAAAACTCCTCAACACCTTTATGGTATTTAAATACAGACTCAAATAATCACAGATCTTTTAAGTTGGAAAAAACCTTTAAGACCATCATTCCAACCATAAACCTAACAACGTCATATTCACCACTAAACCACATCCCTAATAAGTGAGGTGACAGATAAATTTGTAAGTCCACAAGCATTTTTGGAGATATTCAGAGACCATCTAGGCAACTGCCTCTGTGGCCTTTCTTCAGCTAGGTGATCTCCAGCGGTCCATTCCTCAGTTGTTCTGTAATTCTATGAATCACGCTGACAGAGACAAAGCAGTTGTTCACTTCTTAATCTTTTGCACTCAATTGTAAATTCAAAGTACCTTAAGCAGAAACTGGACATTTCTATGCAAAATAATACTGAGGAATATTTTTTTTAATACTCCAGTGAATACTGCATCACCATGTTGAATTAGCAGGGAGGGAAGAGGAAGGCAGCATTAAGACCTTCACAGGACTGTAATCCTTAGCCTTCTTCAAATCATTAACATCCTAAACCTGCAGTCACCTCTTATTTGTAAATAGATGCATATCATTTTGGGAGCTTAAAGTTTTGCTTATACCATTGGTAGAATGTTGAAGGAAATTATTTTATGCAAAATACAAAAAAAGTCTTAGATTGATAATGCATAACAGCCTAATGGTGGTTTTCAAACAATTTAGAGCACTTTTTCAAAGTATAAGAGCTGCATTTAATTTCCTCAAACAATACCGTATTAAATTCTACTTACTGCCATATTTGACAGAATATTCAGTCAGAAATGTTATAGGTACACAGATTTCAGTTTGCTCATTGAAGTTTTTAGTTAACAGAAATAAGAATATGAAGCTTCTTTGGGCCAGAGAAATGAATCTTAATTATGTTTAGTTTTAAACTTCTTGCCCATCTGTGGAACAGAGACTGCATCATCTTTCAGGTACTATTGACACATTTTTTATGATCTATAAATTGGACTAGCAGCCCTTGGAACAAAGATAAAACAAACAAATACCCCTCTGCCCCCACAACACATCTACCATCTTGGTTATGAATATTCTTATTGTGTGATTAAACATCCTAAAGAATTTTCACTGGGTCCTCTGTCTTCCTGATTAGTAAACTTGGGTGTAAAGGAATAGGTCCTCTAAGCCTCTCTGATCATTTAATGGAGTGGATGGTAGGTGTTAATGCAAGACAGAAATTAGAGGCAGAATATACCTCTGTACCAGCAAACTGAGATGTTGGTGGTCCTTTATAAAACATTCCTGAGTGGTAATGCCTATTTTTGTTAGATTATAGACATTGCTGCCAGGTGCCTAGCTCTTTAATTTAAAGACAACTGGTGTCATAACTTAGCTTTATTGCTCTATTTTGTTATATCTGGAATTATCAGAACTCCTAGTACTTTTGGTTTAAAGTGTAGGTATAAAGTATATGAGATTTTAATACAGTGGTTCAGACAATGAAATAAACCACACAGCTTCAGAAGAGTCCTTCATGAAGTGAAAGTGAATTAATGAACTTCAGTGATTTTTCACATGGTCTAAGGCCAAACATGATATAAACAGCCTTATGCACAAAACAGCTTTACTGAATATAGAATGATATTATTAGGCCATGACATTGCTTCATACCATTAGGTAGCAGTATCTTGGAATTCATTTAAAGAATCACACAAAGCTGTGATAGCATCTACCTGATATACAAAAAGCAAAACATTCTCGGGGGGAAAAATTTTTTTTAATGTCAGTCCATATTCATCTAGTATCAGCCATTTCTTAGAAACATCTGCAACACACAAAGTACTCCAGCTGGACTGTAATGGATCCTATTAGTGAAAAATGTCATGATCTACATGTGCTTTTTGTAATTATTTTTTTTTTAAATTAAAGCCAGAATCTTAAACTTACCTTATTAGTATTGATAGCTGTGATGACCCACACACATTGAGCATTGCTGTCATACTGGAATGGAAAATTGGGTGATGTGAAAGTGCCTCCAGGTCCCTGAAGACTGGATCCACAAGTCTTAACTGAAAAAAAAGAAAGTTCACCTGTTAATTCACATAAAAAATACATGTAGCAGATTCATAAACCAAGCTCTAACTTATATTAATCAACAGGCGAAAGATTAAAATACCGTTGACCAAAAAAGAAACACCTCATACTTGATAATAGAATATTTGTATTTTGTTATTTGGAAAATGCAAAATAGATTTTCTTTTTTTGTTCAACCATATAATCTTAAAAAAAAAAAGCATTTGGAGTAAAAAGAGTAACAACAGTAAGGGAAAATGCCTTATGTACTTTTAAAAAAACACTTCAAAAAGTAATTTATGACATTACCTTCACCAATGTCTTGAAAGACAAACTGTATATAGTAGAACACAAAGATCACTTTTATCACTGTACATTTTTTGTGTGTATGTAGTGATGTATGACTTGTCAGCATTTTTTCTCCTGTAACCACTGTACAGCCCATTGTACCAATGACTGAAGCACTGAAAACTTTAAAGGAAACTTGTAAAAGTTAGACTTACACAAAATAGTATTATGTGGTTTTAAGGATTACAAAGGCCATTGGCATAAAAATCAAGGTCTGTATGGTTATTTACAGTAGCATATCTTAAATTAAAAAAAAATTATATACTCATTTACTGTAGTTTGCATCTCACATCGCAAATAACACAAAGGGCATAAGCTGTGTCCTTTCTGCTCATGAATGACCAGTAATTCACAGTCTGATGAAGTTAATAAATGTTTTATGTCTAGTTCCTTGATATTCAGATCTTTGCTGAATGTATCATTGTTTAACTTTTGCTTTATGAACCTGCAGAACTGACAAGAAACTTCAGCTAAATATGAGCTTATCCTATTTCTCCACTGATTATTATGACACCACAAATAAACTGCATAAGGTCTGTATTTTGACAGATCATCTTGCTTAATTAAATAAATACATTCACACTAGGATAGGTGAAATTATCATGCAATTACACTGCACTTTCACAAAGTGCATTTATTTGATCAAAAGCGAACATAGGAATGTACAGTTGCTGCTGGATGAAGCAGCAACTTCTCTCCCATTAGCCTCTAGGTAAGAATATCACTATTCCCACCCAATCTGCACCACTTTTACCCCTCAGAGAAGCATACTCCAGTGAAGTGTCTGTTCAAAGCCTCACCAGAAGACTGAAATAAAGGAGAGAGGAGAGAGGTTTGAAGGTGGTGCCTCATTTATGATCAGTAGCTGAAGCCACTGAGGTCATGAGTGAGTAATGCTGAGCACAGCGTTTCATGTAAGTTTTTAATAAGAAACTTATTTTTTTAATAAGAAACTCCTGCATGTCTGTGTATGGCAAGAAAGTCAAGAGGGGTAAACCAGTGAGTGTTCTAGACACAATGTGCGCCTCCATCTGAACGTGAGAGTCAGCCTTTTGGGGCAGAGCTGGAACATAAAGCAAATCCCCTCTGCATGTATGCCACAGTAGAGTTATGAGTTGTGTTTGCTGCCTTTTCTCAGGGTATTCTCATAGAGCAAGTCTAAAAGTAAAACCCATTCCATTCTAAAGTGGAATGGTCCTGATGAAAGCTAAGTCTTTGACTTCTAATTTCTATTATTCATACTCATTTGAAATAAACCTAATAGACTTCTGCTTTCAGTTACATAGTCTGAAATACAGAAGAAAATCACAAATTAAACTGATCGCTTGGTTTTGTAAAGTCTGATTAAGGAGGAAACAAAGAGTGATTAAAGTATGAATCTTCATTCTTTCGAAAATACATATATAAGAAGCTGCAAAGATGAAGCTATTAGCTATACTTATTTACATTTTAGGAAGTCTAATACAGTAACAAAAACTAGTGAAATGTTACGGGTTAATATTGAATTTCTATGCAGTTAAAGATAGAAAATTGTATGCCTTTAAAATTTTAAAGGTTATATATGATGGATTTTACTGTGTTTGTCAAATAACTGATGAATAAAACCCTTTGTTGTTGCTGTTGAACATCAGAGTACTTCCTTTTCAGCAACAACAGTAGGAAAGTAGTGTTCTACTATAATGTAACAATATAATATTTTAACAATCTAATATTTTATGTTCAAGTCCATAATTCTCAATTTACCAATAAAACACAATCAAAACTTGTTCTTATGTGATTTCTTTATCTGTAATTTATATTTGCCTCTGAACCTCAATGCTGTATTGTCTCCTTGATACCTTCCTTTTTGCTTTTATCCCATTACCTGTAGTCTTATATCAATAAGTATCACAAGTTTCCCGTGTCTCTCTGTTTTTTTGTGAAACACATGAAGATTAGTTCTCAATGGCTGCAACCTTTAAAGTGCTACAGAGTAGATACAATACAGTGTACAGTTGCCAAACTAAGATGAATCTTTTTTAGATTCTATTGATTATTAGAAAAATCTCTCAGAGTTATAACAAGTGATTTACGTATTTTTTTGCTTTACATAATGAAAATTATATATAATTTCTATATCTTTTGTGTTAAGACTTTTTTTTAATTCAAGTAGTTGCTCACAAGACTATTAATCTAAGTGTACACTGCTTCTCATGGCTCTGTGTTGATTCTTATAACACTCAAAGAGTAAGTAAAATATATGAAAAAAACCCCAGCTTCCCACGGGATTTTGGTAGCACTGCCTCAGAGAAGAGATTTACACAGCTCTTCTCACGGGCCAGTTTATTTGACATGGGAAGATCTTGCAAAATTGTAAAATATATATATAAATAACCATACATTAACATCACATAACACCTTTTCCAGGACTTCTTGTATTTTATTTTAATGATGTGAGAACCCTGTCATACAGTCTTGATAGTGGTTCATTGCCATCTGAGTAGGTGACTGGTTACTTGATTACAAAACACAATGAAGAACAGAGGTTCCACAGGCATTCAGATCATTCAGATTCGTTCACCATGAACAGACTCTTCTGATATAAGAAGCCTCTTTGAATACAGACATAACTTAGGCCTTAATCTGTCAAAATTCTTTGTTTAATATTTCAAGTCAAGATTATTGAAATACAAGGTAGCTTCAAATCTTTAGTTGAAATCTGAGCTGCTGTGTTTTGAAGAAATTGAAATATTAAAGCTGTGAATATTAGGAAATTAATCATTATTATCATTAAGAAACATATCAGTTTCTTTCCAGCTTACCCTTGTGTCTTTGGAGGTTTCTGTTCTGCCGTTGATTCATTATTATACAGAAGGAATTTACTTTCTTTTTTGGAACTGTTCTAAAGGCATGAATTAGACTGCTATTCCTATGCTGATAATTCATGTGCTTGAAGATAAGTTCTGATTGTGCTTCTGAATATTTTATACAGTATTTGGCAATGCATAAACATAGAAATTCAGATGTAGAATATCTTCAAAAACAAATGTTAAATTTATACTTGCAACTTATGGTCACATACACATATTGAACCCACTTAATTACCTGACTTACTCAATGACAATAGCAACAGTTCAATAAAATAAAAGTATGGGACCAACAAAATTTGACTCTTCGTATTTTTTATAAAATAGGGATTTTCCTACATCACTTTAGAAGCAAATTACAACATATCAATATGTATGATCTACCATTTAGTGTTAATAGGGTTTTTATATTTCTAAGTTACTTTGTTAATTTGAAGAGAAAAATTTAATTTTTCTTACAGTACTAGATATGATTTCATACACATTATAAACAAAGAAAAAAGACCATTAATTCATCTTAAATGTAAAAGATGGAAAAAGCTTCTAAAACTTCACTGTCCTCTAAGCACAGAACAGTTTTGATGGGAGACAGAAACCAGTAGGTTGGTGGAAAGTTTTTACCATTCCAATACTCCATTCTGTTCTTCAGAAATTATTACAAATTTTCCTACTGACTCGTGAGATTCACATGAATTTTACATTTGGGAATGATATGTAGAAATAAAAAGTCTTGATGACTATGACAAATAAGTTAGTTAGGCAAAGATGATACATACAGAGATGCAATTATGAAGCTTGTACAAAGGACAGGCTAGAAACTCTATAGTCATAACTGGTATTGGAGCTAATAATCAGAGGTGAGGAGGTAGAAATATTCCTTATGGAGAGTGATTTCTTTTCTGACCTGTATAATATATTTTGAATGGTTAACACTTAACCTATATGTATTTAAATAAAGAGAAAATCATGTTAGTTAATGGAGATGCAAATCTGATGTATCAGTTTAAAAACTAGTATCAATTTTAAAATTAAAAGTCTCTGACATCAGCAAAGATTTTTCCTTTGTAAAATATGTATCCTTGCCTAACACTCTTAAAATGTCTAAATTCCTGAGGTGACTATTTCCCTTGTAAATATGAAAGACTTTATGAAAGATAGAAACAATGCATACAGGTGCTTTCTAACTGCCAGAGAAAATGTAAAAACCACAAATTTAATGCAAGCCTTTATTGATAAATTATGAATAACAATTATAAATATGGAAATGCATCATATAACCTCTAAAGGAGAATAAAATTTAGTAAAAACAATTAACTATGATCATATATAAAAATTAACAGAGGAAAAACATGAAAGATAACTTTATTTTTGCAATCAAGTTATTTTAGGTTCTTTAGTTGGGTTCAGAGCACAATTAACACACTAAAAGCAATTTTGTTTAAAGGGTAGGAAAAGAAAGAGCTGATTTTGCTAGATCTATGTTAAAAGATTATCATGCAAGAACAAAATTACAAGGATTTTACCCCTAAAAGTCTGCTGCTAGGTAGTGCTTTCTAGAACAATAATGCTGAGACATGTTAAGTTTTAATTAGTATAATATAATACGAAAGGAAGATTTTTTTTGTTAGAATATTATTTTTCTAGAGTAGTTTCTTTTAGGAGCATATTTCCCTTGAGATTTCTGGGAATTTGTTTTAATCTATAGGACAAACTATAGCAAAATTCATTCATTTAGTTCCTCCAAATTGTAAATTTTCCTGCAGTGTGCCCCCTGTACAACAGGCAAAGCTCTACCAGTCTGAAAAGGCATGATTAGCTACTAAGGCACAATGTACTGTTACTTTTCTTAAGAAAAACCTACAATTTGTGAAGAGTTATCCAAAATAAATTGTTGAGATGTAAGCCAGAATAGATTAAATGGCATTCAACTGGTAGAATTTATTCAACACTATGCAAGTGGTTTTCTCTCTGCCACAATTACTTGTATCTTAAATGGTGATGGCACTAATTTCTTCTTGATAACACTATAAAATTCTACTGACTTTATTAGCCATGTTTGAGCCCCAAGATGCACCAACACCTCCTTTAGAAAACAAAACCAAAAAAAGGGCACTTTAAATAATAGACTATATTTGGCTATTTATTCCACTCAGTAGTGACTATTGAATAGCAAAAGAATGTGGACATCATGTAATAATACAAAGTACAGCCGGAGCCCATGATTCATAATGATATTTTGAGATTTCTTATAACGTGATAACATTAACTATCTAGCTCTGTGTTAGTATCTAGTTCTTGCACGGCTTTTTTCAGATCTTTTCAGCTTTTGTAAAAAATGATAACAACTCAGTTCCCATTCCCCTTATGGCCCAGCTATGCAAAGGTGAGTTGGGCAAATAAATCAGGCCTTCTAGACAAAAAGTACCGGAACAGTCCTTAGTAAAACCCTTCTTCCAGTCTGCCTGCAGAAGTCATTAAACTTGATTGACATTTTTTTAAAGTTTTACAACCATCTATGTATAAAAGATACTTCCTCATTGACTCATGGGTTTTTTACATTGACACCTGTATCTTACAGACAAAACTGTTTAAGCTAGATTTTATACATTCCCATTTAGAATATGTTCCTCAAGTGACAGTACAATACCAGAATGATTCAGCAGTTGAATTCAGGACATCATTTTTATGTTTCACCTACCTGAGTTATTACTTAAATCTGTTACTTAGTTTTAGACTGAGATATGACATTTTAGTCAATATTCAGGAAGCAGCAAATAGAAATTTTTTACAAACAAATTTTGTGTTGTTTAAGTTAGCCTCTCACAATATAAGAACTATAAGAACTATAAACTAACAATAAGAACAATAAGAACTATAAACTAACAATAATGTGTTTTTAGTGACTACTGCTTTAAAGTAAATTCAAAATACAGAGGTTTGGGTAGTCCTCTCAAAATTTCCCTGTAAGTAGACATTGCATCTATGCACAATTACTTACTCCAAATGAAAAAGGGATTATTTTTCATGTTGCACCCTATTAGTTAAGATACCAAATGATGTTTAGTTTACTTGAATGTAAGCCTTTCTTCAAAGTTCTTTCACAGTATAATGTAGTGGATTTCTTTAACTTCAGATATCTGCAATTTATAACAGGAATATACGAGGACAACAGACATGTCCATGTTTAAAAGCCTGAAAATAACAATTTTTGGTGAGTTACTTTTATTTAAAATATCTTCTTATGTTTGAAGAGTTCAGTTTTTCTGCAATTATAAGCAATAATATGTTTAGCTTGCTAACAGTGTTTCAGTTATGTTAGTTTTGCATTCATAACAATTTCAAAGCATAGTATGCACTGCAGTTTCAATTATCGACATGACTAAACAAGCATCATAAATAATTAGGAAGTACAGGTTTTTATAATTTAAAATTTAAGCATACACTTTACTTTTCATTCTATGTTTAGAAAAGTGCAAGCCTTCTATACTTCTGTACTGCAGTACAGCTCATTTAATTTTGGTTTTGTTTCTCGAAGATAATGTAAGACAGCATGTATTAAAGTTTATTTCATTTGAACTATACCTATGACTTCAATGTACAACCAGAATATTTTACTTTTGAAAAGGCCAAAATTATCCAAACAAATTGTCATGGCCAATAATCTATAAGTATAATAAGCTATAGGTACAATTTACCTTGAATTTAAGATGTCTGACAGTGTCCTTCAGCATCTTCTTCACAAACTGATAAAGCACATTTGCAACAGGTAAACCACAAGATTTTTTGAAAAGTAGCTATACTGCAGTTTTCAAAGGATGGTGGTTAAAGACCCAAATTTGAAGTGGCAGATAGTTATGAGTAGAGGTCCTCATGGTTGAGTAATGAGTCAAATGTTATTCCATATCTTTAAAACTGATTTGAAGGATGGAATTGAAGGCACACTCACCAAGATTACAGAGAGAGGATATGTAGTTGTATTGGAAGAAAGAGCCACTATAAAGACAGACCTCACTGAGCTGTAAGACTGGGTCAACAAGAACTACCTGAATTTTAGCAAGGATAAATATAAGGTCCTGTATATGAGAGAAAATAAGCCCCATAGGCAGTGCATATGAGGGTTGACTGGGAAGCAGCTCTGCTGAAAGGCCCCTTGGGGCCTTGTTGGATGGCAAGCTGAACAAAACCCAGCAATGTGCCTCAGCAGAAAAGCAGACAAACTGTCCTAGGCTGTAAAAGTAAGAACAGAGACAGGAGATGGAAGAGTGGGACTATTCAGCCCTACGAGTTATCTGTTAGGCAGCGTACAGAATAATATCCATTCATGGCTCCTCCAGGTTGATAGGCACATTGGAAAATTGGAAAAGGTCCAGTGGAAGACCATCAAGAAGACTGGAGAACTTTACAGGTGAAGAAAGATTGAAGGAAATGGGTTTGTTCAACCCAGAGATGGGAATTGTCAAGGTGGAAATTTACCCCAGTCCTTTGTTATCGAAAAGGTAGTTATAGAAAACATAGAGATACTCTTCACAGAGATGCATGGAAACAGAATAAAAGGTGACAGCAGAAATTCTATCTGGATATAAGAAAACAAAAATCTCCCTCATAGGAACTATTATTAAGAGGTCCAGATATACGTCTGCATTTCAGAGAAAAGTGATGCAAAGGTAGATTTTTCAAAAATATTGTATGGGTAAGTAAAGATATTTATAAAGGCAAGATCTAAAGCTCATAATGTACATTCTGCTTGCATATTCATGTTAATCAAACTGATGGTTACAGTCTATCGGTGCAAGTCATGGAGTCCATGAATTCATGGTTGTTTTAAAAATTGCTTAAGTCAGTGAAATGAACTGACCAGAATAGTAAGACAAATAAAAAAAAAAGGTGTTCTATATTTGTCAGAACACAATTCAAATACATACTACCTTTGTTTCTTTTTTTCCTAATAATTCAAGTTACTTTTTGGCCTGCCTATTAATTGGATGATCACGATTTAAATAATTAATCCCACCTCTTCTTCATTTTTCACAGATACAAAGAATTGCTTCAAATTTACTTTTTCTTTCTACAGAATAGATGAACTTTTTGAAAATACCATCTTGCAGAAGTTGTTGCTGAATTGTCAGCAGACTTATAAAAGACAGTATACATAAATGTTTCACAGTCTGAGAAACAAGCAAGCAGAAAGCAGGAGTGGCCAGTGTGAAAATAAAAAGACTAACCGACCAACTGTGAATAGATACATCTGTTTTGTTTCCTGAAACAGGAATGACAGGAAGAGATAAATCAATTGTCAAATAGTTTCAGAAAGTAGATAATTGTCTCTGTTTAAGCAAGCTGGCTTTGTAATAATGGCATTGCCCTGCAGGGCAATACTGCATCTAACAGATTTGGAAACGCCTGTTTAGAACTCTGCACAACTGCAGTATATTAAAGTAACTAATTGTTGGGATTCACATGCCATTTTTGAAAAATTTGTCATTACTGTGAGAGATTTGGTGCATACACAATATAATTTGTAGAAGTGAATGAAAGCAATTGCAAGCCCTACTGTTCAAATAGCAAACAATACATAATAAAAAGCAGTATTTTAAGTGACATTTTAAAGAATAACAGGTGAAACATCTAATATACCACCTGTGCCCTCATTATCTGCAAAGTTACAGTAGTTCACAAGAAAATATTAATTTCTTGCAGAAAATAACATTTATGCATGATAGCCTAATTTGTTTGCCCAAATTGTTTGTACAAAAAATACACAAGTTCAACAAGCAGATGCACACATATTTTAGTAGATACTTTCTTTGTATTACTATATGGCATTTATATTACTTATGCAAAATTCTTTCAATCTGGTGTATGTTCTGGACATGAAATTTAGGGAAGACATAATTATTAGTCTAGAAGAAGGGTTTCTATTCCAGCTTTCATAGAATCATAGAATAACCAGGTTGGAAGAGACCCACCAGATCATCGAGTCCAACCATTCCTATCTTTAGTATATATAGTATTCCTAGCTTTAGCATACCTAAGAGTCTAACTGAAACATCTTGTTAATCAAAAGAACCAAAATTATAGCACAACACGGGTACTTGAATCAGTAATATTAATGTACTACAAAGCATTTTATATCTGACAAACTACAAAATCTATAACATCTATTCAGGTTTTAACCACATCTAAATGTATCAATTCCTATTAACTGTCTTACTATTGGCCCTCTGCTTTTGAAGTTGGAATTTGCTAGTTCTATAAAATCATTGAATATAAAGAAGTGCAACACTGTCCTTTTGATTGTGAATTACTTGTTCTATCAAAGAAAAGAAGAATGGTGCATTGTGGTATTTAGTAAATACAAATTCTGCAGTTTCACATTTAGATGGACTGAAGAATGTGGTTACCTCTTTATAATTAAATATTTTGATGCCTCCGGCTATTAAGAATTCAAAATTTATACAAACATGAAAAGCAATATATTTAACAAACATTTATGCTTAAAGGCCTTGGTCCTCAAAAGCTACTGAGCTGCCTTTCTAAACTCACAAATAGCTATGCATACATCTCAGTACTGCTGACTGTATGTTAAGAAAAATACCTTTTTTTAAAAAAGCAGTATGCAAGTGTGTTTTGGTATTGATAAATGAAATGCTAATTGAAGTATACGCTGCTTCTAAAGAGACGTTTCAATGACTGATTACTGAAATATATTATCAAATACTTAATATATAAAGACAGAAAAATTTGCAATATAGTTACCATTTATGCTACCACTTATGTGGGATATGAAAACTAAGAATCTTTAGAATGTCGTTCTGTTATGGTTATCATACAGGAAATATATAATCCAGCCAAGCAGACACACTTATACGTGCTAATGTGGTTTTTGTTGTTGTTGTTGTTTGTTTTTTTTTCCCCATGCATCAGTCTTGAAATTTGGCTGTCAGAAAAGTTAGAAAACACAGAAAATAGAGACTGGAAGAACTTTGAGAAGATATTTAGCCCACTACCCAGTTCAAGATGAAATTACATGTATTTAATCAGCTGTGCCTTACAAGTTCCTCCAGGAAGTGATCCAGAGACAAGACTAATAGATGCTGTTACACTGTTTAACAGTGCATGTTAACACCCTTATATAAATATACTTGGCTCGTTACATTGGAAGACAGGAGACTACCATCCTAACAGAAGTATCTAATTCAGGATATGTGAATATGCTGAAAAACTCTAGTAGATAAAGCCTTAATAGTTTCACTACAAATGACAGTTTCATTTACATGATTAATTATGCTATGTATGTGTGTGTGTGTTTCTTTAGTAATTTTAGTAATTATATATATATATATATAGTACACAGTAGTAGGACATAAAATGAAATGTCCTTGTAATTTATTAGCAAAAATGAAAATCATTCTTAGAATTTTCCAGCTTTTGTGGATTTCCGCAGTATGCTTTCCAGACACCACCCTCAGATTTTTTTTGCCCTCCTCAACTGTTCAGAAATATCTCACTTTTCTCTCTGGACACTAGAATAAATATCCATAGCTCTGAATTACAAGATGTATCTCCCTTCTCTTTCCCATACACTTTTGTTCTTTGTAAACAAACTACACTCTTCGATATCATACTTCACTCTTATGCCAACTTATTAATACATGTATATGTATCTACCAATATTTTTATTATGTATACTAACATATATATTATATGTGCCTGCACTAATACTTAAATTCCTTCATTCAGGTATTTATCATACCTCTTTCCATAGTATTTGGACATCAGATGTATTCAGTAGAATGACTCTGTTCTTTTCTTCTTCAATTTTTTTCTTGATTTTTTTGCCCCTTGTCCATTTGATCAGGGTTTAAACCACATATATACTTCTTTTTCCAGTCCTTACCAATTCTAAATTCAAGTCTCTCATCTACTTAGCAAATAAGTAATGAAGATGCTTCATGAACTCGCAACTGTATATTGAATCACTGTAATTTTGAAATCCATCTTGGTGAGTCTTACTATTTAGAGTGTGATATATTTTCATCAACTTATTACGAAGTGAACCTCCATGGAAGTTCCAAAGTAAGCTAAAGCACACTGAAATACAGAGAAAGTTCATATTAAATAAGCAACATATGTAGGATCTTTTTTTCCCAAGAAAATTGGAACATTAGGATTAAAACTTCAAGTACTTACAAAATGTTAATTTAACAGGATTAGCTATCAAACAACAGATAAACATGAAATGAACGAATCCCTATAAGGGTAAGAATTCCTCTTTACCTTTACACACAGGTCTATGATCACTCCATGCAGCAAAAACTTCAGCTATCCTCTGACAGGTAATACTTTTTGAACCTTGTAGCACATAATCTTCATCACAGGAGAACTGTACAGTTGCTCCCAAGCTAAAACCAAACAATAACATAAAAATTAGAAAAATATAGAAATTTTTACAAATAGATACCAGTGATTTTTTCCATTCTTTTAGGTATGAAGGTCTTGAAAACAATACAAACATGTAATCCAGTGAATATCACTTTTCGCTCTTAGTAGTAAAGGGTTGCAGGCTATGTATTGGTCTGACTGTGCACAGCGTTCAGCCCTCCACAAGCTTGGGTCAGAGTTGGTTTAACTGATCTGAGCACTATACAAAAAAATAGTAGATATTTATGTTAAGTGAAGCTAGAAAACAATGAGAAACACACATAAGGAAATCACTTAGAAGGGGAGTGAAAAGGTCAACCATAAGAGTAAAGAAAAAAAGCCCCTTAAAAGTTGCATTCCTCCTTTTGAAGACCTCAGGATGCAGAAGACTTGCTGTAAATATCCCTCACCCCTGATTCTTCTTGAGGAAGTCAGGAACTTTTTACTTTAGTACGAAAGGGGCATTGAAAGGGGGAGCACAATACCAGAGAAAAGGATTAGATATTAATCAGAATTCTTTTATTAAGAAAAAATGGTATATTGTTAATATGATTTTCCTTTATTAATTTGGACTAGGAATGCATTATTGTAAATAGACTAGTAATAGCAGGTTTTATACTCTTTAGTAGGTTAACATTTTAATTAGGCTAGCAAAAAACTCTTATTCCATGTAAACGGTGTGTTTTCTTTTGACAGTAACAAGATCCTGAATGTAACAACTATTAGACAATCATTACAAAGTGAATATAAACATATCTTCAATTAACTGGCATATGCTTCTCAATTTAATGGAAGAAAAAAATAATTCTAAGAAAATCTTTCTAGGTATTCAGCTGTGATTATTTATGAAGTTTGCTTCAACAGATTTTGTGCTTTTCCAAATGGAGTTGACATTTGGTGTTTCACCTTGGTAGAGAACACAACAGAATATAAACCCATAAAAACTTGGGTGGGTTATTTGGTTTGGTTTGTTATGGTTTCATGAGGGGAGGATTGGGATAGAAATTCAGTTCAAAAATTAAGAAAACTTCAGTACATGAATGTTTATTACTGACAAAATTATTCCCCTTTTACATCATTATACTTTCAAGTCCTGAATACAATTGTAAATAGTCTACATATCAGGCCTTTCTCTAACACCAGAATCTTACACTACATGATTTCAACTTAATGTTTTCAGAAGGTTGTTCATCACAGTTAAGTTTTTCTATGATCTATTATCTATTATCTATATTCTATTATCTATTATCTTTTCAGTTGCTAAATGATGGTCATTCTGGTATTTTTGGTTTTTTTATTTAAAATCTGGTGTCATTATTTATCCTGGGAAATACTCTTCTCTTCCACTCCAATTAAGAAGGAATAAACCTAAAAGACTAAAATAGAGATGCTATTGAAGAAATACTGAGAAGAACAAAGTAAACTAAACATTAATATTTTTAAAGTCTCGTGTATAGTGATACTACATTTGTAGTGAAGCATATTTTTAAGAGGAATTTTGAGGAGTATCTTTACTTTTATCACCATGATAGCAGGTATTAATAAAATTTTATGGTTTGGTTTTAAAAATATATGATGAAAACTTGCAGAAAAATATCATACAGCATTATTTACCAAACTCCACAGTGACAACGTAAAAATACTTGCATGCACATGACCAAGACTACCACCTTACAATATGAATTACAACAAAACCTAATATTTCGAAAAGGCTTCCAAAAAGAAAATGTCATAAAAGTAGAAAAACACAAATTCCTTTTCCTTGGCCCATGTGAGAAACAGTGTGGCCAGAAGGACCAGGGAAGTGATTGTGTCCCTGTACTCAGCGCTGGTGAGGCTGTATCTTGAAAACTTTACTTCTTCCAGAGAAGAGTAATGAAGCTGGTAAAGGGGCTGGAGAACGAGTCTTATGGGGAGTAGCTGAGGAAACTGAGGTTGTTTAGCCTACAGAAAAGGAGGGTGAGGAAGAGCTTATCACTGTCTACAACTACCTAAAAGGAGGTTGTAGAGAGGTGGATGTTGGTCTCTTCTCCCAAATGTCACATGGTGGGACAAGAGGGAATGGACTCAAGTTGCACCAGGGGAGACTCAGATTAGGCATCAGGAAAAAACTCTTCACTAAAAGGGTTATCTGGCACTGGAAGAGGCTGCCCAGGGAGGTGATTGAGTTGCCATCCCTGGAGGTATTTAAAAGACTGGTAGATGAGTTGCTTAGGGATATGATTTAGTAGTGGACATTTACAGTTGGACTTGATGACCTCAAAGGTCTTTTTCAACCTAGTGATGCTGTGATTCTATGATTCATTATCCTTATTTTTAGATGGCATAATATTAACAAATATTTTCTTTAGGTGTAACAGCTAACACAAGTTACATAGACAGTAGTATTCCCTAGTCTAGGTACAACTAATACAATGGATTTAGTAAGCATAAAGCACTATGGCACAAAGACCTACTCATAACCTAAATAAACATAGATATGCTGATACTCTATGTAAGGGATATCATAGGATCTTAAGCCCTTTTCCCAGCCTTTGCTACATTTTCTAATAAAAATTGGCTTGTGTATCTCTATAAACAAACCATCTATACTGGACAGTTAGAGGCAATTTGATTCCTTGACTTGCATTTGGTCCAAATGGCTTACAGATTAAGCCCCTTCAAAGTGTTTGTAGACTGCACCTGTTTTGCATATCACAGCAAAATTGAAGCATGATATAGCTCTGGAGTTGTTTATTGTTATATACAATATAGACATGCACTGCCAAAAAAGAAAACTCTAAAGGACAGAACAAAAAACCTCAAGGAGTTTTAAAAGCAGAATTTATTCAGCAAACCAGTTTTGTCTATGGATGAAGCCAAAGGCCAGACTGGATTCATTTAGTTCAGTATGCTAAAACTGAGATTCATGAAAAGTGGATAAATTTCAGAATACAGAAAGCATCTATAATTTTCATTCTGATCCTTGTCATATTTCAATTATTTATGGTTAAAAAAATATTCTGAACTGAAGCTACTAATTTAGAGGTCTCTAGGTGACTAAGTTGACTCCCTGGGCCAACCTCCTGCTACATCAAAGACGGGTAAGGCAGATTAGTAAGAAAAAGAGTTTCTGTGGGTATAGTAGTCATAAAAGGAAGTTCATATATTATGTTGGTCCATTAATAAATGGATAAGGCAACCTTGTGGCACTGGAATCCAATATGGAAACGGCAGAAATACTTAATGCCTTTTCAGCATCAATTTCTACAGCACATCTGTTCCTAAACATCTGCATGTACCAGCATGATGTGGGAGGAAGAAAGACAGCTAATGCTGGGGATGAACAAGTAAAACATGATAGCTGTATTCAAAGACAGAGGCACAGGTAGCTTCCACCAAGAGATGTTGAAAATGCTGGCTGATTCTATGCAAGGCTAGTATAATCTATGAAAAATGGTGGTGATGAAGACAAGTTCCTACTGACTGAATAAAGGGTAACATTATGTGAATTTCTCAGAGAGGCAAGAAGTTAGGAACCTCACACCAGTCCATGGAAAGTGCATGTCCTCTAGGAAAACACAAACAGGAAAATCAGGAACACTTCTACATATTTACCAAGGTGAATCATACATCATCAACCTGGTTGTCTTCTATGATAAAATGACTGGTTACATTGACCAATGGTAGATCTAATAGTGCTTGATGTAACAGAACTAAACATCAGCAAGGCTTTTAACAATATCTCTTGCAGCAGCATCTTTTGGGAGCTGACAAAATATACACTGAACAGACAGATTAAAAACTGGCCTGGCAGTTGTGCCCAAAGTGTGGGAATTAATGACGCTATATACAACGGGTGACTAGTAATAACCTGAACACTAAAAAGTCAATATGAGGTCATATGCTCAACCTCAATGGTGAGACAAAATGAACTTCCAGAAACTTCTGGTTCACACAAAATTAGGAAAAGTGTCTGACACACTGAATAGCAGAACTTCTATCCAGGCACTTGACAAACTTGAGCACTGGGCTGAATGAAACCTCATGAAAATCAATAGGTAGAGGTACAAAGTTCCACCCTATTGGTCAGTAATGTGTTCTCATGCCAAATACAACAAATTATATATTAAACTACATAAGGAGTAGTGGTAGCAGATCAAGTGAAATTATTAGTGAGGCTGCATCTGCAATATTGTCTCAGTGTTTTGTCTCTCATTTCAAGAAAATGGTAAAAACTCTAGAGGCTCTGGTGGTTAACTAGGGGCTTGAAGCACATGACCTACAGTAAAAAGTTGAGGCAGATAGGTTTAATTAGTATGACAAAGAGGAAGCTAAGGTACTATTTAACAGCAGACCATAACTATTTTAAGAACCTTTGCAAAGATAATGAAGTCAAAATTTTCTTTACGTGGCAGACAATATACAAAGGGCAGTTTAGGAGTTTCAGATTTTACTTACAAGAAAATTCTTCCAAGAAAAGCAGAACAAAACTGGAACAGCATACCCATATTGTTGTGAAATCTATATTTCACAGAATCATAGAATGTCCTGACTTGGAAGAAACCCACAAGGATCATTGAGTCCAACTCTTCTTCCTCCACAGGACAACCCAATATTTACATTATGTCTTTGAAGGCATTTTCTAAATGCTTCTTAAATATTGCCAGGCTTGGCATCATTGCTGCTTTCCTGAGGAGCCTGTTCTAGTGCTCTTTGGGTGAAGAACTTTTTCCTAATATCCAGCTTAAATCTCCCCTGACACATCTTCCTGCCATTCTCTCTGGTTCTATCATTTGTCATTAGAGAGAAGAGATCAGCACCTTCTGTTCCCCTTTGCCTTGTGAGAAAGTAGTAAACTGCAATGAGGTCTCCCCTCAGTCTCCTCTTCTTCAGACTGAACAGATCAAGTGGCTTCAGCTGTCACTCACATGTCTTCCCCTCAAACCCCTTCATCAAATTTGTAGCCCTCCCCTGGACACTCTGCAGTAGTCACACAGTATTTATAACCTGCACACAGTACTTGAGGCAGGGCTGCACCAGTGTGTTGTGAAGCAGGATGCACCCCAGGACACAGTTGGCCTTCTTGGCTGCCAAGGCACACTCTTGGCTCATGTTCCACTTGCTGTTGACCCTTTATGCGGGACTGCTCTCTAGACTCTCTCTCCTCAGTCTGTGTGTATATCCAGGGTTGCTATGTCCCAGATGCAAAATCCTGCAATTGTCCTTCTTCAACACCGTGCAACTGGTATTGAAGTTGAAATTTATATTTGAGTTTATATTGAACAGTATTATTTTAATAGTTGGCATACATGTAGCAAACAAATGTTATTTAGATTCTTTGCCTCCATTTTTTTGATGTATTCTATAAAGTATTATTGAAGAAGAATCAATTGTGCAAAAAATCAAAATCTCAGCCTCAGTTGTAATAAAAATAATGTTACTTTGCATTTTGAACTTACATTTCTCTTGCACATTTTGTGATGAATATGTGGGAAAGACTAGAAGATGGAGGAGATTATGCATTTTGAATTTTTGATACATTTTTAATTTTAGTGTAAATAAATAATCAGTATTGCAATGTGTATCATCTCCTCTATCTGCAGTGAAACATGATAAGGCTAAATTTAAGCTTCCAAGACTATGCAGAATAAGACACATTTTCTGAACCTAGCAACTTTTTACATGCTATTGACCGATAATTATTTATGTGCAAGTTACAGATAAAATCTGCTATAGTCTATTTAGCACAGTGGGAGAGTTGAGCTAAGCCACAGCAACTTTCCCAAGTGAAGAGTATGCAGAGGAACATTTCTGTAGATCAGCTGATACTGTACTTGGAAACACTACTGCAAGTTGTTAGGATTCCAGGATATAATGATATCTAAAACTTCAAAAGAACTGGTCAAGAGAAATCCCTACTATATGCTGAGAAACTAAATTTCAGTTGCAGAGTATCTCCCAGTACTCTGGAGATCATTAGAAATTCTGCTTAAACTGTTCCTAAGGTATCACCTTTTCCCACAAAGCTTGCATTGTCAAAGGCTTCTGCTTGACAAAGGAACTGATTAAATTTTGACAGATGAAATATATGCTACTCCCCTTTAAACTAGCCTCAAATCTCACAGTGAAAATCAGCTAAGCTTTGTTCAATTTTCAGGATGTTTGGCTTGAAGTTTCAAAATGTAGAAGCTTATCTCGCATGTCTGCAGGGAAGGGGATGTGACTCAGAGAAGATTTAAGGAAAATTAACAGTGAAAGTTGCAGTCAGTCAATGTAGTTACACTTCAAAGTCATTCTTCCAATTAAATAATTTATAATACAGAAATAAAGAAAAAAATATCACTAGGTATACTGTAAATCAACATATTGATATAAGAAATTGTCTATAATGTAAACTTCATATGCATCTACTAATAGAATCTGCGTTTTTAAGACCACACTAATGATATTGCAGCTGTCCAATAGTACTCACTGTTTTATTGTGATCCAAATTTAATCTGAATCTCATCTTTAAATACCTAGTTGGACTACACTACACAGGCAAAGGGATACAGATAAGCTTATTCATTCATTTTATGAAGCCAGAACTTTGGGGTGGTGTTGAAGAAATATGTTTGTTTCATAATAAAATAGTTACCTGAGTATAATTCAGTTTGTCTATTTTTATTACATTATAAACCAACAAAGAGAAACAGCTTCCCAAGACCAACAACTGAAAAAAGCAACAAGACCTCATGAAACTTTTTTCCCTTAATCCATTATTTATTTCTTATATTTTCTATAGCAGCAATAATTCTAAAACTGGACATTCACATACAAGAGATATGTATGTTACTGTATGTTATGTAATGTGAAACAAGCTGTTGGAAATTCCAATAGAACAAACACTATTGCATCTAAAATTTTCAGAAACCTCTAGGGAAAGGAAGTTTTCTTTCTGAGTGAAGTTATCTTTTTCAGTATGGGGAAAGCTGGCCACTATTAGTAAGCCTTCCCAACTTTACTTCAACCTACGTAGGCCTGTTATGCTCACACAGACATTAGCATCAGAAACAAAGCCTGTAAAACTTCAAAACATAGTTTTGCCTTATAAAAAATATCCAACAGGGTGAACATGGAGTGTCAGGTCCCAAAGAATGGCATGAAGTGCTGCAGCTTATCTTAGACCTTGACAGTTGATTTTCTAAGTCTGTCTAAGAACCGTGTAAGGACATATGAGTATGTGGAGAAAGCAGGTAGTATTTATAAGAGGAGTGAAACTGCAATAAAATGCTTCAAACCTGTATCATCGTGCTTGAAGAAAGCTAAAGAGAAGTGAGATGAGCATCCTCTTCTCTAAAATAGATATAATTGTACTGAAATTAGATTTTGATTGAGCTTCGTAAAGATAGATTTAAACCTTTCTTCAAAATGCTATATTTTAAAATTAGAGTGTTGTAATTGGGGGTTTCACTTCATTAACAGACGGGGGAAAAAAGTGCAAAGTCAACCTATTTCCTACACAATAGAGAAAGTAATTTTAAGAATGGAAAAGAAAAAATGTGTTATTTTTCTGTTAGTTATAAGACAATCTGGAAAAAGATTTTCTGTAGTACTGTACTTTTAACTAAATATAAGCATTTACTTTCAATGTCTTAGCTATTTTAAAGCTTTAGTGGCATTCTTACTTTGGAAGCTTATGAGACAATTAAGCAACCATTATAATTACGGCGAGAATTGAAACTAGGTTAATTTTAAAAGAAATATTATTCACTCTGCTGAAAAAATTTAATTTACTTTTATTACTTGTAATATGTCTTTTCAATGTATCAAGTGTTCAACCTGAGATAAATGACATATGTATTACTAACATTGACCAGTCCTGTTTTCCACAGGTAAAAATCTCACCATTCACATTCCTAGGACCTTTAATGTACCTTAGATAGGAAATCATCCTATTTATCTTTAATCCGTGTAAGATTAATGGAAGCAAAGGAGTAAATGTTCCTTTTTTTCAAGTCCTGTCAATAAAGTGGCTAGAAATAGTGCACATGTATGTGTATGTCTTCCCACTACTTCCAAATAAAAAGTTTTTACATTATAAAGAGAGGTGACCACAAAAGAGTGGAAAGACTCCACCTTATGAAAGCAAACTGGTCAGTTCTGGGGTACTTGTGAGAGCTGCAGTCAAAACAGAACTGCCTATAAAGATGTTGCACTAGGTGGGATTTATCTACAGCAGAATATCCAGACCAGACCATTTTATTTTCAAAGAAACTATGGAAATTAACATATTTAGTTGAAATAAATCAGTTTGAGGATAGCTTTAGAGCAGTGAAGCCATAGAAAAGTCTGTGCTTTCAGAAACTGCTACTGCTATGCAATCTAAACTGCTGGAGAACCCAGGAAGCCTGTAGGTTGCCCTTAAAATTGCCAGGAATTTAGACTGTTCCTAGAATCTGCACTCAGCAAAAAGAGGACAATTTAAATACTAGTTTGTAGGGGGCATGTGTGGGGCTTTTTAAATTTTTCTTACTTTTAAAAAGGTTGGTTCCATACTAATATTAAGAATCAATCAAACTAGAGTAGAGAAAGATTACTTCATTTTGATCTGCAAATGCATTCTTTGGAGGAAAGTGTAAAATATTTTCTCACCAAAACAAACATTCCTGCACCCCCCCATTATAGCCCTTAAGACCAAGAGCAAAATAATGTATCTAATAGATGTTATTTAATTTGTTTTGAACAAAAGCTTATTTACCCTTTCTGTTCACAAAAAAAGTCATTAAACTGAATACTTCTTTTCACTTTCACTAATTTAATTTCCAGTGGATACTGCATGCATAAACCATGTTCTTTCACTAGCTATTTATTCTTTTCCATTATGATGGGATTAGATTTATTCTTCTGTTATACATATAGTATCACAGAAACATAGCATGGTTGGAGTTGGAAGGGACCATAAAGATCATCTAATTCCAACAACCCAGCCATGGGTAGGGACTCTTCCCACTAGATCAGGCTGCTCAAGGCCTCATCTAACCTGGCCTTGAACACTTTCAGGTATGGGGCATTCACAACTTCCCTGAGCAACCAGTTCCAGTGCCTCACCACCCTCACTGTAAAGAATTTCCTTCTAATGTCTAAATGTTTCTCTCTCAATTTATAGCCCTTCCTCCTAGTCCTGTCACTACATGCCTTTGAAAAAGTCCCACCACAGCTTTCTTTTAGGTCCCCTTCAGGTATTGGAAGGTTGCTATCAGGTCTCCTCGGAGCCTACACTTTTCCAGGCTGAACAACCTCAATTCTCTCAGCCCGTCCTCAGCAGAAGTGCTCCAGCCCTCTGAACATCTTTGTAGCCCTCCTCGGGACCCATTCCAACAGTTCCATATCCTTCTTACGCTGAGGATTCCAGAGCAGGACACAATATTCCAGGTGGGGTCAGCTGCTCATCAATCAGCGTCCCTAAATCCTTCTGCGCAGGCATTAACCAGCACAACCATGGGGGCTGATAGAAAAGCTGATCTTCCCTCATAGATAATTTGGTATTTTTTTTTTTTTAAAAATAAATGTTCAGCAATTGAAAAGGTAACAATTTAGAAACTCAGATGAAAGATTCAAATTAATTCAAAACATTTTCAATAACTGATTATATGTGTGTCTCTACTCATACAATACATCAACGTCTGCTATTACTGACTGTAGAAGTCACGTATGTTCACTGAGAAAAAACAGAGTGTATTGAAAAAGTATTGCAAACTCTTTTTTTTACAAGATAAGGAATTTGAAATAGTTGAGAATGAAGGAGGAAAGTGGGCTAAAATTTGAGTTTAGGTTAAATAAAAAAGTATGTGGAAAAGATCACTGGCAATTTAATTCATAAAGCCAGCAAGGAATGAAAAGTGAGAATTTGCTCAAAACAGTACAACTTTTTAGTTCTGATTTTTTTATTTTTGTTTTTTACACAATATTACTATACTCTGCCAGTTTAAGTTGTATCAAAACCAATAAAAATAACTAGTCTGCTTCAAGTGCTAAAACGATCTGACTACTACAAGAGAAATACACAAGCACATATCAAGCTTCAAAATTCCTGAAAAACGTGCTGTAGGAAATATAATACGCTCTATTAGACTCCAATGAATATTTCTATCTGAAACATCTTCTGTGAGGTTTTATTGTTCTTTTTGTGTTTCATTAAATTTTGCTTTTTTATTAAAAAAACCCCCAGCAGTACCATGCATGATCACTATTTGTAAATCTAATACAGTATTTACATGAGAAAATTATTTTAACTTACCTTGAACTTAATTTTTTTCTAGTTTATCAGAGATATATATTCTTTTCAAATAGGTGTTTTATCTTCTTTGCATACAGGCTATATTACACTAAATAATTTTATACAGAATTCCATTTTACTTTTTATTTAAAAGTCCACTTTTGAAAGAAGTGCTCAACAACAGCAATAAATTTTAAACATATGCATTTTCCAAGTTCAATATTAGACAAATGATACAATAGTAGAGTTTATGTTTTACCTAAAATCTGAGCCTATTCGTTTTCCATTCTCTGGTTCCCCAGGATCTGGACACAAATTGGATGCTTGTTTAATACCTCCCTCATTTACTGAAAAAACAAAAACAAAAACAAAAACAAAAACAAAATAAACAAAAGAAAGATAAAACAAGACATTTTTTTAGATATATAGATTCGAGAGATTGACAAATATGAAAAAAAGCATTATCTGCATGTTAGGTCCTTTAACACAGATTTTCTACAAAGTATGATTACCCATATGATCTCTAAGTTCAATACATGTTTTTCCTTCCTATAATAAGCAAAGTACATATTTTCTGATTTTTTTTTCCAAAAAAATAACAGAAGTTCTTTCTAAGTTGTACTAATCAGCTATTTTGTTTTGTTTGTAACATTGAACCCATATGGAAAAGTTATTGCTATTCCTTTACAAACATTAACATTTAAGATTGTTCATCAAGTTTAGGGTTGTAAGATTTTACTCTGAACACAATCTAATAAATGTCATCTCCACTAAGAGCTGACCTTTTCTCCTTGAATAAAACTTGAAAGCATACATTCATGCTTAGAGAATTGTCCTTAATCAGTATCGAAAATGCAGATACCCCCAAAATATGGTGATCTGAGGGTAAACTCAAAATGCCACTTTGATTTGCATACATTTACCTTACAATAAACTAAAATGGATCTTCAGAGAGAAAATTTCTGTGAACCTTTCAGTGTGTTTTTCCAGTAATTCATATATAGCAACCTAGCCCTCAGCTTTTTCAACTACCTCTTCCCTTGTGTTTTCTTTTTAATACATTAGATACCTTCTCATTAATATTACAACTTACAAAAGTGTATCTTACAATAATAGTTTTAGGTCAATGTAATTCTATTAATTTTGCATTTAACTTTTGAAGTTCATTGAACCAGGAAGCAGCAGTTCCCCTAGAAAACATCATCAAAAATAGTTGGCCAGCCAACTATTTACTTGGTAAATTTGTTGCCTGACAGCAGGATGTTTTTTCAAAAAATAAAAATTGACATGAAAACAAAAGATTTATACAAAGCAGAAAAAGATTTTCAGCTTCATTCATCTTTACTTCTGAGGAACTAGAATAATAGATTTGCAGTATTAGATTTTAATTTTCCTTTAAAGAAAAAGTTTGCATATAACTAGGCTGCTGTCATGACATGGTAAACCAAAGGTACTGAAATAAAAAATGTAGTATCTAACTATACTTCTAGTGGATGTTCATTAAATTTCAGCTGTTAATGAAGGAAAATAACATTTGGAATATGTGGGTGTTTACCCTTCCTTGAAGTTTGTTTTCTTACACAGAAAGGGAAGAATTCATTGCGTCCCCCTGAGGATGTCAAAGGTCAAATGAACGTGTTGCAGAGGGTTAGAAGAAAATGTCTCAACTTAGCACAGTGCTCAAAAAACCTATCAAGATCAGCCCTTGTCCACTGGAATCACAGTTCCTCTTCTGCCCTGAAAGAGCTATAACATGTCTAAGGTTGTTCTAACAGAAAACAAAGGCAATCTCTGTTCACCTGAATCTTTGTGTTCAGTGGATTTTTGGATCTTCTTTAGAGACCATCCATAGTACTGGAATTCAGTCTTATCCTCCCCCAACAGTTGTGATTAAATCATATTAGCTATAGAAACCCAGATTTCTGGTAGTGTTGCAATATATCTGTCTCTATCAACTATAATTCCATAAACCACATTTCTTGAGATCATCTGCAAGGATTTTGTTGAATAAGTATTTAGAATGAATTCTTTGAAGTATCTGGGTATTTTTACATATTTCCAAAGCCTATGTCAAGGAGAATTTCTGATCAACATAAGTAGCCCATATATGTGTAAAAGACCTTAAAACTTTGGGTGGAAACTCAGGATTCACTGAAAGAAGAAGGGAAAGCAAGCATACTTGAGAACTGTTAAGGTAAGAGCCATATCATTTTTGTGACAGTCTGTTATCTTTCCTGATATTAAACATGTTAAAAATATATCTAGAAACTTATCCATGTGCCATTATAACATCAAAGAAATTAAAATAAAATGGTGTCATTTGGGGGCTATATCATATACCTATATACAAAGAAAAAAAAATTTTTGGAAACAAAATAAAGATATTATTTAAACAGAATTATTTCTACTTATTGTAATTAATATTTTGATATTGTAAATAACTATTTTTGTATACTGTATTTCCTCATATAAAATTAGTAGAGAGATTATTCATACAAAAAATATTCTACTGGATTTCAAAGCACAAAAACTATGATACACTCAGTTTCTACCAGAAATGGAAAATATAAAAACCTACAGGGACTTGCCATTTTCTGTGTAAAGATCCATTCTTAAAAATAGTCTATGAAGTGGATTTTCAAAAAATTAAGCATGGTTTTATTATTATTAATAAATAAAAATATAAAGGTTTATGTCAACACCAATAAAATAATTGCAATAACAAAATGAAAATAAGACATATACTACAGTAAAAAATGAGAAAGTTATAAGTACAAATCATTTTAAATCAGAAATGCATTTAAGCACAAATTTAGATCCATTTTGATTTCTGTTAAGTACTTTTTTATTATTGTGCATTGATGCCACTTTTCAAGCCAAAATGCTTGATTTTTCAGTTTACTGAAATAGAGCTCTGTATAGTTCCCCAGATATCTATCTATCTGTCTGTCTGTCCATCTGTCTATCTTTGTTTTACATCCCAGATGGTCATATGACAAGAAGCAATGAAAGGATTTCCTGTAGTACATTAAAGGCTCCTCTTGGGAAAGTACTAATTCATAGTCTGGTCACGAAACTGTGAGCGAGAGTTCCAGAGTTCTAACTCAGACTGAACTAGGTCCCCCAGTTATTTATTTTGTTAATCTCTACACTAGTAAAACGAGGTTAATGCATACTTGTTTCAAATTATACAATCAAATAAAATATTATCATTCTGGCTTTACTATGCGCAAATCATCTATGTATTACTACTAAATGTTAACATAATAAATTCAAAAAAAGTAAAGCAGGAAAAAGACATACGCATGAGAAATGTTAGAAGATAATTTCTAAAGACATTGCTAACACAAGCCACAATTTAAAATATGTATTCACTTATCTTAATTCTACTAACAGTTAATGATGGTCTGCCTTTTTTAAAAAGGATGCTATCTGTCATTGTAATGCAAGTACAGATGCAGCTGGGGCCACACTTGGAATTTTGTGTAAAGTTAATAGCCAAAATGTGTAGGCATTTTATAAAATACTGTCTCTAACTTCCTCAGCTACCAATGTGTGTAGCCAATCAAATGCTAGATAACAACACAAAATATTAGTTCTCTATTTATGACTAGGTTATGATGACTAAAGGTAAAAATTATCAAAGATTTCACCTTCATTTATTATTGAATCATATATGTAATCTGTGTTTCATAAGAAATAAAACAAGATAGAGAAGTTTTCATCTTCATATAGAATATCATAGCCTCTGAAATTATATAAATAATTTAAAAAATAGATTGATAAATTTCATTACTAATTTTGTAATAGTCAGCTTTAGATATCAAAAGTGTATGATACCTCACTATAAATATGCAATTCCTATTAATTTTTATATAGCAGAATATTCAATGATTTGTGCAAAATAAGTTTATAGAGAAATAATCTGACATATGAGCCATTGTATTATTATTATTTGTAACTATAAAACCACAGATGAACCATCTGACAGATACCTCAGTGATGTCCTTTATAAACACCACTGTAATTATCTTACTGTTACTTCTAGTTGTACAAACACTACTTTCCAGTCACCCAATATAAATAGAAACAATACTAGTTTTTAAATATCTTGACACAAATTTTTCAAATAAAACTGAAATGCCTTACAGAAATGCCTTACAGAACTACTTAGATGATGTAGTTTAGAGAAAAGTTGAATATGGCAACATGCTACATTATAAAAACTGAAAAAAAGTTTTCCTTTATTTTTCTTACATGGTAAATGTTAAAAGGGTCTTTTATTTAATTAAAAAAAATCACAGCTAATATGTTAAAATCTAAAACTGAAAAATGCATTACAAGTTATGCCAATGTGCCCTGCAAAATCCTGGAAATAGACTCCATTGCTACACTTTAAACAAAAAATTAGTGCAAGTATGTCCAACCTAAGCAGAAATTATTTCACTGCTGTGAAGAATAACGAAACGTAGTATAAGTAGACATAGACTAAGCAGTCAGTCCATCTTTATTTTAATCAATTACGTCTAAATATTTAAAATGTGGTTCTAGTCCAAAAAGAAACTCTATAAAAATGGCACATGCTTTTGCAAAATATATCCTTTTTATATACTTAGAATCATACATATTTAATTTATATTAGAAAGTTTCCTGCCTCCTTCTGATTAGTTAGTCAGCATTTGGTCCTGTAAGATGCTAGACACTTTCATTTTCTGTTTACTCTATTCAAAGTTGAAGGCACTAAGCATCTCCAGAATTTTTAAAACTACAGTCAATAATCTGTTTCAACTGTCAAAATTAATGAAGAAAAAAATTTCAGAAAGGGGCCTCATGTGTTACTTGGAAAAAAAATGTAGTTGCACATTTCTAAATGAGGGTAGGCTTTGATTTGTGTGGCCTTCTTCTACTAGTAATGATTTTCAAACAAAATAATACATATCCTGGTCATAACTAAGATTTCAGCTGACACTTGGGAGGATGAATATTTATTTCTTTGTAAATGCTGCAAATTTAATGTGAAAATTCTGACAAAATAACATGTCATTCTACAATGCCAGATTTATAGAATGCCTGCCTTTAGAGTAGAACCATATTTAAAAATCCATCATGCAGACTGGAGAAACAGATTTAGGTCAGTTATATCATTTGAAATACATTAACAGCTTTGAAAACACACAAATAACACAGACAGCACAAACTTCACTGTTGCACTAGAAAAAAGTAACAAAAAAGGAGTACACTCACAGATAGAAAACTTGTTGCTGTTGTCTTTCCCTGGAAACAATTTAAATCCTCTAGATTTAAAATCTATGGCCTTTTTCACTAGTTAAAAAAACAAACAAAAACATGTATCAGGCAATACAGTCTAAAATATTTCATATCATTTGACAAATTTAATCATGGAACTATATACAAATTAGAGTATCAGCTACCTAAAAAGATCATATTGTGTATCTTTTTTTGGAAAACAATTTACAAAAACAAGTATTGAGACCAATTTTTGCACCTGACAAAGGAAATAACTAAGATTTGTAACTTAATTTTACTCCTGCATAAACAAGAGAAAAAATCATGGCCAAAAGTGTTTCTTTCCATGGACCATATAGTTGTGTAAAACATTGTCACACGTTTATGGAACCTGGAAAATAAAAGGAATATATATTTTTGCTTTAAAACAGTGGAACAGCTGAATCTTATCTTGTGTTTCTTCTGTATTAAGGAGCAACAGAAAAGTAGTGCTTATCCCATGCTTGCTTCCTCCATTAAAGAAGAAAAAAACCAAAAAACCACAGAACACTGTCAAGTAGCAGTATATCTGCCAACTGAAAAGTCACTAGCCTTTTAAAAAAGTCATTGTAATGTTTTTAAACAGCTATTTTTTTGAAAGTTTAATTCAATTTTCTTCCCAGTGAAAGAAAATTTAAAAGGAAAAAAGAGTCATCCACATCATGTTATTGAAAACACACAAAAATCCAATATATGTGCTCAGGTCTGAATTCCAGAAGCAATATAGGACATATATTAATCCATATATATTCTGAAAAAGTTTACACAGAAGTAGAAATGAGAACACATTTTTTTATCAACATATTTTGCCTGAAAATTCAGATTTTAAAATTTACAGTAAAAGTCAGTATTACATTTGGGAAAAAGACCAGTGACAACAGCTAAAAAACTATGAAGTTTTGCCCTTCTAAAAGTAACACATTGGAATACACTCTCAAGATTTACAGGCATATAGATTACCTCCTCAATCCAAAAGTATCTCCACTAGTTGTTTTCCAAATCTACCTTAGTTATGTTCCTAGATTCTGTAGGGAAGAAAAATTTTTAGGAAATATGGAGATTTTATTTTCTGTGTTTAGATTATACAGACAAAAAAAAGAAATATTTTGATCATAGAAAAAACACTGCATTATTGAAGTAAGCATAATGAGCTAATTTTCTGGTTTAATAGAGTTTCACGTAAAAAAAATGAAATACTTCCTATTGTTCTGCTGTTATTCTGCAATGGGTCCTCTTTCTAGCTTGAAAACTATTATTTGCGAAGTGTGATATGGAAGGTAGTTGGCTTCACTCTTAAGCCCACTGCTGAACCATTTCTTTAAAAGCCCTTAGGGCTGCCTTTGTGAGAAATAGCTTTTGCTACCCTCAACATTTTATTGTTTCTGAAACAAAACAATAAAAAGAAAGTAAAACAAAAAATTTAATTGACATCAAAAGTTAAGAAAGATTAAAAAAAAAAAAAGCACAAGAGTATTTGGGGTTTTATCATTAAAATAAGTGCCTCTTTTCTCCAATGCTATCTGCCAGTGAGCAATGAACCACAGATAAAAACGAACCTTCTAAAAATAATAAATTTAAACTACAGAGTTTTTTTAGGTACATCATACTCAAGTGATTTTATAGATTAGATATATTTAAAAAATATATGGAAGAAGATGCTGTATGTTGACTACAAGCAACTACTGCTGATGAACACAACAGAAATTAAAGGAACTAGGTGTAAGAGAAGCTAACCCTAGAAGGTAGACAGTATCAAAGAACATTTCAGCACCTCTTAACGCCTTATAAAAAAAAATCAATGGACAGTCAAAGAAACCCTTAAATGAGCCCTAAATGCCAAGCACAAAATGACACTTTTGTTATTAAATACAAGTAATCATTGCCACACACGAGTAGAGCAAGATTCAGGAGAAAACAGCATACTACTAAGAAAGATTTATAGGACAGATCTAGGACATGATGATAAATATATTTACACTTCTGATGGAAGAGACCACATTTTCTTCTAAATACATAGAGGCTTGTAACTCAAGAGGTGAAAAGTAAATTTCCTTGTGTATCATCATAATGCAACATAGCTGATGGTTCTGGGAAATACATTGTTAACAGGAGCATAACACGTGTTGCCACAAAAGACTAAACTATTATTTTTTTTTATTTTTAATCCTTTATATCAGAAGAGCCTCTCCTCCAAATTAATTGGATTCCAGAAGCACTTCTATCATCAGTGGAAGTCATGGACACAAGAACTGTACTTTCATATATTGGAGCACTATTGGAATAACAGCAATCCTCTCTCATCTTTGGGTGAGGTTTTTGAGATGCTACTTCTACATAACTATTAATTTAGCAGTATAGTAAGATACTTTTGGCCTCCTCTGAACATCAGTGTAAAATAAGTCCTCATGAATCAGAAAACAGGCCTAGCTACTCTTCTAATATCTAAGTAAAATGGTAATCACTTTGAATACATGATCTCAGGTGTTGAGATGGTTTTTAAATACTCACCTTAGAGAAATCTTTGCCCTTAAGTTTCAGAAATCATCATAACAGCACATTAAAGAATGAACACTGGTTTGGATTTGTTTGTTTCTACTCACACTCAATCTACAGTTTATGTACACAAGAAACAGTCACAAGATCCAAGGTGGAACTGAAAATAGTTAAGACTGTCTTGGTCTTAAAACAATCAGAAACTTTCATAACTGTTCACAAAATTTCATAATTTTGCCAGGGTTATTAATACTAGTATGAAAACCAAGCAACCTAAGATCTCTGAAGTATCTTTACACTACAAGAGAAGAATTTTACTTTTAACTAAGTTTTGTGAATTGATGTATTCAACAGTAGTTTCTGAAAACACTGTGAAGTCATCAAAATTTATTAGGTTCCAACATGGCATGACTGGGCTATGTCTTTGGCTGCATATGCATGTATATACATAAAATCAACCCCACAACAACTGCATATCTGTGTGACTCATGGCACATATCAAACAGCTATTTGTCAAAGTATTATGAAATATTATACAAACATAGTTCGGTGGTTAAATGTCCGAGTGCTAAATTACATTTGTGTTATGTTACTAAGAACTTCTTGGAACCTTAAAAATTAATATAAATAATTAACATCTAAGAATACACAAATCTTCTTATATGTGAATATTTTTACATAAATATTAATATAAGAAGAGTCTTACTGCAAATAAATAGACTTTTTCGGAGTCCCATTTCTGTAGTTCTGGGTTTCACTAATAAGAAAAAACAACCCACCCAACAAATGAGATCTTAGGACATATCCACATTGATTTCCTACTGCAGTCTTCAAAATCTTTAACAACTCTTCAGAAAACCTCTCCTTCCCTGTTCTTCTTTTCCTTACCCTGCTTCTAAATAAAACTCTTAAAAATTAGGATGTATGTATATATTTTCTAACAAAACCTTAAAAAGTGTATATCAATTAATCCCAGGATTTTATCAATAACTCAGCAATTTAAAAAATCAAATTAATTAAATATCATCTTATATACATTTTTTTAAAAAGTTTGTTTAGCATCTGATTCAATTCCTCTTAACAAATCTTTAAATTTCTTCCCACATACCACCATAAATTCTTCTGCAGCATGCAGCAAAAAGAAATGTTTGTTTAATGTGGAACACCAAGTAGCAAGTATTTTTCTCCCTAATTCAATTTTTCCTAGCTATTTCTAACATACTACGCAAAGTCAGATATCATAAGCGCAGCATAAGTTGTGATAGTTATGTGTTCTTAGAGAATAAGGGTGAAAGGATAGAGAAACAATAAATGCTTTCTAAGACAATCAGAAAAAAAATAGAGCTGAAAACAGAAAAGTAAAAGAGAATGGAGATATTAGTAAAATTAATAAGATTTTGAAAACAAAGTATAATAAAATCTCCAAAATATATACCTACAGTTTAATCCTCTGACTGGGTAGAAATGATAAAAAACTTGAAAATTCTTGATGACTTTTCTACTCTTCAGAAGGAGAATAGAAATTAGGAGTAGTGAAATGTGTTGGAATTTAATGTTCTCTTGAAAATAAATTAGATTTAAAATCCTAAGGAAAACAGTCATTATTTGGACTGCTACATGAATTCTAGTTTCATATATTAAGATATCCTGCCAGTATTTGAGTTTGATAAGCAATTTTTTTTCTTCAACCTTTATATCTATTTCAGACTGATTTTTTTTCTATTTTTCATTAATGAACAATTCCAGTGATCTTGTCACACTGCTTGTACCTTGTACTCATTTTTGTCTACAGTATAGAGGTCATGCTTTAAGATTCTTTGGGGATGGATATTGTCTTAGAATGGAGCATATCATAGTGATATACCGACATTAATTAGGTCTTCAAAACAATTTCAGTCTTTCCCTCTTTGTGTCTTTGTTGGTGTGTATAGTTTTTTTCTTCTTTGTGACTCTGATGCATATAGTTATATACTGCAAATACTTCAAATAATCTTTATAAATCTTCATTTCGTTGGGAAAAAGGGCACAATACTTTATTTCTTCATTTTTAAATATAAGAAATTAAACCACTGCTCAATGCTTCCACTGATCGTGACTGCTGAATAAAAAGATACAATAAAACTTTATGACTCTTATTAGTAAAAGAAAGAAAAGGATGAGTACTATCATGTTGTGATTCTTCTCAATTGTATGAGAGAATAGAAAACTCTGTTGCATCAACTTCTTTAGATCTTGCATTTATTTTATTCTGTCTTGGCTTAAGATTTTTTTATGATTCCTTGTACCCCATGTTCTCTATTACCACTGAAATCAGAAGCAAGATTCCCATCACTCCAAGTTATATAATCAGGAAATATGTGTACTTCAATAATAAAATGATCAGGGATAGGATAGGATAGGATAGGATAGGATAGGATAGGATAGGATAGGATAGGATAGGATAGGATAGGATAGGATAGGATAGGATAGGATAGGATAGGATAGGATAGGATAGGATAGGATAGGATAGGATAGGATAGGATAGGATAGGATAGGATGGGATGGGATGGGATGGGATGGGATGGGATGGGATGGGATGGGATGGGATGGGATGGGATGGGATGGGATGGGATGGGATAGGATGGGATGGGATAGGATAGGTTAGGATAGGATAGGATAGGATAGGATAGGATAGGATAGGATAGGATAGGATAGGATAGGATAGGATAGGATAGGATAGGATAGGATAGGATGGGATGGGATAGGATAGGATAGGATAGGATAGGATAGGATAGGATAGGATAGGATAGGATAGGATAGGATAGGATAGGATAGGATAGGATAGGATAGGATAGGATAGGATAGGATAGGATAGGATAGGATAGGATAGGATAGGATAGGATGGGATAGGATGGGATAGGATGGGATAGGATGGGATAGGATGGGATGGGATGGGATGGGATGGGATGGGATGGGATGGGATGGGATAGGACAGGACTAATCCTTTAATCTGACTGCTTGACCACTTCAAGCCTGACCAAAAGTTAAAGCATATTATTAAGAGCACTGTCCAAATGTCTCTTTGCATTTGGATATATGTCTCTTAGCACGTCTCTAGATAGTACCAGTATGTTATAAAAGCACTCACAAGAAAAAAAAAATCTCTTATGATGTTTGCATGTACTGAAGTAAAAATTCTACAGCTTTCGGAAAGAAAAGATAGACTTGATATGAATTGTAAAACAACTCAGTAACACTAACAGCATTACTAAACTCTGAATTCTTAGAGTATGAAACAAGGATAGTATAAAAGACCAATAATGTCAGATTATCCTCTACTAATGTAGTTATAATCGAGGTAACAGTACTTGAATATTCAAACAAAATAAACAATGAAAAAAAATCACATTCAGTTTCCTTCCTGATTTTACATCTGAAGAAGACAGATCACACTAGAAACTGTAATTGTAGTATCCACATGAATTGCTGCTGAATGCTTGGCATTTGAACCTTGAATTAAAGTGATTAGGGATCTCTATTTTTTCCTCATACTGATGAATAGAGGAAGAATTACACTTTCCTGAATTTGAGAGGTTGGTTGCATTAGAACATAAGACCCAAATGTTACTGTATTTCTCTTCCGGCTATCATATATAAATATATTTTTCATTAGCGTTTCAAGCTGCATCCTGAAAGCAAGCTTTTTGCTCTTTATCTACTCGTTTTTCCTACCAGAAGGCTTTATCATTGCAACAGTAAGAACTCTTCTTGTTCCTTTCTCTAATGTATCTATTTATGTATTTTATACTCCCTATTTAATTTCTCCACATACTGGCATTCACTTCCTGAAACATTCATTCTTTCATCCTGTCTTACATTTTCTTTTGTAACGTAAATCAGAACAACATAACACTATTACAGTTCTTTAATTCATCTAATTCAGTCAGAATTATTTTTGATGGCAGAATTGTAATCACATACAGTATTCCTCATGACATCTCACTGCTGTCTTATAAAATGTTACTTGTACTTCCCTGCCTTTAAAGGAAGTATTTACCAAATGCATCTAGGTTTCCTTTTTCCTCTTTTAAATAGAATCATAGAATCATAGAATAACCAGGTTGGAAGAGACCCACCGGATCATCGAGTCCAACCATTCCTATCAAACACTAAGCCATGCCCCTTAGCACCTGTCCACCCGTGCCTTAAACACCTCCAGGGAAGGTGAATCAACCACCTCCCTGGGCAGCCTGTTCCGGTGCCCAGTGACCCTTTCTGTGATTTTTTTTTTCCTAATGTCCAGCCTAAATCTCCCCTGGCAGAGCTTGAGGCCATTCCCTCTCGTCCTGTCCCCTGTCACTTGGGAGAAGAGGCCAGAACCCTCCTCTCTACATCCTCCCCTCAGGTTGTTATAGAGAGCACTGAGGTCTCCCCTCAGCCTCCTCTTCTCCAGGCTAAACACCCCCAGCTCTCTCAGCCGCTCCTCATAAGGCCTGTTCTCCAGCCCCTTCACCAACTTCGTTGCTCTTCTCTGGACTCGCTCCAGAGCCTCAACATCCTTCTTGTGGTGAGGGGCCCAGAACTGAACACAGTATTCAAGGAGTAGTTAGAATAGTTAGAACACAATTTCTTATCCTTTTCTGTGATTTCCAACTTATAAGATTAGGAAAGAAATTCTTCAGTCAGCCTTTGACAGAACCTACAGTCATTGTTGACCTCCAGGCAGTAGGTGTGGTAGCCTAATTGATATCTATCACTTTTATTTTAGATAGATAGAAAGCTCTACTTCTCTATATATATCCCTTTCACACATACACTTCAAAAATATCAGTTTAGCTAACAAAAGCGTATTATTATTTACTCATTTGAAAGATTATATTCATAGAACAATTCTACGGAAGGTCAAGAATGTGATTTGTATTTTATAATTAGCATTTGCACAATTCTAATGTCACTGGTAACATCCTCAAAAAAGCCTACAGTGAAGGTGACATGTACAGTATATTTTTAATAATACAAATAAATTCATGTATGATAGAGTAAGTTTTAGTAAATTATAATTAGCTCATAAAATGTACCAATTTCCATAGATTTGGGAGTATAATTCATAAATTATGATCAAGAGCACAGGAAACAATATATTTCCTAAGCTTAAAACTGACTTATAACGTCTATTAAATAGAGAAAGAATTTTGAAAGGTATTTACATCAACTTCTTAAGTAGATATTCCATATAACTCCATAGTAATTTGATTCAATGGGCAAGACAAGTAGTTTTTATATTTTCATGCACATTTCATTGTCAAAGAGTGGCTAGAATACTTGAACAGAAACACCTGTGGAATATCTCCCCATAACAGAAATTTCTTCAAGTCAATTGATAACACTCTCATATTCACAAACATTCCTTCAAAATATGCCTGTGTCTTTGTAAGGATGAATATTTTATAGAAGACCATTACAGGGTTTTTAATGACGGTCAATTTTAATTTTTTTCATAGAAATTATAAGTATATTATCAAATATTGGGATTTGTCAAGCAAAACTGATAGTTTTTTACTCAGTATACGAATATCCACTCTAATAAAATCATAGAATCATAGAGTAGTTTGGGCTGGAGAGGACCTTAAAGGTCATCTGGTGCCAATCCTCCTGTGATGGGCAGGGACGCATCCCACTACATCAGGCTGCCCAAGGAGCATACACATGCATACTGTTCTGTGGGTATGATACAGTAAAAAAATATTTAAGAGACTTTGTCAAAAGAATGCTAGCAAAATCAAGACTTTAAATGTGGCATCAGACAACAAACCCCACACAGAATATTTATGGTCTTTCTTCTCCAGTTACGTCTATACAAGACTGATTACATCTGCATGTGGCCTATGGTACTTTGCATTACCTGTTATTCCACTTTGATATGTGACACTTAAGCACCATAACATTATTTTAGCTGTATCTTAACCTCTAAACTATCCTCTATTTTTTTTTTTTCAAAATGTAAGGTTTAGCATTTTATATATGACCAAGTCATTGAGAATAATGCCTTATCTGTATCTTATATTAAAGGAAAAGTCAGAGAAGAAAAGGACAGTTAGAAAATAGTGGAGAGGACATTGTAGTCTGATGATTACATACTGGAGATGGAAGAAACTGTATATATCACAGTTGCTGACAAATTTAGCTGCTAATTTAGTATGCTCTCACATCTTTAAATTAAAAGAGATTACTACAAGCTCTCAGATACTCCCTCACAACTGAAAATAACTCTGCTTTTTTAACTTGATCAAAGATGTTCTTAAGTGAATGCATAGCCACACAACTAGTACAAACAAATCTGTATTGATTCATACCAGATTATAACCACAAAAATACTTCCTATTTGTACAGAAATTAATAAAAAATAAGAATATATTGCTGATTAATGATTTGTCATATGCAAACCAAATACAGTGTTTATTTTTCAGTTATCCTACTTAAATACATGTTTTAAAATTCTGTAAACTGCATATGTTTTAATAGATGCTAGTAAATGAAGCTACAATAACTTACACTAAATGACTATCTGATCCAGTAGGATAACAGACTCCAGTCTAAAATTGTCTTTACAAAATATCAACAATATAATGAGAATTCTACAAACTGTTTGTGCTTTAAAAGATCATAGAATCACAGAATGATTTAGGTTGGAAGAGACCTTAAAGATAACCTAGTTCCAACCCCCTGCCATGGGCAGGGACATCTCCCACTCAATCAGGCTGCCCAAAGACCCATCCACCCTGGCCTTGAACAGTTCCAGGGAGGGGGCATGATATATGTTCCTCCTCCATACATTTATGTTTATAAAATCTATATAGTTAATTAGCACTCAATAAAAAATTAAATGTGTATACTAAATAATATTCAACAACAGTAACCTGCAAAATAAAGCTGCTCTTCCCTTGAACATGTAAATTTGGAAAAACTTAACACATGCAATTTGTTTCTGAATGTCAATGCTGCTTAAACTAAGACACTCTAGCACTTCTTAGCCTCATGCTTCAGATATCATCTTAATCTTTTAACACAATAAATAATGCTTTGTTTATACTACAAATGTTACTTGAGCATGTGGTTATATCATACTAATGTAGAAATATGCCAAATTTTTAGCTGTATTGCTTTAATATTTGCAAGTGAATCCCCTAGTCTTCTAAAATTTACTTCATTCATTGATTCCTGTTTGACAGAATAAAAATTTAAAGGTGTTTTAGAAAGACAATTTTTTGATGGGTATTTTAGCAGAAGGGAGATAATTACAACTCCAGTGATTAGTTTAGAATAAAGCAGTTATTTATAAAATATATATTTTTATGCTTTACTTCATTATGTCTAAACACATAAGCAGCACAATTGAATATCTTAATCTCAACTCTAAATTTTCGTCAGATCTCACTTACGCTAAGCTTGATAGTGAAATATAATTACACAAGCTATAAAGTGGCATCAAAAGAAAATCACTGATCTTTCTCCTTTTTCTTTTCACAAATCAAATATATTTGAATTAATATGACAATATAATTATTAATTTCATTTTTCCACCTGGCTGCCCCACTAGAACTCAGCTTTAAGATTTAATCTTTAATGTAAGATTTAATCTTTAAAAAGATTTAATCTTTGTCCCATTTTGTTCAACTACATTCCCTGAGTCCCTGACCTTTAATTTCTAAAACATATTTTTCTGTAACTACACGGGCAGAAGTAAAATAATATCCAATACCTCTATGAGTAACAACTGCAAGTTCTTTAGTTCTTTCTATCTGCTCAGCATTTCTTGGTCGTCTTCTTGAGCTTTGTAAATTTGCTTGCTGAAGGGAGAGTGCTTCCTTGGAAGTGGCCGACTCCAGAACTGATTTTCTTACATTCATAGCTTGCACTTGTTGCTCTTCAGAAGGTTGTTTATAGGTGGTCACTGCACTGGATACAGCAACATCAGCAGATGTGCTAGCAACAGTAATAGCACCAGTAGTGGCTGCAATACGCTCCTCTAACTCACCAGTGGAGGCACTTTTGATCAAAGTGGAAGAACCTGTGGGACACACAGTAGCACTGGATGCTAACTTTTTCTTTTGAATTGTCTTTTCCTGATCAACCTAAGAGATTAAATTTCCCTCTGTTTAACACAGTAAAGACAACTGACATGAAAAGAGGAAAGTTGATATGCTTTATTTAAAAAATTGAATTAGAACATTTTTTAATGCTAGCGAACATGTAATTATATCAACAGTACATTTAGCTTTAAATGTCCTCAAAAACTTGTACTATAAACTTTTGTACCAGGCAGAAAGACAGCACATAATTTCCACCTCTGCAAATTCAGTCCTGAAAACAACATGGCTAGGGAAAATATACACCTATATCATTAAAAGGGACCTCACATGTAGAAAAGTGATAGCCACCCTATTGAGGAATGATACAGCAGTATTATATTGTAACCTAGTAGCACGCAAAGCTTCCATGGTCCAACTGCAAATAAGGCTGCCAAATTTCATACATTTGATTTTTTTCATCAAAGCTTGTCAGGGCTCTAAAAGCTCATTTAGGCTTGATACAAAGCCAAAGGTAGATGGTTAGTAAAAGGCACACATAAAAACAAAGCATCTAGGCATAATTATCCATGCTTGATCTTGGACAAAGACTGTGTTTGTAACTCTCTTTTTGCTTTCTGATTCCTGTAATAGGCCAGACTATTTTACTTAAAAAACCTACCCACAAAATGTTTGATGAGTTAAAAAATTGCCCATGTTTATGAAAATATTAACATTTCTAACTTGTCTAGTAGCAAAAATATAACACCCATGTGGGATTTTTTAAATATTTCATTAACCTTTTCAGTCTTCCCTATTCTCTAGATTTGAATGCAACTGTTTGGAGGCCTAACCTCACACCTGTAAGCATTTAGAACATCTAACACAGTAGCAACTCCATCTTGACTGGAATGAAGAAATGACTGGGCAATGGATAATGAAATTAATAACAACAAATTAACATAAACAAAGTTTACATCGCATGAACTGTACCATGTTATACTAGTATCTTTAAAACATGACTTTTTCTCTTTCCATAATAATGATTAAGGGGAATTTGAACAGTCATTCCACAATGATATTCTTTTTACTTCTGAGCCATCCACTCACACAGGCTGTGAGACTCCTCCTTTAAGTGTAGCGTGTGATGACAGGTTGGAAAGACCTGTTCTTCAATACAGCACTTCTAAATCGTACAAAGGTGATTACCCCTGCAGAACTAAACAACTTCAAAAGCACCAGGTAAGAGTCCAGGTTTATGCATCAGAGGCCAAACCAAAACCCAGTTACTGTCCTATGACGACAGCAGTATAAGTATCTAGCATAGTCCTAGACACATTATATTCCTTATTTCAGATATAAGAAGAAAATTGTCACAACAATTAATAATAGACTAAACTAGAGATGATTCAGGATACAATAAAATTTGACAGAATGGTATCAAGAACATAACACAGAAAATAGAAAAGCATGGTCAAGAAATATTTTGGAACAGGACAATGTTGATTAAAACAAAGGTGTTACATAATCATTACTATTAAAGGAGAATCTATGAGGAAGATTTTTATCATGCAAGCACCTTCCCCCAATATCAAGATTAAAATGAAATTATATTCAGAATCTCAGTCAAATGGCTTATTATGTCCTAGTGCTTCAGGGATGTGCAACACTTTAAATAAAAAAAAGTTAAGATAAATTTCATCCTTTTAAAAAAAAAAGCAATATACCTAACTTATGCAGGAGATCAATAAAATGTGAACAGTGTGTTACGATTTACATGGAAAAAATTAATGTTATGTATAAACAATTTGCTGTTGCATAGAATAGATACATTCCTGTTTGCCAGAATATAATTTGCAATCTGTAAAAGCATAAACTTTGGTGGTTTTGTATTCTATGAAAACAGCTTTAGACCAATTGAAACACATGTGTGGTATGGGCAATGTCACATATTTCAGCCATCTGCAGCCACATCTGACATTTCAGTTTGTTAAAGAGTATATTTCAAACATTGCAATTCCCTATATGACAAAAATAAATGAACCAACAAACACAAACAAAACAAAAAAGCAAACAAAAAACCAATCATATATTATTTCACTTAATGTTCTGGCTAAAAATTTAAAAAAAAGACAGACTTTCAATGAAAATCTGTACAAGAAAGAAGAAAGGAAGAATTATTTCTGCTTTTTGGATAAAGTTTAGACCAACAATTTTCAGTCATTGATGTCAACTCAGAGGAAGGTCATCACTTTGAATTCACTATCAGCAACTGAGAAAATCTGAATCTTGAGGAACTGCCAGGCTGCACCATGGGAGGGTGGAAGCATAAAGATGTGGATGCAAGAAAGAATAATTGTTGCTCCAGGTGTGGCTTCACAAAGAAACGGAACCTGACTAGCCCAAACTAACACAGCCTGAAACCTACTAGGCTGTACAACCACTTCTCTAAATGAGTCCCTGTGGATGGAGAACAGATTAAAATCAGTTAAACTGAGGACTTTTCATGTGTTAAATTAGACTGCTTAGACGAGGAAATGTTTGAAGTGATATTTAAACATAAAACTTCACAACTATATAGAAGCTGATGATCTACAGAACAATTCAGTTCAGAAAACTAATTTGAATGAAACAGTGCTCCAGAGTGTTGTAACTGCTAAAACTTTGGACAATTCAAACATATGGAAGACTCATAAGCCTTTCTATTTATACAACAGTGGAGGTTGTTCCTGTTTCCAGGATCATTTTTAGTAAAGGAAAGAGGCAACAGCCTTTGACATTTGCCTGAGACAAAGCTTCAAAAATAGCTTATGAATCTGTGCTGGATGCGCTTTGCATATGCAATATGCTACAAGTATACACAAGGTCTCTGTTATAAACATGATGGCAAAGGAAATTTACCCCAGATAAACTCATAGTGGAAGTTCTCATTTAAATCAATCTAACGGACTAACTTTTTACAAGTAGTCCCTGAGGGAATTAAATTATCTAGAGATAATGAATAACTTTGCCTTCTCTGCAGAAGCATCCACTAGCAAAAGAAATAAGGCAGAAAATGGTATGCAATACAGTGTAGATACATTTATTGAAAAGGATTTTTTTTCTTTCCTTGTAGAAGACTGTGACTTGAGAAAGCTTCCCTTTAAAATGAGGAATGCCAGAAAAATGTATATTCCTTCTCCAATCAGTACAGTATTTTAAATATATTCATGTAAGCTGTAATTTGTGTGTCAATATTAAATTAACATTTAACAATATATAGAAACTGTAGGCCTGGAAAAAAGTAGTTACAGTAGTTTGTATGCATGGAAAGCAGAATCAGAGAAATGAAATCATTTTTATAGATCTTAATGTGATTCTTTATAAGGTTTAGAAATAAGCTTCTTTCTTAACCACAACTTATTAATTTCAGACAACCTGAATTTTATACTCGTTTTAGAAGCTTGAGCTCTATGCTGTTTTAACCTGTTGTGTCCAATCCCACATTAAAAAGTACATTTCAGCTCTGGCTGTTCTATCCAAGTAAATCAGAACTATTTTTCTCTTCCACTGCTACAAGCTTTCACAAGCTGAAGTATTAGCAATTAGTCAACATGCAATAACATATGATTTAAGAATGATGTTTTTTTCATAGAATTAACATAATTAACTACCAATATTTAATTAACATTCTTTCTTACAAGATATGACTGAGAATTATGTTTTAGCAGGATTCAGACAGGTAGGTTTTTAAGGAAAATTAATTAATTCACTAAGTGGAAGTGACAGTGTATTAAATAAAACTTTGACATGAAGTATGTTACTGTAATTTCTGCTATTACAAGCCAAGTATAATTTCACGGGCTGAAAGCATGGCCAGTAAACTTGACTATGTTGAAAGCCTTCCAATAAATCTGAGATGCAACTAAAGAAGTTGATTCATAAACAAGTATTTGGCAAAAGTTTTAAAGATTTTCTAAATTACCTTTTATTTCAGAGACGGCTGATTGACAAATAAACATTTTAACACTATTTATTTGTCGAGTGGTTAGTAATACTATGCTGATTAGGAGTCAAACTGATCAAAAAACAAAGAGCATTTTGTAGGGTGATGTAGTATTTGGTTTGTGTAACACTGGAATTAAAAAAAAATTATCCACAGGATCACAAAATACCTTAGGATGAAATTGACCCCAAGAGGTTTCCTGTTGTCACAACAAGCTAAACCAGGGTCAGGCAGAAGGTCAGACCAGATGCTCAGGGCTTTATCCAGTTGAGTCTGGAGAAAAACTCCTATGACGGAGACTGCATAAATGAGCAATTTGTTCAAACGCATTACTTCCCTCACAGAAGAAATTTTTCTCATTATATGTGGCCTGAAGATCTCATTTCAGATTTTGTCAGTTGTCTCTCATCCTCCCACCATGAAAAGCTTCTGTTTGATCTGCTGGATACATTCCTGTTAATACAACTCAGGATGCTGTTGGCCCTCTTTGCTCCCAGGATGCACTGCTTGGTCACCGTCAGCTTGCTGTCTGCCCCAACTCACAGGGTCTTTTCAAGCAGAGCTCCTTGCTGTCAGCCTGTCTTGCTGCCAGAGGCTCTTCCTACTCAGATGCAGAGCTTTACATTTACCCCTTTTAAGTTTCCTAAGATTCCTCTTAGCCCATTCCTCCAGCACAACTATGTCCTGATGGATGGCAACCTTGTCCTTGACTATATCAACTGCTGACTGACACTTTGGTGTCATTTGCAAATCCAGTGAAACTGCTCTCTGTCACTGATTCAAGCTCATAGATAAATACAGTGAATAGAAATTGTATTAGGACAGACCCCACAGTACTTGACTTGTTACTAGACTCTAGGTAGAATATGCCCCATTTATGACTGTCCTCTAAATTTACATGTTTTTAACATCAGCGGTGGAAGAACAGATGAAAACTGGGACAAAATAAATGAGATCTAACACTACCGTTTAGCAGCTATTCTAATTAATTTGAAATAATTTTACTGATTAATTCATAAGCATCAAATTGAGTTCAAACTGTGAGAGCAAACAGGACTATTCACTATCCTGTTTATTAAGGATAAATACAATATGCAGGGCTTTATTAGTCCTTCTAACACATACGATCTAACCACAGACTTCCCAAACAAAACAGAAGGTCCTTAATGCAGATAAACCTCATCAGGACTCACTCTAATAAAATGCTAAAGAGGTTAGCCTGAGATTTTTCCTGTGTAACTTCATAGCAAGAAGTAATCTATTGTATACTTCTGCAATGAGTAATTGAGAAATAAGTGTTGACAGTTTATGTAAAAATAAAATGCATATTTCATTAATGATTAAAAAGAGCTTATAATTATAAGTAGAATTTCAAAAAGGAGTAATCATTACATTGAATCTTCATTCTTCTTTCACTTAAGATATTTTTAATATTCCAAATTAAAGCCTTCCTATAGCTAACTAACTTTGTAGTGACCTGCGTATCTGATTAAGAAGGGAAGGAAAAGATTTGGGTTTGAATGTGCCAATAAAATATCTTAATTAACTGTTCTCTTTGATGTTCCCTGTCATTACATATCTGCTGCCTGCAAGGCTTTCCAATAATTTTATAAATTAAATTAGAAGAATGCATTCTGGATCTGTCAAAGTTACTGTAGATATATCAACTTATTTGACTCCGATTTTTTTTTTACATCATTGAAGCCTTATTATTTTCACACTTCTTTTTAATTCGTTATAAATTTCTAGTATGTTTACCCATTTTTATGTTCAAATTACATTTTTGCCTCTGTTGATTTGCAAGGAATAGAAAATAAAGGAATTCAAAATGCAAAAATACATTTGAGAATATAAAAGCAGTATAAATGGCTGATGTAAAACATCCTTCCAATGAAAATAATTTTCACTTCTCAGTTATTCAGGAAGGAAAAAAAAACCCTTTGGATTTAAGGAAATACATGAATTAATAAAATAAGGTTCAAACAAGTATCTAGACATCAGTTCAAAAAGGCAACGAGCCCTGGATTTAACCAAACAGCAAAGACTTCAAAAGCTCTCTAGAAAGAAGTTTAATATAAATACTTTTTGCTTCCTATTGCCTCACACAAATTGCCTCCACAATTTGTGTGAATTGATTGAAAATTACATTTTTATGTGTCTTTTACCTCAACAGGCATTTTTTTTGCATTACTGCATTCTCATTATTTTTCTCACTTGCATTTTTTTCTGTATCTCCTTCTTGAAAGTCTTTATTGTTATTTCTTTCTTCTCTTTCTCTACGTCTTTTAGATTAATCTTAAATGTAAATCACATGCTGCACTAAGACATATCCCAGAACAATTTGAATGTAATAATTAATCATCGACTAGAAATTTTCAGGGATTCAGGAGACAAAGATTTTTGTCATCCTTCAGTATACATAAATGAATGTCTCCATGACTTGCCAGATGCTTCTGTCAGTGCACTTACGATCACCTGAAGTATTTTTAAGCAGCCGCTGAAAATATAGTAAATGTATTATTTATTATTTACTATTAAAAACTTTTATTTTTTATTATACAGAAGTGTCAAACACTTCAACATGTTTATCTCCTCTCCACAGAGAAATACCGCTATTTTTCATTTACATATATAATCCAAATAATATATTTTATTCCAGTAAGATATGTTTGTTTAACAGAAACACAATATAAAAATGACCAACAACAGAACACATATGAATATGGTTCTTTACATTGGTTTAACAACAGTGGGAAAATATGTTTGAAAGGCTTAATACTTTCAAGAAAAAAAAAAAAAACAAAACCAAGCTTTCACACAAAAGAATATTTGTAAACAAGGAATCAGTGACATGAGATACAAAGTAATTATTTTCTTATGATCATTTGTGATATATAGTCATGATTTGCTTTCCTCTCAGAAGAGGTGCAAATCGATATAAGATAAATCTATGGAATCCATTATTATCTATGAAAAAATTTATACATTTTTCATGACTCTCTTTAAAGATTTTTTGAGAAATCTGTGAAATTAATGATAAAATGCCGGGAATGTTGACCACAAGAAGGATGTTGAGGCACTGAAGCGAGTCCAGAGAAGAACAACGAAGCTGGTGAAGGGGCTGGAGAACAAGTCTTACAAGGAGCAGCTGACAGACCTGTGATTGTTTAACCCTGAGAAGAGGAGGCTGAGGGGAGATCTTACTGCTTTCTACAACTATCTTAAAGGAGGCTGTAGAGAGGAGGGAGATAGCCTCTTCTCCTAACTGAAAGGGGACAGGACAAGAGTGAATGGCCTCAAGCTCCACCAGGGGATGCTCAGGCTTGACATCAGAAAAAAAAATTCACAGAAAGGGTCATTGGGCACTGGAACAGGCTGCCCAGGGAAACGGTTGAGTCACCTTCTCTAGAGGTATTTAAAAGATGGGTGGATGAGGTGCTGAGGGGCACGGCTTAGTGATTGATGGGAATGGTTGGACTTGATGATCCTGTAGGTCTTTTCCACTCTTGTGATTCTGTGATTTGGTGTTTCTGTGAATTACAGTATTCATATCTATTGGCCTTATTTACTAGCTGTTATCTTCTGAAAGAGTATCTTTGTTGTATTTGTTAACTAAAAAGCCTTGACAATATTGTCTCATATATTTATGTTATTTGCAATTTGCCCTTGGGAATGATGGTGCAAGAGAAGGATTTATTTAAGATAAAATTAAATAGGCAAATCTTCAAGAATAATTACTATACAGACTAGCATTGTATACAGCAACCATGTAACAAAAGATAAGTTTCATTTTGTTTTAAGTAATATGTAGGACATAAGGAAAATGGATGCATTCTTTAATACAAAATATAAACCAATCTGCTTAGCTTGGACCATACACTACAACAGAACCTGCAGCTCCACTTCTGCAACTCCACCCCTTCATAACTTTGATTCTAATGGCTGGATTTTGGATAGTTTTGGAAAGTAACTTGTGAAATTTCAAGCAGAAGAATTAGGTAATAACAGGGAAAATGTTGCAACCTAAATTAATTGCTGGTATGTGCACTATAACTTGGATTTTTAAAGAAAAAAAGATACAACAAATAAACAAATAGGTTTTAAAGCAAGTTTAAAACTATTATAAAGTATATACATTTTCAAAATATACTTTCATGGGAACATGTATTATGGAAATTTTATCAGAGGTTTCCATAAGTTTCAAATTTAAAAGCTCTGATTTCTAATTCTGTTTCTTGTATCACCCTGGACATGCCATTATATTGTAATGCTCTCCTTTCCTACCAACAAAATGAAATTCACACTTTCCTTTTACTGCCAGAGGAACATTAACATTAGTCTCCTAATATCTGTTCAGTGCTATAAGTAATCTAGCATGCATAAATCGAATATACAGTTCCAGATAGAACTATACATACTAAAGCTCGTACTACATACTGAGATTTGAGGTAACTTCAACACTTCTGCTGGTTGGAATTTTTTTTAATAAACTTCAGATGCGTGGCAAAATAATGAATGATAAAACCAGTACTAATTTTATTTCATTTACTCTTAACATCACAAAATCTCTGTATCATTGCTTTCAAGTATCTAGGTCAGGTATCTAATCTTGGCCATAAGCAGCCTAAATGTCCAAACTTTCTATTCTAAATCCACTGTTAGGCATCATGAAGCTATTTGATACAAATTTATTGCTCATGATTACTAAAGTAATTTAAGACTTCAAAGATTTATCCAACATATTAATCCTCACTACAGGGAGGATAATTTCAAGAGCTAATACTTTTTTCCTTTTGTTTTTAAACAGATTAATACTTGGTAGAAATAATGTAAAGTTCTTAGAAAGGCTGTTGATTTACTAGGCAAATGGAAAAAACACTTGCAATAAAGGTGTCTTGTCCATTTACCTTAATATCAGTCTGTATATGTTCACTAAATAGGAAAGAATACAAATCTTAATATCTAAGCACAAATTTTGAATTGATTGCCAGTGTCTAGCAAAATTAAAGGAATGATACAGAAATTCTGAAGACTGTAGCTCAATAAGTATTATTTTACCATTAGGAATACATGGCAATAAGATTTGTATTGACAGCATGAAAGCTTGCCTTGGCTTCAGATTGTTTTCACTACTTTTAATAATTTGTAGCGGTCAAGTGAGTATTTCCTGACCTGTTTGTATTTCAGGAAAGTCGTGCTCTGAGAATGCCTAATACATTAAAGCTTTGATAAAGCTAAATAGTCACTACATAACAAGCAAAAGCCCTTTATATTTAGTGAGGTTGAGGGAGGCTAAACAGCAACTTTCAGGTTTTAGCAAACAATGAGAAAGAAGCAGTCTGTGTTAAGAAAATATATAAAAGGAAACGATTGAACTCCAACACTGAAGAGGAAGAAACTCCACATCTTGTCACCACTATGAATACCACACTCATCCCAACACAGACTCTTCAACGCTATGAATTCGTTGATGTCCCCAACCCACGGTGAAAAGTGTGAATATAATACAAGAGAAAAATACTGGAGATTAGGAGGGAAGTTCTTAATTTTTGTGTGTTGTTATTATTAAGGTTTTTCTATAATAGATGATTCAGACTAACAGACTGTTCCCAGCCATAATAAGATTCTGTGTCTAACCTTATACTCTGTAAGTGCATTATAATCCATATAACTTTAGAACTAAAGTTTTTGTATTCTATACATAAATTATGTTTCTTTGTATAAATGACACTGAAGTACTATTCAATGACTGTCAGCACTCTGCGGGCTCAAATGGGCCTAAAATAACACTGCTGGGCCACCCCTGGGCCTCATGCCACCCATGCCTGCGTGTACATGACCCCTAGCCTAGCCTTTGCCCTGGCGATGCCAAAGCAGTGCTGATCCCCTGCTCCTCATGGCCTTGCCCTGCCCAGCTGTTGTGCTAATGTCCCTCCTTGACCTGTGTCTGTTCCCATGGAGGTGTCAAATGCCCATGAGTGAGGTTGTCTCTGTCTGCCCCTAACCTGCCCTGCTCCCTGTCTGTGGTCCCCAGATCACCAGCTTTTAGGAAGCCATCGGCCCTTGCTGCACTATGACAAGTGCCGTCTCCTAATCACTGTGAAAAATACAGTGGTCAAGAACAAAGCAAAACATGACATTTAACAAGTATTGTCATTACTATTATTCTCTTATTTCTCACTCAGAATAAATACAGTTAATGTCTAAACAAAGTAAATGATTATAAAGTAATGCAAAGCTGAATGATTTATAAATGAAACTGTACCATATTTTATTTCTTGGTTTTATCTAAAAGGTCAGGACAGGCTAAATAGTAATACATTTTAAGAAAGGTCAAGTCCTAAGTGAGATGAAAACAATTCTCTGGAAAGGAAGAAGGTTCCTTCAGTATAGAAATTGATTCAAAATTCATTTAACTTTACAGAGATAAAGCTATTTCTGCAGAACATTATGTGCTGTCAGCATCAAGAGTGCAGTAAGTGAACCTCTGAGCTATGAAGTGGGCATCCAGTGCAAAACAAAAGCTTTGCCTCAGGAAAATCCTCCTGGTGAGATGCCTCCAGTGATCCATTAGCCGACAATTTCAAGATGTCTTAGCTAAATGTTTATACATTAAAAAAAATTTAAAATGTATTCCTAAGAGAAGTATGCATTGCCTTAATGAGCATTTCAGGCAATTTTGCACCGTAATACAATGATAGTAATGACAGAGTTCTTTTTCAATAGCCAAAGTTGTTAGTAATAACCAAGGTAGCTCCCTCAATTACTGCAAGTCTCTTTCAACAACAATCTGTTGCACAGATAAATGTTCACAAAAAGGCATCTTCTATGACAAAGATTTATTGGCAAGTTTAAAAATACAGCAATTTGATTTTCAGAAATGGCAGCTGGTTTTAAATGTTTCTTATATCCCTTAGCTGATGGAAATTAAGGAGGTCAAGTTTTGAGACTCCTGGTTGCTCAGCATATTTGAACACTTCAGATGTTCATGGAATGGTTAAGGTTGGAAGGCACCACTTGCAGAATGTTTTGTCCTCTTTCACCTGCTAAAAGGTAGGTCAACTAAAGCGGATTCCTCAGAACAGTGTCCAGTCTGTATCCAGTCTCTCTACAGGGACAGAAACTCCCATAACTTCCCTAGGAAACTTGTTCCATTTTTCATTTACATTTACAGAAAAAAGGTTTCTTCTGTTTAAATGGTCATATTTCATTTTGTGCCTAAAACCATTCATACTTCCATTGAGCACTACAGACCTTTGATTCCATCTTTGTTAATAGCTCTCATCAGATACTTACACACATATGCACCAACATCATTGCTTATTTTTTTGAGTATTTTTTCTGTTTCAGTGCTTTAAAAAATTATAACCTTTAAATTGGAATCACATATTTTTGGAAGTGAATATTTGAACTAGAAATTTAGAATAATATAGATTCTACATATTTTTTCCACCTTTTTCTTTTGCTATGAATATGCCCTATTCCCAAGTCTAACTCTCCTATGACAATCATATTCTCAAATATAAGCTCTGTAGGTCAGCATAAATTTATTTTCCGCTGAAACTCAAAGCTGACACTGGAAAAAAAACTTCTCTGAGAAGATCACGTGTCATTTTAATCTAAATAATTCCCTCAGAAGTAAAAATCAAATTTATAAGAAGTTATTAATAATTTTAAGTTAATTGAGACAGCTAAATATCCTTTCAAGCCACTCAACTTCCTCAAGATACATGAAATGACCTTTTTATCAAAATCAAAGACTTGAAAATTCCTGGATGCAATCACAAAATCTATCCTTCCATGTAAAAAAAAAATGGAAAGTCAATATTTTTCACAGACTTTGACAATTTTCTAGTGTCATGCCAGAAAGCGTGACTTTCTAGCTTCCTGCTTTGTGGTATCAATAAAACAGGGTAAAGAGACCTCTGTCTCCAGTATACATATACATGTGCAGTCAGCCTGGAACAGAAACAAGAGGAACTGGAGGTACACACGCTGTCACAGAATGGTGCAATCACTAGAGTAACTGAGATGTAGTTGTACAGTTTACATGGCTGGAGTGTGGTGATGGATTCTTGGAAGATGACATGGACAACTTCTTGATAGACATACAGGATAGGCAAACTAGCAGCGATGCATAGTTGGACCTGCTGTTCACTCACAAGGAAGAGTCATTTGTTGATGTGCTAATCAATGGTAGCCATGGCAGCAGTTACTCTGAAATGAATTCAAGACCTCAAAGGGAATAAGGAAGGCAAGTAGCAGAGCACAGATCCTGGTTAGATGGTAAGGGTCATAGGTTTGTGATTAGTGGGTCATACACTTCTTGGAGGACTGTAATCTGTGTAGCACTGCAGGATTTTATCTTGTGACCTCTCTTGTTTAATACCATCATCAGTGACCAGGAGGAGTCTCCAGAGTGGACTCTTATTAGGTTTGCAAATAATATCAAAGTGGAAGGAACGGGCAGTGCGTTATAAAGCAGGCTTGCCATCCAGAGGGACCTCAGACAGGATGGAGGAACAGGCCAGCAGGGATCCTATGAAATTAAACATGGCCAAATTCAAGCCTTGGCAATAGGAAAGTCAGTGGTTTGACTGGTTGGGTAGCAGTTCTGCTGAAAAGGCCCTGTAGGTCCTATCAGACAGCAAGATGAATGTAAGCCAGCAAAGTGCCCTAGCAAACAGCATTCCGATCTGCATTTACAGAAGCAGGGCCAATACATTGATGGAAAAAATTATCTCCCTCTCTGCTAAGAACCTGTTAGTTCTGTGTCCTGTTTGAGGCTTACCAAAAGGAAGGAGCCCTGGGAAGAAATTGATAAACTGGAGGGAGTTTGGCAGATGGTCCCCAAGACGGCTGGGACTGAAGCACTTGCCCCCTGAGGAGAGGCTGAGGAAGCTAGACAAGTGGACTTGTTCAGCCCATAGAAAAGAGATTCATGGAGGCTTACAAGGAGCCTTCCAATATACATGAGGTGGGAGGACAAGAGGAAAGGATAGGAGTTGAAAAAATAGAAGTTCTGAGCAGATATAAAGAGAAACTTCTACTCTGTGAAGACAGTGAAGTTGTGAGCAAGTTGCCTCAAGATATCATGAAGTCTCTGTCCTAGGACATTCCAAGATAAGACTGGATATATCCCTGAGCAACCTGGTTTTATCTCAACATCAACTTCTTTTGAGTAGGATGTCCAATTCCAAACTGAATTATCCTATGGTCTTATGATACCGAAGCTACTTCATGGAGTAACTTAAATTTTGCATGTCCTTCACAGATCGTCTTAAAAATTCTTCAAAAGGAATTATATCTAGCTCTACATTACACTGTTTTCAACAGATCTTCAGCCCATTCTATGAAGTGCAAAAAATGTTTCTGACCCAAAATTTTCTGCTAGGTTACAGCTATTTCATGGCAGGAAGGATATTCACAACTGTGCAATGTAGTTTTGAGAACACTGGCAGAATCATTTTTTAACACATCTTTCCCCAGACACCAACTTGCATATCACAGAGATGTTTCATTTACTCCAGAGCACCGCTACTCAAACTCTAACATGTGGTTGGCTGAATCACTCCATAACCTGCACTGACAGGATTAGCTAGATATGGGGAAGATTCAGTTGCCCAAACATAGTTTGGTTTTATGCAATTTTGAGACTTCCTAATGTATTGCTTTGCAACACCTTGGTTTGTCACCCAGAAGAGCCTCTGCACTTCTGTCACTGTCATAAAAATATCTTGTATGCCCTAGGTGATTTCATGTGCCAGTGTGCATACATTCATGTACAGCTGAATGGTGCCCCAGAGCACCCCAAATTTAATGTGTATTTAGATACCTGTAAATGTTTAAACCTATAGATTACAGCACAGAGACATCTACATTTTGATGTCTTGGAGCTAAATCTCACCTAAGACTAGTCTTCCAGCACTAGTATTGTGTACTGTTTGTTGCAACAACTTTTGATTTGAGAAATGAATGACTAAGTCTGTTTAAATTGTTAGATGCTTGGGAAAAAAATGATAAAGACAGTTTTCCCCTTCTGGCAACTCTAGCCATGATGTTCTGAGGCAGCTTAATACTACTTACTTTTGTTCTTTACCTGACTGCCAACTGCTTCAAATTCTCTTTCAAAGCAAAACCAACAACAGCAACAAAAAATAAAAAAAATCTAAGAAATGTCTAAATCCATATATCATTTCTGAATGAAGATACATTTCTATTCATATACAAAATGACAGAAAGAAAAAGAAAAGAACAATAGAAAATCAAGCAGAGAAAGAGAAAATTTTTCAATGTCAGTTTTCTTCATACTGCATCACATACTGAAAGTGCTGACATTTATACAACTTCAGCTCTACATAGATGTCTGTCAGATATTAAGCAGAGTAACCATTTGCATGCCTTTCAACATGAGCATGACAGCTAAATTTTATTCTGTTCTGAATAGCTCAGGGATATATTTCATCTCTTCATCTATGTTTTCCTGTAAGCAAGATTCTTAATTGAAGGCAGTTTTCATTGTGCACTCAATTGACATATTTTATACTGTTTTGTTCATTATAGAAGGATTAGTTTGTATATAGCTTAAACAGAGGTAAAAAGAGAGGGAAAGAAAGTAAAAGCAGTTAAGAAATGGATTTCACAGGTGAAATAAACAGCACAAATAGGGCCACTACTGAATGCTTCCAGAGCTTTAAAGGAAGGGGGAGGGAGACACCAGCACGTAAGACTGGAAGCTGCGAAGCTAACTTAATCCTTTCTGTCCACTTAGATAAAATTGTGGAGTCATACATATGTGGTGGGGTACAAAAAGTAGCCAACAGAAAAAAGCAAGCAAAAGGAACTTTTACAGGAACCACAAATAGGTGGAGTAAAAAAAGCACAACTAATTTTAGAAACAGTGAAAGAGGATTACCAATGCCAAGAAACATTGCAGCAGCAGTTTCAGGAAGATCCAAAGAAGCATTAGTTTTACTTCAGCCAACAGTTTCAAAGTCAAAAGGAGATTTAATAGAGCAATAAGGACAGCAAACATCAAGACAAAGAACCCTCAAGGAACAGAAAGGAGTCCTGAAACATGGGTGATCAGACAAGCAAGAATAAGTTTGTTTTGTTAATCCAGAACCTGGATAGGGAAAAATTTTGATTCTTTTCTAATTTACATATAGAACTCATAATCGTTTACCAATATCTTTTATATGTTGTATAATCTGATATATTTTTGAGTTGAAATGTATATTAAAAGAAATTAATACACACCACTTGCATGACAATGTATTTATATGAAGCTGAGAGTTTGCCATAGTTTCATGTACCTCCGTAAATTTAATTTGTTCTGTATAAGTCATATTAAACATTTTTGCAAATGTTTGCAAGACTGAAGCCTTAAACAGAAAATTAAGCAAATTATGATACTTAATGACATTAAAAGGTTGTTTATAAAAGATTGTTCAATACTCTATATTTTCTCTTCGGGGATATTTTTTTTATGTGTAGCTAGATTTAAAGGCTTTGCATATCATCATTTTTAGTCTTCTTTTCAAGTGCCTAGGCCACAGTAGGTTTAGATACTATACTAAAGCTAGGCCGTATGAGGCTATCTTGTGAAAAAGAATCTTAAAAAAAGCAATTTTCATACATTTAACAGAACAGAAGATAATACAATGCGGCTCTTCCATATCCTGCCTAAAAAGTGACTATCAAACTAGTTTATTTTCTTTTGTTTGAATGACACAGCCAACAGGATTTTTCAGATTGTAATTGGTATGAAGAGTAGGGTTTTCATAGTGGGGCACAGGAAGGGTGCACATGTAACCTCTGTGATTGGAGGTCAGGGGCTGCCACATACTGGTCACAGCTGGTTCTAATTGGCTTCATAGGACACAACTGAGCCCATCACCAGCATCTGTGGCATCTTGGTGAAAACGTATTTAAAACAGGAGACCCCACATGGAGTCCTCAGCACAGGACACGGACCTGTTGTAGCAGGTCCAGAGGAGGGCCACAAAAATGATCACAGTGGGGTGGAACACCTCTCCAATGAAGAAAGGCTGAGAGAGTTGGGGTTCTTCAACCCAGAGAAGAGAAGGCTACAGGGAGACCTTATAGTGGCATTCCAGTAGTTCAAGGTGGCCTACAGGAAAGATGGGGACAGACTTTTTAGCAAGGCCTTTTATGATAGGACAAGGAGTGATGGTTTTAAACTAAGGAAGGGTAGATTTAGACTAGATATAAGAAAGATTTTTTTTTTTACAATAGGGGTGGTGAAACACTGGAACAGGTTGCCCAGGAAGGTGGTAGAAGCCCCATCCCTGTAAGGATACAAGGTCAGATTGGATGAGGCTCTGAGCAACCTGATCTAATTGAAGATGTACCTACTCACTGCAGGGGGTTGGACTAGTTACCCTGTATATGTCACTGCCAGCCCAAACCTTTCTATGATTCTGTGAAAAGGCAGTGAACACTGAGAAGAAGGAATAAGACCAGAGAAAGAGTGCTCCATTTCTGGTGGTATGATCTGATGCTAGGCCACTTAATATGACTCCCTCCTCCTTAGGCTGCTTGCCAGTCCAGGGAAAGTCAGGCACATCTTGGGAGGGAATTCACCTTCTGACAGCCTGCAACTCCTGCTACCTGGATCGTGGCACAAGTGGTATAATACCAGAAATAAACAATTTGGTAAGTCCTGGACTTGTGCAACTGGTGTAAAATACCAGCAGTGGCTTAACCAAGTTGAGGCCAAAGTGGAAAAAATACTGTCCAAAGTCAATCATCTCAAATCCTCTAGACCTCAACTCCTCTAGAAGAGACTCTGAGCAATACTGGATTGCAGTGGGCTGTGACCTAGCATCTCCCCATGTGCTGAGATGTATCTCAGCAGTAGCCCTTGAACAACATCATCCACTGGAAAAGCAGATGGAAAGGGCAGGGCACCATCAGACTTGTAGAGGCTAAATTTTGTCTCATTGAGGAACGGCAATAGAGCATTGAGAGTTTTTTCTCTAAACTTGAGAAAGTGGAAATCTGACCTACCTGATGTGGTCAGGAGTGGCTGTGAGTGCTTTGCTGCTGCTCAGGTCAAACCAGCACTCAAATATGCTAACATAAAATATATAGTTGTGCAAACAAAATCATCAAGACAAGGAAGTGATTAGGTGAAAAGAGTATTGAAGTGTCAAGCAGCGATGGAATAAGAAGTATGCATTGTTTTGAGGTTCAGATTTTGGAGTCTGGCTCCTTCAAAAGATGCAAGAATAGAATAAGGTTAAAGTAGATAAATTGTTAAGAAATTACTGATTCTGATTATAGTGATACAACATAGGAAATATGAAATTCAAAGGAAGTCAGATAGATGTTACAGTTACAACAATATGTATGTTAACTTCTAGGGAAAAGAGTGGGGTTTTACAGCAGTTCTTGCAATGTAGTACGATGATATTACAGGCCATTGAAAGGATTAACAGACACCTTCTCAAAAGTGATGCAGAAATAAACTCCTGAACAGAAAAAAGTATCTGTTCAGTATGACTTTTTGGAATATGTTTTTGCCTTTTATCAGTTACCTGGAATCTTCTGTGACAATTCATGTCAGCTCGCCAGTAAAACTACTGTTTGAAAATGGCTTTACAAAAAGGTTTAAGTTGTATTTAACTGGGAAAAAATAAAGACTTTCTGCTTAGGAAACTGTCTTATGCTTAGGAACACTCTGCCTCTGGCCTGGAAAGGCACACACTCTCCTGGGTGGAAAACTGGTTGGATGGCCAGGCCCAAAGAGTTGTTGTAAGTGGAGTTAACTAACTCTGACAGGCTGGAGGCCTGTCACAAGTGGTGTCCCCCAGGGCTCACTGCTGAATCCAGCCCTGTTCAATGTCTTTATCAACGACCTGGCTGAAGGCATTGAGTGCACCCTTAGTAAGTTTGCGGACGACGCTAAGCTGGGAGGAAGCATGGATCTGCTGAAGGGTAGGGAGGCTCTCCAAAGGTATCTGAACAGGTTGGACCACTGGGCTGAGACCAGTGGCATGAGGTTCAGCAAGGCCAGATGCCAGGTCCTCCACTTGGGGCACAACAAGCCTGGGCAGTGATACAGACTAGGAGAACAGTGGCTAGAAAGCTGCCCAGAGGAGAAGGACCTGGGGGTGTTGGTTGACAGCCGACTGAACATGAGCCAGTAGATGGCCAAGAAGGCCAATGGCATCTTAGCTTGTATCAGAAATGTTGTGGCCAGCAGGTCCAGGGAGTTTATTCTGCCTCTGTACTTGGCACTGGTGAGACCACTCCTTGAATACTGTGTTCAGTTCTGGGTCCCTCACCGTAAGAAGGATGTTGAGGCTCTGGAGTGAGTCCAGAGACGAGCATGAGGCTGGTGAAGGAGCTGGAGAACAAGTCTTACAATAAGCATCTGAGAGAACTGGGGTTACTTAGCCTAGAGAAGATGAGGCTTTGGGGAGACCTTTTTGCTCTGTAAAACTGCCTGAAAGGAGGTTGTGCAGAGGAGGGTGCTGGCCTCTTCTCCCAAGTGACAGGGGACAGGACAAGAGGAAATGGCCTCAAGCTCTGCCAGGGGAGGTTCAGGCTGGGCATCAGGAAAAAAATTTTCAAGGAAAGGGTCATTGGGCACTGGAACAGGCTGCCCAGGGAGGTGGTTGAGTCTCTGTCCCTGGGGATTTTAAAAGATGGGTACACCAGATAGGAATGGTTGGACTCAATTATCCAAGAGGTCTTTTCCAACCTGGTGATTCTACGATTCTAAAACTTAATCTCTTAACAAAAGGAAATATTTTGTATTATACATTTTTATTTGTTTTTTAAACATAGGAAAAAATTTTAGTGCACTTATTTAATTTCCTCAAACTCTCACCTTTAGTCTACCACCAACCCAGAAACCACTCCTCACAAATACCTTACAAAGCATTTTTCCATTTCTTTCTATCAAGATTAAATTTTATTCAACTTACATGCCTGGGTATGCAAGTTTAATACTTTTTCATGTTGAAATTATTTAAGGATAATCTATTTTTTTTAAAGTGTTGTAAAAGCCATTTTACTTATTTTAAGCATTGTGAACTACTGCAAGATTTCACAATTTACTACAGAGTACACATTAACATACGTTCAGCTATATTCCATTAAAGATTAGATTTGTAAACCAACACAATATTGAAAAATCCATAATGTAATCACCACAAACTTAGGAGGTAAAGAGAAGTAGATCTACAGTATATTCTCCCACACCTATCAACTCACACATTCAATATGACTTGAAAAAACCACATTTTGAAACTAAACACAAGTCTATTCCCTTTCATTACCTATTACCTCACTCTTTCAGCAGGAATGTAAGTATGTGTGTCATCTGAGACATAGCTTGTTCTCCTTTTCTTGGTAGTTCAAAAATTAACATCTCAACAATCCATATTTCTTCAAAGAAACCACCAGAATAATTTTCACTTTTTTTTTTTTTTTTTTCAATTGTGGGGTAGGATCTAACTGAGAAACTTCCTATTCATACCTTTTAACAGTCTGGTAAGTTAGTGATTTCTCAGTAAAGATTGTGGTTTATTTTATTGGGTATGACAGATACTATACAAAAAGTGAGTCAGTGACTTTTGTAAACAGTTACAGCAGTCCTGGAGCTACAGTACAAAGGCTCATTTACCTAAATTCACTCAGAATATATGTTCCAGAACATCTACGAACTTGGGAAGTCTAAACAGAGATATACAATATTTACTGAAATAGTAGTCAAATTTGCTCAGTTCTCTTATAGAATATATTATCTGAGGCAATCACACAGAGTTCTAAAGTGTTCATTATTATAAAAGATCAATCACGTGAGAAAATTAGTCTTAGTCTTTTGTTAGTTGAAATTTTTACACTGGTTGATTATTTTTATCAGATTCTGCAAAAGCTTATGTAGGTATTGTCTTCTTATGCTAAATTTCCCATAGAGAACTGTAAAATAGATTCCTAAACTAAATCTCATTCAGAAGGCTGTGATTTTTTTTTAATCAGATAAATGGAAAAGCACAAAAGTACAAAAAGGGCTACTGTTCCCTGAAGATCCATTGATACACTGTAGATATGGAAAATGTTATTAACACTAATGCTTGTGAAAAAGCAGACAGTATTATCAAACACTTATGAAGCTCAGTTTTCTTTAGCACTTCATCATTCTAATGACCTTGTTCCAAACGGTGAAGTAAATGATTCAGATACTTTCACTCAATCAAAATAATGCTTGTTCATAAAAAGAGTGGATAAGAATCTTACAGGTTAATTAAACCCTTAATAGAACAATGCATTCAGAAATAGGTAGTAAGAGATAATAGTGATTAAATGGTACATTAGTAAATGGAAATGTACCCACTGTTTAACAAACATTACTTGTACTACCGTTGATGCGTTTACACATTTTAATGAACAAAACATTATTTCTGTATCTGTTAGTATCTTTCAGAATACTAGGACCATTTTAAAAGCTACTTGCACAGGGTAAAGTGAAGTAGATGTCTGCTGTAAATTTTTTATAATTGCATTTAGATAATACATCACACATAACCTAACATACTGTAATTTGCTAGAGCATGTTGAATAGCTGAATTTACCATTTATGCAAATACAAACTGTACTTTTTTGAGGACTTTTTAAAATGGCCCTTCCCATATGCTCTACAGCTTCAGGGATTTTTTTTCATTAAAAAAACAGTCACAGCTAAAAATGTATTTCTTTAAATGTACCTTGGTAGTGAGCACTAAATCCGCGGTATCGGTGATTGCTGTCTGTTACAAAACGTAGTCTCAGCCAGTTTTTGTTGCTGATAACTGGAGGAGGTATATTCATTCCAGAGAGCCTGAATAAATAAAATAAAATAAAATAAAATGATTGAGAAATTATCAAGGCTGAAGATCAACAGATACTAAAAAAACTTTTATAAAGATCTTGTACGGACAACTTTTTTTTTTAAAAAGCCCACACATTCATTGACATGCCTTCTGTTGGACTTCTTATTTATGAGGGAATACTATGTTACCACAAGCATGAATGAACAAGATTGTACATTCTGCATGAGCAACTGATTGGGTACAAATAAGCACTAATCCAGAAACCACACAGTCACATTTCTAGTCAGGCACAGCCCTCATATGATGTAAGTATATGACACTCAGGCTAGAAGGAGTTTGTGTCTATCCAGTTCAGTCAATTGGATAAGCAGAACACTGCTTTTGCCATCAGGTAAAGGATTGTACCCTGTGACTTTCCTGTTCAAGCAATAGAACCAGAGAACGTAGGTTATGCAGGCACCATCTAAAACTATAAAACACTTGTTTTTCAAGAGTAGTATTTTTCTCAATTCAGGGTACAGAGAAATTAAAAATATTCCATCACAGAATCATAGATTTGTTTATGTTGGAAAAGACCTTTAAGATCATCAAGTCTAACCATAAACGTAGTGCAGCCAATCTATCCACTAAACCACGTCCCTAAGCATTACCTAACCATCATTTAAATATCTTCAGTGATGGTGACATAACACTTCCTTGGACAACATGTTCCAATGTTTAATAACCCTTTCAGTGACAGAATTTAATTTAATTCCCATCTAAAGCTCCCCTGGTGTAACTTGAGGCCATTTCTTCTTGTTACACAGGACAGGAGATCAATAACCTTTCTTTGCACAGCTGGTGAATGAACCAACAAGGGAAGGTGCCCTCCTGGACCTGCTGTTTGTGAACAGAGAAGGCCTTGTGGGGGATGTGGCAGCAGGAGGATGCCTAGGACTAAGCGATCATGAGATGATAGGGTTTTCTCTTCTAGGTGAAGTGAAGAGGGTGGTTAGCAGGACGGCAGCACTTAATTTCCAGAGGGCCGACTTTGAACTCTTCAGAAGGCTGGTTGGCAAAGTCTTATGGGAGACAGTGCTTAAGGGCAAGGGAGCCCATGAGGGCTGGGAGCTCTTCAAAAAGGAGATCCTAGCAGCTCAGGAGAAAGCCATCCCCATGTTCCAGAAAAAAAGGAGGCAGGGAAAAAACCAGCTTGGTTGAACAGAGACATCTCGAGTGATACCAAGAAGAGGAATGTTTATGGGCTCTGGAAGAGGGGAGAGGCCTCTTGGGTGGATTACAGGAGGGAAGTGAGATTGTGTAGAGAAAAAATCAGAAGGGCTAAGGCTCAACTAGAGATCAGATTGGCAAAGTCGGTGAAAGATAACTAAAATCTTTCTATAAATAAATAAATAATAAAAGGAGGACTAGGGAGACCATACAGTCCCTACTGGACGCAGAAGGAACAACAGTGACAGATGAGGAAAAGGCTGAGGTACTTAATGCCTTCTTTGCCTCATTCTTTAATTGTAAAGCAAGTTGTTCTCTGTGTGTACAAACCCAGGAGCTAGAGGAACAAAATGAGGCTCCCATGATCCAACAGGAGTGGTCAGAGCCTTGCTAGCCCAGCTACACACCCACAAGTCTATGGGGCCGGACGGGATTCACCCGAGGGTATTGAAGGAGCTGGTGGATGTGCTGGCCAAACGCCTTTCCATCATCTTCCAACAGTCCTGGAAGACTGGGGAAGTTCCACTGGACTGGACACTGGCTGATGTTGTGCCCATCTACAAGAAGGGTCTCAGGGAGAATCCAGGGAATTACAGGCCTGTCAGTCTGAACTCAGTGCCAGGGAAAGTCAGGGAACAGGTGATATTGAGTGCTATCACGAAGCACATGCAAGAGAACCTGGTGATCAGGCCCAGTCAACATGGGTTCACAAAAGGCAGGTCTTGCCAAACTAAACTGATCGCCTTCTATGATAAAGTGACTTGGCTGCTGGACGAGGGAAAGGCTGTGGATGTATCTTCCTGGACTTCAGTAAAGCCTTTGACACGGTTTCTCACAGCATTCTGCTACGTAAACTGTCAGCCTCTGGCCTGGACAGGCGCACACTCTCCTGGGTGGAAAACTGGTTGGATGGCCGGGCCCAGAGAGTGGTGGGAAAAGGAGTTAACTCCAGCTGGAGAACAGTTACAAGTGGGGTTCCCCAGGGCTCAGTGCTGGGTCCAGCCCTGTTCAATGTCTTTATCAATGACCTGGATGAAGGCATCGAGTGCTCCCTTAGCAAGTTTGCAGACGACACTAAGCTGGGTGAAAATGTCAATCTGCTGGAGGGTCGGGAGGCTTTGCAAAGGGATCTGAACAGGCTGGACCGCTGGGCAGAGTCCCATGGCATGAGGTTTAACAAGGCCAAATGCTGGGTCCTGCACTTGGGGCACAACAACCCTAAGCAGAGCTACAGACTAGGAGAAGCCTGGCTAGAAAGCTGCCTGGAGGAGAGGGACCTGGGGGTGTTGGTTGACAGATGACTGAATATGAGCCAGCAGTGTGCCCAGGTGACCAAGAAGGCCAATGGCATCCTGGCTTGTATCAGAAACGGCGTGACCAGCAGGTCCAGGGAGGTTATTCTCACTCTGTACTTGGCACTGGTGAGACCGCTCCTTGAATACTGTGTTCAGTTCTGCGTCCCTCTGGGCCCCAGTCAGTAAGTACTTCAGCTTTGTCACTATATTTCTGCCCTGCTTCCACTGAAGGATGAAGATTCCCCTTAGCCCTGCTTTTGTTGCTATTGTTTTTATAGAAACAATTTTAATTGTCTTCTGTGACACTAGCCAGATTAAGTTCCAGGTGGGATTTGGCCCTTCTAATTTTCACCCAGTGTAACCTCATTACATCTTTGTAATCCTCCTGAGTTGTCTGCCCCTTCTTCTAAAGTCATAAACTTCTTTTTTTTTTTTTTTTTTACTTCAGTGAATCTCAAAATCAGTTATTGAAAGTACAAGAAAGTAGGGAATTGTAGTTGATTGACATCAGCTAGCAGCTAAGCACTACAAAGCAACTCACTCACTGCCCTCCATTCCCCCATCAGCAGGACAGGAGAGAGAACAGAAAGAGCAAAAGCAGGAAAACTCCTCTGTAAAAATAAAGACTCTCCAAAAATCAGTTTAATAAGTGAAGATGGGAGAAAAACACCGAAGTAATACAAGTGATACAAAAGGAATAATTCACCACATCCCACGAGTAGATAAATCAAGCCAGTCTCCAAGCAATAGCTATGTGCCCTCCAGTCCCTCTCCTCATCTTTAATTGTTGACTATGATGATAATAGGTATGGAATATCCTTTTGGTCACTTTACATCAGCTGTGTAGGTTTTGTCTTTCCCAACACCTTCTCTATCCCTGGCCTGCTCATTGTGGGAATGGAGTGAGGGAAAAAGAAAGCCTTGATGCCGTGCAAGCAGTACTCAACAAAACCACTGGGTCACTAACAGCTTTCATTTAGCCAGTAATCCAAAACACAGCACAATGTAGGATTCTATGAAGAAAATTAATTCTAAACCCCTAGACCCAATATGCAAAATTATCTGGATTTTTAATTGGTTTTCTGTTTGATTTTTTTTTAGCATCCAGACATTACTTCAATTACTGTAGTCTTTCATCTTGACTTGCTCATTAGGAAGGTCTGAATTAGATTTAATATTTATTTGTTTTTTATTAGATGACTTGTTATAGTTAGAAAGAAGGTGAATAAGCTTTAAATAAACAATCCTTCCATTTATAATACAAAAAAACAGGAAGACAAGTAAGATCCTCAGGACGTCAACATACTTAAATATGTCGTTCCATTTATTTCTAAACAGAGCTTTTCCTGTAGTTCAAGTATATCATTTTATGTTCAGATATTGCAGGTTCGTCTTCCATTTTTGGGAAAGGAATGCAAGGGAAGGCTTCAGTGAAACAGTTCATAAAGGTATTCAGACAATCCACAAGTGAGAGAATGGGTGGATTCTTTTTTAGAAATTCCTTGCTTTTATAAAGGACTTTTCATCTAACCTTTGAAGTGACTTTGAAAAATGCAATAATGTCATTATCAATACTGTTATCGCCATTTTGCAGAGAGAGAAACTCATGCACAGAAAGAGAAAGCAGCTTCAGTCACCTAGGAGACCAGTAACTAAAAGAAAATTATAAGAAAAATACTGCAAGTTCTGAGCTTTGGCTCTTACAACTAAAATCAAATCAGCATTGCCTGGTGAATGCCTGCACATACACTTTTGAATTGCACACTCCTCCCTTACCCCCCATTATTCATAGAAACTTTTGGTTTGAGTTTTCTTTAAAAAGGCATGCTTTTCAAATATAAATGAATTTGACAATTTCAAATTCCTTATTAAAAAAAAAGTCTAGATAATTTCACACAGAACTCTGTGCTGAAATACTGCTTCACTTTTATTTCAATGTTAAGTGTTTTTTTTTTCCAGCGGTCCTACGATAAGCTTTGTAGTAAACTGAGATGAATTTGATTATTTTAACAAATACAAGTGTTATACTCAAAACTAAAAAAAAATCAAATCAAAATATTTCACCATCTAAATTAAATATTTTGACTCTATTTCACTTCAAGTTGTGTCAATTTATTCTCATTAGACATCTCAGTTTCTCTAAACACTATTTCTGGATATAAACTTATTATATTAAGTGTTTTGACTATCACCGTAAAAAGAACAAAGTTTTGACCAGACAGAACAATGGCATCTTCTAACCGTCTATTCTTTGTATCACTGTCAGTGTATACAAGGTTTAGAATCATATTGTAGTAGCAGTATGCGAAAGCGCATCTAGCTAAAATAGTAATGTAAATTAACTATAAGGTCAAGAAAGCAAAGGCAAGTTTCTGGAGAACAAATTTTTGTTCCTCTTTGTCTTCATACAGTACCTAGAGTTATATTTGAGCTTTCTGTGTGTCCTTTAGACTACAGATGAAGGACAAGCCTAAAGCCTAAAAATTTAACATGGAAAATATTAATTAATGCTAAATGTCAGGGGATCTTTTGCCTACCTTAGGGCTAGGAAGTCAAATTTTTCCCATTCAACTTGCACTCAACACTCGTATTTCTCATTATTTCATTAGCGTGAACACAATTCCTAGACCAGGAAGTGATTCTTATTTCCCCACATTATTATGGCCTTGTCTTGAAATTGTGCCAGAGGTAAATAGGCAACGGACCTTCATAACACTGAATGAAATTGCTTCCACTCTCATAGTAAATCAGATTTCTTTAGGGTGGGTCAGCCCTAAGGAATGTGCACGGCCCCACCATTAATTGCTTCCAGATTTTCAGTTGGCTCAGTGCTGTTAGAGACAATGACCATGCGAGTGGTGAGGCACTGGAACAGGTTGCAAAGGCAAGTTGTGGCTGCCCCATCCCTGGAGGTGTTCAAGGCCAGGCTGGATGGGGCCTTGGGTAATCTGATCCAGTGGGATGTCCCTGCCCACGGCAGGGGGGTTGGAACTACATGATCTTTAAAGCTCCTTTCAACCCTGACTATTCTATGATTCTATGATCAAGGTGCACAGTGGGACTTTTAGCTCTGTGTTTTTTCCAATTTGCCACTCAGCCAGTACCAAAATATTCTCCTGCAAACCACTGGAAATTTCATAAAGTTATATACCACTTGAGATACAGAATTTCATTAAATAAAAGCCCTGAACTAGCTGAATTTCCTTTCCTGCTTAGTTTTACTATACAGTGCATTTTTCTAGCTATTAAATTGCATTTGCACATTGCTTTATACCGATTAGTGAGAATTGTGCTACAACATGCATTCAGCAAGAGGTAGAAGTCTGCATTTAATTAGAAATCATTAAATGTTTCTGCATTGTTACTGTGAATTTCAGTATAAGGTCACTTTATGACTGTTAGAGAGTGTGTTTAAGTTGTTATGAATATCTTGTTACAAATGTAAGAAGTGTACTTTAGTGTGATGCTTGGGTTTTGGAAGTTAGAGGTTTAATTAGCTGTTCTTTCTGGTACAGCTATTTCTCTGTATAATACTATTACCTAATGATGCAAGACAAAACAGCTTTTTTATTTAAATTCTCACCTTGTAACTAAAGTAATTGTTAAGCAAAGAGGTAACAACCTTTCACTACTTACCTACTGAGAACAGACCTATTACTGGAAGAAGTCTGATTGAATAACTGAAACAAAAATAAGGCTGTAAAACATGTTTCCTATTTTGACTAGTAGTTATTCTGCCTATAACAAAGTTTCTTTTTAAGAATCACAAACACGTGAAAAAAAAACCTACAAGTTTCTTGTCCAGTGCATGAGAAAACCTCACCCTAGCCTTTTAAACATGCTTATTGTAAAAGACAGCTTTTATTTTTAAAATGGCTACTATATAGTTACGTTTACCTATCAAATCAATTATTCATTAACGCATCTAACTTTGAAAGCTATGGTTTATACTTGATGCTAACTAAGCACACGCTGACATTGGCTGAGTTCTAATTAAATTCACAGTTCCTAAAATCTGATCTTTATAGTTCATGTTTGCTATGGGATTGTTCCCAGAAAGTAGCTTTGCAAGCTGACAGAATTTATAATGGCAGCTAGCAAAAAATGATTGCTTATTCTGCTCATATAACTGCTCCTTTTCTAACATCAATTTATATTCTCAGCAAATTACAAATCTAGTCACCATTACCATAATGCATTGGCAGTCCAACGCACTTCTGTGCCAACTACTATTTCAAGCATAGCTACAGTGCATCATCTACACTATTTTCCCAAAATTCAAAGAAAAACACCATATCTACCATAAAGAAAATGCAGCTGTCTCATCTTTGTTTGTAGTTCAAAAGATATAGCCCTCCCTAAAACTGCACAGAATCCTGCATAGCAAATTTCAGTCAACAGACAGTAGGCTTCCCTTCTGCAGTTGTCCTTCATAAACTCTTAGAAATGTTCATGGAGAATCTTCAGATCATTGACTGTGAACCAGAGATTTAAACTGTCTCACCATTATGTGCAGTCAACAATATTTGAATTAGTCTGCTACCTAATGTAAAATGTATTTGGTGAAAAAAATCTGCTTACTGAAATAACATACGTTCACTGCAAATTAAGGGATTTGTAGAAGAGTAAAGCTATGCAGGCAGATGTGTCAATAATTTTCCCCATCTTTGCATCTTATTTGTTTGAAACTGTGGGTAAATCACGATTTACAGAAGAAATAAGACAATGACATTTCTGAGTATCAAAATTTTATTGGTTTTGCACTTCCTTATAGCATCATGCCTCCATCCTCTTCTTTTCTGCACTATTTAGGATATCACTTTCAAAAATCACTCTACTTTAGGCTCATTGATCCATCAGATTCAAGTAGTATTTTATTCTCCCTCAAAAGCCTAACATAGTTCCCATCCTGTGTTGCAAAGTGGAATTCAAGGTCGGTATCTTTGGGTTTCTAATGTAAAGGTTCACGTCTTTCATTTCTCCAGAGACAAACTGACATATCATAAAATACTATATTCTTACTTTAACTTTTGAAATGCACACTGCCAGCTAGCTATAATTTACAAGTAGTTTAAAAGTACTTGCCTTGTCCATGTACCAAAGTAAATTCAATTCCTATAAGTCTTCTAAAACTGTATTTCTTACAAACAGAAATCAAAGCAGAAGGCCTATCCTGCATTGTGCATGCTAATGGAGTTTAATACTTACATAGCATAATACAAAAGACAGTAGCTCCCTGCCTCCTTGAAAGCAGAGGAAAGACTAATGCAACAGAACAGCACCTGGCCAGTGATTTATATGGTTTGGTTAAACTTTACCTAAATTAGGAAGCAGATGTATTGGACACAAATGTGAAGTATCAGCCACTTGCAGCTTATTGTGCTTCCTGTACTTGTATAGAATGTATTCATCCTGTACTTGTATTCATGTATTCATTATAAGACTGTTAGCATCCTTTCCTCTGTTCTCCATAATCGCCCTGATCCCATAAAACGACAACTCTTGTAACAAGATTCATAATGAACATCTACTGTAAAAAGATCCATCCCACAACGTAAATGTATGGGCACTCATGTGTGGATACTAGACCAAAACTCAGATTTCTGATCTTAAAAAAATAACAGTTCTGTTTAGAAAGAACTAGATTCATGCTGAAGAAACAAAGCAGAAAATAACTCAATACTTAACACGTTGCTTGAGTTGAAAGTCTTGAAGGATTTAACTGTTAAACTAAGATATCCTTCATTTCATCAACCCAGTTAATAAGACATTTACATTGGAGCTCAGACAATAACCTAACCATTAACCACTGAACAAGTAAGCTTCTTGTATGACTAGGCCTATCAATACCCTTTCTGTTTCCAGTTCTGGTGATGAGATTAATGGGTCTTAATGGCAGTCATTATAAAGGCCTATTGCAAGACAGCTTCTGGTACCAGCCATTTTTTCCTAACTTTTTTTTTTCCTGGAAATGTTCTATCCAAATTATATTAAATCATTACAGAGCAAGGACACTGTGATGTATATTGTCAAACAGCCAAAGAAATCTCTCTTCTATCTATTACAAAATCTATTGCTGTCTAAACTGAGAACTCAAGACTTGAATTTTGTTGAAGATATTAAATAGATGTTACATACTAATGGATATTTTCATTTATCTTTTAATAAAAAGACACGTAAACAAGATGGATTGTTGTCTGTAAATTGTTCTTTTGTGAAAGTATCTCCAATATAAATATTCAAGGAGCATGGAAGTAAATATTTTCAGAGCTGCAGAGTTCCTAGAATTTTAACTGCAGCTCACATTTATGCAGCATTAACATATATAATATTGGTATGTCTGTATTAAAAGAAAAAAAAAAAGAGACGTGTCTGTGACAGAAGCTTTAGAAGATTTATGTAAATTCTGATTTACTTCTCACTTACTGAGGGAGCACTCAATCCTTTCATCCATATCATTGATAAATATCAGTGATAAAGATAAGAAGACTGTCTCCAACAACGAGCCCTGGAGAACACCACCTGTGACCAGTCACCAAATGGATTTAGCTCCATTCACAACAACTCTTTGGGCTTGGCTATCCAGCCGATTTTTTACCCAGTGAAGAGTGCACCTGTCTATGCCATGAACTGCCAGCTTCTCTAGGAAGATACTTAGGCAGACAGTGTCAAAGACTCAACTGTACTAAAGACATCCACAGCATTTCCCACCTCCACTAGGTGGATGACCTGGTCTTAGAAGGAGATCAAGTTGGTCAAGAAGGACCTGCCTTTCATGAACAGAAGGTGGCTGGGCCTGATACCCTCATTGGCCTGCACCTGCCAGGTGAGTGCTTTCAAGATGAACTGCTCCCTGATCTTCCTTGATACTGTGGTAAGGCTGACAGGCCTGGAGTTTCTGGGATTCTCTTTACATCCATTCTGGTAGCATTATACTGGCAAACCTCCAGTCATCTGGGACCTCCCTTGTTGACCAGGACTGATGATAAATGATAGAGAGTGTCTTGGCAAGCTCCTCCTCCAGTTCCCTCAGTACTCTTTGGTGAATCCCATCTGACCCCATAGACCTGTGAATATTCAAGTGGTGTAGCAGGTCATTGACTAATTCCTCCTGGATTATTGGGGCAGTTATCCTGCTCTCTATACCTGTCTTCCAACTCAGAGGTATGAATAGGCTGGGGATAACTGGTCTGTCTATTGCCTAATGCCTCAGCCTTCAGTAGCCACGTTTTCCTCCATATCTGTTAAAAAGATGGAAATTCTCTTTGATTGTCTTTTCGTTGTTGATGCACTGTAATAAATATACAACATTTTTGTTGTCTCATACAACAGTGGCCAGATTGAGTTTGAGCCAGGCTTTTGCCTTTCGAACTTTCTCCCTGCACAACCTAACAATATCCCTGTAATCTTTTTCGGTTGCCTGCCCTTTCTTCCAAAAGTGGTATACTCTCCTTTTCTTCTTGAGTCTCAGAAAACATTCCCACCATTCATGCATCTTTCACAGGAGAAATTATACAGTACTAAATCAATCTTGAAGGAATAAAGAAGACAAAAGCTTTTCTTCTGAATGCCAGCTCTCCTTCTAAGTTAAATCTGCAGCAGAAAAGCAAAGGAAAAATATCCAAAAGGAAAAGTGTCTAAATTATAACATTCTAATTGCATTTTCAGGGTAATATATTACCCAGCTTTTAAGTGGTTACAAAGGCACAAGTCAGTGAAAAACCTAGGTCCTAAGGTCAGTTCCTGTAAAACTATCTGTAATGGGACTAAGTGTATTATTTGACTGCGAATAAGGTTTGACAAGTTTGAAGATATATATAGCCTTGATTGTTGTTTCCATATCTCAGAATTGAAGCCAAGTGACCAACAAAAAGCTGTTTTTTATATTTAACAGTAAACTACCACTCTTTAAATTTAACCTAATGAGCTATTCAGAATGAAATTAAGGTTTTAGGTTGAAATTCCACTGTAATCACTTATTACCAATCTATAAAACAAGCAAATGAAAACTTAAATAACCCAATGTTTGGGAAGAAGATTAAATAAATACGTTCCACATTATGTCACCTTGAAAAAAAATTGTTCTGGAAAGTATTTTAATAATCTATTGATTAGTTTTAGAGTTATTCAGCTAGAGGGCTAAAAATAATTCACCCTATGACTCTTTTTGTCAAGTTCATTATGATTCCTGGAAGACTGGAAAAAGGTCTTTGTTTTAAAAATGTCAGTGTTGAAATATATGAAAGCTTGTCATGCCTTTGCAATGCTGGAAAAAGTTCAATTTGAAGTAAAGTTGCTGTCGCATAAAGCAGGACTATGAGAAACCACTGCGTACTCATTAAGGACTGAATAAAGGTCCAGCTGATGATTAATGGAAGTTTATAGTACTGTGGATATGAAATGTTGAAAAGTGCCAAGAATAAGAAATACTTTTTAACTTCAGAAGTAGATTGCATCTTATAAAGCCAGATGTTCATATGTCAAAGATTTTTCAATTTATCTGTTGACTTGGGAGAATAATAAAGTACAATGAAAGGTAAAAGGAGACTTCCAAACACACATACTCTGAAATGTTAATCTATGACACTAGTAATGTATTGTTTGTGGCACAAGTAATAGACACAACACTGATGGACAGTGTTGCTGTCCTGATTGCTTGAAGGACTATTATGATGAGTTGCTGATTTTCATATAAATGTCAAGGACATGGAAGGAATTATTACTTATAAATGTGATCTAAATACCTCAGGTACAAACTGACCTCACATTTACAAGTCAATGCTCCTGAGCAGGTCATAGAATCAGTATAAATACATAATCCCTGGGCTGCACGTGATGCTTAACATATGGGTCTTTCTACCACACAAGCCACAGGAAGCTGCACAGCTCCTTGGTGTAACTGATGTGATCAAGCCATGGACAGGGCAGCCAGCGAGGAACAGAGGCAAACAGGTTTGAATGCACCACTGAAAAGATATAGACCCAACTTGAGCGGGCTCTGCAGTTGAGGCGTCCCCCAAGGGCAGTTATCTGAGTGGCCCAGAAGCTATGATAAGGTGGTCAATGAGAGCTGCTACAGGATTTGTTTTGCTGCACAAGCTAAAGCAACCCCCTAGAACACTGTCTTTTTCAAGAATCTGGAATTTCTGAGGGCCCCGGCTGGAGAGCTAAGGACCTTGGGCAGGTATAGGGATGAATGGGATTATCTGAGTATTTTCTCTGGAATTCTGCACATTTCTTTCCTCTTCTTTCATAGCTAAGCTAAATAAAAATGAATTGAATACAACTTGTATCTGACCAATTATTTCTTTGAGTAACAGTCAAACTGAGTAACTGGGACCGTTATCAGTGAGAGTTTTACATAGTTTATCTCTCTGAAAATGTTGCCAACATCTTACTATTTCATAACCAGTTATTTTCTCCACTTTCTTTTTTTTTTTAAATTCTATATAGCAAATTATTATAGTTGCAAGTCTACAGTCCAAACGGGAGAAGAAAGCTTTCTGGTAAGTGTTAATAAATGAACCAAACAAAAAAATGTTGTGTCGGACACTTCAACTTGATGTTCAATAGACCATATATGCAGCAGTATTGTATAAGCTGTTACAAACAAAATCTTGTTGAGAAGAGAACCCCCCACATATGGAGCCAAAATTTACTTCTAGACCAATTCATGCTTTAACAGACTAGTAGTGTAAATATTGAAAAGTTTCATTAATAATACTAGAAAACTATTCAATTAAAGAAATCTTCCTTTTATCTATCCCTTTTCTCTCATTTTATGCTCACCTGTTAAGTGTCCCTCTTTATACTCAGATCAGCACTTTATTCTTTCCCAAACAGAAGGAGAAAATGTTTACTCTGAGTCATCAGTATCTTGAGGTCATCCCTGGAAAGATGTAAATGATAAAACTCTCGTTCTCCAGCCTTGAATCACCTTTGCGTTGTTTGATCTTTTCATAACAAAGCCTGCTTTTTTCTCATTGGTTTCCCACACAGCAATTACCTAGGGTTGTCAGACCTTCACTGTATACGATAGTCACATAGTTACTTGACCAGCAGGCAATTGTCAGAGCTCAAACATACTGAAATCAGCTCAGGTCAAGACACCTCAGAAGAGCCCTAAGACAATCTTGCTGTTAAATCAATACAAAGCTAGCTGCCACTTCCTAGTAATAAGGCAAAAGTCATGATTACTAGTCTACTATTTGATATCAACAGTGGCAGAGTCACACTAATGAACCTTGGGAGCATAAGGAATAGGAAAGAAAGAGTACTTTTCCATGCAGCAGATTCTCATTAAACTTCTCTCCCTGATCCTTAGTATTTCATATAACAACAGTAGTCAAAATGAAAACCACATATAGATATGCAATATTCAAACTGGTAAAAGACACTAATTATTTTTTCTGTGCAGCATAAAGGGAAACTCGCATGCAATTCTGGCTGAAGATAAAGTTTAAAATATAAATCAAATTACTCCCACTTTGCAGTAAAATTAGGGACCCCATGGGTCTTATTAGAAAAAGTGCTTTTAGAACCTGAAAGTTTTCCTGAGTATCTGCCACTCTGGTTACTCATAGTTAGATATTAAATCCAAATGCAAATGTATCTTAAAAGAGCTACTCCTTATATTAGAATAAAAATTCAGAATGCTGTCATGTTAGTCCTGAGTCAGTTATGTTATTCCATCTTTTTTAAGAGTGATAAGACAGTTCAAGTCCTGAAATGGCTTTAAAGAAAACTCATCAATAAAAAGTAAGAGGATAAAAATTAAGCAGCTCAATTCAATCTAATGTTAATGTTTTTCTGAAAGTTCATTCCTTATTATTTCCTATTTTCTGCCTCTGAAAATGTATCAAGGGAGATAGGAAAATCTATCAGAAAAGGCTACTTTTATTGCATAATTGAAACACAATTGTTGTCAAGGAATCCATGCAGATTACTCACAGATTCATTCACCTCAATTAGTTTCATTCTTATTTTTTTTGTGAATTAATGTTTTGTTCAGTTATATTTTGTGCAATAACTTTCTTCTCTATCTCAAACATCTGATCTCTTCCTAATTCCACTGAGTTTATCACGTAAGAAATTAAGATTTTAAAATTGCTTACAGTTATCCGTAGTGATCTCTCCCTCTTCAGCAATCTATCTGTAAAGTAATCTCTTACTCAATAACTTCAGAAAACTTTCACCTCTGTGTGCTTAACAAATATCAAGAAATTGTAACATGCTTTATTTCATAAAAAAAAAAAAAATCCAAAGCATAAAGAGACATAATGATCTTCTCCACCATAAAAGTCTAAGACAAAACTGGAGACTGCCAGGGCTGTAAGAGCCTTGACCCTAACTGCCCCTGCTTAGGGACTCTGATGACCTTCTGCCCTTGGGCCCAGGAACCCCATTCTAGCTCAGCCTAAGACTGCCCTAACTCTACCCTTGGCCATCTCCTTTTGACTGGGCTCCTGGGAGGGCCTTGAACCCAGTTCATCACTTAACCTTGTTGTGGACTGTTAAGTGACCCTGTTATCTCAGTCTCCAGCTCCGACCTCTGTGTTCAGATTCTACAGGACCGCACATCATTGGTGAGTGCATGACCTGCATGGGGTCACCCTTAGCTCCCAGTTGTCCTCTCCTTGCCCCTCCTACTCCCAGACAGAAATTGAGTTCAAATATCCCAATGAAACTGATCTAGTCATTAAAACTCTAGTATTTTTTCTATGATAAATTCTCTCACTTAAACAGCAATATGAATTTGCTTCTGTTGTGTGTACTTAATCATACTTTTCACCCTATTTGTAACATTCATATTAAAATCTTCTCCAACAGTAATCAGGGAAATCTTTCTTGTATCTTTTGTATGAAGTATTTTTAAGACGTCATGATAAAATTAAGATCTGGATATCATTCACCTCCATCATTGTTACTCCATAGATATATAACTGACAGAAAGTCTTTAAAATCAAGGACCAAATCTTTGAAGTGATCTCTGAGTAATAAGAGATAGGACAGGTCACATTTAACCCTATCAGTTAAAAGCCAAAATTGGAGTAGTATCAGCACTCATGCAAAGTGCCTCATTTTTGAAAGAAATTATTTAAGCACTGCATAAGAAGATTTTAGACTCTATTTTGTAATTTGACGGCTCATAATAAAAGAAAGTCCAAAGCTAAAAGATAAGGATACAGTATTTATTTGTGTTTGTATGACTATGTGAGATTTGGTAATCTAAATTGTGTATCATTTTGGAGGAAGGGCATGGGGGTGATGGTGTTTTTTTCTTGTTTTATAAATTGACAGCTACTAAGAAAAAAATCCTTGAATATTTTATTTCTTTGCCAGAGAGGGCCACAGGGATGGCCTCTGCAAGAAGAGGAGCTGCCTTGTGTGCACACAATTACAGTTAGTTCCAGTCATCTGAACAATGAACCCAGCCCAGGATACAGTTAAGCCCATCAACCAATTTGGTGTCATCTCTGTGAAAACATATTTAAGAAAGATAAAAACTCCGCACAAGCAGTGAGGAGTGAGGGAAAAAAGAAACAAGACACAATCCTGTGAATACTAAGGTGACAGAAGGATGAGAGGAGGAGGTAATCCAGCTATGCCAAGGTAGCCCATGGAAAGTCTACACTGAAACTCCTAACAGGAGCCGTGGCCCATGGAGGACCCATGATGGAGCATGTATACCGTACAGTCTGTGGAAAGGACCCACACTGAAGCGATTCTGGAGAAGTTTGAGGAAGAAGGAGAGGTAGAGAGGAACTGTTATGGAATGACCACAACCCCACATTTGCCATCACTCTGCATTGCTCAGGTCCAGGGCAGCAGGTTGAGGACCTGGGAATGACGGCAAGAAGTTAAGCCTGGAAAGAGTGTGAGGGAAGATGTTTGAGGTTTTTTGGGTGGGTTTATTTTGTCTTTATTTCTGAAGGTCCCATTCTATTTTTAATTGACTATAAATTAATCTTCTCCAAGTGAAATCTGGTTTGCCTGTGAGGGTAAATGGTAAATGTTCTCCCCTTCCATACCTTGATCCATTTTTTTTCATTGTATTTTCTCCCCCCTGTCATAATAAGGAGAGGTAGTGAGAGAGCAGGTTGGTGGGCATCTGACGGTCAGCCATGATTATCTCACCACATCTACTTATGACATCCATATCACCAAGCATATTTTAAGAAACCTGCAGAAAAGTATTCAATAAGTAATCCCATTTCTAGGGCTAATATACCTTGCTGCATAAAAGAAAGCATCTGCAGCTAAAGGTCTATTCTAGTTTAGTGGCAAAGACGGAGCAGAAAACATTAAAAAAATATAGGCAAATAAAAAGGTGCTATTGATACAAACAGTTAAGTCTCAAATGCAGAATATCAACAGACTATGAAAACATTGGAGGAATAAATAGTTACACGAGAGAGAAGACAGTAAAATCAAAAATCACACAGAATCACTGGGGTAGGAAGGGATATCTTGAGATCATCTTGTACAAGCCATCTGTCCAAGCAGGTTGCACAAGAATTTGTTCTATTCTGTTTTAGCATCTCCACAGAAAGAAAATTCACTAACTTGCCTCTCTAGGCAACTTATTCCAGTTTTTGACCACCTTCACAGTAAGGAAAAAAAGATGTTTTCTTCTGTGTAGATGAAATGTAATGTATTTCAGTTTGTTTTCATTGAAGAGTCTGGCTTGCTTATCTTCATTCATATCTCATCAGGAATTCATACACATGGATATAGGTTCTCCTACATTAGGAATTGAATAATGTAAGATATAAAACAGAAGAGTACCAGATACAAAAGTGAAAAGAGCCAATGATGTCATATGATGTATTAATTAAATAAACATATTGCTCTTATTTATACAGAAGCACCATGAGCTGCTTATGACTTAAGCTCATAGTGGAATATCACAGAAACGATATAATGGAAATAGTATTGCATGCCTTCCATAAGCAAAGCTAAATTTGTACCTGTATTTCCACATAGTTCTTCCTAACTTAAGTGTCTAAAATTTATTTTAGCTCTTTATGTGGTAGCATTTAACTATATTTAAAGAAGAAAAAAAAAGTGCTTAGCCAAGTCACTTAGGTCTTATGGTATGATAGTTGTACTATTTCCATTATATCATTGTCAGTCCATGAATTAACTGTACATCAAATCAACTATGAGTTTAAATTTACTTTTGAAATATGGAGAGTACCATGTTGGGGTTTTTTTAATGCCAGTAAAGCTCCACCGGAAACCAACATGATAAACTCTCTCCTTGTAGATATATTTTTGCTAGGGCCTAATTGGAATGTTACTTATATTTTGAAATTTCTGTGATATTCCACCATGTGCTTAAGTCATAAGCAACTCATGGTGCTTCTGTAAAAATAAGAGTGATATATTTATTTTATTAATATATCATGTGACATCATGCAATAACTACTGGAGTACTGCATCCAGCTTTACTTTGTTAAACTTTTTTAACAAAATATAAGACATTATAGAGCAACTAAGAATGGTGCTGTATGTCTTCAAAAAAAATCTTGTTCAAAAATTGATGTACCAACTTTTATTAATATAGTCAGATTTAAAAGAAAAGGAATGCAAACCGCTGACTATGTTTTTCTCTAACCTGGAAAAGACATGAAAAAGCCAACACCTGAAGTCAATGCCAAACACATTCAAAGTGTAATTATTTTTCCTATTTTTTACAAACAATGGTGAGTAACTATTAGACCAAATTATAAAAATAAAATATAGGGGGTTTTTAATACTTAGCAATTTTAAGTGAAGACTGTGGAAGACAGGCTAATTTTTTTTAAATCAGCACATAAACCCAATTAAAGACAGAAGTCTGTCATCTACAAGAGGAGCCACTAGATTATCAACTACTTCTTTCTGGCACTAAACTCTGCATTTATACAATGCATGTTGAATCCTAAAAAAAATTACAGAAGTTGCTTTTCTCATCCAAAATGATGGTTTTATTACTGAAGCAGAAAGTAGTTCTTAAAAATGTGTGAAATTCTCTCTTCTGTACATTAGTGAGAACCAATGACCTCTTCAGTACTGTGTAGATTCTCTAGAAAACTGGCATATCTAAACAATCAAGAACAATACCTCTGAGACAGAGATATTCAAGTTAAAATCATACCTCTGCTTGCACAGTGTGAACCACTGGAAAATGCACAATGTGAATATCAGACACTAAACAAAAGAGGGCTGGAGGGTTGCACCACAGAGCAGCACAGTCTTTCCCCTTTGTACCACACAAATGGCTGGAGTTAACACACTCCTGTGTTCCAAGGTGTAACAATATAGATAATCATACACATACAAGAAAGAATAATTTCCTTAAGAAAGGGTTCCCATTGATGCAGTTGTACTACTTCAGACCTAGGCTGATATGACACTGAGCAAGAATCTGAGCTAAACTCTACTGACTTTCAAGATATCATGTTGAGAAGAATACATTGAAATGTACTATTGAATATATATACACCAAGATATTCAGAATAACATGGACATATGTTAATTTTAGTGTTTTACATAATTTTTATAATAAATAAAAAAACCAAAATCAATTTAAAATGCAACATTTGTGGCAAAAATTATGAGAAATAAAACAAGAGGTGGGTTTGATTTTTAATTTGAAGTGTAAGTATGTATACATGTAAAAATTATTGATGACAACTCTTCATGCAGATGTGTGTATAAAATCACAATTTATGTAATTACTTTCTTTCAAAAACTAAATGCTGCTCTCGGAGATGAGCATACACTTCAGGGACATCACTGCATTGCTCTGACTGTTAGCCACCTGCTGTTCCCAGTAAATCAGACTGTGAAATAGTGATTCACATCACAGCATTTTAACCTCTCCATGCTTTGGAAATATGCCTCCAAATTGAACATCGGTTGTTTAATTTGTCCAACAGAGAGACACCAAACTCCCTGTTAACAGAGGATGTACTGAAGATTTAAAGCAATAAATGTCTAAAACCCCAATACAACAAGAAATCAGGAACTAAGAAGAAGAGATAAGATCCAGTATTTTTAACTGTGGATAATTAAAGTTATTACAATTACAAAAGGTTATTAATAACCAGGAATATTTCAAAGCGGTCATATTAGATCAATCTCTGTTCTTTATAAAACTCCCTGGCTTCATAATTCTTCAATTTACAATGGTTAAAAAATCACAAAGCTAAAATGAATGCTAGTGTCTTAAAATGTAAAGGTAACATTTTCATCATGATATGAGCAAACATTAATTATTAATTCTCATCTTTTTACTCCCCCACTCCACAAAAAACTGTAAAAAAGTAGGCCAACTAAAGAATGCTGGCTTTTATACAAGGCACAAAGACAATGTTAATTAAAATACGTATTTATAAGAAAATTAAGTGCATAATATATCGACTAAAAAATATAAAAGCTTAGCTAGGGAGCAAACAAAAAAGTTTAGAAGATTTCATAGAATCATAGAAGACCCATAGGATCATTGAGTCCAATCATTCCTATCAAATACTAAACCACGCCCTTCAGCAACTCATCCATCCAACCCTTAAACACCTCCAGGGAAGGTAACTCAATCACCTCCCTGGGCAGCCTGTTCCGGTGCCCAATGAACCTCTCCATGAAAATTTTCTTCCTAATGTCCAGCCTAAACATCCCCTGGCAGAGCTTGAGGCCATTCCCTCTCATACTGTTCCCTGTCACTTGGGAGGCCAGCACCCTCCTCTCTACAACCTCCTTTCAGGTAGTTACAGAGAGCAATGAGGTCTCCTCTCAGCCTCCTCTTCTCCAGGCTAAACAACCCCAGCTCTCTCAGCCGTTCCTCATAAGGCCTGTTCTCCAGCCCCTTCACCAGCTTTGTTGCTCTTCTCTGGACTCACCTCAGAGCCACAACATCCTTCTTGTCGTGAGGGGCCCAGAACCGAACACAGTATTCCAGGTGCGGTCTCACCAGTGCCGAGTACAGAACGAGAATAACCTCCCTGGACCTGCTGGTCACGCCATTTCTGATACAAGCCAGGATGCCATTGGCCTTCTTGGTCACCTGGGCACACTGCTGGCTCATGTTCAGTCAGCTATCAACCAACACTCCCAGGTCCTTCTCCTCCAGGCAGCTTTCCAGCAAGACTTCTCCTAGTCTGTAGGTCTGCATAGGGCTGTTGTGCCCCAAGTGCAGGACCTGGCATTTGGCCTCATTAAACCTCATGCCATTGGACTCTGCCTAGTGGTCCAGCCTGTTCAGATCCCTCTGCAGAGCCTCCCGACCCTCCAGCAGATCCACACTTCCTCCCAGCTTAGTATTGTCCACAGACTTGCTAAGGGAGCACTCGATGCCTTCATCCAGGTCATTGATAAAGACATTGAACAGGGCTGGACCCAGCACTGAGCTCTGGGGAACCCCACTTGTAACTGTTCTCCAGCTGGAGTTAACTCCTTTTCCCACCACTCTCTGGGCCCGGCCATCCAACCAGTTTTCCACCCAGGAGAGTGTGCGCCTGTCCAGGCCAGAGGCTGACAGTTTACGTAGCAGAATGCTGTGAGAAACTGTGTCAAAGGCTTTACTGAAGTCCAGGAAGATACATCCACAGCCTTTCCCTCGTCCAGCAGCCAAGTCACTTGGTCATAGAAAGCAATCAGGTTACTCTGGCAAGACCTGCCTTTCATGAACCCATGTTGACTGGGCCTGATCACCCGGTTCTCTTGCATGTGCTTCATGATCGCACTCAAGATCACCTGTTCCTTGACTTTCCCTGGCACTGAGTTCAGACTGACAGGCCTGTAATTCCCTGGATCCTCCCTGAGACCCTTCTTGTAGATGGGCACAACATCAGCCAGTCTCCCATCCAGTGGAACTATCCCAGAAGTATTCTGTCTTCTTGGAAAGAAATATCCCATACTCTGAGGAAATCTGGTGCCTCATTTAAAAGGCCAGCTGTTTATGCAGATTTTCTAGAATTTAGGAGATTGTAAATAAGCATTCTATAGAATAATAATTTTGATTTACTTTACTACAAAACCAAATCAGTACTGTCAAAATTTCAATTCTATTTCACCAAAAGAATTTTACCTTTGTGCATGACATTTTTCTGGACAGTGATATAATGTAAATTATGCAGTAAAAAGCTGACTATATTAACTTTAGACTATCATGTATCAGAGGCTAGTATCTATTAACTTTTTATATGATGTCTTTTAGTGATATTAGTGATAATTATAAGGTTATCTGTCCACTCTGAGAGAGTTGGCTATTCAGATATATCTGAGTTGGAAAGTTTGCAAATATTCAGGTAAATAATATTCAGATGTAAAAATTGGTAAAAGATAATAGAACACTAATTCATTTGTTATAAATTAAGGCTGACCTTTAAAGTATTGCACTTATAAAGAATGTAATGACTTGGAAACTACACAGAAGCGTGGTCAGGTGAAAGAAAGCTTAGGTTCCACAGCTGCTTCAGTGTACGTTAGTCTTAACTTTTAATACCTACCCTAGCATGACACAGACAACACATATTAGGCTTCCTGAGTTACAACAAAAGCTAATGATACAAAATCATTTCAACTATTGTTTTCTTTTTCTTTTTTTTTCCTGAAAGATATGTTTAGAAATATCTGATTAGGAAACACAAAAAAAATTGTGCAAGTACTAACGAAGTTTTAAAGGCTGTATAAATATATTATTTTCATTTGCAAATGAACTTCAATGCACAATTTTTTCAGCTACTTAAAAATTCAAAACTTCTCAGCATCTGCATTAACACTATCTGTAACTTGTGAAGCTTGTGTCCCTACATAAATACAGGACAAATAAAATAATACAATCATTTATTTTTGGATACAGAAAAGCATGCACATGCACATGCTCATGCACAATTATGTAATTAGAGCACACAAGGACATACTCTTCACTAATGTTTGCTATGACCACTTACTTTTTTGTCTTTTTCTGATATACTTACTGGATATTATTCTTCTGCCTGTATATTTACTCCTTATTTTATATTTACACTTTAGACTTCTTCATTTGAACTACTGCATTTTGTACTTGTCTGAACAAATTTTGCATTGATGAGGTGTTTATTTTCAATTTATTTTATCAGCATTATTTTAACTTATACTTCTAACCTCTAAAAAAGCCCACAATCCCCCACAGTTCAGCGTCATAGTTTTTTATTCCACTATCCAAGATGTAGCAAAAACGTAGCCAGGCCTAGAGCTAAGCCACCTAAGATGCAATACAAAATGACTTGCAGAGACTAACCAGTAACTATTCTTTGTATATACATTTTCCCATCTAAGCACAACGCATATTTAGAGAAAGCGAGTGTTTTTCCCACTAGTTTGTATTAAAAAGTAGTTAGAGAATAAAACAAGATTTTGCATTAAACAATTTTTAATCACTTGCTCCATTATTTCTTCCCAGGTCTCAGAGCTAACTGACTGTCCTGCAATTTCCCGGGTGCCCCTGTGCTTTCCTTCTTTCATTTCTTTTGCACTGACAAGTTGATATTCCTTGTTTTATTTTTCACTGCTAATGTATTTATAAACTATTTGCATCACTGTCTTTTATATCCTGTGGTATTTGCAATTCGTTAAGTGTGATATCATCCTGCCTCTGATATTTTTAGGGTTAGTTGTAGACTTCAGTTGAGAGTGTTTGTTCCTAGATCATTTTTAATGGAAAATATATACACACATTCTCTTGAATTACCCAGATTGTTTTCATCAACTGGTTTCCAGTCTGAACACCATGCCAGAAACTCCGGTAGTGAATTAAGAGCCATTAAAATTTAAATCTATGTCATATGTTTCAGAATACAACTAAAGGAAAATCAGAGATCAGAAACACAGGGTACATTGCAAAGTACTGTGGAACTCACTGTGTAACTGAACTAGGCAATTGCAACCACCAGTCCATTTTCACTTTTTTCCTTCATCAGTAACAAGCTTTGCAAAAAGTAAGATAAAAATGCTAAACCATTTAGGGTGTAAATTACTTTGAGTCGCATTAGTTTTTAAAGAGCAACAGACCACTGAAATCACAAGTTTAGGAATTTAAGCTTTATTTCTCTATATTGAATCTTTCTAGAACAGAATAGTATAGTGTGTTGCTCTCCTTCACAGTTTTGGGGGCTCTGTGTCCAAAGTCAAAAAACAAATAGAATGGCAGCATATAAATATGCCTATAAATACCTAATGCATAGACTATGTTAATAATTTAGTAAAGCTTTAGTTTCATGTTTAGCAAAATTCTCAGTATAAGCATAACTTTCAGCTACCTACTTTAAATAGACTAATAGGTTTGTAGAAGGTCTTGCTAGCAAATTCATTTGTAATACAAAACTGAATGAAAAACTAAGTCTCGAAGGACTATTAGCCTTTGCTGCTGTTGTAATCATCTCTCATTTCTCTCCCACAGGAGATGAATTCTGCTTTTAATTGCACTCAACACTGTATGACTTCCTTAATTCCATCATTTTAAAGAAATTCCCCTTTATTGTAATCAACCCTCTGAAAAAAAACCTCAAAACTAACTAAAACACACACATCAAAAAACCAAAACCACAAGCAAGCAAAAATGCCAGCATTTTAGCATTGAACCTCAAATTCTGTAGGTTATATAGGATTAGAAATTTTTGCTACAAAGTTGGAAACTTGTGTACAAATTGTTGGTTTGTGGGGGTTTTTTTGGTGAAAGACATGGTTTCAGCTTCTAAATAGAAATTAACCCTCACTGCAACAGTCCTTCACAGTGCTTTTAACTTCAATTAGGAAATGCAGACCAGTATGTTCTTCTCAGTGAACAGAGATTACAATAGAAGTTTGTACTCTGACAAAAAAAAATGAGGAAAAGAAGTTGTGCAGTAGTGCAATACATTCACATGAAATATGTCAGAACATGTATTATATGCTACAAAGATTAAAGAATATATACTATATGGTAGATAGTTTTTCTGTTGATTCAACTATACCAGTCTAATACTGCAAGTCTGGGTACAGAAAAGGCTGACAGAGAAATGTGAAGTCTCCAGCAACTTATTCACTGGTTCCAAAAAGTCTGCTTAGCCAAAAAAGAAGACTAGGAGTTTGCTTAATAGAGATATTGAAATATCTTCATTAGCAAGCTTTTCAGTAAAAGGAAGAGAAATACAATAAGAATTCCTAATTGGCTGGAAAACTAAAAGATAAAAATCACATTACAAGAATTGTTCACATCTTACCATTGGTTATCATTAAACATTAGATAATGCCAGTTGAAATAGTTGATTTCGTATTTGCTAAAGCCTTAAGTAATGTCTTGAAGCTCTAGGTTTTCTTATCACAAGCCTTAAATGAAGGCAGAACAGTATCATAATATAATCCAAAAAGTTCTGAACTTCAGACCCCAAACTGTTTTACAGATGCAAGATTAGTCCTCCTGTTGCTTCCTAGTTATGATTGTTTCTTTGGGTTATATGAATCATGAAAAAAAATGTCTTTCTGGCATGACTGGAATTGCAATATCCTTTATAACACCCATCATATCTTTGATGACCTCTAAGAATGTATATACTGATGTGTTTGATCAGAAATACATGGAGACAAATATTTTATTTCTGACAGTGTCCAGCAACAGATAATTCACCAGCAATGTCAGTAGCTATGATTGTACAGAATGAGATTCATCCCTTTATACATCACCACAATTCCCAGCATTTTTATGGACGGTAGGCTTCTTGAAAGGAGCCCTTCAAGGAGGCCTTTATAGGCCTTTATGTTTAATGCCCTTTGATAAATTTTCATTTTATGAATTTCTGATATATCTTTTAATCTATGTATATTTTTCTATTTCTCCACCACATAATTTGTATTCTACAGAAAATATCTACCTTTTAAATCTTCTGCCTGACAAATCATTGAGCATTGTAAGAAATGAAGAATAAAAGTTTCCTTATTTACCTGACATATAGTATTCATAATTGATGAGTCTTTTGTATGCTTTCTCACATTTAACGATTTAAAAGCTTTAGCCTACAGATGTATTTCCACATCTATTTCTGTCCTTTTTCCCTTTTCTGTACTGTTTCTCATATTATTCTATCTTTCTTAATATATGGCATCAAAATATTAACATAGTTCAGGAATTAGTAAACAGAGATCACATCAGGGACTCAGAACATATGACAAGGAAGTGTGAAGTTTTAATTTCTCTGGAATGGCAAATGAAACAATTATATATATTGGGCTTAGGTTTTTTTCATTTGTGGGTTGGCCTTTGTTTTATACTTTATGTTATCTTCTGCTTTATGTATAACATCCTTTTCTTCACCATACAAGTCATGCAGCATAAAATACACCTGTTTCAACCTTACTTGTGAGACTGCTAGTTCAGTCACTGATGTTTCAGTCAAGACAAGTGCAGTCAGTCTTCTCATTACTCTAGCAACTGCCATCCTGAGATGATAGTAAATGACTACATCAAAACAAGTGCAGTATACTGCTGGAATAAGCACAGTGAAAGTGTTCTCTCTTAAATCATAAAGCCATCTTCCTATCTGTCTTTTTTTCCAGAAAATGCTGAGTCAGAGACTCTGGATTTTTTTTTTTGCATTTCTTTATTTTTATTACTGATCATGCTTTTTAAGTATTCATTAGCAAAATGCTCTAGTTCTTTATTATTATTCATCCTGTTTTTTCTAAAGAGAGATGCAAAGAAGCAATACGGGAAGTACTCTGATCTGCTCCATTTAAAAGGGACCATGGAAGCACAAACACAGTAGTCAATTAGTCTTTGCCCAAGAGGGATGTTGTAAAAACCCGAATACTGTTCAACTACATAAGGATGCATAAGAATTATTTTTCAATTTTTATTCGAATGCTAATAAGACTTTGGCAAGTAATATAATATAATCTTATCTCTGTTCAGAAGAATGTATGTAAAAAGCCCATTCAATGCATAACTGCATTGAAAACTGGTAGTGGATATCTGTCTAACCCCAGATGAGAATAACTACATATACATTCATCAGTATAATGAAAACATGTATCTTCAGGTAAGACTTACAAATGTTCCCCTTTGCAGTACTCACAAACATAGGAAAGGTAAGAAATTAGGAACAGTTACAGAAATGTTTCTGTAAGACAAGCGCATTTAACTATCAGGATAGACTACTTTTTGCAACAACAATGAAATATTGCCTTTCTAACATGGTATACCTTAATAAGAATAAAATATTTTATACCATCAGGGTAATATAATAAATGAAGGATACAGAACAAAAATATAAAAGAAATCAACGAACTCTTTGAAGTGTCTGACCAAAGGATAGGTCATACCTTTGCCTATCCATAAAGGAGAAAAGAGACCACAAGAAATGTTTGGATTCAAAGATATGCTTGGATAATAAATTCTTGTGTGATAATTCTAACTGTAAACAATGAGTTGCAAATAGAGAAAAAATGGAAAAGCTTTTTCCTCCATGATGACAATCAGGAAGCTTACCTGCACAGGTTGTGCAGCTACCATCTCAAGAGGTTTTCAAGATCACCCTGGATAAAGCCCTGAGAGCTGAGCCTATTTTCAGCAGTAGTTTGGAGTAGACCACTCCTGAATTCCATTCCACACTGAACTTTTGTGATTATAAGATTCTAGCACTCAGTCTTGTGTTTTCTAACAACCTAGTTAGGTAGACGCATGCATAACATTGAATTCCAGGAGTAAACTCATGATTTATACACTTGATCAATTTATATTTCCATGGAAGCAAATTTCTCAGATTCAGATTCTCCTTTTACTAAGGACTGAGTCCATTTATTGTAAATGTCACAAAGTATCTAAACATATCTTCTTTTTTTTTAGAAAAAAAGCAGACTTCAAGGTCTTTACTGGTAAGTTACAGAATGAAGACTTTCATCATGTAATTCATGGCTACATGTCTCTATTCTGCTTGAAAGTTTGAAACATGATTGTGCACTATACTTTGAAGAACAATCTGAGAAGAGAATGCAGAAAAAAATCACTAGAACAGGGTAACATGGAACAGCCTTCAGTTTCTTCAGAAACACACAAGAATAAATAGTATGAAATCACAAGGAAGAGCCTCCATCTCAAATGTTAAACATGTGATCTGATATCTTTTCCTGTCTTAGTTTCAAACCTTTTTTTATGTTTCAGTAAGCATTTCGAGACTACCAGATGTAAAGTCAATTTCAAAGCCCTTTTCGAATGATAATTACCAAATGAAATCACACAACAGAGCAAAGAAAAATGTGCCATTAACTTCCACAGTCACTGTAACAAATTCCTGTACTAACAGGACTATTTGGCCTGACCCTACCCACATTATCAAATGTGCTGTGCTTCTTGGACTGCTCTGAATGACCTTGTAGAAATACTACAGGTGAAATGCTGATCCACCACATACAAAGTTAAACCACAGAGGAAAACACTAAATGCAGAAATATCTGTTTACTATAGAAAGCTTTGAAAGCAAATCCCTTCATTTCTGTCCTCAGTCCTTCAGAAAAAGAGGATGAAAATCATAATGCATGGATTATCAAAGACTCAAACTAGATGATATTTTTATCAATAGTATTCCTCCTATTCCTAACTTTCCTTGTACTACAAGTGAGCATTATCCCTGTTATCTTCTGTTCCCTGCTGTAGAAGAGGAGGACTTAGGCATTCCAAAACTTGGCTGCTTTTGCTATTTTGTGCAGTTCAATCCAATAAAAAAAAAATAATTCTATCCACTAATGATTTTATCCAGTAAAGAAATGCTCTGTTAATTACTTTTCAGCATTTTTTCTGTCTGCACTTTGTTTGTCATACTAATTCAATAATTTTTTTCATCTACTTACTTACAACTACAACATTCTTCTGAAGGCATTTTTCCTGGGCTAAGCGGTATTAATTTTGCCACTATTCTTTAAATTTCAACTCAACTGTATCAAAATACAAACTATCTACCATCTGGGGGACTTAACATCCTTATTACAATCATATTACTTATAAACTTTACTTCCCTGAATCCTTCCTCTGAGTATTAAGCACAGAATTAAAAACTTTGTATAATAACTAGTGAGAAAACCATAATACCTTCTATGGCTTCTATAGCAGTGTCAACAACCTTCATTAATAAAACAGAAACAATTACACTTAAGTCTTTCTAATCCGAAGTGATTTTTCAAGAAACAATTGATGGGCCTAAGGTGGGGTTTTTTTCCCTTACATTTTAATCTCTATTTAGAGCACTGCTGCTTCTTGTCTTTTCTGTTTTGTTTTTTTCTCCAAAACATTATTATTTTCATTGGTACTTGTACTGTTGAGGTATGGTTTTCTATCCCTATGCTGCCACATTTATGGGAGGCAGAAGTTTTCCTCTGCAGCCTTATATATGAGCATCATTTGATCAAGTACAGTGACTGAAAATAGACTTGAATTATTCAGACACTGGATGTCTGTGTAATTCAGATAACTGCTTTGTTTTATTGATATGATTGAGAATCTGTCTTGTTAATGCATGCGTCTGTTGTAGGTTAGTCATCAACAACAGTATAGTTAACTTTTAAATGCCTCCTGAAGGCTAATTTCTATTGTAACTGAACTGGCAATTAAAAATTACGACATAGATGTCTAATATGAATTAACTACATCTTGCCTCTCAAAAAAACCTACAGAATAACCCCCTTTTCCATAATAACTGTTTGCTCAATCTCACTTTGCTTTTAATTAACAATAGCTTATGTATTCCTCACTAATATTGCTTACAAGTTCTGCAAAGCAATGAATTTAAGTTTTTGTTCTCTCATAGTACTAGTAAAATGGTATTAGGCATCAAGAAATAGTAATTTTCACTATCATTAAACCACAAATGACAGCAAAGCCATGGAAAATGGCACAGAAGATGCCACATATATTTTAGACAAAGTATTATGAAGGAATATGAAAGTGAGAGACTTTCTATTCTAGGTATTGCGAGTGGCCTATACTGCTAAAATCAATTGATTCCAGGGCATCAGGCTGTAATCAGCCTATCTCAAGCTCCTCTAGAGTGAATGGGCAGCACTGCAGTTGGGTAGCATCTGGACAAAATTTCATCTGGGCTTTTCTCCACTTTTCTAAGATTTTTCTTTTTTTCTGTTCTTACTGCTTAAAATGTCTGAGCTAACATGCTGTTTTCACATATATTGTAAATATCCAGAGTGATGTTTTTACAACATGGTATAAACACTAGAAGTGTGTGAACACATGTGATGCTATCAAAATGTATAGTGTCATGTTGTGCTCAATGACTACATTATGAATAATGAAGATAAGCCAAATATATTTTTGTTCATACTATCATGTGAGGTGGAACTCAGGACATATTGATCCCATAAATAATTCTGATTCAGTCTCAAGGAAAGAGGAACCTTGAGAAAAACAGATGCTCACATAACATTGATAAGGAGGTATGCAGGGCCTGGGAGGAAAGTGATGCGCTAAGTTACATCCAAGTGACACAGTCCACAGGACAATAAGCTTCATTACTTTAGAGAACTGATTAAAATTGTAGGAAGGGAGAGAATTTGTATATATAAGCATAAATGCAAGGAAAGAAATAATTCTGTAGAGGTAATTTATGATTAACCCGTCAATTCAGGTTATCTTAGGGAAAACAGGATTGTATGGATAAGAAGGAACTAATTGATACAACATGTGCCAAACAAAAATAAGAAGCAAACAAAACAACTAAAGAACTCATTTGGTACTCTCCAGAGAATCTTGAAGAATGAACCTCGAATTAACAAAAGAAAATCTATTTACAACTATTTAACACATGATCTTTAGGCAAATGATGGTTCAAGAAGTACCTAAATTGCAAAGTACAGAAGATGGGAGTCTACACAAGGGGGAAGAACAGACCACACCATCCTGGTGTTTTTTGTTCCGCTCTTTTCCTAAGCAACTGCTATTGCTGCTGTCAGACACTGAGCTCTAAATATAAGCACTTGCTGATCCAAAATGACTATTCTTACTGATGTTCGGATACTGCTGTGATATCATGATACATCATGAGCAAAACTTTATAAATTAAATATTTTCCCTGTGAAATTAATTTAGCTTACAGGTAAATTACCATTAGGTTATTTAGCATAAAGTTTATGTTCTGTGAATAAATTTAAATTGCTCTTTCTATACAGAAAAATAAACAAATTCAGTTGCAATATAAAAAAATTGAATGGAAACATTTTCCTCAGATTAATAATTTTCTCTCAGTTTCACTTCCAAAATGAAAAAAAACCCACCTTAAATCAATCAACTCAAATTACAAAATGTCAGAATTACCTCTTGACATCAGAAAACAAAAACCCAGAAGGGCATCTATGCATTTTTCCAATACTTAAATGCAAATGGTCTATCAAGATTTTCTTAATGAAAACACTTGGTATGATGTAATATTGAAATGACTGAGTGGAAGACTATGGAAAGTTAACATTTCAGGAAGAACTCCAAGTCTTGCCTGGTGGATAAACTTCTGTTCTCTCCTTGATGCATATTCTAGCTCATTGCTTTACTTTGAACCAAAAAGTAGGGCTATGTTTTTACACAACAGGTGTACAGAAAAATATGTGAGGTTCTTTTAAGTAAATATGTATAATAGGCACATAAAGCAACAGAACATCTAAGAAAGGATTTTATAATACTATTTGCTTGCCAGAACAACCAATATGTTCTTAGTAATTTTACAAGTTATGTACTATTTTTTTTCCAGAACAAAAATTCAAGAGTCTGATTTTAGTTTTAGAAGCATACTGCTATGCAGAAGTATAAACTAAGATATCTTGAACTAAACAACAAGTAATAGTCTAAATGGATATAAAGCATTACCACTGTAAATCTAATTAACAAATCTGTGTTAATTAGGCTTTCCAAATCTATTTTTGTAACATATGAGGGGGATATTTTTGCATAATAGATACATCAGTCTAATTCAGGGAATATAAATGATAAGCTAAAAAAAGAATCTTCAATCTGCTTCTCTGCATGAGTAATTATTAAATTATTATTGTATTTTATTATATTTTGTAAATAGTTGATATGAGAATTCCCATATATACATTAACTTTATTATAACATTTAAATATAGCCAGGCTTTTGCAGAAGAAAAATTAAATTTTTTGAAGCTTATGACTTAATAAATAAAATACATTCAATAGTAACTGAATGCACATTTAGCTATTCAAGTGATTCATACTGTCTGTACATCACTGGTGTTACCTCGCTAATAACTACTATAAATTATAGTTTAAAATTATTTTAGCTGACAGCTAGTCTAAAAGATTTTGGTTTAATAGCTTGAAAACCTCAATGGCAATTAAGTAATATTCCAATACAGGTAATTAACTATGTAGGTGGCCACTTGTAGTCTTCTACTATACCCTGATGTAGTAAGGAATATTAGCTATAAGCACTCCTTGTAGAAACAGAAACTGATGTTTTTGAAACAATGTAGTCATGTAATTTGATATATTTTCCTATTATAAAATCAAAAATAATTCTGTTTCTTTGTTCTGTGCTATGTTTGAAGGAGTCTTGTATCGATAATAAGAAAACAAGGTTCTACTGACTTGAAAGTAGCTAGCCAACCTCTCGTATTGCCTGTTCTTCAAATGCCTCTGTCTGTTGTATGGAAGTGTTATAATGCTTTATGAACCAGTTAAGAGCTTAAGATTTTACTGGAGAACATTGTTCGGTTTTATGGTTTTAGATATGTCTTCTTTTTTTTGTGAACCAATAGCATATTTAAACCAATATAACAAACACAAGGAATTGTCATACTCATAAGTTTCCTGAGTAGTGTGATCCCATGTCACCATAAAGTTACCAGGCCAGAAAAACCACAGAATATTTTTTTTTTCCTACTTAACTGAACCTGATCTTGAAAGAGGTTTTTACTACTTTATTTCTTCTACTCATTTTATACAATGTGTCTACACTGAGATTAAGAATTTCAGAAGCCAGCCTAGCAAGAACATTGTTACTACTGCTAAATTAACAAGCAAACAAAAAAATCCTCTCAAAAGTAAGTAGATTTGTCATAAAGCCCAAACCAAAAAAGTGCTGTGGCTACTCAGCTCAAGGTGTTGTATCTCACAGATTAAGATGGAAATTTCTAGAAGAATGTAAAAACAGCCACACCTACAGCACATTATATAGTGAGATCACGAATATGCTATCTGTACAGAAACTCCTCCAAGAAGAATTTTGTAAGTAACAGGCAGGACCAATGCTACTTCCCCCAGCTCTGTGCTGAAAGGACTCCATGCCATTCACTTTCTTTGTTGAAATATAGTTGGAAATTATTTTACAGCTGCAATTAGAATACGAACATTTAGGCCACAGTAACAAACATGACCTGTTTTTTTGTTGTTGTTATTTTAAGAAAGACTATCTATCAACTAAAGGAAAAGTAATGAAAGTTATCCTTCTACATCTCATCACCTTTTTTTTCTAAACACATTAAAATTGCAATAACTGACTTACCATATTGTAGGTGGCTCAGAACCTTCTACTTCCAAGTAATCATATTTTTCTTCCATTTGGAAATCTGTAAATATGAGTGAGATAGTGTCCCCAGGGTCTGCCACAACTGTCCACGTGCAATCTGCGTTATTATGATATTCATTAGGAAAGTTTGGGCTTGCGATGATACCGCTAGAACCTCTCATAGTTCCTCCACATGCATCCTCAGCTGTTAAAATAAAAATACATATATATAAGTGTCATTAGAATCACCCCTCAGAATACATACTTTCTTGTTGAGAACAGAAGTTTATTACCTTTTGAGTGAATAATTGATTAAGGTTTTTAAACATCATTAAGTTTAGAATGCTGCTGGAAAGTAATTGCTTCCTATTTCAATTACTTAAAAGTTCTTATACTAGTGTCAAGCATATATTTTTACAATCTACTATTTATTATTTTGTTTCACTCACTTCACAATAACATGCAAGAATGTCATTATTTCCTCTTTTGTTTTAACAAAAAAACGTTTCATAAAAAATTGAGTTTAATTGCTGTCATACGCAGTCTGTTGCATGGTGTGCGGCAGTCACATTATAGTGAGGAAAGAAGCATGAGAATTCTACCCATCTTATGCTAATGATATCATCATATTTTATTTTAGTGAACACCCAATGATGTTTAAATTTGTTCTCCACCAATATTTTTCTACATTCCAAACAATTGATCTCTTCACAATTAAGATGTTTACATCAAAATAATTTTAATTGGCATCAATTTTAATTAGACCAAGTAGTTCAAATACCACCATAAGAATACATTTTTTACATATGTGACTAAATGTGAAATTATTTGAGCAATTATAGAAACAATTTTTTATTAGTTGCGGACACCTAAAATAGTAGAAGGTACACAGGAGATGGGTGTCAAGGGTGATGTGCCCATTACATTTAGGGAATAATGTGGAATATGACTAAGCACAGCTCTTGCAACGAACCTGACATTTATCTCAAAACAAAGATGACCAGAGGGTGGCTTTTGTTTTCAATAAACAGCTATCAGCAGTTGAGTGTATTAACTGATGCTGGAAAAGTTTCTCCCTGAGTTCTTTAATAGCATGAATATCTCCCTGTGTTAGCTGGACAAGTATGGGGGGAGTTAATATTTGGCTCAGCCCAACATAAAGTATAAAAACTAGACAACTTAGAAAAGAACTTAAAAAAAAAAGTGAGCTTGAGCTGTTTTGAACCCATGTATTTCTTCCAGTGACTCTGTATGCCCCATGCTGTGATGGTGAGCACATTATAGATACCTGTAATGGGAATCACATTAGTATTCTGATAAAATTGTATATTGCAGTTGTTATACATTTTGCCTAGTGTAACCTACATTTGTGTTGCTACATGATATATTCTGTATCACTGTGCTATATTAGAAGTCTTGCATAAGACCAACACTCTTTAAATAAGTAAATTTAATATTAAATTTTACATCCTCCACATGTGGCACATCTAAGAGCACCTGTTCAAAGCATATTTGACTCTGACACAATAACATGCTGTTTTCAAACATACAATCTTATGCTGAATAAACTAGGTAAATATTGGAGATTTACAAAATCAATTCCAACACCAATAGAACTAATTCTCTGAGAAAACAATTCTCAAATAGCGATTCACAGATTTCATTTGGTAAGACAAGAGAACATGAACTGATGTGTATCTTCTATCTAAAGCATGCATATGCGCCTAATAACTAAAAAATTGGAGTCTGGTCTCTCTTGTAAAAATACCTTCTCTGAGCTGATCAAGTTGATTATGCAAGTAGTGTTATTGCTTTCAGAAATGGAAATGCATTCAAAATAATATGTACTAGAATACTATGTGACTACATGAAAATACTATATCACATTATTTATTCAGTTTATTATCCAAATGTTTGAAGCATACCTGAAAAACAATCCTTGTTTCTGCTTAATTGGAGTGCTAAAAATGAATAAAATTTGCCCTACAGCCTAAAAAAATCAGTCAATATTGCTGAAAAATTAATGACAAAAAGAAAAAAAGAGTATACCATCACAGAATAAAAGCTTTAGAGAATTCTGACACACATAATGACGCACTTCTAATAGAAAGAAAAATTGTAATGACTGTAGGAAACTTTTTAATTACAGTAGTTTAGGAGTTTAAAATTCCAGGTTTTGTCTATTAAAAATTATGTTAAATTATTATATGACCAGATAGAATAGTATTGTGAAATGAGTAAAAAAATATTTAAAAAGATAATAACGAAGTTTTGGTTTCATGTATTAAGGACTATATGGATGCTAATTTGTAATTTTTAGTTCACAGAAGTAAATTACTCACTAAAACAATGGGTAATATATTAGTTCAATGAATTTGAAGGATCTACATATTTGTTTTTAAATATTGGTTGAAATATGTTGTAGCAAGTGCTGATTTGAAAAAGTTCACATAGATAAATATTCATAGCCAAATTGCTGTAGCTTATTCAAACTAAAAAGACAAAGTAATACATGCAACAGCTTTTCTGCCATTTCAGTAAAATAACTCTTTTTTTGCTTTTCACAAATGAATTAGAGACATATCCTAGTTCCTAGCAATATAAAAAGCTTGTTCACTAAAAATGTCGCTATGCACTACCAATGTTTAAAAGAATAGATCAACTGTTTAAAAATACAAGCTATGTCAATAATTATGTCCACTGTTTCTGAGCCACATCTTTTTTGAGATTTTCACCAAAATGTTATTTTGCTACCATCAGTAAAATGACCCAGAAAAATCATCATACATTTTGTTCTGATTTATGTAGCAAATTTCCTACAAATAAGATTAATGTTAACTGCATTCAAGTGCTATAAATATAACCAAGAGCACATCAGATATCATCTTAGCCTCTAATAAAAGCATTAGCTTAATAAATAACAAAATTACTCTTCTGTGTTCCTGTATTATCCCACCTACAATATCATCTGCTTGTGATTTATTTGGTTACAGTCTTGCAGTCAAATTCTGATTGGTAAAGGCTCACATCTGGGAGTTAGCTATGAAATATTAATCCCCATGAAAACATTATGTGCCTTAAATTGTTAAGCAACTGGAATAAAGAATTGATCTTCAAGTAAATTGACAAACACTGAAGCTGACAGCAGTTCTACCACTGACTTGATAGTGCATAAGGTCCTCACAATAAAAGAAAATGTAATAATTATTTCTGTGTAATCTGCTTTTAGCACCTTTTTTTTGTCACAATAAGACAACATAATTGCTTAGATGTCTGCTGTGAAATACTGCAAATAAAAGAAAAACTAGTAAGAGAACATCTTTGAAGATTAACAGTCACCCATCTTCACCACTGCACAACAAGTCAAGTAACAACATGTGAACAAGAAAGAACTAGAGGAAAGATAAACTTTGCAGTGATTTCTGAGAGTCTCTCTTTCACTGCGTTCCCACAACTTTCTTAATTTCCTCAGTCAAACCACTGAGGTAGGAGTTCTCAAAGATACTTAAGCACCTAACACTACCATTACTGCAATCAAAATGTAATACCTGAAGGCAGTTAAGCAGCTAAATACCTTTAAAGAATTTTGTATCTATCCCTGCTCTTTTAACTTCCAGATAACAAACATGAAGAAAAACATTGAAAGTAGTGAGATGATATTTCATTAAAGACTTGACACAATCTCACATTAAGCAATTAGAAATACATAGCTAACACTGATGATATTTTTTTTTTTTAAGTCTACATCTAAAATTCCTACCCCATTTTTTCAAATTAAATTTACTTTGTCAAGTACTGGGAAAATGTATCCAATCTACAAACTTGCAAATGTTATATGAAAGCATAAAGGCAAAAAATAGGCATACTGCCATGATGTCATTTTTACAAACATACTTCACTGATCTCAACCATATGCTGAAAGAGAAAGATTTTTCAAAGTGATATGCAAGTAGGGACTTGGCATAGAAAAGCTTTTCAAGGTATCATGAATTCAAATTAAGATCTATATCTGAATATGCATAAGGGCTCTTATGCAAATGGAGAATCACTGATATTATCATATGAGTGAGGATTATGTGAGTACAAAGGTTTTGAGAGTTTGGGGGTCTTTTTCACTTTTTGTGGGTATAAACTGGTTTTATTGATATACACAGATACATGCAGCTTTAGAAAAAAACCACAAACCTAAATGCCCATAAAAATTAATGTAAAATATGTGTACATTTAAATAATTTCTGGTGAAAATTAGTTTCATAAAATTGTATGGTTTATTTTCTAATCATTTTCCTCATTTGCTCTTCATTGTTCCTTTTTCATAAATTTTGAAAATACATTTCTCTAGACTTCTTTGAATTTAATTTTCTGCTTCTTCTTGTACGTTTCACAATACTCTTACATAAACGCAGCAGTAAAATTTTCAAGAAGATAGATCAAAGACAGGCAGTGTTATCAGCAATTTATAGACCATGGAAATTCAGTGATTTCAATGACAATTCAATGTGTTTGCATGGTAGATTAAGCTTTAATCTGATACCCAATGTATTGCATCATCTTATCTATCTAGATATTTATAGTGTTCTGAACAATTAAGTACATAACCCATCATGGAGTAATAGATATCTTCTATCTATTCCTAAAAATAATGCAAAATAAAAAAAAAAAAAAGGAAAAAACAGTGATGTTTACAATAGCCAGTAAAAGTTCTCAACAAGCTGAGACACTCGTGGAGAAAATCATCAAGAAGAGCTGAGAAGGCCTGCAGTAATCCCTCCATACCTTGATCTTAGCTACATAGACTCTATGAAATTAATGGTATATTCCTCATGGGGTAGTACAGTTACAACTACAAAGATACTGTAGCTTGCTCTTTCAAATTTTAGACTTATTTCCAACAAATTATCAGAGCCATCTAAAGGAATCAGCACTCTATCATCCCCTTTTACGTATTTTACTGTTGTTACTGCTCTTGAATATGGACATTAACAACTACCTTTCACCTGAAGATCATGAAAGATCTTTACATTAGAAAACAATCAATTCTTTGAGAAAATCCAGTGCTCTATAAGAATTTAATATAGACAAGCAGATACCACTAACTACTGATTGCATTAGTGTGGTGAAAATCTACTTTACCTGATTCTGCATAGCAAGACCATGCATTTCTGCACGTGTCTACACAAACTCTAACCATATACAGAATTTTATTTGAGGCTCAACTGTTGCCTTAAGTATCGATATCTAACTCTAAGATTTCCAATGGGTAACTGAAGAAAACAGAGACCCTGAAAATTGTCATTCTTTACTCTATAACTCCATATTTATCATACCCTAAAAATAATCACCTACAAGTGCAAAATAATTATGAATTATGAATAAAGTTAATTCTAAACATTTTAAGATGTTTCTAAATGAAAGGTACTGCGTTTTAGGTTATGATTTGATGCATTAAAGAAGAATGGAAATGGAAATAAATTATTAAAATAATACTCCTTGTTTGTTGATGTATTTTTTTTAATCCAAAACCACAACATTTTAGATTCTGAGGAGAAAAAAAAAGAGAATGTTATAAAATTCTACCAGTGTTTTCAAAATAAGATTTTTAATCCATTACCTTAATTTTCAAAGTAAAAGTTAAAGAAAATGCAATTATCGTCTCCAGGCAGTAACTTGGCGTGAAAAAACAAATATTATTGTCTATCAAAAATGCAGTAAAGTATCTTAGCTATACTTTAATTTATACAAATATTTCTGAAACAGAAAGGACATTGTTTCTTTTTGTTACTTCTGAAGATTTATCAGAGCTTAGCTCTAAATAAAAAAAAATACCCTATTGATTACTGTTTATGGAGGGGACTTTAGGTTTTCAATAGAAAATTAATATTTTAAAATATTATGAATATTTTAAAATATGTTTAAAGCAATTTGACAGTACTAATTACTGGTATTTTTTTAATGAAACTCAGAATTATCCTGACTTCAATACTAAGTAATAAGCATCTTATGCTAGTCTTTCATGCTTAGTATTTCATGCCTACTATCCCTTTATGGATCTGTGGGTTTATACACTTGGATTCTTTTTACTAAACATAGCCTCTCGTAAGAGAGAAGCAGGTTCATAACACATTTTGCACTTAATTTTCCACAGGTCCAAATTTGCTAGTTTATGCAGCAGCAGCATTCACAAATTTCTAGTGTTACACTTGACCAGTGTTTAATCCAGTGCTCTTATGCACACTCCAGCTTTGCAATTTTCTGCATATTCTATACTGCTTTCATAAAAAAAACAACTTAGAATGTGTTTATTAGATTTCTTTACTGGCTGTACTACAGACAAGCAGCAGAAAGGAAACTATATAGGCTGAGCTGGAAAGCCCCTTAAAAAGTTAAGCTCAGTTTTGAAGTCATTAATATAATAATCTCATTACGAAATTTGCAAAGGGGCAGACTAATAGATTACATAGTCACAAAAAGAAGCTTCATAGGCAATGCCATTTTCTAGGAGAATTCCCTCTGCTCCCTCCTTTGCACAAACTACACCACTTACTTTTATTCCTTACTTAACTTTCTTGAAGAGTTTGGATATGTCTGTTGCAGGACACTAGAGGTGCCAGCTGTTCTGCTATAGCTCTGTCATTTTAAAAATGTCATTGATCTGTGACTGCCTATGAATTTACAGTTCCTATGTTTCCCAAGCTACGTGTGCTTCTTTATAGGTCCCTGAGACATGTCTCTGGGCACCCACTTCCTCAAAAATAGTGCAAGATAGTCCGTCATCACCCTGCCTTGTGTATGCTTCTCCTCTGTCCCCTGTAATAGGGTAGGGTGGGGTGGGATGGAATGGAATAGTGTAGTGTAGTGTAGTGTAGTGTAGTGTAGTGTAGTGTAGTGTAGTGTAGTGTAGTATAGTATACTTTGGGTTAGAAGGGACTTTAAAGATCATCTAGTTCCAACCCCCTGCCATTGGCAGGGACAGGTCCCAGTGGATCAGCCTGCCCAAAGCCCCATCCAGCCTGGTCTTGAACACTTCCAGGGATGGGGCATCCACAACTTCCCTGGGCAACCTGTGCCTGTGCCTCACCACTCTCGTTGTGAAGAGTGTCCTCCTTACGTCTAGTCTAAATCGACCCCTCTCCAGTTTATACCCATTGCTCCTTGTCCTATCATTACAAGCCTTTGTAAAAAGTCCCTCCCCAGCTTTCATGAAGGCCCCCTTCAGGTACTGGAAGGTTGTTATAAGGTCTCCTAGGACCTTATATTATTAATATAATAAAATATAATGAAAGCTATATAAATACACAGAATTTCTGAGAAACGTTTTTCTTAAAACCCGCAAGAATGGAAAGTCATCCTTTCCTCATAATTTATCCACAGAATAACCTCACAGCTTTCAAAAATTTAAATGAAATGGTTGCAAAATAACCATCATCTGAAATCTTTAAGGATAGCTTTGCAGAAGATTAGTCATAAATGACTTTTACATAAAATTCATCCAGCTTTTGAGGAGAGGGACATAAAACATCTCTTAAGAACACTTGGAAGTCTTATTTTCTATGTCTTTATGTTGTGATTTGTAAAAATTATGGATTTTAAATTCCAAGTAAATCTGAGGATGACTATAAATTGTCCCGCTTCACATTCTCAAATTCTTCAATTTGCACTTGTATGCTCAGTATTGCTTCCAAATTTATACAGATTTTACAGCCAGCAAAAGAAATCAAATAGTACCATTTGAGGCTAAAAAGGTGAGTAAGTTCAGGAGCTTAAATTTTGCTCTAGCAGAAGTTAAATGGAATAAATTGCTTTATAACCTGGCTCTTTCGAGACAGAACCACAGGAGCTATACCATGGGGAAAACACTACTAACAGCCACACAGCTTGTGCAGCACTTGAGCCCTGTACTGGGCAAAACTGGCAAAGGGAGCTGCAGGGGTGACCTGTGTGGGAGGGGACAGTGGACCACACGGTGCTGGTCGCAGCTAGATCCAGCAGACTGTGCAACAAAGGGCGTTGAGCTGCTGTACGGCAAAATGGGAATCATCGAGGAGCTGGCTGAGGGACAGGAGGTGGCATGGGAGCAGAAAAATTGTAGGTATATATGAGGATATGTCAAAGTCTGTATGGAAGGGAGTGTGGCCCCTGAAGCCATGCCAGAATGAAAGATAAGACTGGGGGATCAGGATGAAGGAACAAGGAAACCAGTAGGTGTTGTCACTTCACACACATCTCCCACACCATCCTGCTGGCCAGGATGGGGTGAGATGCAGCAGAAGGATGAAGAGCAGCGACCGGGATGGGGAGGACAGAGTCTGGAGCCAAGTACAGACAGATGAAGGGGGAGTAATTTTCTTAGTGGTATTTTTTAAGGTTTTGTCTGCATTTTTTTCACAAATCCTGAATCAGTACCTAAATGTTTGTGTTAACTGGTAGTAAATGAAAGTTCAGTGGGATCCTCACAGTTGGCTCCTTTTCCTGCAAGGAATTGTCATGTTGTAGGTGTAATTTAGATGAGTTAGGCTCTTCTCAAGGGTTATTGATAGGAAAAGTAACTGTTTCCTAATCAACACTGTGCAGTGACCTTATTTCTTATTTTCTTTACAAAGAGGGAAGCTGTTTGGTTAAAAAAGTATATAGTTGGTGCATTTTTAAAAATTTTCTGTTCTAGACTAAGACTTGAAATTTGATGGATTAACTCACAAGTGAATTTAGAAAGTAAAATAATCTACCAGTCTGTACATCTGCCAACAGCTCCTTTATTGCTGTTTTCTAGCAAGAGAAATGCATCTTTTCTTTCACATAAAAATGAACATTAAGGATGGTGCTTTTACTGCTTACAAACAAAATAAGAGCATTAAAGTACTTGGACAGGTCTTACTTGTGTGAACTGAACAGAAAAAATAATCAGAAGGAAAAGATTTCTTGGTGATAAAACTTTCCACTTGTTTTGTGAAACAAAGCTTAGTAGTTCTGCAGTGTTAAAATAAGATATTAATTCATATTTCATCATTCACAAGCCTGATATTTAGTGTTTGACTAGCAAGGGAAGAGGGTTTAAGAATAAATTAATTAAAATGGAATAAAAAGGAGAGTAGTAATTAATATAGTTCGGGAAAAGAGAAGAAAAAAAGACTTAAAAGCAAATAATTCAAGTCATCAACTTGAAATTAAGTTGTTAATGTCTAATCATTTTTAATAACTACAAAGAAATGGTTTTACAGTTATTGTGAAACATAGTTTTGTCATTAAAATTTGTCTTGTCTTTAAACCAAACTTACTAAATATAATGATCAAGAACATATTATTTTAGATTTTAAGAACTGTTAAGGCCCTCCTTTTTTCATTTTTTAGTAAACAAACAGCATTAAATTTTGAGTTCAACAATGACTGATTTTTACACCTGGTTTTGCAGGAATAAAAAAATATTGCTGTTTGAAAGGTTGATTGTGATACCAGGTTACTGGAGAGGCTGTGGAACTTCTGTTCTTGCAGATTTTCCAAAGTGAGCTGAAGACCTTAAGCAAATACATCTGCCTTTAGAGTCAGATTTGAGACATGTTTTGGATTTGATAACCTCCTCGGGTCCCAAAATAAGTTATCTCCTATCATTTCTATGATAGCTTAGAGATAGGAAAGAAAAACAACACCAATGAAACAAACTGAAAAACAAAAAAGAGGAATGTGTTGTCTGAAACAATTCACTATTTTTAAAACTTCCCTACACATAATCTTGTAGAATAACTAGAACAAGATCAGGGGAAAACAGGATACTTCCATTTGCTTTATTTTCAGCTCTCTTGGCCTTATATTTAAGTTGCATTTTTACCTCAGGATAAGTGCATCAGCTTTAAGTTTTAAAACATCCAATGGAGAAGATATTGCAGTGCATATGTGTTCAATCATTTTTATCTTTGCTGTAAAAACTGTGGAACGAGACCACTTGAATCTCTTCTTATGTAAACCACCATGCCACCAAGTCTTACTGATTTTCTACAGGGTAGGATCTCAGTGGGGTAACAGTCTGTCATAATTTTCATTGTTTAGCCTTTTGAGTCCTCTGACCACCTGACAACTGGATTACAAGGAGCATGCAGCTTAAAATAATTTACTTCTATGAAGTGAATTAAAATGCAAATGATGACCAAAATATCTTTCTAAAATGTACTATTCCATATACTTGGGTTTGTAAAACATCTAAACAACAGAGTATATCCTTACTGAGCACCATGCAAAGCAGGAAGCACAATTTCTGTAGCACATTTGTGATCTCTTTACTCTTTTAATGTTACGTATCTAAAAGAATCTGACTTTATCCAAGCACAAAATGCCTAAAGATGGTAAAATGTTTTCAAGATTTCAGAGTCAGGTCTTCTGTAGTTGCTTATTATTCAAAGAACTTAAAATTCAGCACTCCTGAATATGATCTGTGACTATCGCTTCACCAGAAAAGAGAAACAGGATTTAACCTCTTCTGAAGTCATGTTCTAAGATAATTTATGCTGATTGCTTTGGCAGCTCTGTTATCTTTTTTGCCAAAATTTATCAAACTTAATTTAAGTCTTACTTGCATTTGAAAAGTTCACAGACACATTCAAATCTGGAAAACTAAAATCAGAACTTGAAGGAAAAACATTTTACACCACAGAAGTACTTGGAAAGAAGAGTTTCAGTGTTCTACTTGAAGGATGTACAAAGAAGTTTTTCAAGTAGAAACTGAATATACCTACTTCATGTATCCAAATGCCTCTGCCACTTGTATCTCCTCTTACCATGGGATAGTTGAAAAAAAAAATATTTCAAAATCTTCTAGTGGGTGAAAAGGAAAACACAATGTATATGCAGATAAGAAATTGTTTTTCAACTCCTTAATGTGATTTAATGGTAGATAACAGTCCAAATCACATAAGGAATGCAGAGAAATATCATTAACTGTGCAGCTACGATTACCTTTCTATTACTATAGGAAATGTTTTTACAGTTATTTTGCTACCAAAGTACTCTCATGATAAGGGTAATTAAAATCAGAGTTTACATTATCCTAGTATCATATGTGATAATCCATGATTATTTATTTGTATCATGCTGAAAATGGAGTATCAGAGTACAATATAATCATGCTATTGAAGTGTCTGGGTGAAATCTAAACAAAAAGTAATAAATACAGACATCTTAACTCAGTATCACCAACTTCACATGAGACAGAAAGTCGGTGAGAATGAAAATTCCTTTTTTTTTCTCAGTTGTTTGCCTTTCCTGTAGCTAGAGCTGAGAATCTTTTCTCTTTTTTTTCCCTTCGTGTAGTTAAAGCAGAGATCCATCCATTCAGCCAAGTAGCAATATAACCAGTAGTACATGAGCACTTTTGTCATGTTGTAGTGGCATATAACTATTTTTGAGAAGTATGTGAGCAATGTGATCACCAAAGGGGTAAAGATGCTTGTAGTTTCACATAAGAGACATCCAAATAAAAAGAACTGTGAGACAAGATACACACAAGTAACAACAAACTAATGTCCAAACTACTACCTGATGACTGCAAAGTTATGTTTTCAAGACTTAACAGTTTTATATAAAAACTATGCTTATTAATAAAATGTAGGAAGTAACTGATAGCATAGTGTGCTATTAAAGTGTAGATTTAGTAAAATGTGGTTTTAAAGTTTAAAACTGGTTTGATTTGCCAGTTTTCTAAATACTCGACAACAATACGATCTAACTCACTGATACATCCATGTGGACATATTTATATATTCAGTTGCAACCACTTCTCATCCAGTACTTGCTGGATCATATTGATTGTGAAGATGATGTGTACTGATGGATAGATTTGGCAATTCCATCTGGACCAGTGGCATTACACGGGATTTACTAAAGAAAGATTTTTACTCAATAAAGGCTTTTAGAAATACACAAGGAAAAAAATGTAGGTCAGCATGCTAAATTTCATATCAAAATAATTTTGAAAGGTTAATTCTAAAATGAATCATTCTTTAATTTCAATGCAGACACGGTGTGAATTCCAGTTACATATCTTGGCATCTTCAGTGTAGGAACAACAAAGAAAATAAACAAGAAAAAAACAAATTGGCTGAGAAAAGTCGTACAATACAGTCTGCCAAAGTATCTGAATTAAGTGACAATTCTTAATGCACACAATGTAATAATACAGTAATATAATGCATGTTATTTTCATCACAATGTCAGTGTAGAAGTTAGAATCAAAGAAAAACACATTCCTAACATCACAACGTGGACTGCCTGTCAGTCAAGTAATTCAGCAACAGCACAAATTATTGTCTTATAAATTAAACATTATACTTAGAAGAAGACAGTACATATGATTACTTGTATAACAAAATGCAAGAGCAGCCCTAGACTGCACTGTTGAAACTCAATGCTGAACTGATTATACAAGCACTAAGTCTTTCAGCTTGTCTTCCCACACCAACAGCATAGCCTAACTTTAATCAAATTTTGTAGGAAAGACATTTTGAAAAACATTGCTAAGGTTTTCGTGCAAACAAGCAGCTGGATAGAGACAAATTACTGCTCCCAATTTGGAAAATACTAGAGTGTGAACACAATCATACTATTAGGCATGAAAAATCCACAGAAGGGAAAGCACTAGAGTGCCAAGATTTGTAAGTTCTACTGCTCAATATTTGTATTGCTTCTTTTGTGCTATAGACAACCACCACCACAGAAAATAAAGATGTTTACCTTGTTTTTCTGTTTGCTTGTTTCTGAAGGACACTATTGGTGCCTGAATAGAACTAAGTAATTTTCTTACTTTATGTTTTAAATGTTGAAAAATATTTAATATCTACAACTATTTTCATTATTTTTTCTTATATTCCAAACCTAAGTTGTTTCTATAAGTCATCATAGATCTCTCAGTCTACAGTAACCTCTGCTAATTGAAGATGACTACTGTCTTGGAACCATGACCTACGTTCTTCCTGCCCCATTCTCTGATTCAGGGACTTCATATACTTCTGCAGAAGTGATTGAAAATTAAGATTAAAATGTGATGCTTTTAAAATATTGGATCTTGTGAAAAATAAAAGTGCAGTTCTCAGCCTGCAGCATACTACTTAAAAAAATATGAGTAGATTAAATTATCCCAAAAATAATATGAGGTCATGAATACATACAGAAAGCCACCCCATTTTAATTTTAAAATAAATACAAATTTTGTATTTTTTAAAGAAATACTATTATAATATTATAAATGAATAATATACTCAGTATTTGCCTTTATTAAGAATATTTGAAGAACATAGATGAAAAATGTAAGAGAATATTGTTAGATACTCCTAGCAAATATATATTTGTTCATGAAGAAAGCAGCATATTTATGAAGTTTACCTTGCTGGATATTTTTACTTTCTTTTTATGAATGTACTATGCTGTAATCAACAAATCCTTACAGGTTTCACTGATGCAATTAGATGGCTTGCCATTCAGTCTGAGTTTGTTGATGAGATAATTTTCATGTTTTTCTTCTTGACAAGCTGAAAATCTTTAACCAAATTCAGCATAGGGTAATGTTCCATTTTTGGCAGAATGCACTACAATGGTTATATCAAATGAAAAGCAGCAGCCTTTCAATATGATCATATGGTGTTTGGCAGGGGAAAAAAAGGGGAAACAGCAAATGTAGGCTTCTTATTCAGACGTTCATATTCAAAAGTTTGGATTTTTTTCCAAAATAGATTCACATACATGCAAGGAAGCATACAAGTATCTGTTGCTCTGGGAAAATTTAAGACAATTTCCAGTTGTGTATATTTTTATATATAGGCATATATTATAAATGTATGTATATATTTATCTCCATTCTCCATTATCTCCTCCATGCCTCACCTCTGACCTTCTCCTTTGGTCCTTTTAAATATACCCTGTAATAATTATATATTTTTTAAGTATCATTTTATATTCTGTCCCAAATTTTAGTTGTGGATTTTTTTCTGTTAAGAGTGTCAAAATTGTCTCTTCTGTTCCTCAGAATCTTCTTGTCTATTATCGCTCATCTTCTCTAATGCTTCTCCTTATTCCTTGTGTGGTATTTTGAGATTTTTCAGCAGTTTATTTGCTTTGCATTTGCCAGATCCACTTAACACATAGAAATGGGCATTTCACCTAACTTTTGATACACATACATAGCAGTCTTCTATATTTGAGCTAGTCACCTTAGGCTCTATTCATAATAATTTATAAGAAATGGCAATTTTATCTTATTTAAAAGTCCAGTACAGAAAAGTCATAGGCATACTGGGCCAAGTAAAGCAGAGAGCTGTCAAGGTGATTTGGCATCTGGAGCACATGATATGAGGAGAAGCTGAAAGAACCGGGTCTGTTCAGGTTGGAGAAGAGAAGATTTGCTTTGACTTCAACTACCTTGCAGAAAATATGGAGAAAATTGATGCAGTTTCTTCTAAACAGTGCACAGTGAAAGGATAAGAGAGAAAAAATACAAGCTGGAATGCCTGCTGCCTCCCAGGAGCCCAGGTAAGGGATGTGGCCAGGAAAGTTCCCAACCTGGTGAGATATACAGACTATTACCTGTTACTACTGCTCCATGTGGGAAGGGATGAAGCAGCAGTATGAACCCCAAGGGGGATTAAAAGAGATTCTAGGGCCTTAGGGCAGATACTTAGTGAGTCTGGGGTCCAGGTAGCTTTTTCTTCCCTCCTTCCAGTTACGAGTGGTGACATAGCACAGCTCAGATGGATCCAGTCAATTAATACATGGCTTTGTGGCTGGTGTCACCACAATAACTTTGGGTTTTTTTATAATGGCATGGCCTACACAGCACCAGGGCTACAGGCTTCAGGTGGGAGCCACCTTTATCAGACAGGGAGGAGGGTCTTTGCCCAGGAGCTTGCAGGGCTTGAAGATAGGGTTTTAAACTAGATGTGAAGGGGGAGGGGAATAACATCAAGCTAGCCTGTAACTAGCAGTGGGAGGACGTCGGTCAGGGGTCAGGTGTTAGGGAGGATAATTCTCTAAAACACCTTGTAGGTAATAAAGGGTTCACTTGGAAGCTGATGCAACTGGCAGCCCAGCTGAAGTGCCTTTACACAAATACACAATGCTTGGGAAACAAGCAGGAGGAGCTGGAAGTTACCATGCTACTAGAAAGCTATGTTCTAGTTGCCACCATGGAAATGTGGTGGCAACCCATGACTGGAGTGTGGCTATCAATGGCTATAGACTGTTCAGTCGGGACAGACCAGGAAGGAGGGGTGGAGGTGTTGCCTTCTATCTCAGGAAAGGGATAGAATGTGAAGAGCAGTCATTGAAGAGTAGCCACAAACAGATTGAGAGCATGTGGGTCACAATTAAGGACAGAAGAACCAATGGGAACCTTGTGGTTGGTGTATACAACAGGCCACTCTATCAAGGAGAACCAGCTGATGAAAGTTCCAGCTACAGGAGGCTTCATGCTTCCAAGCCCTCATCCTACTCGCGGAATTCAACTGCCCTGACATATGCTGGAAAAGTAGCATGGCAAGCTGTAGGCAATCCAGGAGACTCCTGGAGTGCATTGAGGATAACTTAGTCCAGCTGATAGACCCCCACCCAAGCAGATGTAATACTGGACCTTATGGTCATCAATACAAGCAAACTCATCAGTGATACGAGAATCAGAGGCAGCATGGACTGCAGTGATCACACACTGGAGGAGTTCAGGGTCCAGAGAGATATGGGACAGGTGAGGAGTATAGTCAGGACCCTAAATTTCAGGAAAGCAGACTACCAGTTCTTCAAGGAGTTACTCAGTAGGATCCCCTGGGACATGGTCCTCTGAGACAAGGGAGCAGAACAGAGCTGGAAAATATCCAAGGATGCTTTCCATAAGGCACAAGAGCACTCAGTTCCCATATGTAGAAAATCAGGTAGGGAAGGGAAGAGATCAGTGTGGATGAGTCAGGACCTCCTGGTTAAACTAAAGAAGAAGGGGGAACTGCACAGGCAGTGCAAGCAGGGACGGGTAACCTGGGATGTGTATAGGGACGCTGCCTGCTTGTGTAGGGATGAAGTCAGGAAGGCCAAGGCACAGATGGAACTAAACTTAGCAAAGGAAGTGGAGACTAACAAGAAGGGCTTCCACAAGTATGCCAATCGAGAGGGGAAAGATAAAGAGAACATACCCCCACCGATGGTTGGAAATGATAATCACTTATCAACAAATAAGGAGAAGGCTGAGACACCTAAAAACTTTTGTTTGCCTCAGTCTTCACCAATAACTGCTCTCCCCACCTCTTTTGGATCGTGGGATAGCAAGATGGTGACCAGGGGCATAAATCCCCTCCCACTGTAGAGGAAGATCAGATTCATGACCACTTGAGGAACCTGAATATATATAAGCCTATGGGATCTGATGAGATGCATCCCAGAGTCCTGAGGGAATTGGCAGATGTGGTTGCCAAGCCACTCTTCATGATATTTGAAAAGTCATGGCAATCAGCAGAAGTCCCTGGTGACTGAAAGAAGGGTAACGTTGTGCCCATTTTAAAAAGGGTAGAAAAGATGACCCTGAGAACTACCAACCTGTCAGTCTCAACTCTGTGTCTGGGAAGATCATGGAACAGGTCCTCCTGGAAGCTATACATATCGAGGACATGGAGGTGATTAGTGGCAGCCAGCATGGCTTCACCAGGGTAAAATCCTGTATGACCAAATTAGTGGCTTTCTATGGTGGGGTAACCACAGCAGTGGACATGGGTAAACTGACGGTTGTGATCTATCTAGACTTCTGTAAAGTCCTTGACACAGTACAGAGGAGGGCTACAAAAACGATCCAAGGCCTGAAGCACCTTCTATATGAGGACAGGCTGAGAGTTGAGCTTGTTCAGCCTGGACAAGAGAAAGCTAGGAGGAGATCTTATAGTGACCTCCCAGTACCTGAAAGGAGCCTACAAGATAGCTGGAGAGGGACTATTCATAGAGGCTTGTGGTGATAGGATGAGGGGGAATGGGTGTAAATTGGAGAAGGGCAGATTTGGACTAGACATTAGGAAGAATTTCTTCACCATGAGAGTGGTGAGACACTGGAACAGGTTGCCAGGGGAAGTTGTGGATGCCCCATCCCTGGAGGTGTTCAAGACCAGGTTGGATGGGGCCTTGGGTAACCTGATCTAGTGGGATGTCCCTGCCTATGGCAGAGGCGTTGGAACTAGATGATCTTTAAGGTCATTTCCAACCCTAGCTATTCATAACTATGATTCTATGTGGGAATTTCTGATTCCACACAAGGAAAAAAAAATCAGTGAGTGAAGTTAGACTCTGGAACAGACGTCCAGAAACAGTCTGGAATCTCCATTCTTGGAGATATTCAAAACTCAACTAGGCATGGACCCAAGCAACTTCTTCTAGTTGACCTTACTTTGAGCAGGAGGTTGGACTGGAAACTTCTAGAAGCCCTGTCCAACTTATGTGATGTCATGATCCTGTCATTTATTTTAGCAGTGAACAACAGAGAGACTATAAACTCTTTACTCTCCTTTGTGGCCTTAAATGTAGTGCAGACCACTTATCAACATGGTCTTTTATACTGAAGACGTTTCAAGGAATCCCTCACATGCTGCCTGTTCCCAATAGAGCTGAACACAGCTCCATATTGTAGCTTCACTTAAGCTGATCTTACAGGAAGCTTTTTAACTCTTTAGTAATTAAATAACCTTCCCAACTTCTAAATATTATGAGAATCATCATGAAGTGAATTGAAAAAAAAAAATTAAGTGGTGGCTATTTGATCAAGTCATGTAGTAAAATGAATTATCATGAGAAGAAAGACACATTGGAATAATTAAAAAAGCCAGGCAAAAAGAAAGCAGATTTCCTTTAAGTCTCATTTTTTTGTAAATCCTGTAACAGAAGATGATGCTTCTATTACTAAGGTAACACAATTTCATTTCTATTACAAAGATAAATTTAACAACTTTTTTACTGCTATTGTTTTGTATCAATCTTCCATTAAAATGTTTTCTGAGCTAAACGATAGTTTTTTATAACAATGATTTCTCTGTAGTTGCCAACAAACATCTCAATTGCATACACATAGTTCAGAGTCCGGCAGAAATGTAGAAATACAAACAGTTCAGTCCAAGAGGAAAAACATCACACTCTGAGTGTTAGTACACTTTAACAGCTATGGAAACTCGGGGGTGGAATAAACAAGATAGTAAGCTTATGTAAGTCACATGTCATGGAAGTGAACTTGTATTTTTGTTTGTTTGTTTGTTTAAGTATGTATGACAGAAAAATAGCAGTTGGTCACTTAATTTTCCTCCTTCACTCTCATTTTTTAGGTTTTCACTCAGTTTAATTCTTCAACTCATTGCCACTGTCTTTCATAGGAGTAATGCTATGCCATCAAGAAATAATGCACATACTATATTTTTGTACATGTTGATACTTACAGACATTTTATATACCATTATTTTTTTTTTATGAATTTGTCTCCATTCTCTGAATTTGCCAGAATTTATTTGCAAAATCTGTTTCTGCCAAGGTTAATGATCATGGCGATAATGAGGACTTTTAAATATCTACTTTTACATCTACCCACTGTAATTTGCCATAAACTGGTAAATTAAAAAAAAATAATTTCTTGAAACAGATCTGAAATTTGTATCTAATTATGATCTTAATTCTTAATGAGGCTATACATTTACAAATAGTATTCTAAATGTAAACTTGGAAATGTACTTAATAGGGATGAAAAAGTTCTGCAAAATGTTTAATAAATATTGACATCTGTGCTGGTTTCAGCTGAAGCAGAACATTTATTTCTGAATTTTCAGCCCCATTGTCACCACCATGGTAATGGGCCATTGATGCGCAGAGTCCACTGCTCACACCTAATCCTATGTGAACTGGGGCCCTCATAGAGTTGATGGTGAAGGGGGTCACACCTGCTAGGAAGGACGAACAGGACTGGTGACCCAGCCAGGCCAACAAAGTATTCCTTGCCATACACATCATACTCAGGATAGAGATCACAAGAGGCATTTCCTCTTCTTCAATGGCTGATATTCAGGGAGGACCTTGCCTGTCTGTCTGCCCCTGAACCCACCCATGTGTTCCCGAATCCAGTTTTTGAGTCCAGCTCCTACCTGCTGTTGAGTCCACTCTGGGACCTTCTCTGTGGCACCACTGAAGCATCAGTGGTGATGTATGGCTATCATAGGAGCTGGAATTGAGTTTTATAGGCTTCTATATATTTTATTATTTTCATATTAATATTGTCTTCCTTTTATTATTATTGTTGCATTAAAGCTGGTTTAGTGTTTCCAATTCATAAGTCTCTCATTTCCTTTTCCCTTTCCTAGTGAGGGGATGATTGGGACTAAAAAGATGTCCAGCTTTAGCTGCTGATGTGGCCAGGGTAGGGTGTTAAAGCAGGAGAAATTCATCTATCCAGAGTGAACTTATATTTGGCAACCATGAATATAAATTTTTTGAAAAGGCTTTGGCTACTAAAACCCAGACCCTCCAGAACAAAGATGACAATTATGTTTTAAATTTTAAGAACAAGAAATGAATCATCAGTGGATTCTTAAGTTTGATTTTAATTCATGGAACAGTGACTACTTCTTAAGACATTAACTGAGACAATTAAGTCTGTGTCCTAAAAAGGGATAGAGGCCTACATTTGGCAATTTGAATGGGAGGAAATTATAAAAAACCCCACTAGCCTCATATATTTCTGAAAAAAAAAAAATTAAACCCACATCTAATAATAGTGATCCAACAGCCTTCCAAAACCATCTATGTGCTGCTTAATTATTCATATTTGACATGGTGCCCCCCTTCTTAAATCTTATTTGCTCAAAGAGTGTGGCAAACTTGTAGCCCAACAGCCATATTCCTCCTAATGTAAAATTGCCTAAAATTAGGATAGTAGCACAAGGACAGAACATTTGTTCCATTGAGTTTCAGAGCTTGTCATGGAAAGCAATGCATTTGTTTAGTGAAGGTATGAAATCCTTACATTTATTGCACAAAATGAAACAGTTACGCACAATATAAAATAGCTAAAAAAGAAGTGGGAGGGAGAAACTGGAGAAAGAGAGGACTTCTCTGAAGCTTTAACAGGGTTATTTTCATGGAAACTCTCCCAGTGCCGGGTAGGATCCTCTAGCAAACTGGTGATCAGATCATGCAAGATTTCTTAGTTATCTAGCAACAAATTGGTTTATGTTTTGAACTACAACTCTGCACATAATACCACTCATATATTGCTGAAGAAGTACACAGGATAGGTTTCATAAAGAAACAGAAAAACACTGTAACATGCAGCTGCCTTACACAGAAGAAAAAAGTAACATTTTAGGTTGACTTACATGTATTCTACAGTTGCACAAAGTTTAAGTATGTAAATGTATCTATATTAAAAATAATCAATTAAATAATATATATAGAAAGCAACCCAAATTTTAAGAAGCAGTATAGGACACAATATTCCAAATGACACTGTTAAAAACTGCCTAAATCTACTTGAGCTGACTTGAACCCAGCCATCATGACATTTGATGTCAAGACAATCTGCACAAACAATGCAGCATTTTTTTATATAGAAGCACAATGAAAATACTTCCATTTTATGCATTTATCTGCATATTCATTAGAAGAAATAATCTGCACATAGGCACATGCATTTACAAAATGCTAGACTTGCTCTACATATGAAAAACATCCCTTCATAGACAATGAACCTAGAATTCCTGTCAATGGAGTTGAGTCCTGAAACAGCACATACCAAGCTGTTCAGGCACTTACTAACAGCAGCCTGATGCCTGTGTCTTAAGACAGGACTGTGCTGAGCCACTTGATTTCTTTGGGGCAGCCTGTACTTTATCTTATTTTTAGATGGACTTCTGTACTCATACTTATTAGTCAGCTCTGTAAAATGGTCCTTACACATTCCTCATTTCAAGGTTCTACAAAAGTCTTCAGTTTGCACGGTTATACTTTGCTAGTAAAACATTTGTTCACATTAAACACTGTTGATTGTTTTCTGAATTTATAATCTCGAGTGCTACAAAATAAATTGCACCAAGATTTGCAGCCTCTGGGAGGGCTGTTACAAGACCTTGAAAATTATGTTTTGACTGTTTATCTACCTATTAGAATTGTCTGCGTGACTCAATCAGTTAATTTATCTTCATTTCCTATTTTGTTTTGCTTTAGATTTTCATTTGAAGCTGAAATGGTAGTTTAACATCATGAAATCTTTGGAGGTAGGTATGACAAATGTTGTACTTGGACATGAACAGTTTGTTTTCAGAACTCCATAAATAAATTGATGCCAGGCACAAGGGGGAGGAGAATTTTTTTTCTTTTTTTAAATATTTTTCTTTCAGAATTCTATTTTCTTTCCTCTATTTACAAGTTATAAGACAGGCATCATTAACTTAAGATATTTTGTTACAATTTAATGCTTATATTTATACCTTCACTTTTTACATATTTTTCTATAACTACATGTAATAATGATTCACTTACTGAAAGCTCTTAACTACCAGAGGTATCTGAACACTGTCCAGAAATAAATTTGTTCTGTTAACATTCCAGGAACTGCTGATAAGTTTCAAGATATTGTACATAATGTATCTAATTATTGATGGCAAGCCATTTACTAGCAACTTCTTGATGTAGGCCATAGATCTTTCAGACTGTTATGCAAATGATAATACAACAATTGAAAAGGAAGACTGGTGTTTAGAAAGATTGGAAGAGTGAAATATTGAGGATGACAGAAAAAGGAGCTTTTAGTGTAATTATTTGTGCACATTTAGAATATCTCTCAATTGGACTTTCTGTGTGTTAACCTAGCCAGGAAATGGCTGAAGTGCTGCAGAGTTTACCAAGCCTGCCAACTCCTGAGATGAAAACATGCAGATTATACATTAATTTATTCTGGGAATAGAGGGCTACAGGATCACTAATTTGTGTAAACCATCTTCATAGTTCCGGCACAAAGTAGATAATATGCGGTGTTGGAATTTATGTATGAGAGAAAATTATTTTGCTAATAGCAAGATCATTACAGCATCCTTGCTCAAAATCATAGGTAGTCTTGCAAATAGCAGGGTAGACATGAGAGACAAATTCAATCCAATGATAACTGAAATTAGGATGCTTGTAAATCTATACAATGGCATAAACCAAAAGAATTAACATGCAGTGTCATGCTTAGCATTTCGAGGATACATGACCTGTTTTGTCTGGCTATTCTATGCATATATGAACCTTAGGCCAAGCAGTAATGGAGAAACAAGCTACATAAACAGCCATGTGTTATTACAAACTGAAGAAGATACTGCAAAACCAGATTATCCTGTAGTTTTCCCAGTAAAAAGAGATTGGAATAACTGCAAAATTATTTCATTCACTGAACAAAATCAGAAATCATATATGCAATCTAAGAATTAGCCTGTGTTGTTGAAGAAATACTGGTTTTAATGTAGCATCAGCGTATGATACTCAAAGCAATGTTTTTGCATTCCTTCTGGATACCTCCAGAGTTATGAAAGGCAGAAGATTTGGTAGAACAAGTGCCTGAAGACTACAGTTTTGAAAGACAGATTTATGTGCAGATGCATATCATCCTGGATTTACATATGATTTTCCAGAGTCATATTAGGATTCCTGTAAAATGTAGGATGAGTAAAAGGGAAGTCAGATAGTGGCTTCCAAGATAAAATCTTCCCTTACTAAAATTTCTGTGAAAGATTTTCCTTCTTATAGTATAGTATCTTTCTTGCAGCATCACCCTTAAAATCCTTACTTTTGCCTGCTTCGCCTGTCATTTTCTTTTTTTTGCCTTTTACCATTGCCACTGTGTTCATTGGAAGAATTCTCATTTAGCAATGTATTATTTTTCAGCATAAAAAGTTCCCTGACTTTTTCTTTTTATTTATTATAGCTTTTTGCAGTTTTGTATATACTGCTTTCAATTACCTACATTTTAATCTCTTTTGATCTAGCACTATTAAATTATTTCATCCACATAGCCCTATTCCCTGTCCTTGTTCTTCAATATAATTTCTGTACAGCCTTCCAGAAAGCATTACTGTTCTAGAAAAGCCACCTAGCTCTTTATTTCATGCACGACAAATTCCAGTCAAAATCAACCCCTTTGCTCAATAGAAGTTGACCTGTCTCCACCCACCTACCCAGTACCTACAGCTGAATTTCACTTACCTGAGGTCACAGACAGCAAGGATTTATAGTACCTATGTACTATCAGAAAAGGTTTCTTGAAGGAAAAATCAGAAGGATAAATCTATGTTCCAAATACTGTGTCAATTCACTGAGTCAAAGTTCTCTTGACTTATCTCTCCTTTCAATCTAAACACACCTATGTTGTACAGGATTTTCACCTTAAGCTGTTATCAGATGGTAGGTATGCTGCAGGTTTTTACATTTTGCTAATATCATAATCGCTTAAGTGCTATTTAAAATACATTTGAAAAAAAAAAAAATCATACAAAACTGGTGAACCTAAAAGCAATCAGCAGGAATCTTGTTCCCAAACATGAATATTCCCTTATGTATCACAGAATCACAAAATTAGAAAAGACCCCCAGAATCATTGAGTCCAACCATTCCTATCAATCACTAGGTCATGTTCCTCAGCACCTGATCCACCTGTCTTTAAATATCTCCAAGGAAGATGACTCAACCACATCCCTGGGCAGCCTGTTCCAATGCCCAGTGACCCTTTCCATGAAAAATTTTTTTCCTGATATCTAGCCTAAATTTTCCCTGGTGAAGCTTGAGGCCATTCCCTCCTGTCCTGTTACCTGACACCTGGGAGAAGAGGCCAGCACTCTCCTCTCCACAACCTCCTTTCAGGTAGTTACAGAGGGCAATAAGGTCTCCTCTCAGCCTCCTCTTCTCCAGGCTAAACACCCCCAGCTCTCTCAGCCACTCCTCATAAGGCCTGTTCTCCAGCCCCTTCACCAGCTTCGTTGCTCTTCTCTGGACTCACTCCAGAGCCTCAACATCCTTCTTGTGGTGAGGGGCCCAGAACTGAACACAGTACTCGAGGTGCGGTCTCACCAGTGCCGAGTACAGAGGGAGAATAACCTCCCTGGACCTGCTGGTCAAGCTGTTTCTGGTACAAGCCAGGATGCCATTGGCCTCCTTGGCCACCTGGGCACACTGCTGGCTCATGTTCAGTCGGCTCTCAACCAACACCCCCAGGTCCTTCTCCTCCTGGCAGCTTTCTAGACAGACTTCTCCTAGTCTGTAGCACTGCACAGGGTTGTTGTGCCCCAAGTGCAGGACACGGCACTTGGCCTTGTTAAACTTCATGCCACTGGTCTCAGTCCAGTGGTCCAGCCTACTCAGATTACTTTGGACAACCTCCCTACCCTCCAGCGGATCCACACTTCCTCCCAGCTTAGTGTCGTCTGCGAACTTGCTAAGGGTGCGCTCGGTGCCTTCATCCAGGTCATTGATAAAGACATTGAACAGGGCTGGACCCAGCACTGAGCCCTGGGGAACCCCACTTGTAACTGGCCTCCAGCTGGATTTAACACCATTTCCCACTACTCTCTGGGCCCGGCCATCCAATCAGTTTTCCACCCAGGAGAGTGTGCGTCTGTCCAGGCCAGAGGCTGACAGTTTCTGAAGCAGAATGCTGTGAGAAACTGTGTCAAAGGCTTTACTGAAATCCAAGAAGACTACATCCATGGCCTTTCCCTCATCCTGTAGGTGGGTCACTTTGTCATAGAAGGTGATTAGTGTAGTTGGGCAAGACCTGCCTTTCACGAACCTGTGTTGACTGGGTCTGATCACCCGGTTCTCTTGCATGTGCTTCGTGATAGCACTCAATATCACCTGTTCCATGACATTTCCCTGCACTGGCCTGTAGTTCCCTGGATCCTCCCTGCAACTCTTCTTGTAGATGGGCACAACATCAGCCAGCCTCCAGTCAAGTGGTGCTTCCTCAGTCTGTGTGGACTATTGGAAGATTATGGAAAGCGGTTTGACAAGCACATCTGCAAGCTCCCTCAATAGTCTTGGGTAGGTCCCATTCAGCCCCATAGACTTGTGAATATCTAGCTGGGCAAGCAAGTCTCTACCCACCTCCTCATGAATCATGGGAGCCTCATTCTGCTCCTCTAACTCCTGGGTTTGTACACACAGGGAACAACTTTCCTTACTATTAAAGAATGTAGTATTATTTTTAAATACATGTTACTAGAGATATAGAATCATAGAATCATAGAATAACCAGGTTGGAAGAGACCCATCGGATCATCGAGTCCAACCACTCCTATCAAACTCTAAACCATGCCCCTTAGCACCTCGTCCACCCTTGCCTTAAACACCTCCAGGGAATATGACTCAACCACCACCCTGGGCAGCCTGTTCCAGTGCCCAATGACCCTTTCTGTGAAAATTTTTTTCCTAATGTCCAGCCTAAACCTCCCCTGGCAGAGCTTGCGGCCATTTACTCTGAAGAACAGAAGTAAAATTTTTGCAAATGTCTCAAGCAACTGTATTTCTATGATCTTTTAATAGATGACTTCACTATAGATAGGCCATTGAAAACTGTTCAAAGCTTCCCAAGACTTTGAAAAGTTCAGTCTTAGCTGCAGTTTCTGTAGTTTAACATAAAATTAATGAGTTAGAATTTCATCCTGAAATTTCTGAAATTCATCCCAAGAAGTATGGACTGTACTCTGGCCTCTCTGATAACTTCAGTTCTTTAAATAACAGTGGGAAATGATTACATGTATGAAAGGAACACTTTTCTAAGCTTTTTGGACAAACAGAAAAACATATCACTATTGGAAATAAAACAAAGAAAAATATTGTAAAAATCAGCTGGGTGGTGGTTATTTTCCTTCTTTTGACAGTGAACACAGTACAATATTACATGCAAATAGCTGCATCAGTAAGAGAATTGGGGGAGGGGGCTGGAGTTTTTTTTGCTTTTAGTTTAGGAGAACTACCCTTAGCATAGAGAAGTAAATGCCTCTTAATAGATACCTGTAGAAGTAAAAAGAACAGAATGATAGTAATGAGGTAGCATCCCATATGTTTCACAAAAATGTGTAAGAATATATTTCATCTGATGATCATAAGGTCATTTGCATGTGACATGAAACATAGCTTACTGAAAAAGCAAACCAAACCAAACAAAAAATACCACCACAAACCCACAAGACTGTAGTAAAGAAAATGTTATACAAGTAATAACATGAAAAGTAGTACCCTGAAGAGACATTAAACTACATCTGAGTGTGAGGCATCCGGTGGCTGACCTTAATTTAAAGTCAGGGTTTACAGAACCAGAAAGCAAGTTATAAATATGCAAGGTGAAGGATCAGAGTCCCTTTTAAGAGGTTTTTTCAAATGGTAAAGATTTTTCTAAGTACAGACATATAGCTATATATGCTTGTTTTTCTTACACAATTCAAGTTTACTTGGAGATCTACAGTAACCAGCAAAAGTGGATAGTGCAGCAATTGTGCATCTAGAAATATCAGAATAACTAGAGTAAGCATAGCTGCTTGGAACAGCTAGGAAGAGCAAATGATTGACAAGTCACCCTGTTGACCTAACTACATCTTAAGTGAGCCTAAGCAATTAAACAAGGAAGAAAATATACCCTGGAATTATTAATCCTATTCTACAACTGATGCATAACTGCATGTTACATTAAAAAAAAACAAGTATCCTAGCAATTGTATCATCAGGAGGTGAGAAAAGAGAGTAACTCTTGTTATTTTACTTTGAGCACCCAGAGCAGCAATTGATCACTCTGCTATTCACTCTTTTCTTTTGCACTCCATTGAAGCAGTATTTTTATTTCATTTTATGTACCATTTATGAGAAATAAACATTATCTCAGTGAGTATCAGTCATTATTTTGATTTCTGCAGCTTCCTGCAGTGTTAGTTTTTGTTAATGATTATAAAATTTTACCTCAGTCTTCAGTGTTCCTAGTAGAGATATAAACTGAACACTGTACAAAACCCTTGGTGTATGGATGGTGTCCATGACTTGAGTGAGTGACAGAGTCCTTTGAAGTTTCATCCTTAATGAGAGGAAAATTTCCCAAACAATTTGTTTACGAAGTTATGATCATTACTGTTATTCATAAATATCTCCTTTTTCTAATATTGTTCAGATGAACAAATACATAGGAAGTAATTTTCAATTTTCTTTCAGTTAAACATGAAGCAAACAGTGCCTCAGCATTTTCATTGGTATCTAAAGATGCAGGAGGGCTGAATCTCCAAATATTTATTTTTCAGTATTTGTATTAAATTAAATAGGAGCAAACAAAAAGTTAATCTACAACAATATATACACTCTGGGTTTTACTTCATAGAGTTTGAAAATTGGAACCTGGCACTGTATTTTTGGCCAGCCTGGAGATTTAGAGATTGCAGTAAATAAATACAATATTATTCTGGGACTTTGGCCAGATTTATCTACAGCTCTGGAAGACCTTTTATTTTTGCCTTACCACAGGTACTTCATTCCATACAGAAAAAATAAGATTTATTCATCTACCTGGACTTCAAAAATTAATCTGCTCTGAGAAACAAACAAACAAAAAAAGAAACCCTAATACCCCCAAAACAAACCACCCCAAAACTAGTCAAGAAAACATTCTTCCATAAAAATATTCTTTAAAACCAAGAACATTATTTTAAAACCAGAACAGGAATCATAGAATCATAGAATCATAGAATCATAGAATCATAGAATCATAGAATCATAGAATAACCAGGTTGGAAGAGACCCACCGGATCATCGAGTCCAACCATTCCTATCAAACACTAAAACATAACCTCCCTGGACCTGCTGGTCACGCTGTTTCTGGTACAAGCCAAGATGCCATTGGCCTTCTTGGCCACCTGGGCCACTGCTGGCTCATGTTCAGTCAGCTCTCAACCAACACCCCCAGGTCCTTCTCCTCCAGGCAGCTTTCCAGCCAGGCTTCTCCTAGTCTGCAGCACTGCACAGGGTTGTTGTGCCCCAAGTGCAGGACACGGCATTTGGTCTTGTTAAACCTCATGCCACTGGACTCAGCCCAGCAGTCCAGCCTGTTCAGATCCCTTTGCAGAGCCTCCCGACCCTCCAGCAGATCCACACTTCCTCCCAGCTTGGTGTCATCTGCAAACTTGCTAAGGGTGCACTCGATGCCTTCATCGTGGATAAAGACATTGAACAGGACTGGACCCAGCACTGAGCTCTGGGGAACTCCACTTGTAACTGGCCTCCAGCTGGATTTAACATCATTTCCCACCACTCTCTGGGCCTGGCCATCCAACCAGTTTTCCACCCAGGAGAGTGTGCGCCTGTCCAGGCCAGAGGCTGACAGTTTCCGAAGCAGAATGCTGTGAGAAACTGTGTCAAAGGCTTTACTGAAGTCCAGGAAGATGCATCCACAGCCTTTCCCTCGTCCAGCAGCCAAGTCACTTGGTCATAGAAGGTGATCAGATTACTCTGGCAAGACCTGCCTTTCATGAACCCGTGTTGACTGGGCCTGATCACCTGGTTCTCTTACATGTGCTTCATGATAGCACTCAAGATCACCTGTTTCATGACTTTCCCTGGCACTGAGGTCAGACTGACAGGCCTGTAGTTCCCTGGATCCTCCCTGGAACCCTTCTAGTAGATGGGCACAACATCAGCCAGCCTCCAGTCCAGTGGAACTATCCCAGTCAGCTCGGACTGCTGGAAGATGATGGAAAGGGGTTTGGCCAGCACATCCACCAGCTCCTTCAATACCCTCGGATGAATCCCATCCGGCCCCATAGACTTGTGGGTGTCTAGTTGGGCAAGCAAGGCTCTGACCACCTCCTCTTGGATCATGGGAGCCTCATTTTGTTCCTCTAGCTCCTGGGTTTGTACACACAGGGAACAACTTTCTTTACAATTAAAGAATGAGGCAAAGAAGGCATTAAGTACCTCAGCCTTTTCCTTGTCCCCTCTCACTGTTGTCCCTTCTGCGTCCAGTAGGGTTTTGTATGGTCTCCCTACTCCTCCTTTCATTATTTATATATTTATAGAAAGATTTTTTGTTATCTTTCACCGACTTTGCCAATCTGATTTCTAGTTGAGCCTTAGCCCTTCTGATTTTTCCTCTACACAATCTCACTTCCCTCGTGTTATCCACCCAAGAGGCCTGTCCCCTCTTCCAGAGCCCATAAATATTCCTCTTCTTCTTGATATCATTCAAGATCTCTCTGTTCAACCAAGCTGGTTTTTTCCCCTGCCTCCTTTTTTTCTGGAACATGGGGATGGCTTTCTCCTGAGCTGCTAGGATCTCCTTTCTGAAGAGCTCCCAGCTCTCATGGGCTCCCTAGCCCTTAAGTACTGTCTTCCATGAGACTTTGCCAACCAGCCTTCTGAAGAGTTCAAAGTTGGCCCTCTGGAAATTTAATGCTCTTGTCCTGCTAACCACCCTCTTCACTTCTCCTAGAACAGCAAACCCTATCATCTCATGATCGCTTAGTCCTAGGCATCCTCCTACTGCCACATCCCCCACAAGGCCTTCTCTGTTCACAAACAGCAGGTCCAGGAGGGCACCTTCCCTCATTGGTTCATTCACCAGCTGTGCAAGGAAGTTGTCTTCCACGCACTCCAGGAACCTCCTAGACTGCTTCCTTTCTGATCTATTGTACTTCCAGCAGATATCAGGACAATTGAAGTCTCCCACAAGAACAAGAGGCATTGATCTAGAGATTAACTCCAGCTGTTTATAGAAGAGCTCGTCAGCTGCTTCTCCTTGGCTGGGTGGCCTGTAACAGACTCCCATCGTAAAATCTACCTTCTTATGGGCTCCTCTGATTTTAACCCACAGGTTAAAATCCTCATCACCACAATCCATCTCAATGGTGTCAAAGTCCTCCCTTACAAAGACAGCTACCCCGCCTCCTCTCCTACCCTTCCTATCCCGCCTGAAGAGTTTGTACCTCACCATATCTGTACTCCAGTTATATGAGTCATCCCACCACGTTTCTGTGATGGCAACGACATCATAGGCTCCTTGCCCTACAACAGTTTCCAGCTCTTGCTTCTTATTACTCATGCTGCTTGCATTGGTGTAAATGCACTTCAGCTGAGCTGCCAAGCCTCCAGCCCTCTTTGAGGGAACAGAGTTTGTTCCCATTTGACTGATAACTGGAGTAGCTAGTGCCAGAGTGCCCATATCACCCTTACCGCTCTTAGGTGTGTTCATCCCCACTTTCTGTGTGGTGATGTACTGGTGGTCCTCACCAGCACACTCACTCCAAATCACCAGTGCCTCACGTCCAGGCTCGCTCCTGTCTAGCCAGGTTTCGACTCCCTCACCCTTCACATCTAGTTTAAAGCTCAGTTTATGAGCTTAGGTGGGAATTTAGTGAGGGCTTTAGCCCCTTTAGGAGACACACTTGTCCCATCCTTCTCAACAAAGTCTGGGGGTGTGTGAGCCACCCCATGATCAAAGAAGCTGAAGTCCCTTTCCTCACACCAGGCTCGGAGCCAGGCATTAATTGAATTCTTCTTCCTGACTTCCAGCTCCTCTCTGTTTAGCCTTGGGATGGAGCAGAATACTGTTTGTGCCCCAGAGCCCTCCATCATTTTCCCAATGGCTCTGAAGTCTTTCTTGATGGCTTTGGTCTTTCCGTTTACTAAATCATCATTACCAGTTTGGAGTACTATCAGAGGATAGTAGTCTGTCTAGTGGACCAGGGAGGGAAGTTTTCTAGCTACCTCCTTCACTGATGCTCCTGGTAAGCAGCAGACCTCTCTGTGGAGTGGGTCCAGTCTGCAAATGGGTCCCTCCATTCCTTTTAGGAGGGAGTCCCCTACAACAATAACCCTCCTCTTCTTCTTAATGGAGGATGTTTTTATCTTTTTTTCTGAGGATGGTGCAGCCTAGGGAAAGATTCTAGGCTGTGGGAGCCATCATCCTCATCCGCAGGATTGGATTCCACCTGCAGCACATGGTACTTGTTCACCAGGGGGATGTGGGGCTTTGCTGGTTGAGGGGAGCAGGTTTCCTTCGTCTGGCAGGAACTTGCTGCCATTCCCCATCTCTTGTAACCCCAACCTTGCAGTTTGCAGGTGGATGGTGTTTGGCCATACCAGCTCCAGCAGGCTGCTGAGTTAGTGAGAGGGCAAAGAACTAGAATTACCCTCATAGACTAACTAGGTGAATAACTGGACATACTAGCATCTCCAAGAGCAGAACAGAGCATGCTGTAACTATGAACTGTCATCAGTGGAAAAGTGTCTTTGGAAAAATGGGGAAGTTTTAAAAGGACTGTCTGAACAAACACCTACTAGTCATAAAACTTGCTGTTAAATGTGGGTTTGGATTCTTTAAGGTCTTCTGAAATCTTTCCTGTTTGCATCCTGCCATATTAACTTTTCAACGTATATCAGGAATGATAAAGTACCATGAGAAATACGGTCTGTGAATTTAAGACTGCATCACCAAAAGCAGATCCGTATATTCAGGTTGATCCTTCACACAGAGATCACCACACCACCTTCTCTGCCTGTTTCTCCTGAGAAGTTTTTATCCATCTTTTGCCACACTCCAGCTGTGTGAGCTATCCCACCACATCTCAGTTGCTCCAACGTCACTCTTCTGTAACTACCTGTGATGCTACATGTCCTCCTTCTTGTGTCCCAGGCTGATCTGAGGTACATGTCCAAATGTCCCTCCACCCTGCTTTATCATTTCTGAAGTCTGCCATGTTCCTGTTACTCTGAACCCTTTGGTTTTGACCCCTGTCCATTACTGTCTAATTTAAATGAGGGTAAAAGTCTTTTTTCATGTGTTCTACTTTAAAGTTATTTTAATTTTGGCTTGATTAGTTTATATGAAGTGTTGATATTGAACAGTGTTTGTTTTTGCCTCATAGTTTACTGAAGAATAAGGAATTACTAGGACTTATCAGGCCTCAAAAAAAAAAAAAAGGCTATGTTATTTTTTTCATTATACTCAAAATAATGGGTGGGTGGACAGACGGGTGGACAGAGTGCTGTGGGGCATGGTTTGGTATTTGAAGGAATGGTTGGACTCGATGATCCAATGGGTCTTTTCCAACCTGCTGATTCTATGATTCTATGAAAAGTTTTTAAAAGTTCTAAGACATATATACAAAAAATGAAATATGCATACTTGGAATGACATGGGGAAAAAAGAAAAATTTAGAAAAATTATAGAAAAATATACAAATTATATGATGTTGCAACACAACATAAAATATTCAAAATGGAACTGTGACATGGGCAGGATTCTTGCATAACTAAACAGCAGGAAGCTTCTTTCTCCGAAGTGTAAAATACCAGCAAAGGGATTTGAATTAGGAAGATAAAACTAATGAAGAACTAGTGATCCTAAATTCTCACAGTTACAGTTTTTTACTCCCACCCAGACAATCAGAATTCAGAATGAGATTTATGATATAGAGCAACAAAAGGAACATTTGCTCACAAACTGCTCTGTACTGGTGAAATACAAACAGCTTTACTGATTGCCTGAAATGTGAAAGAAATTGTATAAGTTAAATTAGTACAGATCTGCTATCAAAACTTTCATCCTGAACAAAACGCAGAAGGCCATCATACAAGATAAAGGAGTTAACAAAGCAGACCTCTTACCTATATGTTCACTGCCATCAGTTCTGTAAGAGATTAAGTCTGTGCTGTCGGGCCTTTCTTGGCCACCATAAATATAACGGAATCTGCTACAGTTTCTATTATATTTAAATGCCCTTCCAGCATCAACACAATTTATAGCAGATTGGTTTTTAACCTCTGAATTTGTAGAGCTGAATAAAAGATAATTAATTTTGTGAAATTCTATATTTATTTTTGTAACATGCGTAACTGAACCATCTTCAGACTCTCATCAGTGAACAATTTTAAATATTATCTTTGTATAAACAGGCTACAGATCTGAAATCCATCTCACATGTCAAAACCAGTAGTGTCTTCATATTTAAATAAACCAGAAACGCTCCTGCCAGTGATGAGAACAAGAAGATTAATTAATGCTGAAGAGCAAGATTCATGTTTCATAGGCAAATCATTAATCATTCTTTAAGTTAATAAAGACACAGTCTTACACAATAATAGAATTTTAGCTATGCAATCTTTCATCTGCCAAAACCACTACATGCAATCAGGTTTTCTTTTGGAGTAATATTTGGAGGGCTCTAGAGACTTCTTAGAAAAATCATTTGTTATGACTTCGGCCTTCCAGATCTAACTACAACCAAGTTATAAATCAGGGTTTGCAAACTGTGACATAAATGGTGAATAATATTTTCACAATTTCCATTTATACTCAGGCAAATTCTAATTTTAGGCAGAAACTAAAAGATACAGAAAGTTTTTATCAAGCCTAATTTCGTTAATCTGAGGAAAATATACTAGTCTATTTAAAAGCTCATAGATGCAAAAGCTTTTTGGATTAAGCAGTTTAGTAAATTTATTTAATGAACTGGGATTTACTAGTAATTACTTTCAAAGTATCTCAAATTATTTTACAACCATTATTCATGATAATTGATCACTAGAAAGAGTCTGTCCAGGAATGCCACATAGAAAATGAACCTATGAAGAATGTGAGATGTTACAGGGGAACAATTACATAGCATAAGTTGAATCAGGTAGTCCAAACTGGAATTGAGCAAGAATTATACACATAACACCTTACTTCTTAAAATAGTCTCTAGGGAGTTATAATAAATAATTTCAATTAGAAATTAGTTTTTAACTAATCAGAACTAACCAAACTATTCAAATTGTTGTCAGTTATTAGCCTAAACCAATATTTTACTTTTCCAAGTTCTTCCTTCCCATTAATTCATCTTGATCCATCAGAGTAATATTCTCCTCTTCAAATTGCAGGTATTATTCCCATTGTTATAATGTCCTCAGTGACAGTTTTGCAACATATTTTAATAGTATATGCCCTATAGTCAATGAATTCTATGTCCTTTGTCTTTGCTTAAGAAAATTCTTAAGAAAAAAGGAGGTAAAAACAGTGTTTTAAGCCTTTCATTAACAACCCCCTCCTAACTTCCACTCACTTGTTCTAAGAAGCACTCACTTCCAGTCTTGAACACAACCGTGGGCTGAGACATTTGGGTGTTCAAGTACTGGGTTAGATTTCTTAACTTTAAAATCTGGACTCTCTCTTTTCCTCTTTATTGCCCACATGAATTGTTATGACAATCTTTTTTTTTTTATTAAATTTGATCTTATTCGTACTTTTTCCATGAAATCGGCAAGATAATGCATTGTCTTTTCCTTACTTTGATGTGAACTAGAACTGTCTGCAAACATTCCCTTTCTGTAATAATTGCATATACTTTCTTTCTTCTTCTAAACATAATTTCATTTTAGAAACAGCTCAGTTCTGCTGCTTTACTCAGTCCTCTGGAGATGTAATTTGAGGCCTATTTTCCAAATTAAGATGGTTACTGCACTGATGAATGCTTATTTCTTTAATCTAAATACCTGTTTATTCAGATCTATGTCACACTAGCTAAGAGTTTGCCCACTGGAAAGTTTCTAATGAATCTTATGACATGTCTTTTTATCTTATGACATGTCTGTTTAATGTCTTTATCAACGACCTGGATGAAGGCATTGAGTCCTCCCTTAGCAAGTTTGCAGATGACACCAAGCTGGGTGGAAGTGTGGATCTGCTGGAGGGTCGGGAGGCTCTGCAAAGGGATCTGAACAGGCTGGACTGCTGGGCTGAGACCAACAGCATGAGGTTTAACAAGGCCAAATGCCGGGTCCTGCACTTGGGGCACAACAACCCTAAGCAGAGGTACAGACTAGGAGAGACCTGGCTGGAAAGCTGCCAGGAGGAGAAGGACCTGGGAGTGTTGGTTGACAACCGACTGAACATGAGCCAGCAGTGTGCCTAGGTGGCCAAAAAGGCCAATGGCATCTTGGCTTGTATCAGGAAAGGCGTGACCAGCAGGTCCAGGGAGGTTCTTCTCCCTCTGTACTTGGCACTGGTGAGATCGCACCTCAAGTACTGTGTTCAGTTCTGGGCCCCTCACCACAAGAAGGATGTTGAGGCTCTGGAGCGAGTCCAGAGAAGGGCAACAAAGCTGGTGAAGGGGCTGGAGAACAAATCTTACGAGGAACGGCTGAGAGAGCTGGGGCTGTTCAGCCTGGAGAAGAGGAGGCTGAGGGGAGACCTTATTACTCTCTACAACTACCTGAAGGGAGGTTGTGGAGAGGAGGGAGCTGGTCTCTTCTCCCAAGTGACAGGGGACAGGATGAGAGGGAATGGCCTCAAGCTCCGCCAGGGGAGATTTAGGCTTGAGATTAGGAATATATTCTTCACGGAGAGGGTGGTTAGGCATTGGAATGGTCTGCCAAGGGAGGTGGTTGAGTCACCGTCCCTGGAGGTGTTTAAGGTGAGGGTAGATGAGGTGCTTAGGAGCATGATTTAGGGATTGATGGGAATGGTTGGACTCGACGATCCAGTGGGTCTCTTCCAACCTGGTCATTCTGTGATTCTGTGATTCTGTGATGTCTCCTTACTAGTGACAGGAATCCCTGAAATCCTATGAGGATGTGCAAAGCCAGACTATGTAAACCAAATGAAAGTGTGATTGCAATGTTGTGATGAACATTCTGAACTGGATACATGCATTTCTAATGAAAGGATAAGTAAAAAAAAAAAAAAGTTAAGATATTTTGTATTGCTTCATAAGCTGTTATCTATATCCTGATCTTTTGTATACCTCTTAATCATTCGTTAGACATTCAATTTTGACAAAAACCACAAACTAATAATTGTTTTTAAAAAAATCCATGTAAAAATTTGTAAAATATTAATGATATTTTTTAATAATGTCTCCTACACTAGCACAACATTGGACACAATAGGTGAACACAATGGGTATTTGCAGTTCTCTACTCATCATAAGAACCTATTTCTGTGTCCATCATTATCATAAATGAACCACCACAGATTTTGAACAAGAATCTAACATATTTAAAAAAAAAAAAAGAGAGAGACACTCAAGGTGGGTGCTGGTCTCTTCTCCAGAGTAACAAGTGATTTGATGAAAGGAAGTGGCCTCAACTTGCACTAGGGGAGGTTTAGACTTGATATTAAGAATTATTACTTCACTGAAAGGATTCTCAAGCATTGGAACAGGCTGCATAGGGTAGTGGTGGAGTCGTCATCACTGGAGGTATTTAAAAGACATGTAGATGTTGTGGTGAGGGACATGGTTTAGTGATGGAGTTCACAGTGTTAGTTAAGGATTGGACTTGATGATCTTAAAGGTCTTTTCCAACCTTAATTATTCTATGATTCTATAAAAACAATTGTAACTCTCACAAATAATATTTTTTTTGGTTAAGGAATGCATACTATGTTAGATCATTACTATTGCTTGTTTATTTTCAGTGAGTTCTATTTAACAAACACTACGTAAGTAATGCTGATATTGTTATTAGCACAGTGAAACTTGTATGGTTTAGTATTAGGAATACATGATAATGCCAATGTAATATAGTTCTATAACAATTGCTTGGTTTACAACACATTAATAATAACTTAAAGTACCTTCAAATAATTCAGCAGTTTTGCCACTAATTTGAATAACAGAAAATCCACAGATCTGATCATGTGAGAATTTCCTATTCTTCAGGCTCAGGTTCATTTTATCACATGAGTAGACTGTGCATTTATGTGAAATGATCCTGATAATGAGAACCAGATACTATTCTGATAATAACACTAATATAATAAGAAAAGACAAGTATGGTAGGGTATACTAGAGAGCAATTTCAGTTCTTTTTGTAGAGGCAAGAGTTTGATTCTGTTGGTTTTAAAGATAACTTATAGAAAGGACTCAAAAAGTTATTTTATTACAAAACTTCAAAGCAACAAAAGGTAATGAAACTTTCCTCATTAAAAAAAAAAAAGTTATTCAGGTTATTATTTTGCAGAGCTTCCAGGTCTTGCTTGAAAGCACACTTCATTCTACTTGAAAACATAAAATTTTCGTATTATACCACTATTTCAATTAAATGGCAGGGGTTTTTTTTCATAACTTCCCCCCCATCTCCAACTTAATTAACTTTTCTAATTTTACGAGAGCATCATTGCCATTTGCAGGCAATTTACACATTTTAATACACTATCCACAAAAGTGTTGGCCCTTCTAAGACACTGATTTATATATCCCAGATAGGTTCTGTAGAATAAGTTCTGAAAAACTGTTCATGCATTTCGTGTTAAGTCATTTTCATATCTTATATACAAATACACCATTCTAGAAAACATTTTTGTTGGTTTTCTTTTTAAACTGCTTTAAATAATCCAACATATTTTAAATATCATACAGCTATTTTGGGGCTTTTCCTAAAAATAGGCAGTAACAATTGTTTGTATACAAGAATTGAATTCAGACAAAAACCTGCTCGTTCGATGTGAGATGTAATTTATTCCTGCTTTAAGTTAGCACACTTTATTTTCTTCTGCTTATAGTATGAGTTCCAGTAGTTAATGCACTGCATGGCATCAAGTACAGTAGTATCAAGACAGATAAAAGGAGAAATGCAGAAAGCAGACAGGCATTTTGATCATGTAAAGGTAACTGCATTCAGTGGGTTATGCACCTCTCTGACCAAAATACATGTTAATTGAAACAAGAGGAAAAAGACCCTCCTGTTAAAAATATGAATAGAAGTTTTATAGCCCTAAATATTTTGTAGTTATATGTACACAAAATAGTGAAAATATGTCAATAAAACTTCTCAGAATACATCTAAAACCATATTTAATTTTTGAAAATTCTGAATTATAATAATAAGCCACTTTAGAAAAAGGATTCTTACAACAGCTATTTTACCCTGGAATGGGAAAAATCTTTAAAAATATAAAAGTCAGAATAACTTTGTAATTATGAAAATGTATAATTATAATAATGCTTATAAGATGTCAATATGATACATAGATGTAATGTTACTTACTAGCCTCAATAAATTATTCCTAGTTTACTGCATTATGGAGAAGATCCAAGCCGCTACACTATTTCAGGAATAGGTGATATGATAAAGTTGCTGTCATGTTTCACTGTTGAAAACAACCTTATCAAAATTAATTTGTCAGGGAATAAGACTTTGTTTAAGAACCCATCATGTGTTCTGCACAGCATAATTGACAACAACACAATAAAATTCTTTTTTAATTAAAGTATTTTTGCACTTGTATTATATCTAGTAAGAATTAAAGTATTTCAATGAATATCTCTACATGAAAGTGGCAGGTGAAAAACTTTATCCATTTGAACAATATGTACTGAGAAAAAGGGCATGAAATAAGGCAATTGTTAGGTATGTGCACTAATTTTGTGATACAATTCTAAAGAAAGTAGTAAAGAAAAAAGAATCTGTTTGAGAAGTGACTCTTTTCTTCAAAAGTAAATTATGGCCAAAAAATATGCTACTTAAAAAATACAAATGTCAGTGTTATGCACTGAATTTAAACCATAAGCATATAATAAGGTCTCATGTATGTACCACAACAAAGCACTATCGAGTGCAGTGAAATTCCCCTCATTGGGACTTCAAGCCATAAACAATACATCGTTAAAATGCAAGCGGGACCTCCTGATCACATAATTAAAAACGAAACGGTGGTTGAGTCACCGTCCCTGGAGCTGTTTAAGGTGAGGGTGGATGAGGTACTTAGGGGCATGATTTAGGGATTGATGGGAATGGTTGGACTCGACGACCCGATGGGTCTCTTCCAACCTGGTTATTCTGTGATTCTGTGATTCTGTGAAAGTAATGTGAAAGGACTGATCTAATAATACATTACTCCCAAAATTTACTTGCTCTGAATTACAAGAGGCAGCAGACAATGATATTTTACATACAGATGAACTGAAGACATCTATGAGCTTAACTCCACAGATATCTATGCATGCTTTGTCCAATTTCCTGTAGGCAAAATACTCAAGTAAACAAAACATGCCCCAAATGAATATTGAATAAGGTATACTTTTGTGTTATACTTGGGCTTTGTTCTAACAAATCAGACAATGACATTTCCTAGGTCATGGCATTGTAATACTCTCTATTCCCCTATCTCAACTAACTATACTAAAATTAAAAACTAGTATATGCATGTCTGGAAGAGACCTAGCTATCTACCAGAAAGCAGTAATCAAGATGTTTAGTGTTGGGAAAAATTAATTCTTACATGTATACTCTCAAGATTATACATGACTTCACTTGTTTGTCTCAGGATTATCTGTTTTAGATGTAATGAGCATTGGTAGGGAACAAAAAGACAAAAAGAACTCTTTAAAGATGAACGTTTAATCAAAGAGAGTCTCCATGGCAAACACAGAGAAAGAGATAAGAAGCTCATTAGTAGTTAATCACCTTTAGCAACCTTCTGCAGAATTCTGTGTTGAATAATTGCATTAGACAAAATTAGGACAAATTCATTCAAATGGAACCATGAAGGTCTCTATATTAAATGTAAAATTAGATGTTTCTGATATCAAACATGGATTCATAGAAGGAATTACTGACAATAATTTGTTAATTTTTTTATCTAACATAGATGAGGAATACTTTAACAGTAATTTGGTTCATTAAGTCTCTAAGTCATTATGCTTGATGTTAAAACTTAAATCAAGAATCTGTTACATTCCTAGGTTATGTTTCAGTAATTCATAGCCATCAGTATTAAAATGTGTAGGTTTGGGGTTTTATTTGTCAAGCATTTACTCCTTAGATTCTTCAAAGCTATTGATTAGAGAAATTCCTTCTCAAAAAAACCCACAACTTTGCATCTTCTTGAGTTTCTGCAGTAAACCAAGTCACCTCTTCATTCTTTAAGCACACTGAAATGTTTGAGTTTCTTCAGTCTCTAGACAAAATGATGATTTTGAAACCTAACAGAACTGGTTTCCTCTTTTTCTGAATCTTTTCTAATTTGTCAACTCTATTTTGCCCTAGAGAGCAACACTCTTCAGTTAAAGTCCTCTTTAACCATGAATAAAAACAAATATAGTTTTCATATTCTTATGTGATAGTCTTCTGCTTACACACTACAGTTATGTTTAACCACAGGACTACTTTGGGACCTTATAATTCCAAGTCAAATTTACACTGTGTATTTTCACATCCCCTTGGAATAAAAATTTATCAAAGATTCTACTGAAAAACTTTGTATAAAAAGAAAACATGTTTAACACTGTTACTGTGATGACTGACTGCCAAGTGGAAGAATCAGGTTCAGATCTCTCATCTTCCTCATTTGAGACTACAAATTTTTATGCCAATTCATTTCAAAATCAAGAATTTGAGCTGTCATCAACAGTCAAATCCATTAGCCTTCTACTTTGTTACAAACATAAATCTTGTACAAGTTAACATATTATCATCAAATCTTTTTTAGGATTGTCTCTGCAAACAAAATTTGGATTTATGCCTTGATTATGTAACTTCTTTATTAGCTAGCAATTTTTTCTGGGAAGTAGAAGGGGAAGATTCATGAGTTATAAATAATTTTATTAGAAATATTATTAATAACTTAGTATTTCTTCAAGATCATGGATAAAAATATTAAGTAGCTCTCAGCCAAGAATAGGAAATGATGGAATAGGATTTCCAATTATATACATTTCCCATACTTGACTACATTTTTTGTGGTATGGGTGTTCTGAATGAAGATAAAGTATAATTAGCTAAGTCTTTTCTAAGGAACATCATTTTCTGGAAGCTAACTGCATGTTTTTCAGGCAATGTTTCTCTCTAGAAGCGATAACACAGGTCATTGGTGTGCAGAAAGACCATTGCTTATACTTACTCCTGTAGTAACCGAGGTCATCCTTGAGACGATAGGATGCCGTAAGTCAAAGAAAAAAGAGGGTCACACTTGCAGGGAAGGGTGGAAGAGTATTCCATCCTATATATGTCATACTCAGTTTAAAACTGAGGGATCACAACGTTATCATTCTCTTCCTCCACAGCTGAGTCCTAGTGAGGACCTCATCTGTCTGTTTGCCCCTGATCCCAGATTCGTGCACTCCTGAATCCAGTCCCTGAGGCCAGCTCCCCCCTAGACTCAGACTCTTCCCTGTGGCTGCTCTGCAGCATCTGTGGTGACATATATTCATCAAGGGATAGGGATGCAACTTTATATATTTGTACATATTTTATTATTTTCTTATTAACAGTATTTTCTTCATTGTTCTTTCATTAAAGCTGCTTTAGATTTAGCTTCCAACCCACAAATCTTTTCCTCTCATTTCCCTTTCCCCTTTCCCTAGTGGTGGGGGGGAAAGTGAACTGGGAGCCCAGCTACTCAGTTTTAGCTGGTGAAAGTGGGCCACTCCAGGGCTAAACAATGACTCATGGGTTGTCCAGGTTTTAATTCAACCAAATTTTGATTTTTTTTAATCAGAAATTTATCAGAATATTAATTTCAGTCAGAATCTTTTTGAAGCTCCTCTAAGACTGCATTAAATACTTCAGACAAATATAAATCTTACATTCTGTAAAGTTAACCTGTGAATCCAGAAAAGGACCTCAAGCTTGCCTGATATAACAGAGTTTCATCAAAAAATTATCTTTATTGTATTTCACTATGTATAGTAGGGAAGGTGACTCAACTACCTCACTGAGCAGCCTGTTCCAGTGCCCAATGACCCTTTCCTTGAAAATTTTTTTCCTAATGTCCAGCCTAAATCTCCCCTGGAGGAGCTTGAGGCCATTCCCTCTCATCCTGTCCCCTGTCACTTGGGGGAAGAGGTCAGCTCCCTCCTTTCCACAACCTCCTTTCAGGTAGTTATAGAGAGCAATGAGGTCTCCTCTCAGCCTCCTCTTCTCCAGGCTAAACACCCCCAGCTCTCTCAGCCGCTCCTCATAAGGCCTGTTCTCTAGCCCCTTCACCAGATTCTTGACAAATACTTGACAAAAAGCCAATCCTTAGGAAGTATTCATGGATCCCAAAATTTACATTTCCATATTTGCAAACATGTTGTACATGACATTTGTATACTACTTATTCCTAGGTTTCTAGTTTTTATTTCATGACGTGTATTGTAATATAAATGAGAAATAGTATTTTAATAGGATATCGACTTAAAAAATTAGTAGGTACCTATACTGAGAGACAATCTACATGTGAGCAAAAGACCAAAACATTCAAAAGGGGGTTTCTGTCTTTAATCACAGTCTAAAAGTTAATAACTAAAACAGAGGTTTGAAGCTGTTTATGCTAATAAATATAATGTATATGTTTGAGAACATTGATGAAGCATTTCTCTTACCTCTACAGATAGGAACAGGGAAATCCCATGATGCCGTATTCACAGAATTAGCTATGCAAGTAAGCTGAGGGTGGCCATCCAAAATATATCCTGTTACACAGCTGTATCGGATTTTGTCACCAACATCAAATCTTGTACCGTACAAGATACCCTTTGGTGGAACTCCTGGATTGCCACAGGAACTACTCTGTAATTCTGGAGAAGACATATTTGTATCACTTACAGTGTTTTAATATATCAATACTGCATTTTGCTGAAGAGTATGCAACACAGAAATAATGACAACTTTAGGCAAAAAGTGGTCTTTTTCATGGATATTATACAACTTGTAACACTGAAAAGCCATTATGGACTATGTCTATTAATTATCTGCTTGTGTATTCATATGTAGAATATTATATCAAAATGAGTGCAAGGTTTTCCTTTAGGTCCAACTATAGGCATATTCATATATTTTTCTCGATAAATAGCAAAGAAGTCATCTCACAGGAAGAGGAAACAAAGGAACCTGATAGATATATATGACTCTTAAGTTACACAAATGCAAAACAGCAACCAAAACCTTATAACAGACATAAGGGAACATCAGATTAGAATCAACTAAAATTTGAAGGAATAAGTAAAAATACTCAAGACAGAACATTAGGAGAAAGTTTTAACAAACATAAGCCCAAATACGATCAGGAAGCTGTTGAATGATTTAATAGGTTTTAGATAATGAAGTAAAAGCTATGACATACTGTAGGTAACTGATTCCTGAGCAAAGGGTTGGTTAATTTAAACATGTAGAAGACCATGTATCTGGGTAAGTTTTACTGAAATGCAGAGCTCTAAACCATTGAGAATCCAAACTGAGTGACAGTTCTGCTGTTAGTTTGGTCTTTGGGGATATTACTTTGAGTTCAGTTTTACTAGATGATACTCGTACATCAACCATGTACCCTTTCGACTGATGTTTCAGCATTGTAAATAGCTTGACAGCAACATTTCCAGTCATTTAATACTGAGGTCCTTTAGTTAATGGACATAAAAAGACAGATTTTTTTAAAAAGTGTGATCAAAAGAGGTTTCATGATCTCATCCTGACCTCTTCAAAGCTTGTACCAAATATACTTACCAGCCTAATGCTAACAGAAAAGACGCAAATCAGGTAAAGCTGTGCTTAGATTCACAGAACATTTCCCTGATTTAAAAAGTAAGGAAACAAGATGGACAAATAGAAGAGTATATATGCATTGTGTTATTTTTTTTCCTGAGTTCTTTGCAACTAAATTATTCTTCTGCATCCCTTATGTACCCATGAGTGTGTGCATATCATATAGAAAAAAATAAATCAAATCGTTACAGTAGGTTTCAATTAAAGTAAAAGCGTAAAAGTGGTTATCAAAACAAGCAGTGTGGTTCATGAGATTCATTATGTTGTCAGTCTTCCATGCTAAGAATTACCAAGATCCTAGGATATATTATTAGATTTCTGATACTAGCCATGAAAAAAAAACTGTGTAACAGTTATTAAAAAGAAGAATCCAGTATAGTTATATATATACATATGCTGTATACGTTACACTTTATACATATAGATGTTATATATAAAATATATGCTAATAATGTGTTCATCCGCCAGACTGGCTGTACCAATGATGTTTTGATGTGAACATGTTCAATATGTAAATTAGCTGCTGATGTCACTGCTACTATTGCTTTCTTTCTTTTACATAATAAACCGTGTGGACTTGGACTTGACTTTCATTGTCTTGCACAAGGACACAACGCAGAAGTAAGAAGCTCACCTAAATGGTTGATATTTTTACTACTGCCTTATCAAGCTAAGTGTTCTTTCCTCCAACCAAACTCCCCTGTCCTCAAATCTGCTTGCAAGCTTTACAAAGAAGGCAACGCCGCAGTTGATTCCTGCATATTTGTTCAAAGGGATTTCTCTCAAATCCTTTAAACATTTTCAAGGTCTCTCCAGATATTATTTATCATCAGAGCATGTCAAAATAGAAGTAAGATTATCATCCTGTGGATTTTGGTTATCTTATGAATCATATATTAGCTTGAAAAAACTGCCTGTGCACAGTGTTTTTATTTTTGGCTTTTCCAAGAAGATGAAAACTTGAAGAGGTCTGTATTTCTTAATGCTTTGTAAAAAGGTCACTAAAAGTTCCCCTGTCCTTTGAAGAGCATAAAGATTAGTGATGCCTTTAACAGTCAGTGCCTAAAATTGCTTACTTTACTCTCACTGCTGTCTCATCAAGAATTATTCACAGAAGGCAATATATTCTTATGCAGTTGTATTAAAATTTAAAGCACTAATTAAAAATCACCCTTCTTCAAAAATAAAGCTCATTTTCCAGTTACAGTACTTTACAACTTGTCTAAAAAGAATACTTGCCATTTTCAATTAAATTTTTAATATTACAAAAGTGGCTAGTGAGTATGTTACTGCCTCTAACCCTTTGCATAATTTCGGTCATGATTCTAGATAATAAAGCAGAAAATAAATTAGTTTATTCTGTGAGTATTTTCTTTTCGAGAATGTACAACTACATTTTGGGGTGGGGGAGTGGGCATGTGGAGGGTGTAATTCTGTAATTCACCAAGTAAATGTATTAGTCTTCTTTGATAGGTAGTATCTATTTTCAAACTGAATGTGACACCTTACTACCAACTCCATGCCATTTAAAGCTATGGATTGTTACCTTGAGATTGTCATCTGTCAGGAAACATAGAAACTGACAAACTAGATTGCAATTTTGTTCCGCTCTGCATGGATTCTTGATTTCAGTGACATTCTGATATTCGGTAATGATATGAAGTGTGGAAAAGTATTTCCTTCTGAATTTGCCACATTGTAATTTGGTTGAACTTCTTCATGTACTCTGTATATAAGCAGAATTTACTTTTTTACATTTTTATTGTGTACTGTTGCTCATCTCCTTTCTAAAGCAAGCTGTCCCAATTGTTTCAGTCTCTTGCTAAGAAAGAATTGTCTTTGTCCTAGATTTAATTGTCAGTTAGCTCTGACATCATGTGCAGTTTTTGCTTCAACAAAGCAAAAATGCCTTTTAAAATCAATATTCCACCTGTAAGTGAGGTACATCTGAACTTATCTATCCTCCATTTTTTTTAATGTGATGATAAAACCCCAAAATCAAAATATCCTTCCATGCTTTTCAATAAGTTTCCATTTCATTAATTCCTATTAATTTCAATGGAAATTCTGTTGAAAGATAGTTGGTAAAATATGCCTCAAAGAGTTCTGCTTAGCAGGAATGGACACACTCCTTTAAAAACCTTATTTAGCAGAGGTTCAGCCACTCATAAATGCTGAACAATAGGCTATTCAAATTAAGTCATGTTAAATAGAATTTCTTTGTGACAATTCAAAAACCAGGCTGGCAGGAGTTGAGACTCTCAGCATTCACTCAAGTAGAACCAAGCCATAATCAGATATAGACATTTCAAATTTAATTTCCTTTTATTCTGATTTTAAATCAGAAAATATTTCTTTTTAAAAGAAATTTAAGGGTTAATCCATGTCTTTATCACAGTTCTTCTTTACAGCTGTCAAAAATAATTATGATCCCACTTTTCTCAACTTAAAGAGAGAAAACATTGTCAATATGAAATGTATTTCTTCAAGAGTACTCATTCAAAGAACTATAAAATATTTCAGTAGAGCATAATATTTGTTTTATTTATTACATCTTAAATTGAATGCGTCTGAAATTTAACACACCTGTTAGTTTGGCTGTCTCCCTGCCTGATACGGCACTGTCCCAGACTGATTGTTCACTTGTTTCTACTGTTCCAAACAGTTATTCCTCTGCCTGACAAACTTAGTCCAGGGACATGGTCCAGGGAACATGCCATTCTGGGGACACTTTAGTTATCTTTTGGCATAGGATTTGGTGTAACTGCAAATGCTAGAACACAGCCTTGCAGATGTCTCTTGGAAAACCAATGTGTATGTGGTTTGTCTTATTGATGAGAGAGAATGCTTTGGTATTGAAGACTCAAGAATGATTTCAGAAGCGCTACATTTACTATGTGTGTGGAAAAAATGAGTATTATACATTCCAAATATTAGAGAAGATGATATATTGGTTATAATATGAAGTAGCCTGAAATTCAGTTGTCCAAAATCCTCCTATACTGAATCTTGTAATGGTTTGTTTTGGTTGCACATGGTTTTCAAAGGTGTTACAAACTAAAAAAGTAATTTCGAAGCATACTATCCACGTCATGATATTTTTCCTTCTTACTCAAAACATATTTTCTTTCTTTTCTATTCTCTTTCACATGTGTCCTTGTTCACATTGCTCTGAATATATGTGTAAGTATGGTCTCGATTTAGATCTAAAAGGGATTAGAAAAAGCAACCAATGAGTATAGAAATACCATTGTCTTCCTACATGCATATTGAAATATACATACATATATCTGTCCCACTTGAGTTTATGGAAACCACAAGAAAATTTGGAGTCGGCAATATCAGTTCTCCCAAGTGACAGGGGACAGGACAAGAGGGAATGGCCTCAAGCTCCGCCAGGGGAGGTTTAGGCTGAACATCAGGAAAAAAAATTGCAGAGAAAGGGTCATTGGGCACTGGAACAGTCTGCCCAGGGAGGTAGTTGAGTCACCTTCCCTGGAGGCGTTTAAGGCACGGGTGGACAAGGTGCTAAGGGGCATGGTTTAGTGTTTGATAAGAATGGTTATACTCGATGATCCGGTTATGTTGAGTTTGATTTTCATTCTAAGCGCATTGAAACAATCACTGAGTGCATTGAAACAATACTTATATTTGCCTTCTTTGAAAGTAACACAAGATTCTTTTTTCAATTTGTAGGATTAAAAGTGTTATTTTTATAGGAACAAACCTGTTCAGCATTAAGCAAATTATAACTGCATTAATATAATTCTTCTACAAGCAAGATAACAGCAACAAGATATACAACAAAAAACTCCAGGATATGTGAAGGAAACAAGTGATAGTTGTAGTACTGTAATACATTGATACAGTAAGCATGACAAATCTAATACAGGGTTCAAGGTTTATAATACATTTCCTTTGCATGTAGTGCACTGTATATTGTATCAGTTTAAACCAGATGAAGACAGATAATAGAGCACTAGAGAGCTGAAAGACCATGCGGAAAGACAATGGCAGTCACTAATTTTATCATATGACAGCATAATCTAGCACCAAGTGAAATCAACAGAAAGATAACTATAAGCTTCAGAAGATAGGGTCAAATCTGACATTTTCCCATTAGATACACTTCTGAAGTGTTACCTGAAGGGAATGACAAACAGGAATAAAAACAAATAGTTAGCTAGGAGAGCTGAACAGTTAAAACGACCAGTAATCCTTATTCTCCCTCTGTACTCGGCATTAGTGAGACCAAGCCTTGAATCTTGTGTTCAGTTCTGGGCCCCTCACCACAAGAAGGATGTTGTGGCTCTGGAGTGAGTCCAGAGAAGAACAACGAAGCTGGTGAAGGGGCTGGAGAACAGGCCTTATGAGGAACAGCTGAGAGAGCTGGGGTTGTTTAGCCTGGAGAAGAGAAGGCTGAGAGGAGACCTCATTGCTCTCTATAACTACCTGAAAGGAGGTTGTAGAGAGGAGGATAATGACCTCTTCTCCCAAGTGACAGGGGACAGGACAGAGGGAATGGCCACAAGCTCCGCAAGGGGAGGTTTAGGCTAGACATTAGGAAAGAATTTTTCACAGAAATGGTCATTGGGCAATGGAACAGGCTGCCCAGGGAGCTAGTGTAGTCACCTTCCCTGGAGGTGTTTAAGGGATGGGTGGACGGGGTGCTAAGGGGCATGGTTTAGTGTTTGATAGGAATGGTTGGACTCGATGATCCGGTGGGTCTCTTCCAACCTGGTGATTCTATGATTCTATGATTCATCATTACCAAATTCCATTTCACTTTGTAAGGGACCTTATCTGCAGTAAAATCCTGTTCAGCTGCTGAAGGCACCAGTTAAGCTCTGAGCATGGATCTAAAGTAAATTCACATACTGCATGAACCGAGAAAGACTACTGGAGACTACATGAATGCAACTCTACAGTTGCTAGTGCCATAGAAATTGCTCCACCGGAACTGTTACAGTATTCGTCGCTATCACAGTGGTCCAAAGCCTGAGGTACTATATGTGCCATGTGATGGGTTTTCATCTTCCCAGGTAGATGAAGCCCAGATAGATGCACCCTGCCTGCCATTCAATGGCTATGTAGGTATGTCCATATTTTAGTCATAAGAGCATTGTTCCATTTAGACTGTTGTGATTATGAGCACTTTCTTGACATAGCTGTGTTCTGTATACAGCAGGGAAGACACTGTTTCAATTACAGAGCAAAGACTATTTTAGGGTGCAGGACAATCTAAAATAAAAAAACAATCTTAAAACCTATACCATATTACTATTCCTTCTACAACATGCTTCTTATTATGGCTTTTAGAGTTATACAAAAGAGTTTAATCTTCAATTTCTAAATTCTTATGGTAAAAAATATCTCAATATTATTTATTTTCATTTCACTTTTGCCTCAGTGCCTCATCTTATTTTGCCTAATGCTAGATATAATAAATGCTTAATTGTTCCTTGCTGGCTGCCCTTACCTGGAGAGTTTACAGTAAACGAACATATAAAAAGCTAACTCAATTTGAGAAAGGGCAGTTTACCCATCAAAAGATGTCATAACACAAACTGTGCGGAATCATGTAGACAGTGTCTCTGCACAAATTTCGCAGACGAGGATAGATAAATATATCAAATAAATTTCATTAATTTAATATATTTGATCCACTGCCATATAGAGATTTCTGCTGAAATTAGGGTTCTGTTTTGCAAGGTGTAACACAAATATTTGGAAGAGGTATGGTTTTTATATTCAAGATGATAGCAATACTGAAAACTGAGCAGAACAAAATAAATCACATTTTGTGGAAAAGGACTTCTTAGGGATACTTAAGAAGAAATGTGAAAGTTGACTCTTGGGCACTCATAGACTTCGATAATTATTGAATTGACTATTAAAATGTTATAAAGGGTAACGTGAAACATTTATACTTTATATTATTATAAAATAGAGACTGGTTAATCTTGAAAAGAAAGTATGCAACAACTCTTCCAGCTTCGTGCTGGCAAAGGTCAAGTGAATTGACCAGAGTATAGTCTGAGAATAGATATTTCCATTCATTGCTGATCAGCCATGCCTCATATCTGACTTATCAGAAAAGACTTCCCCACCACAGGCCTTCCTCACAAATTGCATCTTAACATTGAAAGCACAGAAGGCATCCTGTTGTGTTGAATTTTCCGTTTTGTTTTTGATTTTGTATTTGTTTTTTCAAAGAAAGAGAAAAATTACTTCAGCTACAGTGGATCACTCAGAATGTGTCAAGGACATATCATTAGATATGTCGTAAAGGGGTACAAAGAAACTCAGTTTCTTCCTCATCAAAGAGACTCAAACACATGAGAACTGGGCACTAGGTGGCACCTGAAACACTGAGAGCTGTTGCACGACCTGTCAGAGCAACAAATATATTTTTCCATATCTATCAGTGTTCATATAAAATTCCATTTATTTAATATATATTACATTTGCTTGGTACACACATGTGTTGGTATATATGTATTTCTATATAGAATTATTATTAGAAGACACTGTATCTTCCTGATAGAAGTACAAAGGTTTGATGTTTTCTCGAGGGACATGCTGTCTCTTACAATAAATTTCAGTTTGGTTTCCACCATTTTTTCTTGGTATGAAGGATTCCTTAACAACATTTTCTATAGAAAATGTGTTAAAAAGTTAGAGCTATATCCCTGTACTTATGTTCTATATGTTTCTAGTTTAGCAATTCTGAAAAAAAAGTGAGCCTTTATGCTTCAATTAGTTTTGATTTAGAAAGTATTATGGTTTAGAAATTTGTTTTAGAAGGTTGAATTATTATTCCCTCAAAAATCTGATTCACATTTCTTTTTTTCAGCACCACCATTTACTGATAGAACTAATGCCCTTACTATACTTGATGCCAAAGGGTCATAATCAGCCTTCTGGAATGTCAGAGGAACAAACTCTTCAGAGGTCTTTCCTTTTCTTTATATTTCATAGTGAATCTCACCTGGAAGGCTGCAACAGCTGCTCAATATGTGCAATATGTAGTGTTTAGGCAGTCAAGACTAGATTACTGTAATAACTGCTTGTATCAGTAGTGTAGCCAGCAGGAGCAGGGTATTGATTGTGCCTCTGCACTCTGCATTGTTCAGGACACACCTTGAACACTGTGTTCCGTTTTGGGGCCCTTGCAAAAAAAGGACATTGATTTGCTGAAGCACACCCAGAGAAGGACAAAACACCTGGTGAATGGTCTGGAGCACAAGTCTTATGAGGAGTGGCTGAGGTAAATGGGATTGTTTAGGCTGGAGGAGACTGAGGGGAGACCTCATCATTCTTTACAACTGCCTGAAAGGAGGTTGTAGTGAGGTGAGTGTTAATCTCTTGTCCCTGGTAAAAAGTGATAGGACAAGGGGAAATGGACTCAAGTTGCATCAGGGAAGGTTTAGCTTGTACATTAGGAAAAAATATTTTCTGAATGAGTAGTTAAGCAATGGAACAGGCTGCCCAGGGTCATTGTGGAGTCACCGTCCCTGGAGGTGTTAATAAAAAAGTAGACACATGGCACGTTGGGAAATCGTTTACCTATATATGGTGGTGTTGGAACAGGTCCAGAGGAGAGCTATAGAGATAATCCAAGGGATGGAACACCTTCCATATGAGGACAGGATGAGAGTTGGGCTTGTTCAGCCTGCAGAAGAGAAGGCTACGAGGAGACCTTAGAGCGACCTTCCAGTAACTGAAAGGAGCCTACAAGATAGCTGGAGAGAGACTATTCATAAAGGCTTGTGGTGATAGGACGAGGGTGAATGGGTATAAAATGGAGAAGGGTAGATTTAGACTAGACACGAGGAAGAATTTCTTCACTATGAGAGCAGTGAGACACTGGAACAGGTTGCCAAGGGAAACTGTGAATACCCCATCCCTGGAGGTGTTCCAGGCCAGATTGGATGGAGCCTTGGGTAGCCTGACCTAATAGAATGTCCCTGCCCATGGCAGGGGAGTTGGAACTAGATGATCTTTAAGGTCCCTTCCAACCGTAACTATTCTATGATTCTGTGATTCTACAATTCTATGATCTTGTTCAAATTACTTACATAATGATTCATTAACTGGGGAAGACAGTGTGATCAAGTTAATGGATAATAATGTGAAAAAATAAATATTTGCAACACTTCATTCATTGAAAGAAAACACAAAACCTTTGGATAACTTACACTCCATAAAACTTTGGTTTATATCTCAGTGCTGAGCTGCAGCACCACAGTTCTGTACCTCCCAAAACAGTTAGCTTTCTACATGGGAGGAAAAGCACATTCCATTCCAAACACAAAAGCATCAACTCTGCTTTTACCATGTACTCCAGTTTCCCTTTTCCCTTTTCATAAGAATTCCCAGATGTCTTTCACTTGGAAAGCAGTTACCTGTAATTGCTGTTTTATTTCAGCATTATGCTGTTATTGCAAGAATTGACATTAGCGTTGATATTCAGCATTCTATTATCACCTTCATTGCATGGATTTGTGCATTTTTTTAAGAAAATCTCTCTAGTCTCAAAATTTGTGCTTTGCCTTATGCTGGAGGTAAGATCCCTGACACATTTGGGAAAAACTTTTCAGAATGCTCAAGCATGAAAAATGAAAGTAGTGTATTCTCTAATGAAATATCTGATTTCTTTATGCAGGTATGATTTAAAATGTCTGAAAATAGAAAGAGCTTTCAAGCTCAGTAGGTACCAACATTCTTCCATAAGCAAGTATTACTTGGCATATATAAGCTATCTTTTGTGAAACTTGGCGAAAGTACTTAATTATATTTTTTACTTGGTGAAAGTGCTTAATTATATATTTTCGTTTCTAATACTGAATATGTAACATGATTCAGTACGCTTTTGTCCTCTGGGCTAGAGAGTATTATGGTTATCTTTTGGTTTTTAGAGGTTTTAAAATCAGAAAGAGCTATTTAAAATTTCTATTCTGAGTCCTGCAGGAGCAGAGATCACACATTTTCCTTTGTTATTCCCGTATCAAAATAATTGTGTTTGGAACTAAGTCTTATTTTATAGATAGCGATGAAGACCATCTGCAAAGTAATTCATGTGACAGATGTATTGAACTTCTTCCTTCAAGGTTTCCTTTTTTAACCAATATAAGCTTGAACTCATATAGTGAGCCCTCCCTCAAATGAAGTTAGCAACTATAATAACAGCTACTTTTATCCTCATCCCTCTGCGCTATGGATCATTCCTCTCTTGACTGATCTGTTATTGGAATGAGCAGAAATAGTCATAATTTGAGGATAAAGTTTAATCATTACAATAACTCAATATTTAGATGAAATTCTCACTGAATATCTGTGTTGGCCACTCTTTCTCTGGCTATCTCTACACAACAGACTAACACTGAAACAGCCAATCATGTTTCTGAACTTACCAGTATTTCTATATTGAGAAACTACTTCAACAACACCTCTTTGGCTTCTACTTTTAAATACTTACAATATTCTCCTTATTGAGATAAAGACAAATATTCTAGGAAAAGATACATTTAATAGCCCGCTGCAGTCCTGCACAAATCACTGCTTGAAGTGTTCGCTGCAGTGCTATCTCACTGAAAGATGATATATCTTATAGAGATCTTTGCAAAACTTCCTTAAAGAGTGACAGATTGGTATGTTAGAAGAGCTAAACAGTTTCAAAGAAATATGTTATACAAGTAGGTTGTTAGTGCAGTGTGAAATGGTAAGGAATATACAGAAATGTATCTTCAGGTCTATATATGACATGTTCAATCACATGGTAGAGAATTCTACTTTAATGTATAAGGAGAAAAAAATATGACTTTCAATTGATGGCAGAAACTATTTTCAGGGTTAATTTTTCATTTTGGGGGGGAAGGCACTAATGACTTGATAAATATTTGAGTTTGACTTCCCATCCTTTTTTCCTTGCAAAATAGAGGTGAACAGAAAAATTAGAAGAAAGATCACTTTTTTTACTTTGTTTCTCAACAAATTTAGAACTCTGAGTTTTCATTCAGGGAGAAAGTCTATTTTCATTGGATATTTTTTGCAACAGATGGAGCATTTTTGCAATTAAGGTTGATGGGTTTACCAGATGTTTACTGTATTAATGTACTGGCTAAACATAAATAGAAGGCTATAAGGGAAAACAAAAAGATAAGGGCAAGGAAATACATGGATATCCAGACTTCTTTGTTGCAGTCTAAGGGTCCTGAGTGCTCAACCCAGCTTTCAGTTGTGATAATTTTTGCAGTGAATTTTCTGGATGTTAATGCTGGCTCAATTAGCTAATACATATTAGTATATGAGCATGTGATAATTCTGAACAACTTTTCTTCTTTGTCAGTTACATCTAAACAAAGGAGACAAATGACACTACCCAGACAAGACTACAGTGTTGATGTGATTTCTACAGCATCTAACTTATTTCAAGGGAAATCAAAGATGTCTCCCTTATGACACCCCTCCTTACATTTTCTTTCCTCTACGTATTTGTTACATTAAAAAAAATAGTTAATAAGCCTTAATTATATTAGATTAGCGTGTTTATGTAAGCTCAAACTTTTGAATATACTTTTATGTGTCTCTATTTCTACAGCAGTTTCTTCCATTTTAAATGTCTTATTTAAGTCCTGTGATGCTCTCCCTTTTCTAACATTAGCAATATTTACACGAGGATGCTGGAAATATGCTGGGACATAAGAAAAAAATATAATCTCTTAACCAGAATTGGTATGTGTATTTTTACTTTCTTATGTTATTTTGGCAAGAGAATTTCAGTATAAAGTCTACAGTTATGATACAGTTGACTTCTGTAAAAAGGCAACAAAACTTAATCAATCAGATCTGCAAACTGGAGATACATTGGAGATTTATATTGTGATCCTACTCATTCACAGTTTTAAAATGCATTTTTCAGTTGAGAAAGCTTCAGGGCTAACTGTTGCAATTTAGTTCTGTGACATTTCAAAATTTAGATTGAAAGTAAGGAAAATCCTTACTTGTTTACCATTTTTTCTTTGCTTTGTGAAGCAAAATATATTTTGAAACATGTAATGATTCACTAAAATCAGGAATTACAGCTTTCTTTATTAGTTATTTTATGAAGGACAACAATATTTGTACCTCGAATCCTGTGTTCAGTTCTGGGCCGCTCACCACAAGAAGGATGTTGAGGCTCTGGAGCGAGTCCAGAGAAGAGCAATGAAGCTGGTGAAGGGGCTGGAGAACAGGCCTTATGAGGAGCAGCTCAGAGAGCTGGGGGTGTTTAGCCTGGAGAAGAGGAGGCTGAGGGGAGACCTCATTGCTCTCTACAACTACCTGAAGGGAGGTTGTAGAGAGGAGGGTGCTGGCCTCTTCTCCCAAGTGACAGGGGACAGGACAAGAGGGAATGGCCTCAAGCTCCACCAGGGGAGATTTAGGCTGGACATTAGGAAAAAAATTTTCACGGAAACGGTCATTGGGCACTGGAACAGGCTGCCCAGAGAGGTAGTTGAGTCACCTTGCCTGGAGGTGTTTAAAGGATGGGTGGACGAGGTGCTAAGGGGCATGGTTTATTGTTTGATAGGAATGGTTGGACTCAATGATCCGGTCGGTCTTTTCCAACCTGGTTATTCTATGATCCTATGATTCTATTCTATTTGCATTGCTACATTGCTGATGTAAGTAAAACCACCTCCAAAATTATTACACAATTTCCAGGATTACTTAGTTATTAAAAACTGAGTTTTTTAATTGTATTTGCACAAAACTTTAACTCTGTGAACATATACTCAAGCTCCAGATGATTAAGAACTTATAGCTCTTGGTGATGAAGCTTATTATGATTGAATGAATAATAATAATAATAGATTATTAGAACCAAACTTTGGTATAATCTTTTTCCTAGGAAATGCGTACTTACTTCTCTGCACTACTTTCTCTACTTCAAGTCCTTACTGAGATCATTGTGGTGGTGGTGGTTAAAATGGAACACAAGCCAGAAAACACCTCAGGATTTTGACTGCATGAAATTCTGCTGGTTGTTAAAAAATCAGTGCTGTTTCCAGCATTTCAGTCCTCTGGCTCATAGATAGGACTCATATTTGAACTTTCAGCAGTGTACAGAAATGCTAGTTATTGTTCATCACTGCAACTATTTTCAATGTGTGCATGTTACAGTAGCAAATGTTACTGAAATGATCTTTTTTTACCTCAGAAAAAGACTAAAGGGCAAGTTTTAACTAGGGGTTAGAACTGGATGTCAAGATAACCTCAAACACATAGCAATCACATATCAAACTTAAGAAATCAAACTACATCACTTTAGGTCCTGGCAAAATCCTTTCCTAAATGCCACTCAGTCCTGGTTGATAATGGATCCATTCTATAAATTTTAGTCCCGGATAAACTGGACCCTGTCTGCAGGTTTCCAGTGTGGTAGTCATAGTTCGACAAGGTAATAAAACCTACAGATATTACTTTGTCAAATTTTCAAGATCATCTCTGAAAGTATATAAAGAGTATAAAACTTTTCAAAGATTTCAGGAAAGAAGGAAAACCATTCTCATAAAAATTTAAAATAATGGAAAATGAAAATTATTATACTTAAAGTTTAGCATTATAAACAATGGAAAATATCAGGCACCTTTGTAGATTCATCTAGAGAACAGTAAGTAATCCACTGTGTAATATTTTGAAGGAAAGTTATTCCTCAAGTTAAATATTAGATAAAAATAATACAAACAACATGAACATTTTTTAGATCATCTGCAAAGATGATTCTGAACAAGCATTCCATGAAGTGAAAAGTTGTAATGTAATTGAAGCACACCATGGCAAGTAGATTCAATTAATCATTTAAATATATCATGTGCATGAAATGTATTCAGATAAGAGTCTGTACTGTTAATTAACTTCATCAATATATGCTTCATGCACTTATATATGATTATCATAAGCTTTTTCATTATAGAAAATATTTCTTGTCTATGACTTTGCTAATTTCTTAAAGAGATTAATATTTTGATTAAAATCAAACTATTTGGGGTTGATTTTCATTAGAAGAATGTTCACCTGGTGAAATTAATTAGCTTTTTGTTTGCTAAAGGTGCTTTGGTATTTAGATTGATAATTGCATTTTCCTAGAATTCAAAGTTACTTTTTACTGAATTAAAAGTTTACTTGAGGTTTAGCCTCATTCTCTCTTTGGCTTGCAATAGTCTGGCTTTCAAAGACATTTATTTTGAACAAAATCTATCGCTTTGTCATTCTAGAAATATTATTTAATTGTTCCTTTGAAAACACTTTATGCCACATGGTGCACTACTTCCATAGTCGTTTGGATTGAGTAATGAGCTAAATGATTTCTCATGAAGCTGATATAATGTATTTTCTTCAAACATGTCTGTGTCCAAAAAATGTTTTAACTCAGAGTAATGTCCTGAAATAATTAATGAAGCACAGTATTTAATATTAGGTACATTTTCATGGCATTGTATCTTGGATTAGGAAATTACTATCTTTTGTTTCAAAATATGATGGCAGAATAAATCACTCACAATGTAATTGAACATGTTGTTGGACTTAATATCGGTATTGCCCTTTGTCTAAGGAAAAATTACTACTAAGGAGTACTGCAAATGCGTCTTCTAGCAGCAATCTGAGTGACTATAGAAATCTTGCATATAAACTGAGACATACATAGGCTTGATGTTAGCTCTTTCACTACCACCAGGCCGTGTTATTAACTACAAGTTGCTACCCATCCTGCTGCCACAGACATGAAGGCTTCTATGGACAACAGCAAGAGATTTTGAGAGCACAGTGTATTTTTTCTTGATGTAGGGTTATTTCTACTACTGTATGTAAATATTTTCATGTTCTAAGCATGTTTAACAAGAAGCAAAACAGGATCACAGCAGAAGAGACCCTCATGGCAGGAGCAGCAGAACTGAATCTCTTCAATGCATTACTACAGTTTGTCTTTCCATCTTTTTTCTTTCATATTAATTAGAGTTAGTCTTTGTTTTTAATTAAGAGTTATTTCTACTAGTCAGGAAGTTCCTAAATTATCCTCAAAGGCAGGAGATGGACAGCCAGGGTCTACTTTTTCTAAACACAGGTTTTAAAAACAAAGTGACATTGTCCTCTTTCCTGCAAGATGCAGAAGAAGAGTAAGTTAGTCATATTTGTTAGTGTTTTGTGATTTTTTTCATGATGAAAAGTAATTTTGGTGATGGGAGAAATAGTGGTACCATGGTGTCTTAATGTCCAAACCGTCTCTTATTTTAATTTTTTCCTTAATTTTCTGCAGTAACAGATTTGCAATATTAGTGAACATGCAGATCTTTATATATTTCAAGACACTGATTGCAATATGCTGCATAATATTCATATTATTCATGATATTAAAAATTAAAGTGCAGATCTTGTCAATGCTGCAGTAAATTTGAAATAATATAGATCTATTGATTTCAAACTGGGGCAATTGCTCCTGGGCATAGGTTAAATTATTATCAACAACATCACTGACTTGTGGAATATTTTACTTTTATTTCCATTTCAAATTAATCTAGATGCTGCTTGATATATTTTATAGATTAAAAGGAGATAGTAGCTTAATATAATATTCATTCTTTTCTCTCCAGTTAGCATCTAATTTGTCCTTATCCCATTAATTTGCCTTTTTCTGGTGTTACTCTGCTTCTTTTTATGTGTTTGCAAGAACAGTCATCTCTTGAATGAGTTGAGAAATCGGAGTCTGAGGTTAGAAGCGACAGGTCTTGAAAATCCTAAAACTTGGGTTTGTTAAACCTCAGATTAACAGAGTTAGATGTATTTAAAGGGGCTGGAGAACAAGTCTTAAGAGGGGTGGCTGCACTTGGGGCACAACCCTATGCAGTGATACAGACTAGGAGCAGACTGGCTAGAAAGTTGCCCAGAAGACAAGGAACTGGGGGTGTTGGTTGACAGCCGACTGAACATGAGCCAGCAGTGTGCCCAGGTGGCCAAGAAGGCCAACGGCATCTTGACTTGTATTAGAAACGGCGTGACCAGCAGGTCCAGGGAGGTTCTTCTCCCTCTGTAACCGGCACTGGTGGGACTGCACCTCGAATACTGTGTTCAGTTCTGGGCCCCTCACCACAAGAAGGATGTTGAGGCTCTGGAGCGAGTCCAGAGAAGAGCAACAAAGCTGGTGAAGGGGCTGGAGAACAAGTCTTACAAGGAATGGCTGAGGAAGCTGGGGTTGTTTAGCCTGTAGAAGAGAGGGCTGAGGGGTAACCTTATTGCTCTCTATAACTACCTGAAAGGAGGTTGTGGAGAGGAGGGAGCTGGCCTGTTCTCCCAAGTGACAGGGGACAGGACAAGAGGGAATGGCCTCAAGCTCCACCAGGGGAGGTTCAGGCTATACATCAGGAAAAAGTTTTTTATGGAAAGGGTCATCAGGCATTGGAACAGGCTGCCCAGGGAAGTGGTTGAGTCACCTTCCCTAGAGATATTTAAAGACAGGTGGATGAGGTGCTGAGGGGCATGACTTAGTGATTGAGAAGAATGGTTGGACTCGATGATCCAGTGGGTTTTTTCCAACCTAGTGATTCTATGATTCTATGACTGTTCCTGATTCAGCAAACTAATTCCTGAAAGCCATTTATCTTAAGATAAATGATACTTAATCTCCTATCCAAGACAGTGTGCTTTGAAATAATTGTTTTTTCTAATGTTACCAAATCATCATGAAAGTTATTTTTATCTCTTTCCTGCCATTATTTTCAAATTGTTAGCTAGTTGTCTTTGGAATGGTTTTAGGATAAATGCAATGATGATCTAAGAGTTGAAAATTTGCCAAATCCTGCATTTCTTTATCTAAATTTTAATCATCTTACATATTAAAATGTAAAAATCTACATTCCATGTTTTAGCTCCACATATTATACAATGGAAAAGCTAAGTGCCAAGGAAAGATAGTTGATAGGTATGGATGTTGAGCATAGGAAAACACAGAACTAGCTGGTTTATAAGACTATACACAAGCTGTACTTTTTATATGTATGTCACCTGGGAGGCTGAAGCTACATATAATTTAGTAAAGAAATAGGTCAGCAACAATTCTCTGCCCCTGAAAGCCAGTGACAAGATATGGCTAAAATCCTAATATTTTTCCCAAACCCTGATGGCCTCATCCATATATGCAATTCTCCACATTATGCTTGTGTATTGTGTGAAGGTGCTAATTGATACAATCAGAAGACATGCCAAGTAATACATGTTCTGACAATTAAATGGCAGAGCTAACGATCTGCTACAGTTTGCACCCATTCTATTAGACATGTTCGGTTTACTCAACTGAAGTGATTCAGTCAGTGCTACATAACGGCTTTTCCATCTGCTCTAATCAGGATCCTTGTTAATTAAAGCCCCTGGAACTATTCTCACAATGCTCATGCTGGGCTCACTGTTTTATCTTTCATTTTGATGCAGTTACAAGAGGAAGCTGTGATGTGGGAGGAGGAAAGACATTCTCTGAGAGAGGACTCAATGTAGGAGACTCAGGGAATCACTGTTAATAGCAGTACAAGCAGAAGCAGACCCTTGTTCTAAAGTTTTGAAATTAAATTTCCAGAAAAATGGAAACACTCCGTGTGGAGGGAGGAAATGTCTGTGTTTATTTGCATTGACACCATTTGGATAGAATATGCAATCTGAGTGGCAACAAGACAGCTCTAGGGCTGATGAAAGATGCTGGCATAGGACTTTGTCATCCTAATGCAGATGACTAACAGGGACCAGATAAATTGCATTCTTATAGCAGTCCTCTTTCAACTAGAAAAGGAAACTTAGTGTCTAGGTCACATAATAGATACATATTCTGTAGATGCCTAAAGTTAGCTAACATGAGTCCCTAATGTATTTATTGTATAGATGTGCTTGCACTATTTGTCTGTTTTGGTAATAACTAACCCAGACTATTTAAGTTTCTGCATTACTTTATAGGCAACTAAAATAGGACAAATGTAGTACTGGGCATTTTCTTTCTCAGCTTAGGTAAACATCACATTTTCTGAGCTAGCATTTCTCTTTTTTTTTTAATATAAATTAAAATATATAACTATTTGCCAACTATTTATTCAAAAGATAACAAACTTCTAATAATTTCCCTGAATTTAATTTGCTGTAACATTAATATTCATGGCTCTTATATACCCTTTACATTTCTCATATCTCGTCACATATACGTTCACAACTACTAAAGCCTGAGCATATCCACAATGCTTTCAGAACCAGCTTCCTGTGGACCAAAAAAAATAAAAATAAGTTTTAACAGGGCTGTAAAGCAACAAGATTTCCCAGGGCTAATTTCCAATACTGTAGCTATTTTAAAATTAACGAAGTTCCTCATTATTGTTTTCACTCAAGTATCATACGGCACACCTTGTGAAGTCTCACAAAGTAACAGAGAAAGATTCACTCAAGAATGCCTTGGGTTTGTAGAAACCATAATGCAGTATACACTAGTATACAGTAAATCCAGCTTTCTGGAATAGCTAAAACCATTTATAATGATTATCAACTGTGCTGATAACCCAAAGTTAGCTTCCCTAGTTTAAATGTACAGGAACTCTGGTGAAATTTTTGCTGACAATTTTTATTTCTTTCATTTTGGAAATTTTGTTTCAGTTCTACTTCCTGATCTTGACTGCGCCTGCATGACCAGAGCTACAGAGATGATAAACAAGTCACTTGGGGAATGTTACTAGCCCCAAAGAACCCATTAGAAAGGCTGACAAGTATAATCCCTTTATACCACAGCCAAAGATGAACATGCCAAAATAGTTTCTTTTAATTAAAGCTGGTTCCCAGGTCAGGATTAATAAAGCTGATTTTAGTGCTGCTCAACAGACAGGCATAGTACAATGGATGAAATAACTACTCCTACTCCACAGAAGAAGGTTATATGCATCGTTCACTATTGTTTTGCTAGATCAAGTGCTTAAATATTTTGTTGGTGCAAAAGGAAAACAAAATATAGCAAAAAAAAATGCATCTCCAGGAAGCAAAAAAATGGGATTTTAGGACATCAGATGACTATAATAAATGCACCCATCTGTGGTGTAAGTATCTAAGAAATGTTCATCTGCATTCCATTAATTAAAAGATACATCTTTAAAGAATAATTAATCATCTTAACAAATGACATTAGCTTTAGAATGAGACCTACTAAACCAAATTGCACTATTTCCCCTCACCTACAGTAAAAGAAAATTCGAGCGATTAGCTCACTTTCAGACATCAATATTGTCAACAGCTGTGATTTAAAGAGATGAACTCAACCCATAATCAATCCTGTAATAACAATCCTTAACATCGTTTACTTAAACTGAAATATAAGAAGTCTTGCCCATGTTATTTTGTCATCTATTTCTACAAGTAAAACTTTCAATTCACACATGAAGTTTTTCTGCATACAATGTAGGTTTCAAGTTGTTCAAAGATGAAATCAAAGAAACTTCACTAGCTACACACAGTAGAACAAATTAGAAATCTTCATTTCACAAGGATTTCATCTGTCAGAAAAACTATAACAGATACTGCAAGGATTTTCTATTTTGTCTGCATTAAACAGATAGGATTTTCTATTTTATCTGCATTAAACTGAAAGTGGCTATTCTCTGTTCTATATAACTAGACAAACAGTCTTCCTCAGATACGAATGTTGAAAGTTGATTTTATTACTTCATAATCTATCATAATTCATTTTGACATATAAAATTTTTGACTGAGAGGTGAACACTAGATGTCTAGAAGTAAGTATATTTTTAACAGTTTTATAAACATCACAAGGCATATACAGAAACATGACATAAGAAGGGACTTCAGAGGCCAAAATATGTAGACTTCCATGAGATAACTACATTTTAAGAAATCTCAAATAAAAGTTCCCATTTCAGTGCACAAGCACAGCATTTTTCAGATATACATGAATAAGAAATTATTCATTTACTATGAAAAATAATAAAGTAGCAAAAATTAATAAAACTAATAATGGTAATAGTCCTGGAAAAGTACAAAAAGCACTATACAGTATTTTAGCATTGTACCATTTAATTATGTTTTCTAAAAAAATTAAAGCTGAAATCAGGAAAAATCAAGAAATGAGACCTAGATTTGTTATAGTCACCTTTCCTGTAAAGAGCTAAATTGCATGCAAAAAATTGTTTCCACTTTATGTATACATTTATTATCATTACTAAAATATATTTAACTTACTATATTGTTGGTGTGTGTTTTGTGCACACACATTTCAAGTGTAAGGATAGTTGGACTATAATCATGCCTTCAATTCTCCCATACACTTAAGGTAATTGGGAGCTGTACAAATTAACCAAGTTCCTTGAAGTCTGTAAATTGTGAAGCTGCCAGTTTGCATTTAGGGATACTTCCTTTCTTTTGTTGTACTGTGAAAAGATGGATAATTTGAGGTATAAAAACAAAGTTTCCTTTCCATGATACCAGCTGCTGAGTATTCCAATACAGTTTTTTTGTCCAAACAGAAGGTATAATTTGGTCATCATAACTTACAGTCAGTCATTCCAGGTTAGAAGGTAGATTACAACCCTTGCCTTCAGTTGCATTTTATAGGCAACTATGCCAGAACCTAAAGGCAAAATTTGATTGGTGTCCAGATATAGCAAAAAAAAAAAAAAATCCTGTTATCCAGAAGCAGGGCTAACATAAAATAGAATACATGAAACATATCAGTTTATGTAATATTATGTAATGTTATAATATTTTCTTCATTTGTTTCAGCTTTATCTGGCATGTTTTTCTAGTAAAATATAAAATATGATTCCCCAACTCACTGTCCAACCAAAATGTCCATCTTTGTCATTGCCTGGAGAAGAGGAGGCTGAGGGGAGACCTCACTGCTCTCTACAACTACCTAAAAGGACGGTGTTGGCCTCTTCCCTCAAGTGACAGGGGATAGCACGAGAGGGAGTGGCCTCAAGCTCCGTCAGGAGAGGTTTAGGCTGGAAATTAGGAAAAAATTTTCATGGAAAAGGTCATTGGGCACTGGCACAGGTTGCCCAGGGTGGTGGTTGATTCACCTTCCCTGGAGGTATTTAAGGGATTGGTGGATGAGGCGCTGAGGGGCATGGTTTAGTATTTGATAGAAAAAGTTGGACTCGATGATCTGGTGGGTCTTTTCCAACCTGGTGATTCTATGATTCATTGACTAATATAAGCAGAAATCCTCCCTCGTCATCTTTGTAAGGGAGGTATTTCAGCCATGCATATCTTAAATAAAACACATACCCTGAAAAGGAGAACACTTTGCACACAGATTGCATTTACTTTTCTACTATATTAGAAAGTTTTATTTTATGCATCTCAGTTACTGCCCCAAGTTCCCCATGCAATCTAAATCACACTGCACTAGTGGAAAGGATATGAAGAGCATACTAGCTCAAAGCACAGTTTTCGCAGAAATAGAGGTTGGACATTGGCGGTCTGCTCATGAATGAACTTGTAAAAGATGAGAGTCTGGTCGTTAACTTTGCATGTCAGTATAGATATTTTAATTTTTGCAGGTATGTTCAAATACAGGCTGGAGATAAAATTGTAAACAAAAACCAGTAATTGAAATAGAAGTTGGAAGGTAAGGTGGGGAAGATTTTAAAGGCTATTACTAGTTTACTATCCAATCTCTTTTATAAGTCCAGCTCTATCGGAGTGTGTCACCTCGAGCAAGTGCTCCCAGTTATCACAGCACCTCTGCCATACACACAAGCAGATTATAAGAAATAAAAAATACAAGGGTCCAGTCTGCCCTGGAGCAAGGTCTTGGACTCTTGGCACTTGAAAACTGAAAGGGTCTGCACTGTTTCTCCTTCACAATTTAAAAAGTGTCTTATCAGTTTTGCTGCTGTTTTTATGTTGTAGGCAGCAGAAATGCTGACAAGAAACATTTTTAATTCAAAGCTTCTGTTCAATGGTTCACAGCAGAGAAGTGACCTAGAATCCTCTAGATTTTCTATGGCAGCCAAGCTGGCAGTTACAGACCCTGCAGACATTATTTAAAAAGTATCACTGTTTCTGAAATGAAATACTACAGTGTCCTGAGTCCCACCTGGCCTACACAGACTTGAGAAGGAGGGAAGCCAGGGGAAAGGTGTCTGTGCAGAAACGGAGGGGTTTTTTTCTAATCTTGCAAGGTTTTTATGCTCCACACTGAGTTCCTCATGAAGGCTTTAACAGCTACTTAATTTTCTCCATTTTACATTTTAACTGCCAGTATAACCAAATGTTACTTGTTCACTTTTCCTTTTCCCAATAATTTACTAAAGTCCAGAAGACGAAAACTAGACTAAAATAGATCTACTTTAAAAAGAACATATGAAGGGTTAACTGAATTCAGTGAGAATTTAAACAGTGTAGCAAATGTTTCTTCTGGTAAAAAAGACACTTTCTTGAAGTGTACTTTCACTAGCTGATAATGACTTCAGTGGTCTCAGAGCTTAATTAAATATCTACAAAGACGATGAAAGACAAAATTCTATCACTACAGTGAGATTCTCTGGATAAAAATTATTTATTTAAAATAAAGCATATCAGAATGTGGGTCTTTTAATTCAATAAAATGTTATGCGGCTTGTTAAAAATGTTTAAATACTGCATTTATAGCAGAATTAAAATGCACTGGTTTTATGGTCTTAAAATAACTTAATGTGATATAGTAGCATTTAGACTTCTTTTCCAGTTTGCTGACTTAAGATACCACACCAATGTTACATGCATTGCTAAGCAGGGAAGGAAAAAGGGCTGGAGCTTGTCACCATATCTGTAACAGTTCAAAAGTCCCATGAAAAAGCTACGTACAAAACAGTGAAAAGCACTGCTCTAATCCATGTCAAACTGCTATCAAATTGCAGCCTCCAATAACATACAGGTGTAGAAGTCCCAGGACCAGACTGTGGAAAGAAATGTCAATGACTAAGGTTGTTTTACCTTAACAGTGCTTGCACAATGCAAATACATCATGATCATTAATGGGACTGTGCCTTTTCATTTTCTGTTTTACTTTTCAATAGAATTATGGTGAAGATTCTTTATTTGAAAGGGTCATTCAAGATAAAAAATAGCAGGATCAGTTAGAACAGTATAAAAGCTCCTCATCAGCAAGGTGCAAGTAAAGTTTTGGAGATGACTCAACTGGGCTTCAAGTACACTATTCTTTTACCACTGTTTGACAGAACAGGAGCAAGTCTTAACGGAAATCATAGAATCATAGAATCACCAGGTTGGAAGAAACCCACCGGATCATCGAGTCCAACCATTCCCAGTCTCTAAACCATGCCTTCTGTTTTAGACTCCATATAAACTCTGAATCTTGCCTTTGCTCCTGCTATGAGAAGTTAAGGGCTTTCAGGTGGTATTTGCTTTCTTTGGATGAAGGAAAAATAGCTGAACATACATATATACTCATATGAAACTTGTATTTTAGTAGAGCAGCCTGGTCTGGTGGGAGGTGTCCCTGTCCATGGAAGGAGGGTTGGAATTAGATGATCTTTAGGATCCCTTCCAACCCAACTCAATCTTTGATTCTATGATTCTATGAAAAAAATTGTTTACAAGATGGTCAATTTTTCTTTTACTGCTCTATAAAAAAGGAGGGGGTTGTGTAACACAGAATATTTTGGTTTCTTACTAAGATACTCTAAATGGTTGAAATATAGAAAGGGTTTAATTTCTCAGTTGTAACGTTACTCAGATCCTATGAATTAATGTTTTTCTGTCACAGACTTTTAACTGCATATTTTTTTAAATGCTTTGAGTTCATTACAAGAAATTCAGAAGAACAAATATTACTCAAAAGAACATATTACTGCAAAAAAAAAAATAATATTATTAATACCAGATTTGTGAATGGAACATATTTTCTCATATTTTAAAGTAAAGCCAAAGATAAAATATGAAAAATTGATGAGAAAGGAAGTGAACTTTGTAGTTTCTTTGAATAACCATCTGGAACAGAAGAGGTTGAAATCACTGATTAAATGCACAATTAACACTCATAAAAATGGAACAGTTGCAACAATCTAGATTGAGAAATACCCACTACCTGGTATCTAATAGCAAGTTAATTAAAAGGTACACATAGTCTAGAATGAGTGCCCAGTTGGAATTAAATTTGCAAGCAGGATAAAAATTTAACTTTAGATCTTTTCTTTAAGGAAGATTTTTTTAATCAATATAAAGAATCCCCAACCTGTTGACAGGTATCTTTTGCATATTGCAAAGTTATTCAGCTTCTGCATCTGGTTATCTTGTAAGAGAAATTAGTTTGACATTTCCATACATTACTGTAAGATTGAACCTCGTTCAGGAGTTACTCATCTAACATTTAAATTCCCATTTTCTGTTTTGATATTTAAACAAATCAACTGACTAGATCATCTTTTCTACAACCTTTAACTTCTTCCATTCCTATTATCTTTTCATAGCTCTTTCAAGTTCACAATCCAATTATCTTTCCTGAACTGCTCAGTTTTTCATGAAGCCTCAGTTCAATGACAACTCTCTCACTAGTTGACACTCTTTGAGCAGATTAGATATTGGGTTTTTTTGTCATCTTTCAGTCTTTCTGACAAGCTCTTTACTTTCCTGGTTCAGGTTGTGAAGTCATGCTCTTAAAAATTAGGTATGTCTAATATTACAGAAGATTTTCTGGTTAACGTACTAGGAGTTTCAGAGTTTTGAAAAATTTCTGTGACAACGTAAGTTCGGCTCCAGGTAAATCACAGAATGGTTGACCATTAATAACTAAAAAAAAAAAGAAAAATGACAGCCTTTACAGTGTGGGTTATTTAAACTATATAATAGAATTAGGGTTCAAGGTTTTTTTTTAATTTTCCTTGTTAAAACACTTCTGCTTACCAAACAAGTAACAGCCAAATAATTTCTGCTAATAAGCCATCAAAGACCCGTAGGAGGAAATAGATGAACTCTTATCAGAAAAGTTAAAAGAATCTGCCATTTTTTTAAGGAGCTAACATGCTACAGGGTAAAGATAATAGTGTTTAAACAGAATAAGGCACAAATCCTTTATTGATAGTAATAGCCACTTAACCACATTTATGTTTTTTTAGAATTGGCATTTTGCCAGAAAAAATGGCAGAAAATATGCAGATAGTTCTCTGTATTAAGTTTATTGCAGCCTTATTAATGGAGTTGAATTACTTAATTCAATTGCTAATGCTGTTCCAGGATGGGTGAACATTCAAGAAGGTATTCTGTAGCAGTAATGTAATTTAGGCATTTAATTTGGGTTTATAAATTTTAAGAAGAAATGTACTCTCTCAGCCCGTTGTCTTGCACATGGTCTGTAACACATTCAACTTGCAAATCTTTCAGGAACATGAAATGTGTTTTACACAACTTTGAAAATGACATGTAATTTGATGATACTTAAAATATCTGAAAAATAATTGACATAATTTTGTTTCACCAGTGATACAATTACATTTCTAAAAAGAAAATGAAAGTCACTATCCATATGAATTATGAGTTTTGCTTGCACTCAGTGACTATTGCATCAAATATAGAAGGTGCCTTAGTAACCAGAAAATTACCATAGTGCAATAATATTATACTTCACTGAAATGCTACACAGCATATATGTATACATTTCTGTGCTTAAGATTGTACCATGCAAGGAAGAAGTTAACTAGACAGCTGCATGAACTTTTAAGTGTCAGAGATAAGCATGAGCAGTCAAAGGGCTTTTTTTTCATTAGTTTTTTGAGGACCACTCTGACAGCAGATATGCACTGAATTGTTTTGACAAGTTTTCTACTGAAACGGAAAATGTAATCATGGTGTTCATAGTCAGTTTTCTGGTTTGGTCCTCAAAGTTAAGAGACAATGTCTTCCACAAAATGAGTTGACTGAAGGGGTTCCTTTTCAGAGGACAATTTAGAGTCCAACTTAAATGCTTTAAGATAAACTAAATGCCTTAATCTAGTGGTGTAAATTATGCTTTATAAGGTATCATGAAAGTAAAGGTCACCTGGTTACAAACATTAGAATTATAGTTCTGTGGACTTCACATGAAGGTATTTCTGACCTGCACATTCAGAAATATAAGAATGCATGTAGTAAAGATTTACAGAGCGTGCCTGCTTACTTATAGAGTTCATGAACAAGATGCCTAGAGGAACTACAGGATCTGCACACTGTTGCAGCTAGCACTGTTCAAGGAGAGATACAGCGCACACAATCCTAGAATCATTTAGTTTGGAAAAGATGATTCTATGATTGTATGATTCTTTTGTCCAATTAAGTATTTGGGATTGAGTAAATTTTCCTGGGTTTATTAGATATACTGCACTATAAATGTATTTTAATAATAAAAAATAGATGTATTTGATTGATAAAGAAGGCTTTAGAAAAACCCCTTTAAAATGAAAAGGGTGAGGTATAAGGGGTCTGTATTTCATTATACCTCAACAATATATTAAATTGGAATGTATTTTAGATGTGACAGTAGCAGAATTGTGGATGGAAGTAGATTTTTTTTCCATATAAATGTAATTCATGACCAGAATAACACATTCTTATTGCTTACAATAAGAACTCATGTGACAAGTACAGAATTAAGCAATCTTACTCTGTAATTAAAGTGACATAGCATGTTGTGACTTTACAACACTAGTTCTCTACAAACATCTTATTTTCATCATAACACAAGTAAACTAGAGAGACAAGGTACTGAAAGGAGTAAGTGTACAGCACAGGCTTTCATTTCTGTGTCACCAATTCAGACCTGGACACAAATATTCATGTTGAGAAACTATAGTATAGAAGCATTTTCTCAGCCTGTGGTTTCAAATGATTTCCCAGATAATGCATATCTTCATCACAAAATAAGCTCTACAACTGCCACTAAGCGCATCAATGTTGATTATCTCTTTAGAGAGACAAGGAACTGAATGCTAAAATTGGCAATAGTATCTGGTCCTAAAAGAACCAGAACACTTATTCCTTAGAGGCAAATTAACAGGACAGTAAGGAAAAAGTAAGATAAATATTGAATTAATTTCTTTTTAAAAATAAATCTTTGTGATCCTAATGTTTTAATTTCTCCTTTAGTAATGGAACAAATATGTAAGGAAGTCTCCTAGTCTTCTATTTTTCACATGGAAGCAGCAGGATTGCTTTCTGACATCGGATCTGTTCACTTCAGATGTTGAAGTACAGAATGCAGGATGAAAACAAAAAACAAAGAAGGTATAAGCTATATGCATCAAAACTTGAGCTGATATTTTTAGGAACATTTTAGTGATTTCATTAACACTGTTGTCTGAAAATTCTACTTTAAAAAGTCCAAAATAAAATCAACCGATGCTTTTAAGGGTTGTAAACTTTTAGGGTTTAGATAAAAATATTATTGATACTTTATTATAATTTTTCCTTAGGATAAACCTCTTTGTACAAAATAAATATACTAGCTCTGGAGTATTTTTAATGTAGATCTACATTTTTTAAAAAAAGAAGTTTTAAAATTTTGTCAATATTTTGGGACAACTTTTCCAGTTACATCTAGATCTTAGTTAAGCAGCTTATCTGATTAATTTTTTTGCTGTAACACGCAACTTATTGTTGACCAGCTTTCAGTGGACTGCTGCCAACCATCTAAAAAAGGGAAGTCTTTTTTTTAATGTTTTTCAGGTAAGGATACATCAGCAGAAAAGCAGAGCTACCAAAGAAGAATGGCTCATCCATAAAGAATACTAATAGTTGCGTGTAGATAAAACCATCTTCAATTATTTTAACTATTTTTCCCAAATTGTAAAGCATTTGACTAACTGTCTGGCTCATGACAGTATTATCAACTCTTTCTTAAAGCTGCCTATATTTACATTGAGTTTTACTTAAATGTCCTCATTGGCTAATGAGGAATTGTCTGCTAAGAATTGTTCAAAAAGGGAAATATCTTCCAAAATAAACTTCTAATAAATTATATTTTAAAAGAGAGAAATCTAATGCTGAGTAAGCACTTACTTCTCTCTTCCTATTAAAATAAAATTGTCATCATAATTACAGCTAAATGGTTATAATGGTGGTGTTCTGGATAATGACATTGACTGGCGTATCTAGATTGCTTAATTTACAGACCTAAAAAAAAAGTTCACTTGTTTCCAAGCACAGTGTCACATAATTTGTGCTGAGATAAGTGGGAACTACTGAATGCTCAACAGCATTATATCTTATATAACTTATTATGGATCTTAGTGTCTAAATATGAACTATTAACATACATGTGAAAAACTGACAAACTGAAAATCAGTTAAGATGACAAAATAAGTCTGTTCTTAGGTTTCAATTATGTATTATGAAGATGAATATTCTAATCATGAATAAACAACTCCACCCATAGTCTCCTATTGATTTTTGAAGAGTTTTTAAGATTGTATGCTGAACCTGTTATGGCAGATCTTTGTATTTTAATAATATTTATGCAATAGTTCTATCAAAGCTAACACAAATCAAAGCTGAAATTCTATCAAATACCAAATGTAAGCTGAAGTGCCCCTTATCAGTAGCTCCATTTTTATGAACTTCACAGATATTTCAAAGACTGCTATTGTGTATCACTGCTTCAAAACTTCATTGAGCTGTAATTTAGGAAAAGCACAAAGGAAGCAACTGCTTTTAAACATGGAGCTGCATTTAATTTGATACTTTAATGAGCAGTATATCAGTTCCAACAGAACACTGTTTCAGCTATATGGGATTACAGTTACCACTACTTGTCTAGACATGGGATCAAAATGTGAATCTTAAATTATATTGCTTTAAGATTTGCTTTTGTCAGGATATTGGACTTATCTTAATCATATGACAGCCCAGTAGCTGAAGAATATAAGTTCACAAAGAAAATGTTAGAATCTCTTAGAAAATTTCTTTCAAGACTTGCAGTGCATATATTTTTAAATGAAAAATGACATTGAAAATATAAGAAAAATATTAATGTAAGGCTGTAATATAATTAAGATCTCAAATTAGTCACTGTTGTAATTAAACTTCAGTACGAGGTATGTATCAAAATGATAAATTACAGTACCACAGGTTGACAAATGTGTCTTATTTAACAACATTATTCTGAAAGAAATAAATTAAACAGAACATTTAAATAGTAAGTGGATTCTTTCCAGACTAAAGGAGAGACTTTTTTTTCTTCCAATAGTTAAATATTTCTTAAAGCAGAAGAAATGATAGGTTACTTATTTGGTTTTAACTTTCAAATAATGTCTTTTTAGCAGATGTTCAAACAAATTAATTGATTTCTATTAGTTTTGTCTGGAACAATATTATGCATGGTTCTATGTCTCTCTAATCAATGAACTATGTTTAATTATTTTTTTTCTTAAGATTTATTGAAGAAAATTTAGCTCCCAACATACAACAACAAAAGTCCAGCTGATGGCTATGGTAAAATAAAACGCTAAGTCTACAATCAAGCACATGTGCATAAGCTTTTTTGCCCACACATAGTTTGTTATTTTTCAAATTGCAGAACAAGGAAGTGAATTCTGTCTAGATCAATTTGTCATATATTCTACCTAAAATGGATGGCAAGTTCTTGGCATCAGGAACAATATTTAAGTGCACTTCAATGTACAGTTAATAAAGTAACACAGCTATCCATACTGAGCATTTGAGAGGTTAGATACTCCTTTCTGCATAGCAGAGTCCCCTGCCTGCAAGCCAGACCTATAGCCTTCAACAGTCTGCTTCTTGGAGCCCAGACCTATAATTTTGCAGAGAAATTGCTGTTTGTTCAGCTTCATAACTGTTACTTCACACTGTTCACCCATGTGAGTAGTAATAAGAAGGCCAAGGGAAACTTTAGGCAGATGAAAGGTTGATAGGGTATTCTGAGGGTCAGAGTGAGGGGTATATGATGTCAGATACTGATGCTACCCCTTTCAGTCCTTCTGGTTAGGAGAAAAGCTCACTCTAGGAGCAAGCCTATCCAGAAGATCAATGCCTAGCTGAACACTTGTCTTTAAAGACTGGGCCTCCTTAATCATGGTACCTTATCTGAAGATGGTGTAGGACTGCTGGAAAGAAATAAAACCATCTTATCAAGGCAAAGAAGAGCATAACTGTGAGTGGACTTGCTGTCCTCCAAAGGAAAACTCTTAAAAATAAAATGTGGACAGGGACCTAACTACAGAGTAAAAGAGAAGAAAATTGGGCCCAGGATTAGAATGAGGATTGGGAAGTAAGTCATAAAATTGGGATATTAGACTTTACTCGACATCATATTTTGACTTATTTTGGGAATTGTTAGGCAGAATCTCATGGGAAGCAATTATGAAGAGGAAGGGCAGAGGGATGGATGTTTTTTCTTTTAAAAGACAACCAACTGTTTTAGGGGGAAGTGAACTTTGGCAAATGACTCATGAGTCTAACGAGGGAGCTTCTTACTGAATTAAAATGCAAAGTAGTAGACACAAAAAAACTAGAACAAAAGGATATAGAACAGGAAAGGAGTATAGAAGTATTGCTTCAGTACTTACAAGCAAAATGAAGAAGGTCAAAGTCCTAGGGGCACTAATAGTAGTGAGGCATGTCATGGGTTATAAAAAGGGATTCTACAAGTATGCTAGTAGCAAAAAGGACAGGGAAAAATGCAAATACACTAGTACATGAAGAAGACAACAATGGACAACATGGCAAAGGCCAAAGAACTCAATTACTTTTGTGCATCATTCTTCACAAGAAGAAGCTTCTTTATGTACCAGTATAGGTGGGAAGGAGAGATGCAGTCATTTCTGGGTGTGCAGTGAGTGAGGAATTATACCAAGAGGCTGGATATAGTCACATTCGTAGATTCACCCAAGCATACAGAAAGACTTGTCTCACTAGGAATGAAAAGCTGCTGTCTGCAATCCATGAAAAATTATGACAAGCAGTTGTAGTACCTTATGACTAAACAGACCACCATAAGCGCTATAAACAAGTGACCCTTCCTTCAGTTCCTAGAAGTAGCCTGATGAGAGCACATTTCTGTAATCCATTTTCCAACACCTTATGGATGAAGATGATTTGGAATAGTCAACACAGACTCATCAAGGGCAAATTATTCTTGATGAATACAAATGACATTTAAGGATGTGAAGGCACATTACAAGTGGCCACTGCCTCCAGTGGCCTGTTGCCTAGAGTTTTCTCTTGTCCAGCCATAGAATCCCAGCCTGGGGCACCTTGAGACATAGGGGTGTCTGACTTGGGCCAATGAACCTTGTTGATGCTTTCCCATTTGCAGGTTTAACCAGTTACGTGTCTGAGTATGTATCCCAGAGAAACACATAGACACACAAAAGGCACTGACATGACTGGTGACAAAGTGACACAGACAAGGTGCAGCCTTCAACAGCACCTACCTATAGGACTCAAATAAACCACAAAACCCCTCTTTGGCTGGCATACACAGGTCACTAGTGCAGGCACACACACAAGTTGATTTACAAGTATATATTTATTTGAGCATCCCCTAAGTATCAGCAAGACCTTTCTGCCCACCTGGCACCCTTGCCCAGATCCCAGGCCTTCTTACCTGCTCCCTGGGTGTCCAAATTCCTGATCCAGTTTGATGGTCACTGGCAAACATACAGCACTGACACACATACAGCACTGACACTCTTGGTTCAGCATAGACACTCCACCCACCTGATACATCATTCCAGATCCAGGACCTCCTACCTACTGACGGGTCCAGCTGGAAGTGTGCTGATAAATGACATTCACACACAGTCTGAAGGAGATAGAGACAGCTGCCTTCTACACACCCCCAGCACCAGGTGCACAACCTGCTCCAGCAGCCAGTGCTGAGCCTGTAACTTGCTTCATTCAAACAGGTTCCTCCCCAAAACTGCTTTTTGGGGCATTCCTGGCCCAGTGAGTGGCAGCTGAGACTCCCACCCACTCCAGTAGCTGTCACTGAGACCCCACGTGCTCCAAAAGCTATCACACAAACATCACAAGAGGCACAAAATTTTTAAAATGGAGAAGAACAGAAAAAATTAATTTGTGTTTTGTTCCAAATTACTTGATGTTAAGTCTTTAACAAATGATATTCAAGAGAACGTATACTCTCAAGTGTGTGATTTTATCGCAATACTTAAGAATCTAGCATAAGAACCAACCTAATACTAAGCTAATACTAAGGTCTCTGTAATTTAGCAGATAAAAGCGGAACAACAGCCAGTAACTGGAAGTTTAAAAACCCAGATTTTAAATGTCCTAAATTCAAAGTGAGGCCTAGTTATCAATGAAATCAAAGAAAGTAATATTTTTTCTTTAAATCTTGGTGTCTTCAAGAGGTGAATTTTTTTCCAGAAGTTATTCCTTAGCCAAAACCAAGTTAGTGATTCCAGTATCAATAAAATACTGTGAATTGCAATAAAATTTAACCAGATTAAGTTCGCAGCTCAAACATGAAAAATTGCTTTGCAACATGACCTAGCACCATATTTTATAGCTTGCATATTTATTTATTTATTCTTTTTCTAAACCTTGCTTATGATTTGTTAACTTCCCTTAATTTGCTAAATTCATTTCAAAATATTGCAAATTGTAACTTTCCCTTAGTCTACCCTATACCAAGAGAGTTCAGAACTATTTACCATGTTAATGAGTATCTTGAAGAATGGTACTATGAAGTCAAAGCCTTATAGTCATCTTTCATGTTTTCTATTTTCCTGAATATGCAGAAATTTTATTTCTGTATCATATACTGTGCATAGTAGATACAAGTCTATGAACAGGCATTGCTGGAAAGTTTTCCACCCACAGGTAGTATTCCAATAACAGAAGGATATACTAAAGTATTTTATGTGACTTCCTAGACAATGTGGTAATACTTGTACTTTCATCCAAAAGAAAGAAGCTCCCACACCTTCTATTTTTCTTGTTATTCAACAGATTGAATGCAAGTAAAAATTAAAAAAGGTAGATTGCCTTTTGATGTTTTGCATGTTTCCTTGTTAGATTTAGTATGTTACATTTTCAAAACTGATGCTTTAATGATGAATAAATTTGTTTAGGTAATTTAAGCACTCTCTATTTCAATTATTTTTCCCTTCCCTTCCCTTCCCTTCCCTTCCCTTCCCTTCCCTTCCCTTCCCTTCCCTTCCCTTCCCTTCCCTTCCCTTCCCTTCCCTTCCCTTCCCTTCCCTTCCCTTCCCTTCCCTTCCCTTCCCTTCCCTTCCCTTCCCTTCCCTTCCCTTCCCTTCCCTTCCCTTCCCTTCCCTTCCCTTCCCTTCCCTTCCCTTCCCTTCCCTTCCCTTCCCTTCCCTTCCCTTCCCTTCCCTTCCCTTCCCTTCCCTTCCCTTCCCTTCCCTTCCCTTCCCTTCCCTTCCCTTCCCTTCCCTTCCCTCTTATCTTTCTCCTCTTCCCTCCTCCCTTTTCCCTCTTCCTTCTTCCCTCTTCCCTCTTCCCTTTTTTATTGAGCAGTTGCTGAAGCAACCTTATGACAGAGAGCAGACATACCCAAAACAGCCATGGCAAACTCTGAATTAAAAAAATACCAAATCCAAACTGTTATATCTGTCAGGTAGTTAGCGTGGTGGCAACTTTACAGCTTCAAGTCTGTGGCTTTTATAACTCCATCCTGGCAAACACTTTTTGAGTCAATCTTTTATAGAGACCACTCCAGCACTAAACAATAATTCATTTTTACTCAATTATTTATGCAAAGTTAGTAGTGATATTATTAGCTTAATACAGATAATACTTCATGAATCTTACCTAAATCCAACATTTAGGTTATGTGTAACTATGTTTCTGAATTATGATATTCAGGAAAGCTATAAATATATTACCATGTTTCTTAATATTCTCTATCTCTACATGAACTGCCAAAATTATTTTTAGCATACACATCCTGGCACTTTTAGGTCCTAGTAATATTTCTGATCTACATGCTTCAATAATCCTGTATATTAGCTACAATTTTTTCCTAATATTACTGAAGGAAATGCATGATAGGTTCCCCTAGAAGTAACTAGATGGGAAACTTATTCTGTTAATAAACACCATCTGCTCCCTTCTTTACTGCCCCCTCTCCCATTATCCATAAAGATGAGATCAGTCTCGAAATTTTTAACACTGCTCTCAAACTCATCTCAAAAGCATTTCAGCAGAATTGCTGAATTCTTGTAGCACACTCCAGTACAAACAGGAGTACCATTTAATTATTTATACACTGTCTAATAATTTAGGTTTATAATTCCAGTTTAAAAAGATGCGTAACAGTACAAACTAGATAAAATTATGTTTCATAACATTACCATAAAAGATTACAATTCATGTCCAGGACATCCATAGTTTTCACTATACGAATAATCTATATATCAATTTTTTCTTTCCTGTGATCAACAGGAGAGCACAAAAAAGTCTATTATATTTACCTTGAATAAAGATTGCCATAAATTCTAACAGTAAATTAGTTAATGAAGTCAATGATTTTAATTAGGACAACTACCTGTTTAATAGCTGTAAAATAACCCAGTAAGAACAAAATGAAGACTGTTCAAAGCAGGACTAGGTTCACTGAAACCCCTTGCTCTATGAGCCAAGCTGCTATGTTGCTTTCTTTCTCAGCAGCTGTATTTCCCTTCCCGTGCTCTCAATGAATAAAGCTGCTTATGTATCTCATAACAACAGGAAATGGAAAAGTGCATTAAATTCTTCTATTTCAAAACCAAAAGAATTATATCAGAAATAAGATAAAAGGTATACAACTACACTGTGACTTGGCCTAAATGATCAAGTAAGGGATTAGGTAGAGCGTTTCTCCTTAATACATTAATACCCATCATGTTACACAGACCCTGAAAGCTACTAAAAGAAAGAAAAGATGCCAGAAACCTCTTCAGAAAAAAAAAAAACAAAACACAGGCATTGAATCAGCGGACTTGTAACTCCCCATTCCTCACTCCAGCCAGCAAAGCTGTGTCATTAGACAGTAACAAAATGATAAATTGCTGCTGCTAATATTGTAGCTCAATTTTTTTGTTAAAATTAATCCTTAGTTTTCAATTCATCCCACCATTTTCTATTGCCACTGTAAGTGAAGGCTTGTTCTTTTTGTTTCAGTTTTCTCTCATGAAATCCTTTTTCTCCAAGGTATTGTGCTATATAAGAGAGGCATATGTCTCTATTTCTCAGATGCCTTCTTTCTCAAATATTAGAGAAAATGAATGTATAGGAGTATATGCACAACTGTACAAAGCCAATCTAAATATACCATTTAATGGTGAGGTAAGAAAGAAAGTGAGAATGACAGAAAGAAGGAGAGAAGAATGGAGGGATGGATGGTATAGACAAAAGCATGTTTTTCAGGGTAGGAGGCTAGAATGGGTATTTCTATTATCTACTGTGTGCTCCGTTTGACTGAATGCAATTGTAGTGGCATGGCCTATGCACCATAGTTCTATTGATGATATAATTTAATACTTTTTGAGAAACATTTTTATTCTCAGCAGACCAGAAAATTAATAAGTTCTTTATGTTATGATCAAGAAAGTCTACAGCATATTCATAGTTGCCACAGATACTGTCAAACGCTCTGGAGTTTCTTGGTAACTTTCAGCTCAATTACAAATATTTTGAGAAGGATAGGAGGTCAAAGAAAGAGATGATGTTGGTTTTTATTTTTAATTTGGGATTTTTTTGTCTGGGGATACTTTTGTGTTTAAAGATAGTGAACAGTAATACATCTAATCTAACCACCTATGCCCTTTATTTCCAAACATTTCAAATGAAAGTAGTTTAAGTCATCACTGATTATAAAAGGTATGTTCCTTCTTTTTCAAATCACACCTGGATCTAATGCTTTCAAATACACATCTCTACTGCTCATCCTGCACTCTTCTATTATCTCTGTCTATCATTTCACATTATTGTAATGATAGGCTGCAAATAATTTCTGTCTTAGATTTCATATCACAAATCCATAACGAAGCACTTAGGTATGTGGTCTGATATTTAGGGGTACTAAGTATGCAAATGTTTCATCAGGAAGTTAAAAAGGTGCTATTGGGCAATCAAAATGTTTATAAATTGGGTACTAGGTAGAAGCAGATTGGAAAATGTTGATTGCAGCATTATAACACATTCACAAAGAGTACAAGATCAGAAGTGGAGATTGCCCTGACGTGATTATCATTTAAATACATTTATTCTCTCATGTCAAGGAATGATGCATGAAATGAATGTACGTAATGAGTTTTCATTTCTTTGCTAGCTGGCTAAAAAGACAGGTAGCTTCATAGGGAGACAAAAAAAAAAGGAACTGAAAGAAAATTTCTCTCATTGAACGAAGCAGCTTTGAAACAGGTCTAAAAAACAGTAGATCTGGCCATAGTAAGGAAGACTCCAGTGAACTAAAACTCTAAGGTCTAGTCTAACTTCTTTCAGTATTCCTAATTTCACAATAAAGCCTCAGATTCAAAAAAGATGAGTATCAGTTTCAAGGTAACATGTTTATGCTAATTTCTGTGTTCAAAGGTAGAATACCCCCACACCTATGAGTCATTCAGAAGCTTGAGATCTATTAGTCAGCATATTATTTTAGTCTGGAAGGGAACTATATGATCAGACAGTCATATGTGCAAACTGAACTCTATTTGTGATCTTCTATTTTAGGTTTAATCATTCTCTGTCATAACAGAAATGCATAGTATGCTGTCTGTTAGCATCAGTGCAAAACCTTTTGGCACACAAGTATAAAGACAGAGCTGATGATACCATATATAGTAAATTTTAATTTCACGATTCGTAGTATCAAATCAGGGATAAAAAAATGCTACATTTTCCTAATAAGAGAAGTATACACTGTATTTTGTACAGTTAAAAATCCATAGGAATTTCTAAATTATTTTCTTGTAAAAATGTTGCTACTGAGAAGTTACTGAACACTTGAAAAAATAATAGACTAGAGAGCAGCTAAAATCTAGCCAGAATCCAAATGTTATACTTAAATTAACAGATGACAAAGTAGCTATAATCCAAACAAAACCAGTTAGACATAGCTTGACTTCTGTAAATTATCTCTTGCTTTTGGGTAAGCCAGAAAAACAGAGTATGTGTAGTTGCTCCATTTACTTTTTTTATAATACCTCAAGGGGCAAGAAAGGCCTGAGAACATTTTTCACTTCATATCTTTACCTGACTACGTATAGGAGGGAATTTCTACATGGAGTAGCATTCTAATGCATCATACCTGAAAATAAACTATGTCAGTGGCTAAATACATTTTACTAAAGAGTGTTTCTGAGCTCTGTTTCTATGGCAGCCCTTCATTGCATAAACAGTTTTCAGATATTTTCCTGGCTTTCAAAGTGTTACTCAGATAGTTACTTTCTCAGAGGCTATTTTCTGTTGCAGTGAAACTGAGGAGGGCACAACCATGGTCTTAGAGCTTCTCCAGATCACTATAGCTCCTGGCCTCCTGACAGATAGACATAATGGAAGCAGAAAGATCAATGTATTTACATAAGTTTTAAAAAAGGGGAGTAAGCACCCCAAACAACAAGAGAAAGGAAGAAAAGAAGAAAAAAAAAAAAAAAGAACAACCCAAAACCCAGTTTCTGTTTATATCCTCTGAAAAAGTGTTAGAGTTCATAGTCTCAATGCCAAGAACTTGATTAAAAAAATGGCTGAATGATATATCCCAACTCTTCAAACATCACTACAGTGAATTTGGTCGTAAACAAGATCCTTCCTGGAACATACAGTTCTACGAACTTCTGGACTTCAGAAATATGTGTGTCTGCTCATTTACTTCAGAGCCTGTGTGAAAACTGTAGACAACTGTGAAAACTGCCATAGGGAAGTAGCTTTGTTTCAGTTCACAGCACTGAGTGAGCATTTCTCCTACACAAAAGTATGAGAAGGAGCCCATCCATAAGACTTGCAGATAAGAATTCAAGTATCTAGTGAAATTCAGGAGTAACTAGTGGTATCCTTGATTTAATTTGCAGAAGTATATGTTAGAAGGACCAGAAAGATTATGATGATGTTTTTCAGAATTTAAAGAATTGGTCATTATTAAGGTAAATTTCCTAAAACATTTATGTCTGTACAGGAATACAGATAATAGATTTTTAAGTATTTTGGCTTCACATGTGAGTCTATGCATATGAATGATGGCATGAAAAGCAAACATTGTAACATGGATAGGGTTATAAATGTGTATTGGATAAGGTAATAAATGTGTATATCTGTGTACATTTTTGTGGGACATTTAGTTTTGTTATGTACAGAGATCAGACAAAAAAAATCCAGAACCTTTGATTAAGAATGTCTTACCTTCATAGTAAACTTTAAACCCATGAGCACTGACTGCAAAGTCACTTGTCAAGCGCAGTGAAAATACAGATTTTGTACTTGTCACAGGTGGAGGAAGATGAAATCCTGTTAACCTAAAAACCAAAAAACAACTCATGGTTAATTGTCTGAAAAACCAAACTGTGTGTGACAGGTTGCTGCTCCAAAAAATATTTCATCATGGAAAGATTTAAAAGAATGTAGCTTATGTTACTTGAGAAAATTATTTTTATATGATAGTTTAACGAATCAATATAAAATTTTACCAGATTTCGTGGGCACTGAACCAGATAAGGTACATCAGTTTGACAAAACTGTACTTAGTAGAGATGACAGTAACATACAGAAAACAGACTTCAAAATTGTTCAGATTGAAAAAAAAAAAAATAGATGATAAAAAAAACACAAACCACCAGCCAATTTGCACTATTTAGAGTTATGTTCAAACACCTATTGCATTATGTATTTTACGTAGACTTTTGTTAACATTTGTAGTGGAAGAATTTTCTTCAGTAATATAATGGAAGAAAGGGACTATGAATCACTTTACTGAGGAAATTTAAGACTATTTAAACTATGTACTTTAGCCTCAGAGAAGATATTTCTACTTTCAACTCAAATAGGAAATTTAAAGCGCATCATTGTGAAATCAAACACTTATAAAGAAAGCTCACTTGAAAGAAATCACAGCATCGTTAAGGCTGGTTTTGACTGGTTGATTGGTTTTGTTTTGTTTTATTAAAAATACTGTGTCTGAGATGCAGATTAAAGAACCTTTTTTTTGTGTGTACTCATAGCAGTGCTAATGTGCTCTACTGATACTTGGCTCTATACATTCTTTTCATTTGATGTACATATGATAACACTTACTTTTACTGCTTCAGGAGAATAATCTCATCAGAATTCATATCAGAATAACAAACCCCATAGCATTTACTAGACAAAAATACGTAAAGAACAAGTAGAATTACGTAGCTGTGGATACTCACCAGTGAAATCTAGACATACCATTGGAGCCCAGTTAGCCATGTGTGGCAAACTATGCAGCAGGTAAGGATGATTTATTTTATTAATGATCAACATTAAAATGTTTTCATGTGTTTGTTGCTGTGCCTTATTATTACTTATTACTTTGCATTTAGAATTGTAGAAAATTTAAGGTTAGAAGGGACCCATGGAGATCCAACCTCCTCCTCAGAGTAGGCTTTACAAGAGTGTTAGTACAGGCTGATAACAATTTACCTTTTTCCCTTTCTGTTCTTAAAATAAATACACTATTTCATTTTCTTTTTTTTGTACATAAAGTAATGATTATTACTGCTATATTTGAAATGTGAAATGTATTGTGCACACACACAAACAACTTCCAAAAATCTTCACTACTTTGTTAAACACCCACTGTAAAATAATAAATTATTAAATAAAATTCACAGAGATATTTAATTTTGCAATACATCTTTATAGGATTCCAGAACACCCAATTCACAGGCTGGTCTTGTGTACATATAAAATAAAATAAAAAAAAACAACAATAAACTCTGATATTTTTTGCTAGAAGAAATTGTATATATTTTTAATTTTACTTGATACAAGGACTGCAAACAGCAATGATGTTTTATGTTGCTTTAAAACATTTTCTGCAGCTTGTATTTAGTTTTATTCTGAAATGAACTGATAAATTATGTCCTGCCATTACCAGTATTTCTAGTTTCACCAGAAGGAAGGACAGAATTACAAGAAAACCAGAATTTGAAAAGTCAGGAAATGATTTCCTGAAAAATTACTTTAATAGCAGCATTAATATTTATTTTAATGGCTTGTTTACTCCTAGTGTTAAGATATCTTAAGATGAGTTCTAATATAGTTTACTAGTAATTTACCATGAGACTTATTTGCTATAGCTATTGTAAAACGCATTATATGATTCCCTGATGACTACCTCCTTTGTGTTCTTAACAGAAAGTCTGAATTAATGGGTGTTATATCGTTGTTTTTTTTTCTTAAGCCATCTTTGGTAAAAAAGCTCCCCACAATAGTCTGTCTCTTTTTTTCCAGGAAATATTAATTTATAATCCTATGCCCTCATTGTAACTATTGTTAAAGACATTGTTATAGCCAAAGTATGTTATTGTTTACAATCATGACAGGTATGAAAGACAAATGATAATATAATATTACTCACAGTATAACGAGCAGAAACTTGAAAAACGTGGACAAAATTAGTAATGACACATCTGTATGTATGCAGCAAGCCAACATGGGTTCATTAAAGGCAGATCCTGCCAAATTAACCTGATCACCTTCTGTGACAAGGTGACCCACTTGCTGGACGAGGGAAAGGCTGTGGATGTACTCTTCTTAGACTTCAGTAAAGCCTTTGAGACATTTTTTCACAGCATTCTGCTAAGGTAGCTGTCGGCCTCTGTCCTGGAAAGGCAAATGGTCTCCTGTGTGGAAAACTGGTTGGATGGCTGGGCCCAGAGAGTGGTGATAAATGGAGTTAACTCCAGCTGGAGGCCACTTACAAGTGGGGTTTCCCAGCGTGGCTCAGTGCTGGGTCCAGCCCTGTTCAATGTCTTTATTAATGACCTGGATGAAGGCATCGAGTGCACCTTTAGTAAGTTAGTGGATGAGACTAAGCTGGGTGGAAGTGTGGATCTGCTGGAGGGTAGGGAGGCTCCAAAGGGATCTGAACAGGCTGGACCGCTGGGCTGAGACCAACGGCATGAGGTTTAACAAGACCAAATGCTGGGACCTGCACTTGCGGTACAACAACCCTGTGCAGTGTTACAGACTAGGAGAAGTCTGGCTTGGAGAGCTGCCTGGAAGAAAAGGACCTGGGGCTGCTGGTTGACAGCCGACTGAACATGAGCCAGCAGTGTGCCCAGGTGGCCAAGAAGGCCAATGGCATCTTGGCTTGTATCTGAAACAGTGTGACCAGCAGGTCCAGGGAGGTTACTCTGTCCTTGTACTGTGTTCAGTTCTGGGCCCCTCACCACAAGACCAATTTTGGGGCTCTGAGGCGTGTCCAGAGAAGAGCAACAAAGCTGGTGAATAAGCTGAAGAACAAGTCTTACGAGAAGCAGCTGAGGGAGCTGATGCTATTTTGCTTTGAGAGGAGGAGGCTGAGGGGAGTCGTTATTGCTCTCTACCAGTACCTGAAAGGAGCTTGTAGACAGAAGGGAGCTGGCCTCTTTTCCCAAGTGACAGGGACCATGACATGAGGCAATGTCCTCAAGCTACACCAAGGGAGGTTCAGATTGGATATCAGAAAGAAATTTTTCACAGAAAGGGTCATCAGGCACTGAAACAGGCTGCTCGGGGAGGTGGTTGAGTCACCATCTGTGGAGTTATTTAAAGATGGGCAGATGAGGTGTTCAGGGACATGATTTAGTGGCAGATAGGAATAGTTGGACTTGACGATCCAAGAGGTCTTTTACAACCCCTGGTTATTCTATAATTCTACGATTCTGTGATCAATGTGTGCATCCAGAAACCTATTCTTTGTTTCGTCATTGGCATTGTGATGAATAATATCATTAAAAAAAGACTCAATTAAAGTATTTACATTAATATGCAAAGATGGATAATCATTTATAGAATATTTAGGATTTAGGAAAGGAATTTTTTTATTTGATTATGATAACATTTTTTTTTCTAACAATAAAAGAAATTAAGAAAATTCTTACCTCTCCCAAATGGAGATATGCATAATTCTTTCATAAGCCAATATCAGTGCAATTTTCCATTTAGTTTGTTCATAAGCCAATAAATACATTATTCATTGGTAAGTATCACCACTTGAAAGTAAGCTGACCTAACATAAAACTAAGCCAATAATTTGAAAAAAAATTTAATTTACAGCACACAGCAGGTCTGGCTGGTATCTATTCATGTAGTCAATGGTTTGAGGGAGTTATCTACATAAAGACATAACCAGCAGAAAAGATACATATTATTTAATTTTTTGACTAGTACATATGCACAGCTAGATGGGTAGAGGATTTTAAAAATAAACACATATGTTTCTACTGTGGCAAACATTACAGCTCGTCATGCAAAACAGATCATTATTAAAGCTGTTTGATACCATTTAGTTTTCAAGGGTGTGCCTTTTGTCACCATAATTATGCTGCATTTTCTCAGAAAGGTTTAGCTTGTTTCTCTGGTTGCTATATTCATATATATATTAAAAATTGATCTAAAAATTATTATAAAATGTATTATAAAATCCATTTTGTGGATGTGTAATTAATTAAAATGTTTAATAAATAAAAATGCAAATATCACTTGGTAAAATACCAAAACTTCAGAAAAGAATGTAGTGCAATTTGCTCAGACAACTGGAACAACCTTATTATTCATTGACGACTATAGCACATTCACCTCAGAGCTAAGGTCTCATTTGTATATAAAACACATACAAATGTGTTTTCGTTTACCCAGTTCCTATCTTTCCCTTTCTGGTTTTGTAATTGGCTTACTTACTAATACTTACTGATATACATAAAGAGATCCCATAAGCAACTGATACTGGCTCTTGCAGCAAGAAACCATTGGCAACCAGAAGACAATGTCTACATAAGCCTGAGAAAGAAACACACTTCTTTCTGTCTCAACTAAAAAATAAAATTTGAATTATAACATTCCACTGGAATAGTTGGATGAGATGCTGCCATTCAGAGTGTTATCCAACATACAACAGTGATAAAAATTGTAAATTCATACACTGTATATTATGCATACATTTGCCTTGTTGCTGGTGGTGTCTTAGCAAGCTTTTCAGGTACCAACCACCCACCCACAGGAAATGGACACATTATGCATCCATCTACTAGACTTTGAAGTTGTGAATGTGAAGTATGAAAACAGCTGCATAGATGCCCAAACACTAAAGGTAATTGTAGGAGTGCAGGACAGCGTTGAAAGATATTTTTATCCACTCATCTCTTGAAAGACCAGATGTTCTTCCTGAAAAACATGTCTATAGAAATTCTGAAACTCCAGTAGTATGTATGTGAAATTAAAGATTATATCAGATGTGGAGATAAAACATGTATTTAGAATTAAGATATTATTTGTAAAATTATAATGCTTTGCAAAGTAGTTTCAGTAACATGAATTTGGCAATGTTTTTGTAATCACTTCAGCATGTAAGAATGAACTGAGAACAGAAACACTTGGTGGCCAGGAGACAAAGAAAGAGGCAGTTGAATTACAATTAAAGATATGCATATAAGTTACCCCAAGTAGACCCAAGAGTGAGGAGAAGAAAATCTCCATCATCACCATTGTATTTTTTGGCCAAGAATTCATCCTGCTGGTTGTTTATCATAACTACCCACTGGTGCCATCTTCATCCTCCTGAGGAAAATCAAAGCTGTTGAAGATGCAGGCGGGTCATCAGAAGGCTGAGAATACCATCAGAGAAAAAAGGTAAATTCTAAGAACTGTCTGTAAAATTTTAGCTGTGTTATCATTGAGATTTGTCTGGAATAGTTACTTGGAAGATGAGTGTTAGCAATATTGTAAGTGGGTCAGTAATAACAGCTATTATGTTAACTGTTATTTTTCAGTTAAAACTTGTTGGCAGAATGGGACAGATTTTATTTGTGTCCTCCAATGTCTCTGAGTACTCAGTATGCAGAAAATTTCATGATGTACAAATAAAGTTAATAAAGTATGCCTGTTTCCAGCCAAGAGACTAGTTTTACAGGAATTTGTGTCATATGTGTGGAAGTTCTCTGACTCTGTCTTCATTTCTTCTTTTCAGTAACAGAAAGATCAAATGGAGTCTGCAACAAAGCATTGTCTTGTGTCTGCAGGAATTTCTAAATATTCTGTCATCGTTAATTAAAATATAGTAAATGGATTCTGAGAAATGTTGATTATGTCTGAATCTCTAGTAATATTTTTTTTGTTTTGTAAGTGACTGAAAATTGCATAATAATTTTCTTTCAAACTTGCCATTTACTGTGGGCGTCACTGTTTCTCTTCTTCCTTTGAGTTACTACATTTTGGCTCATGCTGTAAATTCACATAAGGATGTGCATACAAAAGTGAACAGTTGATTCTCTGTCTGTTTTCCTTTTGTTAAGTGGATTTTAAAAGAATGTTACTCCAAAAGTAATTATAATCTTTCTCACTCTCTTTTTTTTTAGACATCTATAGCACGATTTCAAAGTGGCAAATCATCTTAGGTTTATGGTTTCCATGCTTTTCAGCATTCTGACTGGAAATTTCAGGACTTCAATAAGTTGTTTGGTTTTTTTTTCCTGCTTTTACTGTGATCCTTAGGATGAAACTTAGTCCTTTATCAAGTGAACTTTTAGCTGCATACTGGACTTTAGACTCACAAACCTTGAAGGAAAGACAAGCTCTCAACTGCAGGATCAAATTAGAGTAATCTTTTCATAATTGCAAAGTCAAAAAGATGGAGAGCAGTCTTGATTAGTCATGCAAATCTGCTCCTAGATAGATTGTTTACTTGAGACTTCAGTGTGACAAACAAGATGACAGCATTCCCTCTTTGCCTGTATATATTAGATAATTGCTGTTTGACAAAGCACTGATTACCCTTTAAAATATGTATTTTTTGAAAATTGCAGTTTAAAAGCACTACTCCTCCCCTGCTCTCCCCTCTACTCAGGTTCACAGACTTCTAGTTCTTCTAGTCCCTTACTGACATCCAATGAATTTACCGTTCATCTAGAATTTTTCACTTTGGATTGGATAGTATACAAGGAGATTCACCAAAAGGTCTTTAAAGTGAATAGTAGTCTTTCACTTGATCTCATTATCTTATAGGAATTTTGCAAAAGGAAATGTTCTAGGCTAATCTGGCAGGTGTAAGGAATGTTTGTGTCTAATTTATGTAAAATAATGCAGAAATGTAAAACATGTCAATATGTCAACTTACTATAACTTTGACAGTAAAATTAGAGAATAAAGTCCTCCTATTCTCACTTTTAGTTTCATCTTAAAAGAACAGTTTATTCCTAATGTGAAATGGAGAAGACTATAGATTCTGAAAAAAAGAACAGGTATAATATGCAAAATATAAAGCATAAAATAAAAATAGGTGAAATGTACTTTTTATAGCTTCACTGAGAAACTTGACCATAGTTAAAGCCAAGCTTTTGGTAGACAGCAGAAACGTTATTCCATATTTAGCTGTTTTCAGGAAATTTAAATATCTGATATATTAAAAACACAGATAAAATATTTCTAATTATAGCTTTTACTATTATAATTTTAATGTAACATTTTGTTTTCTTCCGCTATTCACTTCTAAGGATACACGTGTAAATTTATAATAAGTATTCAGAGACTACTATTCTTAAAATTCATAGCACGTAAAATAATGAAGCTGCATAACCAGTGGATTTCTCCTATTAAAATAAATACAATTATCCTACCAGTTATAGGGTTTGCTGCTATATCCACTTCCTTATTGTGCACTATTTATGCTGACACTAGCATTTAATACCTACCAAATAAATACAGCTTAAACTTAGTAAAATACTGCTGAGGCTTGGTCTTTTTGGACTAAGTGCTGATAATTAACTGGTGGAGTCCTGTTTATGTGTTTATGTATTCATATGTACTTCTATTCATTTTCTAAGTAGTAGATGATTAGATTTAACATCTGACTAGCCTGATGTTACATTGATTCAATTTAAAATTTAGTAACATCACCTTTATTTTTTCCTGCCAAAGTCTTATTTAACATTTTTGCACTAGCTCTGATTATTGGGGGGCTGAGGAGGCAGGGAATCATAGAAGCCCTCAGCAAAAGGGATTGCTTATTTGTATTTTCTGAGACAAAAGCATGCTCTTCTCACACAATTTGCTACTGTATTTGTTGTGATCGGCATCTGGTTGACTGAAATAAAAGGCTTCTTCAGAGTTTTTTCTAGGTACAATTTTATTTTTGTCTTCTAATAGTTATCAAAGTTTTGTTTCTGAGGAGCCTGTGACTTTATTTGTATATGTCATGACATTTTATTTTGAATACCAAGATATTGGAGAGAAAGTATGATTACTTCACAAAGTGCGAATTTTAAATATTCAGCGTATCCAATCTGGCATCCCAGATTCTGACTGACATATTAGAATTACATGTATCTATATTTGCTCTCTTCCATATCAATGTAAAATCTAGCATCTGTCTCCCTTTCAGTCTGTTTTATAGTCTCTTTTAATGGTGTCTCTTTCATAATAATTCATCAGAACAGGTAAGCACCTCTGATCTCTGAAGAGCAAACTAGGTATCTACCAGTAGAAAGTTCCAAAACCACTGAAAACTAGTAAAGTAGCATTAGCAGTCAGTCATAAAAGTTAGTCAAAAGAAAAACTAAGAAAGACAAGGTATTAAGCTTTTAAAAATTAAAGTATGCATTTCACTACCCAATTCTTTGATGAAATTTATGACATTAAATGCATAATTTAAATATTAGTGATCTTCTGTTTTTGAAAGATTTAAGAAATTTAATTACTCTAAAAAATTACCTGCATATATTGTTGCTTTTGAATGAGATCATGCACCTTTAAAGTAGTCCATATAATAAAACACATCCCTGAAACTGAATAGTCCATATTCCACAGACAAAGTCATACCGGTCATTCAATCTGAAATGTATATCTCATGCTATACCTGACCATCTGGGATGTAGTCCTCGGGGACAAGGGAGAAGAACAGAGCTGGCAAATAATTAAGGATGCTTTCCATAAAGCTCAAGAGTGCTCAGTCCTGAGGTGCAGGAAATCAGACAGAGAAGGGAAAAGATCAGCATGGCTGAGTTGAGACCTGATGGTCAAACTGGAGAGCAAGAGGGAACTGCACAGGCAGTGCGAGCAGGGACAGAGAATCTGGGAAGAGTACAGGGACACTCTCTGGTTGTGTAGGGATGGGGTCAGGAAGGCCAAGCTGAATTTGGCAAGGAAAGTGGAAGCCAACAAGAACAGTTTCTACAGGCATGTCAATCAGAAAAGGAAGGTTAGAAAGCATACCCCCAGTGATGGATGAAGATGGTTACCTCATAACATGAGATGAGGAGAAGACTGAGGTACTCAACTAGTTGATCTTTAAAGGTCAACTAGTCCAAATCCCCTGCAGTGATCAGGGGCATTTTCAACTAGATTTGAGTTGCTTACAGCCTGATATTGGATGTTTCCAGTGATGGGGTATCAACCATTTCTCTGGGCAACCTATTCCAGTGTCTCACCATCCTCATTGTAAAAATCTTCTTTCTTATATCTGGTCAGAATCTACCTTGTTTTAGTTTAAAAACATTACAACTTGTCCTATCACTAAAAAAAAAAAGTGTGTCCCCACCTTTATTACAATCTACAAAACTGCCTGATGGCAAAATATAAATTTCACTAGAACAAATGAATGAATTCTATACCTTATCATCACTCCAGTAAAAATAAACCAATTCCTACATAAAAAAAAGCTATAAAACATTGTTAGTAAATATTACTATTCATTTCTTGTACAGATCTTACAAGAGTAATTCTACATTCTCAGATACCCTCCCTTCCTTAGTTTCCAAAATACCTTTGGAACAGATTTTCTGAGATTTTTATTTTATTTATTTTTATTTCTTCTTTAGAAAGAAGAATGATAAAAATTAAGTTTCACACTACAAAAAGGGGAAATCATTTTAAAATTAGCGCAACAGAACAATTCTGAGAGTAACAAAATACTACTGACATTGTACATATGAATTTAAATTTCTGACGATCTGAGAGTCGTATACCTAATCTGACAGATCATGTAAACAATATTTCTCGGATTATATATTTCTGACTGTCAAAGTTTCCCTATAACTTCTCAATGTTGTGGCCTTTTCTCATATCTGTATTCTATGCATCCACCTATGCATTCAGACTACGTCTAAACAGCATTTTTCAAGAATAGCAAAGGATAAAATATCGAGAGGCAAAAGTCACTAATCCAGAGAGGATCAAATATGCTCCAAAAGAAGTCTGATGGACTTCACAATTGCTTGTGATGTTCAAGTCACTACTTAGACTTATTAATGATGTTTGGAGGGAAAAATAATTACTTATACTTTGCATTTCTGTGTATTTGCAGGTATGTTCTAACTATATTTCTGACATTGTATTAGAAAGTAGAATAGTCTAGAATAATTAAAATTGTAATAGATTCCTTTTTAATCTGTCATATTTCAGAATTTTCCATTGACCCAGTATATATTTTCTTATAACGCTAAAATAATCAAGCATCATCTATTTTAATTTAAAGAAAAGCTATTAATTCTTTCATAATAATAGAAAGAATTATATGAAATTTAAAAATGACAAATTAAAACTGATAAAATGAAGTTCAATTACCTTGTTATATTAGTTCTTTTACTAATCCAAGAGTTTAGAAGAATTCAGACAAGGACTGGAATTGTAGCCATAAGTAAATTCAGAGTTTAACAGTATAACACTGAAAGAATTGCTAGTGTTTTCAAAGGCATATGAAAATCTCTCAGTTCAAGAAATCAGTTGTCACACAGTAAATTAAACTGAGGCTCAGTAATGCATGTATTTCATGTGTGCATTGGGTGCAGGTGTCAAGGTTTTAGTAGTGGGAGAGGTTCTGTGAGGAGAGGCCAGGGGCTGCCCTTTGCTGGGCACAGCTTGTTTGAGCCAGCTCCACAAGAGACTCACTGCAGGATAAAGCTGAGCTGGCAGTGCCTCTGTGAAAACGTATTTATGAAGGAGCAAAACACTGTACAGTGAAGAGTGAGGAAAAATGTATGAAAAGCAGACCTATAAACATGAGAGTCAGAGAAACAGGAGGAGTAGGTCCTCCAGCTAATATGACAGAGATTCCTCTGAAGCCCATGCTAGAGCACATATCCACAATGTAGCCCATGGAGGAGCAGAAGGATATACTCTAAAGTAATTGAAGCCCATGGAGACAAACCACATTGGAGCAGCCCATGGATGACCCAGAGCAGGGAAAAAATTGAGGAGAAAGGAAAAATGGTTATGTAACAACCACAACCCCACATTTCCCATATTCCTTGCTATTCAAGGAGAGGGAAGGTAGAAGAGATAATAATGAAGGTGAATCTGAGAAGAAAAGGGCCAGAACAGGGAGATGATGTTTTAGTTTTTGGTTTTGTTTATCATCATTCAACTGTCTTCCTAATTGTTATTAATTTTCCCCAATTTTAGTCTGGTTTGCCTGTGACAGTAATTGGTAAGCAATCTCCCCATCTTTATCTTGACCCAGGAGTTTTTTCATCTTGTTTTCTCTTGCTGTCCTGTTGTTAAGTAAGAGTGATGGAGTGTCTGAGTGGCATCTGGCAGCCAGCCAATGTCAACCCACCACGAACTCTAATGTTTTTTCTTACAGATCATTTCAGGACAAACATTTTAGAAATCTCAAAAGGGTATTGGAAAGAGAAAACACTTCCCTCCTGAGGAATAGACAATTAACTCTGAATCTAATTAGCGTTTAAGGTTTTGGGTGTGGATGCACACATGCACGTGTACATGTTGTTAAGTTATAAAGGTGTTCAATTGCAGCTGAGAGTATTGCATGCTCGATCTGCAGTGTCCTGTTATAATTCAACAGATGTCTGGTCTTCCAATTTTCTTTCCAAGGAAGCAGTTACTTACCCATTGAATTGGGAAGAAAGTAAGATATGTAAAAGCTTCTTTAAAAGAATCCAAATTCATTTACTTTTAGTAGTAACTCCCACACTTTTTATACAACTATTCAATCGGTTTAAATTAAGACAATAAAGTTTATCTTAACCTATAAAACAAAGCAAACAAGATTGAGCAGAAGTAGCTGACTGAGCTCAAGTTTTATTCTCACTGGAAATGTTAACAAAAATTTCTTATAATTCATTCAAAAATTCTTTAACAAAACAATATATGATTTATGAACTAATTTATTTCTGTCAAATGATAATTTTTCCCTGTCAAAATGCAAAACTGCTTATGCAATCTATTATTTTAAAATAATGATCATAGGTCAAGGCTGAACATTTTTAATTGAACAGATGCTTTGAACTAAACACTAAATTACTCATCAGGTTCTGGCATCATCATTATATTCTTTCCAAAGCATGCTTCTGAAAACTACCACCATCCATTATCAATGTGAAACTTCTATTATACAAATCTTCATATTTTTTTAGCATCAGAAATGAAGCAGATTTTATAAATAATTATCTTCCCAATAACAGTTAATTCACTTTAATGCATAAAAAATAGCAAGAAGAACTTCAAACACTAAGTAAGAACAAACAAATATTTCACCACCATACAGTCTTTAGAAATCTCTAGGAAAACCGATCAGAACAAAACATATCAAAGCAAATATTTTAGAGCACTCAGAAATATTCTATATCCTTAAAGCAACAAGAATTCAACAATGATGAGGCAAGCAGTAAATATTTTTACCCTTTGGCAGCTAGAATATTATACCATAGTTTATTCATAGGGTAGGATAGGATAGGATAGGATAGGATAGGATAGGATAGGATAGGATAGGATAGGATAGGATAGGATAGGATAGGATAGGATAGGATAGGATAGGATAGGATAGGATAGGATAGGATAGGATAGGATAGGATAGGATAGGATAGGATAGGATAGGATAGGATAGGATAGGATAGGATAGGATAGGATAGGATAGGGTAGGATAGGATAGGATAGGATAGGATATTTCAGTTGGAAGGGGTGTACAACGGTCAACCTCTTCAACTGCCTGACCAGTTCTGGGCTGAGTAAACACTGACAGGTTTGGAATGTCAACTGTCTCTCTAGACTGCCTGTTCCATCACTTGACTATTCTCTTGGTAAATAAATGTTTCCTCAGGTCTAGTCTAGACTTCCCCTGATGCAGCTTTTAACCATTCCCATGTGTCATATCACTGGATACAAGGGAGAATTGATAAGCACCTCATGCCCCACTCTACCTCCTCAGGAAGCTATAGAGAGCAACAGGGTTGTCCCTCAGCCTCCTTTGCCCCAGACTAGGTAAGTCCAAAGTCCTTACAGGACATTCCTTCCAGTCGTTCCTTTTAAAGTTGAGTACATTTTAAATGTATAGTACATTTTAGCAGATCTTGGAGCTTTCTAAAGACCGAAGGAGGGAAGACTGATCCTTCCAATTTCCCCACAGTTCTGACAATGACTTCACACGAGTTCTGGTGATTTTAAAACTTCTCTGTGAATTGGTTCATTTAACCACTACAATGAAGAACTAAACTATTAAAAATAAACCCAAGTCAATCCACAAAGAGATATGCTTGATGAGTGACAGAGGCAGCAGAAGGGAAGGGAAGGATCATACAGCCAGTCAGGGGAATATGGGAACTGGATTTGCTTCTATAAGTAATAACAAGTTTTTAGATGATCTTTTTGTAACTTTGCCTTAATGTGTGAAAATAGTACAATATGGAAAGGAGAGATGCCATATTTCTCTTATCACCATTGTAGGTGCCAGGAACTTCCAGAACAGCTTCAACTTATACTAAATATTCTGTGGAGTTTTGGAATTCATCCATGAGCAAAATGCTTGTGACATTATCACCACACATGTTAATTTTGTTCTGGTACAGAGATAAAAGTTGTAGTAGCAGGACATGTAAAGGAGGATGGGCTATCTGCATATATTTCAGAATCAAGGCTTTTAATATTAAAAACTCACCGTCTCAGTATATAAAGTTGTCATTGAGCAACAGCAACAAATAGACTAAATCCTATCAAGTCATCTGTTAAATTAGCCAGAAAGCAGGCTGCAATAGTTAAAAAACCACCAGACTTTATTTCATTCCTATTCTTTAAAAAAACTTACATTCTGAGTCAAAAACAACCTACCACACAAGTCCCTGTTCACTTTAAAGGAGAAAACACAGGCAAAATATGCAGCATGAAGCAATTTAATTTTCATGCTTGGAGTACCACACGCATTTCAGGAAACAAATTTTCAAAGACATTGTTACACTTGCTGAAAAGGAGTAAGAAAATATCTCTGTATTTAAGACTGAATAATACTTATGCAAGTATAAAAAGCACATCTGTAAATAGTTACAGATCTTCCAGGTCCGAATCTAGGATCTTAATAAATGGAGGGAGTCTTAAACAGAAAAAAAAAAAGTGTAATACAAATTAATCCACTTAGCTATTCTATTTTGCAATTATCAAAGAACATGTTAGGCTGTGTTATCTTAATTCCACTTATAAGTAACTTCTCCTGACATTAAAAAAAACAGTTATCAGTAAAGAGAATCAGATAGTGGAATAAATAAGACTTTAAAGGGAAATAATAATTGCTGCAAAAGAAAGGATGAGTTCACTACCTACATTTCATACCAACATAAGCAGTTACTGTTGTTACTTTTTACTACTCTAACTGATAAAGACTGTCAAGCAAAAAAACTGTGCAGGAACTATCAATTATTTTAATTGTCCCTGCATTGTTTGGATATACGTCTTATAAAAATGCTAAATATAATGTTTTCAAATCACTGAGACACATAATGCAAAGTGTAAAATTAACACATTCAGGACACAATCTACTTAACAGGGTACACAGTGAATAGAGTGTATAGAGTTTTTTTACAACATTGAAGACAGGTCCTGTTCCATAACTTTCTTGAAATTTTACCTTTGAACTCAATACTAGGAATAACTCACCACTTCTCTAAATACTGATCTGAAATAAAGCACTTTGTTTAAGCAACTATTTTTTTATTAAAAAAAAACAAAAACAACACACAAAATGCAGAATAAATAAATTTGTGTGCTGAGCATTATAATTTTTTTTTTTTAAAAAAACAGTAAATCCTCTGTTTTTTTGAAGTGGCTTCTTAATGGTCTAATATCAGTTTAAAAATTTTCTACGGCTACATTACATAAATCACGGTTAAGAACCAGTGCCATATAAATCTGGATCACATTACTATAATAATGAAACCTGTTATTACTGTATATTGATCAGTAACCTTCTGTGGTTCTAAACAGCAAGAAAACAATATGCAATAATAGTCTGAGAAAAAAACAAATTTAATTTCCCTAAACAACCTTTGGGAAAACCTTAGTCACAGAAATATTAAACTTACTTCACTCAAAACACAGACATAGTTTTCTAAATCCTCCATAAAAACCTGAACGAGCATGTCAAATGTAACTCCAAGGTTCAGTGTGTCCAGAGCTAGAAGCCTACCAGAATCTTGCTTACAAAAGGTGTAAATGTTAAGATAAAAAATAGTAACTTGTGTAGAATTTAAGTTGAGTGGGGTTTTTGTAATTTTAGTTGATATTGAAAGCAATATTGTGAAAACAGGAAGGTATAGCTACATCCAGAACTTATTTTTCACTGAAAAGCCAAGTTAAAACCATAGTTTTCTGGGTTAATTTTAAAAATCAGAGCGATATCTCCATTAAACTTTTTTGACCTACCTGTAACCATGCTTACAGAATTTATAATACACATCCTGAGAACAAGACATGTGATGTGCATAGTATTTATATTCAGAAACATAACATTTTATAATACTTCTTAGAGTATTCCATTTGGGAAAAAAACTTACTTTATCTTGTTTATAGAGCAAATAATATTCTTTAAAAGCCTAGTTATATATTTTGGCCAATAAAAACATTTAATGGATTTTTCTGGCTTTTTGCTTGGCACAGAGGATTTTGTGATGATTTTATATTTTAAATATGTTTTCAATTCTATATTTAAATACATTTTCACTTCCTATAATCACTTAAAATCACAGAGGAAATAAAGTAATTAATTCAAAATATTACTGCCATGAGTAATTTTTGCATGGTCTGCCATAACATACTTACAATGACACTGTGACTATGAAAAGAATATTTTTGCAATTATTAATAATCAAATGGCTATCAGAGGTAATTACCTTGATTAGCATGTCACTGTGACTTTTTCATCCAGGTTATATTTATAGAGTTGGATTATCAAGTACCATACTACATTCTTGCTATGAAGCCAGTAATCTAAGAAATGACATAGTTTCTGTTTTCAAAAATCTGTAGTTTGACTTTATTCCTGATTTTATCAGCGGAAAAAACTTGTGTCAATAGTTACAATTTGAAAACTGTGTCCTTTAGAATTTACTGTTACCTTCAAAATGTACAAATCCTTCTGCACTTTATCAACAGCTACTTTCTAGATGACACCTGAAAAACTACAGTTTATGAACATTTGCAATAAGGAAATTTGCAGTATTCTAGAAGTATAGCTGGTTTTACTCAAGACTTTGCCATTTTTGTATAGGTAGAGCATATACAAAAATATATATATAGCATTTTGCTACGGAAAACGTCAGCCTCTGGCCTGGACAGGCGCAGACTCTCCTGGGTGGAAAACTGATTGGATGGCCGGGCCCAGAGAGTGGTTGGAAATGGAGTTAAATCCAGCTGGAGGCTGGATTTACAAGTGGGGTTCCCCAGGGCTCAGTGCTGGGTCCAGCCCTGTTCAGTGTATTTATCAACGACCTGGATGAAGGCATCGAGTGCTCCCTTAGCAAGTTTGTAGACGACACTAAACTGAGTGGAAGTGTGGATCTGTTGGAGGGTCGGGAGGCTCTGCAAAGGGATCCGAACAGGCTGGACTGCTGGGCAGAGTCCAATGGCATGAGGTTTAACACGGCCAAATGTCGGGACCTGTACTTGGGGCACAACAACCCTGTGCAGAGGTACAGACTAGGAGAAGTCTGTCTAGAAAGCTGCCTGGAGGAGAAGGACCTGGGGGTGTTGGTTGAGAGCTGACTGAATATGAGCCAGCAGTGTGCCCAGGTGGCCAAGAAGGCCAATGGCATCCTGACTTGTATCAGAAATGGCATGACCAGCAGGTCCAGGGAGGTTATTCTCCCTCTGTACTCGGCACTGGTGAGACCGCACCTCGAGTACTGTGTTCAGTTCTGGGCTCCTCACCACCAGAAGGATGTTGAGGCTCTGGAGCGAGTCCAGAGAAGAGCAACAAAGCTGGTGAAGGGGCTGGAGAACAGGCCTTATGAGGAGCGGCTGAGAGAGCTGGGGTTGTTTAGCCTGGAGAGGAGGAGGCTGAGAGGAGACCTCATTGCTCTCTATAACTACCTGAAAGGAGGTTGTGGAGAGGAGGGTGCTGGCCTTTTCTCCCAAGTGACAGGAGACAGGACAAGAGGGAATGGCCTCAAGCTCTGCAAGTGGAGATTTAGGCTGGACATTAGGAAAAAAATTTTCACAGAAAGGGCCATTGGGCACTGGAACAGGCTGCCCAGGGAGGTGGTTGATTCACCTTTGCTAAAGGTGTTTAAGGCACAGGTGGACGAGGTGCTAAGGGGCACAGTTTAGTGTTTGATAGGAGTGGTTGGACTCAATGCTCCAGTGGGTCTTTTCCAACTTGGTTATTCTATGATTCTATGATTCTATGATTCTATGATTCTATGATTCTAATAAATGTATATGTAAACACACACACACACGCAAACTTACATGTATATTTGCAGAAACTCTGTTTCTTTTGGCTTTCTGCAGATGTACCTGTTAAAATGCCTTTCTCAAAAAACAATACAAATAGTCTATTCAAGTAGGAACTAAACAATGAGAGTTTAGTTTTATAATAGTATATAACTGTTCTAGACACATTCTGATTCAATTATCAGCTATATGAGGCATGCTTATCAACATTGTCAACTGCAACAATAAAAGGCAAATTAAACAACCAGGTGAAGAGTTACCTTTCTTCCACATAAGCAAGTCTAACAGCTTGCTTGTATGAGTTTTCCTCATACATTATAACTTTCTAAGACAAGATTATTATTGTGAATTATCATTCCTCCCTTTTTATAGCTGAAACAGAGGTGGAAAAGGAATGGCCACAGATAGTCTGCATGGGCATGCTGCAGTATAATGCCATACACATGTGTCACATAAATGATCTCCACAATAAAAATCAACTATGCTTCCTAGGCTATTTCAAATCCCATAAAGAAATTTAGCAATGTGATGAAAAAAATAATATTAAGCTAATATTAAATTCATATTTAATTCATATTAGTAAAAAATAAATTACTATCCAGCAGAGCTGGTACTCAGAGGTGACCACACTCATGTCCCCACAAAAATGGTATATATACTCTTCATCTGTATGATGCTAGTCACCAACTTTTCCAAAGGAGATAATAATTCTCCAACACTGTAAAAGAGATTTTTCTTGCAGTATTTGAGAAGCCAAGGAAACAAGTTAGACCCAACTGACCAAGCTGGCCATTCCAGTTACTTCAGGGAACTATATCACATGGAAGGGAGACAATCCCAAATTGTCTTTGTAAGGCAAGTTAGAAGGAAGTTACCTCCACATTCAAATAACTACCAAAATTTTTGTTTGTTTTGTTGGGTTTGGTTTGGTTTTGATGTTGGTTTGAGTTTTAACTCTGTCATTTAAATTTGGAGCTCCTTGTTAGTTGAATTAATGTCTAACCAATTTTTACTAACCTACTAAATTCTGGCTTCTTCTCAGTAATGTGACTTTAAGTTCAAGAGATCAGTTGCATCTCATCTGGACAAGCACTTTCTTTTAATTTTCTACCTTTCAATCTTAATGAGTAGCTGGCAATTATATCTGTATATCAAAATATTCCCAAGATTATAGCACAATTGATGTGAACTACTGTTCTTTCAGCTTTGTATTCATAATCACAGTGCCAAACATTCTATTGCTTCAATTTATTCTCTTCATAAAACAAACTTTTCAGATTGGAAAAAGTAAATCTCCATTTCAATGTCTTGCCTGCTCTGAACCAATCTCTCAGAGCTGAATATTTATTTACATTTATGCTGTATTTTTTCAGTAATCTTTGTTTCTCTTATCTATAAGTTTTGCTCTGTTTTTTTCTGTATGTCTCTACAGATATTCAGTCCATTTTCAACATTATACATATATACTGTTTACATCTTTGCTGTATTTATTTTTTGGTCTTTGACTAGCATTCATACCTTCTTATTTTCTCTTTTTTGCAAAAGGATTATGTCATTCCATTCGGGTTTGTTCACAGGTCCCTAAATTCTCAAGTGAAATTCCTTCCTTTCATCTCTTTCCATGGAAAAAGTGGAGAAAGCTAAAGAACTTCAAATCAGTGACTCAGAGATCAGTGGTTTGAAGGAGTTTCCAAATTGCCAAATCCTTAATTTCTCACAGTTTCTTCTCTGCCAATTTGGACAGAAAGTAAACAGTTACAAGAGAAGAAAGTACAGGTACTTAGGGCATAATGAGCAGTCAGACTGAAAAAAAACTCTAAGAGCCATGGTTGCATCTGATGATAATGGAAACATTTCCAGGTTCTGTAAATGGTCCATTGTTTCCCTGTCACAACTCTTGGTCTAGTAGTGCTATTTAATATCTTCATCAATGACACTGACAGCAAGATTGAGTGAACTCTCAGCAAGATTGCAGATGACACTAAGCTAAGTGGTGTAGTTGCCACACCCACAAGAAGGGTGGAATATCATCCAGAGGGACCTGGATAAGCTGGAGAAGTGGGCCTGTGTGAATCTCATGATGTTCAACAAGGCCAAATACAAGGTCCTAGTGCAAGATCCTACAACTAGGTCAGTGTAATCTGTGGTTTAAATACAGGATAGGGAATGATGTGATTAAGAGCAGCCCTGCAGAGAAAGTCTTGGGATTGCTGGTTGATGAGAACCTCAACACAAGCCAGCAATGCGCTCATAGCCCAGAAGGTCAACTCTGTCCTGGGCTGGATCAAAAGCAGCATGACCAGCAGGTCAAGGGAGGTGATTCTGCCCCTCTATTCTGCTCTCACCTGACATCACCTGGAGTATTGTGTCCAGTTCTGGAATCCTCAACATAAGAAAGATATGGAACTAGATATAGGTCTAGAAAAGGGCTTCAAGGATCTTCAGAGGGCTGGAGCACCTCCTATATGAGGACAGGCTAAGACGGTTGGGGTTGTTCAGCCTGGCAAGGAGAATGCTCCCAGACAACCTTACAGAGGCATTCCAGTACCTGAAGAGGGCATACTAGGAAGCTGGGGAGAGACTTTATACAAGGGCATGTAGTGACAGGATGAGGGGTAATGGCTATAAATTGAAGAGGGGAAGCTTTAGACTAGACATATGGAGGAATTTCTTGACAATGAGGGTGGTGAGGCACTGGAACAGATTGCCCAAGGAAGCTGTGGGTGCCCCATCCCTTGAAGTGCTGAAGGGCAGGTTGGATGGGGCCCTGGGCAGCCTGATCTAGTGGGAAGTGTCCCTGTCCATGGAATGGTGGTTGGAATTAGATGATCTTTGAGGTTCCTTCAAACTCAAACCATTCTATGATACAATGACTCTATGATTCTGGATTAAAGGTACAGAACTAAACTGGAGGATAATTCTAATAACAGAATTAAAAATAGCAATAACATAAGCCAAATTATAACAATATTCAGAAAGGGTCATTGTATGGTTTAAGTAAACAAGGCTTTGTCAAAAGCCTTGAGCAGGGAGATCTTGAGAGACATCAAAAAGTAGAGGAATGTCTATGAACTTTGGAAGAAGGGACAGGCATCTTGAGTGGAATACAGGGAGGAAGTGAGATTGTGCAGAGGAAAAATCAGTAGGGCTAAAGCCCAACTAGAGCTCGGACTGGCCAAGCTGGTGAAAGATAACAAAAAAATTCTTTCTATAAATACATTAACAATAAAGGAGGATCAGGGAGAATATTTAGTCCCTAGTGGATGCAAATGGAACAAATCTGACAAGGGATGAGGACAAGGCTAAGATGCTTAATGCCTTCGTTGCCTCAGTCTTTAATATTAAATAAAGTGTACCCTCTGTACAAACTCAGGAGTTAGAGGAGCAGAATGAGGCTCCCATGATCCAAGAGGAGGTGGTTAGAGACTTTCTTGCCCAGCTAGACACCCACAAGTCTATGGGGCCAAATGGGACCCACCCAAGACTATTGAGGGAGCTGGCAGATGTGCTTGCTAAACCCCTTTCCATCATCTTCCAACTGCCCTGGCTGACTGGTGAAGCTCCACTTGTCTGGAGGCTTGCAGATGTTGTGCCCATCTACCAGAAGGATTGGAGAGAGGACCTAGAAAAGTACAGGCCTGTAAGTCTGACCTCAGTGCTGGGAAAAGCCATGGAACAGATGATCTTGAGTGCTATCATGAAACACATGCAAGAGAACTGGGTAATGAGAGCCAGTCAAGGGTTCATGAAAGGCAGGTCTTGCCAAACTAACCTGATCACCTTCTATGACAAAGAGACCCACCTCATGGATGAGGGAAAGACTGTGGATGTAGTCTTCTTGGACTTCAGTAAAGCCTTTGACACAGTATCTTGCAGCATTCTGCTTAGGAAAATGGCTGCCACTGGCCTAAGTATTTTACTTACTGTTCTTTATTTTTTAAGAAAGAACTTAATTTGACTAAAATGTCCTCAGTTTTACTGTGGAAGTTTGATTTGTTTTGTTCATTGTTTGTTTGTTTGTTTTACTCTAATTTTCCCCACGCTTTGAAAGTTTTCTGATAACATTTTAGCTGTAGAATAAAGCATAGATGATGCTATCATTTAATCACTGTATAATCAAGACAATGTAAATTATTCAGAGAAAGTATACCTTAAGTTTGCAACTGTTTCTGAGCTAAAACACTGTGTTTGATTATTTTATCAGTAATAGAATACCAGGGACATCTATGACACAGAGACAGTTGTTTGACAATGCTATCAAGCTAGAGTGACAGCAGCGTGCTCAACTCATCCATATGGGTGTTCCACTACCAGCAGAGGAAAGCACTATTATGTTATACCTCTGAAGCAGATCTGATGCCTATGGCGTGGTCAGAGCAGCTGGTTTGGCTGCTTGTCCTGGCATGCCCAATAATTTTCCATGACCTTTTCAGTTAGCATAACCTCACCCCAAAGTCAACTAAGCAGCCAGTTAACCTGCCCGCAAACCTAGCAATATTTAATTAATTAATTAATATTAAGGATAATAGTTATTTTAAGCATTTGTGCTGACATTTTTCCCTTTGCTTCTAATTAGTTGGACCATAGTAATTAATTTTAATTTTACAGTCAGTACCATGCACTCAAAGTGGAGCAATATCTGTTATTCCATTTCCTATGGAATAAAAATAAATAAAGTATTTCAGCTTCATTTAAGTTTATTTTCTAGCTTATTCATTTGTTATGTGATAAAATTTATTTTTGTGAGTAGTTTTCAATGCCATTATCGAAGTATGGGTCTGTTTACTACCAATTTCAAATCACACCCAATTGCATCTAACACTAGGAGCATGCTGAAATTTTCAAGATCTACTCATAAAACTTCAGAAAACATTTTTTCTATTCAGTGGCTGGGGAATAAATGTTAAAAATATATGCCTACTCAGCGAGTCAGATGTTTTAAGAGAAAGCAATTCACTGAGAGAGAAAATACAGGGGCTGCCTCCAGTAATTTCAGTGGATTTCTCCTATGCAGCTCACAATCACTGATCAGGTAACTTATATTTAATTCTAGTTTGCCTCAGTAGGGAATGTAAATGAAAGGATGATTCATCTTTCCTAAAAACAGGAGATTAGAAAAGATGAGTATTAGCTCACCTTTTAAACAATGAAATTGTAAAGCTTCCTTCCATTCAAATTTCGTAAGAAGAATTAAATATGAATAGGTAGAGAAAAGCTTTTAACTCATCCCATTACATCTTTGGATACATATCAACATTTTAAAATATTTCTTCAGATATACACTGGTCTTACAGGTTCTAAAACACAAACAAAATACGTATTTATTAAGCGTTCAAAAATTCCAGTTTGTGTCAGTTTGTCACACCTCCACTTCTCATTATTTTTAGATACAGATTCATGCTTCTTTTCATTTATGCAGACAATTAATAGCTGTCACAAAGTGATTATACCTTTTTGTGAACAGTGGAGCTTTCCAAACTCCCATGCCATATCTGTTCTTTGGAAGACCACATATAGCGAAATTTTGTGATGTTTTTTACCAGAACATTCTGGTAGACATGTCATCATCTAAATAAATTTATTTTTAACTACAGAAAATATATAATTTTGGCTACTATAAAATTGATTTCTGAACATGAACATATGAAAGATTCTTTCAGTCAACACAACAATACAGATATACAGTGGACTGAAAGATTCAGTTTATCCTTGTACATTTTCAATGGCTAAACCACTTTTACCTGTTTAATACAGATTTGAATTAGTCTCATTGATTTCAATGCAATGCTAATTTTGTGATTAATATTTAAACATCAAATAAATTAAATGGTTAAGTCCTGGTAATTTTGGGAAACACATTCCCTTGGACCAGTATACAATCAGAAACTATTATTCAATTATTTAAAGCTAATTCTAGTATCACACTGCAAGTCAGGGTAACTAGAGCGAAAAACATACAGTTTAGAAAATGATTGAGTATGATGTCTCTTCTAAAAGTAGTGTTGAATTTTAAGCACCTTAATCTTTAAACAAACAAACAAACAAACATACTCTTTGGTATTTACTGGTAGTATATTATGTGTTATGCTCAGAAATTTCTTTTTTTAAAAAAGAAGAAGAAAAAAAATTATCCAAGTTGTCAGGAAATGTCAGAATTGAGGTTGCCATTCTCTCATCCACCTACCTACGCACTGTATCATTGCCACTGATTTCACGGTTTAAAATTAATTGAAGTTTTCCATGTAACTATTCAGGGAGAGAATACCCAATGAACAATTCATATAGTTAGTCCCATACTTTGTTTTGTACAATATCTAAATCTTGCTTCAAAGGCAAGTACTAAGTAATTTTCTTCCACATTTCTCTATGCAGAGTGTGAACCCTGCGGAAACCGATAAAACTTCCTGGCCCTGAGCTGGGACTCACACCAACCACTGCCTGTAGGTCCTGGGAGTGCATCTCAGCCCACCCTGAGGCATCCAGACACTGCTACCGCTCTGTCTCTGTTCCCGCATCCTGCATGAGACTCTCGCCCTTGCTCTGTTGAAGCTGTAGCTGGCCCTGTCTCTTTTTGCTCACAGCTGGACTCCCTGGAGTGACTCTGGTCCCGGTTCATTGCTTGCCACGTAGAGTGCCATCAATTACTAGTCCCTGGCTCTGCTCACAATGTTCAAACTGCTGCAGGATTGTGCCTCATTGGCAAGACCACAGCCTGAGCGGGCTCACCCTTGTGCTCCTTGCAGAGCAGCCCTCCTCCTTCCACTTATTATATGCCAGTAGCTCTTACAGTGAATTATTTACCAGTTATACTAAAATATATTTTAATAACATGCAAGAGCTACCATCAGATGATTCCAACTGGCTTTTACAAAGCACTGGATTTCTGTGATGGTTTATCAGTTCGAATCACATCTTCCATTAACTTCATTTAAAAGTGAGATTTCTTATCACCAATGCAAACCAAACCCTTGTTTCTCAAGATGGGCACCCAGAAAATTGAAAATGCATTATTGATATGCATCTTCAAAAACCTTGATTTAAATGATTCACCTAGTAACACACAAAATCATGCGAAAGGCAGATAATTTGAAAAAATGGAACAGATTTTCAGTCTGGAAATACGATACTTTTAGTCAGAATAGCAGTCAGAAGTATTAGGTACTTTCAAAAAAAGGGTGTGTACAAAGTTAAAATTTAAAAGTAACTCTATAAAACCAAACCCTGGTTTGCTGGTTTGTTTTGTTTTTTTTTTTTTCCTAATTTTATTTTCTTTTTTATAGGGAGCAAGAAATTTAAGTGTGAAAGAAAGGGTACATAAAAGTCACAAAGATACACAAGGAGGGCAAGGAGAAAACTCTCAAAATAGACAATGTCTACAGCATGACCCAGAAAGACTACCAAGTATAAAATTTTGCTGAAAGATTGCTTCAAATATAGTAATACTATCTTTCTGCAAGCAAGTTTTTTTGTAAGCATTTACAAATATAACTTAAATACTTGTATATACTTGACGTACAACAACCCTATGCAGTGCTACAGACTAGGAGAAGTCTGTCTAGAAAGCTACCTGGAGGAGAGGGACCTGGGGGTGTTGGTTGACGGCGACTGAACATGAGCCAGCAGTGTGCCCAGGTGGCCAAGAAGACCAATGGCATCTTGGCTTGTATCAGAAACGGCGTGACCAGCAGGTCCAGGGAGGTTATTCTCCCTCTGTACTTGGCACTGGTGAGACCGCACCTCGAGTACTGTGTTCAGTTCTGGGCCCCTCACCACAAGAAGGATGTTGAGGCTCTGGAGCGAGTCCAGAGAAGAGCAACGAAGCTGGTGAAGGGGCTGGAGAAGAAGTCTTATGAGGAGCTGGGGTTGTTTAGCCTGGAGAAGAGGAGGCTAAGGGGAGACCTTATTGCTCTCTATAACTACCTGAGGGGAGGTTGTAGAGAGGAGGGTGCTGGCCTCTTCTTCCAAGTGACAGGGGACAGGACGAGAGGGAATGGCCTCAAGCTCCATGAGGGGAGGTTTAGGCTGGACATTAGAAAAAAAAATTTCATAGAAATGGTCATTGGGCACTGGAACAGGCTGCCCAGGGAGGTGGTTGATTCACCTTCCCTGGAGGTGTTTAAGGCACGGGTGGACGAGGTGCTAAGGGGCATGGTTTAGTGTTTGATAGGAATGGTTGGACTCAGTGATCCAGTAGGTCTCTTCCAACGTGATTATTCTATCATTCTATGATTCTATAAGTTGGGGGGGTTGTGTTCACAGCCCAAAACTATTCCACATTTTCTCTATTTATACTTTAAGGCAAAGACCTAGCTTATGAAATATGCTAAATGAAGCATATACAGTAACACAAAGAGGAAAGTGTAGTATGGACTGCACACTTTCTGTAATATCCATATCTGACATGCTTCTCTTTCATTTGTTATTGTTTAGCTGCCATTTAATTGCCATCTAAACCATTTAAGGCTGTTAATTATCCACTGAAGATAGTCAATCGCTGCAAATTTCAATGGGATTCAGCTCTGAGGAGAATAATTAAACAATTACAAATGAAGTCAGATGTCATGAGCTTCACAAAGAGATCAGCTGTAAGATATTTTTTAGTCATATAGAAATACCTTTACATCAAAATATTAAAGTAGAGAAAGAGAGTGGCCTTGTCTGAGACAATTATTTTAGCTGTCTGGTTATATATTTTACAAATATACCTCTATAGATCCCTGAAAACGTTTTGTCAGTTACAAAATTAAGGGAAAAGTGATTACAATTTCATTAATGTCACTAAGTAACATGATAAAATCCATTGTCAAGCTAGAAAGGAATTTTCTACAAGCAACTGTGTCTCAGTGAAGCTTCTACAAAAAGAAAAGTCTATGAAACATCATCTTACTACTTGCTACAGCAGTCTGAGAAAACAAACACTATGAAAAATTTAGTAAAGCTTGCATAATTTCACTATCACACTTCCTCAATTTAAAATCCAGTTCTCCACTCACACACAAGCATACTGTTTTGGTTTTTTTTTTACTGCATCCACATACTGGCAAGATCTTATTAAGTATTGCAAAAGTAGTATATTTCAAGACCTATATGGAATTTTAGTCATCTTTTCCCTTTTAAGCACTGACTTATTCTCTTATACAGAACTCATTACCCTTTTTGTCACCAGAATATAGTGACAAACTAAATTCACGACACCAAATCTCTTGAACATGCCAGGTTTCCTTGACTTTCTTCTCAAGATATTAAAATTTAAAGAAAAATGTATCCCAAATCCAGCTTGGAAGGCCTATTTCAGTACAAAAATCCTGCACACATACATCTATATATTTAGATATATATGTGTACAGATAGATATACATAGATACAAACATACATGTGCATACAAATATATATAAACCTCAGTAGCTTGAACAAAATATACAAAGAAAAAATGTTTGCCTTTGCAAGATATTATTTTCCTCTTCCTTCCATCCTCCTAGCTTCCTTTACCTGTTTTCTGCACTGCTCATTAAAACTGCCACTCATAAGAACCCTAAGTTCCTAACAGTAATTGTTGTATTGTTTTGCACTTGTGCAGAACTTTATTCCCATACTCCTTGAGATTGCAATTTAAAGTGAATTCAATAACAGATGTTTTGACTGACAGTGAGGGTCTTTTTGGGCTTTTCAGTGTAAATTTTATCTTTTGAGGAGTCAGCAGAAAGGAGGGAAAACACATGTTCTTGTTTTTTCTTGTGAAAGAACTCTCAAATCTTTTAGGTATGGATTCCCTCTTTCCTGCAGATGGTATCAGAATAGCATACAAACACTCATGAAATAGAAAATACAAATGGAAACAGAGACATACAAAGAAGAACTTAATTAGAAATACATTTATCCATATCTGCTGGGCAACACCAATGGCAGTGGAGACAGACATAAGAATATGTGAGAGAAAATACTCCGCAGACACCAAGGTCAGTAAAGAAGAAGGAGAAGGAAGTGATCCAGTTACTGGAGCAGAAATTTCCATGCAGCCTGTGATGAAGATCATGGTAAGGCCGGCTGTGCCCTGCTGCCCAAGGAAGTTAATATTGGAGCAGATATCCACCTGCAGCCCAGGTTAGAGAAGGTGGATGCACCAAAAGAGGCTGTGAACCTGTAAGAGGCCCGTGCTGAAGCAGGCTCATGGCTGAGCCTGTGGACACATGGAAAGAGATGACCAAACTGCAACACGTTTGCTGGCTGGACTTGTGATCCTATGAGATCGGATGCAGGAGCAGGCTATTTGTGAATGACTGTACTCCATGAAAGGGATTTGTGCTGGAGGAGTTCATGAAGAACTGCAGCCTGCGGGAAGGACTCACATTGGAGGAGTTCGTGGAGGATTGTCTATCATGGGAGAGACCCCACACAGGAGCAGTGTAAGAGTGCAAGCAGTCCTCCCTCTGAGGAGGAGGGAGTGGCAGAAATTACATGTGATGAACTGACCACAAGACCCATTCCTTGTCTCCTGTGCTGCTGGGCAGGGAGTAGATATAGAATTTGGAAATGAACTTGAGCCCAGAAAGAAGGGAGGTGTGGGGGAAATTGTTTTAAGATTTAGTTTTTATTTTATCATTATCCTATTCAGATTTGACTGATAATAAATTCAATTAACTCTCCTCGGTTCAAGTCTGATTTGATCTTGATGGTAATTGGTGAATGATCTCTGCCTGTCCTTACTTTGATGTATTTTGTTTCTCTCATGGCCAACTCACCACACTACCACACTACCTGTTTCACAAATAGAATTCACATCCTGCACAGATATGAAATGAAGAATTTCACTGTTTTACTTTCTTATTTGTACCACATACAAATGGACAGATGAAATGTGTAATGGACAGATGCTGGATTGCTATGCAATAGTTAAAAAAAACATAAGTATCAACAGTGAATCAACACTTGCCATATATTATGAAAACACATCCCTTTATTGGAGCAGCACTATACAAAGTGAAGTGAAATTGGATGTCTCCTGCTTGGAATACATATTAAATTCTTCATCACAGAAGAATCATCACAGAATCATAGAACGATTTTGATTTGAGTCAGAAGGGACCTTTGAAGATCATCTCTTTCCAAGACCCCTGTCATGGGCAGGGACATCTTTAACTTGATCAGGTTATTCAAAGCTCCATCCCACCTGACTCTGAACACTTCCAGAGATGTGGCATGCACAGCTTCTCTTGGTGACTTGTTCCACTGCCTCACCATGCTCATCATAAAGAATTTCTTTCTTGATAGTATGTCTATTGCTATTACAGAATTGTTTCCTTCAAGCTGCAACCTTCCAGAACTCAGAAGCAGACACTGCAAATAATGTTCTATGACCCACCATGTTCTTAACTTTTCAATCTGTTTTCTTCACTCTTGTTATCACTCTGTGTTAGAAGATGCTTATACACAATAGAAATAAGTACCTATTATTTCTGTCTTAAATACATTATCTTTTTCTGATCTCTCCTAAAAGCCACCTGTTGCAAAGATTGCATAAGTTCCACTGCTACTAGATCATGCAAACTGAGACCGCCACAATCTCACATTCACTTTCCATTAATTTACCCATGCTCATACACTTCTTAAAGAATTACTTTTTATTGAGATAAATTTTATACGTTGGTTAGATTAATTTTAGCACTACTTAAACCAGAATTAAAGAACACAATAATTTTTTAATTTTTAAGACATTTATGATTAATTAAGGAAAGTACGCTTTAAAGTCTAAAGAAGAAAGAATTAATAATAAAAGTATTTAAAACTATTAGCTTTAAGTATTTTCTCATGTTTATTAATATATAAATACAAATTATGTTTTAATAATATTTATTCTTTACCTTGTCCTAAAGTTTGCAGGATGAGGATGCCCATCATATAATGACAAATAATCATATTCTTCTTCTAGAGCAAAAGACTGAAAGACGATCTGTATCCTGTTTCTTTCTTCTGCTATTATAACCCACGTACAATTTGCACCATTTGGATATCCATAAGGGAAGCCAGGGCTTTCTATAGTGCCATTAAGTCCTTTTAAAGTTCCACCACAGGTATAAATAAATCCTAAAAAGAACACAAAGAAACAAAAGTTAGCAATCTATTTTTATATCAGCTTTCAATAAAACGATTTGAATTCATGATTTCTAGAAAATAATGAAAATACTTCTTTGCAAGTACTGCATTTAGAAAGGTAAACCCCATGTTTTCATAAAAATCCTGGCCATTAAGAGCAAAACAACTCCACCTACATAACAAATGTTTTTTTTCCATATTGTTTATGTAAAGACATATGTTACCATCTTTGCAAATAAATATATATAAACAATATCTATGACTAAATTTGCTCTCCTATAAGACAAGATATTGATATAAATAAACTCCTTTAATTCCTTTTTTTTTTTCTTTTTGTAAAAAGCACAAGAAGCAGCCAAAGCAAGGAAAACGACTTTCAGGACAGGTCTGATACAGATTAGACCTATTAATCTTCTGCTGTTACTCCCCAGGTTTTGGGACTGGAGAAAGCTGAAACTATGAACAGCTTTTTCCAGTCAACAATTCTGGTTTATGAAAGCTGTATATGTAAAGACTCAATATGAAATAGACACCTGTTGCATCATTACATTATCTCATGTACATAGCTGCATTGTGTATTTGTAACCAGAAAGAACTTAGTAAGCTTTTTGATATTTAAACAAACTATTAGGACAAACAGCTTATGAGTTTTGACTGGTCTAATGAGTGTTGTGGTTTAAACCCAGCAATAAGCTAAGCCCCACACAGCCCCCCACTTACTCCCCACGGGTGGGAGAGCGAAGAGAATTGGAAAGATTAAAAGTGAGAAAATTTGTGGTTTGAGATAATGACAGTTTCATAGGTAAAGCAGAAGGTGAGCATGTAAGCAAAGCAAAATAAAGAATTCATTGGCTACTTTGGCAGGCAAGAGTTTTGCCATTTCCAGGAAAGCAAAATGAATGTCCCAACCATGAATGTCCCCACTTCCTCCATCTTTCCCTCAGCTTTTATCATTGAGCATGATGTCGTATGGTAAGGAATATCCCTTTGGTCAGTTGGAACAAGCTATCCCAGTTGTGTTGCCTCCAAACTTATTGCCCATCCCCAGCCTATTTTCTGTGAATAGTAGCGTGAGAAACAGAGAAGACCTTGATGCTGTGCAAGCACTACTCCATAACAATGAAAACATCCTTGTGTTACCAACAGCATTTGGATGCAAATCCAAAACATATCACAGAATCTCCTATGATTAAAGTTAACTCTATCCCAGCCAAAATCAGTACAGTGGGTCAAAGCTGAAATGTGGACTGGCCAGTAGATCATTTTTAACACAAAAATCCCCAAATGTCAGAAAAGGCCCCTGTATTTGAAACCCAAATTTTCTTAGACTAAAAGCAAATTTTGTTTCATGCAGAAAATCCATTTTTGGAGAAAAATAGAAAACAAGAATGATCATAAAAAAAGACCTCTTCCAACTCCCAGTGTTCTGGAAAGGCAGGTCTTTTTCATGCTCTTGCTCACACTTCTTATGCTCAATCTCTTATGCTCAGTTCTGATACTCAGCATAAGAAGTGAGAACAAGACCATAAAAAAAGGAGTTTATAGCCATTCCTAACTGCACTAGGTCCTTAGGATATTTTTTACTTTCCACCAGCTATATAGTCTGAATGTACATCTCCACTACACCCCCTCGCCAAACTTTCTGCTCTCATCCCTTAAATATTCAATCCATTTTTCTGCTTTTCCTTTTTTAACTCCCGAAGCCCCTCTTTCCCAGGTGTGTCCAGAGCAAGACTCTTCTGCTAGTGAAGGGGTTTCATCAGCTGAGAGAAGGCATAAAGTGCTCAGCTGCTCAGCGTACTCCTTCAGAGAAACACAATATACATTTCATAACTACAAAAAAACCCAAACCAGTTGCTGTCTCTTTAATTAAACACACATCTATATATTTGAGCTCATTAAATCATCTTCTTTATGCACATTCACAAACTCATCTTCGTGTTTTGCATTTAAGTGGGCAGAGACCCTTTTCTCTGAAGTAATAAGCAGAAATCTCTTAAGATTTCACACTTCATATTGCTACACTGTAAAGCAACATTTCTTGACAACAGAAAAGGGACACATCCAATATTTTTATCTTGGGTTTTTGATATTTATCTCCAGTGATGAAAAAAAGATGCCTTTTATGAAGTGTGATTACTCTTTTAATACAAACATAAGTATATTACAGATATATAGGACAGAGAGGGAATGGAGAATCGTCTTAGAAAGCATTTAGGGCTTTGTTTGCCTCATCTGTCATGTATAGCAAATTATACCTTCTACTGCAAATTAGCTTAGAGAATTCAATTTCATATCAGGGCCTGAGCACTTTCATCTGTTATAAACACTCATTGCTAGAAATCTGTTTTATTTATATCTTTGTGCATCTCCCTCACATAATCTATTTTTAAATCTCCCTTATGTGTTACAATATATTATCTAAGCTCAGCTGTTTTATTTACCACTTCAAAAATACTGTGGAATACAGTTTATGTGCAAGTCACTTTACAAAACTAAATTATTTACTCATTGTAAGGTTTTTTTTTTATCCTAGAAATCTAGCTCCCCCCCACCAAATACAGTCAATGGAATAAAACTTTTAAAATTGCTAAGTATGCATATCTTAGTCAATTTACTTTTTCCTAGAGATCTCTTGCTGACACCTGCCTCAGCTGAACTAGACAAAAAACAGAGAGAGAGTGGCCTGAAAATTAAATACCATGGACTGTTAATTTCTGTGTATCTTTCCAGACCAAGTGTGGAAAGTACAGTGGAATTTTGGCTCAAGATCATAATACAGCTCCATAATTCAGAATCTGTGTCACTGTTGCTGTATCTAAAGTCAGGTTAGCTATCAAATACACATGTACTAGTCTGTTAATTCAATACAAGCTATAAAACCCCTCAAATAATAGATCTACTGTGACTAAAATGAAATTACATTTTTCCAAAAAAAAACCCACACAGAGCCAAAACAATGAGAAGGTGCCTTGTGCGTTGATACATTACTTAAAAAAAAGAACTTATGCTTCATATTGGATCTGATCACTGTTCATCTCCATACATATACATGAAATATAAACTTCCATGATATATAAAGCTTCTGGTTATACCTTTTACTCCTTAACCAAACTACCATGGAAGACATTTATTTATATGCCATAAGATGATATTAGTTGGATATTTTTCAATGACGATTAGCAGAATGTAATGTATGTGTCACAAGAAATAATTTTAATTCCAAGAATGCAAAAAAAAAAGTTTGATTTTTATAGATCAATGCTTTTAGTCTCTAAAGTAAAAATTCACAGCCAATTTAGGATTTCTTTCTTAACTAAAATCCCATTTCATTTCAGTTTGGTTTTAAAAGCATTTACTTCCAGGAACAATATAATTGAATGCTTATTCTCTGCTCAGCTTACTAGAAATTGTACAATATGGAGACCTTACAAAGTGTTCTTTATCTATGATTTATATCATTTTAAGGTTATGGGAAAAGATACTTATAGCTCTTTGCAAATAATCGTATAAGACAGATTGTCTTGCCCTTGCAGAAGGCACCAAAATGACTTTTCCAATCATTCAGTACGGTTGGCTGGAAACTCTACAGCAAGCTCAGCAGAAGTGGTACAGAATATCAGCCAAAAAGAAGTAACTGTAAAGTAATTATCAATGCATTTGAAGAACTTTGTGCAGGTACTATTTTTCCTCCAATGAGTAATTTCTCATCTGTTTCTGCCACCATGTGTGAAAGAGGTACAGAAATACTTTAGTATTGTTTTCCACTTGTCTCAGCTGTGAAAACTGAAAGAAGAACAAAAGATTCTGCCTCTGTGAGAAGAGCAACGAAGCTGGTGAAGGGGCTGGAGAACAAATCTTATGAGGAGTGACTGAGAGAGCTGGGGCTGTTTAGCCTGGAGAAGAGGAGGCTGAGGGGAGACCTTATTACTCTCTACAACTACCTGAAGGGAGGTTGTGGAGAGGAGGGAGCTGGCCTCTTCTCCCAAGTGACAGGGGACAGGACGAGAGGGAATGGCCTCAAGGTCCACCAGGAGAGATTTAGGCTTGAGATTAGGAAGAAATTCTTCACGGAGAGGGTGGTTAGGCATTGGAACAGTCTGCCCAGGGAGGTGGTTGAGTCACCGTCCCTGGAGGTGTTTAAGGTTAGGGTGGATGAGGTACTTGGGGGCATGGTTTAGGGATTGGTGGGAATGGTTGGACTCGACGATCCAGTGGGTCTCTTCCAACCTGGTTATTCTGTGATTCTGTGATTCTGTGATTCTGTGATCAGTGACTATGCTTCTTCTTTTAAGAAACATAAGGTCTGAAAACAGCAGGACTGTTCATGTTCACACAGAATCCATCCTGAGGAGCAGAAGACTTAAAATATCAAGGCAGCAAAATAAACAACTGCATTTCATGTTACAAGAGCATCTATAACATTTTTGTTACCTGTCATTGTGTGTATTTCTTGTTCTACTACAGAAAACTGTTATTTTCTATAATTGAAAACAAAAAAGGTTTTAACTTTAATAGTGTTGCCAGTCATATATGAAATATAAAAAAAAGTGTCATGAACCTCCTAACATGTAAGTTAGTCAACAGAAGATTATCACTTTCACAGGAAAATAAATGGTTTTCTTTTCACATATAGAATCATAGAATCATAGAATAACCTAGATGGTATCCTTAGGCACTTAATTACTTTGGATCATACACAAATCTTTGACAGGGAATAGCCTTCTGCTTCTATTTTTAAATCATTGTTACCAACACCATAGAGGAAAATTCAACAAATCAGCTGAAATTCACTCAAATTTTTACCCCCAGTATGAAATTAACGTTCCTTCTAAGATATATCTCTCCTATTTGTCATATAATATCTCAAATGCCTCATAGACAAGGGGTCATCTGTTCCAAAATAACTGCTTCCCTGCTCATGCAGCTCAGAATTCTCTAATAAGGAAAATAGCTGCACAACAAGATGTTTCAAGATTCTTTGCTCTTGGCACTAGTGGAATATAGGCAAATACCCCCCTTAAAAAAATGTTTAAAACAAAAGTAACTTCTGAAGAAGTACAATGATTTTAAATTAAATTTCAAACATCCAAAAAACCTTAACTACCATTTTCACACTATTTAATGTAACACCAGAAAAGTCAATATAATGCTGATTTACATTCCTTATATTTAAAGCCCATTGGCATTGTATAGCTGATTCATTAAAATCTGGGACCTGGGATACAGAGCTCTAATGAGATTACACAGTAGTTTAATCTAGTGAAAAAAAAAAAGAAAGAAAAACACAATTAAAGTATATTACATGTAATAGTTTGAATTCTTGCAGCAGTTTTAGACACATGACAGAGGACAGATTATTGCAGATCTAAGTAACCTATTGAAATTAGTATATAGCTTTAGAGAAAGAAAAAGCAGTTTCCATAAACCTTCTAAAATATCACAGATTTAGTCAAACTCAAAAACAGAGGGACAAGAAGCGGGGAGAAAACCCAGAATGGTAAAAAAGTTCCAGTAAGCATTCAGATAGGAAATAAACATTATCAAATAAACATGATGCTGGTTTGAAGTGACTTCAACAAGATTAGAAAAGACTTTGAAGACTCAGGGTAAGGAAAATCAGGGCAAAATTAAGGACCTGTTTTATGTTTCTGCCAATAGAAACTGAACATAGGAATAGCTCAGTATTTGCTGTTTAGTACCTCAGCCAGACTTCCTATACTCTATCATTCTTTCAAAAAATAACAGATAACCTTCTATGAGAGCTTAATTGCTTCAGATGTAAACAACCTATAAATCTTTTCATTTATTCACAGGCATCACCTTCAGAAGAAATGTAGGGTTTTTTTAAAAAAAAAAAAAACTTCTTGCTTACGACCACATGGAAATTCAGACTTTTGAAATGCTGCTATAAACTTAGGAAGAAAAATAATTATCTAACTAATGTTTCAAGCTTCTGAAACACTACCATTCTCAGTGAAACAAGCTTTCTAAGTGAAACATCTATAAAAACCTGATGTCGTTAGCTACTCTGTGATGCCATTACAATGGGCTTTGGACCATTGTACCAAGTGCACTCTATAACAGCATAAACTGCCTGAGGGCAGCAAAATTAAAGACGTGTTCTGAATTACAGGAAACAACAGTTGGAAGAAACAAGTGTAGTCTTTGATCTTCTCCAAACAGTGACAGAAGTTTTTGAGTTAAACAGGGACAGATCTGAGTCAAACAGGCAGGATCTCAACCCCTTTAATGAATGTGTCAGCAAACACAGCTTTTCTGAAGATAGGCAAGTGGAACAGAAGCTAAAAAGAGACAACACAGTGAAGATCATTATAAAGAAAAAACCTGTCCTTACATTAAGTAGACACATACAGAAAAACAAAGTTGTGACAAAATGGCACACTAGGGTGGGATTTTTTTTTTTTACGTTTTCTAGATCATATAATAGTGAAAATATGCTACCACTTCAAAAATTAAAGAGCCACAAACTATATAAGAGTAAAGTGAATGCAGGAAAGTCAGGAAGACGTCTCACGAAGGATGTGACATTATGGCATCGTTTCTGACAAAGTTCTGAAAGATGAAGGGAATACAATTTAAACATCTTGATAACCAAATATTGTAAATGTTAGATATCCAAGCATTATATTTCTATAGATTTTTCTGTTTGAGGTCCAATTTTATGAATCAAGACACTTACATCAAACTATTGTTTTTAAACACATTTTGTTTTGTTTCAATCGCTCTATTTTTGAACTTTCAGCAGGTACCACCACAGCGTTTGTGCTAAATCTGTTTGTGATTTTAATGATGCATTATTACACTGAAGTGTCTATACTGAGGCATCTAAAACCTCCAGATATAAAGGACACTACACCAAGCAGAAAGTTTAGTCAGTAAAACCTTTTGAAGAACAATGTTTTATGCTCTCTTATTAAAATTGTATGTTGTAATAGGATTTCCTCAAGAACTAGAATAGATATTTCAAAACACATCAATGAAAACTCTCCTTATTTACTCATAAGCTTTCTAAAAGAAATAATTATTAATTGAAACAGTATTTTGCTATATGAAATAATCATTTTTCTCATCTATAAATCTACAGAATTATTTTTTTCAATGCTCTCATGTGTCTGAATGCAAAGGTAATTTTTAAGTTATTGTCAGTTCTGCTCACTTTTTAATCTTGAATGAAGTCCTATCGTACATTCTGAATTTGCAGTAGGTCAAAATATTAATGTCTTTACCATATACTTCTTCCTAAGTGTCATAAATATTTTCTTTTATCATAAGCTAGAATATAAATTTCCATAGTCAGATGAGGCATTACAGACCGAGGCAAGATGAAAAATAGGTTAAGAAGAGCTTCTTTAGTCACTGGGATATCTCATTTTTTAAGATTTTTTTAAGGAGACTTCATTTATTGATATCACTAAAATCATTACTTCAGTATAATCAGTATTTTCATATTAAATTAATTCCAATTAATTATTTCAATTTAAAAAGCAAACATCATCACTAAAGTGGCTGATTCTAAAATATGCAGTACTTATAAATAAGTAAAAGAAAAACAAAGAATATTTACTTTTTTTACACTGGAAAACACTGAAAAAGGATAAAAAAAATTAAAGGAAAGGTGATAAAACTACTAATACTACTGTTCAGTGGGAGGAGTGTGTTCAACTCTCTGGCACTGACAGAGGCAGCCACATGAACTTCATACCTCAAGCTGTCAAGCAGAAGCCCTGCATATAATAGTAAAAGTTTGTGAGCTTACATGAATAACCAGCTTTTAAACTTCAGCTGATTCCCTGGGCAGCTGTTCTTACTGTGACAGGGAATTACAGATACATGTCATGTGGCTAGTTAAAACCTGGAGCTACACTGCGACCATTTGCCGGAAGGGGGAAGAGAAATACATTTTTAATGGTATCACTGATATTTTCTTTTCCCTCCTCTCTCAGAAATAACAAGCAGAGAAACAAATAACAAAAAAACCCCAACCACTCCATCCCAGCACCAAAGAAAATCTCATTTGTTCTCCAGTTACACTTTTTTGTATTCATAGAATCACCAGGTTGGAAAAGACCCACCGGATCATCAAGTCCAACCATTCCTATCAATCACTAAACCATGTCACTCAGTGCCTCGTCCACCTGTCCCTTAAACACCTCCCTGGACAGCCTGGGCAGTCAGTCACACATGAATTGTGAATGGTCCCTAGTTACACTGCCAACCTCATTTAGGAAGCTGTGTCTCTAGGGGGGCAGATACTGACTTCCTGCCAACAACATCTAACCAGAAATGCTGGATCACTTGAACTTAGGATGCAGAACAAAGTTAGAGAAGAAGGTTATGTGAAAAGCTGGACTAATGAATTTCTGTAGAAAAGGAAAATATTGAAAAAAAAAATTATGATAGAAAGAAAACCAATAAAAGCAAACAGTACAGTACTAAAGTAATAGAAATGGGAAGTAAAAATTTTTAGGTAAACAATTCTGACTTGGATGGCATAGTTTAACATGGCATTATACCATTATACCATTCTGTTTTATATAAATTATTGTTGTAAATACTGAGTTTTTATTGATGTTGAGATGCCTTCATGTTCATTTGTATGGAAGAAAGGAATCTGGCATAATATTTACTTTTTGAAGTATCTACTGATTGGAATTTGGGCAGACTGTAGCTAATGGGCTTGGTACTAAGCATTCACAAATGCCTCTTACTTATCATTACACTGTTACTATTCCCATACAAAAACTGCATGCACAGGAAAAATGTAGATGTCTGGTTTGAATCTTCCTTCTTGGGTTTCATCTTATATCAACACAAAAAAAAAAAAAGAAAAAAAACCAAAAAATGAGCTGATAATTATTTTTGAGATTTAAAGACAATTTGTTATGTAATAGCCCAAGACACAGTCTTGGACATTCAATTCCTCCCTTTTAGCCACTAATATTCAGCAGGGGCCTCTGTCTTTTCTTATCAAGTAAGCAAAATACATAATTTTATATTAAATTATGTAGCTTTACATCTTTAATTGATGTACTCCCTGGTTTTAGCTTACTAAAAGCAAGTAAGTTGCTTTTGGCAACAGTTACTTCAAGTATCTCATCCATTCTGCAGTACAGATGCCTGCTTTCAGTAGCTAATATTTCTGAAATTAATCAATAATTCTCATTTCTAAAAATATTACTGATACCTGTGCCACTGGCTTATCATGAATAATCACATACACACACCCTCTCCTTGACATGACAAACTAGATCTAACAGGAAAGCTATTAATCTGAAACCATTTTACTGCACTGAAACATTCTCCACAGCAAAGAATCGCAGCAGAGTATTAAATCTTGTTAAACTCCAAAAAGGAGAAGGGATTCCTTTGTGTCTTCCTCTGGTTGAATTGGCTGTATCCTCTTCATTAAATATTAGATAATACAAATGTTTTACCTAACAAAATTTTCAGGTGAAAGGCAGAATTTTATAAGCTCTCTGATTTTCATTTTAACATTAAAAAAAAATTTGGTCCTCTTGGCACATTAGTATAAATGTCAGACTGTTTTTTTTTTTTTTTTAATTTATTTTCTATACCAAAGATGTATTACTGTGTTGTTGGTTACTGATTCCCTGCTTCTTAGGCGTAACTGAAAATGTCAGCTTATAACAGAGTAAACACTAATACAAAGACAGTGTTTTTCATGTGAAGCTTTATGAAAATATTTGATTTCAGTATACGTGCACATGTGAGAGTGCATCAAGACAGACAGACTGACAGATACAAAGGCAGGCAAAGTACATAATACAGATCTATAATACTTCTCTAGGAATCTAGAATTATCTTTGTAATACTCCATATTGATCACTGAATAAGGAAATTCACAGTCTCATCTTGCATAATGTGCAGGACTTATGCATAAGAAGGAAGATTTATCTAGTAGTTTAGGAAGTCGGAGAGCGGCTTTGTACTGTTGTGTATCAACACTAAAATATTTACTCCTTGAAGAAAGTGGGATTTGGGTAATCTCAAAATGGACTGCAATAGAAGTCCTTCCAGAATAACCCGAGAGGTTTCCTTCAAAGGTTGTGAATATTTTCACACTGTAGTTGTGAGCAAAATGTGAGTTTATTGAAGACAACTGCCACAAGTACATGTGGCATAATTGTTTGCTATGAGGGGATTTGATTTTAAGACCAATCTTTAGTCCCTAGATTACAAGTGAAACAGGATCATTTGATCCCTCTAGCTGACAAGTAGGATCATGCAACAAATGCATAGTTTATTGTTTCATCATGCTTAGTCTGAGGCAAGAATATGGAATTTGGATTGACTTTTGGTAAAAAAATACCAAGAATATGAGGCATGGTGGAAAAGCAGACCCAAATCAAAAAGTTTTGACTGTATCAAAGAGTCTGTCTCAGGGTCAATGTGACCACATCATGTGGCACTGTTGGTTCAGTGATGGCTGCTGCGGTTGGAAGCGGAATTGACTGAAATGTTTTGATATAACTTTTCATTTTTATTTCTGCCATATACTAAAACTCTGTTAAATCAAAACTTCTTTGAATATATATTCAAATACATTTTCTATTAGGTTTCTTAGTGCCAACATGAACTTCTGGTCTAACTAAAAGTGACATCCATATAATAGCTAGCTGTTCACAGTAATTACTGGGGTATACAAAACTTGATTTATAGTCCTCATTCTCTGTGTACTCACAGTTTATGTGTCCTGCAGAGTACTGGACATAGGTTACTTGCAAGTCACCTTTGTGCTCATATCTTCCAAGGTGTCTTAGCTCTCATTTAAGTTGTTACTTAGGATGAAAACTGAATTTGCAAACCTCTACATTTTCTTTCTGCAAAAGCATATTTGTTTTCCAGTCTTAATTTTATGTCCAGTGACAACTCTGACAGTGTATCCAGAATCCTCTGAGTGCTGAACGCAGTCCAGGAGCTTCAGTCATCTTTATGTTCCAGTACTGACATTTATTCTTCTTTCATCTGCTTACAAATGAGCTACAAAGAGCAGAATTTGATTAAATGTGGGTGTTTACAATGTCCAAACAGCAAGGCTCCTGTTAGCATCACTGGAGTGCTGGACAATAGATTCAGCAGCCCTGATTCAGTCAAGTACATCAGACTGCAATCAAATAAACTGACTCGATATAGTCTCTTTTGGCCATAAAACAGATTTAAATCAATCAGATTACATCAACTTAGGCACCTGCTGTTCAGGTGCCTAATATCAAGTGAAGGAATCCTGCCTAAGACAAATCTGACATATAGTGCTGTCCAATGATTTATATGAGTTCCTTTTTTCTTCCCAAGCAAGATAAGGATAGGAGTACTATCACACAGAAGTGGGTAACTGCTTAGAATCCTCAGTATTTACTCATGATTATATCTGTAAGGTTCACAATGCTTTCTTTTCCTCTGCCTTTCCTGAAGGAAATAAGGGGCAGGTACCTGAGCAGTGCATGCTCATTAACATCAGGTCTCCATTGCCTACTTGCTCTTGCAACACAGAGTTATCATCATTGCTGCCATCACTGTAACATGGGCAGGGAATGCAATATGGCCTGCTTTTCAAGGAGAAATCTGTCAACATTTTCCTTCGGTACAAACTGAAGCCGTCACACTTTGTTGGTAATGGTGGGAGCATCAAACTGAGGGTTTTTTGTCTCGGTCTCTGTTAAAGGCACCACCCAGATCCAAAAGGAGAAGAAGGTAAGTACATTGATCATCTGCTTTCTCCCTTTATGGGAGAGGGAGATGCAGGTAATCCCAGGACAAACCTCTCACATCCTAAAATCAGATTTTTATGTGCATAGGGTGGAGTTGATGGAAAGAGGGAAGCAAAGAGAGATAAAACTGTGTATAATAGGAATGCTTAACCAGCTCTTCAGAACAAATACAATGAAAATTGTATCAGCTCTGCAGCTGGTGCAAATGAATACTCTGCACTGGGCTTCTTTTTAGAGTGCCCCAGCTCACATTACATCAGTGAGTAACAACAAGAGCTTTAAGAGAACAATGGGAAGCATTTGAACAAGGACTAGAGACTGAGAATAGCACTCACTGAAAAACACTAACCCTCTGTCTTCCTCCTTCCCACACAAAATATCTTCTCTTCATTTTGTTAGAAAACTTCTGTATCTGTGCAAAATGTGGTGCAATAATGAATTTTAATTAGTGCTTAGTGTGCCAATAGAAGTTTTTATGGGAGTGAGGAAGGGTATACTCTTTTCTCTCTTATTTACTATCTCTATAATTACGACTATGTGATTATGCTATCAGTGCAGTGAAATGAAAATGGAATCCACATCCAGTATGAATAATTTACCCAGTCTGCATGGAAATTACAGAATTTTCAAACAAAAAGTAATTATATTTTTCTGCCTCTCTTAATTACTTTGTTGTAATTTGAGGGATGTGACTAAGTTATTAATGCAGCATAATAAGCTGAAATCAATGCATAGTGAACCTAACATCTTTTTTAAAGTGGCATTTATTTCTTAGATGTAAAGGATGTATTGATTTTTTTGAATTGCTGCAGCAAACTGCGTATGATTTAAGGGAGGGAATATAAGTACTGCTCAGTGCATTCAAAAATCGCAGGCTAGGCTATAATTTTGTGCTACTAAGACAGTGTAATTGTTAACATTAGAAAGGCTCTTTGAATATGTAATATGAATTGGTATATAAAGGCTAAACATTGTTATCATGATTTCAGTTGATTAATAGAGTAACTCTTAGAACTCATCAGAAAGCTTTAAGATAGCACGTCTCCATTTAAAGAAGCTGAATATCTATATGCCAGGATTCCACAACTGTTTTAAAAGCTTATCATTTCAGTAAAGTTCTCTGAAAGTCCAGTACATGTACTAAAGAACATTCAGAGAAGACTTCTCAGTACTTCAAAGCCAAAACATATAATGGAGACCACTCCAAGAGGTTAACTTCAAAAACAATCACTGCATTTGCAGATGTTTGAAAAATGCTTACAAGAACTTAAACAGAAAATAAGAATTAATTTTAATTGTGATTTTTTTTTAAACTGCTGTTAATGAAATAAACACCGAATGAAATCCATCTATTAGGTATACTTTGAAACAGATGGCAAGGAGACTTCCTAGTATTCAGAAAATCTGAGAATAAGGCAATTCTGGTAAGAATCTCACTGTTAATTTACTTTAATAATCGGCACAAATTTGGATTTAATTTAGAAAATATAAGAAATTTTCTCTACATCTTGTTTCCTTTTTTCACTCTAGGATTTTGTTCAGAAAACATCTTTACAAAAAAACTGTTAATTTGCTCACAAAACCCCCCTGTGATAGCCCAGCAGAATTGTAAAACAATGAAAAAAACACCCAATCCTATCCATCTAATGGAATGTATAATTTAATAACACTGGATCATATTTCATAATCATATTCAGAATGGAAAAAATCAGAATATTTTATTGTCTTCTTTCTTTTTTACTTCATTCTCTAATCAAAACCTCATTACAATCTGTAATTTTAATTCTTTACAACATTTTGTCAGGGAAGACCAATTATTAATTGTTGGGAACATCTTCCTAGATGGTTAACTCAGCAAAACAATTAAGCATATTCTCAACATGCTTCTCCCTGCTTTGCGTGTAGATTTGATTAATATTTTGCTTCTACAAATCTCTAATTCTAAATGTTTGCAGGGTTAATAACCCCGCATGGAGTAGTAAACAGTAAGAATAATTGAAGTAATCTGTTTAAAGAGTTGTTCATGCTTCTATGAAATTATTAATTGATTTTTTTTCCTGTAAACAGGATTAAATGAAAGCAACTTGTTTTTTGGATTTCACAAGCAATTAAAGCATCAGTTTTTATAAAGATTTAAAATACACGTTTTATTTTCATTTAAAATCAATAAACACTGAAGGCCCCAATATTATATTAAACTCATATTTGTAAAAATATCAGGTAACTGAAGCTTGTTTAACAGATTTCTTTTGATTGTTATGCACTGGACTTAAAACTAAATACATCTCAGTTTTTGAAATGACACAGCACCTAATTTGTGCCATTATTAAAATGCCTTCTTTTCACAAGCAGTTTTGTGTAAATATTGTCTTTGATCTGAAAATACCATGTAACAATTCAATGAAAACAAAAATAAAATTGCTGTCCTTACTGAAAGCTTATATATATATGTATATACCTTCAATAATTACTTTTACTTAGAAAACCAAATATTAAAATTCAATAATTACTTTTACTTAGAAAACCAAATATTAAAATTCATGTGTAAGGGGAAAATTGTGAATATTACTATACTTGTATCATTGCATGATGAACAATATTTTAATATCTTGGTTAGTTTATCTAGTTTTATTTTTGCTATTTTATTTTGTTTCATTAAATATTTGCTTCATTCAGTTACTTGATTTTTTTACTTTTTTTCACTATTTAATTCTAACTTCTGCCTGTATATTCTCAGACTTCACTGCAATAAATTGTATTGTTTTTATCTGTTTCAAGGGTTTTTTCCTCTTTTTTATGATTTGTTTAAATACTATTTCTCTAATCTTTCTTCAGTTTAATGTGTAAAATGAAAAAAGTGGAGATAAGTGGTTTTATTAATAAGATAAAAGAAAATATTAATTGATTGTCAACAGCAATTGCTTTTAAAACATATCCTTGAAGAAAACATCTCTTGATCTCTTCCAGCCTTATGCTATGGGAATTTATTGCCTACTCAAGCTAGTAACCTTTCTGTGATTTGCATTACCTGCTACAGAGGAAGATGACATTGAGACATTGTGGAGAAACATGCTCGAATATTTCATCTGGCTGAGTTACAAGATTTATAAAATGCCTCAGGAATAAGGGAGAAACATTAGCTACAGCTACCTTTCTCATCAGTCCCTGGATGTCAAAAAAATTTAAGTCTTAACAACAGGTAAATATAATCATATTCCTATGAGTTTTACACTTCAATGAGTGACCCAGAATCAGGAAGATTATTACAGTTAATGAGCTCAAGAAAGATGAAAGAACACTTATGGATTTCTACTGAGCTGTTACTGGGTTCACAAGTTATGACATTCCTGGAAACTTTTCTCTTTAATTTTCTCTAACTTAATGATGCTTGTGATTTGTTATGGAAAAGCATTTATATAAAAAGTTAGAGAAAGGAGTTTGTGCATCCTATCATTAATTCATGAGGGTCAGACCTAAATGATCACAGAATGATGTACCTACACTGACTGTGAGCTAAGATAACGATATCACCTGAAAATCTAGACTTAGGAAAAAAAAAAAAAAGAGAAGGAAAGCCACTACACAATGGAACCTATAAAGTGCATTGCCCTTGAAATATCTCTGTAGGTTACATTAAAAAAAGGATAATAGTTCTTCAGGATAAAGGACCAGAAAGTCCTACATGCAAAATCAGCAGAATACCTCTTATTGAAACTTGATTTCCTTTTCTGCCACTAGTATTCTTTTTCTCCTTTGTTACAGTACAAAAAATGCCCTGTAAAATATTTTTTCATTATTGCAAGTAAAATACATTTAGAATGAGACAGGGCAAGAAGGGGACCATGTGTTGCAGTTTTTACAGGGTCTGGATGTAAGGATGTTAACAGTTATTAAATGTTTACATTAGGCTTGAAAGACCTCTGTTCAAAACAGGCTCACTGGGTAACTTCTATGCCACTCACCCCACCATTTTGAGAAAAAGAAAGTAAACAAATATAGTCATGTATAATCCAGTTTATCTGTTTTGCAGGCAGATTGGTATAAAATTCTCAGATAATTTCCATTTTCAAATGAAATTCACAGTTAGGATGATTTATATAGCATTATGGTTTGACTCGATGATCTGGTGGGTCTCTTCCAACCTGGTGATTCTAGGATTCTATGATTATCATTTCAGCAAGACTATTAAGGAAGACTTGTAACTAAAGGGGTATTCATGCTTCCGCTTTTGGAAAACTGGTGAAAACCATGGAAGTCATGACACTCAGAAGAGCACAATCCAGTCAGTGTCAATGGAGCAAGTTTACACAACCTAGACTATAAGAAAAAGAAAAATTGTGTCTGAAGACTAGAGTCATCTAAATAATACCACAGAGGAGAAACTGTAGTTATGACTTATTGTATGCTTAAAAAGCTTCGGGTAAAGTCCTTCACAACAGCCTTTCGAAGACCATAAATTGAGCAGCAAATCGGGATGAAAGACACTATGTTGGTACAGATGGTAATTAGGAGGTGAGTAGAAGTACATTACCAGTCATGTTTATTATGATGGCATCTCTGAAGAAAGCAAAAATTGACTTTCCTTGTTCTAACTTTCCATGAATGCAGAATACCTTGGAACGTTTACTACCTGTATTAGACTCTAAGCTGTGTGAAGTGTTAAGAATGGAGATAAAGAATGATCTGTATTGCAACTGTTTGGTTTTGTTTGGGTTTTTTATTTTACTGGCTAATTTTGGAAAAGGGTAAAGGAAGAGGTATCACAATTTTACATTGGTGAAACCATTTGAGAGTTGCAAAGACAGAAAAGGCCACAAGAATATTTGGAAGGACCATAAGAAAAGTATTCGAGAAAACTATAGTGGATGAAAAGGAACATAGCTTGCTTTGATTTATCACACTTCAAAATGAAGAGATACTGGTTTAGAATTAATGGGAAAAAACCCAGAAGGCATCCTGGATAACTTTTTTGGTTATCTGAGTAGAATCTTAACTACACTGGAACAATGATGTAAGATTAAAAAAAAAGAAAATTAAAAAAAAAAAAAGAGAGCACAGTCCCACAAAATTCATGTATTACTGTTTGTTTGAAATGATGTACCTGAAAGTTCTTCTCCTGAAGTATTAAATAACATCCTTCTCTGGCATACCTTGGAATAAATCCAAAGAAGACAATCTAGCTGCAGTGGTATTAGACAGCTCATAACTATTCAATTATATTCATAAATAGAAAGAATATGTGAACAACAAGAAAACTATGCAGAGATAATGTAAAACAATGAAAAGAGACAATTTAAAATATATAAGTAAGAATGGGGTTTATAAAATGATTAATTGATAGGTCAGACAGTTCAGATAAGATGCTCTTGAATGATAATTTTCACAGAATCACAGAATGGTAGGGGCTGAAAGAGACTTCTGGAGATCATTTAGGCCACCACCCCTGCTAAAATAGGTATGCTCCTGAATATCAGAATCACACATTGTAAAATTCCAAAAGCAAATTCAATTTAACCAGTGTGTCTTTTAGAAGTTGTTCATGCAAGAAAACACTTAGCACACAAATTTGCTAAAAATGCAAGTAAGTTACCTCATTGGAAAGAAAAGAATTCCCACAATCACGTTACATAGGCATACAAGGAGTTATATTCTGGATGTTAATACCTGTTAGTACCCATGATTATAAAGTTATGACCACTGAATTTTCTGTCTTGGTATAATTCCTCTAGCTCCGTCCCAAGATTAAAAACGAGACCAAGCCCCTTTCTTCAGAAATCATTTCCTTTCTTAAACCTACAGAATCCTACAAAACTCTTTTGGATGAACTACAGAATGAAGCTGCAGTTGAATGCTCAGAATATAGTTCCTTGACAAATTACTTTCAACACAACCATTCAATGTTTTATTATTTCCTGTTCCAGCTACGCAATGATAATAAGTATGAGAATGCAGCCTTGCTTTCACAAGACCTAGTCCTCATGGGGTACTTCAACCTCCTCAAGATCTGTTGGAGGGATAATACAGCAGGTCAGAAGCAATCCAAAAGGTTCCTGCGTGACATTCTTGTCTCTGAATTGGAGAGACATGGATACAACAGATGGACAACTCAGTGGATGAAAAATTGCCTAGATGGTCACACTTGAGAAGGTAGTCAAGAGTTCAATGCCAAAGTGGAGACCAGTGATGAGTGGTGTTACTCAGTGGTCAGTATTACAGCTGGTGGTGTTTAAAATCTTTGATGGATACATGGACAGTGGAACTGTGTGCACTCTCTACAAGTGTGTTGACCACACCACGCTGTGTGGTGTGGTCGACACACTGGAGGGAAAGAATACCATCCAGAGAGAACTTGACAGGCTTGAGATGTGGACTTGCGTTAACCTCATGAAGTTCAACAAGACCAAGTGCAAGGTCCTGCACATAGGTCACAGCAATTCCAAGCACAAATACAGGCTGGGCAGAGAATGGATTGACAGTAGCCCTGAAGAGAAAGACTTGGAGGTGCTGGTGGATGAGAAGCTCAGTATGAACTAGCAACATCCACTTGCAGCCCAGAAAGCCAACCATGTCCTTGACTGTAACAAAAGAATGGTGGCCAGCAGGTCAGGGGAGGGGATTGCTCCTCTGCTCTGCTCTCATGAGACCTCAGCGGAGTACTCTATTCAATATTGGGGTCCTCAGTACAGGAAGTATATGGATCTGTTAGAACAAGTCCAGAGGAAGACCACAAAGTTGGTCAGAGGGCTAAAGCACCTCCCATACAAGGACAGGGTGAGAGAATTGGGCTTGTCCAGTCTGGAGAAGAGAAGACTCTGGAGAGACTTTATTGCTACCTTCCAGTACTTAAAGGGCCTACAGGAAAAACAGGAGGGACATTTTACCACAAAGTGCAATGATGGAATGTGGGGTACCTGTTTTAAGCTGAAAGAAAGGAGATTTAGATTAGATATTACGAAGAACTTTTTACTATGGGACTGATGAGGCACCGGAAGAGGTTGCTCAGAGAAGTCATGGATGCTCATTCTTGGAGATGTTCAAGGCTGGGTTGGATGAGGCTTTGAGAAACCTGAGCTAGTGGAAGGTGTCCCTCCCCATCGCAGAGGGAATGGAACTAGATGATTTTTATGGTCCCTTCCAACCCAAAAACATTATATGAAATTATACAATCCAAGTAATAAATGGAACATACCTACTGTGACTGCATCAAAGTCTCTGAAACTCTATATATTTTCTTCTTAATCAACTTGGACAAAAAGATGGAACAAACTCCCATCTTATATTTGTTTCTTCTGTATTTCTTCTCTACAATAAAGTGATACCACATTACTACACCAGACTGCAGACTCAAATTTAATTTTTCTTAGTAAATATTATTTTAGGGCTTTGGGTTGTGATTTATACACCTATATACTTTCTTCTAGATGAATTCCGTGTATGCACACACAGGTGCCTTCCCTTTTCCTTACTATTGCATACAATGTTTCCCAGCAAAACAGCACAGGTTCTCACTGATGGCCTTTCTTGCAAGGAAGGAAATAGAGAATAGGAGAGAGAACTTCTGGTACTACCTGAAATAATAGGAAAAAATTACTTTTGGCTGCATCCAGATTCTTATAAAAATATGTGAGAAAATAAAATGTTATGCTGTAACAATATTTTCCCTTCCTATAATCTAATACATTTTTTTTAAAAACTCTTGTTTTCAAAAAAGGATAAGTTTTGACCTTTTTAGTTATGAATAACTTTGAACTGGATTGTGAACATGCTGTCAGTGTTATCTTACTACAAGTCCTTTTATAGTTTAAAAGAGACAGGGAAATAATGGCTTTAAGTTCCTGTAGAACAGGATTTTGTGTGTTCTACTCTTCCTTCAAGTAATAATTCTACCAATGAACCATGATAAGGATATTCAGCTTAGATCTTCCTACAGAGAAACAGTACACATCAACATTACCATTCATCATATTTTTTCTTATGCTATTACTGTTTCAATTTACTTTCTTACTTTTAATTCCAAACTGACTATGGAAATCTTTTCAGAGAGCTCAATGATGCGAAGCTTAACAGGTTGCTTACATTAATTTGTCATCACTGTTAAATTTCAAAATATTTCTTGAGATGAAACAGCAGTTTTGGTTTTATGAATTAACATTGTGAATGCAGTAAATACAGTATATTGCACAAAAAAGTCAGTAGAAAAATACCTGAGATAAAAAAAATCTGACATTTTAGAAACTGCATTTTAAAAATATTTCTGCTCAGTGTTTCATATAAAACTTATTCACAGAAGTATTCCTCCAGATAAAATTACTGTTACACAGAGAAGGAAAATTATACATCAACTTGATTCTTCCTGTCATTATAAACTTTAAGATGGGAACAGACGTTTTGCCTGTATAGACCAACTCCTCTAAGAAGATCCAGTCTTTTATTTGTTTTGAAGGTGTTCTCGTGGGACAGAGAAGGGTTAATGCCTCTAAGGATATGTATTTTTTTCTGATCAGTTTACAAGTCTTAACAGTCACAGTAGTTTTTGTTGTTTCATTTTGCTTTTGCTCTGTTTTCTGTTTTCTGTTTTGTTTTGAAAAAAAGCCCTATGTTTCTAATTTGGAAGAATATACATTTTCCTTTCAAATGAAGAAACACACACCTATCCCCAAACTACAACAAAAAGTTTGTCCTTTAGGATAAGTTATCAAGATAACTGAATTTCAAGGTAAGACAAGGCCTTTGCATTTCTGAAGGATTTTTTTCCTACAATTCTTATTACTAGTTTGTCTTCAGAAAAATTCAGACCCATATCAAGATGGAGTTGCATCAGGACTTTATTTTCATGAGTTTATGACCTATAAGTTAGAGACATAAATCTTCCCCACAGGAATTCTTATTTTGTAAGAGGCACAAAGCACAGAAAGCTGAGTGTTTTGCATATTAAGTAAGTATCAACCACTTATTAAGGCCAAGATTTCTGCTCATTCCACAGCATTTAGTTTGGCATTAGCCATCTAATCGAAATAATATGAAAGGAATTTTAATTGAAGTATAAATTCCTTGATCCTGATAGACTTTTTTTCCCTAAATAGTCAAATTATTTAAAACGATTCAGTGATTATGATGTTCCTCAAAGAAAATTGCTGGGTCATCTTTGAACGCTTAGAATTCATTGATCTCATCCACAAAAATGTTTTTTGATGATTATCATAGTACCTCATTAATTATGAGCCAAAGGAAATATGTAAATAATGTAGATTTCCATTTTAATTGTTCATAGAAGAGATATATTAATGGAAAAGATCACTCATTTTCAAAATGTAAGAATAATTTGCATGTTCTAATATACAGAGTTATGAACAATTTCTCTTAGTACTGAGAAACATTCTTCTCTCTTCAATAGTTCTAAAACTGTAGCTTACACAAGTGTCTTCAATATGGGAAAGACTAATTTTTAATTATCATACTATATTCGTACAGAAAATTCTCATTTGTTTTATGTTTCTTCAAAAGGACTGTCCCATGCTTCTTTCCATTCAGGCATAATTCATTAAATCAAATGTCTGCTTTGGAAACACACACCTACACTATATGGCTTTGTTGATTTTCCATGTAGCTTCTCTGCCATCGTTTAGCCATTTGGAACTTTATAAAGCTCTTTATAGGAAGCTTAAAGCTTTTGCTGTTATTCTAAGATTCATTGAGTAATCTAGAAGAAATGCAAAATTAAATTGTTAGTGTTATAATTTTGATTAATTGTCTTTGCATCCAACTCCATTCTTATTTTTTACACCCTACAGGAAGAACTGAATTTGCCTTTAAGAAGTGCCCCACTTCCTATAGGGAGTAATTTCTGAGTTATAGCTAATATGATCATATTGGGTACTTATTATTCTAGATTTTTTGCTTCAAACTTGAAGGTCTGCAATGTTCCAATTAAGAACATGCATTAGTGTGTGGTGTGGAGTGAATATCAACTAGGACTAACCTGTGAACAAGCTAAGAGCTTGAGATTCAGGTGTGGAAGATGGATCTGGGAGAGACCAGAGCTTCTGTAGGTTGGCTACTGGATGGGTTAGGAGGTTCCAGCCAGCTCCTATGTTTAAAGGGTGAGGGTGGTGGGTTAGGGTATGCTAGGGCCTCCAAGGCCGTCTGCCAGGGATGTCTTTACTGGAGGGATCCATAGCGTGATTCATTTGTTAATGTAAAAATTGCTTTTTTAAAATTTCAAGTGGGATAAAAAGAAGGACAAAGATCATATTTTGCTCATTGTACTATTCTACTGTATTTCTATATTTTATAATGTGCTATACTTTAAGGTAAAGAACATTTATTCTATAGAAATTAAATAAATAATAATTCTGTTGGATGACACATCGAATAAATTTCCTAAAACAATTAAACACAAAAGGCTATGAATAGAGCACACTTAATATGATGTAAATTGAAAGAAACACCTCGTATGACAAACTAATAAGATAGTTCACTCCAGAAAGGTTGCAGTAAAGTTTAAAAGAACCATTTTTGCAAGGAACAAGACTGCCTGCATCACATTTACATAAACCAGTATAAAACTTGTGGATGTGTAGAAACTGTACTTGATACAGAACTGCATTCATAGTTAATAATAATAATAATACAGGAATAATATTTGCAAATGTAAGATGATTTGCATCACAGCTGCTTCACATCTCAAAGCTTTTAAGCATTTAGTTGCTTATAAGTCAAAGTGTAACTGCAGTGATGCAAGGGTTACATGTCAGTTCTGATGAAATTTGGAATAACTATTCATCAGCTTAACTGAAACACTCCATCTGCTGGCTTTCAGATGCATTGCAAAAATACAGTGCTGTATTATTAATTCTTTGTGAAATGTTTTCACATTTCCCTCAGCCAGCATAAGCTGAACAGTAACATAAATAAAGTTTTTCACAGGTCACAGGCACACTCTCTGAGATGACTTCAATAACTTCAACCATCCCTATGATCACATATTAGCCAAATAATTTGTAATTAGGCATTCATAATTGGCTAATCTGTAAATGTTCTGGAAGTTAAAATATTATGGACCTCTGGGTTAGAGAAATATGGAAATGTCACAAATATTACTTGATCATATGAGAAAGTTAGCACAGTCCAAAATGACCGAATTATTTTTAGTGCTCCTTCTGTCTTTTTCCTATCACAACATCTTCAGTGATAAGCACTTAATAAGTTCTTATGGCTTTAAAACAACAATGACTGCCACAGTGTAATACACAATGATCTGTACTTTGGAGTCTTGTACTGATGAGTGTCCTCATCACATTCAGGCTGTGTTACATCTGCTAAGAAAAATGAAGGACATCATACCCAGCTCTGAAAAAAAATCCATATTTTGATAGCAGTAAGGAGCTGCATAGGTCAGCCAAGCAATAATCTGCATCATAAATTCGAAGGTCAGGATATCTCTACGACGTAAATTTCCAAGCGTAAATTCTACTATTGAGGTTTAGGAAAGTGTGGAGGATAAATTCTCATGTCATGTAGCAAGAAGAAGGAGGGAAAGAGAACTTCAGAGAGAACTTGCAGATAAGTACCAAAGAAGGAAGCTGTTGCTACATGTTTGCCAGATTTATCATCTCTCTATACTGCACTCTCACCTTAATTTATAAGAAAGATTCTGAGGAAGATGCTTGTGTAACTTCAACTAGCACCCTCTAATGAGTTTGAATTGCAGTAGTTCATGTTAGCAAATTAGTGGTTTTCTTCCAATTTTCCTTTGAAGACAAAGCTTCATTTCAGTGTTCACTGAATATGACTATGTGAAAATTATGTGCGGCTGTATATTTTTTAAACTGAAAACTAAAATTTATCTGGAAGTGTATATAGATATATAGAAATTGTTCTGATACTATAGGCTCTCTAACTTGCAAACTTAGATATATTGAAATAATACAAAACTAAGTTGTCATAGTTTTTTATCTGTATACAGCATGTGCTAGTGGATACTAAACAAGGTTCGAATGATAAAGGGCTTCAGTATACACATCAGATTCTTCTATTCATAATAATATTGAAAAGTTACACTGAAATCATTGCAGATTTGACTTTACAAGGACAGATTGCAAAGACTGCAATGCTATTTAAGAACTATTAATATTTCTTACATTTATTTTATATCTAAATTAAGACAAAAAATCAAAAGGAAAACAAAAACGTATTTTACTCCTTCATTTTATCTAAAATATTACTGATGACTAGAACAAAAATAATATATTATTTTCAGAATTCTTCTTGTCATTAAATACTAGGAAATGTGAGTAGCTAGTCACACACTGCATACTATATGTGTACTTAACACATGCCAAGTACACACTTCTCTGTGTGTGTGTGCAATTATAAAATTGTTAGCAATTACAGAAGTGAACAAAAAGGAAACAAATATGAAAATAAGTCACGAAAAGTAAGAATAAAATAAGTGCTATGATTAGAAGCAAGGATTAGAAAGGCAGAGTACCAAGCATAGGAAAAAATATTTATGAATGGAAGAATTTTGTAATACAAGAATCACAGAGAATTCTTTAAAGTTTGCTTTCAGCTCTTATTCCATCCCTTTTTATTAAACATTATGATCTTAATTAAATTTTTGTGACTCAGTATCCCATCTACAGAAACAGAATAATAATAATTTTTCTTTCCTTCAGGCTTACATATTTAAATTGTTAGTTCCACAAACCACAAGTAGGTATTTTTTCCTTTCTTTCATTCCTGCTACTGTTTGGGAAAAAGGTGTCACTGCCAAATAGTAAAGGTCACTGCTGCTAAAGTATCTGATGCTAGGAAAGGTAACACTGGAAACTTTTACAAATCAAAGCCCATAAACATGTATATCTTCATTTTGAAGTAAAATTTTTTTGTGCGCTCAAATTTCTTGTTGAAAATTCAATAGGCCTCTACTGATATTAAAATATTAAGAAATCTTAACTTTTATATAATGGGAACTGAAGTGTGGATTTATTTACCAGCAGACAAACATTGTGAGTTGTGGTGGGTTTTTTTGGTCTGAACAGGTTATTGTCATTAGGTATTAGTAAAGCTAACATACAGCAGCTCTTTTAGGACAATTTATTGTCACACATAGGAAGTTCCTTGCTACAGAAGTGAATCTTTTGCTTTTGCGGTATGGTAAAACATGTTGGAAATAAAAATGTTTCAAAAAGTTCAATTGTTCAGCTCTACCAATCAGTTCTATATTTAAAATAATATAATTAGTTTTATATTCAATGTCATAAGTGAACATGAACTCGACTTTAAAATTTTAAACCAAGTGAAATTATTTAATAATGCTATTTTAGTTTATTCAGTGAATTTTATGAAAATAGGAGTTTCCAAATGTGTTCCTTTCCAAAATAAAAGCAGGTTCTGAAATTACGGTGTTTACTCCAAAGTAATTTATAAATGGCAATGCTAATATATTTAGCAGTGTCCCTTTCTTAATTAGTGTTTTACACGTGATAGCTAATATATTTCTTTATATAACAACATGTGCGCAAGAACATTATGAATACATTTCTCCATCTATTTAGCAGACTACTTTCACGCAGTTAATGTAATGAATCCTGTGCTTGCTTTATCTGTGTAAGCATGCCTTGGAGTCTTTGCGCCTTGGGGTACTTCTAGCACTTGGCACTATTTTTGTTTACAGGCATGTAAATTAATTTTTTCATCTTGGGATATGAGGACTCTAATTATGTCTGCTTAGCAGCAGTTCAAAACCAGTCATTTTCGACCAGCTAGATACCATTCCTCGATGGGTCAGCCTTTGTTTTACAAGGATCATAACGAATTGGCTACCCACTGAATTATATGTCATTCTTCTTAGGCAGACGTGAACATTCAGAATTTGTATTTTGTTTTATACTAGGGTAAAAAAATATAAAAATAAAACAAAGATGATCTTTAAGATCCCTTCCCACTCAAACCATTCTGTGATTCTATGGCTACATAAAATGGCAGGAATGATTTCACCATTGAAATTAAATGTATGTGCCTCAGACAGATTAACTCCTCTGCAAACATCCGGTTACCAAAAATGTAAACAAGGCTTCACTGAAAAATATCCACAGGTTATAAAATTTTACAGGAGAGGAATTGAACCACACAGTCTTCAAATCTGAAGGTCATTACAAAGTTTGCATTTACAGGCATCATCTAATTTTCACATTACTTAGCACTATGCATCCTCTTGTAAATTCTTACAAGTTCAAAAGCACTTTACTGCTGGCTTCCATCAAACCATAAGTCTTAGTTCTCCAGCATCTGGGACCTTGGATCAGTTACTGAAAGACATAGAACTATTGACTTCCTTAAAAGTTTATTTTAACCATTATCACAGAATCACAGAGTCACAGAATAACCAGGTTGGAAGAGACCCACCACATTCCCATCAAACACTAAACCATGCCCTTCAGCACCTCATACACCCGCACCTTAAACACCTCCAGGGAAGGTGAATCAACCACCTCCCTGGGCAGCCTGTTCCACTGCCCAACGACCTTTTCCGTGAAAAATTTTTTCCTAATGTCCAGCCTAAATCTCCCCTGGTGGAGCTTGAGGCCATTTCCTCTTGTCCTGTCCCCTGTCACTTGGACATTACCCTCCTCTCCACAACCTCCCCTCAGGTAGTTGTAGAGAGCAATAAGGTCTCTCCTCAGCCTCCTCTTCTCCAGGCTAAACAACCCCAGCTCTCTCAGCCGCTCCTCACAAGGCCTGTTCTCCAGCCCCCTCACCATCTTTGTTGCTCTTCTCTGGGACTCGCTCCAGAGCCTCAGCATCCTTCTTGTGGTGAGGGGTATTTGTGTAGCATTATTAAGGACTGTGGATCATAGAGAATGTAGATGCATTTTAGGCATCTAAATCCAGACTTCTGATCCTGAAAGTCCTCACTCAGTTTAATGCAGGATGTGTCTAGATTTCATTGACAAAATAATTTATCACTTCAAGCTTTTTGAGTCTAGAAAAAGCAATTTTATTCTATGATGGTTTCCAATCTAAATAGTGTGCCAGTTTCTCCTAATTACTCCTCTGTGGAGCAATACTTGTTTTTTTGTTTATATCTGGGAGTAATTTGTGACAAAGCTTTGTTGCTTAGTGTTGTTAAATGGCTTTATAATCTTCTAAAGGAACAGTTATAGAAGTGTGAAGTGTTATTGGGACGCACATTGTCTTTGTAAAGAAATTAAAATCCCTCTTTACATCCTTTGAAAAGTATGAAAATCTCGAAATTCAAATATTAGAAATGTTAACAATGGGAGGTGTCATCCACTTACTTACTTATCAGTGTTATCTGTCCCAACTGCAACTTCCTTAATTGTCGACTCTAAGTGCCAATCCTCCTGACTTCCAACCCATTCTTTTTACTCTGTGTATCATGCATCTCTTATTGCCCTTATTGCACAATGAAGGATGCACTGATGCAGAAAAATATGATAAATTTTGTTTGCCTATAATTGACAAAAATTAATTGTAGCACGATATTGTCAATGGACTCTACATTATGATATTTTCTCTCTGCATTTTTCTCCCATACTTAGCTATTTTCTGATAGTGCAATGAAGAAGAAAAAGCTTTTAATAAAAAGTTATATTAATAGTCCTGTTAAACTCTCTTTGTCTCCCTGGAACCTGAAAAGCCATGTATGTTTATCCAGTGCTGTTTAAAAATATGTTTTTCTTTTTAACAGAAAAGGTTACAGTGCCTAAAAGACCTGGTGTTGCAATCCCTGAAATACTTCCTCTGCTTTCTTGTGAGTCTGACAGTCAGCAGAGATGAGATGCTTTTCACATCCGTTGCTATGCAACCTCTGTGGCATACCACGAGCTCAAATGTCTCTGTTCTATACTCCATGCACAAAACGGGGAGAATGGTCAGCTTAGCGGGTTCTATCAGTATTTTCATCTTCCAATTTATTTGAAAGAAGTTGCCTAGAAAGATCTAGAATAAGTGAAAATAAGGACTGTAAAAAAATTAACAATGGGCAACGTGATCTTAAAAAAAATCTATGTCAATAGCTTACATGAATAACCAAATATTATTTTGTTCAGATTAGTCCTGAATCCTTAGTGATTATTTTTCTTGACTTGTAACAAGACCTGTGCAGAGATATTTTTTCCAGTAAAACCTACATTTTCAACAATATTCCTAGTGGGAAGTGAACAAGTCTGAAGTGAAATCAGGAACATAAAAGCAAGAATAAGACAGGGAAAAGGAAAACAAAAACGTTTACTTGGATAGCCTGCACCTAGATCTCCATTTTATTGACTTAATTAAAGTAGAAATGAACTATATTCTTTTCTAAAGTATGCTGAATTATGAACTGAAAGCTTTATTTTCTTTCTGTTATGCCTGGATTAGTCTCCTTGAAGTGCCAGCTTTTATTCCTCCTTGTTTCAATGTTTTAACAGACAATTTTACAAGCAGTTTATCATTGTAGTAATATATGCTGTTTCTAAGTTTCTTCAGTTCATCTGCATTAATAATGATGAAATAAGTGTATGAGTGTAATAAAACCACTTGGTAAAAAAAGTTATTTTATAGGAAGTTCCATGGTACCATCTAATTTTCTCACGAACTGACACCCAATTTAATACTTTCATGTATAGTTAAAGCTGAGTGCTATATGGTATCATAAATCAGATGACAGTGGAGAAGTCTGGTTTTACTACTTCCTAATTAAATGCATAAAATTTACCAAAACAATCCAAAATCATAGAATCATAGAATCATAGAATCACCAGGTTGGAAGAGACCCACCAGATCATCGAGTTCAACCATTCCCACCAATCTCTAAACCACGCCCCTCAGTATCTCATCCACTCGCACCTTAAACACCTCCAGGGAAGACGAGTCAACCACCTCCCTGGGCAGACCGTTCCATTGCCAAATGACCCTTTCTGTGAAGAATTTTTTCCTTCTGTTGACCCTGAACCTCGCCTGCTGGAGCTTGAGGCCATTCCCTCTTGTCCTGTCCCCTGTCACTTGGGAGAAGAGGCCAGCTCCCTCCTCTCCACAACCTCCTTTCAGGTAGTTGTAGAGAGCAATGAGGTCTCCCCTCAGCCTCCTCTTCTCCAGGCTAAACAACCCCAGCTCTCTCAGCCATTCCTCATAAGGCCTGTTCTCCAGCCCCTTCATCAGCTTTGTTGCTCTTCTCTGGACTCGCTCCAGAGCCTCAGCATCCTTCTTGTGGTGAGGGGCCCAGAATTGAACACAGTATTTGAGGAGCAGTCTCACCAGTGCCAAGTACAGAGGGAGAAGAATCTCCCTGGACCTGCTGGTCACGCCATTTCTGATACAGGCCAAGATGCCATTGGCCTCCTTGGCCACCTGGGCACACTGCTGGCTCATGTTCAGTTGCTGTCAACAAACACCCCCAGGTCCCTCTCCTCCAGGCAGCTTTCCAGCCAGACTTCTCCTAGTCTGTAGCACTGCACAGGGTTGTTGTGCCCCAAGTCCAGGACCCAGCATTTGGTCTTGTTAAACCTCATGCTATGAATTTAAGATACATAACATCGGTATTAAAAAAAACCAAAACCAAACCATTAAGCTTCATGTTGCCCTACGTATGACCAAATAGTACCTTATACTTCAAACCTAGCCTGTATAATCACTACTTTTGTGACATCTATAAACCTTGCTTTGGTTTTCTCCTCCATTAAATTTTTTTTCATATTGAAATATTCCACTGAAAGACTGTGAGTAAAGTCCAATTACAAGTAGAAATTTTTCATTAAATAAATTAAATAAATTTTTCATTCTTGAAACAAAGACTGTATAAACAACAGCTATGCTGACAGAGGAGTGAAAACAGACGTGGATTTCACATGGTAAATAACAAATATGTCATCATATGGTATATATTCCAAAGTGGCTGGCCTGATTTCTTCTGAACACAGCTAATTTACAAAGTAAGAAATACTAGGTAGCTCCGATTGAATTTCTATAAACACATAGAGAAAAATTACATACCTTTTGAAGCATGTTTATCTGCAAATTCAGTGTGAAATTCTGAGTGTTCCAAACTTGGAAAATTAAGTCATATATTCAGATGGTTAACTAGGTATTTGGAAGATAGTTTTATTTAGGTCTTACACATATTTCCAAAACTTGATCATATTAAGTTGTGCCCTAGAAAGATATTTTTGCTAAATTCTTATTAAATGAAATAAAACAAAGAATGACCTATGAGATGTAGCTGTACTGGGCTAATCTTTTTGCAGATATTGTACCTCTCTGAATACTTATCTTGCTGTGCTTTATAACAGACTAGTGAATTAGTCTGATATTCATGATAATTAAGTCAATTATTTTCCATGTATCTTTCTTAAGTCATTTAGTTTATGTGGTGAGTTACAACATTTTCAAGCAGATTTTACTGAATATTAAGTTTTATATTCATTTTCCTACCATTTGGTGTCATCTAGAAACTCGGTAAAAATGTACCCTGCAGCCTTATCCCAAACCCTGATAAAGACGTTTAACAAGGCAGGCCCAGGACTCTCCATTTGCTTCCAGAATCCAGACAGAATCCAACATGTTAACCACTGTCGTCTGAGCTCACTCATCCTATGGTGAACCCCACGGTTTTCCCCCTATCCAAATCGTAATGTTTAACTACAGGTAATAATGTCACAAGTCTTGCTAAAGTCAAGTTAAATAACATCCACTGTTCTCTTCTCATGTGCAGACCTACAAACTTCTAGCAGTCCTGACAACCTCATTTTATCAACTTTCTCCTCAGATGTCTCTCAGATCATTTAAATCCCAAATTTGGTATATAGTTGATAAATTTATTTTGTTCTTATAGAAAACACTGTTTATTTTATCTTGCATCCCTTGCTGTTAAAACCGTATCTGCACCTTAGGCTATGTGGCTATATCCTGATATATTTAAATACATGGTTTATATATAAGTTTCCACAACAAGGAAAGACTCCTTATGGTAGACTCTAATGTAATCATGGAAACAAAAAAATTAGGAAACAATCAATTATAATTCCTCTAACAGAATGTAAATCCTTGTATAACAATGCTCAATTCACTTCATTGCAATGATCTTTTTACTTCAGAGAAAAAAAAGAGTGTTTTTGATTAGCTTCATTACTAAGGAAATAAAGATATACAGTTTCAAAGACAAAAGCAATATTTGGGAAGAGCTTTGTCCTAGGGAGATAAGATATACAGTATCTGCTGGGTTGATTTTGAAGTGTAGTTTACAAGTTTGCAAGTGTACAAGTTTAAATCATTGTAATCATCAAATAAACAAAGACATACTATTCACAACTGAGTTGGAATTCTGTTTCTAGCATTGTACTTTGTTTATCTTCAAATACTTTAATATTATTTTCCATTCTGACAATGCTTCTTTCCATAGGGAAATCAGAAAAGGGTTCTATGATATTTTGTAATCAACTAGATGATCAGGTTGCAGAGGGTGCTTCATCCCACTTCCCCTGTGTGACTTTTTTAAGCAACTACCTGGTACTATTAAGTAAAGAAGGTAAGTAGTTAGAATCATAGAATCACCTGGTTGGAAAAGATCTCTTGGTCATTGAGTCTAACCATTCCTATCTGCCATTAAACCACGTCCCTCAGCACCTCGTCTACCCGTCTTTTAGAGACCTCCAGGGATGGTGACTCACCCATCTTCCTGGGCAGCCTGTTCCAGTGCCCAGTGACCCTTTCCATGAAAAATTTCTTTCTGATGTCTAGTCTGAACCTCCCCTGGCACAGCTAGAGGCCATTCCCCCTTGTCCTATACCCTGTCACTTGGGAGAAGAGGCCAGTTCCCTCCTTTCTACAACCTCCTTTCAGGTAGTTGTAGAGAGCAATAAGGTCTCCCCTCAGCCTCCTCTTCTCTAGGCTAAATAACGCCAGCTCCCTCATCTGTTACTTGTAAGACTTTTTCACCAGATCCTTCACCAGCCTCAGTGCTCTTCTCTGGACACGCACAAGAACTTCAATATCCTTCTTGTGGTGAGGGGCCCAGAACAGAACACAGTACTCGAGGTGCGGTCTCACCAGTGCTGAGTACAGAGGGAGAATAACCTTCCTGGACCTACTGGTCATGCTGTTTCTGATACAAGCCAAGATGCCATTGGCCTTCTTGGCCACCTGGGCACACTGCTGGCTCATGTTCAGTCGGCTGTCAACCAACACCCCCAGGTCCTTCTCCAGGCAGATTTCTAGCCACTCTTCCCCTGGTCCGTAGCTCTGCAACTGTAGTTGACTAGCTCAATTTTCTTGTCTTATTGAAGACTTGTGCATTAAGAAAAAGGGTTAAAGAACAAAAAAACCAGGTAAAAGCTCCAGAAAGTGTATTCTGATAGCTGTAACAGCTCCAGCTCCCATTTGCTCAGGACCAGGAAGATAATGTTCATATAACAGACATGTCTGAATTACAGATTGAGGTACCTGAAAGCAAGTAAGAGATTCTATAACTTATTCAACTGTACTTAACTGTTCTTAAACAAAATAATTATCATTTTAGCTTATTTGAAAGTAATTCTAACAGTTCTGCTCAAAACCCTTGTAAGAGTTATATAAGGTGTTAAACACCCCTGACAAGCTTATTTCCCCACTTTGAATATACTAACATAAAGCCTTGCTGTGAACTGATTTCTAACCAATGGAAAAGTGCAATTCCTCCAGAAAAAAATAAGATACAGATTGCTTAACCAAAACATTTTCATGTTGTAAAATCACCAAGTGAATGATAGCTTCTAGCCTATATAGTACCTGCTTTCCATTACAGATACTGTATTAATAAAATGGTATATTTCTATTAGTAAATCACTGGATGAAATGGAGGAACAGAGAATGAAGAGTTAGGTTCCAGACACCTGTATCACAAGTGGTTTCAGTGGAAAATATACTCTTCTTATACCACAATTATAATTTCTTTACCTTTATTCTTAGTCAGTTAGCTGACCTTTAGATTCAGATATTTTTTTAGAATCAAGACTGGAGTTCCAGAAGAGTTAATTTGAAAAATAAAGATTAATTGCATGAGAAGTTCAAATGCTTACAACTAGCAATCTCAAAAGAGTAGAACTAGTGCTTAATGCAAATAAAAGATGTGAATTCTCATCCTTATGCTTAATGGAACATTCAAGGGGACAATTAACACCACACTCACTATCAGGTTTTCAAAAGAATAATTTCATCATTTCCTTTTAAATTTACATATACTTCACCTCTTCACTTTCTTTAAACCTTTATTTAGAACTTTCTGCAGAGCCACGTTAATGTTTCACAACTTTGAATGTCAGTGTTTGAGAGGTTATTGGTCAAAGGAACAAATCAAATGATATATGTCAGGAATGCCAAGTATTATTTATAACACTATTTATGTTTATACATATTTGATGTTACTCTAGGCAGTTAGAAGGTCTGAAAACCTTCTAAATAATCAATATCATATGATTAATAAATAAAACAAATACTTAAAAAATGTTAAAAGGCAAAATGAAAATTTTAGGAATGCATGAAGAAAATAATGAAGTCTTTAAACAGATCATAATAATATGCATATGAAAGCATATACTCAAACACATATCTTTCCATCCGAATGTGCAGATTGTCACTTTTATATGTTCTTGTAACCTGCTTCCCCAAGCTACCCAATTTTCTTCTCCCTGTCAAAATGGACTGTCAATTTTTACATACTTAATCCTGATCTTCCTCCTTATTATACTTGCTTAATGACAACCTGCAGATTTAGATAGATCAGATTCACATAGTTCCTCACATTTTTTAATATATAAAATAGGATATTTGCACATACATATGCACATACATTTGTTACTCAGACTTTGAGGCTTAGCCATCCCTGAATTGTTACTATAGCTATTATTCAGAGCCCACAGAACAAAGATTTGCTTGCATCAGAATCCTTTCTGTTTTCATTCATTTCACCCATGGCACTTTCTGTCTTCAGAGAAGGAAGAAAAAAACTGAAGTCACTGATATTCACACAATGTTTGAAACACAGGTCATAAAATTGACGGGAGTTCTACTTTGAGCTTTGGATATGTAGGTATCAACAGCAGTTTCATGTGTAATTTACCTGTTGTTTCGTAGTCCATTAAAAAAAAAAAAAACATGAAAATTTAGTGACCAGAAATCCATTTTCCTTCTTTCATTTGGAGACTCAGCTTCAGGAATTTCTTCAAAGAAATAATCCTGAAGAATTGTCATCTGAGAAATTGCCTGCTGCTTTTCCCTTGCGTGCTGCCCCAGCCATTGCTTATTTTTTGCCCTGCTCTGGTTTAGTCAGAATTCCAAGGAAACTCTCTTAGAGTGAAACATTTTTGTAAAGAAGCATTCAGAAGATACAGAGTGTGAATTGATCTTTTCCAATAGATTCACACAGGTATGTACACAGATTTTGACATGTATTTCACCTAATTGCATTGCAAAAACTGACAACCTCATGCAGAAGGCCAAGAGTGCATTCTCCACTATCTTGAAGCTCAAGAGAATAAATTAAAAAATTTAGATAATTTGGATTTTTTGAACATCAAATAAGTTTTCAGAATAATTCAAAACAAGTGCATGACTACATGGGAGGACGAGAAACTACAACATAATTGTCAATAGCTATCTCGGTATATAGAACACTGATATTTTACAGTCCTCAGGTATAATATTACTAGATATGTTACTAAAATAACTACCTGAACATGGAGATATGTGCAGGTGCAAACTTTTTGTTATATAGTGCCAGATACATGATATCACTTACTGATATGTGGTAACAGTAATTCTAATTTTTTTCTACTGCTTCCCCTAAATCACTTAAATTCTGTTATTTGGTTTCTGGAACTGAATTTTGATCAAGAATTTACACGAATAGAGAAATAATTTAAAAAAAAATCTGAAAATTAAAACCATCTTGACTGCACTGTAGAAAGAAAAGAAAGAAAGTTTTCAGAGGATCGTCAGTAAGTGACTGCAACAAATGATCGGTGACCACAGGGCATGCTCCAGTCTTTTGCTGTCTCAAAGTACCAATGAATATCTGTCTGGAAGATATGCTAAGACAAACACCACATTGTCCTTATGTGCAAAGATAAAGAAGTTATCTTATTATGATCCTATTATACAAGAAAAAAAAACTGCATTAATTGTAACTTTGGCCTTCAAAGCAGTCTAATTCTGACAGTATTAAATTACAATTCATGAATTAAATAGTAGTACGGGCACTGAAGAGAGTAAGTCAACATTTTCTCTTTCATATAATTTTTAAAATAAATTTTTCACATCAAGATCTTGAATCACTTATCTGAGACAGATTCGTAGCTATCACAAAACTTAACAATATTCCAAATTTAAGAAAATATTATTTGGATTTAAAAAAATAATTAAAAAAAGAAGAAACCACAGAAAACTCATGTCCTCACTGCCAAATTCTGAAACATGCTGTGATATTTAAAGCTCCTAGTTCCTTAGAGAAAAAGAGACAAGAGTTCAGTAAACATATTCTACCATCTGTCTGGGATTCCATAAATCAAAGATGTCTGGGTATTTTTAACTGCATTCATACAGAATTGGATATCTTTTCTGGTTTACATCTGTTGTGTTTAGTTCCATGGTATAAAACTAACAGAGGGAGTCTAAAATATACAGAATATGCTTTTAGTTCTAGATTTTTATAGAGTGTAAAAAGATACCCACAGTTCCGTTGAAGATGTTAATATTTACTACATGATGTTTACTATCTTTCTATTAAACTTTAAAATTCACTCATCATCTATTATCTTTCTATTTGTTGACAATGTCTAGGAACATTAGCATAAAATATAAATGTATAAAGGAAGAACAAGCTATCTTGAAACAATTTCCCTCAAAAAACTAGATGCCACAAACTGAACAGGTTACTTTTTGTAGACAAATGATCAATAATTTCTTTAAAATATTTTGCTAATAGATTATTCTTCATGATTTCACTGCATTTAAAAGTAATTTTTTATTTAATTAAATGCTTTCCTGAAAGACTCCAAAAATCAAATAATTTTGACTACAGTTATCAAGACTTCAAAAGGAAACCAGTAGAAGAAACAGTACATCTGGAAATGAATGGCATGGGGAAAGGTCCCATTACACTTCTTAAATGGGCCTCCACTAGAGATAAAGGAAAATTTCAATTTTGTTGTATTTAGACTTGATGGGTGCTAGCACCCATAGTAACAGCTAGAACTTCTTTATGTAACATGCAAAGAATTACAATATAGTAACTGTATGTTCTGCAATAGAGTCTTCCTGTTGTAGGGTACTCCTGAAATACTTCTGTTTTTCATACAATAGTGAAGATGAAGAAATATGGGCTAGATGAGCAGACAGTGAGGTGAATTGAGAACTGTCTGAATGGTGGGGCTCACTTGGTGGTGATCAGTGACATGCAGTTCAGTTGGAGGCCATTAACTAGTGATGCACCCCAGGGATTAATCCTGGGTCCAGTCCTCTGACCAGAGGTCACACTGCCATCCAGAAAGACCTCAAAAGGCTAAAGAAATGAGTCATCAGGAACCTCATGAAGTTCAACAAAATGAGTGCAAATCCCTGACCCTCAGAAAAAAAAAAAAAACCAAAACCAGCCACCAGCACATGTTAAGGGCCACTCAGGTGGAAGGCATCTTGACAGAAAGTGCCCTGAATTCCTGGTGAACATGAAGTTTAACATGAGCCAATAATGCACTCTTGTTGCAAGAGCAAATGGTAAACAGGTATCCAACTCTGCATTCACATTTATTTTTTCCAGAATATAATAGATAATAATGTAAATATGACAGTCCTTCCTGTAATGATGCAGTATCATGATTAGCTGAAGGATGAGCTTTGCATATTATAACACATGTAACCCATTTCTGAGCAACTCTTAATTATAAACTATAAAAATGTCTATATTTGTCCAGGTGATACAAGTGTCCTTCTCCCATTCTCCAAAATGAGGAAAGCATTTGCAACTTATCAGAAAACATTTTACTTATCTTCTGCATCTTTAGATGAATTCTAGAAAATACAAATAACAGCAGCATATGATAGCCCAATGGAGTGGTCAGATATGCACAATATCTCACATGGCTTTAGACTATACTGCCACCCTGACTTTACTGGGACATATGTGCAAATATAAATACACAATGTACTAGCATCAGACTGATATCCAGAATCTTAAGGACCAGATGGCCCCTACACAGAGTCACACATTGGAGACAGAGATAATATCTATCATTTCCCTCATGGAAGCAACTGCAACATAATAACACAATACATTGTGAAGTACTTTGAACTCCTGAAGGAAGCTAAATATTCAGACACCTGCAGTCTCATGTAATCAAATGAATTCTCCATTTAATCATGACAACCTTTTAAGAAAAAAGCATTTTTTATGTAATAGAAATCATGGTGAGATTGCATGAGGAAGAAGCTTGTAGGAAGCAGTCATATTTTTGTGGCAGTGGCAGATTATAAAATCAACTTCATGCAAAGAGCTGATCACCACAACTTATTTTCCCAGTTGGTTACATTGGTTTGGGCCATAAACTTGAAGCTTGCATATTGGAATCATCTGCCTTCACCAAGCCATTTATAGATGCAAATTACTCCAGAAAGTCAAATGGATATCCAGACAAAAGTCCTTTCACCCAATAAAGAGTTCACTGAAACAGATGCTTGCCTTGATGGTTCCAGAAGCCAATCAGGTTGACTGAACCTCTGTACCATAGATTAAAATGATGCCTCAGATCACACAATCTTGTCTTTCTAGGAAGAATTTCCTTCTACATTTAGACTACCTCTCAAATAAAAAGGTATTTACAAACTACTTTGAAATTTGAAACTAGACAGTAATTGTTCAGGAAGATCACAGAATATGTATAATACACTGTATTTTCTACCAACTCAGTTGAGATCATGTTTTGCTAACAGTACTGAAGCAAGAGGGGGAAGGAGGGACCGTTAGGGATTTTTGGGCAGAGTGGAGGAACCAGGGATTAGATAATGATCCCAGTGCTAATTAGGTTCAAGAATCTATCTAAATGTACCCTTAATGTCCTGCATTTCAGACAGGACAGTAAGACCACCTATTTGAGCCTAATAACAATATAATATATGTAACCTGAGGGAAGGGACTATATTCCTTTTCATTCTCTTTAAAGTAGATCGTTCAGAAGTATCCTCCAAAAACCATTTTCAATTCATTCTCAGAGAAGAAATAACCAATAAAACCCTCCTTTTCTGAAATACTACACTGGGGCTAGACATATTTTTTTCTGTTGAATGATTGGTTATTAATCCTTTTGATGGATTTATGGTTTAGAAAATACAATTACTTCATCAAATACTGAGAAAAGCTTTGCTAGGTCTAGATCTCCATAAGATTAATTTTTAAGGAGTTTGGAGAAGAAAATCTTACAAAGTTGTCATTTTTTTCTCCTAAAAGAAAGAATGTCTACATTTGAATGGATAGCTCCAAGACATTAAAACATTTTGATACTGCTTCACTAGAAATTTAAGAATGCAATTCAAATATACAGGCACAGAATATATTTTAAAAGGAAAATGTGTTTATTATTTAGGTTCTTTTGCTTTTCATGGAAAGCATACTTCGTTGCCTCTCCACCCAATCAACTATTTGCAAGAAAAACTTACATTTTGTACTTCTGTTTCTATAAAGATATAGGAAGGAAAAACTTTTACTAGGAGGGATGGAAGTGATATCCACTTGTGATCTACAGTGTCTTTTCTATTTTCATTGATGATACATTATCTAGAAATAAACATTATAAATATTGATTTTCAATATTCCTTGTTTTGTAGTTATTTTGTTTTGTTTCTAAATTTTAACATTCTCTGAAGTGTTAGAATATGCTAGAAAAAGTTCAGTAGTTTATCATATGACAGAAATTAGATAGTTTTCTTAGCCTGTGTCCATTATTGAAGATAAATAAGGAAAGCTCCAACTGGTTTCTTTAAGTGTGAATCATTGATTTCAACAAAAATGAAAATTTTAAGAAGTTTTCAGAAAACTGTTCTAGTTAAAATTATTCTTGTAATGTCCCTGATCTTACCAACAAAGTATTTGTAGTGATGGCTCAATAGTGTATTCAAACACATAATTCAGAGGTGATACATAGCTATACCGTGAAAAAGATGCAATTTAGTTATATAAGCAACTTTTTTTTTCAAAGGAAATAAATCATGTGTATTTCTTGTATAAAAGATCTTACATCCATGCTGTTGCCCATTAACCATGATAAAAATATCTACCTTTAAGTTCAGACAGGAGCTGTTTTAAGTTAATGCATTACTCCCAATCTCACTGCTGAATAACAGAGCATAGGCCAGTATTTTATCGATAGTAATGTTTTGGAAAATTTTCATTTTGACATCTTACACAAGGAGCCTTCTTATTCATATGTCAGGTCTCTATAGTTAATTTCAGTGATTTTTCCATAATTGTCAGATGGGCTGAAGGCTTCCAGGATTAGACAAAAATTCTCTTCCAAAGTTACTTTAAATAGCAACCTTTACTACATTATTTTCTTCTCCATAGAAAAGTGAAAGGCAGTGGATTTTCTCCAAAATTAAATAACCACATCACCAAGTAATAGTCAGGCAGTGGTGACAAACTGTGACAGATGAAGGAAATATAAAAAATGATAAGAAAAAAAAAAACCAGCTTCATACCTGGAGGAGAATAAGCAAAGTGAAACTGTTGATCTACAGTTCCCACTATACAGTTCAACAATATTTTTAAGACCAGTTTTCTCCATATTACAAAATCCAAAAAGATTTTGAGATCTGTAGAATTTAAACAAAAGAAAACTTAAATCTTAGTGTTTCTAGGGAATGTAGGAAGAAAGAGTACTTATCAGCAATACAATTGTTACCATCATAATACCACCATCTCCCTGCTGAAACATACATGACAACTCCTAGCAATCATTTCTGATAATCATAACCTATATGGACATTCATATGCATTCCATCAAATACATTTTACAAAGTGGCTTAACAGTTAATCTTATTTGACTCATAGACCACTGAATAGCCAAGTAATAAAAAAAAAATCTGATCTGCAGTTTAAATCTGTGTCCTAAATGTTGAAGTTCTCCTGTGTCACCACTAACTTCATACTATTTGATTTTTAAATTCAATGCTCAGTAAGACTTGTTTTATTATAAGGGCATTATTTTCATATGTGTTTACATTTTAAAAAAGGAAAAAAACAAAACGCCAAGCCACAGAAGGGATCAGAAATTTCTACTGTGAAAGATTACATTAAGTAGTAGTATGTGTTTTCCACTGCTATTGCTGGATGTAATTTTTCTGGCCTGATTAAGGCATATCAAAGTTGTACTTCCAAGCCTGGGCTAGTCATACTATCTTTTTTAATATATATACAAAGGAGACCAAAAAGCATCTCTGCACAATTCTTCATCTTGTCTTGATTGACATCTCATTAGGACCACGTGACTTGTCCTCTACTACTGTTTCTTTCTGTATATTGATTATAAAAAGAGCTTTGGCTGACTGGTTAACATTTAGCTGCAGCTTTTAAGTGTCTAAATTAAATCTAATGACTCTTTAAGATTGTTTTTCCCTTTAATATTATACTTCTAGTTGGACATTGTTTTATAACAAGTAACTGAACTCCAGTCTTCTGCCCACATTGAGCTGATGTCCAGTCCTTATCTTAGCATGAATATATGTAAAACATAACATACCCTAAACTTTCCATAGAACTTAATACTCGAGCCTTTTAGAATGATAAAAAGCAGCTTCTTTTTCTAACATTTTCTATTAGGAAAGAAGCCATGTATCTCCATGAGGGACGCTGTAATCATTAGTGTATCTCAATGTTTAAAAAAACCAGAAATTCCACTTCCACATATTTCTGATAGAAGTTTTAATTCCTACTATTACACCATCTCATGAAATACAAAGACACAAAACAAAGAAAAAAATCCCTTTGAAAATTGGTTTTCAATATGTAATGTCAAATCAAACTCAACATGAAATTAAAGAATTAGAGAGCAGTGTGTATAGCTCAGCAGATATCAAAGATTATTGGTTTTTCTTTTTTTATTTATGCTAGTAGCAGGGTTACTTATTATCTTCCTTCTTGTATAATCCACTAGAACCACATAAAGGAAAGTTTATGAACAAATGGGAACCTTGCTAAAACAATAGTATTTCCGCAGGCATCCTAATGCAAAACAAGACCATGAAGAGTTGCAAATGAGTTAAAAAATCTCCAACACATGCAGAGCTGCTGAATGAAACTATTTGTCTTCATTAGCTCTGTGTGCTTATAGTACCAAAGAACACAAAAGAAGTGTCTGCACATCAGTTCACATACATTCATCTCCTCTCACAGACATAAGAAAACACACACAGTTTTATTTTATCAGTATATTTATACATCAGAATCTTTGCTGAAGAACAGAAGGAAATTACCTAAGATGGACTAAAAACCATAATATTAGGATTTCACCACTTTCAGCACAGAAGACAAAATGGCTACCAACTATCTTTTCTAGATTTATGATTCCTCTGCAGCTAGTGATTTAATAATAACACACTTAAAAGCAAATATTTTGCATAACAAGTTCACATAAACATATTCTTCCTCTCAGATGTACACTGGGCAAATATGAGTTAATTCCTTTAATAGGCTTTGTATGGACTCCTTTACAAAATTTTATGTTTTTACCGTAATTATTCTCTAAGAAACTGGTAATTTAGGTTTTCATCTTTGCTTTTATTTAATCATGGGAGAATAATGCACGTTTTCTCACCACCATAAATATAGCTTGGGGCATGAATCACATTACACCTTTGTTTTTTACTGTTTAGAAACCACTGTTAAAAGGTGTTATTTTCCTCACTTTGTTACTACAGTCCTAATAGTGAAGCATAGTAAAAGTTAGACTGGCCTATCTCCTGCATACTGCATTAGTCAGTAAATTTAGTTCTTGGAGAATATGAAACAAGGTAATGGTGCAGTAAAAATTAAAAATTCCTTGGAAATTTATACATTTAAGATATATCCCGTTGTATTTCATATTTCTCTATGGGTTTTATTTCCCATTATTTTGTAGTAGAGGGCAGGCCCAATTTAAACATAAAGCAGACATTAAGTGAACATGCAAAATATATGAACTGATTGCCTTTAATATTATGAAAAGTCAACTTTAAAAATCCCTCAACAGAAAGGATCTGTGTTGGTAGGAAAAAGACTGTCGTAAGTGTAGGAATAAAGTACGTTACATATAATAGTAATAGGTCACTGTATGTGCAAGCCATTTGTTTTACAAAATGTTTCAGTTCCTTTTATGGATCACCATAATAACTGTTCCTAATAAGCACTTCTGTTGCTAGTTCCTGCTGAACTGATCATACTTCTTTTAAGTAATACACATGCTAAACTTAAATTATTTCAAAGGGCAAATTTATTCCTACTTTGCTATCTTCATTCTGATTTTCTCTCTGATATTCCAAATTATTCTGTGTTCGAGCATTGCTTTATGTTTAAAACACCTATTTCATTGAAATCAAACAAGAAGAGATTTAAAAAAAAATGTAATTAAGTCCAGGTCCAGGAAGAAATGTTAAAAGACCAAAGGACTCATAGATCCAGGAGCTACAGAAATATTTTGCCTTTGATTTAATTAATAAATGATGACACAACATTGCATTGTTCTTACCTATTTTTGCTTTTAAGAGGCTCAGAAAATTTCCATTTAAAGCTGGTGACAGTAAGTATATAGTAATTTTTTTAATTCTTTGTCTAATTAAGATTCATTTTCCTTGCCTATACCCAACATATGCTATCAGGACATTGTAGAGTAAGCAGTGGAACATCTGTATCTGATTCTCTGTCTGCATACATTAGAGAGACACTATTTTCCATAGTTTATAAACCAGGTCTTCCTTCCATGTTATTACTGTAAGTATTTGATGAGTGTGGGCATTAAAACCAATGGGCGAAATATCTCAGTAGTGGAGTGTTGTTATGAGTTCTTATCACATCAAGACATAAATTGCCATAGCAGCTGGAAAACTTAACTGACAAATTCTATGGTTATGAAATAGAAATATAGGTATCTTGCCATATAGATTTTTTGAGCATGGTATTCCTTTTCCATGGACCACCTTCTTCTTTAACTCTCTAGTAATTAAACTCATAGAATCATAGGATCATAGAATCATTTGCGTTGGGAGGGACCTTAAAGATCATCTAGTTCCAACACCTCTGCCATGGGCAGGAACACCTCCCACTAGATCAGGCTGTTCAAGGCCCCATCCAGCCTGACCCTGAATACTACCAGAGAGGGGACATCCACAGCTTCCCTGGGCAACCTGTTCCTGTGTCTCACTACACTCAGCATGAAGAATTTCTTCCTGAATTCTAATCTAAATCTTCCCCCTTGCAAATTAAAGCCATCCCCCCTCACCCTATCACTACATCTCCTTGTAAAAAGTCCCTCCTCAGCTTTCCTGTATGCCCCCTTCATTTACTGGAAGGCCTCTATAAGGTCTCCCTGGAGCCTTCTCTTCTCCAGGCTAAACAACCTCAACTCTCCTAGCCTGTCCTTGTATGGAAGGTGCTCCAGCTCTCTGATCATCTTCATGGCCCTCCTCTGGATCCATTCCAACACTTCCATATCCTTCTTGTGTTGGTTATTCCAGAACTGGACACAGTACTCCAGAATGGTTTGGATCGGAAAGGACCAGGAAGGTCATTTAATCCAATTCCCCTGCAGTGAGTGGGCATCTTCAACTAGATCAGGTTGCTCAGAGCCACATCCAACCTGACCTTGAATGGTTCCAGGGATGGAGCATCTACTACCTCTCTGGGCAACATGTTCCAGTGTTTCTCAATCCTCAGTGAAAAAAAAATTCTTACAAATATCTAGTCTAAAATTCTCTTTTAGTTTAAAACCATTGCCCCTTGTCCTATTGCTACAAGCCCTGCTAGAACATTTTCCCACATCTTTCTTCTAAGCCTCCTTTAAGTATTGAAAGGCCCCAATAAGGTCTTCTCCAAGCTCAACAACCCAAACTCACCCTCTCCATATGGGAGGTGTTCCAGGTCTTTGATCACTATTTTGTGGCCCTCCACTGGTCCCACTCCAACAGTCTTTGCTGAGGGCTCCAGAGCTGGACTCAATATTCCAGGTGTAGTCTTGCCAGAGCAGAGTAGAAGGGCAGAATCACTCCCCCTCAGCCTCCTGGCAATGCTTCTTTTGATGCAGGCCAGGATACAGCTGGCCTTCTGGGATCCAAGTGTACATTACCAGCTCATGTCCAGCTTCTCCTCCACCAGGACTCCCAAGTCCTTCTCGACAGGATTGCTCTCAGTCTCTTCACCCCCAAGCCTGTATCCACACTGAGGGTTGCCCCAACCTAGTTACAGAACTTTGCACTTGGCTCTGTTGAACCTTATAAGATTTTTCACCAGCTGACTTCTCCAGCCTGTCAAGATCCCTCTGGATGATATACTGTCCCTCAGAGGTGTCAGCCTCACCACTCAGCTTGGTATCATCTACAAATTCATGGAGGGTGCACCATCTGTCTTCATCAATGATGAAGATATTAAACACCACTGGAAGGTTGTAAACAGTGGGAAGGACTTTGCTCTACCAAGTCTGCATCCTGCAGCCCATCCCATCTAGAAGTGTGGGAAATAAGGTTGCTAGTGATGACTGAGGCAAAAAAGTTATAGGTTACTTCAGGACTCCATGTGCAATTGATCTATACCTTACATATTTGTATTTTCCATGAGTTGATACTTATGGGAAAATACTTGTGGATATATGCAGATTGAGCTGCAGCATGAAAGGTACTTATCTCTAACCACTGGCCTTGTGGACGAATAATAAAAACATTTCTTAGTTTATAACGTTCTTGTGCAACTCTGAAAAGAAAACTTTTCCATCATGTCTATATGCGTGTTCACTACTACTTCTCAAGTTTCCTCTCAGCGTTTTGTTACTTCCTAGGTCCAGTGGTGGGCCAGAAGTCTATACTGCTCTAATATGCTCATTTTCATGACTATTAAAATTCAGTTAGTTTTAAAGACTGCTGAGCTTATCCAGAATTATTTTTGGTGACTTGCATTGGGAGAGATGATTGATATTAAAGATCTGATATTGCACTACTTCACATAGAGATTGAAATCAACACATTATAAGACAGTGTCGTCCACAAGTTTAGATGGTAAAACTTGCAAAGTAAATTATGATGACATTAGCTAATATATGTATATGGTCCCAGGTACTTGTTAACAACATATTGACTACAAAGTAGAAATTGGAGGTAAATAAATCTTGCCTGTTATCTTCATTCAGCCCTGGAGACAACATTCTATAAGTAGGATTTTCCACACAGGAAAGCAGTAGAATATCCTTTTATACCTTGTACCATAGGATACACATACAGAGACAGTAAAATCTGAGGGAGGCAAAAGAGATTATCTTAAACTTCTCAGGGACTAGGTAAATATAAAACAGCAAATTAATTAATCTGAATTTGGCATGCTTTTATAAGGTCAAACTTCACAACATTAGGATATATAGAATGTATTTCTTTAAGATAAAATACCTGGCTGTAAAACTGGAAGCATTTCTGTACCAGTGCAACAGGGGATGCAACTTTAATACCAGTGAAAACGCTTATCAGAACCTTATGAAAATTAGAGAAAGAACTCAATATTTTTGATATCATGATGCCTAAAGAAAAATTAGGCCATTAAGTCTGAAAACAAGATTTAAATGTGAGTTTTTGACCACTTGTTTCTTATGTTTAAGATAAAATATAGTAGACCTGCTGATACAGAGTTGTAACTGCGTTGTTAATGCACTCTTGAAATTATTACTAGATGCACACCAATATCTTTTGACAACTGCCTGTCCTTAAAATTTTAAGCTGTTTTTACTTTAAAGAGGATTATTATGAAGTTAAAAATATTAGTGGTTATTGAATAAGTGATAGGCTTATATTAAGAAAAGGTTATTCTGTGGATGAGGGAAAACCAAAAAAACCCAGCTTGTTCAGTAAAAGTTCATATCTCAGAATCAGAAGGATGTATGTGCATTTAAAGTGTGGTCTCAGTGTCAGAGAAGGAAATAAATTTCCATGCTGAAGTTTTTATGATAAATACGACAGATGCAATACCCAGTTTTGCAAAATATATTTACTGTACAAAAATATTTTTAGTCTGGGACATAGTTTCATCACTATGCCTGTTTTTAAAAATTAAAGATGCCCATCCTTAGGAAACCCTGAAGGAACAAGTCTCTTCAGAGGAAAGGAACCAATTTTCTTTTAAGTTTTCTTTTATCTATTTCCATAAAATTTAATTGTGGTGACCCAGATTGGCTCTTTGTAGTACAATCTTTTGTTATTTTCTGGACAGGGAATACAGTTTAATGACAGCTACAGAAAATGAGAAAATATTTACCACCCTTAGCAAATTTTAGCAAACATATTATATACAAATCACAAAGAATTGTTATTTATGGAAAAAAAAAAGAATAAAATGAATTTTGAAAGCAAGAGGTATAACCATGGAGAACACTGTATATTTTTTAAAAAAAATTTTGCTTTTAATCAGCTGAAACAGTCACAGTTGAGGTTCAAGGAACATCCAATATCATTATTTATAGAGCATTGTGAACTACATGGTTCTTTGCAGGCATAAGCAAAAATGTGGATTTTTTCCTGGGGAAAAAAAAAACCCTTAATGTTTTATAAGACTAGTTGTTATAGTCTCATGAGAATGAAAAAAACTGATAAATATTTATTTTCAGCCCACAAAACTGTCTGAAAGACAGCATAGTTGTATTCTACATTATACATCATGTATATCCCTGAAGCTACATTTTAACCATCTCTTTATAATCTCATTTTTCTCGATATAATTCCACTCCTAGATCACCTTTGTGCACCAAAACCCTATGTTAAGAATAGCTGCTTTCTGGCTTAGATGAACTTTCAAACTGTTCTGAGGCTACAGACCTAATTCTTCTGTTTGCATGCAGTCAAGCAGCAGAAACTGGACTCATAAGTGCACTGCTTAGAATAGTTCCTCACTGAGACGAAATTAAGAGTAATCCATACTGCACCACAGTGACCCAAAAGGGTGACTTTAAATACAGATACTTCTGGTAAGAGATGAGGAAAGTTATAAGAAGATTTTCTGGAGTGGGCAGTGAGGGGAAGATGAAATTGTGATTTCTCTAATTTAAACTGGCCGTTCAGCTACTCCTTCTGACTTTTACCCCTTCAGGGTATCACTGTTCTCCACTTATCAATATCACCTTTGAATTCCTTAACTGCTTCATTCAAGTAAATAAGGACTGTGCATGTTTGTGTCAAGGTTAAATTTAGATGTATAGAGCAAATTGTATTCTCAGTTTCATCTCACTGTAAATACTGAGTAATTTAAATCAGTGGGCTTACTCATGATTTATATGAATGTTACTAATAAGAATTTGATGTCTCTGAGGTCAGTACCAAGGGTTTTACACATAAACAGTTACATTAACTTATATCAGCTCTGCAGCTATGTCAAAGATACCACTGTGTAAAGCTGCAACATTTTATCCAGACTGAGAATTAACTGAATCCAGAACAAAGTCCTCATAATGGCCTTAATAAGGTTCCATAATGGAGGTGAAATAAGTTGCAGCAATAAGAGTAACAATCGTTCAGAATTTATAACCTAGTCACATTATTGCTAATACAGTATACATTGGCAATCAGAAACATAAACACTACCTGCACTAATATGAGATTGAAAGGGGCCCTTGTTTCCTTCTATGACTTCAAAGTATTAGAAAGCGAATCAGTAAGAGAATAGACTGCGAAGACCAGACACAACTGGTTACATTTAGTTTATATTTAAAATCTTTTTGTCAAGTAAATATTATTTACAATTACTATAAGTGCAAGTAAATATATAGATGTAATATTTTGCCGTCCATTTTCCAGACTGCATTTTAGTATCTTAGCATGTAATGAACTGATCTAGGGAAATTTTGGTCTGAAAAGTAGCCACATGGGCAATATTTTCAAATGAGACAGTTAAAAAAAAAGAAGTGCTTGAATCAATTGTTAATATGCTGAAATATGTAGATTGCTATTGATTTTTAAGTGTAAATGAGATGCTATAAACAACGATACAGTTCTGTACTGCAAACAAGAATATTTCAAAACAAGAAAAAAATTTAACCAGTGAAAAATAAAATTAGATCAACCAATTCCATGAGCAGCAGATTTATGAAGTCTGGTCTGTGATGGCTATTTTGTAGTTATATTATTTGTCATAGTCTAAAGCATGATTGCAATTATTTTTTTTTCTCCAGAACCAATTATTCATTCACCTGGGTGAGTTTCTGTTGTCTGGTAGTCTAGCTGATTCCTCTTAAAACCTTTTACTGGCACAGGACAGAAAGCACGATTTAGGGTTTCTTCCCCTTACTAATTTTCACAGAGCCCATAGAAATTGAAACCTCTTTAACCTCCACCAACATAATGAAATTTGTTAAAATGGTACAAAAAGAGCAAAACTGATTAGAATGAGACAGAGGAAAGCAATACAATTGTTCAGAGTTAATTTCATAGAAAACTGGCTTCAAATGTGAATCTCTGCTGTCTGAGAGTGCAGAGAATGTAGCACAGATCCCCACTGGCGCATTTGTTCAACTTGCAGGCAATTTGAGACATAGACTATTCTCTACCGCAACTTTATTAAGTAATGTGACCACTACTGTTGGCATGGTAGAACATCCTCCTTTACAGATCCTTGGCTAATCTCATTTATTGAGAATAAATATGGATTGAAACTGTAGTTATGAGGGGGTAGCAAAGCCTGCCCAATAAAAAGCTGGTGCAGAAGGCACTCAGATACAGAGAAGCCATAACACATAGTCTTGAATAATGTAAGTTAGCCTAGCAGATGGATTTCATCTTCCTACAGCATACCTGACTACAACCTGAAGACTTAAATTGAGGCAAGTGTATTGAATACCAATCTAAGTGCAATAATTTTTTTCAGGCATAATCCCTTTGGTTTAATCTCCAGTTTTAAGGTACTCTTGTCTAAAAAAATATAGTCAAGTTAATAAAACATAAAACATTGAAGTTGTGCATCATAAGGGTGGACTAGCCCTGGGACAAATCCTATCTTTACCTACTAAAATGTCTCACCTAAATCTGTTATCGGAGGTAAAGAGAATAAAATAGCACATAAAACTGTGTGTGGACTACTTGCCTGATTTCACTTGCTATAGTTTGTGTAATCTATCAGCAGTATTTGCACAGGAGTAGAATCCAGCTTGCACCTAATTAAGCTGGTCACTGATGAGTTCCCTAAGTAAGAAGAAATCAGCAGTGTCATTGACCTTAGCAAGTAATTTGTGTGCCGCTTGCAGCAATGTTGCATACATGACACAGTAGTAGACCAAATATCTGGTTCACAAAGCAGAGCTGGGGGATTAGTGGAATTTGAAAAATCTTTTTATTTCCAAGATAGAAAGATTAATAACCACTTCCATCAGGGGAAACCATGAATTTAACGGAGGGCCCAGTATATTTGATTTCCTTCTTCAGGCTTCTAATTTCCTTGTTCTCACAGTATAACTGGCCTGGATTTTGCCTACCTCTTTCATTTTGATTTCTGTCTAATAAAAATTTTAAAAATTATTTTGAAGGAGACAGAAAAAGAAGAAGAAGAAAATTATCCTAGCTTTTCATTATTATTACCTATACTTCCAATTTGATATTGATAATCACAGTAATTTTATATATTGTTCTACCCAAATTACATTTATAAGTGTCTTTGCTTCTTATTTATTTAATTTCCAAATAAGAAGAAATGCATAACTAACAGAGCTAAATTAGGAAAGGTAAGGATTTGTCACGTAGAGCAAATCTGAAAGCTCCGTTTTAGGCAATGCCAAGATTCTCTCCCCATTTCCTGCAGCTTTCCCTTTCTTCCCTTGACAGTTTGCCCTGGCACACACACAAGTAACTGTGCTTGCAGTTGATCCACAGCAGTCTTTTATAGGGTCACTTTTATAACGCAGACTTAAGCCAAAACTAAGTATGTTCACCTTTGAAAAACTGTATAAATACTCTGAAATAAATCAGCCTGCTATGGATGGAACTTGTCTAAGAAAGGTAAGGAAAACACTTGTTACCTTTTGGGAAAAGGAGAAGCAGAACAAAAAAGGAGAGAAATAAAGAAAACCAGGAACATTTTGGAAATGAATGCTTCAGCTTTAAAGAGATTGGCTTTTCTAGAAGATGCATGTTTCTGATTTTCTACACAAAAGCAGTGATTCGGGCTTCTCCATCCTATCCACATTAGTGTGACCTGGAGCAGCCACCTCCCAAGCCCATTCTTCCTTATGCCAGACGTGTCAGCACTAGCAATACTGGCTCCCAAAATGAGACACAAATGGGGGGAGAGAAAAGCTTAAACAAGGTAGATATTTATTACTAAGAAGCTCAAGAACAAGAGTTAAGATGTAATTAATTATAAAAGGACCTTTTCCAAAAAGAATCCTGCTTACAGTTTTCAGAGTAGTGAAATCACAGCACAGCCACACACAGGCAGCTCACCATCTTCCTCCCTCCCTGGGCTTGCTGTCATGCTTGGTGTTTCCCGAACACCAGAACTCCCAAACTGCCATTTATTTTCAGGCTCTCTGTCTGATGTTCACAATTTTAAAATGTTTCAAAATGCTGAAAAGGATACTGAAAATTAGTCTAGAGCTCCACCCCACTCAAATTTCTGTAACAAACCAAATGATCTTTTCATGAAAGGTCAAGTTATTTGTCATTGATGGTGGTCGAGTACTTTGACTGAGAAGAGGAAGAAGGAAGTAAATCTGACCAACAGGCTAGTGTAGAGAGGTATAAAATATAAGCTAGAAAGAGAAACCTAGACAATCTTTAATTAGCATGGTAGTTATATTTTCATCCAGTTAAAAGGTTTAAAAATTCAAATTGCATAACATAAGTTTTAATGAACTCATTCAAAATGTAGTCTTTAGGACACAAAACACGAATACATGAGGGAAATGCTGTAGCCAAGTTCTGATTAAGTGATTTAAAAATTTTATATCTTTTTACTAAATTAATTGAAATTACAGCATAAAAGGCTTACTTAAAAAAAAAAAAAAAACAAACCCAAAAAAACCCAAAAAAGAAACCCAAAAACCCCCAAATCTTTATCTGCAGAAGTTACTGGTTATAAAAACAGTGATCAGAATAATTCTATCTTTGCAACAATCAAGTATCTTTTCTGTTTGTCCAGCTCAAAGCCACACTAACTTGTTCATCCTCATTTAGTACAGGTAATTTTAACTTAGATGGATGTGAAGTACTTTTAGGACTATAAAGGTTTTCTGAAGTTGCAGTTTCTTATGTCACTCACTGTTGGTACTAACAAAATACTTAACCTTGTTACTGCAAACTCATAGCTTTTTATATAAGGACATTGTATTCATAAAACAATACAAAGGGATAAGTGCAATCAGACAGGATGAGTAGGATTTTTAACAACACTCAGCCCTGAAAGAAACCCTTTCTTTTGCAGTCATAGAAGTGTCTGAAATGAAACCAAGATTACATTAATAATTAAGGCTATCGAAATCTCATCCCCAATATTCTGCCAAATGAAAACATATACAACTTAAAAAGGAAGCACTCTACCTATTCATTTTGCATACATTATTAAGCAATTAAAACTTTTTTAGAAAAGTAAGCCCCCAACTCTGTAGCCTATAAACTAGCTTGTTCCCATGAGCAAGTAGCCTGCATTTTGCAGTCATCCTTTTTGGCTCAGTTTCCAGTGAAATGAGTGGTTAGGTTTTGCTCTAATTACTCAGTTTGATTTCCAGCAATGGAAGACACCGAGATGCTATAAAAGCCAAAGGCATATTTAAATGAGTCACACAGAGCAGGTCATGAGTGAAAGAGTGAAGAAAATCCAATACACTATAGTTGAAAATACACTATGCTTGAAAATGCACTCTGCTTCTCAAAATAATTGGAAAGGGTCAGTTCTGAGTAGTGGTAAACAGTGTTGGAAAATTAATGAATGCATTACAGCCTATAGAATGGCAATTTACAATTAAAAGGTAGTGCAACTTCTGGGAAATAAATGGAGCTAAGAGAGTTTTGAGAAAAGGCAGGATATCCTGGTGCATGCATTGCAAATTTACCCATGAAAAACAGTAGGCTGGATATTTAGAAGAATTGCAATGAAACTGGGATGGGAAAAACTTGTCACTGAAAGATTCCAAATCACACAAAGGAGGGCTGCAAAAAAAGTGCAGAGCCAAAAGAAAACCAACCTTGAACCTACACATCTTACTTTAAAACCATTCAAATGTTTCTCTGCTTCAGATTAAAAAATATGTATTACAAGAAAGGTCTTTATCCTAGTAGTTAGATCAAAAAGTTAATGTCTATTGTAGAGACTCATTTCACATCACCTGTTATCCAAATTCAAACTCTATTCAAATTCTTTAATTTCTTTGCCTTTTTTTCTCCTATGTAAGTAGAAAATTAGTAGAAGTTATCCGTTGCCCAGTAATGTTTCATATGATAATATCTGAGAAAATTCTGGAAAAAGAAGAAATAAATTCCTGTAATTCAAGGAAGTACTTAAATATAACTACCTAATTTAAAGTATGTGCTGAACTATCCTTTATTTTAATGTAACTTGAGTTTTATGCATAAGGCTATTGAAGACACTGCTGCCAAGAGGGAGTAAGGTATTCCTGTAAAGGGTTAATTTGTTTGCTCTGAATGATAATTTCCTGCTTCCTTTTTTTTAATTCCTGTTCATCTTTTTGTACTCTCAATTTTTATTTAATTACACTTTACCTAATAAGCTTTGAAAATCATCTTCTAAAAGGATAACAAGAAAAGAAACTGAATTAACTTTTTTTTCAGATGGAATTGGTATTGCTCAAAAATATTCTGGGAAATAGTTTCTAGGAATATGCTATAGCATGTAAAATTGAAGTGTTCTATGGTATAATAATTAAAAAATCAATTCAAAAGTATAATTATATTATTGACAGATATATCAAAAAATATTGTTATTCAATGCTTATTTCATCAGGACTTTTGCCTATTATGTCAGTTAATTTCTGAAGGCAAAAGCAAGCTTTCTATACATATGAATTCATTGCATGCACATTCTTCCTGCTTTTTATAATAAGTGCTTGATAGAAGTGGATATGGAGGCTGCAAGTTTATCTCTGTGAAATATATAAAATATGACTGAAATTACTTCACTATTGTTGAAAAAATAAATACGCTGCAGGCAATCTCAGCTTTTACTTAAGTCAAACAGAAGCTACACACAGAAAGAGGTTGAACAACTCTGCTCTAGCTTACAAGATGCTTTATTTAGATGGCCTCTGTAAAGAAGGGGGTGAACACTACTTGTTCTGTGATACCCCTGTAATTTAATCTAGCCACATGATTAACTTTACAGGCTGAGACATTTGTCTTGTCCTTCAAGTCCTGTGGGAGTTTTGCCATTCAGTTCAACGTGAAAAGAATAGGAAAGAGTTAATAAGACATTCACTGTTGATGAAATTAAACTTGTGCATGTGGGATCAGCTCTAGAAGTAGGAACATACAGATAGGTACTATGCAGCATAAAATATAGATTTTTTCATAATTTTCCCCAGAATTTCAGCTCAGGATCATTGAATCCTTCACAAATATTGACTGTCCCCTGTGATATGCCTTTAGGGAATGAAAAGGAATTTTCTCTGCTTACAAAATATTCCTTCAGTAAAGGTGAAGTTGTAGCAATAATTTATTGAACAATACATAAAGCTTTGAGCATTTATTTTATGCCATACTATATATTAGAAGCATTAGAAAGCTTGTAAAAGAATATTTTATATATGATAAAATTGATACAGTTCAGAATTCACACGTTGTATTAAACTCATACAGTTTAGATCGACAAAGATTTTTAGAGCTGACAGTTTTATGAGAATGAATTAGCAAATGCAGGATAAATAATGTCAGAAGCCTGCCAAGAGTAGCAGACTGAAGAGGTGAGAGACTGACTTTTCATTATCAAAATGCACTAACAATAAAACAAAGTAAATGTATCCACCACTCCTTGAATACTGAAATGTTATTTTAGTATTATTGTTGTGAATATTACTTACCAAAAAAAGCCCCCAAACAAACAACAACAAAACAAATGCACATCAAAATTAAGGTTTCACTGGTTTAGTTTCAGCAGTCATGTGCAGTAAGTGAAAGCACCTCTCTCTCAGCAATATAGATGATAAAGAAGGTCCATGTGCGTGCCAAGTTTTTCTGCTGACGTTGTAGCACAAAACAGGGAAGGTTTAATTCCTAAGAGCACAGAGAGTTGCGTTGGCTTGAACTCAGCTATGAGAAACAGAGCAGTTACTGTCTTTTTGCATGTAGCCATTTCATGCACGGACAGTGAATTACTTATGATGCGTTCGTACTTTGGGAATTTACAAAACCAGGGGGGGAGAGGTAGGCACTGACATGAAAATAAGATCCACACATTTCTTTAATTACCCATCAAGTGAATAGAGAGAAACCATAAATGATTGTAATTGCTGGAACAAACCACGTATTATTCAGCAATACTTGTTTAATTCTCGTTTAATTCTCATTATTCAAACAATTCCCAATGTACTAAATCTAAGCCAAGGTATATGAATTCAAATATTTTTCATAATTATTAAGATGTGTCTTTAGTATGTGTTCTTTTGCCTTAGAAAAGAAATAATAAAACTTTTTCCAGTTCTCCAGTCTACAGATCCTCCAAATATGTAGTGATGGATCACAACGATATGTACCACTATTGTGTCCATGATGTGACCTGTCTACTGGATAAATGCTGATGCTATCTAAATATTCTTTTCACCTACAGCTGCTTCTGGAAAGTATTGGGCAACACACTAAATTGGAGACTACCTACTTTACTTGTAAAGCCACTGAAGCACCTGGAATTGGAGTCAAATTACCTCTAAAGATTTGAGTATCTTAAATGTGAAACCTCCTAAGTTGGTTTGAGCACCATAAAAAACAACATTGAAATAACCTTAAAAGACTCACTTCCTTTAGTCAAGAAGAAGAAACACTTGATATTTAGAAAAATGTTTCCATGGAGCTCCAAAAGAGGCAGATTTGAGGTTTTTGAACTATCAGTCAGGACACTGTTCTGGGTTTGGTTTTTCTATTCTTGCTCATTACTTTAGAAGTTGTCAAGTGAAATTATTTATGTAAATTAGAACAAATCATATAAGTGCACACTCTTCAAGACAGGACAATATTAGGAAGAGATTAATTGGGCATCTGAGCCACCTGTCCACAATCCATAAATTGTGTGGATTTATTAAAAGATATTGTCTTATCATCCAGTGTTTTCCTCACTGCTGGATAAAGCAGGATTTGGTACCTAATTTTTTTCTCTATGAAAATTATGATCCATACATCTCCTTTTCCACTAATATGGGGAAGAATATACTCTCAAATTTACTCATTATTTTATGTAAAAATTCCTTGGGTTCCTAAAATCCATACTGACCATGCTTTGCTGCGCTTCAGTATGGATGGGATTGAGATGCTAAGCAGATATCTGACAGTTAGCCTGGGGATGGCCCAGACCAGATGAAGGGCATCCTTTTGCTCGTATCTTCAGAACAACCAGTCGGCATCCTCACAATATACCTTATAGACTAGGTTTCTCATAAAACGCTATGAGGGTCATTACCCTAAATACATTAAATGAATCTAACACTTCATTCCTCTTTCTGTCCTTAAAAACCTCCCAGAGAACAAAGAAACAAGCAGAAACACGACAATGATGCTTATAATTATAGTATTTTTCCTGGCTCAGAAATTCTCTGTTCTGCCTGAGGGAAATCAGTTGTCTTATAGATTTCCTTAAACACCAGACTAAGGTTCTTGGACATTCTCTAGACTCCCATTTATTGTTGTTCTACTGCTATCTAGCAAAAAGAAAAGAAAAAAAAAAACAGAATAAAATATTCTTTGGGACGAAAGGGAAGATCGAGAATACAAGCCATAAAATGTCCTTGATTCAGGAACTAACAATCACTTACATAATTTTTCTTTCTATGTCTCTTGAGTGATACATAAAAACAAAAGATGACTATAAAGTCATAAGAAGAATTCCCTGGCTTGAGTATTATGATAGCTGTTGGCCAATACAACCATAGCAAACACGAACAAAAACCTCAAGACCTCAGAAAAAAGATAATTTAAATTTTATATTAGTTTCAACTTATTTCATTTGTCATGAATGTCTTTGAAAAAAGACATAAATCGCTACTGCCATTCAAATGCAACGTCATGACTTGATATCATTTATAGCAACTGTACTTCTCAAAAGCACCGAGCAGTAGATAGTTAGACCCACTGAATCAACTACATGCATAGCTCCCACCATTATTATATGACTATAGACTAGACTCCTGAAATATGGACATATACAGGGTGTATGTTGTGCTATATACTGCAGAGAGACAGCAAAGACACAGATTTTGATTAGAAAAAAAATGCAATCTAAACAAAAAAATAGGGTAGCACAAGTGTATGCAGACAAAGGAGCACAAGGAAATAATGAGATAGTGTTAATCAGCATAATGTATGGTGGTCTCAGCTCACCAGCTGTCTGACTGATAACAAGTTCGGAGATACTGTGGCAAAGCAGCACCCAGAAAAGGGAACATTCACAGAGCACGTAAAAAAAAAAAAAAAGCAATATATAAAAACATATATTCTTTTTTTCTTGCACATACCTTACTGAAGGACAGTTATTTGGATATTTCAGGCAATACTAATGATTCTCATATGCATTCATAGTATGTGTGTTCTTTTCCAATGGTTTTGACGGTGTGGACATGTATGTCATTGGTAACTAGCTTCATTCAATCTTTTAACATCATAAAGGGAGTGATTTTAAATTCTGTCAGAAAAAGCAGCACCTAAAAATTAGAGATTTGTGTCACTTCCATTTTATTAATTATTGCACTAGTCTGATTATTTTAGATGGTTGGTGGATCAATACTGAAAAGTGCTATGTAACCTAAAAAACTATTAGAAAAGAAGTAATTTATAATAATATAAAAAAAAAATCTTGGCGGTTATTCCCTTATACAGAGTAAGATCTACAGAGTAAAATAACATGGTTAGCACTTTACATTTACTCATATAAAAGGAGAAGATTTATCATGGAACCAATTGTAACAGAGGTGTCCCAGAATTTAGAGACATGACTTCATCCTTCTGCTTGACCAAAGGCTTCTGTAACCTTGGAAAGTCACTTGGGACACTTTAAAAATTCTCTAGGATTTTTAAAAGGTATTTAGTGTCTGGGAATCAAGGCAGGCTATAGCATAATTTTGAAAAATGTAATTCCTAATACCTATTGAAATAATGGGACTTAGACATTTAGGCTTCTGTCAGTTCCGCTAGGAACCTGACAGGGTCATTAGGTACCTAAGTACCATTAAAAATCCCGGCCCATAACTGACTTGCAGAAAGACTTTCTACTTGCAAGCAAGGTAATAGATAATAACATTCCCTCATGACATTGGTGTGAGGAAACACGCATTAAAGGTTATAGCACTGCTATATGCTAAATCATGGAGAGGTATATAAATATGTAAGATAGATCATTAGAAGATGCCATTATGTAATACTAATGGCACTGTCTTATCTATAAAACAGCATACAGCAGTGTCCAGCCTGTACCAGACATGGCACTGCAGAATTAAAGGTGATTTAAAGACTGCGACAAAAATTAAGTACATTGAAAAAAAAAAGGTTTGAATAGAGGTTGAAAACAGCTGAAAGGATTGAAAAAAAAAACAACAAAAAAAACTGTATTAGATTCTCTGTGCTCTATTAACACGATTTAGCTCTAGATATTTTTCCTCCTTTCTTTCTGATGCTTTATATGTGTGTCAGATTTTTCATAAGTAACAAAGGCATGTTGAGTCAGAAAGTCAGTATCTGTATGTGTTTAATTTCAAGCTCTAGCTATGCCTCTGCAGTTTTTTCTTTGCTTGTTTGTTCTGAATTGGTCATCTTCTTTACTCTCTAGCATTAAACAGATAAAAGCAATACTCTGAATATCTGAAAATTAGTAAAAGATATATTATACCTGTTTGTAGAAATACAAAGTATCTTAGGCATGATGCTGATAAACATTAGGTTAAAGCTTGATAATCAGAATGTCCATCTTGTGGCCAAAAATCAGTCAAGTACACCAAGGACCGGCAGATCAAAAGATGTCTAAAAATGGTACTAAAAGGCATGTGAGTTTAATGCATGGTACTGCAAATGACTGAAGATTTTGCATGGGTTTAATATATTCATGAAATAATAACTGTTAATATATTGTGTGCTAGGAGAATATCTGCAGTGTATGATAAAGTTTAAGAAATCATAAATACTCAGAATCAAAACATCATAGACTATGTCTAAGCAATCTGTTCTGGATCAATTGCCTTTAGAATTTGTTTTGGAAACATTTTTCCTTTTTTTTTCTTCTTACTTGTTCTGCTTCACAAATACTACACTTGAATTTTGCCATCACTTCATATTTTCTTAGTGCATTTTTGGACCAGAAACTTCTGCAACAGCATCTTTGTGTCATTGTTGCATTGTCTATATTTGAAAGTAAGACTGTTGTCCCAAAATGGAGAAAAACTCATTTGGCATGTGAGTGAAACAATTCAGTTAGAAATATGTAATATAAGGCAGCTGTTACTAAGAAAGAGAGTGAATTTAACAATAAAATCTAGGTTCTACTAAATCACTTTGAAACAGAGAATATGATGAAAAGAACCCACAGAGAAAATTCAGCCTGAGTCTTAATTACCACAAAATATTTTACATCCCACTAACAGTATAAATATATGTGAGAGAGAACATATTGACTGAAAAGACAAGAAAAATTCAATGGCTCAATGTCCAGATGGAAATCTGTGACAAGTGGTGTCTCTCAGGGGTCCCTGCTGGGACCAGTGCTATTTAATGTTTTCATTGATAGTATCAACAGTAGAGATCAAGTGCACCCTCAGCAAGTTAGGAGATGACACCAAGCTGAGGGGTGCAGTTGTCACACTAAAAGGACAGGATATCATCCAGAGGGACCTGGACAAGCTGGAGAAGTGGGCCTGTATTAATCTCATGAGTTTCAATAAGGCCAAGTGCAAGGTCCTACACATGGGGCAGGGCAAACCGTGGTTTCAGTACAGGATGGGGGACAACATGATTGAGAGTAGTCCTGGAGAGAAGGACTTGGGGGTGCTTATTAATGAAAAGCCTGACATGAGCTAGCAATGTGCGCTTGCAACCCAGAAGGCAAACTGTGTGCTGGGCTACATCAAAAGAAGCTTGGCCAGCAGGTCAAGGGGGGTGATTCTTCCCTACTACTCTGCCCTTGTGAGACCCCAAAGGGGAATGGCTTTAAATTGGAAGGGGGAAGATTTAGATTAGACATTAGGAAGAAATTCTTCATGATGAGGGTGGTGAGGCACTGGAACAATTTGCCCAGGGAAGTTGTGGATTTCCTCTCCCTGGAAGTGTTCAGCGTCAGACTGGATGGGGCTTTTAGCAACCCAGTCTAGTGGCATGATCTTTAGAGTCCTTCCAGTCCAAACCATTCTATGATTCTAATTAGAATTCTATAGCATAAAATCTTTTTAAACATACTTGAAGGTACATAAGTAGAAAAGACTATCATATTTTTTATGTCTAAGGACCATTATGAGAATCCTTAAAAAAAAAGTCAGCTGTGTCAGAGATTACTAGAAAACTAATATTCTGTGAAAGATGCCATTTCTTTACTAACACAGTTCTACCTCAAAATAGTGCCAATGTTACTAGCTCACACTGCATGATGTGCAGCTTCTGAATATGCAGCTCCTGATCAGTGGCAGAAAGAACTGAGAACTTCAGTTTACAACCAGAATAAACCAAATCAGATCATCTGCCTGGGTGTCACATTCTCCTCTATGCACCTACTTCTCTTTTGACTAGTTCAAACACAGGACATTTGTGTCTTATTTTGAATGTCAAATAACGATCATATGATCATGTATTGTAACTTCTTTTTAGCAATGAAAAGGAAATACTTCTGTGTTTTACAGTTCTAATTGACTAGTGTAGGTTTTACTTGTGTTCCTCTACTTATATCTGTGAAGTCTATTTTGTTTATTTTTTATCTAGTGCTATGAACCTGAAGTACTGTGAAGTCTACGGTGGGCCCAACAAACTCTGCATTCATATTTAGTGCAATGCTGAAGTATAGTGCTGTTTATTTCAGTATTTGGTAGCGCAAGGAACTGCATGTAGTCCAGAAACAGTGCAGTATGTATCGTAACCTTTGTGAGATACTATGCTCTAAAGATTTGCTACAGGATTTTTTATTTAGTTTATTATTCTGTTCTCTATTTCCTCCCTGTGGACATAGCTGTGTAAATGGCCACTAAAGCTGATTGTTATAATAATTTCTTTCATGTCTCACTTTAGAGTACTTACCTAACGTGGGATATATGAAGCAATTAACAGTTTCATAACTATGTCCTTTTTTGTGTACATATTTTAGGTCCTTGCTTATCTAACTTTTACAGGTATGAAGCACTGGACAAAAGTCTGCTTCAATGATAGTTTTAACATTTTCTCACTGCTAACATCGTAAAGTTCCGATATTTCTCATAAATATTGATAACTCAGGCTACCTGAGATATTTTTCATGTAATAAACTCAAGTATATGTAGGTTAAGAAATGTCACAACTAAATATTTCCCTATTTTCAGAAGCTGCAGTCAAAGTGTCATTCAGGAAATACATTAACATTTTCTTCATTAATTCTATATACTACCTGAAAACCCAGCCACTGACTAAGGAAGGTTGGTCAAAATAAGGCAGAACTGAGGTAGGGTGGAAATTTATTTCTTCTGGTGTAAAATTCCTTAGAAAGTCTTTTTCCAGATGAAAAAAGTTAAAATAGGCCTCCTTCTGCTTTAACTATACTGGGTTGAATAACTTTGCATTGAGATCTACAGATGACTCCCCGAAGCTGCGATTCCCCATTATGCCTCAGCACGTCTGCAGTTCAGACATTGACAATAATGAAGGCACTTCCAACTGTACATAGCTTAGCTTTCTTTCTTTCATTATGTTCCTCTTAGAAAAATCACCTCCCATTCCCTTATCATTCACATGTTCCTCGAAGTACAAATGATTTCATACAATGCAAGTACAAAACAGTAATGGGCATGAGCCACAGAGATCCATGAACATACTACAGTAAGGAAGCTGCCTGCTAGGGAAACTGGCATTCTTCATAACTGCATTTTCTTGTACCTCTCTAGTGGAGGGGAAAGCACAGGGGCTGCTGCCAAAGGCATTGTGAGCCTGAGAAATTTGCTGTAAATTTTAGGGAAAGTGACAGAAGTAGGAAAAGTAAAGCCATCTTCAAACATTTTCTAGCAGTAAGAAAGTGGAGAGTTGCATTTTTGTTTATAGTTTGTACCACTTTTGTCTTAACTTTTCTCACTAGCTTGGAATAAATTAGTAAACATTTAATAGTTAAGTACTGTTGATGCTCTTATCATTGCATAATTTAGCTTATATTCAGGAAGGGAATAAAAGCAGAAAAAAAATCTGTTATGCAATAAAACATTAATAGGAGAATACATATAGAATGAGTAAACTTCATATAGACTGCAGAAAATACTCTAGGTAAACGAGAGGCATAAATAGGATAATTTGAAAATGATATGATGCTTGTATGCAAATAAGATGCTGATGATCTTTCTTTTCTTATGGTGTATTCCGCTAATTTGCCACAAGGCAATGTAAAAAGCAATAACTGTGAGCTAGTATAGTAGGAAACCTTCGAATGTTCAAAGGGGACATTTGATCATTCAAATATAATGTAGTGTGAAATTGTTATAATATGGTGGGAAACAGCCTACTTAGCACAGAGGATGCTCCACTCTGCATTGCAGCTTTGGGCTCTGCGGTGTAGCATCCAGAGTTCCCTACAAATCCACTTTGTACAGGTGAGCAGGTAGACTGGCTCACCAACAGATAAACCTTCCAACTGAAGAGAGAGAACAACAAGACGATACCTAAAAGAACTGTATGGCTTGCTATTGAAGCATCGTTCACACAGAAGAAGCAACTTTTAACCCAAAAGAATTCAAAATGTATTACAAACTGAAATTCAAACTGCTCTTTATCTGTCACTACAGAGCAATGTCTCCGGAGTCAGGAGGCCAGCACATGTTGCCCTAAATGCACAAACAGGGATCATTTGGCTCTTCTTTTCCTTCATTCTCATTCCCAACAAGCAAAGCCATCCACCACTCCTTGTGAAAGCTCAGAATTAAGCTTAGATAAAAAGAATTCCTAATTCTCTTCTCAAACAGAAACAAAACAAGCAAGCAAAACCCCCAAAGCTACCACAAGGATTATAATAGAAAGAGTAACATAAATGGATTTTGGTGAGATTGCATATGCAATTCCTCTGCCCAGGTATTTGAATTGCACTGAGGAGGAGTAGTATTTCAGAGGCAAAATTAGGTTTCTTAATTTAGATGCAGATTAAAGTACCCTACGGTAATTTTTTCTCAAAATGCAGAAACAAGTAATGATTACTTTTTCCTATTATTTTTGTAAATATAGAACTTATTTTCTCAAACTTGTTTCTGAATCTTTGAAATTTGTAGGATGAGAGGCACTGGGGTAATATTCTGGTTTTTTTCTTCCATTTTCTGAAAGCAGAGCTTTTTTAAGGAATTGAGAGAAATAAGAAAAAAAGAAAAATAAGCTGCTACAAATGACTGAGTTCATAGCTGGCAGTAAGTGAAAGAGGAAAGAAAACACGCATACTGATATGTTTATTTTGTATTTGTGTAACAGCAGTTCAAGAACCTGATGTCTCTTGGCTGACATGTGCTAATGAATTGTAGGAAGTAAATTATTTCAACATTTGTACCTGTTTAAGTTTGGTTGTATTGTGGTATGGCAGGAACTGCAGGAACGGACACAAAGAAAATTTCAGAAGCCAACACAGAGAATTCAGCCAACAAGAATATTCATGCTACTACACAAGAGGGAAATATTTAGTTTCAGGTGCAAGACATGATATATTACTGAGCTGAAACTCAGACCTAACCTACCTGTAGATTCAAAATGAAAAGTCATACAAATTCAAAAGTAGAATAATTCTCAGAAAAAGCATCTCTTCCAGGTATGAAAGAACTTTTACTCTAGCAATTTTGAAAATATTGCAATCTCATTCCCAAATAGTACAATAACAGACTAATAGCCCCAGTACTGAAAAATCAGTAAGAGGTACACATAAATCTCATTGAAGCTGGTAGAAAACAAGCACTATCTAAGAGCTTCTCTGAAGAGAGTTTTTTCTCTTACTAAAATGCATAATTCTCAGAAATACAACTGGGCCCTTTAAAAGCCCATATTATTAAAACAAAATTATAAAAAGGAAGAAATATTTGGAAGTTGGGGAATACATCCTTCAACACAGTTTCATCCTAAACTTTAGACTTTTTATGCTGTCTGCACTGGATTTGGACCCACTCAGTTTTTCAATACAGTTATAAAACAAGCCACTGTTGTTTCTTAATGTGCAGATATGAGATTATATTCCTTGTTCTGTTTTTACTTTGCTATTTCTCTAACTGAAAAAACTTGCAATAATAACCATAAAACCGGCATATAAATAGACTTTTATGAATAATTATTCATGATTTCTCTCTTTTTATAATAATTAAAGCAGCTGATAGTTGACCCACTAACTTCAAGATTTTATTTTTGTTTTTCTTTAGCAAAGGACAGTGGCAATTGCCTTGAAACCAATTCCTTATACAGCTGTTAAGAATTGAAGACTCCAAAGTGCATTTTGAACTAAAATGTATAGACCTCTTTTTTTTTGGCAATCTAGTGGCAGATTGCAAACCAAAATATCTGAAGTCTTACTAGCCTATAAATAATGAAGGTATTTAACAGAGAAACTAACTTATTCTGGTTTTCTCCTGATCATTACCTGCAAAAATGCAGTTACTTTGTTTGGAATTGTGCATAATGTATTACCCTCGTATTTATTAATTTTGTATTCAAACAACAAACACGGCTAATGAAAGTTCTGTATGGAGGAGATCCCAAAATATCACTTAATGCCATTTTTGGCAACAGTAAGTCATAAGGATAACCAAGCCAAAAAAGTTGCTGTGCTTCTGTAATATCACAGAAATATAGAAATCCTCAAGCTTTGAAATTGCAATCAAGACAAACATCTGTACTTTAACAACATTGTTTTCTTAAATCAGATTTAAATGAATTCTCATAGGGCTATAAACACAAACACAGCTTTCATTCAATCAAGACATAAATCAGCCTTATGAATATCTAATTTATACATAATATTATATAAAAAACTCTTGGTAGTGTGCTTTTCTTTAACAAATAGAACTGAGCTCAGATGCAGCTTAAGCAGTCATAAGTATGTGAGTATTATGATGGTTTTGTCTTGTACTAAACCAATGCCAAACAGTACCTGCAAGTATAGAATTGTTATGGGCTTGCCCTAAGTATATTGAGGTATTCTATGTAAAACTTACAAGAATAAATCTTTCCTGTGAGCCTGCACAGAGTTTGCAAAATACATAATGGAACAATCATGAGTTAAAACTCAACACTGCTGTCCTTTTTCATGGAGAGTAAAAATCTTCTGGCGTCACAGAGAGTATTCTGTGGGGGATAAATAAGATCGGAAGAAATCATACGGGAGAGTGTTTCTTCTAGTTTAACACAGCTGTGTTAACAAGCACAGAGAAAAGATTGAAGTACTGAATGTTAGAGCATCTTTTGAGGCAGAACATTTCTATGCAGTTCCTTTGCCTCCTATGTCTCTGTTAATTTGTTGAATGCTCCTACTCACCATGCGGCAGAGAAGGAGGACTAAACACCAGGTTTCAATGGAATGAGGCTCTAAAGTGCAATAAATTATCTTGAAAGTAGTTCAATAAACAATAATGTGATTAATACTGACCCTACATTTTTGTTTTCCCTTCCCTTCCCTTCCCTTCCCTTCCCTTCCCTTCCCTTCCCTTCCCTTCCCTTCCCTTCCCTTCCCTTCCCTTCCCTTCCCTTCCCTTCCCTTCCCTTCCCTTCCCTTCCCTTCCCTTCCCTTCCCTTCCCTTCCCTTCCCTTCCCTTCCCTTCCCTTCCCTTCCCTTCCCTTCCCTTCCCTTCCCTTCCCTTCCCTTCCCTTCCCTTCCCTTCCCTTCCCTTCCCTTCCCTTCCCTTCCCTTCCCTTCCCTTCCCTTCCCTTCTTCCCATCATAATTTTATTTTTTTTATATCTGACAGAAATTCATAATTCCCTTCCCTTCCTTTCCCCTTCCCCTTCCCCTTCCCTTTCCCCTTCCCCTTCCCCTTCCCCTTCCCCTTCCCCTTCCCCTTCCCCTTCCCCACCCTACCCTACCCTACCCTACCCTTCCCATCATTATTTTATTTGGTTCTGACAGAAATTCATAATTTTGCACAGACCTACACTTTTCTACATTCTCTTGTGTACTACAGTATATTTATCAGTCATCTTGAATAAGAAATCCTTACTTAAATCTTCAAAATCTTGTATGTTTCCAAAAATTTTCTATGCAGATTTCTCCAGGCTCATACTTTTAGTCTTGTGTAGAACATGTTGTATTGTTTATCTAAAATGCTTCCATCAACTCTAAATTAAATTGCAGCTATCTTGATAGGGAGGTAGCTTTCTTTTCTTTCCGTACAGTGATAAGGGACTCTCCCTACATTGCAAGCACCGCCAATGCATCTGTGTAATTTATCACTGGGCACTGATTAGTCAACACACCTTCTAAAACAGTCACTTTCCCCTAGGATTTAGAAGCAGTTGCCTTTTAGGTTAAGCAGAACTATTATTTAATAAATCACAGAAGTGCCTCTCAGAAGATTAGGAAAGGAAGTATAGAAGGTTATTTAACATACTCCACTTAGAGAATTTAGATAGCAGACTGTAATTATCCAAACTGGAATTTAGCCAGCAGATGAAGGCTAATAACAATATTCTGTGAAAAATACCATGCAATCTTTCAGGACCAGACATGCCAGCAACATTTTATCTGAAATATGGCAACTGAAACAGCTCATTGTCTCTAACACTTGGCTTGGAATAGTAATTCAGTTCAAATTCCAGAAAGAAAAGTGGTTAATGGAATCAGTACCATATCCATGAAATATATTTTTCAAGTCTCCCAGTAAAGTACAAAACAATCTCATCCTACTCCAGATGAAGTGTTCTGATTCAGCCCACAAAATATTCATGGCTCTTCTGTGTAATGCAAAAGTCAACATATATAGCAGTTTCCCAGTGGTTTGGGACTTTATCTAGTGAGGTAGGGTGCTCACAAGTCAAATGTTGCAGAGTTGAGATAGATTCTTAACCTTCTTTCAGTGGCTAAACCATGAGATAGGAGGTCCAAGGCTGGTGTTCAGAAACCTATGTTAGTTCCTATGTTCCACACACTTAATGTATGATGGAATTTAACTCCACCAGCATTAATGTGCTAAGGGCTGGTATTTCTGTGTGCTGCCAGAGGCACAGTGGAAACTTCATTACTAGGCATGCACTCTTATTTCATTTAAGCACTCCTGTGAAACTGTGATTACAAGAAACTCCAGAATATCCTTATGAAATGAATGGCTGTGCTAATACAAAAGTAGGTGAGTTTTACAGATTAATATGCATATAAGAAAGATATATATAAAATGTTATCTGCATGATGACTTGGAATGCAAAGTTTTGATCGCTGAGTTGTCACTGACATTTCTCTGAAATCATCACCTTTGTTCCATGGCAACGAAGCCCACTCTTCCTAAATATTAGGCATTATAAGAAACAATACTGGGAGTAAGACAAAGTGTAAATTAATCCCCTACAGAAAACATTGATGTATCTATATCTTGATCACTGCCTGTAGTCCTAATCTCCTTACGTCAGGGACAGAGAGGTGTTGAAGAAGACAGAGTAAATAGCTGATCTAGGAACAGAAGCAGCAACTTTATAAGCAGAAATTACAAGTCCAGCACTCATTCTGGAGAAAACTGCAGTTTGGAAAGAAAATATCAGAGGGATATATTCCTTTGTTTTCCCTTTGTCGAGTTTTGTCATTCCTTCCTGTGAGAGACTTGGAGAAACAGATTTAATTCTCACAGCAAACCACAGAGGTCAAAAATGCTAGGGGATGTTCTGTTTCAATGAAGGACTACTGTGATGTGCTATAGCTGTTCTGCAGAGATCTGTGTGCCCTGGCCAGTGTACAAAGATAGCGTGGAGATGGGCTGGTATGCCTGCATCATCAAGTCTGAATCGTTCATTCTAAGCCGTCTCTGCAGAGCAAATATTGTTTAGATTTTCATATCATTATAGCTTGGACAAACTGGAAAATATTTTCATGAGGGGAATAAAAAACACACTGAGAAAAAGCTTTTGCAGAGAAACTTCAAGATACTATCCTAAAGTTGGCAAATCATGAAGTGTCTAAATTATAGAGTCCAGATAACTACCTTTTTCTCTTTTTTCTTATTACTATTCCACTACATTTTCTGGGGAATTTTTCTAAACATATCATCCTCTATTTCTTTCTTTTCCCAGTGCAAAAGATTTTATCACATATGGTCAGTATTAGGACACTGACACATTAATTTCTATGTTTGTTGTTGGTTGGGACTTTCTTGCTGTATCAAGTTAGTAACAAATTTCTTCTGTAATTCCTCATTGTCATATTGAAAATGCTTGATTGGATCTGTTTACTACCTTACTAGAATATGTCTCAAAAAGATTGAAAAATGAAGGTTAAGTTAAACTTTTAAGCATCACTGGCTGCTTTTACAGTTCCATAGAAAGTGATACATCTTTTTTCAAATGATTTTTTTGTCACTGCTACCTCCATAAGTGGATGTCTGGAAAAGAATATAACATCACTACAGTTTAGCATTTCCTTCATAAAGGTCCTTTTTTTTTCCTTCTTTCAAGAATTTATATACTTAAAACCATTGTGAAAGATTAGGCAGATAAAGAAGCTTTCAACAGAATCACAATACAGGTAATTATGGGTCTGTCAGCATTTCCATTATGAACTCCATTTAGTATTAAGGGCTTAGCATTTTTCCATCATTTCATAAAATGTCAAACTGAAAGCTGGCATGCAGATTAGTAGCAAATTTGTTTACACAAAATATTTAAATCTGCTCAGCTGTTTTTGATTTAGAGATCAGCCAGAGACTTTAAATTCTCAGGGTTTCTCATGCATTGCTGCCAACTTCTAGACCAAATTACACTTAAAAAAATGTGATTGGTTAATAAACAGTTAACTCACTGTCTCCTGAAGTTTTGAAATTATTTACTTTAGGCTTTAAAATGGATTTTAGAATTTCTGCTCACCTTGCAACTCTAGTCCTTCTCCTATCATCTTTATAAATGAATGATGAGTTAGAATAGAATTCAAAAGCTATAATAAAAACTGATAGTAACCTTAGTCTGACACATTTGTTTTAGGACTCACTTAAATGCCATCATAAGACAGTGAACAGAAATGGACCAAACCCTGTAAGGTTTTTGAGAGTGTCAATTATTTAGCCCACTAGCTCTAATACCATTTCAGGGTACTGACCAAAAAGAATATGATAGAGTTCAACTCTCTGTTTTTTCAGTTTCATCAGTTAAACCCTATGCATGCTATGAACAGATTTGTAGAGCTGACACATCCTAAACAAACTCCTCTGTATTAAAATGAAGTATTTTATTTGTTATCATGATCTGCTCTATCCTGCTAAAAGTCAATGACAGATCTTTTAATTTCAGTGGGGACATGCTCTAAAATAATCTACTGGTAAATAAGTTTACAATTGAATGGATGATCACTCATGTTCAAAAGTACAGTTCTCAGTAAGAAGCACTGAAGAAAACATCCTGCAACATGAAATAGGAATACTATTAGAAACACTAATTGAGCCATCAATAGAAATGAGATAGAAAAATAGCATTAATTCAGAAAGAATAAAAGGCACTCAGGTTGTAAAATACTGATATTCAAGTAGATAATTGGCGTATTAAAAATAAAAATGGGCAAACAGGAAAAAAAAAATCAATGCCAGAGCTTCTCAAAGAATACAGTTATCCAAGTGTACCAGACAAAGAATGGGAATCTAGCCCCAAGCAGTGTGAATTAAAACCATAAAAAAGTACAGTACAAGAGATGGTGCAAAGAAACTTTGCACAAATGAAGCATGGAGGAAGCAGATGAGAAGAAAAAAATATGATGAATTAAATATATCCAACTCTGACTAGAGAATATTCACCTACAAGACATAGTGTACTAGCTTAATAGTGCAAGAAAATAACACTTTTAAGAATGAAGAAAATGTTCTTCAGAAAGCATCTCATACAGCAGCAAAGTACAGCTATATCTTCAGTAGTATCTGCAAATTCTTTAAGGATGATTCAATGTTCATTGTATTGTGTACTACATTTTTTAATAAATGATTCATTTTTCTTATAGTTATGTCAGATTCATCCTTAAGTCTAGCAGGCAATTCTTCTTAATAATTAGAGAGCTTCTGCTGATCATATACTGTCCTTAGCCTATACCCGTGGCACGCTCTGACTCTTCAAACATGTCTACCGCTACTTCAGCCTACGCGGTCTTTTTTTTTCCTTTTGTATTTATTTTTTTAAATTAATCCATGATATTCTGTAGAATCTAGAGTCCTGAAGAATGAAAAAAAAAATAAAACTGAAACTCCACTGTTCCAACCTTGTCTTCTTGTAGAGAATTTGAAATCCAAAGAATATCCTGAAAAAGTTAGTAAATCATTCAGTGATGGTAAGGCTGGAAGGATATTATCCTTACATTGTTTATTACTTTGGGCCACAAATGGACTTTACAAATGACACTGGAACTGAAGAGAACTTTCTATATTTTATTGCAACATTTATGATTTTGGGGCTTCTCCAGTGGTACTTGTGGAGTGGGAAGAGAGTTTGGGAAGAGAGCCCAGAAGCACAGAGGAAGCTGGATAAATTGGGAAGAATTACAGGAGCTAACTGATGAGATAGAATTTGAGTGCAGTAAAAATATACAGATCAAGCTTAGGAAAGTGTGGGGTTTTTTATATGGGTACCTTAATTTAAAACTAGATGAAATTAGTGTAGACACTCATACAAATTTCAATGATCTGCAACTGTAGTACTGGAGAAGCTTAGGGGTTTGGAAGCATATCCTTAGGAAAGTTATGGAGGCAGCCATGCAGGAGTCACCTACTGTGCTGATCTCATTCCATACTATACATTGATTCTCTTGCTCATTGCTATTTCAGATAAATAGCTTTGAGAAGCAGAAGTTTGTCAGGATGTTTACAAAAATCACTATTAAATATGTGGTTGACTGGTGCAACTTTCTGGTGCCGACAGTAAAAATGCCAGTAAAATGTATCCAACCTATTTGTCAGGGGAAAGTTGTTACCTTTGCGTGAGAAGACATGGGAGGTTCTTTTGCACTCTATCCTCTATGAAAAACACATAAATTTGATTACTAGTCTAGTGTCTATGCTATTCTTTCCACAGGAAGGGGCTGAAAATTGAACTTCCTCAAGAATGCTGAAGTCCTTGCATAGAAAACTGGGTCGCTGAAGAAATATAACATTCACATTCTTACAAGATGTCTATAATTGCAATAATGAGAATATGTTTGAACTTAGAATATATGGAAGTTCATTAAATAGAATCTATAAAAACTTCTAAAGAAACATTCTCCCAAATGTCAGAGATGTTTTATTTTCCCAGGAAGATGTTGCCAAGACTGAAATAAAGGGTGAAGAAGTGACATTATCAAAATCTCTGAAGCTAATAACTATGTGAATTGTGTGAGAGAGGTGATTGCCCCCCTTCAAAGGGGGAGCAACTGAAAAGAAGAATTTTGAATGAAAGTGGTAGATATGCTGAATAGTAATGTAGAAGGAAGTAGGTAATTACGTTCCTATTTGGTTTTAAGTTGAAGATCACACCAAGAAACTGAGTGAGCGGTCAGTTCCCCTTTTTTTGGTTCTAAGAGGACATTTTCCAAGCCACCAAAGAGAAATTGTTCTTTTTTTTTTCCTCAGTTCCAGAAATCTTTATTGAGGGGTCTAAATTAAGAGGAAATCTTTTATCAGTTACATACAAAAAGGATTTCATATTTAGTAAACACCATCACAGTAAATAGTGGTAATACTGTGAAAATCTTAGCCATTTTAGGAATATTCAAAAGAAGGAAGGATTGTTGCCATGAATAATGCTAAAACATTGACTTGATAAAATACAATTTGTACCATGTTCCTTCAATACATTGCACTGATGATAATTCTCTAATCAGGTAATCGCTTTTGTGAGAATTATATTGATGTAAAGGTTTTGGAAAAAATGTCTTGCTCGTCCAGTTTCATATTATGAATTACAACTCAAATGTTTTTCTTTTCTGTGGTCACTAAAACTGCTGTGTCATTCAACAAACATTGCTGAAGTCAGTAGCAGTAGTAAAGCATAAGTGTCCATCAACAGAGATATATTCAAGGGAAAAAACATACAACGAGCATGAGCACAGTCATGAATTAAGCACAGTTTCTTCTTGATGCCACAGCTACAGATACATGCACCAGAAGTGCTGGCGTGCTTGCATCAGTGTGTGTGCATGGCAGGTTCCCACATACACCTGGAGATGCATGAAAAAAGAATCTTTCACTACAGAACTGATTTACTCAAGGATGTGAGGTGGCCAAAGACTTATTCTCTTCTTCTCTTCAGCTTTGGTTAACCAGGTAAGTTTTCCAGAAGTCAAGATTTGGACTTCATTAACTTTTAGTTCTTACAAATTTGGCTCATGATTTTTAGACTCTGAGATAGTGGCAAATACAAAGAATATGCTAGCAATAGATAATTACACTAAAATTCATGTGGAAACCTCTATTTTTGTGCTTTCATTTTGCTAGCTAATTCAGCATTTTAAATATATCCACATATCTGGACTATATGACAACTCAATAAAAGTAAAATAAAATTGCATTAATAATTACATTTAAAAGTGTTCTAAATTACAATGTATTTTTTCAGTTCCTCCCAGTTCTTCTGCAGCTGTTAGCACACTTCTGCAAATTCCAAAATGTTTTCTTGGAGAACACAAATTTAATAAAGAATACTTAAACCAGGTTGTAAACTGGCTGTAACTCAGCATACATCCTGACAAAAAAATATGAGTATGCTATGGTTTTAGGGACTACAGCTGACGCTGTGTTAGCTTACTACCATTACACTGATTTTTGTGGACTGATCCCCAGAAGTGCTAACATGATCATTGACAAGATGTAGAAAAAGTATTTTCTGGTTTTATCTAAGTATTTAAATTATGTTCCTTAGAGAATCATAAACAACTCAGTTTTGCAATCTTTGTCCAGATTTTTGCAATCTTTAGTCTGGAGGAGGGCCAGAAAGATGATCAGAGGGCTGGAGCACCTCTCATACAAGAACAGTCAAAGAAGAGAAGGTTCTGGAGATACCTTATAGCAGCTTTCCAGTACATAAAGGATGCATATAGGAAACAGAGGGAGGGTTGCTTTTATCAGAGAGTGTAGTGATAGGATGAGGGGTAATGCTTTTAAGCTGAAAGAGGGTAGTTTTAGGTTAGATATTAGGAAGAAATTTTTTACTGTGAGTGTGGTGAGGCACTGCAACAGGTTGCCCAGAGAAACTAGATGTGTTCAAGGATAGGTCACCTGATCCTAGTGGAAGGTGTTCCTTCCCATGACAGGGGTTTGGAACTAGATAATCTTTTAAGGTCCCTTCAAACCTAAACCATTCTATGGTTCTATGATAATGCTATGTGAGTTTTCCAAAGAGCACTTCTACTGAAAATTTCTAGTGTATTGTGAAATATGGCTTCTGTAATATTTCTGAGTCACATAAAATATGTGTACAGAAAACTTTTATTCAAAACTCAGTATGAAAAGAAGCAGAGGCAAATGTACTCTCAAAGGTCCTATTCTAGACTCTCGTGTTGCTTTCAATGGGCTCAACAACAAGCAGTTTGGAAGCTAATTTTATGTCCTGTTTTATACCTTCCATTCACCTTTGTATCAAAGATGATATACAGAAGCAAAAATGTAACTTTTAGCACAGACTTTTAAAAGATTAGTTTTAATTAAACTTAGTCTTGATTCCCAAAGAAAAGTGAACAAGTATCATGAAAGCTAACTATAGGGAAATGTGAAGTTTGCCTTCTCGATCAAATTAAATAATTGGAAAAAGATTTTGTAATTCAAGTAGCTCCATCTCCATGCTCTGTTGAAACAGAACAATATGCACACATGGCATTTATGTAGCTCATTTTAGCTAAGGACTTCAAAATACACTTGCAGACATCCACTTGCTGGGACTGAAAACAATTCTACAAGAATATGACGATTGCAGAGGGACCATTTTAACTGCCACTGAAATACAGCCTCCTCTGAGATGTGATGTGTCAGCCTCTTTAAATAATATTGGTATTAAACCAGAAAATAGCTCAGAAATATTTTTTCTGTATTTGAAAGGTGATTAGAGGTTTCAATTCTACTAAAAACAGTTTTATAGCAACTATATTGGTAAAACTTTCCTAAATCAGTGTGAATAAATAATTGTGTCAATCAATTCTTAACATGCTAATATCAATTTTTATTATTGTTTTTAGTAACTAGTGTTTTTTCTTTTCATTAAGCCTTCCCCCGAACATTTGTTAGCAATCACTACTTGCACTCTTGTTTTGTTAGCAAAATCAGTTATGTTTTATAGCAGAACTTCCTCTTGAGACTGGGAATCCATAATAAATTAAGTGGTAATTAATTGCTTAGGAAACACATACATTTCAAGTTATTACCTACACATTTTGTAGAATCCAAGGGAAAATGGACAGTCTGTCTCTGTGCTGGTTGCATATAAACTTGTTCTTTTGTACCATTCTGCAAGCACACCAGTCCTGGTGGAATCCCTAGTAAGCCATTTCCCAGAATCTTGAGGCTCGCTACTGTAATGCTGCTCCTAAATCTATGCACTTATCCATCTAACATTTCAGACAGTGGGAAGGAGATGACAAATTTCCACTGCTTTCTTCTTTGACATTTACAACAGTATTCAGTATTTGTAATGCCCGAATTATGGAGCCCTAGTAAATTTTACGTGATCTGTAAGAATAAGGCAGTTAAGACCATGAGTGTAAATCTGCCCAGGAAAAGTAAACAACTAAATGTAAACATCTATAAAAATATGGTGCTTGTCTGTGTGTGTATGTCTATTTTAAAAAGTCTGTCATAGTCTGTATCCATGTTCATTCCATTTCCCAAAAGAAGAGATGGAAGTTGGGATTTTTTTTTTTTAAGAGGGAGGTGACATCGTGTACATTGTATACCATACACCTTTTTATCTAGGTCCAAGATAATTGCTAAGTACTGCCCCTTGAATTTTTGAAAATGCAAAGATTCTCTCTTTTTGTACAGAAATTGTACAATTTTATCAAGAAGGAAACTTTCTTCTGTAAAGTTGTTTGAAAAGCACAGGGTTAAAGTTTCTAGAATTCTAGAATTTTTCAATAAACCTTAGCATGAAAATTCATCAATCAAAACTGAGGTAAGTACGTTTTATGGCCTTATAATAACTACTTTTATCACATGCCTCTCTGATTTGTTACTTAAATATTACTTCTTCAAATATCTTATGTAGCAAGAGGTCCCTTAAAATTAAAGGAGTCTAAGAAAAAAACTTCAGACCAAGTTGCCTGTTCTGTGACTGTTCTTTCCTGGGAGACTTCTTGATGTAATTTGGTAAACTAACTTTCCACAAAGACTTTCTTCTATTTTTCCATCCTTAAATATAATACCCAGAAATACAAATGATACTCATCATCAGCAAGAATTTGAGTGTGAGATATCACGACCACACTGAATCAGAACTGAAGTTTTCTATTAGTGGAGAAGAAAAAAAAACAGTGTTTGCAGCAGATCATCAAACATTTCCTATTCCAGCCAGTTCCAATTTATACAATTCCATAGAATTAACATTTTTCATATATCTGTATTTTATTTAATAAACTTTTTCCTTTGATTTATGTTGTTTGTTTCTGTCCCAGCATTACAATGATGGATTTGCTTGGTCTTGCTTCACAGGTACTAACTAGTTCCCTAGACTCATACTGGAGCCAACTAGAATCAGAAATGCTCAATACCTCTGAAAATCATATAATGTCCAAGACACTTGTTTTTTGAAATGGGAAGGGAAGGTGAAGGCGAAGACGGAGATGGAGAGGATAGACAAATGAGTGAAGCACAGGCCAGTTCCTGTCTCTTAAAACACATTCCAGAAGCAGCCTCTAGCTCAGGGATTTAGGGATTGGTGGGAATGGTTGGACTCGACAATCCAGTGGGTCTCTTCCAACCTGGTTATTCTGTGTGTGATTCTGTGTGAGATCTAAACCACTGGCTGTTGAAAGGACCGTGTGCTTGTTTATCACTCTGTACTTGCTGCGTTTCTTATATCTTTCTCTCTACTGCTTCTAATAGTCACTGTTGGAGATAAAGAGTGCTCAGCTAGATGGGCCACAGTTCCAACTTGACTTATTCCTCAAAAACAAAAAAGTCCCACGAAAAAAGAAAACCCAAGCAAACAACAAGCCAGCCAGAACCTCAGGTAGACTATAAAGCTTCTGCTATGTTTACTGCACAGGAGGCTTGGGAAAAGAGGGAACTGAAAGCACATCCACGAAGTTCTTCAGGTCTCGTGAACTACCAAGTCGAGGAGTCGAGAACAGTGAACGATACAACCTGCCCCTTTTTAACCTGCCTGGTTCCAGGCTACTTCTGCGTGTTAAAAACCAAACAAACCATCCTAATGCTCCATCAGACGTGCAAACAAAAGACTTAAGGGAGTCACCAGTCTGAAGTCAGCAATGACAGACGATGGAAGTGGAGATGATAAGGGGTGCCCGGAGGCTGCCGCCCCGCCTGGCCACGGCCGCTGCCGGCAACTCAAAAGCGGAGGCTGCGGGGACGTTTCTCTGTGCCCTCTGCGGGTCCCTAGCACCAGAGGACGGGAGAGGGAGGAGCGGTCCCTGCTGGAGATGCTGAGGGAGATTATCTGTTCATTTATACCTTGTAGAAGAGGAGGAGGAACCGTGCGCTAAGCAGAAGGCACCGCGGAGCTGTGTTTTAGCCGTGAAGCAAAGGGCAATGACGGGGGAGGGTAGGACTGTGTGTTTGCAACTTTGCCTGCAACCCTGGAGAACGGTGTAGCTTGGAAAAAAAAACGTTTTTGGTGCTGTGTGCACTGAGCAGAAGCCCTGTGTTATCTGCGGGAGCTTATGGGAAAGAAGCACCGCAGAGGAGCAGCAGAGCGTGTGCGGAGGAGTTGAAAAGGAGACGCTGTCCCCTTCTCCAGTCGGTGTTGTCCTGCACCCCTGCTGAGCACACGCGAAGATGAAGCAGCAGCAGCGACCGTCTGGAAACGAGGAAACCTGAACCTGCCGTAACCAGCCCAGCCGCTTTCGCTCTGGGGGCAGAGCGAGCACCTCGCTGCGCCCACCCGTGTCCCGCCGAGGAAAGCCACCCACCCACCAGTGACACACCAGTCAGGCGACTGGGAAGGCAGCGATGGGAAGGGGCTCCCCTGAAGGGAGGGGGGTTGAGGCGGGAATGGGGGAGAAAGGAGACTGCAGAGGTGGCTGAAAGCAGGGCACGCTTTGTCTCTGCTAAATAGTCCCACATGCCAGGTGCCCGTCACTGCAAATGGAAATGTTTTCCATTTTCTCATCATTTCTGTCAATGAGCCGTTTAAAATCTCACTGTCTCATCTCCCTTTTATTTTGAGAGCTGCCCTTGTTCCACTTGTCATAACTGCAGCGAGGGAACAGAGGAACCACAGCCGAGGCAACGTTTCGTTCTAGCCAGGCAGACAAAAGAGCAGACCTTGGTGCTCCCTGCTCTCTGTCTTGGAGCAACAGCTAAACAGGAGAGATGGAGGAGTCTTGCAGTCTTCGGTCATTTTGACCAATTTCCTCCGTGGTTTGCTTCCATAAACTGATCACAAGCATCTTCTATTATTTTTTTTTTTTTTTTTGGAGGCAGGGGTGCCAAACTGAAGGGGTGTAGGTACCAATGATTTCTCTCCTAACCTCAGGAGGCAACGCTCCTTGATGCTGCTAGTTTCAGTTTGCATATAAAAGAACTGCCATGGATTTCACTTTTTTTTTTCTTTTTTTTTCATCTCTTCTCCTCCTCATTCTGTAAGGACAGTGGAGTTTTCTACCTGCTGCTCCTTCAAGCTTGTTTTTTTATCTCCTGTGTCTAAATAGTGCTTCTTAGTTCTCCTAGGGGGGATGAGAAAAAAGGGAACGATCTTTTCTAGGTGTCTTGCACATCTAAAAGGATGAGCACAACATCCATCTTCCCCTGCACCTGGACAGGAATGACCTGCTTGGCATTTTCTAACCGTTGAGTTGTGTGTGGTGTTTGTTTGTATATGTTGAGTACCTCCTCTCACTTTCCAATGGTGTAATTCCTTTGCTTTTTCTCACTCTATATCTATCCAAGGAAGATTTTTGTTGGAGATTTGGTGTAATAGGATAATGTATAAGCAGTTAAAGATTTTCACAGAAGAAGGTACAATTCTTCTCTACTTCAGCTCTTACTGTCACCCCTTCCCCCACAGTTCTGACATTTCCTTCCTCCCATTTTCCCCTTCTTTTCTCTCCCCTTTTCTAACCCCGCCCTAGGGGTTAAAAGATTCCAAAGAGGTATGAATTTAGATAGATGTGAAGGCTTTTTTTGTCTATATGGATATATACAAGCAGCACATAATTAATCAATTATGAATATGGCTTTTTAACAACCTAGCACAGTTCGATGTGTAAAGGTGGAAGAACTGTCGATCAAGACTACAGAAAAGGCAACAGGACGATGACAAATGTAGGAAGGGCCTGAAAAGTGGATAACAAGGAAATCTGTGGAAGTGGTCTGGATGATAGGAATCTCGGCAACAGTCTGGGTGTTATGATGGTGCTGAACTATTCAGTAGGGGGGATTAAACAAGGAAAGATACGGTCTACAGCTTGTGGACATGGGGTGTGGCAAAAAGGCCTTGCCAGGCAATGGTAGACCAGGTGCAGTATCTAGGGAGTCACTTTGCTCTCAACACCTGGAATGTTTTAAATAAGCAGATATTCACTTATTGTTTGCCTCTGCCAAGGTTTCTGGGAGCAGAAGCCTGTGCTGACACAAAGGGAATGTAAACCCAGGTGAAATGTACTCATTCACCGGAGGGGAGAGAGTACTAAATATATATGCCCAGAATAGATGCAGTGCTGCAGTGAGTCTAAGCCAGCTCTATGGAGCTTGGCTGCCTGGAGAAGCCTGCATCCAGGATGTAAAATCTGACTTACAGGCTTTGCAGTTGCTGGGAGGAACCCCCAGTCCCAGAGAAGCCTTCGGAAACTGACGGGGTCAGCACCTGGGAAGCTCAGGCCCCGGCACGACAGAGGAAACTGCTTCACAGCATCTTTTGGGGGCTGCAGGCAGACAGGAAAAGAAAGGGCCAGTCTTTCAAAGCACGTTTTTTCTTATTGTTTTTTCCTCTCTTTTTTTACTGGGCTATTTTAGGTGCTTCATCCCAGCTTTTGTGCTTAGTACCCGGCGGCTCCGCTCCCCCGACCAGGGCAGGCGAAGCGGCTTCTCAACAGGTGCTGTGGAAACTCTCTCCGCGGCCGCGGCCGCCGCGCGGGTCCGGGCTCCGGCGGCTGCTGCCGCCCCGCGACTCGCGCTCACAGCGCAGCTGCCGCCGCGGGACCGCGCCTTGCGGGCAGCGAGCCCAGGGCTTGCAAACGCTCGCACCCGGCACACGCGATGCGTTAAGCACCGAGGGCTGAACCGCCCCCTCCCCGAGCCCCTCGGGGGCTGCTCCCGGTCGCAGACCTTCTGCAGAACGGGGCAAAGCGCAGGGAGCAGCTCGCTCCGATAGACGCAAGCAGGGAGAAGCTGCCTGCAATTCAAACAGGCATCACCGTCGCAGGCAAGCCCCTTCCCCTTGGATCCCCCGTGTTAGGATAACGTGGGATGAGGTAAAAGCCCTCCATCCTCCCTCCCCCGTCCCCCTGTGAAACACGAATTATCTTTTCCACGCGATACAAACGACGGGGGGGAGGGGGGTGGCACACAAGCAGCTGCAAAGCTCCACAATAAACTGTTTCATCCAAGGCAGAGCCAGCTCGGGAAGGCACCGCCTTCGAATTCCCCCACTCCAGCACCCCCCTTCCTACCCGCGCAGGCAACCTCTGTAGGCGATAACCAAACCTAAAGGCTCGGAGAGGATCGATAACGCTTACTAAATATTCTGAGAGTGTACGAGTGTGGCAGGGAGGAGGGATGTGGTTGAGAAGGGGGGTAGAAAGGTGATTGTGATTAATCAGATATTAATCGCTGGCTACAAACAAGGGGAGATTATTTCGGGTAGGCAACCGACTGTGAGGAGTTACAGACTAGACCCTTTTACTGAAGGCACGCGTGATGGGATCGGCACTTCACCGTTTAGCGATGCCTGTGTAATTCTGAAGGCGCACATTATTCTAGCCACATATTTCTTCTTTTCTCTACGAGCAGCATTTCCCCTGTCTGCGAGCACAGACTTAATGGAGATACTTATGCCGCTAACAAGAGGTTTCCCTTTTGCTCTCCTTTCATGAACACAGAAGCAGGGAGAAAGCAAAATCCTTCCTGCCCCGAAAAATAAATACCCCCAAACCTCACACACGTCAGGGAAAAAAGACTAAAGGACGGAAGAGAAAAGGTGTCGATCTTTGCACCCAGCGGCAGCCGCTGCCTTCAAGGCTGAATCGCTAAGGTACCTTCTCGACAGCAAGGGAGCCCCGCATGCATACAAACAGCTGAGCGTGAAGCGCATTTCGGGCTGTGAGACGGCTACCCACATGCCGGGCTCCCCCGTAACTTTCCCCACGCAATGGGTTAAACTAATAAGTGTATCGATACACGCATTCCCGCAAAGAGCCCGCTGCTCGACCAAAACCCAGAAATGTGGGTAATCCCCACACACACTACCATCATCATTATCATCACCTTAAAAAAGCAACCCGGTGGGATTTGCTGGAATAATACACTAGTTAGAGGCTATATGAACCAACTCACGTCTCCGTTTGAACATACTGCTAGAATATTTATTGAGCCCCAGCTCAGTCACTGCATTGAACGCCAAGGCTGGCAAGCAAATGCATTTCCCATCTCCGAAGAGAGCCGTGAATCAACTCCTTCTTTCCTCCTGTCTTTAGCAATCATAGATATTTTTCAATTGCAAAGTACCCAAGATAAAAATATAAAATAAAAGATAAATATATATTTAAATACACATTGCTATAAAGAGAAAGCTTGCAGTGCCCTGACCGAAAGCAAACGGACCCCTAAAAATATACCCCTCAAATACTACCCTACCTTTCACACACGAAACCATCAATAAAAAGACGAGGTTCCAAAATGTAAATCCACTTTTAATCTCCATTTTCTTCACCAGGATGAAGTCCAGCCGGCCGCATTTAGTACATCCCCTTTCCCAAAAGTCTGCTAATTTCGGTTCCTTTGCCCGGATTTCCCCTCTGCAGATCCCTTTCATATTATTCTCGAGAGCTCCCAATTCCCGTTCCTCGGCCAGGCGCAGCGGAGTTGTTGCTGTTGATGGTGCGCGGTCACAGCTCGGAGTGAATGGTGTTTCTGGGATACCACAGCAACCTTGACGAGGACTCAACCATCTCTCCAACGGGGGCACAAAGTCTCAGCTACTCTCGATCGCGTCTTTTCCTTCCCACCCCCGCCCCGCTACCCCAACTCTCTGCACAACCGAAACCCACCACGATCCCGCCTCGTCACCGCATCCACCGGGAGCCGCGGAAGAGCATCTGGAAAGCTCAGACACGCTCTCCAATAAACTCCAAACAGCATTTGCAATTGAGATTCCTCCCCCCGCCCCCCTGCTCCCCCAAGAGGATCAATTCTGCCTAGGAAAACGGCTCGAGAAATAATAATACAGTGGCGAGGTCTCCCCAGCCTCCCGGAGGAGCCCCCGGCCCTTCTATTCGGCGGGGCTCATCCATCCCGCCTCGGCTCGCGAAAACGATCCCTACTGCCTCGTTATTAACAATTCACTTGCGGTGCTCGGGGGCTGCCCCCGTCACCGCCGCACACACACAGACACACACACAGACAGACACACGCACACACACAGACACACGCCCCTCGGGGCACGCGTCTCGCACAGGAGCACCTGTGACTCCGAGGGGGTTTGCGGGCTAATGGCTGTGCGCGGGGACACTAATGACAGGCGGGTCTCCGCGGGCGCGGGGAGCCTGCGGGCAGAGCGAGCAGCCGAGGGGGCTTTCCGCCCCCGCGGGTTGGGGAAGGGCGGCCCGCGGAAGCCCCGCACGGCGGGCGCGGGGAGAGCGCGGCCCCCCGGGGCCCGGGGCGGTGCGGCCGCGGCTCCGCCGCGAAGAGCGTTGGCGCCACCTAGCGGCCGCGCTCCGCGCCGCCCCGCGTGGGAGGGAGGGGCGGGTTGCGCGGCGCCGCGCGGGGGGAGCCGCGGCCGGGCGGGGCCGCGGGGTCCGGGCAGGTCGCCTCGCGGCTGCTCCCCTCGCGTTCCCTTGCGCTGGGAGCGGGAGGGCGAGGCCGTACGCGCGTGGGTGCCCTGTCCCGATGGCGCAAACGCGTCTGCGAGCGCCTGCTAGTGTCAGGGCGTGAGTCGTGCTTTTTCTAGAGTGTGTTAGAGTGAGCGTGTGTTTGCGTGTGTGTGCGTGGGAGGGTGCGTTTGTGTGCACGCGTGTGCTGTCGCCTTGAATGCGGCTGCCTCTGTGCGCGCACAGCTGCACACGTGTGAGCGTGTGTGTGTGTATTTCGGTGTGTGCACCTGTAGGTGTGCATCTGTGTGCCTGCGGGATCAGAGACGAGCAGCGGAGCTGGTGAGGGGGCTGGAGAACAGGCCTTATGAGGAGCGACTGAGAGAGCTGGGGGTGTTTATCCTGGAGAAGAGGAGGCTGAGGGGAGACCTCATTGCTCTCTACAACTACCTGAGGGGAGGTTGTGAAGAGGAGGGTGCTGGCCTCTTCTCCCAAGTGACAGGGGACAGGACGAGAGGGAATGGCCTCACGCTCCACCAGGGGAGGTTCAGGGTGGACATTAGGAAGAAAAAATTCACAGAAAGGGTCATTGGGCAGTCGAACAGGGAGGTTGTTGAGTCACCTTCCCTGGAGGTGTTTAAGGGACGGGTGGACGAGGCGCTGAGGGGCATGGTTAATTGTTTGATAGGAATGGTTGGAGTCGGTGATCCGGTGGATCTCTTCCAACCTGGTGATTCTATGATTCTCTGCATGTCAGTGCATCTGTGAGCTCGTTTTTGTGTGCATATCTGCATGCCTGTGTGCGTATGTGTGTGTATGCATCTGTGTGTGTGTGTATCTGTTCCTGTGTGTCTCTGAGTGGATGTATTTTCTGTGTGTGGAGGTATTCTTATACATGTATGTGCCTCTGCATAGTTTTGTTTTAGATGTGTGTATATGTTCATTCATACGGGCTTGCATGTGTGTATGTTTACATGGACATGCATATTCTGCATATATGCACATGTGCATGTCTGTGAGTGCATGAATGCAGTCTGAAGTGAAATGCCAATGTGCATGAGCGTGTGAGCTGGGAAACTTTGGCAGGCAGTCACGAAGCATGAATCTTTGTGTGTGTGTCTGCACAGGGTTTTTTTCATTTATGTTTAACTGTGTGGTTTCTGTGTGTGTATGGAGTGCATTTGTGGAAAGATGTGTCTTGGTTAGGATCTGTTTTCAACCAGGGTTGTGGATGTGATGTGCTTTCTACATCTTTTATATGTCAATTTATATGAACATATATTTATGTGTATATAAATCACATAAATATGTATATATAAATTATATATATGCAGTATAACCATAAATATATAATAAAAATATTATTGAAGGATTTAGGAAAGGTAATGATTCATTCTTTACTCCCAAAGCAGAATGCGAAAAAGGAAGTTTGCATAGCCATGTATCTGCTCTCATTTGGGTGTAAGGGTGAGCAATATGTGGCTTCTTTATACCTGTACTTAAAACTGCCCTGTTCCAGCAAGGCCAGCAGCCTTTAGCAGAGCGTGGCCCTGCATGTGGCTGGCAGAACTGTCTCCATAGCTGTAAGACTGAGTGTATCTGGCATGAGGAATGAATACCTTTAGCTGAAAGTACTGTCACTAACCAGCCTCGTCGGATCCATGTAGGTTTGTTTACTGGGGAGAAGCAGAAGTATATATTTCACCGCCTAGCGTACTGTCTACAGCCCTCTCTTGCAGACACATAAGTCTTTGAGTGTGACTGCTGTAATTGAAACTTGGTGGGCCTGTTCGTTTCCTCTGCAGCAGCTCAGGAGTGTAATCTCAGCTTTCTGCTGGTGTTAAGGGCAGTGCCATGTTAAGATCAACTTTTTGATGAAAGTTCAGCGATCCCCATTATACATAGTGTAGGATGGGTGAAAATCACTCTGATTGAAACTTGCCTGCTGTATTTGTTGAAAGAATTCCAATCTCTCTCTCTTTACTATACTACACTCATTTACATTTATGCATACATATATGCTTGTAACAGGGATCCATTTTAAAAGAGCAATTCAAAGCTGAAGGGAGACGTGCCTTCAGAATAGCACTATTGATCTCACTTCTAGTATTCAGCTTTTTTTATGTGTTTGGAATAAAGTTCTGGCCTTCCTCCCCCAGGAGTACTTTCCAGCTGTGGAACCCAAATCTCCTTGGGGTAATACTTTATCAGTTACCAAGGATAAGAAATATATATTAAAGACCTAGACTTCTTACTATTATTTATAATTCATGCATTGCATTGCTCAGTACTTCCATAGCTAACTTATTTAGGGGGCTTATTTTGATGCTGTTAGAAGTCATGTCTGTTTGATATCCACTAAAATTTTCATCATGAGTTACCTGTACTTCTTCACAAAATGAAATTTTGGCTTATTGGTTAAACATGAGTGAAGAAGTGCTCACAGTTAAAAATGGGATGCCCAAGAATTTTTTGTGGCAAAATTCTTGCTAATTTTCTGAGACTCTTAAGAGTTCATTTTAAAAATAGTGCTTCCATTTTAAAAATAGTGCTTAAGCTACTAAGGTAAATTTCAGGCATATTTAGTAGTAGTAATGCTAGGGATTGGTTTTAATTTCTTTATAGAACACCTCACAAACCAATCCTCAACCATTTTTGATGTTGCTTTTTTTTTGGTTGTTTTATGGTTAAATACTAGAATTGCATAACCCTTTGAATGATTTTGGGTTCAAGCAGTAGATTATGCTGTATGTTTCATGTTTGTCTAGTGTCCTGCTCTCTTGCTTTTTCGTCCCTCCTTCCTTCTCTCCTTTCCCTCTTCTTTCCCTTCTTTCTTTTCCTTTTCCTTTTTCTCTTCCCTTTTTTCTCTCTTTCCTTCTTTTCTCCTCGCCTTGCCTCGCCTCTCCTCCCCTCCCCTCCCTTCCCCTCCCCTCACTCCCCATCTCCTCTCCCCATCTCCTCTCCCTTTGCTTCCTTTCCCTTTCTCTTCTTTCCTCCCTTCCTCTCCTTTCCTTCTCTTTTGGCATGGGCAAGCTTATTGATCATTTGGGTACCAGTCAAGGATGAAAGTGACTTGGCAGGGACCATTAAGTCAATCACTATGATTAAATACTCCCAAGAATTTCAAAATGTGCTGAAATCAGAAATGGGCAGATACTTAACTTTCTGACCTGTCAAGCACATGAATATCAGCATCGCTAGTGGGAAATGTGTATTGGAGACCTGAAAGTGATGGTGCTCTTTCTTCCTATTATTGTTGGATACTTCATAAACTACACTACTGTGTGCTAATGTTACTGCCACATATTCATAGTACAGGGTAAAACCATAGTAAAGAACAACCCAAAGAAAGATGCAGTAAAGCAAACATCATAGTGGAAGTAGCTGGAGGGAAAAGATGTCATAATACCTACATCCTCTTGACTACATTTTAACTTATATTTTCATAAATCTGGTCCTAAGCTGCCTCTAGCACAAAACATCCCTGTTCAACAAAGAAGATATATTTAAGAGTAGGCACTAACATTCCTGAGTAAAGTAAAAAAGTAATACCCCATTCACAGGGAGGCAGATCATATTTAATTATCACAATTATATGTGATTTTGTTATCTCTATTGAGTGTGTCTTTCATTCTGCTAGAGTCCACATCTAAAATCTGTTTGGAGACAACAGGGAATGTAATTCTTTCTTATGTAACATTTCCTGATTGCTGATACTGGACTATATAATACTTAGTTTTCAAGTGGAATTCAAGGAATTAGTTTTGGTCTACTGCTACATATTTTTATTGTACCAGTCAAGATGGTCTTGGTGTGTGGTTGTGGAATTTAGACTACTGACATTCTTAGCAAAAGCTAATACCACTGTAATATTCTCCCATCTCTGTTCAGCAGAGTTTGATGATTTGGAAATCCTGTAGTGTGTGTGAAAATCAGAAGTGTATGAATTCCTGCACAGGTGGAACTACTTTTTACATGGTATATGCGGTGAGGCCAGGTCCACTAAGGTGGGGTAGGCAGTCAGCTTGGGCTGTATGTTGTTTTCCCTGTCCTTAGTAATTGAGTGGTGTACATTTAAATAGCTATTTGAACACTTGCTGTATTGCTCCTTACATCTAGCAGTATAAGACCTTTGATCCATGACTAAAGATGTCATTATTTATTCTACTCAGTGCACTGCTTTGTTGAGATAGGTAAGTAGATCCCAACAAGCTCATGCATATGATAGATTGCAATGTTGTGCAGTGAAAGCTTGCCAAAAGGATGCTTGAATAGTGAGTTTAGAAAAGGTGTTTAATGTGATTGCTGTAACAAATACTATTATTTAGTATATGCTTACAAAGAGATTATAATCTTGAGTTCTGGTTATCACGGGCATAAAAAAAGGGAAATTCCTTGACAGGGAATGTCTGTACATGGTGTCTGTAGAAGAAAAGAGAAACAAAAGGTAAATATTGAGGGGGCAGAAGTGTGTTAGGTTATTGCTATGCTTTGTCACTAAAGTAATAAGTTAAAGAGAATTGTCCAGAATTACATCAAATATTATCTTGTCTTTATAGTAGTACTGCAGTATATAAAGGAAAAGAAATCAGAAAGGGGTGCTGAGGTGCTGAATTTGAAAGAAAAAAGATTTAATTTTTCTGATTTTTGGATTGTGTAGGTAGGAAAGTAGGTGAGCTGGTGGGTGGAGATCAAAGTATTCCTCCAGATTCCACTTTTCTGTTTACATTAGATTGAGACAAAATAAAGGTATATATGTCAGTTGTTTAACTGTCATTCAGTGATAATCAAATACAGTGTGTGTGCTATCATTCTTCATTGAGCAAATCTGAAATGCATTCTCACTGATAAGTGCATATTTTCTCAGTAAACTTCTATTTGTTAGCCAGGGGGTGAGAAGAATACTTTATAGAAAAAAAAAACTACTGCATCTCAGATTTTGTTTTAATTATTTATATGACTGGTTTTTATCCGTATTTTCTGTTGCATTGTTTAATGTTTAATGTTTTTAATGTCTTTGTGTGGTTCTTGGAATGTTAGGGAAGATAAGCACTGTAGATATAATATTAATAATTAATTATTAATTGATACTTACAGGAGTTACATATATAAATGCTCTCGAGTCTGCTGGATAACAAATCGGAAAGGCCTCTGTTTTGCTGATATTTTACATGAAGCATTCCCCTTGGCTTTAACAGGAATTTTGTGCATGGAGATGTAGAAAAACTAAACTTGTAAAATATCAATAAACTTGATTCTAATTTCAGATGGAAAATTATATAATGAACATTTGTAAGTAATTCATATCTAGAAAGAAGACTGGTGTTCTATCTGCCTGCCATAAATTCTTTAATAAATACTTAAGAGTATAGAGACTGTTGACATGGCAGACGGAGTGAATAACCTCGTTTAGAGACGTCTTTCAGAATATGCAACTAAGGTATATTGATGGCTTTTAAATGTCATATGCTGAGGTTATAAAGGCAGAGATAGGTTAGGAGATTTTGGTGGCAAGTGTTTGCAATTTTTAATCTTGAAGAAAAAATAGGCACAAATGGAACTTTGATGTGTCTGATGAACACAAATGTCACAGCTGAGACATTTAATCTTGATTTGGGAATGCATTAGTAATTTGTCTGAGAGTGTTCAAGGTAGACTAGTAAAATATTTCAGACTTTTTGGTATTATGTAACATTAGTCATTGATTGGAAGCTTGCGGGAGGGGACAGGTAAAGAAAGTGGTTGGAAAAGATTCTTGAATTAGTTTCTGACCATTTTATTTCAGTGAGATAGTTGGTATGCGTTAACATAGCCAGACCCTTTTCCTATCTATTTCACTCTGTACTCCACTCTCAAATTATTTATAACGTTTGAATCCCTTCCCCTGTTTAGCCAAGCACTGTATTACAGTGAAGAGTATATTCATGCTGATTTTGAATAGCATTTCACAGGCAGCTTTGTAGCTTACTTCTTTTTCTGTAGTGGCATTTTGTATCTCTTGGAGAATGATGAGCTGAAAGTAGTGAGTGGTGATGCTACAATTTTTTTGTGCAGCTTGAAATGCATATCTGAGCTGACCTCTGTTAGGGAATGTGATAAGTAGTTCCCCTGCCATGCAGAGGAGCACAGAGATGTGAGTCCCTGCCCCAGTCTCCCCACGTCTGCCCCAGGATAACATCAGCCCCGTGGGCCAGGTGAGACCCAGCACCATGAGTCCTTATGGGTGGTTCTCTGATGCACAACATAGGTTGAGGTGGGGGTGGGAGTGGAGGTGTCCCTGCTCAGGGAGACAGTGCTCATTATGGGATGCAGAGGAAAAGAATACAGGGATTATGTGAGATTTGTTACAGGATGTTTACGGGAGGAGCCAAGGGTGGGGAAATGGAAGGATCAGTGGTGGTTTGAGGAGGAGCAACTGTGCAAAATGATGAAATCAGAAGATAAAAGGGACCAGTCACCTGTTGACAGTTTGGGGATTGTTATCCTTGTTTGCATTTCAGATGGTGGGATACATTTTTCAGCACTATACATTTATAGCTTACTTAGCTTGATGTACTCGAATATGCTGCTTCTTACCTATTTATCATTTTGTTTCGTAGCAAAATTTGTTGGCATGGTATGTATACTACTTTTGGTTCTAGAACTTTTCTCTGATTATTGTTTTTTATATGAAAATACAGAATGTATAGCATTACCTGTTCACATGGATGGACTAAATGAACTATTCTTTTAAGTCCTCCTATTATAGTTATTAAGAATAAAAAACTTCAGTAAACAGAAAGTGTAGTATCAATAACCAGAGGCACTAATTTTTCATGTTCCATACTGTCGCAATTTATCACATATAAGCAATTTCTGTCATCAAGGCCCTCTGATTTTCTCTTCTGATGTATTTTTACTGCTTTAGAATTTCCAGTTTTCTATGAAGGTGTTAGCTACCTTTCTGAAACAGTAATCAGGTGCATTTTTTATTTCAGGCATAACATCTATCCATATGTTTTTGTCATTATTATAGAAACAAAGAAAAATGGACTGTAGTGTATTATCTCACTGAATGTATGATTGTATGCATCTCAGCCTATTTGTCTTTTTAAGAAAATTGTTTCATTTATAAACAAGCAGTTTCTTGTCTGAAATCCTAATAGCCTCTGGCAAAAGTATTTTAGAGATACAATAAGTGGCATCAAAATATTTTATACCAAATGAGAAATACAATTTGCACTAGAAGTGCTACAAGTAAAGTAATGAGAGCCTGGAATGTGGAATATGTTAAAAAATGGCAGTGAACTTGTATGAGTCTAAAAGAATCTTTAGTAGCTCTACAATCATTCAATGGAGCAAGTTCAATTTAATTGTATATATTCCAGAGTTATTTCAAGAAAATATGTTGGAAAAAATGTCAAGTTTTTGAAAGACTACTCAAAATAATTAATTTGGTTTCATCACAGTAAAATGCTGGAATATGCCTAAAATAAGATGGAAAAATAAATAGCAAAATACAATATATAGTATTTTTTCCCCCATATAATTAATGCATAGTATAATGAAGAAAGCAGGTAAGGTAGAAGACCAGCTTGACTGAACAGGGAGGTCCTCTTGGAGCTCAAGAGGAAAAAGGAATTATCTCTGGCAACAAGGTCATATTTTGAGGGAAGATTACAAAGTTGTGGTTCGCAAATGCAGGGAGAAAACACTAAGGCCATAGATCAATTAGAGCTGGAACTGACCAGTGTTGTGTCAGACAACAAGAAACACTTTTTAAAGTATGCTAATGGAAAGAAGAGATCTAAGGAAAGTGTTGAATGTATACTTGATGATCATCTGGCATATAGCGATGAAGAAGAGGCAGAGACATTATATTTCCTTTTTCTTAATTCTGATAGACCTTCAGGTGCCTAGTTCTGAGTTGAATGACAATGACTGTGGAAAAGGTAACTTTCAGTGGAGTCTAGGGACGTCCCTGCTTACTGGAAGCAAGCTAAAGATATTCCAGTTTATAAGAAGGGCATGAAGGAAGACCCAGAAAACCTGTTAGTCGAACCTCTTTTCCTGGAATAATTGAAGAGAGGATTATACTGAGTGCTGTTGAAAGGCATTTAAACAGTAATGCAGTCATCAGGCAGAGTCAACCTTGGTTCACAAAGGGAAAGTCATGTTTAAGTAATATAATAATTTTCTGTGACATGATCACCTGCCTAGCGGATGAATGGAAGGTGGTAGATGTAGTTTCTCTGCATTTTAGTAAGGTTTTTGATACTGTCCCTCACAGCATCCTTCTGGGCGAGTTGTCTAGCTGTGGCATGAGTGGTTAATGGTGCACTGTGTGAGACTGAACGGTAGAGCTCAAGGAGTTATAGTGAACCAATCTACATCTGGCTGGCGATGGATAACCAGTGTTCCTCAAGGTTCAATTCTAGGGCTAGTTCTGTTTAATATTTTTATCCTGGATGCAGGAGTTGAATGCACAGTTGACCAGTTTGCCGATGATGGTAATTTGGGATGTGCTGTTGACTCTCTTGAGGGATAAGAGGGCTTATAGAGGGTCTAGATAGATTGGAAAGTTGGGCAGTCACCAATGATATGAAGTTTAACAAGAACAAATGCTGGATTCTGCACCCAGGACAGAGTGATGCCAGACCCAAGTATAAACTGGGAGATGAGAAAGGGATCTGTGGGTGCTAGTTCACAACAGGCTCAATATGAGTCAGCAGGGTGCCCTTGTAGGCAGGAGAGCAAACCACGTCCTGAGGTGCATGAAACACAGTGTAAACAGCTGGACAAAACAGATGATTATTGAACTGTTTTCAGTGTTGGTGCAACCTCACCTTGAATACCGTGTGCAGTTCTGGGTCCTGCAGTTTAAGAAAGATGTGAAGGTCCTTGAATGTGTCCAGAGGAACGTAACCAAACTGGTTAAAGTTATGGAAGGCATGTCCTATGAGGACTGCCTCAGGACTTCAGGTTTGTTTAATTTGGAGAAAAGGAGGCTGAAGGGTGACCTCATTACTCTCAACAGCTTCCTGAGGAGGGGAAAATGTGAGGAAGGTGCTGATCTCTTCTCCCTGGTATCCCATGATTGGATGCATGAGAATGATTCAAAGCTGTGCCTGGGGAGGCCCACACTTGACATTAGAAAACACTTACTGAGAAGACAGTTAAACACTGGGACAGTCTTCTTAGAGAGGTAATTGATGCCCCATGCAGTGTTTAAGAGGAATTTAGACAATGCTCTTAATATTATTCTTTGACTTTTGGTCAGCCCTGAATTGTTCAGACAGCTGGACTCTGAATCACACTAGGTCTCTTCCAAGCAAACTAAACTAAACTAAACTATACTATATTATTATATTATACCATACCAGTCTATCCTATTCCTATTCCTATTCACCATGAAAATTTTATCAAAATTGATTACATATAGAGAAAAATGCACCTTTTAATTTTTTACTCAGTTACTGTATGTAGATGTTGCTTAACTGACATAATTCAAATTATGCCTTTTCAAATTAACTGTTTATAAATACCCTTATATCTGTCTTTTCTCATATCATTACATATAGACTTTAGTGGAAACAGGGTGAATATAGAATCAAAAAATATTAGACAAGAGGAAATATTTCTGTATGTGACAAGAAGGAATTTACTAAATATTACTTTCTTGTAATATCTGTTTAGTAATGTTTGTATGTTGTAGTTAACTAGGACTAGACACATGTTTCTATTCTCTTAAGAAAATGTATTAATAATTGAATGCTCATTCAAGAGCTTTTCTCAAGGGGATGAAGCATGCTTTTCTCCTTTGATCAGTGTCCATACTTTCCAGGTAAACTATCTCCTACACTGAGCATCTAGTCTGGCTCCCAAATCCTAGCAAGTTGTCTCCTCCTGAGATTTTTACTAAGCACAATTCCTTCCAGGCATCCTTTGGAATAAATGACTCAACTGTGTTTCTTAAAGAAATTATTTATGAGCCAAGGTCCAAGAGAGAATGCTAGGTTGATAATCCTTGTATAATAAAATAATTTCCCTTTAATTGAGAATCAGGTCTAAGCTAATGACACATTTCTTTGTCATTCGTTATTTGCTAATTCAAGAAACTCTACACTCAGAGGGCTGGCTGTAGTCCAGCTGGTTACTGAGTCCCCAAATATCTCTATGTACTTTGCCTGGAACTAAGACTTTGAACTTGGGGCTTAAATAACTCCTCTTGGTGCTATATATCTTGTAGCCGAAGCAGAGGCTTATCTTAACTATAAACTATACATCCCCCAATGAATATGAACTTGCCCAAAACCCAAATATGAGGGTGCTAAAATAAGGTAACCTGCATGACTTATTTATTTTGTAATGCTGTGAGGGCAGAACTAGACACAATGCATAAAAACATCACAACATCATTTGAGGAACATGATCACCAAAGGGACAAGGATGTGTGTAGTTGTCTGCAGGGTAATTTGAGGAATACAGAAAGAGCATGACTATTTAAAAAAAGCAGTATAAGCAGTACTGGGAGCCCCCTGCTTCCCCTTGGGATGACCAAATAGCATGAAAACATAAAACATGGTGGAAATATGGAGAAAGAAGGAACAAACTCCCTTTAGTTCTAAATTCTCTTATCAAAATCTCTCAAGTTTGATCACTTTAACCTCCGCAACTAAGAACCACTAAGGACTACAGTCAATGGTGTCATCATGAGCTCAAGGGTGTTGTATACTCGTAATTAATGCAGGGTTTAAGTGTTACTAACTGACGATTAGTAACACACTAGAAACAATGTTTAGCACAAAATGTGTTGTTAATGAATAAATTTAGTAAAGCTTGCTTTTAAATCTTAAAACCGGCTTGATTTTTTCAGTCTTCTAAACACTTTATCACAGCAATCTTTTAATCAGCTGGCACATATGTTTGTATGTTGTATATGTGCATGTGCACATACACACACACATATATGCACTCACACATATTCAGTTGCAAGAACCTAAAAGTTGATTTTTAAAGCACTGACCATCTGAGTTTTTTGTCTCTTCCGCTACCTCATCTTCAGCAGGCATTACTTCCCTCTCTATACTTTCAGGTCTGGAGGTGTCCTCTTGCTTTCTCATCCAGACTAGCAGACACCTCAATGCTGCTGTTACCTCTTTCCCATTCTGTCAGCAAGGAACTAGAAACTCTCTTGCTGGCAACATTCATTGAAGCAGCAGCTGCTCAACTTATCTATACTTCTTGCCTAAAAGGGCTCCCTTCTTGTCCCATGCTTAATGTTGAGTTCTCCAGTCTCACCTGTCCTGAGAGAATCCTACATCTGTAGATAAATAATTTCACAATTGATGATTTTATTAACCATTCAACATGATAGATTTCATAGGAACTCACTGAAAACACCTAGCATTGCACAAAGTGTTTGAAAATTAGATTAAATGGATCTCTGATCTTGTACATCAGATGCTGTGTTCCTGTGAAAAAGATAGGAGTCAAACAGCTGAAAATAATTTTTAATGGATATGTGTAAAACTGTTCAAAGCAAATCAAATCAAAACTAACATACTTAATTCAGAGGTAGTAAAAGTGAAAATGTTGAGGGAGTTAAGAGTTGCTGAAGCCCATAGATTCCAGGACTAGAGTTTCTTTGTTGAAACCCAGGCAGGTGCTGCCTGGGAGTCTGGGGGTCTCTCTGTTCCATTCCCATGGATGTTGTCTCAGGGAGGTGTACACCACCCCTCTATCCCCACAACCTCTAATATGACTGGCCATGCAGATTACCACAAACAGTGCATTGTCCCTAGCAGTAGCCCCTAGCAGTCTAGTCTTGCTCCTTCTCTCTAGCTAATAAGGACTGAAGTGAAAACTCACTCACACTTGTACTCTGTGGGTTCCCAAACACGCAGAAAATCATGGATCCTTCAAATATTCACAAGGTCTTTCAGTCCCTCTGATGCCTGTGGCTGAATCCTGGGCCCCTTACCCAGCATGTAGATCTCCTCCTACTCACTAACTAATCCAGCTTGATGTTCACTAGCAAACAAATGTGTGCACTTGCACTCTTGTCACATACTGATCTTGCACCCACACAGTCACAGATCCCTCATATATTAGTACAAGTCCTAAGTCTACCTAACAGCTGTTCCAGGATAGTAGGGCTCTCACCCACCCCATCACTCAGACCTTCTGCCTCTCCATGCCAGTCTCGTGCTTGTTGGTTAGTCCAGCTTGAGGTTTGCTAATTAATGACACATGCACACACACATACAGGATTAAATTCACTGGAGAAAAACAAACACAGCCAGATCTCTCCAGCTGTTGGAGCAGACGCCTATGGGCCTGTGACCCACACTCTCTTCTCCAGCTGCTGCCATTCACATGCTGAGCAGTGCTCACACATGGGATAGGCGATAACACAGCCAAAGTAGGTAAGAAAAGGATTTAATAAATTCATGTGATGATAATAAGAGATCTGAATCGCATAAAAATTAAAATAAGTTGTTACAGTCCTGATGGAACAGTGCTTATGCTTCTGGCTACCTGTACTATTTTCCAGAAGAGGCTGAAGGTGAGATTTAGTTCCAGAGAAGGGGCTTGGTTTGTTAATGATTTCTTCATTTGATTTGATTCTTGTTACCTTTGAGCAAGGAATTAATTAACTTTCTCCCTGATAGTGAAGCATTGAAGAAATTATGTTAGGATTGCAGTTTAGTGTATATCTGTCCTCTGTTATAACTTTAGGGCAACAGATAGTAACTGTGGACTGACTTTATATGACTTCGTACAATGAAGAATGATTATTTCACTCCTCTGTCATATTCTCCCACAGTGATTCTTTTTTGCCCTCCAATTTGGAACTGGAACACCTTTTTGCCCCAAAATGAAACTGTACAAAGCCTTTTGTGTCTGGTTGTGATGTTCAGCAAGAAGTAGAAAGACCATGACAAGCAAAATGCATAATTTGCTCTTCTGGCTTAGGATGGGAAAGAACCAAAGACATACATTTTCATGAAGTTTTGGATTTGTTGCAAATATTATTATTATTTCTGAAGGTTCTAGCAAGTCGGTTGGTTTAGCAGAAAATTGAAAAGAAATGTCAAATTCAAAGGGACAATACATTCCTCAGTGGATTTGAAATAGATGTTGTTCAATGCAGAAATGGTAGAACCTGTGGAGTCTAATTAATTTCCATACTTGTGAAAAAAAAACAAGAAGAAAGGGAAAACTTAAATTTGCATCATTTAAGTCATTAAACACTGACATATTAAATGAGTTCATTGGGTAAATTAATTGCTGTAAAATTTACATTATTTTTAGTGTTTTTGTATACTTGCTCTGAGCATAGACAAAACGTACTTTCCATTGCTATCACAATGCATCTTTTCATCAGAGCTTCAATTATCTTCAAATGGTTATCAAATGACTTAAAAGAAAAGAGGAAAAAAGGAAAAGGGCTTCCACAAGGGACCTAAGGAAAAGTCTTCTGCTTTAAATGCCTGAAGCCAGGCACTCACCGAGTGTGATATTGATGCTAATTAGGGAAAGGTTTCTAAAATAGCAAAATATATAATAAAAAAATCAAATTACCCAGTACTTGCAGTTCCTAAGTGTAGATTTTAATAAGACATGGCTATTACTGAATAATTTACCTAAGCATATGTGTAAGAAATAAAAGCCACAGAAACAATTATTTTCATGACAGTAGTGTTCACTCAAATATATTGTAGGCAGTCTCAGAATTCAGATAGCATTTCTGGAGTAAATTATGATGTTCCAGGGTCTTAAAAGACAGGTGCATATTTCATACATTTTTACATACCATAACTCAGTTGTTGTCAGAATGAAAATGTATTACACATCATCAGAAGATTCAACAGGGCAAAATGTGCACAAAAAATAACAATACTTCCTAACAACTTGTAAATGATGCTCAAATCTTCTTTGATATAGAATTTCTATGGTATGTGTTGCATAGATGAGTTATTTTTTATATAAAGAATTCAGTTACTATATCTAAGTGTATCTAAGTGTGATTTCACCATTCAGTTGTTCGATACAAATTTGTTCATCAATAGCTAATAGAAGGTGCTAGTACCCTGGGTTTATTTTCTTCTGTTTCCTAATTGACTTTATAATTCTTTTACCATAGGTACATGTGTTTTGTTTGTCCTGTAGCATTCTCATATTGTTTGTATAACAATCTAGATTCTCAGCATTCACCTGTTAGTTACCACAAGGTTTCAAGACATACAAAGAAATGTACAACCTTAAAGTAAGACGATATCATACTAATTTAATTAAGATACTTAACATTACTAGATAACTAGCATAAATCATTCTGATCCCAGCACAGTCAAAGAAGCCAAACCCGAACTAGTTGGTATTTTCTACGTAATATATAATCTTTTCTAAAAAAAAGGTTTTCTGTAGTACTTATTTTAAAACATTTTCAAAATAATTAATACTGTGTTGTTCTATCTGATGATAGTGTTAAGGCAATATATAAAGTGTAAATTGATAAATATATATAGCATGTGCTAAATGAATTAATCTTGAAATACTAGCACAAAATGAATTTTCCTTGTTATACACATTTTAGCATAAAGCCAAAGAGAAGCATGTAGTACTATATATTAACACTAATATATAAACACTAGTTAGAGGCTTAACTGCTGCATTTAAGTTGAGTGGAATGTAGATTGTTATGGCTAAATACACATCTAATAAAAATGTATAATTGAAGGACTCTGCCAACTTTACTGCTAGTGTCTCAGCCTGAAAAGTGTTTATAAACTCATTGGACCTTTTAATGCATTATTCTGTTTACCAGTGAAAACATCTATCATAAACTCATTTTACCAGATGAAGTTCTCGAAGTTGTCATATCTATCACATCAGAAAGATGAACACTTCACTGAAGCTCTTCTGTCTGTCGTGTCACACTGACACAACTTGATCATGACAATCCATTTTTCTTAATTGATTTCTGCAACAATTTTTTAGACACATATACTGAAGAAATAGTTGTACACTCATATAGATAACAGACTTGCTTATATGTACTGAAAGGTCATTAATTTCTCATTTTAAATTGAAGGAGAATGAATGAGAAGGATTTTCAACCAAAAATTATGGTAAACAGTAGCTAATGTTATGTATAATGTAATGTTCAACTTTCAACAAGAAATTATTTGGGAAAGAAATCACAGAAACTTCTAATGAAAACCAGATAAAAAAATCCAACAGTAGATAATTATGTTCTGTTAACTTTTTCAGGAGCGATATGAGGTTTGGGTTTTTGCTCTTCTTCATGCTGGGTTGCCTTTTGAACCTGTGTGTATCCTACCAGCTTCTTAATCTCTGGACTACTGGATGCTACAGAATTCAGTTAATACTGTAGTTTCTCATTGCCATGGACGTTTTTGAATGAGTGTTTGGTTTCACTGTGAAGTGTGAATTTTTAAATAATCTCCTGTCTAACACCTTTATTCAGTACAAAGACAGCATGTGCCAAAATAGAGGAACTATTGCTGAATCATTAGGTGTTCTAAAAATTAAACTCCAGAGCGGACAGTGAATGTGCGTTTTTCCTTCCACAACAACAACAGAAAGACAGAACTACAATTCAAATACAATGATCAGAAATATATTTTCACCCGCTGTTTCTCTGGGTTGATGATAGGTCTGTTTCTCACTAGTTTTGTCCTCAGAAACTGCCACAGACAACAGAATTTTAGCATGATTTATAATGGCTTGACATAACACTGAAATATTGATGAAGGAAGACAGAAGTACAAATACAATTTGTCTCTCAAATAAAGTTCTTACTATATTGTTAACGCTAGTATAAATGGAATTAATTAGAAAAAATATTCTGAACAATTTCAGTACAAAATGAAATATTAAGAAGTTAGATTTTCAAGGGGTTTTTATTAACAAGCATCCATTTAATTACCTATTGTACTAGTTTTGGCTGGGATAGAGTTAATTTTCTTCATAGTAGCTTGTATGGGGCTATGTTTCGGATTTGTGCTAAAAAGTGTGGATGTTTCTGTCCCTGCCTGAGCTATGTTGTACCTGTGTCCATTTCTGATCCTGCGTCCTGTATGGGCTTGTGACCTTCACTGCAGATAGCTCCTATCCTGGATGGACCCCTCAGACCTAGGTGATAGCTTGTCATATGTACCTGTATGCATAGAAAAATGTAACTATCCTATCCTATCCTATCCTATCCTATCCTATCCTATCCTATCCTATCCTATCCTATCCTATCCTATCCTATCCTATCCTATCCTATCCTATCCTATCCTATCCTATCCTATCCTATCCTATCCTATCCTATCCTATCCCCCATCTTCACCATAATTCAAATAACAATGAGACTGCTTGTTTGTTTGAAATGCCAGGAAATTTTCAGCTCCCAAACCACCTTCAAGGACACATATCACAAAGGCTACAAGTGGAAACTTTGTTTATATATATATCTTTTTTTTTTTTTTTTTTTTCAGAGATAGTGCCCACAAGCACTAACACAATGTGCATGTGTAGCCAGGAGCAAGCTCATGCATCCTTTACTTTAGCTTGAGAAAAGTACCCCTTGCAATCTGGCAGAAGCAAGTCAGAGCTACAGAAAGCAGCAGCAATACATGTCAAGCAGTCTCTGTTTCCAGAAAAGTGAGAACTTGAAGAATGAAGATCGGGACTGACCAAACACAAAAGAAGGTGGGTTGAAAACAACTGCAGGTTGTTTTCAAAAATATGGCACATGTTGACAACAAGCATATGTTTTGCCTTCAAAAACTTGCCCCACTGTGTTTCTTGGCCAATAATGCACAAGAAGTGCTCTTGAGCCTGCCCTGAACTTGTGTTGCATGCAGAGAGAGGTGAAAAATGGCAGCACCTGATAGTACAGCAAGGCTGCAGCCTCTCCAAGCACAGGCTGTTTTGCAGAAGCAAGATCACCTGAGGAAAAAGAGACAAGAGAAGACCAGAGCTCACTCTGGCTACAGTCTTGCAATGGGAAAAAGATCAAGGATGAGACAAGGCATGAGTGGTTCCTGGGTGGTGCCAGAACAGCAGGCCAGGATCCAGCAAAAATGAACCAGATGAGCCCTGACAAGGGGCTGTACTCAGTGCTACAGAGGAAGAGAAAAAACCATAGGACCTTTGCTAGTCCATCTTGGGGGCAAGGAATGTTTACTTCCCCACAAGATACGTATATGCAGGGCCTGAGGGCCACCTTTGGAGGACATAGGCAGCAGGCTATCCAAAATGGTCCAGAGGAGCTCTAACAAGCAGCTGTGCTCAGTGCTGCAGAGGATGGAAGAGGAAACCTATCAGGGACCAATGTCAATCTGACCTAGGGGAAAATTCCTTCCTGACACCAAAGCTCATGATTGATTGGCTATTCATTGGGCATGTGAGCAAGTCCTGCTTCCTTATCCTCACACACCTCCCAGAAGATGCTCAGACTCTGTATCTATCTCAGGAGCTTCCAAAAGTGGCAAAATGCCTCCAGCCTGATCAACCTTGAGGGAAAGAATCCTTCCTCAAGAAGGCATTCCCCTTGTCTTGCCACTGCTATCCAGCTGAAAAGGGCTGATAGCATCAGGCACCTCCAGCTGCTGGTGACTCTTATCTTCTGAGGAGCTGGCATTTGTTCCTCAAAGGCTGAAGCAGAATTTCAGTCCATTGGATGAGCTATGTACATCATCCCTTCAAAAGATGGCGTTGTAACAATCTTTTCCTGCCTCCAGTCTTCCTCCCTCAGCCCACTCCAAGTAATTCCACTGGCTCCTCAAGGAGCTCATCTTGGATGTCTTTGGGCTGCCCCTGGGCCAGTTCTGTCCTGATGGCAAAATGGGGCAGGGTGACAGTGGGACAGAAGGATACTCTCTTTATCCTGCCTGTGGGGTTTTATGACTGCTGTGTTGCTGGGCAGTGGCACTGTGACATTGTGTCTCCCATAGCCCCATTCATTGCTCCTCTTCCCAGTATCCTTTGGAGAAGGCCTTTGGGGTGTTGGCCTTGAGTCAGTCCCAGGAGGCATGGGGATTGTACCCATGGTGGTCATGCGCTGGGCACAGCTGCTCTGTGTTCCTGATGCATCCGCTGCTGCTTGACTCCCAAGGACAAACCTAAAGCTGCTACTCTTCTCTCAACCCATGGCAGAAACAACTCCACTGCCCAGAGGCTGCCTCTGTTAGTTGTCTCCTCTCTGCACCAGAGCTAAGTTCTATGAGGCTGTATGGTGAGGAGGACCAGAGATGTGTTCTAGCTGGACACAGACCATTTTCCAGGGTGAGTGAGAGGGGATGATTTTGGTAGCCATAGCCTGGAGGAAAGCCAAAGTGTAATTAGAGCCATACATTCACAGAATCATAGAATAACCAGGTTGGAAGAGACCCACCGGATCATCGAGTCCAACCATTCCCACCAATCTCTAAACCATGCCCCTAAGCATCTCACCCACCCTCACCTTAAACACCTCCAGGGAAGGCAAGTCAACCACCTCCATGGGCAGACTGTTCCAATGCCTAGTGCCAGTAGACCACCATGTAAATAACACAGGTTTTGAAAAACAAGTGAGTGGAGTGGTGTAGTAGAAAGGCTGGTCATTTTCAAACCCAGAACATTTGGATCTGTGCTCAAAGCCCAGTGAGGCAAATAATGGTTCTTCCAGATTGTAAAAATAGCCCCTTGCTGCTATTGTCATCACATCGCAGTTTTCCACTGAAACCAATCTGCACAGCTCCTCTATTAAATGCGCCAACTGACCATTTTTATACAGGATACAAAATGCTTTTCAGTCTATGCAGAAATGGAGCAGTGTTGACAAATTATCTCAGGGCATCCTAGAGAACCACATAAGTAAATTAATACTCTTTGTTCTTTTTATCTATGTGGGATGAATTCTACTGGATGATGCTAAGGTAATAATAATTACTAGGCATTTTAGAGTTCTTTTCATCAACAATACCCTAAGGGAAGAATCATGCTTAGTCCTTTCCTAAAAATATCACTCACTAAACAGACCGGTGTTATTGCTAGAATAGAACCAGAATCCCGTTCTGAAGTCTTCAGAATACCAGTGTGCATAGTTAGTGATATTTAACAGCTAATTACCTAAATCTGTTGAAATATGCCTACAGAACTTTATAGTCCGGAATATCAAAAAGGCTGCTACCACAAGCAGATGTGTAGGTATAGGTTGCCCTATTAAGGTTTTTATGTATGTACACACATGAATACCTAGCTGGGTATACATTTCCTTGTGAGAAGGTAGTTATACAAGATCAATTTAATTATTCATAATAAATTACTATTTAAGTCCAGGGGTTTTATAGTTTTATTAATTTGTACTTCTTTTTAACACACTGCAACAAGAATGCAAGACATCTGTTTAAAAAAACAAACAAACAAACAAAACAATCCAATATGGTACAGCATACCGTAAAGGGGCATCTAAAAGGTAGAGCACTAGCTTCTTTCTCATAAGCGCTTCTTATGACAGAAGTAGTTTACTGTGCCATCATCTAACTCAGGTAGGTAAATAAATTATCTTTGTCTTTCAGAATATAGTGTAAATTTTGCTTGGCACAGTGTATGATGCTCATAAACTGAGAGCAGGGGAAAATGCATGAAAAGTATCTTAGGCCATATTCTTAATATCTTTCTGTTATTGTGACTTATATTATTTACCTTGTGATTGTACCTATGGGCCTCATCAAAATCATACAAATGTTATTTGTCATTATACAAATGTTCTTTGTCATAAAACAGAGTGGGGAAAAATACCCATTTCTCTTCAAAAATTTATTGTGCAATTGGAGAAGTAAAGAAATGGGTGGAGGAAACTAAAAAATAAACCAAGGTGTAGGATGATAAATAGTTTAATGATCTAAAGATTAGAAAGGAATTAGGGATGTTGTAAAACTTTTCAGAGTTAATAGGATGAAAATAAAATGAAGCCAAAGGAAACTGAAACTGGAGAATGAAAACTTAGAAAATATAATGAAAAAAGGCAGAAAATGGAGAGATAAGAAACATAGCTTAGTAGGGAACAATCTTCACATTCACTTTCCTTTTCAACATGGATTTACTCCATGTTATGCACATGAACTGCATTAATTTCAGATCCATATGCTCGTAAGTACATTGTCAATTCTGAGGTAATAAGCAATATTATTATGTTCAATTATGCTCATAGTTTTTCACTTGAAGACTCAAAAATTTTATTTCTCTTAAAAAACTATATCTGTATCTTCAGTAACTCCCTCCCAATGCAGGAGATTTAAAAGATTTTTGTTGGGCAGACAATATGCTTTCTTTGATTTGATAAATTTCTTATTTTCTTCACATAAGTAAGTGTTACAAAGCCCATGGTTTCATCTATGGATAGTGTTCAAAAAAGAGTAACATCTAAGTTCTTTAACTGCAAAATATTTCTTCAATGAGAAATTTCAGCTAGGAGCCGTAATACTTCCTGTTGCAAAGAGGATGGATTTTTGTTGCTCAGCTTAAAAATATGAATCACTCATCAAAAATCTAGGATATGAAATGGTCATTTTAAATAATTTGATGGTGCCTTTTGAATATTCCTGACATTCACTTTATATTTTTTCTGACTCATCTTAAATCCTAGCTGACATTTTCCTTTATCTGGAGAGTATGAACATGGGGATTCCCAAAGTTAGAAAAAAGAATATTAATTAGCATACTGAATATGCCCAATTCAGTCAACTGTATATGTTCCAGGAATACATCTTTGGTGGATCAATATACTTTATATGGAAATAATTCTAGATGTTTATGTAATAAAATTATACCATGGGCTCATAATATTGTTAGCTGAAGTATAACAGAAAAATTGTGAGGAGGACATATATTACATTCTTTAATGCTACCAGATGTAAATTATAGAACTACTAATATGATGATGTTTATAAAATGGATGTTTCTTTTATTAAGGTTTGCTTAACTGAAGTTGTTTATCTTATAATACTTGTTGTGGGTTTTTTTTTTCAAAATTTAATGAACATGACACAATTCACCAAAACAAGTATTTTCAGCATTTAGATGGAACTGAGATACATCTGATTTCCTTGTGTGCATTACTAATGTGAAACTAATCAACTGATAGCTTACTTTTCTTCTTGTATCAGTAATACATATAGGTCAAGTGTTGTTTGATATCAGATTCACTAAATTGTACACAAGTATGTGCCTACAAGCATTCCAATAAAAAGAGACGTCCACTTCATAAAAAGTCAAGAGGAAGATGAACTTTTCTTTCTTTCTTGAGAACCAAGAAACTCTTTGAATGGTGATCTCTGTTAAATTATTATATTATCTACTTCTTTACTCCTAGAACATGCTTCATTCAATAGCTCTTTTATAGGCTCTGTGGAAATACAAATCCTTTCTCCTTTCCTGAAGGCATTCTTAGGAAGGTGTTAGAGAATAGTTTATGAGGTCAGTAGACTAACTCGCATAGTGTGCTGCAGTGTGTCCAGAGAAGGACAACAAAGCTGGTGAAGGGGCTGGAGAACAAGCCTTATGAGGAGCAGCTGAAGGAACTGGGGTTGCTTAGTCTGGAGAAAAGGAGGCTGAGGGCAGACCTTATCATTCTCTACAACAACCTGAAAGGAGGTTGTAGTGAAGTGGGGGTTGGTCTCTTCTCCCTAGCTGCTAGTGACAGGACAAGTGGAAATGATCTCAAGATTTACCAGGGGAGATTTAGTTTGGATATTAAGAGGAATTTCTTTACTGCATGAGGAAATATTCTGTACAGCTATTAAGTCTAATACAAGACAGTATAATTGTAGGGAAACCTTGAAATAAATACTTGCTTTTTTCAGAAATCCCAGCATAAATACTGTAATTAAAGGTCACAGCTGGTAACCTCCAGTAGGTCTAAGGACCTTAAAAATGTAAGCGTGAAACCAGCTACCTTTGGAGTGTCTGTTTATTAGCAGCACGTTCTGTGAATTAAATCAATATACAATTTCTCTATAAAGGCTTTTCAGTGTATCTATAGCTTTATTTTTATTTAAGGTTATTAGTTCTTGCAAAAAAAAAAAGCTCTTATGCAAAATGGGATGAATTGTTAATTGCAGGAAAAAATAATCTCCTGTAATCTGTGTTTGTGGATTGTTTGCTTAAATAGGCTGATGTCACTGTCTTTCTTCTGTTTGCTGAACAGTTCAGATGAACAAATTGATACTTCTAACACCGTTGATGAATTATTCCATGATTATTGCTATTACTTCATCTCTGGATGGTCTGGCTAATCAGTTCCATATGTGTGTAAGGACAGTGTGAATAGCTGACTGAAACTTTTAAGAAAGGTTCTTAGAATCATAGGATTTTAGAATCATAGAATAGTTTGGGTTGAAAGGGACCTTAAAAATCATCTAGTTCCAATCCCCCTTCCATGGGTATGGGCACTCCCCATTAAATCAGGCTGCCCAAGGCCCCATCCACCATGGCCTTGAACACCTCCAGGGATGGGACATCCACAACTTTCCTGGGGAGCCTGTTCCAGTGTGTCACCACTGTCATAGTGAAGAAATTCTTCCTTATGTATAACCTAAATCTGCCCCTCTCCAGTTTATACCCATTGCACCTGGTACTATCACTACAAGCCTTTGTAAAGAGTCCCTCCCCGTCTTTCTGGTAGGCTCCCTTCCCCCTTGGAAGGCTGCTATTATGTCTCGGCACTTTCTCTTCTCCAGGCTGAACAAGCCCAACTCTTTCAGCCTGTCCTCGTATGGGAGGTGCTCCAGCCCTCTCGTCATCCTTTTAGCCCCCCTCTGGATCTGTTGCAACAGTTCCATATCATTCTCATATTGACGATTCCAGAACTGGACATAATACTCCAGATGAAGTCTCACAAGAGAGGAATAGAGGGGCAGAATCACCTCCCTTGACCTGCTGGCAACGCTTCTTTTGATGCAGCCCAGAATACAGTTGACCTTCTGGGCTGCAAGCACACACTGCCAGCTCATGTTGAGCTTCTCATCAACCAACACCTCCAGTCCTCTTTAGTTTATACAAATAACACAGTGTACAGTTTTTATGCAAAAGAATGAAATACCATGCTTTTATGGTCATGAATATTAGGAAATTCTGTTGTTTTTTTTTTTTCCTGGGACCCACTTAACTGATAAAATTTTGAAATACTAAAAAATAACAGGACCTCTAAATAAACAGAAATTTCTAAAAATTTCATTGCTCTCTATAACTACCTGAGGGGAGGATGTAGAGAAGAGGGAGCTGACCTCTTCTCCCAAGTGACAGGGGACAGGATGAGAGAGAATGGCCACAAGCTCCGCCAGGGGAGATTTAGACTGGACATTAGGAAAAAATTTTTCACAGAAAGGGTCATTGGGCACTGGAAAGGGCTACCCAGGGAAGTGGTTGATTCACCTTCCCTGGAGGTATTTAAGGCATGGATGGACGAGGTGCTAAGGGGCATGGTTTTGTGTTTGATAGGAATGGTTGGACTTGATGATCTTGTGGGTCTCTTCCAACCTGGTTATTCTATGATTCTATGATTTGAGATAGCTTTTTTTTTTGCCTTTGATATTGCATTTTTTTTAAATTTTTGAGTAATTTCTTCTAAACATAAAAACTTATGTTGTTACAGGACTTATTGTACTATTGATTCTACCGTGTTTATGCTTAATGATATTTTTTTTCTTGAGGCATGTGTGTTTTTCGAAGTCCTAATGCAATATCTCTTAGGTAACTTCCATAACCTATTCGTCAGAGTATCTGTAAGTTTTCACTCAACATGACTGCCAATGCTCCAATATTACCCTCTGTCTTAGAAAATGATGAATTCTGTGATATGCTAAGTATCATTTCTGTTGTACAAAGTAGTGTTGTTCAACTCAATAAGACACTTAAGTATGTGCTTAGCTTTGACAGGAACCTGTGCATGTCATGAACGCCATTTGATTTGAATGGCGTTAGGGATTAATTATTTCCTACTTTCCAAGCTCAATGTCAGAAATAATTTCAACCCATAGCTCTCAGTTTCTGAAAATCGACCTACTTGTAGGTCATCAATCTCTCTGTACAATCTATAGGTATCTGTTACCTTAGTATTTAATACAAAGATATGTGATGACATTCATATTTAGGTATCCAGAATTTTTTATGTAATCACACAATTATGTATTTTCTTACAGTTCTTGAGAATACCATAGGATTTTGTAAGGGAAAGGACTTACATTGGTTGGGTTTTTGTGGTTGATTTGTTCAGTGTGGTGCCTGAGAAACATAACATTTTTAAAAAATGATTGTTTACAATATTCTCCAGGAACCCTTATCTTTACATAAGTCTCTTGACACTATAAGGCAAGGCTGTTTTCAAAACTGGTGATTTGTTTTCAAAACTCTAGATACACTGCTAAACAGTTTGTTTATTATAAAGAAATGCACAGATAAATCAAGTATATAAAGTAATCTACATTTTAAATATTAGGTAGATTTCTGAAAGCTCACAGATCAATAAAATTATACTCTGATGCTACAGTTTTTCTCTATTGGTCATTGTCCAGTGCATAGGGCAATGAAAAAACGCAAGTGAAGTAGTGAAGCAGTGAATTTATGTTGGAATAATTGTTGTTAAAGACTTCATTGTATCTCAGCAAAGAGAGAGAAAATTGTTATCTGCATATTATACTCGTTCTTTTGCTGTAAAAGAAGGTCTTACCTGATACCATGCTATTTCTTAAGTATGTACCCAACTACGCATTTATTGCCTATATGAACATTTATTCAGCTTAATGTAAGTATACGTTGCACAGTGGAAGAAAAATAATGTGGTGTTTATGCATACTCAGTCTATTGCTATCATCCTGAGAGGAGGCATAGTCATAATAAACACGGGAGAGTAAGTATGGATTAAAAAGTCTTTTAACTGCCTGGAAGAGCTGGCTGTCAGAGACAACAGCCGTTGTTCTTTGGTTATAGTCCTCAGACAGGCAGTTCTCTGACTCACAACTAATTTGGTTATAATTAAAACCATATTTGTATGTGCTATGTGCATCCTTGCCATCTTCAATTTACTGTGGAAACTCATATTTTAGGCAAAGGAATACCAAAAAGAAATTAATCAGTTCAGGTTGGAAGGAATTTTCCAGTACTGCCTTCAGGAACAATGTAATATGGCTTACAAGTCTATATTCTCACTCCTTTTGTTTTGCATTAGTAATTTAGGAATAAAATCTGCTCATTAATACTAAGATTCTGGCCTGAAAATAGGCGTAATCTTGAAAAATTATAATATTTTGAAAGAAATATAACAAGGCGAAAAATCTCAAGTTAATTAGTGTATCTAGACTGATTAATATCCACTGTTAATTGTGTTATACATTCTGAAAGCTCATACTGGATTTACCATGTGTAACAGGTGAAAGTAATGGAAAATATAGTTTGATATCATTTCAACGGTATCTGTATTCATAATCTTCTTTGAAACAGCATGTAATAAGGTTCTGTAAATCCTAAAAGTGGGAAAACATTAAAAATGAGGACAGGGAAAAAAGGAAATTGTGTGGTCATGTTCCTTATTTGTTGAAAAGCTTACAAGTTTCAAATATATTGGAAAACTAGTTCATAGATACCTACCTTCACTGTTGTAATAAGAAGCTGTGTTTAGAATGAAATTGTAGCAGGTTGATGTTTATAGCCAGTATTTAGTAACATACCAAACATGCTTGGTGATGATGAAGAGAGCTAGAGATATATAACAAAAGTACAGATTTGAAGGATGAATTAAAAATGTCTGATAATGATTTCCCTCACTGAGGCTGATGCTATTGTTGCAATCACATGTATCACAGGGCAGTCTTCAGAAAAACTAAAAATTATGTAACAGTATCTTAATATACAGAAAATTCCAGTGACTTATAGGGCTTTTTATCTGATAGAGAAATGTACAAAAAAATTCATAGCTTGAAAGAATGAAATCTAGAGAAATTAGAAATAAAGGCACATTTTTGATAAAGGGAGGATGTGATTAAATCAATGAAATTAGTAGAAAATGTCAAAGCTTCCTCTATTTAGCTATTTGAATAAGTACTGTATGTTTTTTGAAAGATATGATTTACTGTATTCAGTCACTGAGATCAATAAAATTTACCTGATAGTCTTAGAGCTTTATCTGGATCAATCTGGACTGAGTTATAGCCTTCCAACAAGATAGCAGACAGCTGCTGTATCACTGCAATGGACTACATGTCGTCTTAACCTTGCCAAAAGGTAAGGTAAAATTTATATCCCCATGAATTTAGTTTAAACTAATGCATTTTACCTCACAAGTTAGGGTGAGCTAAGTTTGCACATATGGTCCGTTGTAACTCACCTGATGAACAGTAACTTGTAAAGCTGCCATAAATTTATTGCTTTTGATAGTGTGCCCGTATGCTTATATGAACAAGAAATATTCCGTACTTTAAAGCTTTTACAGCTTGGCCTTCCATGGGTAGTAGCACTTTTATGAAATGTGCTGGATATATAATTCAGATGGGAATAAGTTCTTTTTAAAATCAGAGTACAAATGAAAAAGTACAAATGAATTTTGTTCCTTAATCAGTTACAGGATCTGCTTTTGTGAAAATTGTGATATAATTCATGGATAATAATGCTAGACATTTCATGCAATATGATATACTTTGAGTCCTTTGCTAACATAATGCATTTAAATCTACTGTTCTGCTCTTTTGGAGCTTCTGTAATCATCGTTATTGTACAAGATGACCTCAAGGATAGACAAAATTAATCCAAATATTTGATCAAAAAGGGGTCATAATTCCAGAATCCAGGTACTACAATAAAAATATCTTTCAGTGGTGCAAAATGTATAAGTTGGTTAAAAATGACAAGCTACAGCAGCAATTTATATTACTACAGACAGATGATTACAAATTCAGGCTGAACAGACGAGCTGTTAAAACCTAAAGATCCCATTTACATTTAAGGTGGTTGATAAGTTTGTGAACGAAGGTGAAAAGTTCTTTTAAAAAAAGAGATTAATAAAATGCTTATATTGTTTATAAACAAAGCATTCTCTAAAGAGTGGTAAGATGCATCTGTACTGTAGCAAATTAGAATTTCTAAATAAAGTGTTTTCATATAACTCTCCCAATAAATTATATTAGGTTTTCTTTTGTTAAGCTGTACAGTGAGTCATGAAATGTTTTTCAGAAGAAACATGTCATTCTGCTAAAATAATTGTCCTCTGTGTCACATTTTCTTGGTGAACAAAGAAATTCAACAACCTTCTCTCTTTCTCAGCTGTGCTTCTTCCAAAACAATAGTGAAACACCTTGGTGTATGTGTGTGTGAGAAGCTAAAAGTAACAACACTTGCTCTGCAGATAAACATCAGTCTTCAGTGTTCTCAATGCAGTATATACTGATGCTGTGCAGTTTTATATAACTCATTCTTTTATTTTCATATGGTCATGAACCTTGAATGAAAACAGGATCTTAGCAGCTCATCGTCTCTACTTGAATTAAAAATCTTCTGCTTGTGATATTATTCCTCTGAAAATGCTTATGATTTCACAGAAGGCTGAGGTAAAAAATAACCTATAAATGCTTCCAATCAAAGATACTCTTTTCATGTAAAAAAGAATCTAAGTAAAAGAGGAAACAATTTGTCTTTACAGACCACCATGAAAAGAGCTGTTCAACATTAAATATAGTTTGATAAAGACACCAGCCTGAAAAAAGTACTGGAGTTAGTAAAAGTTGCTGAATATTTAATCTGACTTTTGGGATATAATCCTAAAACATTCAAATCCATGGTACTTGTGCTGAAATTGGAATAGCTTTTGTTGTTGGAATTTTTGCAAAAATGAATCTTTTATTCTCTTCAAAAGTATTGAGAAGCATTTCATTTGAGAGGGGGATTTATAGAATCATAGAATCATTAGTTTGGAGAAGACCTTAGAGATCATCAGCTCCAACTGTACTGGGCTACTACTAAATCATGTCCCCAAGCACCTCATCTACCCACCTTTTAAACATCTCCAGGGATGGTGACTCAACCACCTCTCTGGGCAGCCTGTTCCAGTGCTTGATAACTCCTTCTGTGAAGAAATTTTTCCTAATGTCCAATCTAAACTTCCCCTGATGCAGCTCGATGCTGTTCCCTCTTGTCCTATCACCTGTCACCTGGGAGAACTGACCAATATCCATGTCTGCAATCTCTTTTAGGTAGTTGTAGAGAGCAATAAGGTCTCCCCTCAGCCTCTCCTTCTCCAGGCTAACCAACGCCACCTCCCTCAGTCCTCCTCGTAAGACTTGTTTTCTAGCCCCTTCATCAGTTTCATTGTTCTTCTCTGGACATGCTCCAGGACTACAATGTCTTATAGTGAGGGCATGATGACAATATTTGAGGTGCAGACTCACCATTGCAGAGTACAGGGGAAGAATCACTTCCCTGATCCTGCTGGCCGCACTGTTTCTGATACAAGCCTTCTTGGCCACCGAAGCACACTGCTGACTCACGTTCAGTCGGCCGTCAATGAACAACCTCACGTTTTTCTCTGCCAGGCAGCTTTCAAGCCATTCTTCCTCAAGCCTGTAGTGTTGCATGGGGTTTTTGTGTTAGATAGGTTAGGAGAGTTTGGTCTAGTTGCACACAGAATTCTATTGCATAGTCTGACAAGATTTTCTTGAAGTGCTGAGGAATAGTACACCAGGGTCCCAAGAATAACTGTTATGTTGCATATAAAACAATACTTTAGATTCAGTTATAATTTTATAATTTTACTTTGTTTTCTTTTAGAAGTCTCTTCTGTTGTCTGAACAACGAATATTTTACAGTAGAGACTCTTTATTGACATTTTTAACCCTAAAAGGTGGTTATATCTTTCAGCTCTGTTCCTTCCAGACCTTGCTCCTTAATCAAAAACATTATTCTGATAAAGAAGACATTTCAAGCAGAAGCTTGTAGAAACCCTCAGGCATGTATTTAGAATTAGGGTTAGTAGATGTAAGTATCATAAGGAGATATAGTAAGGAACTGTATTTTATTAGAAAATGCAAGTTTGTCAAGAAAAAAGCTCTTCAGAGAAGCAGACTGATTTTTAGTAAAATGAAAGTAACAGACATTTTTAATTAAAAAAATTCAAGTCCGTGGAAGAGAGAAGCTGAAGAAAAGCTTGGGATAACTCAAAACATTTCTTATTATTTTGTCTTCTCACATTAACTGAATCTTGATGATTACTTCTTTAAATACATTTTGACTCATTGGATGATGGTTTATGATGCTTTTCTCAGTCTTTTTTTCCTGTTCAGTACAACACAATCACCAAAAGAAAGAGAGAAACGAAAAAACACATGACTATGTTATGAGATGTATGTATATTCTATTGAATTGAATGGGGTAAGATGTATATTAATATTTGAAATAATGCCTCCTATTTCCCACATTAGTTTGATACTGATGTTTAAATTTACTTATTGTAATCAGGCAAAACAGGGGTGTGAACAACTTCATAGTTACAAACTCACAGTTTGTAGCTTTTTAGGATACTGCCGATTCAGAAGTATAACAAGTTCTAATAGAATCAGAACTAGATGTCTGTGAGGTCACCAAGAAATGACCTCAAATGACCTCAAAAATGACCCAAATTCTTCCACCCAAACTGCGCTATGAGTTTAGGATGTTCAATGAAATCAAGAAAACCAAATTCATGGCTTTATGGATGAAGGAAGTCCAAGAAATGAAAAATCAATATCAAGTAGAGTGCACATTCCAGTTGTGTCAAAAGGCAGATATATATTGAATAAATATAGTAATTGTTTCTAACAACTGTAAATTGTGAAATGCTACCTTAAGAGAAAGTTATTGGAATCTAAGTATGTTACCCATTGAAATATGCTTCTATGATAGAGCTTATTTAATTGATAATTATACTGAAAAAATGTTATTTTTTCCCTTGTCTACCATTACCTAATCTTTAATCTAATATTTCTCTATAAAAAGCATGCCAAAATGAGTTCCTAAATTTATAGTGGTCATTGTAAAAAAAAAGAAAAAAAAAAGATCCCAAGAGATGCAATACCTATATATTATTTTGAGGGAACGGGCGGATGTGCTGGCCAAACCCCTTTCCATCATCTTCCAGCAGTCCTGGATGACTGGGGAGGTTCCGCTGGACTGGAGGCTGGCTGATGTCGTGCCCATCTATAAGAAGGGGTGCAGGGAGGATCCGGGGAACTACAGGCCTGTCAGTCTGACCTTGGTACTGGGGAAAGTCATGGAGCGGGTGATCTTGAGTGCGATCATGAAGCACTTGCAAGAGAACCAGGTGATCAGGCCCAGTCAACACGGGTTCATGAAAGGCAGGTCTTGCCAGAGTAATCTGATCACCTTCTATGACCAAGTGACTAAACTCTTGGACGAGGGAAAGGCTGTGGATGTGGTTTTCCTGGACTTCAGTAAAGCCTTTGATACAGTTTCTCATAGCATTCTGCTTCGGAAACTGTCGGCCTCTGGCCTGGACGGGTGCACACTCTCCTGGGTGAAAAACTGGTTGAATGACGGGGCCCAGAGGGTGATGGTAAATGGAGTTAAATCCAGCTGGAGGCCAGAGACAAGTGGGGTTCCCCAGGGCTCAGTGCTGGGTCCAGTCCTGTTTAATGTCTTTATCAACGACCTGGATGAAGGCATTGAGTCCTCCCTTAGCAAGTTTGCAGATGACACCAAGTTGGGTGGAAGTGTGGATCTGCTGGAGGGTCGGGAGGCTCTGCAAAGGGACCTGAACAGGCTGGACTGCTGGGCTGAGACCAACAGCATGAGGTTTAACACGGCCAAATGCCGAGTCCTGCACTTGGGGCACAACAACCCTAAGCAGAGGTACAGACTAGGAGAAACCTGGCTGGAAAGTTGCCAGGAGGAGAAGGACCTGGGGGTGCTGGTTGACAACCGACTGAACATGAGCCAGCAGTGTGCCCAGGTGGCCAAGAAGGCCAATGGCATCCTGGCTTGTATCAGGAACGGCGTGACCAGCAGGTCCAGGGAGGTAATTCTCCCCCTGTACTCGGCACTGGTGAGACCGCACCTCAAGTACTGTGTTCAGTTCTGGGCCCCTTCACCACCAGAAGGATGTTGAGGCTCTGGAGCGAGTCCAGAGAAGAGCAACAAAGCTGGTGAAGGGGCTGGAGAACAAATCTTACGAGGAACGGCTGAGAGAGCTGGGGTTGTTCAGCCTGGAGAAGAGGAGGCTGAGGGGAGACCTTATTACTCTCTACAACTACCTGAAGGGAGGTTGTGGAGAGGAGGGAGCTGGCCTCTTCTCCCAAGTGACAGGGGACAGGACGAGAGGGAATGGCCTCAAGGTCCGCCAGGGGAGATTTAGGCTTGAGATTAGGAAGAAATTCTTCACGGAGAGGGTGGTTAGGCATTGGAACAGTCTGCCCAGGGAGGTGGTTGAGTCACCGTCCCTGGAGGTGTTCAAGGTTAGGGTAGATGAGGTGCTTAGGAGCATGATTTAGGGATTGGTGGGAATGGTTGGACTCGACGATCCAGTGGGTCTCTTCCAACCTGGTCATTCTGTGATTCTGTGATTCTGTGATTCTGTGATTCTGTGATTATTCTTATATTTTAATTTTATTTGTAATCAGGTATATTATTATTATGGTCAAGCAAAAAAAAAGGCATAAATATTGTGTTCAATATAAAAAAATATGTTTAAGTAATGAAGTTATTGAATCCAATGAATAGTGTAATCTGGAAAATAACTTGAAATGAGCTACTCTTAATTTGCCCTTGATTGTGCTATTTTATTTGTTTAATTATTATAGCTAGGATTTAATATTTACATGCAAGTAGTTGTTTAACTGATTAAGACCAGTGAATTTGATTTTGCAGTTCCCAGAATGGTTGCTTTATTGTGCTACAGAGACACTTAACTTGGTCGATGAGGAGATAGTAGGGAGTCTAAAATCGATGTCAAAGACCATTTAGCATTTTGCATTTAAAGATAATTGGATAGAATGTAAGATAGCCATTGGGAATGTTGACCAGAAACAAAAGATGATCTTAAATGTTGACAGGGATCTTGTCAGACAGCAATCAGCCTTCTTTTTGCTTATTCTCTGTATGACTTCCATTGACGCTACATTTGGTTAACAAAATGCATCCTGTTTTCATCAGGGAGGATAATAGCTCAGCCCCAGGCTGCTCTGCAGTTTGGAAGTTCAGATACTGTCTCAAAAAGCAAAGCTGTGTCTTCAAGTCTTCTCAGGAGATGCAAAGCAATGACTCGTGCAAGACAATGACAATGACTGGATGCTCTTTAAGAAGGAAATCCTGGTAGTGCAGGAGCAGGCCACTGTGCCAGAAAAGGCCTCTTCACTGTTTCTTCATCTCACACTCAGAATACAGCTATCCCTCACACCCTTTCACCCCTCCTTTATCATTTCTCCTTCTCAATTACTTTTACTAATCCTTGTCTCTTACTGGATTTTTTTTGTACTTTATCCAATCATCTTCTGTAGCCCAGTAATTATGGTTATTGCTATTACAAGGAGAGTGTCTCAGGTTCTATAGACTCAGGACTTGTTTGTGCTTATCTTGGCCTGACTAAATTTATCTTGTTTTAGATATGTTAGCAGTAGTCTAATGATTAGGTAACTTCAAACAATTTTGCTTTATAGTGATAAGTAGTATTTATTCTGTGCACATTAGATTGTCTCTGAATAAAAAATGGTATAGATCAGTGGACACAGAATGATACCAGTGGCTATTGCCTAGTATTGAAATCTTATTATGAGCAGACATTTTATATATGCAGCAAAAACCTATTGCTTATATAGCTGAAATCTTAACATTCTAATCAAAGAATTTTTATTAGTCCAGATTTAGTTATTATAGAAAAAGAAAATAAAGTGTACTACAATTACACACACAAAAAATTAGAATTCTCTGTTATAATACGGTTTAATATGTTATACACACATCATAATACCTAGCCCCTTTTTTTCTGGAGCTATGCTCATCTTTCCACTTCTCCTCTTTTTCATGTTAAACAAGTGAGATTCTGACTGGTGACTAAGGAGACCCTCCCATTGAGTCACGAGGTCAGTGCTTTATGACTAAAGGGTTATACGTGTGTGTGCTTATACTGGTTTTGCCACAAGTCAGAGTCTAATTACCTGTGAGAGTCTCCTTTGAGACTGGTATACGCAGCATTAATATGTGTGATTCACTGGCCAAACAGGATGGCCAGCAGCCGCTGAAAACAATGTGTGTCAGACAACTTTGCAATGATGGAGGCAGTAAGTAATTTAATTCAAGTGGCAGATTAAAACAAATTTGGGATTACTGTGGTAAATTCACTTGCTGCACTTTAACAGTTATAACTGGTTACGCAGTTAACACTTAGCATATATATATACACACCAAAAAAAAAGTAACAATAAAAACTCGAGTTAGTAGTTATTTTCCCAGGGAAACATCTGACAGAGTCAGAGGCCCAGCTCTTACCAAGACATTTCTTCTTGGTGGAGAAAGAGAGGTCCAGGCGCATTGATCCACCTGTCAGAGAAGGTAGTCATTTTTACTTCCCCAAAGAAAAGGATTTTCAGATATCGAATTTATACCTTTTGAAAATCTTTCAGTGCATCTTGATGAGGTGGGACCAAGTCAATTAATATGGGTTGATTTGCCCTTGGCAAGGCTGTTTTTGTTGTCAGAAGCAGGGACTTGGGAGTTCGCCATGACTTTGAGGTGGGGAGCAGAGTATGTACTTTTGAGGGTGTTTCTACCCTTAACTGAAGCAACACAAGGCTGTGAGCCCTCTGTCTCACCCCAGGTGTTGCTTTGATGATATGAGTGTCAGGCTACTAACCTATCTATCAGTTTTACCAGATGTAGTTGTCTGTTGCTGGCCACTTGCACTCTGTTTTGAAAAATCAAGCTTATTTTGCTATTCACAGGCCTTAGAAATCTCTTATACAACACTAAGTATCTTGAGGTAGGTGGCTTCAATCCTGAGTTGGGTATGGGAAGTCATCAGCATCCTAAATCCTTCATCTGGAGGAACATGTTGTTAAATCTGCAGTGCAACAGGCTGTAAGCCTGCAGTGCTACAGACTAGGAGAAGCCTGGCTGGAAAGCTGCCTGGAGGAGAAGAACCTGGGGGTGTTGATTGACAACTGACTGAACATGACCCATCAGTGTGCCCAAGGGGCCAAGAAGACCAATGGCATCTTGGCCTGTATCAGAAACGGTGTGGCCAGCAGGTCCAGGGAGGTTATTCTGCCCCTGTACTCGGCACTGGTGAGACCGCTCCTTGAATCCTGTGTTCAGTTCTGGGCCCCTCACCACCAGAAGGATGTTGAGGCTCTGGAGCGAATCCAGAGAAGAGCAACGAAGCTGGTGAAGGGTCTGGAGAACAGGCCTTATGAGGAACGGCTGAGAGAGCTGGGGTTGTTTAGCCTGGAGAAGAGGAGGCTGAGGGGACACTTCATTGCTTTCTACAACTATCTGAAAGGATGTGGTAGAGAAAAGGGAGCCAGCCTCTTCTTCCACGTGACAGGAGACAGGCCAAGGGACAATGGCCTCAAGCTGCACCACGGGAGTTTCAGACTGGGTAGCAGAAAGTAATTTTTCATGGAAAGGGTCATTGGGTACTGGAACAAGCTGCCCAGGGAAGTGGTTGAGTTACTATCCATGGAAGTAATTAAAAGACGGATAGATGAGGTGCTCAGGGACATGGTTTAGTGGCAGATAGGAATGGTTGGACTCTATCATCCATGAGGTCTTTTTCAATCTGGTGATTCCGTGATTCTAGATATGATGATTTCTTCCTCCTCCTCTCTCCAGGATTTACCAAGAGCTATTTTTATGTCTTTGTCAAACCCACTTTGCAGTTTTATCTTTCCTGAGGGGTCTGCAAACATATTATGCATATTGTTTACTTTTCCTTTATTCTCTTTATAGACAAACCCTAAAACCAGCTCTCATGTCTGCATTTCTTTGAGTTGTTTACAGCCCTGAGGCCTGGAGCTTGTGTTCTGTCTCCTACCATTGCATACTTGTATTTCTATCTATATGGAAACAACAGCTACACTATACAACATAAATAAAATAAAACAAATTAGGCACAGCCTTGGTCATTGCAAAAGTTGCTGTTACAGACAAATCAAATAAAAGCACGGTTCCATGCACATTGAATCAAATTCAGACAAAGTAAACTTTTCAAGTCTCAGTCACTACACAGCTTGTTACTGACAAAGTCATTAATGTATTTAGTGGTCTACAAGGCTAAAGAGTCTTAGTCTGTTAACAGAAATCACAAATTGCAAATCATACCTGGTAGTGTTCAAAGTGGTTTAGTGATAATAAAGAAAAAAACAGAATAAATTGCTGAACAAAAGGGCACATAGACCAACCCAGAGTACCCCCACTGAGTCAAACTGCTGGCAAACAACTTTCAACTCTAATGACTGGATGTGATGTTCTGTTTTGTTTTTACACCTGTCATATTTTTATTAGACTGTTAGAATTATTTCAGTTGACTAAGAATAAGTTCTTGGCTTCTCAAACAAGTGTTCTTTTCATGCTCAGAACAGGATTTTGAATGCAACACTCATTGATTTCTTCAAACAAGAAAAAGAAAGTATTGATCAGTTATTTGACTAAAACTTTAAAGTGATAATTCTGTTTTTTTCAGTGTTTAATACATCAAGAAGATTTATCAGTGTCTTTCTGAAATCTACAATAATAAGGAAGATTTAGTCTTGTCTTACTACTTCCCAGTGAAGAAATTAGTATTCATCAGCTGCTGGGATACAGGTTTTTGCACCTTTACTTGAAACACCTTAAAAACTGAACTAATTTCTGTATTCAACTCTAGATTTGTGCTCTTTGCCTTATTCTAACTAAAACTGAACTGTCTTCATTCTATTGTTCTGCAAGCTGTGAAAGCCATAAATGATACCTTTTTAAAGCATTCCTATTAGCTGGTTTGTCATATTTGCCTTCATAAAAAGAAATGTTATCAACAAATTAGTTGGGAAAAGTCTCAACTAATACTAAAAATTCCCAATTACATTTAAAAAGTCCTAAAAGTTCCTTCCCGAAAGTTGAGAGGGGAACAACTAGCTCCTCAATTGAGAACTGGTGAATGGAAAATGTGAAGAAAACAAGACGCACAAAAGTGAAAATCTGGATTAATTGACTGCCTTTTTCTTCAATTTTCATATATTTGGTAGCTCCCTTTTAATATGAGTTCACTGTGAGCTCTTTGAAGCCTAGAATGTCTACCTGTTGGTATTTCATATATGTCCTACTTTGACTGTCTTGTTCTGTAGGGACTGTTATGAGCAATATGTTTAATGCAATTTACACTGTCTAGTATACTCATATCTAAAAGGACTACTAAGTAATTAATTGCATGTCTGGTTAAGGAGTTTAAGTAAGGTGTAAATCCAAGCATCTCAGAAGTCTATTTCTTTTATGGATGAAGAAAGGAGCAATTAGTGGGAAATAATCTATTAAGAAAATCAGAGCATCCTAAAGAAGAGGACTAAAAAAAAGAGGAGGACTTCAGAAAAGAAGTTCAACATCCAACTAAGACAAAGCTATAAAAAATTTATGTAACCAGGGAGCTTTACTAGGAACAGGACAAATAATTTTGTTATAGCTGCACAAGATTTTATTTTCTGAATTCTTTATTGGGAGTGAGGGGGAAGTCGTTACTTGTGTGTTCTTTTTTAGTGGGTTTTTTTCTCTGTTCAACTGTCATGCTGAGTGCTAGATAGACGGCTCTTATACACCATGTTTACTTATCTACAAAGAGGTTACAGAATGTGCAGCAGTCTGAATACTGATTAAGGTAGGTCTGTCTGAATATTTGAGTTTACCTGTTCCCTGTCTGTGATGGCCGAGCATTCAAAACTTGGACTTTTAATAATTATGATCATTACAAGGAAATGAAAGGGAAGTGAGATTCCAGACTTACACTGGACTAAGTCTTGTAAATATAACTATCTGCAGCTATCACTGATATACTTTATAAGCCATGTTGTAGTGTAATTAATACAAACTTTCTCTCTTCCAGTTTGGAAATACTCCTTTCTTTCTTTGACCCTTGCTCTTGGAATGGTGTACTGGCTTTATATGTTCTGCAGCATCTCATTGTTATCAAAATCTTCAGATGACTTCATCTCTCATTTCTATCTCTTAACATCTTTTTATTTCTTTTCTTATTATCTGCAGAGCTGTTATAGTTCTTGATGGTGGTATGACAGTTTATTCGAATTTTAGCAGGTAGCTTGGTTTTCAGACTGTATTTTCACATCCGCTTTTCAATGGTTATTCAATGCTAAGCAAAACCAAATAAAACTCTGTTTGTATCTTATATTGATTTTCATGATGGCGAATTCCACCAAATGAAATAATTGTCAAGCATCCACATTCTCATCTCTATTTTTGTTGAAGTCTTTATTCTTTTTGATAGGTGGTGTCTTGGCTGTCTTTTAAACGTAAACAGTTTATCTTTTCTTCATTTCTCATATGTCTTTATCTTTTTTTTTTCCCTTAGTGTAGTTTCACTTCTTACTTGTCAGTTTCAAGCTAACAGGTTTTCGTGTCTTTCTTAAGGCATGAACAACTGAGGAATCCATAGAATCAAATCCTCAGGCAACCTATGAAAATTCCTTAGTTACTCATGGACAAAAAATAATTTTATTATTAATAAAAATGAAAGAGAGAAATAGATCTTTACATTTAAAATACTAATTTTGATGCATCTATTTTATAGATCAGGAAGTAAATTGAGCTCTCTTATGATTTCCATATTTCTAAGCATACTGTTTAATTGAAAAGACGTTGTTATTAAGTTTTACAGAATCACTAGGTTGGAAAAAACCCACTGGATCATCGAGTCCAACCATTCCCATAAACAACTAAACCATCCCCCTGAACACCTCACCAACCAGTCTTTTAAACACCTCCAGGGATGGTGACTCAACCACTTCCCTGGGCAGCCTGTTCCAGTGCCCAAATGACCCTTTCCGTGAAAGTTTTTTCTAATGTTCAACCTGAACCTCCTCTGGCACAGCTTGAGGCCATTCTGTCTTGTCCTGTCCCCTGTCACTTGGGAGAAGATGCCAGCTCCCTCCTCTCTACAACCTCCTTTCAGGTAGTTGTAGAGAGCAATAAGGTCTCCCCTCAGCCTTCTCTTCTCCAGGCTAAACAACCCCAGCTCTCTCAGCTGTTCCTCATAAGGCCTGTTCTCTAGCCCCTTCACCAGCTTTGTTGCTCTTCTCTGGACTCACTCCAGAGCCTCAACATCCTTCTTGTGGTGAGGGGCCCAGAACTGAACACAATATTCGAGGTGCGGTCTCACCAGTGCTGAGTACAGAGGGAGAATAACCTCCCTGGACCTGCTGGTCACGCCGTTCCTGATACAAGCCAAGATGCCATTTGCCTTCTTGGCCACCTGGGCACACTGCTGGCTCATGTTCAGTTGGCTGTCAACCAACACCCCCAGGTCCTTCTCCTCCTGGCAGCTTTCCAGCCAGGCTTCTCCTAGTCTGTAGCACTGCACAGGGTTGTTGTGTCCCAAGTGCAGGACCTGGCATTTGGCCTTGTTAAACCTCATGCCATTGGTCTCAGCCCAGCAGTCCAGCCTGTTCAGATCCCTTTAGAGCCTCCCGACCCTCCAGCAGACCAGTACTTCCACCCAACTTGTGTCATCCACACTCTTATCAATTTATAAAATATTACCTAACAGAAGTGTAGCACTTAGGACACCAAATTTCAAAATCTTATTTCTCATAGATCTCCTCTTTTCTGACTTTTGTATAGTAGCTCATCAGAAACTTTATATCTCCTATTTCCAGCATGGCATGATTTGCTATGTTAAGCACTAAGCAAATCTATACTGAAAATGGTACTGCTTCTTAACCAATTTTTATGGTCTTTGGTATGGAATATATATACCTTATTTAGAATAAATATATCAATAAATTCTAACAAATATTCCATCCCAAAAACTAAAGTAAAAATGATGCGTATTTATGAGTCATTTGGATAAATCTGCTCATTTTATTGTTTCCGTAATTTTACTGCAGTATATTCAGAGAATATTTTAAAGATCAGAAAGGGTATCTGTCTCATCACACTGGTCTTTTTTAGTTATATGGTAACAGTACTTTCCTATTTTATAACTTACTGTCCATAAACAAAATAAGTCACTTGGATTCTGTAGTTTAATCTCTTTCAAAGGAAATGTATTTACAGTTGTTAGAAACATATTATTTCCATTTATGAGTCCTTGTCTTGATTTCCCTGGTGAATGCTGATAAATTTTTTTTTAATTTCAACTGTCGATTTCTGTCTAGGGTGCTTTAGAGAGAAAAAAAGATCTCCTCTACTGATTTTCATTATTTTTTGAATTCATGCCTCTCTTCAATACAGGTAAGAGTTAATTACTGAAGAACTACAAATGGGCCAAATCCTAACTTTCTTTCTGAGTATACGCTATGCCCTGACAAGTATTTCATTGCTTTTAGTAGTGTAAATCCAGAATAAGACTGAGATCTGTAGGTATAAGTGTCTTACACTTAATTCCCTTAAGGGAATTAGGAGGGATCTCCTCAGCGCTGTAGGAAACTCCTTGAGAAGTGGAGAGGCTGCAGGTGGTAACAGGAAAAGATTTGAATTATAGATGACTATTCTTTTCATCCTGTGATGAAGAACTGATACAGACATCATCTTAGTGAAGAATTAAGTGGGACCACCGCTGAGAGGACTTCATGAGGCACTACTGGTGATACAGTGAATGCTGCAAGTCTGAATTCAGCAACACCCCCCCTCCAGTTCTTTTGGAGATGCTTTTATGAGACAGATGTAACATGCATGTATCAGAAGCAGTCAGAGACACTTTTCTCATCAACTTCAAAAAAAAAAAAGAAGAAAAAATTTGCATTTAATTTTGAAAGCAACATGTTATAAATTGAAATGAAAGAAAAGAGGTCTGTGCAGCAGGATTTGCTGACAAATGTGCAACAGGATTAGCTGACAAATATATGTAAGGGTTAGATCCTTACCCTCAACTCATTAGCTGAGGCTTTAAATGGCAATTACACTTGATATCTTATGTGTATGAACTTTGCAAGTGATCCAAACATCCGTGCTGTTTAAAAACATTACAGGAGTACTATGCGGTACTCTGCATCCTATGACAGTAGAAAAATGAAAAGATAAAAGCTTATTCCAAACACACCAGAAAATCTAACATTGTTAAAGATGTTATTCAAAAGCTTAAAAAATTCAGTATAATAGGACCATTGTTTTTCTGTTCATATTTTGTTCATGTTCTATTTCTTCTGTACCCATTACACAGAGCATTTAACTGGAAAGACCTCCTGTACTTTGAGTCATCTGCTGTGATAGGTAACTCAGAAGGAAATTAGAAAATTGGCTCAATTTAAAATACGGGGTTTTGTCCTTTTCTTTTCTTCCCCTCCAAATTATTTTCAAGGAGACCAGTTCCTTCACCTGTAAATTCTGGAGCCCTACAAAATCCTACCAGCACAACTGGTGGTAGAAAAGGAAAACTCTGTGAAGGGTTTGAAGGCTACTTACCACTTGAACTATGGCCAAAAGAAATCCGTGTCAAATCATAACTTCATCTACAACCAAGATAGAAAGAGCAGCTATTATCAATACATAAATAAATAATAGCAATAAAAAGTCATAAACTTCTTAGTTGCCTAAATTAATCCACTGGCTTTGGAATATGAAATATCTTGCACATAATGTGTTCAGGGGACAAAAATCAATATGTACTCATTTTATACATTATTACTTTGTACTTCTTATTCAAATTAAACATAAGTCTATTTAAATGGAATTTAATCCATATAAAATCATCCTTTTTGCACCTATTTAGGTAATAAGAGTTCCTGAAAACAAAACTAAGAAGTTCCTATTAATTTGGCTTGAAATAAGATTAGGAACTTGACTTTAATCAACCCTTTTTCAAATTTATGACTTTTGTCTTAAAAATTAAGTTTATTCTTCGTTGATTTAGTCCTCTTGCCTAACTTTTAATGTATTTGTTCTTTTACACTAGAAGCCCATGATAGATAAGGTATGGTACCCTATAGGGAAGTCTGGACATACAAGCTTTTGCTGTAATAAGAAAAAAGGGGAAAAGAAACAAACAAATTTGAGGATGATAATCTGTATATCTCATACGTTGGAAGACTGCAAGTCATCATAGAAATGAATAAAATTTGATACAACTTATCTTTGGAAACTGGAATTCCAGAATTCCATGTTTATTGTGTGCCTTTGCCAAGCAAGTTTGTTCTACAAAACAAAATCTGTTTCAGTCTGACTGAAAATGTTACCAACTTAATAGGTGCTCTGTGATCTACAGTAGATCCATATCTTTCTTGTATGTGACATGATTCTGAATTAACAATGTGCTAAAATGTTCTACAGTCAGATTTTAAAAGCTAAAATACCCAAAATATAGTAAGTGAGGAATCAAATGATGTTTTATGTAATGAATAATCCATCCTTCAAGTGCTAGTCAATTAAGTGTCAAAAGGCAGCTTGCTTCAGAATTATAGTCAGCTGGAAAATAAAATACTACCATTATTCAGTTACCTCTTATTATTGGATCATTCAATAAGGAGATATTTGCAAAATACATGTCTGAAAGAAATGTAGCTTAAAAACAGATAAAAAATACACAAGTTATGAAGTACCTAGTAAGAAAATAATAAGATCTTAAACTTTTATAAGTTACCTTGCACATACACTAGAAACAGATATTATGTAAATGGATTTTGACTCAATCTAGAGTTCATTACTTTTAACCTTTTTAGTGACCCCTCAGAATGCAGTAGTCCTACTATCATTATATGTTGATGTCCATTTGCCACTCTTATTTTCAACATTGTCCAGGATGTCCCAGTAACTAACTTCACTCTCAAACAGAAAAGCAAATTACCATAAGAAAGGCTTTTTTCTTTCCACCTGTTTTGTAATAAAAACACCAGGAACCTCCATTGAAAAGTCACACAACTGAACTGATACAACACATTAATTACTATTAAAGATATGGAAAGATTTTAAAGAAAAGCTTAGTTTGACCTATGAATATATAAAGATATGTGAAGAACATGTGTGGGAAGTAGCAGAGGAAGAATAGGACAAGTCTTTAGTGGAAATACAATAAAAGTAAATTGGACTGAGAAAGACATCTATGTTAAGGAAATACGTTTTGCAGGCATTATTTCCGATTTTTGCTTGTCTTCTGATTAGCACTTAGAAGAATACAACTCTCAAATTTCAAAACAAGAAAGTAAGCGTGGAAGAAATATTGTAAACTTAATAGACATTGCATATGTAAGATTTTATGTAAAACCACAGATTATAAATTATCAGAGTGGTAGAGGCACACTCCAGTTTTTAATTCCAGTATATGAAGAATGAAACAAATATTTGCTCAAGAACCAGGGTCTGTGAACATAAGGCTTCTTCTAATGCGTGAAGAAGACCTTATCTGCTTCATCTTCCTGATCAAATAGTTTGTAGCAGACACTCACCACAATGTCACAAAGCTTGTCTTCCCTCTAATCCTGACCCATAAGCTCTCAGCTTGCTCATCATCCATCCAAAGTCACTTCAATGCACTGCTGCTGATTCCTCACATCAGGGCAATTTCCTCTCCTTGTCTTCGTGGTCTGTTCTTCCTAAAGATTTTCTATTCAGCCATCTACATCCATTTATAATCTAAGATTCCTCAATATGAATGTCTGTAACTATCTGGGAATAGAATTATATATTCCGAGGAATTCTATGAATGCTGGGTTGCCTGTGTGTTCAAGTAAACCTTAAAGGAACTGTTTTTTAAAGAAATTTTCACTATTAATGTGGTAAAGTCATTTTACACACACTTCCTAATATGCAAGCCTTTTCTCTGGTTTTGTGCTCACCTTTGCCATGCGTCTAGGATCATAAGGCTAGCAGGGCTAATGCTTCTCAAGAAAAAAATTCTGATGGATTTTGAGGTGAGTCACCAGTTAATAGATTTTTTTCTGAGAGTGTGATATTTCTAGTAAAAATACTTTCTGTCCCCACTGAGGTCTGCATGGGGTTATTTAGTTATATTTTTTGCATCTTTCTTCATTAATTTAAACTCTTCTTTACATCTGAAATTAATGTCTGAAATCTGAAATATATGTCATGCTTTCCATATATTAGACACCTTTTCTTTTTAACTTTGTTATATATAAAACTAGTTATACATAGCTCTCAAGACTGTATCCCATTATTTACCAGACTCTGATACTATTTTTAGATGTTATAAGCTCAGACCCTAGAGCATTATTCTGTGCTAACGCTTGCAACACTTCTACAATCATCCTACACTTGTACTACTCTATATTGCATTTTTATTCTAGGATCATAAAAAGCCTATTTGCTATTAAGAACTATTAGTTACAGAAATTTATCAAAATTGTTATACCAAGAGTTATATTAATTGCAGAAAAATCTATATAGTTAGATTGAGTCAGGCAGTATTCACCTGATTTTTAGACAGTTGTTACAGTGAAACAAGCGAGGTCAAATCTCTAGAAAGGCCAAGATCAGTCTAAACCAGTTTTACTCCTGACGCCTTGAAGAGTTAACTTAGATAATGTGGCCATTTGTACCATACTTACAGGGCTGCAATAGTTCTGTATTTATACTGGGTACAATACTATTCAAACTCTTTGTAAATGATCTGGATGACAAGACTAAATACTTCATCATCAAGCCTGCAGACAACATCACATTGGGTGGAGAGGCAAATACACCAGAAAGAAGAGCCACTATATGGAGGAAGCTCAGTGGGCTGGAAAATTGGGCTAGCAAGAGTTTTATAAGTTTTAACAAAGATGAGTGGAGAGTATTGCACAGGGGATGGAGTAGTCTCAAGTGGTGATACAGGCTGAGGTATAGTTCTGCTGAAATGCCTCCGGTGGTCCTGGTGGACAGGAAGACGAACATCAGTTAGCAGTGGGGTAGATGAGCAAGGACTGGAAATCAAGTCCTGGGCTGCATCTGTAAAAACAAATCCAGAAGACAAAACTATGAGACTAGTCCACTCTATATGCTATTTCTTAGGACACACACTCCTCAAGCGAGAAGAAAACCAGAAAAATTGGAAAGGCCTCAGTGGCATGTCCCTGTTGGAGAACTGGTGAGTTTGATTCATGGAAATACTGGAGAAACTTAGTTAATCCGGCATGGAGAGGAGGGAGTCTATGACTACTAAGTCTTCTGCACCTAACAGGTCATTGCTACAAAGGTGGAGATACATCCTTTGCAAGAATAGGTGCTAGCAGAGCAACACACAGAGGGAATTTCATCAGGGGAAATTCCCTCTGGATATAGGAAACATAATCTTTCCTGTGAGAATAATGAAATCTTGCAATAAGTTGCCCACAAGAGTGGTTCAATCTTGTTCACAGGATATGTTCAAGACTGTTCTGACAGAGCCATAGACAATATAATTTAATACCATTTTTCAATAGAAAGGTGAACATAAGATACCAGAGTTCCCTTCTAACCATTATTCTGTAATTTTTCTATGAAAGATTCTTGTTTATATACTTCAAGTATATGCAGGGTATTTTAAATATGTGATCTAAGGAAACATAGGTACTAGAGCTCTATGACTGCAAGATGCTTTAAAAATTCAAAACCAAAATCTGACAGAAGAGTTTAAAAATGGTACTCCTTCAAAGAAACCATCTAGAATAACTTCATCTGAAGTCTACAGAGGTTAATAAGAGTCTTTCTGTGACTACCGTGGGATATACCTTCATGTGTCCTGGCTTAGTCTAGTCTTGGTTTTTAATCATTTTTTTTGAGGAGTTGGGTTTGTGGTTTTGTTTTTTTTTTTTCCTGTAGATATGTTGTCTAAGTGTGTTTAGTATTGTCCATATTCTTTCTGCACTCTGGACTGGGATTTTTTCATTTCATACATCATTTTCAGCTCAGTACTGTGATTCTACTAAAAATGGTATTAATCTTCATGGCAGTAAGTAAATAGGGAAAACAAAAAACTAAGGGACATGTATTGTTACATAATTGAGGTACACTAGAGATATGTTTTAATAACAGGAAATATGTTGTGTAAAAATACTTTTATCCTAATTTTAATGAATAAATGTAGACATTTGAACATAATTTTGAAATTATATCTGTAAAATCAGAGAGCATGTCAATACAGTTGTTTATGATAATATATGAGCAAGTGTGATTAGTTCTAATTTAATAGGCACTAATAGAAGTGTAACAAGCCAAAGGATTTAATTTGTAAAGACTTCTGTGTTAAAAGAAATGGCAAGGGAGAATGGAAATTCTTTGACTCCATTTTGCTTTAAAAATAGAAGGCCAACAAAAGATTCTTCCTGTTCAGTGGAGCTGTGGATGAATATATGGATAGCTGTAGTCTAGCATATCAGTCGAAGGACCATTCTTAGAAATACTAAGGTACTTTTTTAGTATGTGCAGCAGATTATTCATTCAATAGTTCAGTGCTGTCATCACTGTGCAAATTACTAAGGAGGTGCAAAATTTGGATGCATGTTTAGAGCATCTGGATATATAAATTCTAAATTTTTATTCTGTAGACCTTGAAGTGGGCTGTTTGTGATTCTTTTAATACAATTTTACTTGTCCCATATCTAGTAATCCAGGCTTCATCAGCATTTAGGAGTGAGAGGCAATCATTCAACCGTATATATCCCGGAAAGATGTCTTAATTGATTATAAAGGTATCCTAAATACCTAAAGGTTAGCTGAAATCAATCATGTTCTGAAGTTAAACTGGATATGCAAAATGAGAAAAAAAATGAAGAGGTAGAAATAAATGGTTTTGAGCCTAATCCAAAGTCACTAAAGAAAATGAGAGTCCTTTTACTGACTTCAAATTATTTCAATTTATCTGCTTAAGATATCTAGGTACAGAGAAGTGATGGTTCAATGCTATTGGAGTGTAGAATATTTATTTTAAAATGTATATCGAAGAGCTGGAAAGAGTAGGATAGTAGGTTCCTATGACCTTCACATTCTATATATTTTTGTAGGAAAAAAAAATTTTTTTGGTATGAAATATGTAATATTTTTTATTCCCTCAAACTATAACATAAAAAATACAATTTTGTGACATTGAACAGTTTTCCATAACACTGATTTCCTTAGAAAAATCTCTGTATATTTTGGAGGTAACATAGAATCAGCCTTTAGTGCAGAGTGTAGAAAAGTATTTGAATAAAGGCAGAAAAATGTATTGGTCTTTATCATACTGATGCAAAGTAAAGTAAAAAATGTTCTGACTTGGTCATTTGGTGGTTTTATTTATGATATCAGAAAAGTACTGTAATTATCAAATGCTACATTTAAATACCACTTCTATTACATTTGAAATACAGCTGTTAAAAGGCCTGAAAATGCCATTGTTCATTATATTTTGTTTTGATAGTAGTAACAGTTCTGAGAGACACTCTATTTTCTGCTTAGAAATAATAATAATGATAATAATAATAATTTGTTATTAGGTAACATTGAAGAATCTGTTTCTATTCTAAAGGGTACTACAGAGAATGAAAATAATCCAGTATTCTTTTACAGTTTCCCTCTGCAGTACACAGAGAAGAGATTGAGAACAACAACAATAAAATTAGAAGGATTTAATAACAGTCTAGCCTGTTTCCTATTAAATTTATCCCTGATACCTATTATGTGACCACATGACTCTTAAGAAATAGAAAGAACAGTTATAAATGTGCAATTTTGGGGTTTTTTTTCAGAATACACCAGCATAAGAACAAATGAAAAATTGTTTGTCATTAATATTATGCTTAACAGCTAGGTCCCTTCATAATTCCCCAGTCTGGTATGCTAAGTCCAGAAAACTGTATTTTGTTACTTCATTATACTGTTGATAGTATACTAATGTATGGAAACACACTGTGTTAGCTCCCAGGTGTGGGAGATATTTCAGCTGGCAACTTACAATAAAGTGCAATGTACAAATGAATGACAGTGTGGAATTTAAAATATTTTTCTATAGAATAATTGCTGCGTATTCTATTGAAGCCATGTTATGCTGGAAATTACATCTGCCATTTTTTACTTCAGCTAGATGGGATAATTTTTCCTCTGAACAGTTTTTATTTATACACCTCATTTATACTTTTCCAGGTTGGTTGTGATAGAATTTCAGTTTTGCCAAAATGTCTCTAAGCTTTCTTTTCCCTCTGTTTATTTCCTCTCTCAGTTAAATTCTAAAGCTGTTATGTGTATGCATTAGAAACTTTCTGCTAATGTGATTTATAATTGCAAAAGTTTTATCACCTTACAGTCAATTTTCAGTTCTTAAAGTATTCATATCAAAACCCCAATGCATAGCTTGTATCTTAATTTCTATAACAATTACTATTTTCCAGCTTTTATTGTCTTCAGCAAAGAAACATTTTGTAATCCCAAAAGAAGACTGACTGTGTTTTCCAACTGATCTATAGTTCAGCTATTTGCAGTATTATTTGTTTTTCTCTTTTTTCTTTGCAGTGGGGGAAATTTTCTGGGGAACTGCCTGGGGAACCTCTGAATTTGTCAGAGTTCCAGATATAAGTTGTTTTTAGAGTTCTCCAGTACTGAAAACAGATGGGACATCCATGTAGCTATAGATGTGGTAAAAAATATGACTATAATGACAAATCTATAAAGCATCTTTATGACTTTGATAGATGAAGCAGTTGTGTAGTCTTCTGAAGGTGGGCTTGCATCAATGCACGCTAGTCTGACTTAAAAAAATTATAGTAAATTAAAATGGTAATTAGGCAGAAATATCTCCTAAACAAATAAACTCATCATTAAACCTTTAGAGGTCTCAGTTCTTTATGATTTCCATCTTAGATTTTCCAAATTCAGAAAACATTTCTTTAGTCATGCCTTAAAGACTTGCACCAGTAGCCTTCTTGAATTAGCGTAAATCACATTGTAGATTACATTCTAAAGGGAACAGTGAAATCTGCTAACTGAAAGCAGGGGTAATTAAAAACAACACACAAAAGAGAATCCTTATGTTTTCTTCCATTCAATCTTCCAGATTTTATTCTGAAGGGTTTTTTTTAATACAAAATATTTCTCTTAGGAATGAGCAACTCTCACAGCTACTGTGTTGTCTTCTATATTCTGAGGATGATTTATGGTATTTTTTAAAGTAATGATACACCTATCCCACAAAGATTGGTACTGACTGGAGAGTCTGTTCAGTATTTAGAGTATATTTGCAGCTTAGTTGTGAAAACTGAAACAGAATCCTGCTCCAACTTCAAGCAGAGTAAATTGAAACCGAGTGAACAGATCTAGATTCAGTGAGAATCTACACTCTTTGTTTAATGTGAGCATTAGTCTTTTCTATATACACACACCCTTCATGTAGAACACAGCTTAAATGTTTCCATATAAGAACCTGTCAAAACAAAACAGTTTGGTAATATATTTAGATTTCTTGAGAAAGTCATCATTTCACCTTTGTTCAGTACTCGTGAGTACAGAGTGATTTTCTAAAGGCTATCTGAAAATGAGTGAGGTGTATCTTCAGAGAATTATTGCAAACAGAGCTTTATAAATATGTAATGCTTCAGGCTTAGGTTCTCTGGATAAAGTATGACTAATCATAGAGGTCTTATGGTGTTATAGCTATTTCTTGATTTGAGTGTTTCTGATGTGTATATTTGAGTGTACGAGTTTTTGAATTAAACATATCTATGTTCTCAAGTTCTAAAGAGCAAGAAAAGACTGTTCCCATCTGTAGGTCCATTGAGACAATGGCCCAGATGTTTTATTTGACTAATTAATTTAGCAACAAACACAGATAGACAGAGCTTCTGAGAGAAAGAAACCTTCATATCCCCTGTTTATGTGAGAGGAACAAAAAATAGGGATATCAAGTAAGCTCCATTTGTGCAGATTTTCGACCAGGCACTCCTTTAACTTTCCAAAGCAGTATTACTTTTTGCAAATTCTAATTTTTCGACATAAACTGATGGTAAAAAAAATGGAGTAGAAAGGGCTGTTAGAGGTAACCTTGATAACAATGATACAGCTAATGTATCACAGAAATTTTGAATTTGGGTGCTTAGATAGGTCAGTGAAATTAAGGAAACTTTCATTATACCTTTTCTTTCAAGCATTACATGAAGTTGAAATTATAACATATCGAAGACAGAGAATGATGATGGCACTATGTAATCTTTCCCAAGAGATCTGAGAGAGCTTGGTTGAATGCTTTCCTCATTTGGGAGCTGAACACTAAACTGTGATAGAAGAACAATTTTCTGGATGGGAGAGAGGTAAATGATGTGGTACTGTACTGTTTATCTACTAGATATTCATGCCAACTGTGCGGAACCAAGGTAACAGTTTTCTGATATTCTTCCCCTCCAAGATACTACAACTGTTTTGTTATGGATCTATATGCAATAACAATGCATTTAATACTCTAATAACAGAGTTTTCCTTGTTTCATATACAGAATCAGATTTTAACTACCCTGGATTTAATAAAGGCAATATTCTGAAAGGCTAAGTGTAGCCTAGTGATTTTAATCTTCCTTCAGTTTCTCTGTAATTGATGGAAACAATTAGGAATTTATCCCATGGGGGAGAGATGGGGAAGGTCAACTGCGAAGGATACCAGCAGACTGTAGTTAGTCACTTGAAAAGTTCTGGCTTGGGATACAAGTCAATAATATTAGTTTTAAGAGGAAAATCTACCTATTTGAACAAAGTTCTTTATTTGACTGACCACCTGGCAAAAATGTGGAGTAATATCATAGGATAATGAATTTATAAGTAATACATATCAATTAATTTATCAATTAAAAATTGATAAAAGTTTTTTTCTTTTGTTTTGTTTAGGACCTTTTAGAAAATATTGTTCAATAAAATGAATTAATAAATAGCCAGTCCTCACTGGAAGCAGATTGTCCAAGGAGACCAAGAATTTCATTGAGGGAACGTTTGTTGTATTGCTCTCCCATTTTGGCATAGTTTCTGTAGTCAATTTTACATTATTTTTATTGAATCATTTTCTTTATTTCTTGCTGCTTCTCTTCCTCTCTGCTAAGGGAAATGGAATATAGAAACATATGGCTTTAGAACATTTTTTGGGGGGTAGTAGACTAATTTGAAGTTGCTTGCACTTAGTTTATGCTCTTTCATTGCTTCCCAGAAACTTTTTCCTTTTCATTTTAAGATTTGCTTCCAGAATTCATCACAAGGCTTTTACTTGTAAAAATAAGAAAATATTGGCTAACAAATGGTGAAAACACTGAGGAAATACGCTTTTAGCAAAGGAACTACTAAATAAAAATGACCTGTGTATTCATCATTATTACAATATTATTTATAACAATGAGAAGCATGATGATCCTATGAGATCCTATGAAATCCTATGAGAAAATAAAAGAGTTAATGATGGATTATTGCCATTATTAAACCTACTCTGACATTCAGCTTCCATTAGCAGCTGCCTGTACTTGATGCTTCAAATAACAGCAAAACCATCATAAAGCATCTGTCCAATGTTTGATGTCATAATGAGAGAGGAAAAGTTCTTTACTGATTCCCACAGATTAACATTTTATGCCCTGAAGCATACAATTTTGCTGTAATTATGCTAGCTTGCATAGTTGTAACTGTTATTAATGATCATAAAGTTGTAGCTTTGCCATGTAAATGTATTGGAGAAAGAAATGGAACAATGAAAACGTAACTAACCTTGACTTCAGTAGCAGCTGTGGGAGCTCAGCAACCAGGTTATTTAGTGGAGTGTTGAAAATATGATTTTGGAATTGAGACGTAGATATCTAATATGAGGAGGAGGAGAAGAGAGAACATATTCTTCAGAGTCATCATTTTATGGATTGTGAGTAGGTCATCTAAGGTTTGCACAGAAAATATGCAATGGATAACATACTTTCAAATTACCAGAATATTTAAGTGATGGTGGTTCTGGTTTTTTAAGTTCGTGTAGTGTTAAGTTGTTGGGGTTTTTGATTTTTTTCTTTTTTTTTTTTTCTTCCTAGTATTAAGTTTACTTTAGTTGTAGTTTTGGATCAAGAGGAGAGAAACACTACTCTGTTGCCTCTAAAGATCATTCTGAAAAAAAAGAAGTGGGTAGTGCTATGATTAAAAATTAAAAGCTCAAAATTATATTGGTGCCTATGAAGTATATGGCCTTTGAAACTTCTGGAGAAAGGCTAAATAGAAATCCCTTTCCAAAAATACCAACAAAATATAATCAGAGGGTAAATGGAGAATAAGCATTATAATGGAAAAATGTCAGAGACTAATCTAGACATGTCTAAATGTCTACTTAAACTTATGTAGTTAAATAGATTGTCACCAGCAAAATATTTTATCCATAAAATAAGCCTGAAAGGATTATAATAAAGGAGTTTAAACTTTGTTTGTTCCCTTTTTCTTTATATTCTGATTTTCCAGCATGGTTCATTATTTTTATTTTCCATCCATTTCAATATGCAAATATGTCATGTTGCAAAGACTAAGCATATTATACAATTCAGGAAGTAAAGATTTTGTATATAACATCGTGGAAAAAATACCCATCAAGTATAGATCATTAATAGGTAGAAATGTGTGACACTGTGTTTTTCTATTCTAAGTTATGTTAGCGCAGTTACAATTTTCCTACAGTGCTACTGTGACTGAGTGAATAAAATGGCAGTTGGGATAATGAAATAAGTGTAGCAAGATGGTGCATAAAACTAATTGTAGAACTAGCAGCTGCATTAGCATATATAGGTTTGCTTCAGTTTTTTACTTAAAAAAATTTGAAAAATACCAAAGAAAAGCAGTCTGTGATTTTCATTCCTGGGTAGCTCTTCAGGAGGGGTCTATCAGTGCCTTTTTGAGTAGGCATTTATAATTGAGCTAGCAAGTTTCTCAATATATGTCATTTTAAGAAGGTTAGATATTTTGCTTGGGAAGCTATCCTCTAATCCTGCAAGAACAAGTTTATTTTTGTACTGATGAAACAGAACCATCTTTTTTCTTCTCTGTGGATGCTTACCTCACTGCACAAGACTATTAGTGAAGAAGTAATGCAAAATTATTTTCTAATGTGTCTTCAGTAACTGAATATATGACACTGCAAACACACAATGTGTTTTTCTTTTATAATCAGTGTCTGTTACTAAGTCTTTGTGGAATAAAGATCTGGTTTAGCAGGATACATGCAACACTATTACATCTGGAAAGCAATTAAATTGTAACATATATCAAGTTATAATTTAAATATGTATCAGTATCAGTTAAAAAATAAATAATGCTATCCTGTGTATGCTATATACAGAATCACAGAATCACTAGGTTGGAAAAGACACACAGGATCATCGAGTAGAACCATTCTTATCGATCACTAAACCATGCCCCTCAGCACCTCATCCACTCATCTTTTAAATACCTCCAGGGATGGTGACTCAACCAGTTCACTGGTCAGCCTCTGCCAGTGCCCAATGATTCTTTCTGTGAAAATTTTTTTTCTGATATCCAACCTGAACCTCCCCTGGCAGAGCTTAAGGCCACAGAGAATTTGCATGAAGGATGAGAGGTAACAGGTTTTAAGCCAAAAGAGAGAGAGTTATATTAGACATTAGGAAGAGATGTTTCTGAGCTCTTCTGCTGTGCAGAGGCGATTGTCAATAAATTTGGAATAAGAATGTGTGTAACCAAATTATCACAAGCCTGTAATAGTCACATCTGACCTTGCTTGATCTTCTCCCACCCAAAAAATATTAGCAGAATTATTTAAAATTCAGAAGTTTTTAGGGTTATTCTTGCGAATGACTGTTAATTGATATAAAATTGTGTCACACACTAATAAAGGAAACTATTCACCGCAATAGGGGTAGACTTGGCAGTAAATTCTGGAGAAGACTACAAGACACTCCAACAGCAAATAGAAGGGTGATTAGCAACATACTTGAGTTACTTGTACAGAGACTGATCATTCAAGGTTTAAAAAAAAAAAAAAAAAGAGTGTCTTTTTGGGAATCTCTGCCAATCATTATCTTCTTCATTCTTAATTACCAGGTTGAATTAGAAATTTTAAATATTAGAAAATGTGAATGTAATTTTGCTTAAATCTTTTACTACTCTTAATAATCTTTTGCTTAAATCTTTTAATACTCTGCTTTCTGGATATAGAGATCTGTTCTATACACCAGAGAAGAGCAGATTTATCAAAAGCATCTCATAAGCTGTGACATTTGCAGTGCATCAAGACACTCAGTTACTTTGACTCATATTTGTACGGAGGAGATGTTGAAATAATAGAATAATATTGTCAAATGCTGTGAACAATTTCAGCTCTTATCAGAAAAAAAATATTTTGCTGCAAGTGTTGAAACATTCTTGTATAACCATCCAAAACATGTGCTTAATGACCATTTTAGGATGAAATTTGACAAACTTTTCAGTAGTGGTCTCTTGAGCCCGATTAGGTTTACATTACTAGCCGATGTCCCAGTTTGTTAAAAGATACCTGGAAGAGAGTCATGAACATTTATTTCCCTATAGAAATCCAACACAATATACAAAACACAATACACAGATGAGAGAAATGTATATATTCTTTTATCTGACACTGGCTGAAGCAATGTCTACAACAAAGAGGTTCATGGGGATTTGTTAGTGACAGATCACTTCAAAAGGGAAAGCGTACCTGCAAAAGCTTTTTGAAGTAGCATTTTAAAGAGGATTCAGGACAAAAAAAAACCAAAAAGAAACCCCCAAAAAATCCATAAAAAAACAAAACAAAAACCCAATATCCAATATGAGCTTTCTGTTATTTCACAGAATTTTGAAGTCAATGTCAAACTACTTCCCATACATATCATCACAGTTATTTCATGTTACTTTAGTCTTTATTTAATTTCATTAACACTAGTACAATTTTGAGAGGAAGAAACTGCAACCTTTAGTCGACCAAAAAGAACATGATCTATGGCTAGCACTCATTTATGACAGTGCCAGTATTATTTATGCTAGTTAGAATTCATAAGTTTTAGGTACAGAATGTATAAAATTATCACTGTAATTTGAATAAAGGGAAATGTGGTACTTAATGTACCATGGGTAATGAATTCATTATAACCAAACTTCAGTCATGCACCCTTTGCTACTTGAATGCAAATGAAAGCAACTATATGAGCTAATGGGGGGAATTTAGAACTCTTAGTTGCTTGGGATCACGGACTAATTTGTACCAAGACTTTTCTCTGGGACTCCATTTGTATTTTTCATAGAATAAAGGAATTAATATTTTACAACATTATCCAAATTAGACATTATAGAACCTTTTAAAGAAAGTCACAGGTGTCAGAAATAGATTAAAATATATTTTTTTTAAATTCTGTTTTTCCAAGCAGCTTTAGGAAGAAACTAGTAAGGCTTTGTGTAGAAACTGAAAAATAATGAAAAGTATTGGTTTAGGAAGAAGTAACAAAAAGAAGGGTTTACTTTTTTTTCCTGACTTCAGTTTTCTGCAGGGGTTGGGGATAAGTCCATGTAAATATATTCCTCATTTCTATGACAACTAACTATTGACAGCCATTTTATGACAGTAACCATTCTTTAACAATTCACTAATCATGAATGAGAAGTATCAGAGAGCAAATGGCAAGGAAGAGTAAGATGTGGAAGGTATATTGTTTAGTAAGCACTTATAGTATCAGTGTAGAATTCAAGGTGAAAAATAAAACCCAACAAGATGCTGTATAGCATTTGCTTACTATTCCTATCAATGTAAAGTTGAGTTAACATAGTTATTGAGGCAGGGTGTGGGGCTCTTATACATATATATATATATTTATTTTTATATTGGAGTTCAGTTGTGATTGGTGTTTGTAGAAATACTCATTATGTGAAGACCTAGATTGCTTCTCCAAAACCACATTCTCTCTGAGACAGTGGTTTTACCGTTTCCTTTTATTTTATTTGCTCAGAAAAAATTTAATGGAGGCATGCTGCATGGAAATAGTTTCACAAATTGCTTTTTAACTGTTTGAAATTTTGGTTTATTTGATTGGGGTTGGGTTATTTTTTACTTTTATTAAAAATGAGAATAAGACTGTCATGCTTCTTGAGTATTCTTTGTTTTTTATTGTGCACACATTTTATGGGAATATATTTTAAGGACAACAGACTGGAGAATTGTCAAATGAATATTTCAAAATTGGAATACTCATGGCATTCAGTTAATGATCATGAGATGAAGCTTTTTCTGTTTGTCTCCTCTCATGAATGTTTAGATTTCATCATCTCAATTTGATTCTGTGCAGTCATCAAGAATACTTCACTGTTCACTTAAATGCATACAGAGGTTCTATAATTATATTTTTCCTTGAGCTGAAGTTTAAAGAAAAAAGACCCAAACAAACACACAACATCATAAGTCTCATGCTTAAGAAAGAAGATTTGGCAATCTGTGCATTAGAGGTATCAAACAAAATCAGAACTAGCTATAATGCAACTAATGTTCTATGATATCACTACTGGAACCAAAGAGAAATAGTCAGATCTGCAAAGCAGGGAAGTATTTACACTCAAGTCCATCTCTGTCCCAATCTGAATAAATCATCTTATTTTTCCTTTTCATACTGCAAAGAAAATATCTATGGTGTGCTGTGATTGCAAAATGGAAGAATACCTTTTTTTTCTTGCAGAAATTATGTGTGGAAATAATGTCAAGGTCACCCCAGGTAAAGATAGGAAAAATCATTGGAGGATAGTGATGGCTTTCATATAATTAGTTGTCACCACACACCTTAGATATTTGGAATGACAGAGAAGTGGAAAATAATGCTCAGAGTAGGACATTTGGAAATATTGTATTCTATTTGTGCATATTAATTTTCATAGAAGAGGAAAACTCAATTGAGATGAAATTGATACATTGAACAATAAATTACAACTGCTATATTTAAAACAAATGTTAAAATTTCTTTCAAAAACTATGGTTTCCATATTCTTATTTTCCTAAAATCATGCAAATACTATGGCTTCGAAGCAATGTCATTTAATGACTTTCCATTCTAAGATTCTTTTTGTCAGGCATTGAACTCCTGCTGAAAAAAATCATCGGTATTTATTTTTTTATCCCTTCAAAATTTCCCCACAAAAAGCAATCTGAGAGTAAGAATGTTGAGGCAGCTGGATAGTTTAACTCTGAACACGGCTATTTTTGGTAGTCCTCTGTAGGTCTGGTACCATCCTGTGTGACTCAAACCAAGTATAGATCATTAATACATTATTATTAAATTGGAATGTCACAGACTGGTTAAGATAATTCACCTGACTGGAATATGAATTTGATTTAGTAAACTTTGCTAGAAAAGAAAGGCAATGGAAGAGGGACTAGCTCAGTCTTCTACCACAAAGAACGAGTTCTGGCATTGAAATTGTAAATGGAGCTTTCTGAAAAGTTCTGGGTAATGATTCAATAGCAAAAAGAATAGGATTGTTAACATTATAGGAGTCCATATAGACCAGTAAACCTAGAAGATCATATGAATCAAGCATTTAGTGAGCAACCTCATGTAAGTGCAGATACGTACAATAAAGACCATTGCACGTGAGCTGGTAATTCTAATCTCAATTCATGGCATTAGCAGTAAGATAATACTTGCTGTATGAGGAAATTTAGGACATGCTGAACTACATTCTAGGAGTATTGGTTTCACTACATTAACTATACTGCAAATTATTGTCATAGTAGACATTTACATGTGGTCAAATGAATTAATCGTTCCCAAAATGTAGTAATAGATCACTGTATTGACTTCTACCTCATGACAAAACCGAGAAGGTGTATAGAAAGTGAAAAAAAGTCAGTTTACTAATGATGAGCAATTATCAGAGTAGGAGCCCATTGGCAAGTAATGCTAAGATCAACATGCTTAGTTATATTTTTGCATAATTCTTGATTAAAATACTAGCTGCAGCCTAGAAGTAAATATTGTTAAAGCCAACACTAAAGTAAGATTTCAGCCTTAAATAAATCAAGAATAGACTAGAGGCTACTTACATAAGTTAGGTGTTTTCATATTGTAAGCCTGATGTTTTTCAGCCCATAGTTCAATAATTGACTGATGAAATGAGAGCACAAATAGTAGATCTTTTGACAAGTTATGGATCAAAGATAGAAAGGACAATTTTTGAGTCACACATTAAAAAATTGTGGAAAAGGAGGAGCTGTGGAATTTTGTATGTCAACTTTAACATCCAGATTGTGACCAGAGTAAATAAACCAGCAACACCTAGACATAATAAAGAGGGGAGTAACAAAGAAAAATGTTTTGTCAAGAACAAATTACCTCAGGACAATCAAATGTACTTCTGCAACAGGATAATAGAGAATAGAAGTAGTACCATCATACAACTTGAGTTTTAAAGACTTTTGACATTGTGCTTCATGATAATACGTAGAAAGCTGAGAAAAAAATATTTGAATAGAAAAGCTTAAGGGTGGAATTCCAGCAAATATGGCAAGAAAGTTGTGCCTGTGTTGTAGTCTTGAATTCACTGCCAAAATTATTGGGTTTTGCAGGGATCAGTAAGTATAACAAAGCACTAAAAATCCTGCTTAGTAATGAGTTAGATACTTCTCACTGGATCTTCAAGAGTGGATTAACAAGTTTGTCACAAGCTTTAAATCTATACAGTATGTATATAATAGAACAGAATACTCTGCTTGAGGCAGGTTAAAAGATTGGATAATCTCTTGAAAATTCTGTCAGATCTGTGATTCTTTGTTCCTTTGTGCATTTAAATTTGTGTAAGGATATCTGGTCATTTTTTGACTTCCAGGTTTTATTTGTCTACCCATTTATGCAGTTAACAATTTTAACACCAGTGTTTAAGGGCGTCCAGTATGACATTACTGGAATTTATGTAAATATATCTAATTGTTGGTTAAAAACAATGTGTGTTTCAGTATGTCCGGGCAATTTCTGTGTCAAAGGTAGAAGCAGATATTTAGTAATATGGATAGTTAATGACTCAGACATAAATTAAGAAGCAGTAGTCTCCTGTTTCCATGAATACTGCTATTTATAGAGATCAGAAAGAGATGGATTTTTTTTTAACAGAGAATTTGAACCTTTAATGTTGGATTTCATTGTGAGGAGCTTTTAGGATTACATGTATGTTATGTAGTATTCACTAAATTCAAAAGTTGGGGTTTAATTTTAACACTACTTAGAGTCTGAAGTGTAATTCTAGGGAAGGTTCAAATGATGCTCTGTGCCTCTAGCTGCACCATATGGTCTAAATGCTGAGTATTTTATAAACATGCCTGAGATGGCTCTAAATTAGGTCATGGCTAAAACAGCACAATCAAAGTCAAATTTGGGTCAAAAGGACCTACTTCTCCTTTCTGTGTTACACAGAAATAATTCAATGCATAAATCATGTACTTCTGTATAGACAACTAATTTGTGAATCATGTTTTTGTCATTAAAATTTCATATGTTGAGTAAAGCCACAGTGTTCCATCAGTATCAAGTTATGCTTTACATAGAGAAAAAATGTCCTACTTAGGAAAATACGTTACAAGGCATAAGTATTAAATCCATAGCAAATAGGTCCTTAAGGTTTTTGGAGATTTTTCTGCTGAAGAAGGATTAAAATTCCCATGTTCTGCAGTTCAATGACTAAATTCACTCTCTGCATTTGTTGTTATTACTTCTCACTGAGTAGCAGAATTTTCTGCAATATTGTATATTAATCCAGAAAAGTTATATATTACATTATACATATGCAATAGCTGTTAGCATTGTAAAACATGTTAATTTCTTTCCTCAGAGGCTCTTAATCTTTTGATAAATGACACAATACTGATGGATTTCTGCAGACTGAGAAACTTGAGACAATCAGCTGCAAAAGACTCCTAACATCTCAAGAATGTATCTGCATAAAGCTCAGTTTCTTAAGAAAGCTTTTCTTAATATGTTCTGGAGTGGCTTAGCTGGAAGGTAGTATCCAGCTCACCTAAAATTTAGATTGTTCAAAAGTACCATGTCTATTGAAAGCATATGTCTATTTTTGAAGGAAGGGGAGGGAAGTCACAGAGGAGATAACCATTTTTCCTTAAAATGGATATCTAAAGCTGAATCAACACAGACCAGGGCATTATGCAGTGTGCCTGGCTGTATTTGTTCCCAAATATTCCCCTTAGAGAATGTGCTGGCTCCTTTAGTGTCCACATGCCCAGATATACATTTTTAAATTTTCAAAGGGAGGGCAACCCAGACTGACCTTGGCATGGCTAGGGGACACTGAGGCTTCAATACCCATATTATATGTTATTTTGGGATTGCTCAGGCTTTAGAACATGGAACTGACTATAAATTGCACAAAACAAAAAGCAAGAAAATTTCTGTGGAGGTTAATTGTATTTTGCTCTGTTATTTTTCAAGTCAACCCCCCGTCCCTGTTCGTTTTGTGAAGTTCTCCACACTCTCATGCATATGTAGCACAAAGGTACCACAGCAGGAATATGAAGATAAGAAATGAGTAAATAAAGCTAATGAGTAGATGAAATGGGGGTACTTAAGACAGGGAAGGAGTTGTGTAACTATGTTCTTGCATAAAGCAACATTGCAGTACCTGAAAGGGGCCTACAAGAAAGCTGGGGAGGGGCTGTTCACAAAGGCTTGTAGTGATAGGACAAGGGAGAGTGGGCAAAAACTGGAGAGGGGCAGAATTAGGCTAGAGATCAGGAACAATTTCTTCTCTATGAGAGTGGTGAGGCACTGGAACAGGCTGCTTTGTGAAGTAGTGGCTGTCCCGTCTCTGGAGCTGTTCAAGGCCAGGTTGGATGGGACCTTGGGCAGCCTGATCTAGCGGGATGCCCCTGCCCATGGCATGGGGGTTGGAACTAGATATTCTTTAAAGTCCCTTCCAACCCAAACTATTGTTCTGTAATTCTATGATCCTATGATTCTATATCTAAATACCAGTGTTGTAGCTACTGGTGTCAGTGGCTTCTTATTTAGCATTCTGATCTTCTGAGCACTGAGGCTTTAATTAAACACTATTCAATAGAGCTGAGGCATGCTTGGATAGCTACAAGAAGCAGGTCCCTGTACATTCCCAGCTCTTTCCAGTGCATGTATATCTAGGCTTAAACTGATCAACTAATCATTTAAGAAAACCTTTTGATTTTTGAATGTTTTGTGATTTTTTTCCACATCTTAAATATTTTCCCCAATACATTCACATTCTGACAATTCTCTGGGCTAAAACATTGAGGAAAATAAGTATATCAGGATATCAAACACTTAATCATGTTTCAGTGTTAATTTAATTGAAAGTTTTTTATAAAGTTGGGAAAACATTGTATTTGTCATTTGCCTCAGCTGTTGTAAGCAACAAATGAAGACTTTGATGGCTTGGAAAGATGATCTGGAAGAATTGCATGTTTTTCTAGTACATTAATGTCAACTAGCTTTTGTTAGATTTCAGAAAGTTGTTCTCTAAAGCAATGAATCATAAATCTTGAGTGCACTCAGTGATGTCAGTAAGAAGTTGGTACCGTTTATATCAAGCTATAGGACCCTTCAAACTGGTTAGAGGAGATGTGAATATTTGTAAGCAAGTCTTCCCTTCAGGAATTTACTATAGTTTTAATACATAGCATTTTTTTTCTCTGAGTAAATAGTAAAAAATTAAAAATAAGACTAGTAGCCCTGTAGTATCGTGATTCCTCCTTTTCGTCTTTCTTTTAGATGAGTATGATATTTGCTCTCTTTTGGTCATCAGTTATCCCCTGACTTCCATGACTTTTTAAATATTATAGACAGTGGCCTTGCAACAAAGCCAGCCATTTCTCTTAATGTATTGAGGTGGGGGAAATCTGTTCTGGCCCACAGATTTATGCAGGCTGAGCCACAGACTAGCTCTTCCTTCATTACTGGTGGTTCAACAAACACATTGTCTCGCCTACTGGATCCTATGATCCGGAGTCCAGCTATGTTGGTAAAGAAAGAGGCAAAGAAGACAATGAGAACCTCTGCCTTGTGAGCATTATAAGCAAATAGTTTCCTGCCCTGTTATGGTTATGTCTTCTCTGTGCTTCTGTTTACTGTTCACATAACTAAAGAACTCCAGCTGGAGGCCAGTTAAAAGTGAGGTTCCCCAGGGCTCAGTGCTGGGTCCAGCCCTGTTCAATGTCTTTATCAATGACCTGGATAAAGGCATCGAGTGCACTCAACAAGTTTGCAGGCAACACTAAGCTGGGTGGAAGTGTCGATCTGCTGGACGGTAGGGGGGCTCTGTAAAGGGATCTGAACAGGCTGGATCACTGGGTTGAGACCAATGGGGTGAGGTTTAACAAGGCCAAATGCCGGGTCCTGCACTTGGGGCACAACAACCCTATGCAGAGCTACAGACTAGGAGAAGTCTGTCTAGAAAGCTGTCAGGAGGAGAAGGACCTGGAGGTGTTGGTTGACAGTGAACTGAATATGAGCCAGCAGTGTGCCCAGGTGGCCAAGAAGGCCAATGGCATCTTGACTTGTATCAGAATGGCATGACCAGCAGGTCCAGGGAGGTTATTCTCCCTCTGTACTCAGCACTGGTGAGACCGCACCTCGAATCCTGTGTTCATTTCTGGGCCCCTCACCACCAGAAGGATGTTGAGGCTCTGGAGTGAGTCCAGAGAAGAGCAAAGAAGCTGATGAAGGGGCTGGAGAACAAGTCTTATGAGTAGCAGCTGAGAGAGCTGGGGCTGTTTAGCCTGGATAAGAGGAGGCTGAGAGGAGACCTTATTGTTCTCTACAGCCACCTGAAAGGAGGTTGTGGAGAGGAGGGAGCTGGTCTTTCTCCCAAGTGACAGGAGACAGGACAAGAGGAAATGGCCTCAAGCTCCACCAGGGGAGGTTCAGACTTGACATCAGGAAAAAATATTTCACGGAGAGTGTCACTGGCCACTGGAACAGGCTGCCCAGGGAAGTGGTTGAGTCACCATCCCTGGAGTTGTTTAAAAGATGGATGCATGAGGTGCTGAGGGGCATAGCTTAGTGATTAATAAGAATGGTTGGACTAGATGATCCAGTGGGTCTTTTCCAACCTAGTGATTCTGTAATTCTTTTCTTGACATCTTTGGCCACTTTCAATTCTATCTGAGTCTTTGTCTTCTGGAGTGAAATTCTTCATGTCCTCATCAACATTGTTCTTGTAGACCTTTGTAGGTGTTTATCTTTCTTTCCATAGCCAGAATGTGTATTTTATTTTTTTAAGAACACCAAAAAGTTTGTTGCTAAACTAGAAATGTCTCTTGTTCTGCCCTCTGTCTCTTCCTTTGTAGATGATGAACTAGTTTTGTGCTTCCAGGAGGCTCTTCTTGGATAACTTCCAACACTGACAACCTCCTCTGTCCTGCTTGGATGCTTGTGGAATCCTTACATTTGGGCTCTGAGTATATTGAATTTGGCTTTTCTAAAAGGCAGGTTTGTCTTACTTGTCCTCCAGACGCTCAGGAGGATCTTAAACTCCACAGTGTTGTGATCATTCTATCCAAGATTGCCTCTGATAGCTATGCTGTCTAGTATGTTTGTAAGCAGTCATCATGTTGGTCCTCAGTAGCAGGACACAGTCCTCAACGCATTCCAGGAACCTGATAGATGATTTGTTCACTGCTGTGTTGTTTAGAAATCCTGACTAACCGAGGAGGTCACAGTAGACTGGAGGCTTGTGAATGTACATGCTACTGGCTGGACTTAGGGAACAAGGAGCCACAACAGCCTTGCCTCCATCAGACTACCCAGTCCAGCAACTTCTAACATGAGATTTATGAATCTTCAGATTCATCTCATACATAATACTGGTAAGAAAAAGGTTATTTTTCTACTATAGGTGAACCTAATATGCATCAGGGATAGATATGTCCTTGAGGTATGAATTAGTGGTCTAGTTGAGCTTTCTGTTTTTCTTCCTGTTTACTTTTTTTCCTAGTTGCTATTTTCATTCACTTAGAGGTGAAATACTTTATCTATAGCTGATTAGACTGGCTTATCTTACTATGGAGACAAAACTGTTTAAAATACTGTGGGAGTCAAAGCTTGTTTACTTTATACAGACATCACTTCAGCAGAATAAACATTTGAATTTAAAGACTACTGCTGGAATAAGTACACTACACCTTTAAGTTTATCACAGAGGGCAACTCCGAGTGGCCAGACTATGACAATCAAATTTCTCTGATATGACTACATATTATACACAGCAATTATGAAACCCAAACAAATGAAGAAAAGTGCTTCCTTTCAGAATGGCCAAATGGACTGAAAATGCTGTTGTTGTTATGTTAATAGGAAAAGAGTTTTTTTTTTAAATTTGGTCTAAATTTTTAATTTGGAGGTAGAGAATCACCATTTAGGAGACAGGGTTTTAGTAAATAAAAAAAAAAAAGTAGCAGATAGAGAAAAAATTTAGAAAGAAGCATCTGAGAGGAATTTGTACCTATCACCATCTACTCTATGAAAGAAAAGAGCATTTAGCTAGAACATGAAGGATATAAATGCAATTCTTTTATTTGTCTGAGGTAAGACAGGCTCATGTTACACATAAACCTTCTGTAATACCCATACTATACGGTATTTTGGGATTTCTTAAGTTTTATAGCATGGAACTGACTATAAATTGCACAAAACAAAAAGCAGGAAAAATTCTGTGGAGGCTAATTGTATTTTGCTCTGTTATTTTTCAATTCAACTCCCCGTCCCAGTTCATTTTGTGAAGTTCTCCACACTCTCATGCATGTGTAGCACAAAGGTACCACAGTGGAAATATGAAGATAAGAAATGGCTAACGAGTAGATGAAATAGAGATGCTTAAGTCATATACAAGTGCTGAGGAAGGAGTTGTCTAACTATGTTCTTATGTATCTAAGCATTGATATTGTAGCTACTGATGTCAGTGGCTTCTTATTTAGCATTCTGATTTTTGTTAAAAAAAAAGTTAGCTGCTGTGATCATTACTAGATTCTGTGAGTTCAACCTGTCAATGATTTTAGTTGGATCAGATGGAAGTTCACAATGTTAGGTTAGTCTAATAATGAAGAGAGACAGGCTGCTTTCAGATTTATTTTGTGTGTGTGTGTGTATGAGACCAGCCAGCCAATAAACTATCTTGTACAAATAAACATTTCAGAAAACTTGACACAACTGTACAGAACAGACTCTATTGAGAAATGAATGAACAATGTTTGTAAGAAAGGTGATAGAGAATTCTTCTTACATTGCATTCAAGATTTATCTGAACATAGAAGGATTATGGTGTGTATTTGTTGTAATAGAATGGGGACTTGCCTATTCTGTAAATTGTCAGTGTGTTTGAGCATATTTTAAAAAATCCAAATTTGCATTATGACAGTTATGCAAATAATGACATGAACATTGTATTATCCATATAAACAGAGTAGATACAATTGTGTTTATTAGGTCACACAATATCATTTTTTGGAAAGCAAAGTTTTACTGTACTATAATCCCCATTTGAATTTTGACTCATATTTCTTTGGTTAGTGTGCCTGACTTCACTCTACTGTGACTTAGTTTTCAGCAGGATTTTAGTTACCATAAACATTTCCCTGACAGCTCAAGGAAGGAAAGTTATGTTATTATTTTTTACAATTGTGTTCAGAAAAGGAAAAGAGTAATGCTTTGTGGAGGAAACACTGAGTCACTGAGTGAGATTTTACTTCAGGACTTCTGGAAATTAGTTAGGAGTAATTAGTAGAGAAGGCTTTATCTGGTTCGAGAAAAATATTATAAATCAATTTAAAAAATAATTAATATTGGACTGCTCAGTTCCAAAAGAAAATCTCATTTTTATTATTTTTGTAAGGTAGTATTGTTCCCTTTTATGTGACATAATGCTGTCTGGCTCTTAGAATAACTTGATTTTTTTGTACCAGTTGTGTTTCTTTTTCTCATACCAGAGTTTTTGTATGAATCGTAAGGCAATTATTATGTAAGTATGAAAGAATCTCTTTCTCCATAAATTTTAATTATTCTGGAATCAACAATTTTATGCTTTATATTCCTCCTACTGCAGTGCAAAATTTATAAAGCAATGCTTTAAAGGGTTTCCTGGTTCCATTGACATTTCAATGAACTATTTAATAAAGAGTTTTCTTGCAAGACGTGTCTTCCTAATCCACACTTTTTTAAGAAGTAAACTGACTAGGAAGTGCTATTGCCCCATAGCTGAGGAAGTTTCTTCTGAATATAAGAAAAAATGTCAATAATATGGAAAGAAAAGGCAAAAACCACTGCTCACCGGGATGGGTAGGAATAGGAGAAGGTTTATTTTTGTATGTTTGTGTGGCAATTCACTGTGATGACAAATCACTTCCAGGGTATGCTCAAATCCAGTATTTACTTTGAACATAGCCAAAGTTACAGAACAGATATCAATGTGCACTTTGCCTCAAGAAGAACTCAGATATGAGTTTCATTATGAACAGAAAAAAAAGAAAAGTGTGGTAGAGTAAGGGGAGAAAGTAAGGAGAGAATAAGGCAGAGAGAGAAAGAAAGAAAGAAAGAAGAGAAGTAGCAGGGAAAAGAGAAAAATAATAATCACAATCCAGTGGCTGTTTCCTCAGAAAACAGTCCACAGGGCAGAGGACATGCACACGTGTGCTTCTTGAAAGGGATTATTTACAGAGGAAGTTTGACAATTATTAGCATGCAAGGAATGATCTCCCTGCATATACACTGTTTCTCTGTGTGCAAAGTTCTCAAAGTGGTGTAGAAATGACTTCCAGAAAGTTCTTGAGTTGGGGCTGGTGCTCCAGGGTTCACTGGCAGCTCAACAGAATCTACCCAGAAAAAACCCCCAGGTACACGTGTGCAGTCAGGAATGCTCCTGGCTCAGCATCAGGAGTTAACACCACAGGTGGTGGTCATGGAACAGCACCTCTTCTTTTCTGCTGCCAAGCTGCACAAAGCCCCTAGGCGCACAGTTTTGACATACAAAATATAAATGAAGAAGTTGATCTTTACAGCTGCTAATGTAGCCACAAATTCTACCTTAAAATAGACAGGATCAGGTTCCCTTCCTGGTGGTTTTATCCAGGAGTCCTGTCTGTCCAGATCTGCCAGAGATCAATTTGTGCCATGTCATGGTTTCTTCTTGGTCCTCATGCCTGTGTTCTCTTCTTGCAGGAATATAAGCAAAATATTGAAATATTTTACTATATAAATATTGTTATATTTTAATACTTCCTTGGTTTATTAACTTTACTTTTATACTAACATCCAAATTATTTCCCATTTGATACTACTTTTTCCCCATTCCTTTTTTTTTCTGTCTCAATATTTCATCATCATCTATATTCTTTACTGAAAGATCTTAACTTCTTCTCAGGAAAGTAACTACTGTGATATTACTAAGGGAACGTTACATTCTTATCCTCTTCCCTGTGACTGTTTCTAAGCTGTACAGATCTGACTGATGACTTTCATTACTTTTTCTCTTAAATTGCTATAATTTTAACTTTTCCTTCTTGTTTGCCCATATTTCTTTCGTTGTTACATATAATTTCTTGCTGGATATTGCGTTTAGACTCCTAGCCCCTATTCTGAAGACATGACTCTAGCACAATGATAAAGCTCTGATGGAAGTCCTGCAGAGTAAATCAGCCAGTTTGCAGTCATCTTGTGCTGTCCAATCACGCAGTCTTTTCTTAGCATCTGCAGTCTTTACTTTTGGTTATAATGTGATTGAGTAAAACTGTTTCTGGTGGGAGTGAAATCAATTATTTATACTGTGGTGCTTACTTTGTCAAGAAGTAATCATCTTCATGATGTTAATTTTTGTTTGTGGAAATGAGGAAATTTTTAGGAATCTGTTGTTGACTACCATCTACTGGGACTACAGTGACACCAGAAAATGCCACCATGCTAATCAGTGTACAAATGAATAGTAAAAACCAGTCCCTGTCCAATGTAGCCTGGAGTCTGACTAGCCACCCAGGAGGAAATTTTACACTGTACACCAGTAAAATGTCTTTCACAGTCAGAGGTAATGGTATCTGTCCCCTTAATTCTTTCCTTATAGAACCCCAGGCTATTTCCAAGCCTGCCCATATATGCACTCACTATATAACTTTAAGTATTTATACATAAGTATTCATATATTTCCATATAGATATTAATGAAAGTCATTTATATCCATGGTCCTAGAAGAGGATTCATGATAGCATATTTAATAATTGAAGACAAAAAATCATTGCACAGTCACTAATCAAGCAGTTCCTAGCTATTGGCGAGATAGGAAATAATATAGCTTGATGCTGGAGGGACTGCCTCTGAAAATTAAACAGTCCCTTAGTGTCTGGTATTAAAAGTGCTGTATAAATGACTAAAATGTAATGTAATATAATTAGGGCAAAGCTGAGGTCAAGCATCCTTTAAACTGAGATTACGCATATTATTCATGACAGTGCAGACATCATTAGACATGTATAATGTCTATGAAGAGCAATCTATGTAAAAGGATATCAGTAATTGAGCTTGACATCACCAGCCAGGCAATTCAGTCTTCTCTTGTGATGCATAAACTATATAAATCTTTAGAAACATTATTTTGTGCTAGAACTGGAAACATAAACCTGTGCAACAGCAAGGCAGGGACACAAATCTCTATACTAACACAATAATACATTTGTTATTATTTTGCAGTTGATAAATGACACATAAAATGAACAGAAAAATTGGAGGTAAAAGTGGGAAGATAAAGAAACAAAAGTAAGAAAGAAAAAGAGTGGGAGGAAAGAAAATAAAGATGAATACTTTTCCAAAACACCGTAAAACAGAAGTCAACAATTTTAGGAAGAAACTTAAGAGAAGGAAGTATGAGAATAAAGTTGAAAAATAAGATGAAATTTGATACAGTTTGCTGATGTAAATTCTGCAGTCAGCTTCTGTTGTTGTATTATCACCGAATGCTATGAAAGTTTAATATTTTATGTAAAATGATAATTGTACCTTCAAGAATAATTAATGTCTGATAATTTTGTCCAAAAGAAACTAAACTCAAACTTTTTATAGTATGATAGTCTCACCTTGCTCATAGTCAGTTTTGTCACAGTTGTCTTATTTCATTGACAGGGTGCTTACAAAGGGGCAAAGGAGCATATACCTGATCATAAATATATTTTTTAAAGTAATAATGGGGAGCTCTGGAACTGCACAGGAGTTGGTTAGATATAAAATGACAGAAACGAAGTCTTACATTAATTTTCATCATGAATTTAATTACTTTTTCTTCTCTCTTCCTTTTCTTTGTCTATTCTCTTAATTAATATCTAAGTGAGTAATTGAAATTGAGTCAGTTTTGAAGTAGCTTTGGGAATACAAAGATAAGTTTGCTTGAAATGTCATCAACATAATCTGATGCAACTGAGTAGATATCATATAGTTACATCTAACTCATGGATACAGAATACTTGTGTAACTATTTACTTATATGTCCATCTGTAAATATTTTGCATCGGCTGGATACAGTTTGATAAATTGCACAACAAGATATATCAGGGAATAGATGCACTGCACAAATCTATATGGTTTCATGACACGATTTGCAACAGCAGATGGATCAAGGATGAGATACAGAGCTACTCCTGCAGTACTGCGGGTAAGCTATGTAGCAAACCACTATCAATGAAGAGACTAGAAACAGGCATGTAGCTCTATCCCACAATACACAGGAATAAAAAGCAGAGCAACAGCAGTAGCATCTACCACAAAAAAATAAAACTTTGCATGTTATCTAAGTATCCGGCTGAACAGCACTCTTTCCAACCATGATGTGTCAATGAACACTCTGGTTTTGCAGACCCACTTTGGTGATCAACCCTGAGGACATATGAGGTGGACTTTTACCTATCCACGCAGAAAAAAGTGGATGAAGTATATCTTCTAGCCAAGAAAGGCTCACTATTTGTTACCATAAAATGATAGGCCTGACTAATCTGGTAGATTTTACCATGGATTCACTTTGGTGGTGGATAAGGAAAAACAACTGATGTCATTTACCTTGACTTCTGTAAGGCCTTTGACATGGTTCCAAACAACAGCCTTGATGCTAAATTGGAGAGATGGATTTGATTGGTGTACTATTAAATGGATAAGAAATTGGCTGGATGGCCACATCCAAAGAGTTCCAGTCAATGTCTCAATGTCCATATAGGGATCAGTAACAAGTGGTGTCTCAAAGGGGTCCATACTGGGACCAAAGCAACTGAATATCTGTATTAATGACATAGTGGGATTAAGTGCACCTTCAGCAAATTTGCATATGACACCAAGTTCAATGGTTCAATTGATTCACTTGAAGGAAGTGATGCCATCCAGAGAAATAAAACTAAGAGGAGTGGCTGATAAATTGGAAAGCTGTGCTACCATTAGGGAAACCTGGACAGGTTGGAAAGTTGGGCAGAGAGGACCCTAATGATGTTCAACAAAGGCAAGTGTAGGATTCTGCACCTTGACAGGCATAACCCCCTACACTTGCGAGGAATAACCTCCTACACCAGCAGAGGCTAGGTATAGACTGGCTGGAAGGCAACTCCATGGAGAAGGGCCTGGAAATCCTGGTAGACAAGTTGACAATGGGCCTTTGTGACCAAGAATGCCAATGGTATCCAGGGTGCATCAAGAAGAGTGTGGCAAGTGGGTCAAGGGAGGTTATCCTTCCCCTCTATTCTGCCCCAGTGAGGCCCTGTCTGGGGTACAGTATCCAGTTCTGGGCTCCATAGCTCAAGAAATAGATGGAACTACTGGAAAGAATCCAGCAGAGGGCCACGAAGATGATTGAGGGGGGGTGTGGAGAATCTCTCCTGTGAGGAGAGGCTGAGTGAACTCAGCTTGTTTAGCCTGGAGAAGAGAAGACTGAGAGGGGTCCTTATCAATACTTAGAAAAATCTAAAAGGCAAGTGTCAAGAAGATGGGGCCAGACTCTTCTTAACAGTGCTCAATAACAGGACAAGGGGCAATGGATACAAACTGGAGCACTGGAAACTCCACTTCAACATGAGGAAAAACTTCTTTACTGTGAGGGTGATGGAGTGTTGGAACCGGATGCCCAGAAAGGTTGTGAAATCTCCTTGTCTGGAAGTATTCAAAACCAGCCTGATGTGTTCCTGTACAGCCTGCTGTCAGTGACCCTGCTTTAACAGGTGGGTTGGACTAGATGATCTCTAGAGGTCCTTTCCAACTCCGACCATTCCTTGATTCTGTGATTCTATGATTGTTAGTTACAGATATGCCTGGCTTTCATTCTACATATTCTAGCATTTTGGAAGTAACCTGCTTTTTAAAGCTAAGAATTTAATGTACTTGCATGTGGCAAATATTCATGACACTTTTTGCTTGTTTGTTTTCAGTGTTGTTTATTTGGTTTTTTCTCTACAAACTATTTTTCTTTTGTTGGACTGTTAACAGCTGCTAATATGTATATATAAATAAATAAAGTATAAATATATTAAAAATATTTATAGTGTAGTGCTTTATTTTTTAGGCAGAATATGTAAAAAAATTTGAAAGCATTTACAGACTCTATGAAGACATGTATATATTTTTACAATTTTCTTTAATGAAATATTGCATGGTCACTGAGATAAATTCTAATATATAAAAATTTTTTATCAGTTACATCTATTTATGTCATTTAAATCTGTTATTTAAATCTATCATCCTACATGCTGAATTTGATATCAATCAACTGGATTTTTGAAAGATAAAAGAGATAGAACAATGTCTCATCCTAACCCAGGAAATCACCACAAACAAACAAAAAAAAAACCCAACAAAACCCCAAACAAACAGAACAATGAGAAAAAAAGCCTGTAAAACTGGCATTTAAATTAATGAGGTTAACCTAGCTTGTGAATATAAAAGTAATGAACCATAGATGAAAACATTTTATGGGTAGACAAAAGAAAGAAAAGTACTGGCTGCCTTATTGCCTGACTTGAGCAAGTCAGATTAGGTTGTGGGTCTTCATTACCAAATATCAATTTGATGTCATTGTAGAAGTAAATTACTTTGGTTTTACTTCTGTACAGTCATACTTGCATTACATATTAACATAGAACAATAAAGAAAATGGATGTTAATTAAGAAGAATATGATGTCTGCTGTACTGAGTCAATATAACACAAAACGACATACATATATATATACATATATATTTGTATGTGCATACATGAGATACTTGTATTATTATTTGTAAACTCACACTAACAACTTCTATTTAGGAGTAAACGCTCCTCTGCTGTGTGTTAGATGGCAGACAGGCCTTGATATGAAGTAAAGGACAACTTTAAGTTTTACTTCAAGTTTTCCTCATAATATTTCATTTATAGGTCTATATCATTTAGATGCTTGTTTTAAAAAAGAGTTGTGTTAATCATTAAATTGAAAGAAATGAAATAACTGCGGGGTTTGACTTCTGTAAGAAGATAAATTAGGTCTATTCTGTGCACTGTAGTTTTGATATCTGGCTGTTGAAAACAATGTTTATCCTGCACTTCTGAAATACTCATCTCTACTACGTAACATTGTCAGTCTACTCAATCTTTATACAATCTTAAATACACTAATATTTAGCTCAGACTTGTAAACTGTAGTGAATAAGCAAAGATGATGCATAAAATTAAGATATTAATAGCTTTGTAACATATATGGAGAAACAATGGAGATATTATTCACAATGAAGTTATGCCAGCCATACCACTAGCACTTCTATAGTTGCAGTCCTTCCTGGATTTCCTTTATGGACATTTTCCTTAGGGCTTGATATCTTGATTATTCATCATTTCTTTTGGCCAATAATTTAATAGGAATGTAAAAGGATGTATAAGATATCTACACAGATGTAGTATTTCAGAGCTTCTTATAAAGCTTTATTTATAATTTCTGTTTATTAAGACCTGACAGTTTTGAACAACTTTCATCAATGGTTCAATGTGCAGATGGAGATCTGTGACAAGTGGTGTCCTTCAGGGGTCCGTATGGACACAAGTGCTGTTTAATATCTTCATCAATGATGTTGACAGAGAGACTGGGCACACCCTCAGCAGGTTTTCAGATGACATTGAGCTAAGTGGTGCAGTTTGCAGTTGCCACACCTGAAGGACAGGATGTCATCCAGAGGGACCTGGACAAACTGGAAAAGTGGGCCTGAGAGAAGCTCATGAGGTTCAACAAGGCCAAATGAATTGTCCTATATCTGGGTTGGGGCAATCCATGATTTCACTACAGGATGGGGGAAAATGCAGAGAAGGACTTGTGGGTGCTGGGTGAGGAAAAGCTCAACATGAGCTGGCAGTGTGTACTCACAGCCCAGAAGGCCAACTGCATCCTGGCTGCATCAAAAGAAGCGTGGCCAGCAGGTCAAGGGAGATGGGCTACAAAGGTAATCAGAGGTTTGGAGCACCTCCCGTGCTGGAGAGGCTGACAGAGTTGGGCTTGTTCAGCCTGGAGAAAAGAAGGCTCCAAGGAAACCTTGTAGCAAACTTCCAGTACCTAAAGGGGGCCTAGAAGAAAGTGGGGGGAGGACTTTTCACAAAGGCATGTAGTGATAGGACTAGGGGGAGTCACTATAAATTGGAGAGGGGAAGATTTAGATTAGACCTAAAGAGCAAATTCTTCACAATGAGACTGGTGAGGAACTGGAACGTGTTGTCCAGGAAAGCTGTGAATACCCCATCCCTGGAAGTGCTGATGGCCAGGTTGGATGGGGCCTTGAGCAGCCTGATCTAATGGGAGGTCGCGCTGCCCATGGCAGGAGTTCCAATGGAACTGCACGATTTTCAATGTCCCTTCCAACACAAACCATTCCACGATATATGATTCTATATGGTTTTCAGTACTTTGTAAAGAAAAAGGCAATTTATAGGCCATATATTAAAAAATACACGAAATTGTTCCTTTCTTCTTGTATAAAAAAAAAATTGTTGGAAAACATGTTCTAAAAATAGTGAAGAGGATATGCAACTAACAAATCTAAGACATCATTCTTCTTCAGGCACTTTATCTATTTTCTGACAATTTTAACATATGCAAAATCCCTTTCAAGTTCTTCTGCAACAATAATCATGACTGGTATATTTTATAACTGACTTGTGTAGGCAGTCTGTTTTCTTAAATATTTGAAAAAACTGTGGGAATCTACTTTGCAACATCAGAAGCTGTTACTGATGGAACTGCTTATGGGAAACTAATATTACATAGATAACAGAATTAAAAAATGTTATTCAATTATTTTGAGGCAGACATAATCTCATTTTAAATTAGAAGAATTTACATTAATTCTTTTTGGTTGAATTTTTTTCTCTGTTGTTCAATATTTTTCAGTAGTTGCCACCTACAAATTGGCTTAATTTGCATCATCCAAAACAGACTGTAAATTCTTAGAACATTTTAAAGATAAAAATGTTATCTTAAATAAATGAAACAGTCTGGATTTTTTATTATGATCTTATGATATGATTTTAGTATGGTATTTTATTTAAGATAGAGTTATTCAGTAAGAGAAGTTATTCTAAGACTTTTTAATTCAAATTTACCCACAGAAATCTGATTCAGCATGAACAGAAACAGATAAAATCACTACACTGACAGCAACTAAGTGCAGACAGAAAAAAACAACCTAAAAGATTGCTTAATGTTTCAAGTTCCGAATAAGGACATTTTCAAGAACTTTGTCTTGAAAGTGTCTATACATAACACTGTTTATTCCAATTACAATAAGATTTTTAAAAGTTTATAAATAAGAAGTCTATCAGAAGCAATGTACATCTTCCCTTTTTTGGTAGTTGTCTGACAAACCACAAAGATTAATCAGCCGTATTCATAAAATCTGAAGAAAAGTACTACCACTACTTGTGTTCTCAGTGGCATGATAATTACATCTACTGGTCTAACTACCTTCAGGATCACAACTCTCAAACTATACATGATACCCAAAGTACATGCATTGCCCAAATTCTGGGCAAATGACCTAGAAATACTATAACATCCAAAAGGATGAGAGAGAGAGAGAAAAAAATCAATATGATTTAGGGAGAAAACAGACAAATGAGCTAATTTATCTTCTGGTAAGCCAGTGTAAGCCCAGACAAAATCTTTTAACCAGTTTCAATTGTTTCTGCTTTTATGTTTTTTCACATAATCAGGCAAATAATCTTCAATGTGTTCATGATTACTAAAAAATAAGACTAGGATTATTGATTAAGTACCCATCTGGATTAAAGGTAGGTGCACTAGATGTTAATCTCTTCTGTTTCCAATGTTGAATATTTTACATTAAATAATTAATTTTTGTGTGTGCATTCTCTTTGAAATGTTGCACATCTATTATTAGTGTTGTTATTGATAGATACAAAGAACTTCTTTCAGGTCAGCACCTTAAAATCCTAAACTGACAATGTGCAGTTTAGAGTTTTTAAGGAATGTGACTATATTTTTCTGATGTGCTAGACTTGAAGATTTTTTTCTCAGACTATTTCAATTTTAGCAATGAGTAATTGAGAATATTTTCCTAGAAGCAGCTCCAAATTACAAAATCCGATGTTAATGGATTATATACACAGATACAATTTGATATCAATGTATCAGTATATAAATAAAGAAAAAAATAAATTGAGTTCATTTATTAATGCGTTTATCTTGGTATGTTTATTCATAAGTTTTCTTCCATTATACCAAGGCTTCCAGTGACAGGATAAGGGGCAACAAGTTTAAAATGAAAGAAGGTAGATTTAAATTTGATTTAAGGAAGACATTTTTAATGTGGTGAGACATTGCAACAGGTTGCCCAGAGAACCTGTGTATCCCTCTTCAAGGGGAAATGGTTCGTGACTTGCTACACCACATAGACACACAATGGGGTTGGATGGAATCCACCCAAGGGTATTGAGGGAGCTGGCAGAGGTGCTCATAGGGCCACTTACCATCATTTATCAGCAGTCCTGGTTAACCATGGAGGTTCAGTTGACTGGAGGTTATTAAATGTGATGCTCATCTACAAGAAAGTCCAAAAGAGGATCCAGATGTCAGAAGAAGTAAATCTGAAAACGTGAGAAACTTCAGAAAGGAGAATTTACCAATCTGCTTAACTCTCTAACTGACATTATTGCAAGGACAAAAATATATGTCATCCAGCCTGTCAATCACAGTAAATACTGAGCAATAAAACAAAGGCAATTAATCTTGTCCAGCCTGCTTTTCACTGTTTAAATTTGATTCTAATCAACAAGCTTGCAAAGACAATCAATCTTGTCTAGCATGCTGAGTTTGAATCAGATACTCCTATTAAATCCCTCTTAACAGTTAGTAGGATTCCTGAGACTTTTATATGTACAAATGAGTTGATTTCATGAAGAATAATTGATTATAACCACTCATGAATAAATAGGAGTTCAATGGGGACTGTGGATAAGATACAATTTGCGAAAGTACATCAAACAACCCTATATATGACCCAACATCCAAACACATATAAGAATGCAACAAGCAATGATATGCTTGTAGCAATAACATCCAAATGCATTCCTTTCTGATGAACAATATGCCATCCTGTGCATGCTGTATCACCACTGACTTTGCTTTTGAAGCTTTGTACTCAGCCCATGGCAGAGGGAGGAGGAAATACCCAGTCCCATTCTTCCCCACATTTATCCCCATTCCCGCACTTGGCTTCATTCCTGCACTTAGCCTTATTGCAACACCAGGGAAATAGAGATCTATCAGTTTGACCTTGGTGCTGGGGAACACACCATCTTTAGTACGATCAAGTGGAATGTACACAATAAGCAAGTGATCAGGCCTAGTCTTTAGGAAAGACAAGTGCTGCCTGATGCACCTGATCTCCTTCTATGACTTTGTGACCTGCTTAATGAATGAGGGAAAGCCTGTGGATATTGTCCATCTAGCCTCTAGTAAAGCTTTTGAAGCCATTCCCCACAGCATTCTCATGGAGAAATTGGTTGCTCGTAGCTTGGGCAGGTGTACTCTTCACTGGGTTACTGAATGACTAACTGGATGGCTAAATCCAGAGAGTTATGGTAAGCTAAGTTAAATTCATCTGGCAGCCATCCACAAGTGACATTCCCCAGGGCTCAGTATTGAATCTAGTTCTCTTTAATATCTTTATCGGAGAGCTGGATGAGAGGATTGAATGCACCCTCAGTAAGTTTGCAAGTGATGCCAAGTTAGGTGAGCTTGTTGATCTGCTTGAAGGTAAAAAGGTTCTACAGAGGATTCCACACAGGCTGGATTAATAGGCTGAGACCAATTATGTGAGGTTTAACAAGGCCAAATGCCAGGTCCTGCACTTGTGTCACATCAATCCCATGCAAAGCTGCAAGCTTGGGGAAGAATATTGGGAAGCTGCCCAGCAGAAAAGGACTTGAAGATGTTGGTTAACAGCCAGTTGAATATGAGTTGGCAGTGTGTCCAGGTGGCCAAGAAGGTCAACAGCATACTTGCTTGTATCAGAAATAGTGAGGCCAGCAAGAGTAAGGAAGGGATTGTTCCCATGCACTCAGCACTGGTGAGGCTGCACCTTGAATACAGTGTTCAGTTTTGGGCTCCTCAGTACAAAAAAAGAGGTTGAGCTGCTGAAGTATGTCCAAAGAAGACTAATGAAGCTGGTGAAAGGCCTGGATCACAAGTTTAATGAGGAACAGCTGAGGGAACTGGGATAATTTAGGCTGGAGAAGAGAAAGCTGAGGGGACATCTATTCGCTCTTTACAATTGCCTGAAAGGAGGTTGTAGTAAGATTGGTTTCAGTCCCTTTACCCATGTAGCAAGTGACAGCATGAGAGGAAATGAAGTAAAGTTTTGCCAGGAGAGGTTTAGATTGAAAGTTAGGAAAAATTCCTCACTGAAGAGGTTAGTAAACATTGGAACAGACTGCCCAGGAAGTGGTTGAATCCCCATCCCTGGAGATATTTAAATGACGTGTAGATGTGGCACTTAGGGACATGGATTTGTGGTGGACTTGGCAATGACGGGTTTATGGGTGGACTTCATGATCCTAAAAGTCTTTTCCAACCTAAATGATTCTATGATTCTATATCACATACAGATGTGTCATAAACCAAATAGCTTTTATGGAGGTGAATCAAATGTCACTGTCATACTTTACTGCTCACAAATATCTTTTTTTTTTAATACATGGTAGATTTATCAGTGCCATATTCAACCAATGTTGCTAGTTTTATTGTTGCAGTGCATGTAAATATGGACTGGTAAAAAGGCAAAAAGTTACAGGCATGTGCTGAGATTTGATTATAGATCTGTTTATATCCTAATTCAGTGCAGATGCGCTGAATGTTTCTGGATCTCAGAAATGTCAAGACCCTTAATACCAAGGACACAAGCCAAGATGTAAATTGTGACATCAAGGTTTGTAGCACTAGCCTCTAAGAGAAATGTTTGATCTTCCCAAACATAAATCTTAGTTTCAATTTTCATTGAAGTAGGTAGTGTTTTTATGCTCTGGAATAAGTATTTAAATAAGAAGGGAAAGAAAGGAAATTCCACAGTAAAAATGTAGTTTAGAGTAGAATGACAGCATGAAGATCTATATCAAGAATTTATTTTTCATCTTACAGTATACAGTAGAAATCTGAACTGTAATCTCACTTTATACAAATATTCCCCATGGATAAATGTGCATGTATGAAGCCTTATCCTTAAAAAACTGTATGTTATAATACAATTCATCAAAATAACATTAGCTGACCGCTCATTGTTTCTTTTAAATGAAGCTATTAATTACTTCTTATGAAGTCCACTCAGTGCTAAGTGTAATACAAAGGATTATATTCCTCTTATCTGAGTAACATTGCATTTTATGTTTAAGATTAAATCCTTTGTATTTTATTTAATAGAAAAATTCACAGTCTTAGAATGACATTCCCTTACCAATTTTCACCTAAAAATAAATCTTTTCTTATTTATTTTCTCCTTTAAAATACATGAAATTTTGATGATTTTTTCAGTGTTTTTTTATTACTACTGTCTGAATCTTTAATAAGTTTCTCTATTTTTTACACTGCTACACTCACAATTACAGTCAAATTATGATACAGATAAAATAAAAGCAAAAAACCATGAAGCCGTGTTAGTAAATCAAATTAGTTATCAGTTATGATTATGCTGTTTACAGCATATTTATAGCTTCCACTTTACAAGTGGTACATCAAGAACTGTCACATTATTTCTCCAGGAATGCTATAATGAATGTATTGGAGAATGGTTGTATGTTCTGACATATGTTTTTAAAACTTTTTGGTGATTAACTTTCCCTCACTTTAGATACTTTCTCTCTCCATTGAAATAATTAACAAAGTGAAATCATATCATAAGTTTACAATTTTTAAAAGTTTGTTTCTGTACATCTTGTTATTTAAAAGATGTGCACTGTAGATGGATGGGGAGCAAAAATGCCAGCATGTGTAATAATTTGATAAGCAGGGTAGTATGAATGTACTCCATGGTTTTCCACCTGATCTGTGAAAAGTTGTCATGTAACCACTGCTATAATTTAGATAATGCTTTTATAAAAGCCATGAAGGTCTACAGATAGAAGTCAGAGTTTGAAGGAAGAGGGAATAGCTTTTATATAAGTAATTAAATGTGAGGGGAAGGCGACAGAAAAAAAAAAAACAAAACCCAAAACATTTGAGCAAACAAACCTTTCCTGTTCTCTAATGTCCAGAAGAACATACCTCAAGCCAAAAAACACTGTAAGTTTAACTTTGTTATGTTAATTAAATAAAGCAAAGAAAAATCATAGAATCATAAAATCATAGGATAACCAGGTTGGAAGAGACCCACCGGATCATTGAATCCAACCATTCCTATCAAACACTAAGCCATGCCCCTTAGCACCTTGTCCACCTGTGCCTTAAATACTTCCAGGGAAGGTGAATCAACCACCTCCCTGGGCAGCCTGTTCCAGTGCCCAATGACCCTCTCCGTGAAATTTTTTTTCCTAATGTCCAGCCTAAACCTCCCCTGGTGCAGCTTGAGCCCATTCCCTCTTGTCCTGTACCCTGTCACTTGGGAGAAGAGGCCAGAACCCTCTTCTCTACAACCTCCCCTCAGGTAGTTGTAGAGAGCAATGAGGTCGCACCTCAGCCTCCTCTTCTCCAGGCTAAACAACCCCAGCTCTCTCAGCCACTTCAGCCCCTTCACCAGCCTTGTTGGTTTTCTCTGGACTTGCTCCAGAACCTCAACATCCTTCTGGTGGTGAGGGGCCCAGAACTGAACACAGGATTCAAGGAGCTGTCTCACCAGTGCCAAGTACAGAGGGAGAATAACTTCCCTGGACCTGCTGGTCACGCCGTTTCTGGTACAAGCCAAGATGCCATTGGCCTTCTTGGCCACCTGGGCACACTGCTGGCTCATGTTCAGTCGGCTGTCAACCAACACCCCCAGGTCCTTCTCCTCCTGGCAGCTTTCTAGACAGACTTCTCCTAGTCTGTAGCTCTGCATAGGGTTGTTGTGCCCCAAGTGCAGGACCCGGCATTTGGCCTTGTTAAACCTCATGCCGTTGGACTCTGCCCAGCGGTCCAGCCTGTTCAGATCCCTTTGCAGAGCCTCCCTACTGTCCAGTAGATCAACACTTCCACCCAGCTTAGTGTCGTCTGCAAACTTGTTAAGGGTGCACTCAATGCGGCTGTTGCTTACAATATAAAGGGGATGTTAGGAAGGGAAGAAAGGGATAAATTTTCCTTATCTTTATCAGTTTATAGAGAATTTTTCACAGCAACAAATAATAGTTTTGTTTAAACTAACAACAACATTCAGCTAAAATATGATTTATGCTTTGGTAAAATGTACCAAAAAGGGCCTGTCTGACATCAAATAAGTCACACAATTTCAGGTGAAGTATGTCAAATTGCATGGCATATAAGTCTTTAATTCATAAGTAACAGATGCTGACATTTCATAGTTTTTGTCTAATACTTAAAAAAAAAATCATAGAGTCATAGAATGGGATCTTATCACTGCGCTCCCTGTTAGACCTCACCAGCTTTTCTGTAAACCCCTTTTAGGTACTGGAAAGCTGCTATAAAGTTTCCTCCAAGCCTTGCCTCGCCTCGCCTCCCCTGCCCTGCCCTCCCTTCCCCTCCCTTCCCCTCCCCTCATCATTTATCATATCCACATTCTTGGTCCTCTAGTCCAGTGCTCTGGGTGGGCCCAAGACCATCAGCAGTATAGAAGAAAAAAGCAAAAATAGTGCTGAATGGTTCTTCTTTTTCTCTGTCCCTGTTTATGAGGTGTCCGTGCTTATCAAGTAGTGGGATAATGTTATTTCTAGCCTACTTTTTTGTTATTAACCTATTTTAAAAAGGCCTTTTGATTATACTTTGCAGTGCTGGCCAGCTTTGGCCATACAGATTACTGCCCTACAGTGGTAAAGAGTATCCCTGTAGTCCTTCCATGCCACCTGTCCTTGTTGTCATACACCATCCTTTTATGCCTCAGTTTAAGACCCCTGCTGAACCAGGTTGGCCTTCTGCCTCACCTGCTTGACCTCTGGCATTTCAGAAATGCCTGGGATTCTCTTTTCCAGGAATCTCACTGAATGTAATGAACTTGTTTCAGAGGCCTTAATCAGATGCTAAGAACCTCAGCTGTCAAACAAGAAACACAATATGATGTCATGTTTGATATCGAATCAGTGTTTTGACTTCAGATTTCTGCTTATCGCCTGACTTGTGCGCCAGGCTACAAGAATTTTCAGCTTGTCAGAACTTGTACTTTATAAGATGCTGAACTGTGTGACATTTTCTATTAATTTCCAGCACAGTACTTCTGGCTTGTATGGAGTCCCATATTATACAAATCTAAGGGTTGTTTTTCAGTTATTTAAAGGACATCTGTGCAAACTAAAAATATGCTTAAAAGAAACAGTACTATCTTCCAGTTTAACAGAGCTGCTGCCTTACTGCCTAAACAGCTCATCTTGCTAAGGTCAAAGGTTGCCTTCAGTTGCTTCCTTGATCACCTGCTTTCCTGTACGGTCAGAAGTGTGTCATTTAATTCTTCTGTCCTTTGTTGTAACGGAAAATAAGGAAGAAATAGTCCCTGTAATACATACCATAAGATTTAAAACTTACATGGAACTTCATAACAGTTCTATGCTTTCTTTGTGAAAAGATGCTACCTAGTGACCTAATGAAGAATGTAAATGAAAACTACTACCTCTAGTATCTTATTTGCCTTCTAGTCATTTTCTAAGTGTTTTTTGTCAAATAGATCTAGTTTATAGAACTGACTTACTGTTTACATAACTCACCAGGGAATACTGATATGTTATTGAGGAACATGTATATAAAAGTCAGTTGGATATAAGAGGCTGATATGACAAGGCCTTCCCTTGTTCTGGTGGGGATATGTATGAATATACTTTACATTTGTTTTCTATGTGATCAATACATCTGATGTTTCTGGGAAGAGTCAGATTTAATTCTATGTACAAAATACTGGACAACGTGTATGTAGAAATTCCATTCAGTGTTTCTGGGAACTTTGGATTTACTGTGATATCAGGCAATGACTGCTTGGTTTAACAACTAAAAAAGCAATTTTTTTGAGTTCCCTGGATTTATGTCAACACCTCGTAGGAATTTTGGCTGTCACAGTATGATATATGCACAAAATATATTCAACAGGATTTCCAAGTTTTACTGCAGTCATCACCAGAATGTCTGATATATGAAGCTTACTGGGGGCAGATGACCAGAAGAGGTCTTCTGACTAAGAAAATCTCATTGTGAGGCAGCTTTATATGTGGCAGAGTGATGAATGTACGAGGGGGACATTTAGAGAACTTGAATTTAGGAAAAGCATTTATCTAGTTGGGCAAGAGCTGATTGCATTTTTCAGTTTCCTCATCTGTGATATCACACATTTCTCTACATTCTTCAGTATGGGACCTATCCACCTATCCTTTTTTTTTTTTTTGCCTGGAAAATGGCAAGTCAAGATTGTTTGGGTTGGGTGTACAAGTATTTAATATTTATGTCAGGATAAATATTAGTGATGACAGTTTAGATTAAAATGTAAGAGTGGTCATTAGACTCTTGTGTCAGGGGAGAACAAAGAAAGATTGTTGAGTTAACACTCTAAGGTGGAAATAAACTTCACAATCATAGCAGTGACATTTATTTGTATTAAAATCACAGAATCATAGAATCACCTGATTGGAAAAGACCTCTTGTATTATCAAATCCAACCATCCCTATCTGCCACTAAAACATGTCCCTGAGCACCTTGTCCACCTGTCTTTTAAATACCTACAAGTATAGTGACTCAACCACCTCCCTGGGCAGCTTGTTCTGTGCCTGATGACCCTTTCTGTGAAAAATTTCTTTCTACTATGTAGTCTGAATCTCCCCTGGCACACCAGAGGCCATTCCCCCTTATCCTGTTCCATGACACATGGGAGAAGAGGACAGCACCAGTTAATTAATAATTGAAATCTTGAAAGTTGTTTCCATCAGTAAATATGCAGCATTAACAGTTTAGGATAAGACTATTTCAATGTTTAAGCTATAACAGACTGGCACTATGCAACATCAGCCTTACATCTAACACAATGTGCATTTTCAGCTGACTTCTGTGAAGGTTCATAGTCTATAGCTTTTCCAGTAAATACAAGATATTGGGCCATGTTTGCTTATTAGAAACCAAATGATCTAGTCTAATTGACCTCCATATGGCTATATTCTCCTCCATGGTAACACAAGGTAGCTTTATTCATGCTCACTTCCAGTTGTCCCATTGTTCTCCTGAGCCATGCTCAGGCATTGTCTGGGAGACTGAGATTTGGCATGGGATAAATGATGTGAGCAAGAGCCATAACAATTAAGCCATAAGAGCAGCTATTCACCAGTCTTTGAGCTAGTACAGCATCTCACTGTATTTTATTAGTGCAAATGTTAACTTGAAAATCCTTTTGAGTCATGGAAGAAATAGCTGATGACATGTTTGATACAGTCTTGTCATATACATAAAAAGCACAAAATGTAATGTAAAGGAAACCAAAATCATCTTCCTGGATTGTAAACCAAATCTGTCTTTTTTTTTTTTTCACCCCAGAACACTATTGACTCTCTCATCTTACTTTTCTTCTCAACTCACCTCTGTACTTCTCCAGCTGCTTTTTGTATCTGTCCTATGTTCAGACATATCCACCTCCATTATTTTTAATATCATATTCTACTTAAACCTTTTTTTATTCTATGTACTTAACTTTTGACCAGCTTTCAATTTGTTCACTTTTTTTGTGTAGTTGTAGTCATTGTTTCATCTATCCTTTTACACAAAGAAGCCTAATCACTTCTTAGATATGTCTCCAGCAATGGGCAGATTACGTATTCTCAAATTTCAAAGAGCCTTGTTATTGCTTATAGCTCACAGAGACTCCTGCTGTGAGAAATCAAATTCTTTGTCATAATACATAGTTAAATATAGGCATCTTCTATGCTTAATGTCTTTGAAAACTGCATTTCCTACTGAGAGAAGTCACTCTTTTTACTACAAATTTCCTTTATGTGATGAAGTTTGCTTAAAAGCATGCGAGCACTTCCCAGAAACAAGTGTTTAAAAGTAGAATGCAGTAAAAAAATGAGATTTTCAGCTGGTAACTTCCACTACTGGAAAAAAAAAAATGGCTATGAGGTCAAAAATCCCAGAATACTAAAAATACTTAAGCAAGGCAAACCAGCTGTAAATCAAAGTTGTAATTCTGTTGGAAGACATAGAAAGACAATAAAAACCAAACCAAAGCAATAAACAAATCATAAACAAAATATTGCCTTTTGTCTAAAACCTGGCTCATGGTAATTTTATAAAACTGGATTACATAGATGTACTCACTAAAGCCCTTTCTCTAAATCTGCAAGAGTTTTGTCTTTAACAAAAAAACCAAAGGAGTATAACTGTTTCTATGATAGCAGAGTATTTTATCAATAGAATAATCTAATTTAGGTAATTCTTACAGCAATAGTTATTTAAAACAAAGGATATCCCTACAAAGAATTTCTTCAAATATTTCTTGAGATCTCAGAAAATAAAAACAAATTTTGCTAGGAGGAACCATCAAGGAGCACAGTCAACCTGATGTAACCTAGAGATCAAACACCTAGCATGGAAGGCCATTGTAATTTAAGGAGCCTCGATCCATAAACTACCATTCTGCAAAATTGGACAAGCTTTTTCAGTGTATTTGGCCATAGAATAGTCCTTTTAAGTAAAATTAGTTTTCCTGTGAAGGTTACATGGTAATTGTCAGCTGCCATGATAACTTGTTCCTAGTCCCCTTGTGGGTCCTACTCTATGTCAGAAGGCACAAAATTGATGAATTAAGGGAGGTCAAATATTTGAGTCAGAAACTAGTAACCCAGTCCAAACTTAGGCATTTTCAACTAAAATTCTGGGAAAGAACATGCACTCAGTGTTTTAAAAAGGTAGTTTAATATGTTTCCAAGACCAAAATGCAGAACACTACTTGTCAAGATCCTAACTTTTGAAATGTCTTAAAAATACTGAATGAGTGAATTAATTGATAATAGCTCTTTTTTATTACATCTGTTTTTGAATATATGAGCTTATATATTGGTAATCATTTAAAACCAAGGGGAGGGGAGGGGACAATAGAGTAGAGAAGGGAAGAGGAGGGAAGAGAGGGAAGAGGAGGGAAGAAGAGGGGAAGGGGAAGGGGAGGGGATTTATCTAGAATAGCAGAATGGTTATAATTCTACCAACAGTTGTAGAATATTGATTCTTATTCTCAACAAGCAAGAGATCTGAAGTAAGAAATGAGCAGATTTCCATTACATTGTTTTCCCATGTGACCTCATTTCATTTCTTTGAAATAATTCTGTTAAAAATGCATCAAAAATATTGTCTGGCTTGTTCCTATGTGCAGTGTAACCTCAAAGTAACCTCAAAGGTTGGATATTTATCCGTAGAATCAGAATTGAAGTTTGCTTTGTGAGATTGACTGCAATTTATCACCCGCAATATTTCCCAGCTTTATTCTGAATAGAACTTACTTTTAGGAAATTATGTAGTTGGTCTTGTATGACAATACTTTTTCAACTGTATTGTAAACTAAATGGAGGTTTTCATTGATGTATGGTCTTGCCATACACTGATGACAGATTTATTTATTTTATTATTTGTATAAAAAAAATAGAAGTTTTAGTAACAGAAGCTAATATTTAGGAAAAGAGATTTACTGCGAGATATTGTTGGGCAGAGTATTCTCTACTCTTTCATTCTTCTCCAGATAGAGCTGATAATACCTCTTCCTAGGGCAGCAGCACTGCAGCAAGGCAGCAGCAGCAGCTGGTGGTGGAACTTGGACATTCTTGCTAACATTTGACAATGCTCTCCAAGAGACATCCAGGTGCCTTTTTTTCCAAGCGTTTTCTTCTCATTCACTTGCAGAGATGTTCTGGTACAAGTATTAAAAAGACATGAATTTAAAAGTAAATAAAAATTAGGTTTTGGATCTTCATTGATTAAAAATAAGCTATACTTCAAACATGCGAATCCTCACCTAATTTGTTTTAAAAGAGTAATGATGATTATTCCAACCTAATCTGTGAATATATAGCTATTTAACATCATTATACTTTGAAATAATACTCAAGTTTCAAGATGGTAGTTGATATCTCAAACAGCAGTTACTAGTTAGCTGTCTTTATTTGAAAAAGTCTTTTAAAATGACATTTTAACTCACTGCAAGATAGAAAATGCAAAGTAGTCAAATGAAAATAAGACTGGAAATAGAGAGAGATGTATTGACAATGCATTTTTAATGGAAACTTTTTATTTTTTGTATCAACAAGGAAATATAATTTAAATTAATTTTTAAAGTTATTCAGTATCTAAGGAGTTAGCGAAAGGTGTAGAAACCCTGCAGTTTTGCAAGGTACTCTGTGTCTATGTGACAGAGGAAAAAGTAAATTGCCACTTTTAATTTATATGGTGAACTCAATTTTTTGACCTATTGAAGTGTAATTGAACTTTTGCAACTCAAATTTTGTCAATGTCTTTGAACATCAACATACAGCATATTTAGCTGAATGACAGTCTTATTCAGCATGTTTTCAATGTGTAACTACAAACAGTATTTGGATCAGAAATCCAATTAACTGTAAATTAAAACCATGAATCAGCTCTTAATATTGCTACTTAGATAAAAGTAGATACATCTCATTATATTTTTGGCCCAACAAGGAGATTTCATAAGATGATCAGTTTTACTGATATTTATCTTCTTCTGACTGAAAATATGGCTCACACTTGAAAGGATTCCCTCTATTCAGGGAAAGTGATTTATTTCATACTTAAGGTGAACAGGGTTGTTTTCAGAGAAATAACCATCCATTAGATGCAAGTTGAAATGGCATTCAGGAAAACTGTAATTGAACTGTGTCTCATTTTTCCTGTAAGATACAAGTTCAGTTCCATGTGTTCTGGTACTGTTGTTATTTTCCTTCATAAATGTTCCAGCACCCTGGGAGATAACAGTATTTATTAATTCCAGTTAATATTAATTGGATTTTGTTAGATATGTAGAATGAATTAATTAACCTACTCCTAATTTGTCTTTCTTGCTTTTTTCTTCATATTTTATGAAAGAAGTTCTTAAACTGGGAGACCTCACAAAATGAATCCAAAGGGCAGAAAGTCTGCAAGACCTGAAGCTAATGGGAGAGAAGTGAGAGAAGTAAATTAAATGGGATAGGGTGGGGCATAGCATGGGATGATGAATAGATTATCACCTGCCTGGGGGTGTACTGAGACAAGGAACAGACCCAATATGAGAACCAACATCTTACAATGGTGTGAGACATACCACAACTAGCTGACAAGGTTATAGTAAGCTTGCTAGAGCAAGCTGGAGCCCAGGGTAGAGTATTTTGCCTCCATTACCCAAACTGTTTCACTTAAAGCTAACTATTTTTTCTGCATAATACAACAATTATTTAAATTTATTTCTGGTTGGTTTTACCTTGTTTTACCATGGTCAGGATTTTTTGCCTTTTCTTCGCTTTCTTTTTGAAGCATGAATAGAGTTAATATTCAAATTTATGGACATTTCACTTGCTTTTCTTAAAAATTGCTTTGTCTGCCACCATGGATAGGACACCTGCAGACATCTTCCATGACTGGAAGGACAAAGATTACAAAAAGCTGACCCAGATGTGCAAAGCCAAAGACAAAAGCAGGTAGCATTCAAGGATTAACTCTCTAGCATGATTTTTTAATATAGATGAAATAGGAGTCTTAACATCTATTGTTATTCTCATAGAAATTTACAAACCTTATTTGGTGTCTCAACTAAAATTTTCACCTAATCAGAACTGTCAAAGAGATTTTGAATGTATCAGTAATCCTTTAAAGGTATCAACAAAAATTTTCTTATAATCATATTGTTTGTTAACAAGAATAAACTTTAGAATGTTCCTTCATATTTTTTTAACTCCTTCTAATCATTCTCTGCTGAATGCCCGTGCTTAAATGGTAACATTAAAATTAAGAATTTATTTTTTTTAAACATGTACATACTTACTGGTTTTTTGTGATATTTTCAGTAACAGTATTTTCAGAAACAGATGTATTCTTGTTTTGAAATCTATGCCCTTTTTTGGGGAAATAAATATATAACAGTTATAATAACATAGCTATATTTTTATTTTTAACACTATTTTTGTTAGATTTCTTAACTCTTGCTGTTTTTAAAATTGCCCATGCTAAACACTAGACATTTACCACCTGATCTTTTTCTCATTGATTGACGTATTGCTTAGCTTTCTCTTCCAAAAATGTCTTAACTTCTTGAAATAAACATTTTAAAGAACTACTCTTCTTAATATTTTCATTTTTCTGTGGCATCATTTCCAAGCTCTGGTTCATTCTTGCATTTTTGTACAATTTTCCTGTAGGTACCTTAATCTTTTTTAAACAGGACTGATATTCCACTTTTACTACCTTGAAACTGAACATAAGAAGGATATTGAACTGTTGGAGCAGGTCCAGAGAAGGGCTACAAAGACAATCAGAGGGCTGGGGTACCTTCCATATAAGGACAGGCTGAGAAAGTTGGGCTTGTTCAGCCTGGAGAAGAGAAGGCTCTGAGGAGATCTTATGGCAACCTTCCAGTATCTGAAAGGGGCCCACAAGAAAGCCAGAGAGGGACTATTTATAAAGGCTTGTGGTGATAGGATGAGAGGGAATGGGTATTAACTGGAAAGGGGCAAATTTTGGCTTGATAGAAGGAAGAATTTCTTCACCATGAGAGTGGTGAGACACTGGCACAGGTTGCCCAGGGAAGCTGTGGCTGCCCCATCCCTGGAGGTGTTCAAGGCCAGGTTGGATGGGGGCTTGGGCAGCTTGATCTAGTGGAATGACCCTGGGCATGGCAGAGGAGTTGGAACTAGATGATCTTTGAGGTCCCTTCCAACCCACACTATTCTATGATTCTATGAATCTATGAATCTATAAATTATGTAATTAATGGATTTCAGTTTTGAGTGGCTTAGGTTATAGAATAGAATATGTCATTTTTGAGACCATGATTTCTTTTTACATTTGTTTGAAAGCGCTTATATCAAGTAATGCTTTGGAAAAACACTTTTTTATATTGTTTTTCTTCTCTTGAATTTACTAAAAATGTACATATGCTTCCGAATTATTTATTCCTTAATAAAGAAAACACAGAACCCAAAAGATGTATACATGTAAATTATGATAATCTTTTCAAAGCAACTACAGCATGTAGATTCTAATATACTATCAGAGCTTTTCAGCTCACTAGTTAGTACAACGTGCTTTTATAGACTTTTGCAAATAGGATATTGAAATGGTATGTGCCAGTAAAAACTTTTCATATGAAGTTGTTCAGAACTATGGCCCTTTAATATTCATGAAATAATCTAAGTGTGCTTACAGAAAGAGAGAATGTCATGTCAAAGTATTTGTAGAAAAAAAGATATAACATGAAAATATATGTTGAAATAATATGGCCTATCAAACTAAGCTTGGAAAATATTGTTAAAAAGTTTGTACATTAATTATCTTGTCCTTTCAGTGAGACTACTGGGAAATCTGTGGTAAAGAGAATTTAAAGTCAAATGCCTAAGTTAGATGACAGAATCAAAAAAAACCCCAAACCCAATAAATAAATTATTTTTAAAAAAATTATAAATAATTTGGACAATGTACTTTGAAAAGACTCTACAGTACATTTAAGAAAAAGATACTACTAAGCTGAAATATTAAGTCAAAGTGTCTTTTTTTTTTAATTCCCCACTCATGTGGATCTTAAACACCTCTTTCTGTGCCTGCAACCTTCATCCTGGCACGCTCTTCTAAAGGTTAGGGCCTAATTTAGTTATTCTCATCCACCAAGAACAGTGGCATTGCATCTACCTTTGCACAATTATGTGTGGATTATAATGGAATACTGGAGTATTGCTCCATCTGTCTTTACTGTAAATTCAGTTCCATCAAATTCTTGTCCTTCTCCTATTCAAAAGTGATAAATATTAAACAGGGAAAGGGATGAAAAAGGCACAAGCTGGAAAATAAATATTGATGTTCACAGGCTTCCTTGAATATGCAGATGGCAGAATAAGATATTGCCCATTTTGATATTATTCCCTTTTCACATCTGAATATATTTAAAATCTTTTTAAGAGAAAGCCATAATATGTTTTTCATTGATCCTTTTGTTCTTTGCTTTTGTTATAGCTTTCTCCTATCCTCCCTCTGTGGTCTGATATATTTGTTTGCTACACTTCTGGGCATTTGGACAACCAAGATTTTGTAGCCAAGTGTTTCTGTGGTATCTGTAAAACAAATGCTGACTGAAGAGAGTAACAGGAAATGTTTTACTCTTCTCTAGTTGATCTGTAGGCAAATGACCAAACCGCATATCTTTGTAAAACAAGTTGTGACAGCCTACTAAAGCTATTGTCCTCTAGTAATAGGCCTCAGATATATGTGTTACATTCTTCAAACCTTTAAACCTTTTCTGGTTGTCTTTTTTTTTTTTTTTTTTTACCAGTATCGTCATAATATCTTAGACCTACCAGATGCAGATCTCTCACTGGTGTGAAAAATAACTTTTAAAAAGGATTTCTTGCCACTTTATTATGTCCACAAGTGTATGCAAAAAACCCCAAAACAAAAACAAAACCCCAAAAAATAGGAAAAAAATAAAATCAGTAACCAAATTAGGTGAAAATTTAAGATAAGTGAATCTCCATGTGCTGCTATTTTTTTTTTTATGAGCATAATTATTCTTTAGAACAGCTAGTAAAGAGATTTCTCACAGTAGATTCACCTTCCTTCCACTTTAAGGAACAGAGATCAACACATGTAAAATGTGATGGTATAGTTGAGTTATGAAGACTGCCTGAATACTATAAATGGTAATTTCTCTTAAACTGTCTTGATGATTCTCTCCCATGAGACTTTTCTGAGCTCTGAGGGTGTGGGTAGATAATGGAAGATCGGTGAGAAAGAACTATAGATTCACTCAAGTGACCTTGCAACTGGGATGCAGAAAAACACATGTATTGTACTAATTGTTGTTTAGCCTTGGGTGTTTAAGGAGCAGAGCTCTTATGTTCAGATAACAAAGACCTGGGAAACCTGAGCCCTTATAATATGTTGAGATTCCCTCTTTGACAGGAGAAAGATCAAAAGACTCAACTCTCATCTGATAAGTAGGCGGAAAAGCAGTAGTTTGCACTCACACTTTCATGCTTGCTAGCAAGGCCTGAGCTCTGTGGTGCCTGCATTCAACTGCTTGCATTTTTTTCTGTCCAGGTAATGTTCTGAGCCTCCCTGGACTGTAAGCAAGGATCAAGCTGTATCCTGGGTTGCATTCCTTCTGCCAGTTGCTGATCCCATTGCCCCAGGTTGCAAGTTAACAGGAATAAATTTATTCTTTTCATTTTATCCATGACAGGTTATTCCTGTGCTTTGCTTTCATTCGGTTGACACAGTGGGCATAGCACAGAAGAGATCTGGAGACTCTAGTTTACTACGAAAAGCACTACATCTAATTCTGAGCAGGAAAAAAATCTCATGGAGGTCACAAACATGGAAATTTTAAAAGAGAAAGGGTGCTTGAAAGTATGTAAGATTGCAGAATAGACTGAAATTGAAACTGGAAAACATGATTGAAGCATGCTGCACAAAACAGTAACCAAAGCAGTAAGAAAACATAATCACATTCTAAAACTGCAGAATAATGAAGAACAACTAGGTATGTCCTGGTAATTTCAATCTGTGGTCTGTGGAGGGTTAAAAAATACCCCAACCAGTGTTAATGTCTGTTATCTTTGAATATCAATACACACACATTTATGGAGGAGGAAATTCATATGCAGTAAGTATAACTAATCTTCTTTACAGGTGAAAATCTATTATGCCAAGGATGAAAATGTCTCAATAGCAGGGAACTGCAGAAACAATTACTACAGGAAAGCTTACCTTAAAATAGTTTCTTATAATTCAGGTGAAAACATGAGAGAACTTTTTGAGCTCATTCTGTTAGTGTTTTTGTCTTACTCAGATTCAGCAAGTTCTTTATGACAGAAAAATGAAAATAGATTTGGTTTATTTCTTTGCTTAATATGTAGAGGTAAAGATGTCCTCACTGTTTTCAAGCAGATACCTGAAACCTATAACTCACATAATGTATTGAATAACAGGGCCACTTTTATTGTTAGCTTTTAACTAAAAGAAAAAGAGAGTGATTTTCACAATGTAAAAGGGTACCAGCTGTAATGGCACTTGTTCTGTTTTAGAGCAAAAGAAGAAAAAGAATGAAAAACATGAATGACTTTGAATAACACCTCAATGGCAATGCTATATAATTGCTTTCCAACCCTTCCATCAGCAGTGAAGCTTAAAAACATTGATCAAAGATGATGACTAACACATAATGTTCAGGCAGCAGCACATCGTTGCAATTTCTTACACTCATAATAATTGTAACATGAGGTAGCATAAAGATGAATATTTTTTCTTAAATGCTTTTGCAATCCAGACAGATAGTATTAAAAGACTGATAGGACTGAGCTATATTAGAACTTCAGTGTCAATAGATATATCATGGGCAGTTGCCTGAAGAGGATGAAAATACTCAAAGCATTACCTTGCTACACAACATAAAGGCATTACTCACTGTCAAACCCCTGCTCCACAGAGAATCCACGTAAAGCTTCAGTTGACAAAACTATTGAAACTATTTCAAATTAAATGTATTAACTGATGACTTAATGGGCTTATTAGTTTTCCTGCTGTGATCTAATGTGATTTGTCATTAATGAAGTTAAATTTCATTGATGCTATTAAGTAAAAGTTGGTTAAGATTTTTGAAAAGTTTTGTGAAGGATTATCTTGGGAATATGTGACACAATTATTAAATAATGCATATGGAAACAAATAAAAGAACTATATTCAATGATTAAAGATTACACTTTTCACGTAGGTCGATATTTGACATTTGTAAATATGAGTTTACTTTTTAACAAAAAGCATTAAAACAACAAATGAATATTAAAATAAAAACTGAGCTAAAATATTTGGACTATGGGAAGTGATTCTTTGAAGGGCAATAACTTGGAAAATTTTAAATAATCTTTCACCTAATTTATGAAAAACAATTTTAGTTATGGTTATTTAAACCTCATAGTGATTTCTAGTTCACTTACATAGCAAATTTGTTTCATTTAAACCTGTTAAATATTTTTTTCCTTCAGGTTCAATTACAAACAGCTAATTATAATACAGTACACTATTAAGAGATTCTCACTATAGTTCTGGGGAATGCTATTAATTCAATTTGTAAATATAATGTGGATATATGATTTGCAAGACATTCAGACTCAATAAATCATAGAATATACCACTGAGACTATTTTATAAGCATCTAGAATACACAGGAGTATAAGAGGTCTTGAGTTTTTCTTTTGGTGAAGCAGTGCTTTTTTTGGTAAAAAAGAATTAATACCCCTTTGTCACAACCCGGACCCCTGAGCCACACGCTCGTGTCTAGCCCTGATGGCGGGGGAGGAGAAAGTGGTTTCGTTTGTCTGTGTGGCGATCCAGAGGCCCATAAGGTCACTCCTAGGGTGAATATCAAAAGCAATATTTATTTCTGGCTCCAACAAGTATAAACACACCAATATACTGGGGCGCAGAACAAAGACATAGAGGGGTGCAACCACCCAAAGTTACAGAAATGAATCCCCGAAAACAACCCAGGTCCCTCGGATCCGATCCTACATGCACACCATTAGGTAACGGGAGGGAGATAGAGAGAAAGAGAGAGAGAGAGGGGGAAGGAAATAAATCACCACATTGACAGCAGCAGCAGATTTTGGGAACACGTGGTGACAGCAGCCACATCTTCCAGGCCACGTGGTCTAGGCTGGTCCTATCGAAGTGTGTGAATGAGAGCGAGCATGGAAGTGAAAGCAAGATTGCCCCTACGGTTCCTTGAGAGTCCTTTTATAAGGCCTGTTCGACCCCCTTCAGCACGTGTCTTTTGGCAGGATTAATGTATTTTTTCTCAGTGCTAAAAGGATAGAATGTGATTGCTCCTGAAGCACTGGGTCAAGGCACCTCATTTTGGAAAAGAGCCCTACAAATATGTTCTGGAGACATTTAGTTTCAGTTCACATTTACATCAGGTCAGATAACAAATAATGATTATGAAATTAGTCAGTTATATTCATAGTGCATAGATATTTCTACCATAAAAAGAAAAGTTCACAACATTGCTTATATTGCCAAGTAAAAGGACAAGGGATCACTGACCATTGCTTCTGAACTCGTATTTAGAGATAGCCCTGTGCACTGGGTTGATTTATATTACCAAAGTAATACAGAGATCCTTCTTTGCTATAGGCTCCTCTGCATCATGTCCAGCAAATCAAAAAGCTAGGGATTACAAGTCTGATAATTTTCATAAATAATTACTCTATATTAGATTCAGTGTTATGTGTTGGGAGTGCTTTGCTCTATTATTTTGATGAACCACATCACACGAACTCAGTCTTGCTCAGAAACCAATGATTTATATAAAATGGAACTCTTAGTTTTTAAGGTTTTTCTAAATTGTTTGACTGGCATCTACTATTCCTGATTTTTGAATTGGACTTCAGGATGCAAAATGTACTGCAAACCTCCTAAATTTTAAATAAACTATGGTTTTGTATGTTACATTGTTGGAAAATTACTTTTTCTTGTTTCAGCTTTCAGTAACACAAAATTGTTAAAACTATGAAATAAATAGGTTCTCAGAATGTGCAGATTAATTCTGTTTCTATAATTTTGCAGGATGATGGGATGACTAAGCATTCATTTATTGCTTTTTCTACCCCAAAAGTTAGTTCCTGAGGAGTTTACACTTATGTGCAAGAGTTGGGGAAAATTAATACGTCAATCTTCTGTGACCTAGCTGCCCCATTCCTGAAAATGCAGACACCAAACATATTCTGACTAAATCTAGCTCTTACAGATAAAAAAGTATCCTGTTTATGTTGAATATACATGGCTGTTTTGCTCTCTAACCACATTCAGTATGTCTAACTCTGTAAGACCTAAGAAATCTCTCAAGAGCCTGGTCTCAGACAAAGGTCCTGACGTTTATGTTCTCTTTTTTCTTCCTCTTTCAGTCGCACATAGAAAGCTGTCAAGAATATGAGATGAATAAATATGAAGTTTACTCATAGGTGACTTTCTTGCAAGCAAATGTTTTTCCTACCAACGGATTGAAAAAGTCCAGAAGTTCATCCGAATATCATATGCAATCTAAGGCAACTCCAAAAATATAGAGGACATGTAGCATGTGAAATGGTAGTAAAAGAGATTGAATGTGTCAAAAAGTGTACTGCTGTATTCATGACACACAGTTTAGTTTTCCTTCATTTGTCTGCTTTCCTAAACAAATAAAGCTAACATTTCACTTCAGCCTGTAGGCTGAATCGCATTGACAAAGAGCAGAAGGCTGCTGCCCTTATTCTGGTCATCCACAAATTTCTGTCTCAAAATATTAGCACCATTCACAATAGTTAGTTACAGGCATTTGTCAAGTCCTATTGTATCTCAGGGCACAGCAAAGATGGATGACATGTTGTGCTGCTTGTAAAGGAAGATGAATTGAATTGCTGTCTGAAATGTTATATCATGGGAAGTCTTTTGCTTTAATTGGTAGCCTGCAGGGTCTTAATTAATTTCTTAAGTTTACAAGAAATGTAACTTACCTGACCAAGGAAGAACGAAACAGTACATGAAATGCTTTTTAAGTCAGTTATAGATGTTGTACTTTCCATCTGCAGGTGGACTTCAGTTTTAAAATTATGAATGAAGTTAAAAGTTTGTATCACCTATGCCACTATACTAACTGAGCTGGGCATAAGACTAGCTTCAAGATTTCCTTCAACCTAGTCATACTATCTAGGAGGAGAGAAATTCATCTAATAGAATAACTATAAACCTCCACACAATTGGAAAATTTACCATAAATAGCAGAACTATGTTGAGTAATATTAGATATATATAGACATATCTTAGACTTTGCTACAACCTCCTTTTAGGTAGTTTTAGATGGTGATAATGTCTCCTCTCAGACTCATTTTCTCCAGACTAAAAAACTGCAGTTCTCTGCTGCCTTTCATAAGTCTTGTTCTCCAGCCCCTTCACCAGCTTTGTTGCCCTTTTCTGGACATGCTCCAGCACTTCAATGTCTTTCTGACAGTGAGGGGCCCAAAACTGAACAAATTATTTGAGACGATGCCTGACCTATGACAAGTACATGGGTACAATCACTTCCTTGGTCCTGCTGGCCATATTGTTTCTGATACAAACCAAGATGCTATTGGCCTGCTTGGCCACTTAGGCACACTGCTGACTCATATTCAACTGTCAACCAGCAAACCCAGGTCCTTCTCTGCTAGGCAGCTTTCTAGCCACTCTTCCCCAAGCCTGTAGCACTACGTGGAGTTGTTGAGTCCCAAGTGCAGGACTTGGCACTTGGCCTTATTGAACCTCGTCCTGTCAGTCTCAGCCCACTGACCCAGCCTGTCCAGATTCCTCTGTAGAGCCTCCATGCCCTCAAGCAGATTGACACTTCCACCTAACTTTGTGTCACCAGCGAACTCACTAAGAGTACTCTCAATCCCCTCATCCAGGTCATCAATAAAAATATTGAGAAGAACTGGATCCAACACTGAGTTCAGGAGAACACTACTTGTGATTGTTCTCCAAATGGATTTAACTCCATTTACCACCACTTTTGGGGCCTGGTCTTTCAGGCAGTCTTGTTGCCCAGCAGAGGTTACGCCTGCCCAGGCCAACAGCAACCATTTTCTCAAGCAGAATACTGTGAGAAACAGCATAAAAGGCTTTGCTAAAGTCTTACACTTTTATATAATACTCTTCACTAAGTACATTTTTCAGGTTGTGATTTATTCTATTCCATCTGGAGGAAGGTTACCTACCCATCAAAAAGACATCAGTCTTAGTTGCCTTGTGATTACCCCTCCATAGGGTCAGGTGGGTTTTCTGGTTATAGAGTTTGCTAACAAGAGGTACATTTAATTTTTTTATTTCCTATTCTTTTCACATAAGATGTAAGTTAAAGTTTCACCTATCTACGTTCAATCAAATTTCTTATCTTTTGAACTGAAAATATATTTTCTTCATTCACTAGCAATCAGTCAGTATATGGGTTGGAAAGCTACATATGAAAAGGATCACATGTATAGTGCCACGGTTAACAATATACTCTCTTCTTTTAGAATAATACTGCTGTCATGTAACTGGGTTGTGAAGTTGGGGTTTTTGTTTGTGTTTTATTTTTATTTTCTGGAAATATATTAGTGATAGCAAAGATAGACACTTCTGCTTTTCTAGGAGCTTTAGCAGTAACTGAGAAGTATTCTATTTTCTTAAAACTTGTGAGAATCTTTCTATTAATCTCTCTGTAGAAATGTCTGGTCAAAGGTTTATTGGAATGCAGTGCAGGCACCTTTGTTGTGTGAACTTACGAACATTGTGTCCTTTCAGTTATAACTAGTGAAAAGTTGCAAATTATTTCCTTAGTATTGAGACAGTATTTGTCTAAATTAACACTGTAAGTGCTATGCACGTCTATGATGCTATATTAGTGCAATGAACAGTGATGGCTCATCTGAGAATAAGTGACTCAACTTTTTGAGATAAATGGAATGATTTCACGGATTTGCATTTTTATGCTTGGTTTACCTCATCAGATATAACTAAAATAAACAATGCTTCCTTTCCCTCTCCATTGCACCTGCCATTCCCTTTACCTGGACTGCCTGCCATACTTAAATTAAAAAATGAAGATGCAGTCACAATGCATAATTCATCTGCAGTTCATTTGGATGACAATTGTTAAAACAACAAAGTTGTATTTATTTATCTATCCATTCTGTAAAGCCCCATTAATAAACTGTACTGTGTGGAGCAAATTGAGAATGAATTCATATTTGAGTGATGACATTCACTACTAAAATACCACACGCCTTTTCTTTCCCAAATTTGCCTGATTTACATGTTCTTAATTATCACAGAAGAATTTACGAAGCACCTAGAAAGACCATTCCCAGCTATTAATAATAATATTTGATGATGTTTAACACCAGTACTTCTATTTTGGTAACTTTGATAGAAATTATCATGTCACCATTTAACATTTTTGATAAAAGCATTTGTTCATTAATAACATCCTTAGGAAAGGTTTAGTTATTTTTCATTTTGACAGATTGTCTTCCACGCTGCCAAACTACAGAAAGAATAGCAGAAATTCTGTAACATAATGCCTCAATAGTGTCAAAACACTTCATATCAGCATCAATGGTATATTATAGTCTAAATTATACTACACAAGTGAAAATATTCCATCTTATCTATACAAAATATTTTGACCTTATCAAACAAAAATGTTTTGGTAAGACAAAATGTAATACTTTAACATCTTTTTGTTTTAAAAAAAAATTGACATTTCATATTTTAGTTCCAATTTATGACACAAAAACTATGTAATTTCATCCATTTCCACTAAGGTCTTGCCTTCATTTATTTTTATTAATATGCTTTCTTAAGTAGTATTTTAATAAGCTCTGACTTCTTTTATCCAAGCTAATGAGTTGTTTAACAGAAAGCTCATGGATCACTTTCTCAGCTCACTATCACTCTCCCTTATTTACCTCACTAATACCTGAGGTTGTGGAGGGAAGTTGCCAGTTATGTTTTACACAAACTCTCATCTACAGATGGTTCATTAGGAAAAAACTACACAGTAGCATCATTGTTAACTGCACTGCCTGAACAATAGTTCAGGCGTTTCTTATAGTTGTAATCCCCCACTTACTTGTCCTCCACAAAGAAATTATAATACTCCACATAAGCAGCCTCCTTAGAAGATGAAGTCTATGTTCTTTTTCTGGAAGTTTTAGCTACTTTTCAACTTTTATTTTTTTTGTCATACTATTTCAATATTACTTCTGTGCTAATTGCCAGTGATGTTTTTAAGCTCATGAAAATGGATTTGCCTTGTTGCTTCTTTTATTTACACATATCTGACTCTGCTTTTCACTACAAAGTTCTGTCGTCTCTCAGGAGTAAATCAAAATAATTAGCCTCTGTCCTTGCAAAGATGTGAAGAAAACAGAAAAGAAATTTAAGAAGTAATATTTCAACTTCCAACTGAAGTGACAGGGCCTGATCAATAAGTCTAAAACAAGACAATTGATGATGTATCTTTCTTCACTACTATACTTAATCTCTTGTAGTAATGATTAGTGCAAGTGTTGCCATAAAGCTGTTACTGTTAACTTTTGTTAATTGCTACTAAATACTTGTTACCTTCCTTGCTTTAATAAGTAAAGTAAAACTTGATTTCACATAGTATTCCAGAGTTTGTGCTTTTTATGCTGATAGCACTTTGTGGTTTGTACTCTGTGGTAAAACACAATCTCACAATCTTACTCACAATATCAATGTATCTAATATTTCTTGCTGTAAATGAAGATGACCATTGTCATTGCTAAAGGTGAACACTATTTTCAAGACAAGTCTAAGGAAAGACTGCTATATATGATTATCAGTGAACAGTGGAATTGTGGTTTGAAATTTTAATTAGTAACTACTAACAACACATATAAACAGAACAAGTTTAAACCTGCACAATATAAAATTTTCAGGTCTCTTTCTTTAGTATCCTTTACTCTGAATGGTTGTTCTAAACAAATGTGACAAAATTTCAAATTGATAACAGGAATTACCTGTTCAATCAGACATCTAATTAAAACAAAAATCACTGTAAGGAGCTACACATGGAAGTCTCTGTGAACAAACTATAACTGTGGGAAATGTTGTCTGAGGATGCTTGTCAGCTCTGTGCAAAGCTCATTCAGAAGGTGATTGTTCTACTTTATATTAAAAGCTTACACATAAAAGCAGTCCTGTAAACTGTAGGAGACCTAGGTTAAATACTTTTGCAGCAGCATTTGATTGTCATCTGCTTATTCCTGGAGAGTTCTACAACCATCAATTTATAGTTGTTCTGGAGACCAAAGGAGAATTCATTAAATATTGTTAAATAGCATACACCTTGACTAGATTTAAAGAAAAAAACCAAACCAAAACAAAACTGAAAGCAGAGAATCTTCAGTTAGTGAAACAGAAAGAGTGTCAATTAATAATACTTCCTAGTCTATAGGCTGCCATACTTTGAAGGGATGTAAATGATACTGTTTGTATTCTATGATATACAAAACTATTAGTGTGAATGAAGTGAAAGTCAGGTTTTCTGTATTGCATATTGTTTCCTTTCTGCTTAGGAAGGAGTTGCTATCGGGACTATGCAACAAAAAAAAAATGTGTTTTTAGTATTAGTGAAAGGCAGAAACTACATAAGTTATGAGAGGGGAATATCAGGAGCTGGATCCCAGCAAAAGATGCCACAAAGCAGTGGAACAGGTGTCATGGGTTCATCAAAAGAGTGGTATCTAAGACCAAAATCAAAAAGCAAGAATTGGTGAGGGGACATCAGACTTAAGACTCTCTAAATGAACTTAATGAGAAACATTTACACCATAAACTGAAACACCTAAATTTGATAGCTTTTTATCAAAAATAAAGACCATTCTTCAGTGCCCTTTGTGTTGAGATAAAGTGAGCTTCTTTGCATTATTCTCTCAGCTTTGAGAGTCCTTAGCTATCTCCATTGAGTTTGCTTCCATTGAAGATGTTTTTTAAGTGAGTCATGTTCCACCCTTAGGGGTCTGCTCAGTCTCAGTCAAACACAGAGCTGCCTGACAAGTATCTCTGGACTACACCAATGTAATTATTTACTTACTTTGTCATCACCATTTCTGGTTCTTGACCGTTTTTTACCATCCTTATCCCCTCAGTTAAAGAACTTACCCTTACTTACTTTTTTACCTTTAGTTCCACCATTGCAACAGCTTTACCCAGTTTGGTATTTTTGCTATCACTATGTAGGTGACATTAATACAGAGATATTACTGACACAGCTACACTGGCAATGCTGACCTGAGACAAACACACTCCCAAGGGGACGCAGTGCTCCCTGCAGGGATCTGTGAGGTTCAGCTCTTTCCTGTTGCTGCTGTTATACTACCTGAAGATCCTTCTCTACTCTGTGTCACTGTCTTTAACCCTGGTCAGCTTGTTAGACTGCTGTTTTTCAAGTCCAGACGTTTTTCAAGTCATGTCCTATAGTTTCTCACATCCTATTGATTTAACTTGACCTCAGTCCAGGGCTAGGTCAGCAGCTGACACTCCCGTCTGCAACCCTGACAAACATTTAAAGAGTTCTAGTGGGTTGACCCTAAAGAGCAGATAAACACCCATGCAGCCACTCTCTGGCTCCCCCACGAGACTTGAGAATTAATAGGGAGAGTCTATTGAACAACAGTCTGAACAACAGCCCTACTCTGCTTTTTGTATTGCCATGGGTGACATTATCTGGACTGGAATATTCCTTTGGACCTTTTGGTTCATCTGTCCCAGTTGTGTCCCCTCCCAGCTTCTTGCCCAATCCTAGCATATTTACTTGGTGGAGGGGCAGAGTGAGAAATAGGGAAGTCTTGACATTGAAAGTAGTGCTCAGAAATAGTGAAGAATTGGATGTGTTATCAGCACTGTTTTAGTCACGAATCAAAAACACAGCACCATATGGGCTGTTATGAAGAAAATTAGCTCCATCCCAGCCAGACCTAGTATAAGAATGTTGTTTAAGCATAACATAAGCTGCAGAGGCCATATGAACACACAGGCTAAATAATAAAGTTAAGGTTGTATTTAATTTTTCAAGTCTTTATGAACTTGCTTGTAGAAAAGTTAGATGTAGGAGAAAGTGGGACTTTTGGAAAGAACCGTTAAGTTCAGTAGTGTTTAGAGGGTTACATAAGACTAACCTGTTTAAAGGTTGCTGTTTGACTGTTAGTATGAAGTTATGATTTGTGTTTTCTTCTCTAAAACTATAGAATTAGGATTGAAATACTCTGACTTATACTAGAGAACTTAAAACATTTTTATTATTTGGAATTCCTTATTTTATAACAATTCTGTTTTGAAGCTGATGGGTTCACCTATACTGTTAGTATTGTAGGAATGTCAAGTTGAGTAAAATAAAATATCCACATCTTCTTTAATTATTAGTATTATATCATTTAGTATAACCTGAAAAGTTTTTAAGCTAAGAATTCTTTGACATTACAGCCTCAAAGAAAATGGAATCAGAATTCCTCTGAAGTTTTCTTCCACAGTTGTTTGCCTGTGGAAGTTCTGCACAATATACTGCTATGCATAGACCTATGTTTAGTATGGCTCAAAGGAACATCTTTCATAACCAGCATTTAGTTCTCCTGTTTGTATAAAAGACTTCCAAGAGCTCCTTTCCTCTGTAACTCACAGCCATCATTCAGTCACATATTGGACCTTTTAATATAATACACTAATGATAGTTCTCTGAATCCCTACAACTGAATCAGGCATCTTACAGTGCACATTTCACTGCATTAATCATAAAGAATAATATCTTTCCATGCAGTGCTGTTTTAGAAGCAGGATATTTTGTCAAGGTTTAATCACTTTCCACTAAAGCATGGACTAAAAATTGACAATAGTGTTACACTGAAATATTTCTGAGATCTAAAACACAGCCCTGTTTTATACGCTATCCTTAGAACAGTTTAATGATCCCATACAATTTTTACAAAACAGAAGCATTGGACTTAAAAGCTGTCACACTTTCCTTTCCGAAAGATTTAGTTTGGTAACAATTGAATCTCTTTCTACTTCCATATTTAAGAGGAAATCAAATTAACTAGGTTGATTGGAAAAACATCAGTGACAATGTCTCCCCTATGGTCCAGTTGTCTTGTGTATTGAGCTTCATATTTGCCACCTTACTGATCAACATCAAACCACGACCCCTTTTGCTGTGTCAGTACTGTAGCATCAATATATGTGCAGAAAAGCAAATTGTATTCTGGTCATATAATCATCAAAACTGTTGACAGAATTCTTACTAAAGAATTTATTGTCAGGACATGCATTGAACAAAATGTAGCTTGACTTCCAACCTCAAGTTTTACACTTAACAAATACTTTTTTTTTAAAAAAAGCATCAGACAGATCTACTACTTTGCACAGGCCAGCTCTGTGCCTTTGTGTGGGTTATGTGTTTCTCTCCCTTTTGGTCATCTGTGTAACTTACTTTCAGAGGTTGTGTATGTGGCATACTTCAGGTGTTCTGGCAGGGACTTATTAGATTTTTGATTGACTAGGTTCAGGACTGCAAAATCACTAAGATGTTTTAATACTATTTTCCAACCATCTATCCAAATAATCAACCATGCATCCCTTTATTTATTTATTTCAGTGTGCACTGAACTCAGCTCATGCAAAGCTCAGAATCTAGGCCTGCATTTATCCTGTATAATCAGAACAAATTAGTTCTGGAAATTGCTGTGCGCCCATAAATACCGGAACACACAACATCATTTTTGTAGTCATTTTCAGACAATGTCTATAATTTAAGTTCAGAAACCCTTAGATACAATGAGCAAACTAACCCCTGAAATAGTTCCACTTACTTCTGAAAGGTTGTTGCAGGTCTGAATTTGTTGACCATATTTCAACAAAAAACAACATTTGAAACTCTGAAGGTATGTAATATAGAATAAGATGACAGAAAGGGTACTGACTAATGGAGAGCCTTATTAACATCTGCTAGCATCTCAGTAATGAAAACATTCTCTGAATATTTATGTATCTATTAATTACATTAAATTATTTAAGTAATTTATGAATATGTATGTATAGAAGTATTTATGTATAAAGAAATATAAATCAATACCCTGCAATGTCTTATGATAGCATGTCATTGGGACAATGCTAAATGCATTTTTTAATAAAAGGAATTCAATAAAATATTACCTCATAACAGCTTTTCTGTATTTAAGGTTATTTTAATTTTTTAACTGAAATTCTTGGTCTCTCTTTCTCGTGGCTTATTATAAAAAGAAATAATGATAAAATTTAAGCATAAAGTTGAATCATAAATTAGATTAAAATATAGATATATACCACACCTTGCAGTTTATATTCATTTTGTGATGCAAGGTTTTGGTAATGGAAGTGCTACAGGCCTGGCTTCTATGAGAAGATGCTAGAAGCTTCCCCTATGTCCCACAGAGCCACTGCCAGTTGACTCCAGAATGGACCCACTGCTGGTCAAAGCCTATTCAGTGATGGTGGTAGTGCCTCTTGGATATCATATTTATGAAGGGGGAAAAATTGCTGCACAACAAAAATATAAGCCAGGAGAGAGGAGTGAGGATATGTGAGAGGAACAACTCTGTAGACCTCAAAGTCAGTGAAGAAGGAGGGGGAGGAGGTGGTCCAGGCACTGGAGGCACCCCTCTAGCCATGGTGGAGACTTGTCCCCTTGCAGCCCGTGGAAGTTACTGGTAGAGCAGAAATACACCTGCAACCTGTGGAAGACCCCATGCCGGAGCAGGTGGATGCCTGCAAGAGGCTGTGGTGGCACAGGCACTCTGCACCGGAGCAGGCTCCTGACCTGCAGGACTTATGGACCCATGGAAAGAGGACCGCATGCTTGAGCAGGTTTACTGGTAGGACTTGTGACTCCATGGGGGACCCACACTGGATCAGTCTATTCCTGAAGGACTGCTCCCCGTGGAAGGGACTCATGTTGCAGCAGTTCATGAAGAACTGCAGCCTGCAGGAAGGGCTCATGTTGGATAAGTTCATGGAGAATGGTCTATCATGTGAGGGACAGCATGCTGGAGCAAGAGGTATGAGGAGTCCTTTCCTTGAGTAGGAAGGAGTGGCAGAGATGTGTGATGTGCCAACTGCAACCCTCATTCTCTGTCCCCCTCTGCTGCTCTGAGAGAGGAGGTATAAAATTCAGGAGAAAAGTTAAGCCCAGGAAGAAGAGAGGGCTGGAGGAGCAGGTGCTTTAAAATTTTGGTTTTATTTTCTCATTATCCCATTCTGATTTTTATTATTAATAAATAAAACTAATATCCCCAAGCTGAATATGTTTTGCCTGTGACAGTAACTGTTGAATAATTTCAGTGTCCTTATCTAGACCCATAATGTTTCTGTTATATTTTCTCTCTCCCCAGCTGAGGAGGGGATTGATAGAGTGGATTTGGTGGGCCCTTACTATCAAGCCAGAGTCAATCCACTACACAATAATATGAAACGTTACTCCAAAAGATGACCTAATTATACATCTATTATAGGAGCAAATAAAAAGAAAAGAAGCAGTCATGGTCCCTAAACAAGAATACATGGCTATAAGTAGAAGGTTTTCTGAATTATAAAATTTCAAATTAAGATAGTAATATGAAAAAAGATAGAAGGATTTTGTGGGATGGACGTGATGTCACATGTGTACAAAATTATTAATTCAGTATTTACAAATTGATAAAAATTCTGTGTCTCAGTATATTGCTGTTGTTCATGTTTAGATACAACACTTCAGATTTTCTTCACATCCTCTGCTGCAACAAATAATCAGGACAGAGAAAGGGCAGAGTTGGAACTTGATTAATCACTGTATCCAGTCACTGCCATTTATGGTGATAATATTGTCATTAACACTACTATAGTATTAAACCCTAATATGATGTCAACTTGATGTTGTTTATAAAGCAGATAAATTAGATTTTTTGTGCATAAGACTTGCGCAATTTTTGATATTCCTGCCATCTGATAATTATGTCTTATTGGCATCAGGGGGCTGTGCTTGCTTATATGTTGTTGGGTAATGAAGTAGTTAGAAGCAAAACAAGTAAGCACTGCTTGCTAATGTCTTCAGTTTTAAATGGTTGCAGAACACAGTGACATACCATGCCCCAACATGTAGTTTCCTGTAAGTAGAAGAACTTCAGTTATTTACAGCTGTGAACTGCTCTCCTTACCTATGGCTATCTGAAAGGTTTCTCCCACGGCCTTGTTTAAGCATATGACTAATTCATCTTATCTGCCTCAGGCACGTTTTATGACTCAATACGAAGGCCATGGAAATGCTCACATTCATCAAATTCCTCGTGCTACCTTTCACACTCACAGCTGGGTAGTGCCACCTATTGCAGCTGATAGTATCTCTTAGGACAGTTGGGTAATAGGCCACTGCCTTATGGTGTATAGGTTGAGGGAAGGAGGGTCACAGCTCAAGAAAAGTCTCAAGCCATTCTGGAATCTCTTTCTCAATTTCAGTGTGTCAAACAAAAATAAGCAGAATTTTCCATTGTATGTCAGTGTCCTTTACTCTTCTTCCCTGTCATCTCTGATATTATCTACTGTCATGGCTGTTGGTTCTTCTAGTTTATTCAGTGTTCGAGATACTGTTGGTAAATAGAGTAAGTAGTTGTTTGTGGGACCATAATATCACTTACAGCTTGAATACATTTTCGTAGATTCAGTATAATAAGAAGTTCATATCTATTAATAACTTATGTTTCTCATCTTCATGTCCAAGGTGGACACTATAATACTTGTGAGCCTGGACAATCCTAACACCTGATGATCACTGGAAAAGCAGCTTCTGTGTAAATTAGTTAACTGCCATCTTTGTTGTATTGAAGGCATCTGAGGCCATCCTCCAAATCTTTCCATCCATGCTATCTTGAAGCTCATCAGCAGAAAGTGAGGAAGAAGAGGAAGATGAAAGGAGCAAGAAATGTTCTCTGGCACAAGGCCTGAAACTGTGAATCATCTGTTAATGGTATAGATATGCCTATGCACTATGTGCTGCAGAAATATTACAGCTACATTATTTAGAAAGAGTAAAATACGCTCTCTGTAGAAGTCTGTCAATTAGAGACACAGTAGTAGTTGTAATAATGCTTGCTGAATTACAAATTTTCTTTCATTCCCTCTCTTGCAGGAGCCCATATCTGCCAGATGGTAACTGAAACATTCTACCTAAAATCCTGGGAATGTTTAGGAAAGGCTCAATTCCCCAAAATTGGTCTTGAAATGATTTCTAATGGGAGGGAGGGGAGTATGCCCCAAGTATTATCTTGATGGAATACAGGATATCTATTTTCAAGCTTGACAAGCTAGATTTTCAAGCTTCATCCCTTCAACAGTGTGTGAAGAGTGCCAGACCATGTGCATGATGACCTAACCCTCTACACACATCTGATGAACAGTAGTTATAGTGCCACAGCATACAGTGCCGCAGAAGATGCAACTTCCTGAGCTATCTTCCAGCAACAGACCACAAAGCACTGCAGATTCCAAGATATTTCTTTGGAGTCTGAATTGCAGTGATGCTCTTTGTTGTAATAGGTAGTCAGTGACAGAGGCTGTAATCTGTCTGAGATACTGCTTTGCATAGGACAAACCATCCTCTATACGCCTTGTCTGTAAGAACAAAGCAGGGAACAGTGCAGCAATACTGGCAGATGCCTCATGCCTTTAAATGGACAGGGAATTAAGTCCTGTTCACATCCTATCAGTGTAGATTTCCTCGTGTTGGCCAGTACAAACCTTTAAACACGGACTATGTGATTACCCCTTTCTTTTGGTCTTGTCCCCAGACTGGCTGCCTACATAAGACATAGAATTAGTTTCATGGTATATGCCTGAAGTCATCTCAGGTCGTTGCCCTGAGCGTCTTCTGAGATCATATGATTTGGGTGGATTCACTTGGATGGACTCAGTGTAGTAGGAAGACTACAATTTTCTTCTGTTCTCCTTAGCTAGAATAAGAAGAAATCTCCAGCCAAATATATTGGAATGTTAGCAAGTATAGTTCAAAAATGCACAAGTGATGGCAAAAGGTTTGAATCAGCTTTTAATTTAACCAGAACAGTTCACTCAGCTCTAATTAAAATCACTTCAAGGACAGATTAAGACAAAAGAACAGGAGTGATATAATTTTAAGAAGCAAAGTACTACAGATTAATGTAGGCAAAGAATTAGTTTTCTTCTTTTAGTACTTATGCTTATGACTTCAATTAATTCTAAGAACTCAAACCAAGTACCTTGCATTGGGACTTTTCCTACGTTACAATGGGTCTTGAACTTTTCTTTCTAATGTATGACAGAGCAGTGCTGTTAGTATGCAGTTACAGTAAATGGAGATGGGCATTTAGCATTTTAAGCTTCTAGCAGGTATTTCTTTTTACATAGCAGCTCACCAATTGAATATTAATAATATGCTTGGTAATTCAGAAACACATGGTGAATTTCCTTTGTCTATAAATGTCTGCTTAACAAGTATTTAATATTCAGGAAAAGAGTTTGGATTCTATACCTACAGTTACCCTTAGAGTCTGAATGAATTATTAGCAAGGTGCAGTGGCATTCAATACCTTTACATCCATTTTTTAAGAATATTCCAAGCTACTGCTATAAGATTTTCCATTATTTATAATCAGCATTATATTTCAAAACAGTAACTGTAACTCATACATTTATATGACTCTCCTGTTGAAACCTAAAATGTATTACAAAAAACCCCAAGCAGTTCTTGTTTTGCACTACAATTACCACCTAATCATCACTGTTTCTGTAGGCAATTTTACTAGTTGAACAATTTTAAAATTTACCTATCCTTAAATTGAAACTCCTATCTTGTAAATATATTAAATTCAGTGATAGATTGTATCAGAAATTAAATAGATCCTGAAAGCTGGGCCAGACTTACAGTTCTGTGGTTTTATACTCTTGTCTCTTGTCCATTCTTGTCCTCCCTGCTTCCCTTCTTCCTTAAAATTCTAATTGAAATTAGGGGACAATATTTTCACTGGTTGGAATTAGAATAGTTGCAAAATTATTTGGAACCATACTTACTGAAAATTTCTTTTTCCTCCATTTGAATAATTACTTCTGATAGTTTTGACCAGATTTGCCTTTTAGTCAAAAGCAATGGCTTTACAGCATTAAGAATCAATTGTTCTAGTCCCTGATCACTATACCTAATAAAGTATCTTCACTTCAGCCTGATTCTGAACCTGCACATCATCTTTCTTCTTCCTCTTCTTGCCCTTTGCCTTAATTGTAGCATCTTTTTTCTTACCTCATGCATCTAGTACGTATATGAGTATATAAATCATATACTCACCTTCATTATAAAAAGAACAAAGGAACAAAGTAGTAAGAGAAATAGTCATAGCAGTTCCCTTGATGGTAATACTTTGTTATGCAAATCATTCTCTGTTTTACATTTCTGGTCCATCATAGTAAAAAACGCTACCGAATTATTTAAATATTTTCCATCCTGTATTTCTAGCACCTGTTGTAGTGTTACTTTTCATTGTTGGATGGCTATAGGCAGTTTGGTGTCAAGGTTTAGAGGGGAAGTACCACATAAAATTTGCTGTACTGGATTTGTTTACATTAAAGCTTACTCTGTCATCATAATTAAATGACTGTTCAAAGAGTCAAAGATACCCTTAGGTATAGTAAAGAAAGAATAAAGGTGAGTGTAATAACTCATGCTATATTTTAACTCTGAACATATCTTGCCTGTGCAGCTTCTAGTTAGCTACAGAATGAGCATGTGTTGAGGATAGAATTATTTTGAACAGTAATAGAATTCATTATACATATGAAGGGATTGTGTGTGTGCTCAGCAAGTCTGTAGATGTCATTAAACTGGATGGAACTGTTGATCTACTTGAGGGCAGGGAGGTTCTACAGAGGGATTTGGACAGGTTGGATCAATGGCTCGAGCACAATGAATGTGATTCAACAAGACCAAGTGCCCAGTCCTTTACTTGGACCACAAAACCCACATGCAATGCTGCATGCCTGGGGAACAGTGGCTAGAAAGATGCCTGGTAGAGAAGGGCCTAGAGGTGTCGTTTAACAGATGGCTGAACATAAGCCACAGTGTGCCCAGGTGGCCAAGAAGGCCAGCAGCATCCTGACTGTATCAGAAACAGTGTGGACGGGAGTACAAAGACAGTCATCCTTCTCTGCACTCAGCACTGGTGAGGCTGCACCTTGAATTCTGTGATTCTGTGAAGTTTTGGGGCGCTTCTTACAAGAAGGACATTGAGGCACTAGAGCATGTCCAAAAAAGAGCAGCCAAGCTGGTGAAGGGTCTAGAGTGGAAGTCTCATGCAGAGCAATTGAAGGAACTGGGATTGTTTAGCCTAGAGGAAAGGAATCTGAGGGGAAACCTTATCATCATCTAAAACTACTTGAAAGAAGGTTGTAGTGAGGTAGATGTTGGTCTCTTCTTCCAAATAATAAGTGACAGGATGAGAGCAAACAACCTCAAGCTGCACCAGCAGAGGTTCAGACTAGATATGAGGAAAAAATTCTTCACTGAAGTGTTTATAGGGCATTGGAAGGGGCTGCCCAGGGAAGTGGTTGAGGCACCATCCCTGGTATTGAAAGGACGGGTAGACTAGGTGCTCTGGTATATGGTTTAGTAGTAGACAGTTAAGGTCAGACTTGATGATCTCAGTGGTCTTTTCCGACCAAATAATTCTATCATTCTATTATTCCATGATTTGATGTTTTAATACATTTATTGCTATTTTAAAATATCCTTTTTTTTTACTGTAAATTGACTTCATCTGTATCTTGACAATATTTGTTCTTGACCTTTGGTTCAAAATGTTGTAATAAAGTAAAAAGTTTTGTTTTTAAAAGGAGGAAAATTTGCATCATATTATCTGTGATTTAATGTTTTTCTGTAATCATTCAAAATCTGAGTAATTTTTTTAAAACAAAAGATTTCATATGCATACACATATTTACTTTTACAAAAAACTTTGTTTCATACTATTGGAAAACATTGAAAATCCTGCTTTTAATTTTTAAACTTTTTGATGCATGCTTCTCCTTGAGGGACGTATTCGACCTCTTTTCCAAAATGTGTACTTCATTTTGATAAAGTTCATAATGAGCTTTTTCTGAAACTTCCATTTACATGAATGGCTTTTAAAGCAGAGAATAAGGAACAAGAAAAAAAGGAATAAGATAGAACTGATTGTTGAGTTACACAACTGTAGTTACAATTTATGACAACAGAAATTAATTGAATATGATTTTAGCATCCAAACACACCCCCATCTGTCAAAAATTAAACTTAATTCTACACTTTCTTGCATGTATTTCAGTTCTAAGTAAAAATCCAAGGGGCAGTTTAGTGTGCAAAGATAATGTATTTTTCTCTCAGAAATAACCGTAATATAAGCAATTTTACACTAATTAACAAAGTAGCAAGCAGAAGCTACCTGATGCCGTGTAAATGAACTGGATAGTTTATAATTTCTACTATTGATTTCCAATTCAATAAAAATAGATTGTCTAAGAAAACTTTCCACAACTTCTTTAAGTAGCTAAAACTTATTATAAAGAAATCAATGCTTGTGTGAGAACACACTGGAACAGTCTGGTTCTGATGCTCTTATTTGGCAAGATTTTTAATGCAGTTGTGAATACAGAAAACTGCAACATCAAGTATTTGGGCTGTAGAAACATTATTTCTAATACATACATGAGAAATCAATGCATTTATAATATTTTATTGAACAGAGGTTTATGCAGTAACCTGAGCGGCTAATACATACACAGCAAAACAACCTAAGGTTGAAGCTACAAAAATCTGAATTAGAGATACATAAATATTTGTAAACCTGATGGTAATTAAAAACTGGAATGCTAACTGTAGTGCAGGAGACTAAATAACTCTTTACGTGGAATGGCCAGCTTGTTCCAAAACAATGCTCACCTTACTCTCCCTTTAGTGTATTATGTAAAATGAGATTTGACACAGTTAACTTTTGAGGCAATAATTCTAATTCCTTGATTTAAAATTATGTCTCATGCTTTTAGATTCTTAGCTCCTAGTTGATTCTCAATAAGCAAACAATGGTATTAGTGTGTTCAAAGACAAAAATGAGGACTTCAGGGATACCATGCCCTCTATATGAAAGCTTCTATAGGGTGTTCTCCTGTAAGGAGCTATTATTAAACCTTCACATGGTATTGGGTTGTTCCATTTTCAGCTCAGATTGGTTTTGCTCTTTCCCATCTTTCTCTGGGACAAAGAATGTAGAATTTTATTTCACATATGAACCTCACCATGGGATTTTTTTTTTACCTAAAATTGCATTTCTGTAATCTCTGTAAGACCACCAAGGGCCCCAAACTAAGTCAAAATTTATTATAGCTCCCTCTCATTAAAATTTCTCAGACAGAATATAACAGTGGCATCATGTAACCTACTTTGATGTATCACAGTCAGGTGGGTAGCACACAGAGTTGTTCCATTTCCCAGCATTATTTTATTAGTTTTGAATGAGGCCTTTGGAGAGTCTGCCACCATAGAAATTGAAACACAGTGGCACAGTCAAAATATCAATTCTTAAGAAGTAAGGAAGGGCTTAAAAATGTATTAAGGATATTACATATAATTTTGAGGTCCCGTCCTTCTATCTTCAGGTTACAATTGAGAAAATGTTTAGTTTCTACTCATTAAGTTTATGTACTTTTCTAAGATACACTGTAAAGCACTTTAGTCTTGAATTTTCCTTTCCTAAATCTATTAGCAAAATGTAAGCACCTTGCATTAGACTACATCATAAATCAACAGAGGTCGTCATGAATAAATAGTATTAGACTCTATAATGGGAAATATTTATGTATTTAGTATGTCTACTTAGTTTTTTCTTGGAAATGCTAAGATAAAGACTAAAACTCTTAACAATTCACTATATACTACAGATCTATCTAAAGAAAAATGCATTATTATGCCAATATTGTTAATGCTAGTAACTATTTGTCAGCAATTCTACTGTAATTAATTGCCTTTCCTGAGACTTAGAACATGACTACAAAATGACATCTACTTCAGAACTCAGTGTAGCTCTTTATAAATAAAAACAGTTAAGTGCTCACATTACAGAAACATCTTTATTTTTTATTATGTACCTAGATACTCTTACAGAGTTCATGCCACTTTAACTACTTAAATTGAAATAGGAAGAAAATGTTCTGTCACTAAAACCTGTGCAGAAGGAATCTCACTTTTACAAATAAATACTTAGAAGGTAGAGTTTTCACAGTTTAACATTCTTTCACTGCTGTCATTGTCCAATAATTGGCAAAATGACATTGTCATTGGCCTATATGAATATGTACAAATACAATTGATATACAGGTATTAAACCTAACATTATTCACTGCTTAAAATAAATTAACTCTGTTAAAGACCTATTAGATTTAGCTTCAGTATTGGGCTACTCAGAGAGTTCTGAACCATAGAAAATAATTGATTCAGAAATATTTTTGATCACTGAGTTTCATAGAATTATAGGAGCATAGAATGGTTTGGGTTGGAAGGGACTTCTAAAGGTCAGCTGGACTGCCCTTCCTTCAATACGCAAGGACATCTTCAACTAGTTCAGTCTGCTCAGAGCCCCAACCAACTTGATCTTGAACATTTCCAAGGATGGCAGATCTACTACCTCTCTGGACAACCTGTTACACTGTTTCACTGCTCTCATTATAAAAAATCTCTTACTTACATCTAGTTTAACTCTACCTTCTTTTAGTTTAAAACCCTTGTCCTATATCAACAGGCCATGATAAAATTTTATCCCCATCATTTTTTAAGCCTGCTTTAGGTACTGAAAGACCATATTAAGTTCTCCCCAAAGTCTTCTTCAGGCTGAACAACACAACTCCCTCAACCTTTCTTCATAGGAGACAAATGCCGTCCTTTTCCTCATTTTTGTGGCCTGCACCTGGACCCATTAAAACAAGCCAATATTTTTCCTGTGCTGAGGGTTCCAGAGCTGGACACAGTACTCCAGGTGGGGTCTCATCACAGTGGGAATAGAGGGGCAGAATCACCTTGCTTAAGTTGCTGATGACGTTTCTTTTGATGCAGCCCGGGATACTGTTGACCTTCTGGGCTGTGACTGTACATTGATGTCTCATACTCAGCATTTCATCCACCTGTACCCCTAAGTCCTTCTCCACAGGTCTGCTCTCAATTCCTTCATCCTCTAGCTTGTATTGATAGCTAGGATTGACCTGATCCAGGTGCAGGACCTTGTACTTGTCCTTGTTGAACCTCATGAAACCCCTATGTGCCAACTTCTTGAGCTAGTCTACACCCCTCTAGACAGAATCTCATACCTCTGGCATGCCAAGTGTACCACTCAGCTTGCTGTCACTTGTAAACTTACTAAGGGTGAGCTTGATCCCAGCAGTTTACTTGATCTCAGTGTATTTATTGTAGTTTATGTAATGGATTCTTTGGAGCCAGCTTACATCAGCAGTCAAACCTTTTGGCAGGTTTATCTAAGGCCTGAGTTTTATGTCCTCTCACTGCTTGAAGGTGTAAATCCCTCTATTGCATGTAAAAATCTACTAGATATTAACTTTTTCCCAGAGAAATAGTGGGTTAAACAGGACTGATACACTTCTGAAAGCTCTATTAAAAAGACTAGTACATGTATGTAAATATGGGAATCATATTGTCAGTTTTTAATATCTTAATCTTGGCAATACAAAGTATTTTACTAATATCAATGTAATGTATTTTTGCAAGGATGATGTAGATCCTTAACAGTCTTGCATTTGTCAGACACCTTCAATCATATCAACCAAATTCTGTCCACTGAGTTGAAAAAGGATGCTTTTTACCCGAGAATCCAAAATTTTGATTTCTTCTGACCTGACAGGAACAAACACGCAATTTAGTCAGTCTTCCAAAGCAAAGACTTTCCAGTTAGAAGAGGGAAAAAGCAGTTATAGCTTTGCTGAATCCAAAACAATGGACAACAGATCATTTCTGAAGGCGCCATGAGCAGCCTCATCTAGTGGGAAATGTCACTGCCCATAACAGGGAGGTTGGAACCAGATGATTTTTAAGGTCCCTTCCAACCCAAGCCATTCTATGATTCTATATATTTTTTTTTCCACACTTAGTTATACTAAGAGTTCTGTTTTCAAGAGATATACCATCTGTTATCCTAGCAGTAGTTCATGGATTTGGGAAATATTTTTAAGATTGATTACCTATGAAAAATCCTGAACATTAAACATGTATATGAAAGGCAGCACAAGCTGTAAAACAGAACCTGTATTATTTCCACTTATTTTCAGTCATCAGTACCACTATATGTAATCTGTCTCGATATATTTGTTCTTTATTTGATATACCTCTCAAGTCAGATTGTAAACTTACTTTTGATATTAAAGAGGAAATAGAAACTATCTTCCAAATAAAGATAATGTGCATGAGTATTTTTACCAGCTATCGTGAATTCAACCTTGAACCAAAGGAACTTACTTGGTCTGAGTTGACAGTGAAAATCACAGTGAAGCATGAAAGGGACGTCACAGGGACAATACTTGTCCTGAAGCATTTTCAAAAGCATGTTATAGGCAACTTAATATCTTTAAAAGGACACTTTCAAATCCCTTAACTATAAACAGATGAGTTACAGATTGATCATGAAAGTTATCATTGATCCGTGCATCAAAACCACAATAATTTGATGATCTTAAAGATCTTTTCCAACCTAAATGATTCTGTGATTCTGTTTTTCTATGCAGCAGATCTGAGCAAAGCAAGGAAAATTACACACTTCACATGATTTTCTAGATCTATTGATAGTGCAACTATATATTCAATTACAGGCTTGGGGAAGAGTGGCTGGAAAGTTGCCTGGTGGAGACGAATCTGAGGGTGTTGGTCAACAGCTGACTGAATACGAGTCAGGAGTGTGGCCAGGTGGCCAAGAAGGCCAATAGCATTTTGGATTGTATCAGAAACTGCATAGCCAGCAGGACCAGTGAAGTGATTGCACCTTTATACTTGGCACTGGTGAAGCAGCACCTCAAATATTTGATTGAGTTTTGGGCCCCTTACTACAAGAAAGACATTGATGTGCTAGAGTGAATCCAGAGAAAGGCAACGAAGCTGGTGAAGGGGCTGGAGAATAAGTCTTACGAGGAGCGGCTGAGGGACCTGGAGTTACTTAACTTAGAGAAGAGGAGGCTGAGGGGAGGCCTCATCACTGTCTGCAACTACTGTAAATGAGGTTGTGGAGAACGTGAGTGTTGGTCTCTTTGCCCAGGTGATAGGTGATAGGACTTAAGTTGCACCAGGAGAAATTCAGATTGGACATGAGCAAAAATTTCTTCACCAAAAGGGTTATCTGGCACTGGAACAACCTGCCCAGGGAGGTGGTTTAGTCACCATCTCTAGATGTATTTAAAAGACAGGTAAATTAAGTGCTTAGGAATATGATTTAATAGTGAGCAGGAACAGTTGGGCTTGATGATCTCAAAGGTCTTTTCTAACCTAGTGATTCTATGACTCTATGATTCAATTTAATTCAGTACTTCATCCATGAATATTAAGCAGATACTCACTTTTGATGCAATGAGGAGAGATATTTATTTTTTTGATAAAATTTCATCAAATCTTCATCAACTTAGCATACAAAAAAGTCACCTCGCATGCAATAATAGTAAAAATGGCATTATAATGGTAAATATCTATCTCTTGACTTTAGTTTAAAATATTAAAATTAAAATATTAATAAAAAGAAATAATCATTAGAAAGAAAATGAGAAAACTTAGAAAGAAAGAAAGTGGTGAAAGAATGATGCCACATGTGGTAGGTTGACTTTGCTGGCTTCCAGATGCCCACACAACCACTTCTTCCTTCTCGCTTCTTAAAAGGGGCAGGGGGAGAAAACAGAATTAATAATTTGTATATCAAGAAAAAGACAATGAGGTTACTTACCACCACAAAAAAAAGAAACCTGAGTAGGAGAAAACAAATTTAACTTATTACCAGCTAAATGTAGAGTAGTACAGTGAAAAGCAAGAAAAAAAACTATAACACCTTCCTCCACCTTTCTTCTTTTTCTCAGTCTCAGCTTCAGTTCCCAATGTCTCTTCCTCCTCCCTTCCGCCAAGAGCTGCAGGAGGATAGAGAATGAAGGGTTTGGATCACTTTATAACAATTTATCTTTGCCACTCCTTTCTCCTCACACTTTTCCACTGCTGCCTTGTGGGCTTTCCAAGGGCTGCAGCTTCCTTCAGGACATGCCCACCTGCTTCAGCATGGGATCCTTCATGAGCTGCAAGGGAATTTCTGTATTGTGGAGCACAGCTGGGAATCTGAGACCTGGACTACCTCCTCTCTCTTTCCCCTTTCTAAATTTGGTACTTGTAAGGTTTTCTGTTTGGTTTTTTTTGTTGGTTTTTTTTGTTTGGTTTTTTTTTCTGAAAAACATTTCTCTCTCTCCTCAATGTCTATGCAGCATTTTGCCCTTTCTTAAATATGTGTACTGCTTTTGGCTGGGACAGAGTTCTTTTTCTTCATAGTTGTTAGCATGGGGCTAGGTTTTGGAATTCTACCGAAAACAGTGCTGATCAGACAGGGATGTTTTACTTCTTTCTGAGCAGTGCTTACACAGAACCAATGTTTTTTCTACTTTTCACGCTGCCCCACCAGTGAGCAGGCCGGAGGTGCCCAAGAAGTTGAGAAGGGACACAACTGGGACAGCTAACTGCAACTAAACAAAGGGAAATTCCATTCCATATGTTTCATTCACAGCAATGACAGCTAGGAGAAGATGAAGGAAATGGGAGATGTTTAGAGTAATGGCATTTTTTTTCCCAAGTGACATCTACATGTGATGGAGCCCTGGTTCCTGGAGGTGGCTAAACATCTGCTTGCAGATGAGAAGTAATGAATGAACCCCCTGTTTCACTTGGCTTGTGTGCACAGCTTTTGCTTTACTTATTAACCTGTATTTATCTCAATCCATGAGTTCTTTCACTTTTACTCTTCTGATTGTCTTCCCCACTCCAGTGGTGGTAAGTGGGCGAGCTGCTGTGTTATTTCTAGTTGTTAGCTGGGATTAAAGTGCACCAATATGTTATCACAGAGGTGCCACCAGCATTACTAATGGGCTCAGCTGTGCCTTGTTATGGGTCCATTGGAACTGACTGGGACTAGCCATGTCCAGCATGGGACAGTCCATGGCCTCTCATCACAGACGTAACCTCTGCAGTTCCCTGCTGCCAGCATACCAAGGTTAAAGCAGAAGTGAGGTAAATACTATACATGAAATATAATATTAGAGAAAGACAAGACTGCTCTTACAAATATGTAGTGTTGTTTTCATCTGTAAAACCAACATTACATTTTAATTTCAGTAAAAATCAGATGGCCAAAAGGGCAGGCAAGCAAAGAAATATTCATTTTCAGCCTTCAAAGTGCTTCATATCTTCCACTGGAAAGCACCAGGGGTCATGATTTAAACTGTGGGGTGTCAGGCCCACATATGAGATCTGTACTGGATTTAAGCCCTCTAATCAGGGCCATTTATCAAGAACACAGAAAAAGCGAAATACTGTCAAAGACAGAATAAATTCCCTTGAACACAGGAGAAAAATACTGGCAAAGTGCACCATCTTGACCCACCTAACACGGAGCAGAACCCTCCGTACAGCTCAGTGACACTGATCTTTGTGAGCACTGTGGCTGCAGTTTGCTGGGCCGTATGGGAGTAGGCAGATGCTGAAGGTCATTGGATACAGTGTCTGTGACAGAGGGAGCTGCTCTACTCCACTTGCAGCAGCGAGCAGCCTGACAGTAACGTGGTAGCAGGAATGTGCTGGTTAAGGTATGAGGAACAGAGCAATGCGAAGTGCAGAAAATTTCATTTGAAGCACAAATGGATCATCAACTTCAAGTGTCATGTCTTTTCCAGCCCCCACTCCAATAAGAAGATATTCTGCTGGAAAAACTTCCCATAAGAGAAAGAGAAAGAATACACTAAGGCACATTTGGACTGTACAGATGCAGTATGGCTAAAAGGATCCATGCTCTGAAAAGTAATTAAAGATATGAAATTAAGATAAAAATGCCAGAGTTAATAATGGGAAAGAGTAAAAAAGAAATTTATTGCTTGTACTGGAAAAATGGCCTGAAAGACAAAGTACAATTATCTATTAAAATCAAACTGGGAAAAAACCTTGGGAAATAACCAAGAGTGAGGATGGTGCACTGAAAAAGTGACAGACTGGTTCACTTAAAAGGACATTCCTATCTTTACCATCTCTACTTTCATTCCATCTTTAACATTTCTACTTTCATTACCCCTTCGTAGTGGTTTTGTTATATTTTGCACTACTGTCATAAACATATGTTGCTTTCCTTCTTAAGCACTGAGTATTATGTATAAAGAACAGCTATACTACTCTCAGTACATAAATATAAGCAAGTCCATAGGTTTTTCTGCAGAATTAGAATTTAGATCTCTATCTTGAACCGTGAACTGAGCTTGATGCTTACATAATGTACAAAAGAAATCAGAGACAGTGTGAACAATGGTAAGGGGCTGTCTGCAGAAAGAAAAATGTTTGGAAAATAGGAATGCTAACTGGAAATCATGCAACTTATTTAATCCATGTCAGATTCTTATAGGTTGCTCAATACCGAGCACCAATAATAGTGGAAATTTAGAAGAAGTTTTTGTCACATCTGATTGATTACTGGATTAGTTTATTCCAAGAAATACTTCTTGTGTATTTTTGCCTTTTAGAATGATTCCCAACTAATGAAACAAATGTAATTCTGCCAGTCTTGAGGTAACTCCCACATCACAGCATTATGAACTAGTTTCTCTCTCATATTGAGTCTGCCAAATTTTTAAAACAATCTTTTCATTAATAATACTGCCTAGTATGAGCTGCCAAAAACCATTTAACATGTGATATGAAAAATCTGGCATTATGTAGATGCTTAGTGAGAGCCTCTAGTGTAAGATTTTTATGTTTCCTCCAATAGATTTGTCTGAAATGAACTCTGTGTATTGTCACTGTGTATTCTCTGGTAAATAAAATTGTTATTTTTCATTATTCAATATGCACATTTATGAAGTCAGGGAGATACAATTAGTATTCTTTTAATCCTATTGCTATGGATGCTACTCATATGCAAAGAGTCATTACCATGGTTTCCGTGCCAACACCAGAAAATATTGTATTTTTTTATTCTTATTGAGCCTTTGCCAGTATACATTTTCATCACAAGAAGATTCAGGCTGTCATTTTTCTAGCCTACTTGTTCATCCCTGTTTTTTATCCCTTTCCTCTTAACCTACTGACTCTGCTAGATGTTTCCATCTGATTCTATGTTCTTTCCTCTGATGCCAGCTCAATACTCCTCACCAGCTTACTTCTTTTTTATTGCTGGATACGTTTCTTGATGAGTCATTCTGGCCATATGACTTACTCGGTTACTCTTCCTCTCTCTTCTCTAAAATTAGGCAGTGAGCTCTTCATTTCATGGACCATGTCTTTTTATCTATCCCATAAAGATTAAATGACATTTATGGGAGCAATGTAAATTAATAATAATAAACATTTTATACTTTATTGATGTATGCTAAGATATTAGAACTGTGAAATATTGCATTCAATCTAAGCAGATGTCAGTGTATGTTTGTGTCAGAGGATAACATGCACTGGGTCTCCCAGGGACTTGGGGCTGGATAGGGCTCTCGTTAATCAGGGCAGACCTGGGAGCAGTCAGGGCAACTGCAGCCCTGGGTAAATCCCTGGGGCAAGGGTTGGCCAAGGCTGAGCTGGGACTTTGGTCCACAGGTAGGTGCAGCTTTATGAGGCCAATGGTAGGCCAGGTAGGGCTGTAGTGAGCTGGAGATCAGCGTTGGTGTGGCATCACTTGGACAGGGGCTGATGGTCCTGGGGGCTGGAATGGGGTCCTGGGCCCAGGTCCAGCTCCAAGGAAACCTGAGGGAGGCAGGGCAAGGGAGAGTCAGGGCTGTCAATGTCTTCGGTGCTGTACCAGATGGACTATCTGGGACAACTATTTATTTACTAAAAATATGTATTTTTAAATTCTTTTTTTATATGTCTCATGAAAATATAAAAGTTAAGCCAGATCTCAAAATAATAAAATAGACTTTACAATTATGGTCTCCTTTCTGTTTCCTAGAATAAATACAGTATGGACAGCCAAACAAAAGTATTTGCAGCTGGACCTTACTTGGTTTAGTCACATGCATACTTGTGACAATATTTAATTCTGTTACTTAGAAAGAAAAATATAAGACCTTGCCAATCAACAGATATAAGCAAGTACAAGTCTATTCCCTTTCTTGCTATGATGTGTGTTATTCACTATCAATGATGCTAAGCCATACTGAGATACAAAGTACATTACCTTGAATTTTTCCTTTCTGTTCATTTCTAGAAATGTATTCAGCAAAGTACAAATCTGCATTTATCCCAGGAAGTAGGTAAAGTGCAATTTAACCAAGGCTGGACATTTGATTGCTAAGTGCATTAATGACAATGAAAGGGGTTATGGTAAGTCAAGAAAGTTGCTCATTTTTTCAGAGTCATGAATGAGTAGTAAGAATTCACAGCACATAAGGATTTGTTTCTTACTGTCAAACTTCAATTATAGTTTGAATTACATCTGCAAATAAAAATAGAAGATATTTTGCAATTGGTCTTTGTATAAATGCACACATTTATACAGAGGCATACACCTCCTCAGATGCAAATCGGGAAAGCAGCTGTTGTGGTCATGAGTGGTGCTCCTGATGTCCATACAATCAGTACATGCAGCACACCTTTGCACTCCTGCACAAATAACAGCAATGTGCTCTTTGGGGAATCAGCACATGCTACATCAGTGTACATTGATGGAAATGTGAAGAGAAAAGGAATCTGTGTATTTTTTAAACATACACAAAGACAACGGAACATAAGTTTTACTCTTCTTTAGTCTGCTTATGTTTAGTTGCACTTACCTATGTGCAAAAGATAAGTTATCTCTAGATGAACTTTTTACTAAATGTAATTAATTTTATATTTAAAACCCAAACTGAATTTGGGTGCAAGCCAAATTCTAAAGAGCAGAAAGAGCAAGATATTGAAATAGCTGAAGTTTAAGTTTAAATTTAAAGTGTTTACTGTGCATCTAGACATTTTTTTTCAGTGAGATAACCACGTTGTTTTTATTTGCATTAATATATACCAGGATTTTATTCTGTCAGCATATATATACTTGTGGGATTAAAGAATCTTGCCTTTAATTTAACTCTCAATTTTATCTGTAACACTGAGTATTCATTTGCCATATTCAATCCACTTTTGACAAAACACAAAATATAGCAGCTTCTACTAGATGAAGAAAGCACTTTAAGACCTGTTAGTGTGAGGGTACCCATTAAGATAAATAGTTTAACTTGAGCCTCACTTGTCCCATCTTGACATTCAGTGCTAACAATACGCAGGAAATGGTGAAACTTTTTATAGGGTGTTCCAAATAATACCTTTTCTTTTAATTACAACATTAACATGTCCTTATGTTAATTTCAAATATGTTAGATAGATGTTTCACTGAATATGTGTGAGAAGAAAACACCCATATGTTCCATTTTAAATCATAGAACATGAAAAAGTAACAAGAGTGAGAGCTGAATAGAGACATACAGATGTTTTAACTCCAGATGTGTAACGTACACTGCCTGATCTAAAGCAGCCTGGCCCCAAGACCCTCAAGGAGGGTAGGTGTTCTGTGATGCCTCCCAGGATCATGAAGATGCTTTCAATGTCCCAAATGTTATCTATTATCTTCATATAGTAAAATCAATCCACTCTGACTTTTAAATTCATCACAATTAGATATTTGCAATGTAGATACCAACATATGACAAAGTCAATAAAGTCCACTTATAGTCAAAAGAAGAATTCTTACAGAAAGACTCAAAGAATTTATTTTGTACAGGAATTCTAGGATAAGATTAATATTGCGAAGAACACCTATTCTTCCTCCTCGGCTATAAAATGATAATGCAATAATCGGCTAAACTGAAATGGTAACTTTCATAGAATCATAGAATAACCAGGCTGGAAGAGACCCACCGGATCATCTAGTCCAACCACTCCTATCAAACACTAAACCATGTCCCTTAACACCTCATCCACCTGTGCCTTAAACACCTCCAGGGAAGGTGAATCAACCACCTCCCTGGGTAGCCTGTTCCAGTGCCGAATGACCCTTTCTGTGAAAATTTTTTTCACGATGTCCAGCCTAAATCTCCCCTGGTGCAGCTTGAGCCCATTTCCTCTTGTCCTGTCTCCTGTCACTTGGGAGAAGAGGCCAGCACCCTCCTCTCTACAACCTCCTTTCAGGTAGTTGTAGAGAGCAATGAAGTCTCCCCTCAGCCTCCTCTTTTCAAGGCTAAACAACCCCAGCTCTCTCAGCCATTCCTCATAAGGCCTGTTCTCCAGCCCCTTCACCAGCTTTGTTGCTCTTCTCTGGACTCGCTCCAGAGCCTCAACATCCTTCTTGTGGTGAAGGGCCCAGAAATGAACACAGGATTCAAGAAGCGGTCTCACCAGTGCCGAGTACAGAGGGAGAATAATCTCCCTGGACCTGCTGGTCACAACATTTCTGATACAAGCCGGGATGCTATTGGCCTTCTTGGCCACCTGGGCACACTGCTGGCTCATGTTCAGTCGCTGTCAACCAACATCCCCAGGTCCTTCTCCTCCAGGCAGCTTTCTAGACAGACTTCTCCTAGTCTGTAGCACTGCACAGGGTTGTTGTGCCCCAAGTGCAGGACCCGGCATTTGGCCTTGTTAAACCTCAAGCGATTGGACTCTGCCCAGCGGTCCAGCCTGTTCAGATCCCTTTGCAGAGCCTCCCTACTGTCCAGTAGATCCACACTTCCACCGAGCTTAGTGTTGTCCACAAACTTGCTAAGGGAGCACTCAATGCCTTCATCCAGGTCATTGATAAAGACATTGAACAGGGCTGGACCCAGCACTGAGCCCTGGCGAACCCCACTTGTCACTGGCCTCCAGCTGGATTTAAGTCCATTTCCCATCACTCTCCGGGCCCAGCCATCCAACCAGTTTTCCACCCAGGAGAGTGTGCGCCTGTCCAGGCCAGGGGCTGACAGTTTACGTAGCAGAATGCTGTGAGAAACTGTGTCAAAGGCTTTACTGAAGTCCAGGAAGACCACATCCACAGCCTTTCCCTCATCCAGTAGGAGAGTCACTGCGTCATAGATAGCGGTCAGGTTAGTTTGGCAAGATCTGCCTTTTGTGAATCCGTGTTGACTGGGCCTGATCACCCGGTTCTCTTGCATGTGCTTCATGATAGCACTCAAGATCACCTGTTCCATGATGCTCCCTGGCACCGAGGTCAGACTGACAGGCCTGTAGTTCCCTGGATCCTCCCTGCGACCCTTCTTGTAGATGGGCACAACGTCAGCAGTGTCCAGTCCAGTGGAACTTCCCCAGTCTTCCAGGACTGTTGGAAGATGATGGAAAGGCGTTTGGCCAGCACATCTGCCAGCTCCTTCAATACCTTCGGGTGAATCCCGTCTGGCCCCATAGACTTCTGAGTGTCTAGTCGGTCTAGCAAGGCTCTGACCACCGCCTCTTGGACCATGGGAGCCTCATTTTGCTCCTCTAGCTCCTGGGTTTGTACACACAGGGAACAACTTTCTTTACAATTAAAGACTGAGGCAAAGAAGGCATTAAGTACCTCAACCTTTTCCTCATTCCTTGTCACTGTTGTTCCTTCTGCATCCAACAGGGACTGTATGGTCTCCCTAGTCCTCTTTTTATTATTTATGTATTTATAGAAAGATTTTTTGTTATCTTTCACCGACTTTGCCAATCTGATTTCTAGTTGAGCCTTTGCCCTTAAGATTTTTTCTCTACAGAATCTCACTTCCCTCCTATAGTCCACCCAAGAGCCCTGTCCCCTCTTCCAGAGCTCATAAGCATTCCTTTTCTTCTTGATATCACTCAAGATCTCCCTGTTCAACCAAGCTGGTTTTTTTCCCCTGCCACCTTTTTTTCTGGAATATGGGGATGGCTTTCTCCTGAGCCGGTAGGATCTCCTGTTTTTGAAGAGCTCCCAGCCCATCTTTGTTGATGTCCATAGTGGATTGATTAGGGGAGACTCTTCAAAGTTCTGTTGCACTATGTCTTTGAACATCTTAGCCACATAATAATCCATCCTTGATATCTATTCTCTCTTTTTTAATAAGTGAACACTGCTGATATTTCATGGTATTGCTATATTAACAGTTTTTTACTCCTTAAATCTGTTGTTCAATTGGACACATTATGTCCAGACATTTCTTGCAACAGAATGAACACTGAGACAATTTAAGGTTTACAATAAAAATCTGGAAATTCATATTGAGAAGTACTTATGTTGAAAAAAATATCCCTTCAATGCCAAATAATAAGAATAAGCTATTATGAAACTTAAAGACAATTTTATGAAACATTAGTTTTTTCTTCATTATGACAAGAAAAAATACTAAACCCTTTCCCTAGGAATAGCTCATACATAACTGAAGTTAAAAGCCTTTTGGCTTGAGACTAAAAATGAAACGAATGTTCCTGTTGCATGAAATCCTTATCTCACTTAGTAATGAGATACTAGTTAGAACTTTGTGAGAGAGAAAATAAAATGCAAACTTTGTAATTTTGTGTCATATTTGTAGCCTGTGTTATGACAATTGTAAAAAATCTTATTCTAACCCTGCCTAAATGGAATACATCCATACCAGTTACTAGTGACTGAAGTGTGTAGGCTGTATATTTCTAATTAAAGGTTTGATGTATTTTGCCACAAGAAAGAGATTAATGAAATGTTTAAGCAAGTGTGAAATTTTTAATATTCACCAACTATCTGAATATTTACCAAACAGTTAAAATTCAACGACTTACTAGAAGATTCATTGCAAAAATAAAATAAGCTGTGTGCCAGATAATATTGTCCTTAATTACTAGAAAAGCTTTCTAAAAGAACACTTCTAAGAGTTTAAATATTTAAAAGTGTTCCTTTATTTCTAAAAAAAATTCTATAAAAGCAGCACCATTTTATATCAGAGGACTGGCCCTGTGGTGCATTTAGAATCATAATTACAGACTTTAGTCATGAAAATAAGTTTAATATTTTATTACTTACTGTTAGCACAGCTTTGCCAATAATGTTAAAAAGAAAGTTAATTGGAATCTGATGCATTTTGTGCATCAAGCGCATCGCTACACCTACTCACTGAGAGCAATAACATAACAGAAGTGTTCCCTAAAAGCACAGTCTAAATGAAATGGGTAACACAGTTACAGATATTAATGCAGAACATGAGTAGGAATATTAATGATTATAAGAAAGAAGTAGAAAAGAAACCTACTGGATTTTTAGAAGGCTAGAATTACAAGTTTTGCAATTTTTTTAGTGTGTTACTGAGGTGTACTTTCTCTGTAAATCATGGAAATAATGGAAGAATTAAATCCCCAACATCATTCATGGTTTGATTAGACCAGAATCACATACATTCATTCAGGTAGAAGTATCATTTTATTTTATTTTGCAACCTCCAAATACCACTAGGTGAAAAAGGGCCATTATAGTTACCTAAAGTATTGTGTTTTTTCCTTCCAGTTGGACCCAGAACTCAGTCAGCAAATGGTACTCACACTGGGGAGGCATTCTCCGAAAAGTAAGGAGTTACCATCGAAGAAAACCCTAGGTATATACATGTGGGAGCAGCATTTTGGATAGAAATAAACTCTCCAATCTGTAGCCTCCAAAAAGTAGGTTTCCAGGCTAAATTACTTTTCCAGATTCCCTCAGTGGGAGTCTTTACAGACAGATAGGTGTCTATAAATGTAATTATCCCAATCAATCTTCCACTCCTATTACGGAATGATCTACTCTAAAGAGATGTCTGTGTGCTCATGATAATTACAAAATAGACCTGGATCATCATCACAGTTGACTAAAATTAAAATAAATGAGTCCTTATTTCACAGGCTATTTAATAAATAATTTCTAGCTCCTACATAGAATCATAGAATCACTAGGTTGGAAAGGACCCACTGGATCATCAAGTCCAACCAATCCCATCAATCACTAAGCCATGCCCCTCAGCACCTCACCCACCTGTCTTTTAAACACCTCCAGGGAAGGTGAATCAACCACCTCCCTGGGTAGCCTGTTCCAGTGCCCAATGACCCTTTCCGTGAAATATTTTTTCCTGATGTCAAGCCTGAACCTTCCTCTTGTCCTGTTTCCTGTCACTTGGGAGAAGAGGCCAGCTCCCTGCTCTCCACAACCTCCTGTCAGGTAGTTGTAGAGAGCAATGAAGTGTCCTCTCAGCTTCTTCTTCTCAAGGCTAAACAACCTCAGCTCTGTAAGTCGTTCCTTGTAAGACTTGTTCTCCAGCCCCTTCACCATCTTTGTCACTCTTCTGGACTCGCTCCAGAGCCTCAACATCCTTCTTGTGGTGAGGGGCCCAGAAATGAACACAATATTCGAGGTGCGGTCTCACCAGTGCTGAGTACAGAGGGAGAATAACCTCCTTGGACCTGCTGGCCATGCCGTTTCTGATACAAGCCAAGATGCCACTGGCCTTCTTGGCCACCTGGGCACACTGCTGGCTAATGTTCAGTTGGCTATCAACCAACACCCCCAGGTCCTTCTCCTCCAGGCAGCTTTCTAGCCAGACTTCTCCTAGTCTGCAGCACTGTACATAGACAATACAATACTTTAGAGTAACTCAGTATCAAGTGCTCCTCTTAATTTCTTTGTAAGAGGCAGTGGTTGTTCCATTTTAGGGAATACTCTTTTAATACTTTTAATAACAATTATTGGATAACAAAGCAACTAGGATCAATAGTGATAACTGAGGACTCTAAATGGCTTATTTTCAGGTTTTTGCCTTTTGAAACAATTTTACTTGTGTCTTGTGTATTCATTAAGCTAGTCTGTGTGATACAAGGCTCATCAGCAAACTCACAGAATAGAGCAGAAAACCAAATAATATCCTGACAAGTATTCCCAGGCGCATCACTAGGTCAGCCCATCACAGGCTCGTCTTCAGAAGTCCAGAGGAGTACAGGGACACAATGGCAAGTGGGGCCCTAACTCACGGACTCAGAGAAAGTGACACCCTGTTTAGATGCCTTCCAGGATAATATCAGGAGCACCTCAGCCTCAGTGCCCAGATGTGAAATACCTCATGATAAGTCAATGACAGGCTGCCTTTGGGACTTAGATCGATTGCTGTCTGGGGTATGAGACATGTTATGGGATGCAAGGGAAGAGCATTTTGGAAGTCCACAGGACTTATTATGGGAATGTTTATGGAGGAAACAAAAGAAGGGGTAATGGATGAATCCAGATGATTTTGTGAGGAACGAGTGTGTGAAAATAGTTGATAAAGGCCAACCAATTAAAAGAATTTGGAGGTCAGTACAGTTGTGTGGCCATAAGCTATACCTGAGCAGCACAGCCTCTCCTGCCTTCTCATTGAATAATTTTATAACTGTTTCCTGAGGGAGAGATTCTCTGTTCTGTGTGCTTGTATGTGCATGGGGTCATAAGTGCAACTGGATTTCATCATGGGTCAGGGGGCCTGTGTGATTGTAGTACCAGTAGCTGGAGAAACTGAAGTGATTGGACATAAGCTGCATCATCTGAAGTAGTACCATGGGTCATAGGGGCTTGTACATCCAAGCTGCCAAAAGCTGGAGCAAGGGAGGTCTGGATACCAGCAGCTGGGCTAGGACAATGGGCTGGAGGATCCATGTAACTGAGTGCCAATGAACAGGGAGATCCTAACGAATGCGAGCCCCTGGGGTAGGACCAGGTGTTGGAAAGATGTGGGTCTGTAGTGCCAGCAAATGAAGTGAGTGAGGGTTAGCGAGTGAATGTGTGAGCACCTCAGTGAAGGTCAAGCTGGACTAGCCAGTATGTATGTCATGTGACCTGGGAGGAGATCTCTCTCCAAATGAGACCACAGGGGAGTTTGCAACTGGGGAATCCAGGGAGTCTTGGCCAGTTGCCAGAGAAATTACAGTCTAAGGTCAATTGGAAAACCTGGGTCTGTGCATGTGTGTGTCTATAATGTCTGTGTGAGTCTGGCCTCGAGGACTCATATGTCCCTGTCCCAGCAACTGGGGAAACTGAGATCCAGCAACAGCTATTGGGCAGACTAAGTGTCTCAGTTCAGTTGCTGCAGGAGTTGAAATTGCACAGGCAGTAGAAGCAGGGGCAGATATCCTGGGAAGAGTATAAGGATGTTGTATGGTTGTGTGGAGATGGGGCCAGGAAGGCCAAGGCATGAATGGACATAAACTTGGCAAGCAATGCAAAGAATAACAAGAAAAGCGTCTACCGATAGATCAGCAAGAAAAAGAAGGTCAAAGAACGTCTACCCTATCCAATAAGTAGGACTGGCAAACTCAACGACAACTCTCTCAACTTTTCTTCACAGCAGGGGTGAAGAAGCTAAGTAGTGGTTGTTCAGCCTAGAGAAGAGAAGGCTGTTAGAGACATTATTATGAATGCTTAAAGGGGGCTTATAAGAAAGATGGGGACAGTTTTTTTAGCAGAGCCTGTTGCAATAGGAAAAGGGATAACATTTTTAAACTAAAAGAAGGTAGATTTAGACTACATATAAGGAAGAATTTTTTTCAGGATGAGGGAAGTGAAACAAAGGAATAGGTTGCCCAGAGAGATGGTAAGTGTCTCATCCTTGGAAACATTCAAGATCAGGTTGGACAAGGTTCTGAGCAACCTGATCTCATTGAAGGTGTCTCTAATCATTTCAAGGGGTGTGAACAAGATTATTTTAAAAGTCCTTTCCAACCCAAACTATTTTATGATTCTATGTTTAAAAAGAAGAGGGAAAAAGCTAAATTGACTAGAAAATTGATCAGAAGAAAATGACATTTTACAACCTTTTTTTTTAGCATTAATGAAATAATGTGGGAATTGATATATAGAAAATCATATTTATTTCTAAAACTAAGTAAAGAGTTCAGTTCAGCTTGACTAATTTTCATAGAATCATAGAATCATAGAATAACCAGGTTGGAAGAGATCCACCAGATCATCGAGTCCAACCATTTCTATCAAACACTAAACCATGCCCTTTAGCACCTCGTCCACCTGTGCCTTAAACACCTCCAGGGAAGGTGAATCAACCACTTCCCTGGGCAGCCTTTTCCAGTGTCCAATGACCCTTTCCGTGGATTTTTTTTTCTAATGTTCAGCCTGAACCTCCCCTGGAACCTCCTTTCAGGTAGTTGTAGAGAGCAATAAGGTATCCCCTCAGTCTCCTCTTCTCCAGGCTAAACAACCCCAGCTCTCTCAGCCATTCCTCATAAGGCCTGTTCTCCAACCCTTTCACCAGCTTTGTTGCTCTTCTCTGGACTTGCTCCAGAGCCTCAACATCCTTCTTGTGGTGAGGGGCCCAGAAATGAACACAGGATTCAAGAAGCAGTCTCACCAGTGCCGAGTACAGAGGGAGAATAATCTCCCTGGACCTGCTGGTCACACCATTTCTGATACAAGCCAAGATGCCATTGGCCTTCTTGGCCACCTGGGCACACTGCTGGCTCATGTTCAGTCGCTGTCAACCAACATCCCCAGGTCCTTCTCCTCCTGGCAGCTTTCTAGACAGACTTCTCCTAGTCTGTAACACTGCATAGGTCTGTTGTGCCCCAAGTGCAGGACCTGGCATTTGGCCTTGTTAAACCTCAAGCGATTGGACTCTGCCCAGCGGTCCAGCCTGTTCAGATCCCTTTGCAGAGCCTCCCTACTGTCCAGTAGATCCACACTTCCACCGAGCTTAGTGTTGTCCACAAACTTGCTAAGGGAGCACTCAATGCCTTCATCCAGGTCATTGATAAAGACATTGAACAGGGCTGGACCCAGCACTGAGCCCTGGCGAACCCCACTTGTCACTGGCCTCCAGCTGGATTTAACTCCATTTCCCATCACTTCTCTGGGCCCAGCCATCCAACCAGTTTTCCGCCCAGGAGAGTGTGCGCCTGTCCAGGCCAGAGGCCGACAGTTTCCATAGCAGGATGCTGTGAGAAACTGTGTCAAAGGCTTTACTGAAGTCCAGGAAGACCACATCCACAGCCTTTCCCTCATCCAGTAGGAGAGTCACTGCGTCATAGATAGCGGTCAGGTTAGTTTGGCAAGATCTGCCTTTTGTGAATCCGTGTTGACTGGGCCTGATCACCCGGTTCTCTTGCATGTGCTTCATGATAGCACTCAAGATCACCTGTTCCATGATGCTCCCTGGCACCGAGGTCAGACTGACAGGCCTGTAGTTCCCTGGATCCTCCCTGCGACCCTTCTTGTAGATGGGCACAACGTCAGCAGTGTCCAGTCCAGTGGAACTTCCCCAGTCTTCCAGGACTGTTGGAAGATGATGGAAAGGCGTTTGGCCAGCACATCTGCCAGCTCCTTCAATACCTTCGGGTGAATCCCGTCTGGCCCCATAGACTTCTGAGTGTCTAGTCGGTCTAGCAAGGCTCTGACCACCGCCTCTTGGACCATGGGAGCCTCATTTTGCTCCTCTAGCTCCTGGGTTTGTACACACAGGGAACAACTTTCTTTACAATTAAAGACTGAGGCAAAGAAGGCATTAAGTACCTCAACCTTTTTCTCATCCCTTGTCACTGTTTTTCCTTCTGCATCCAATAGGGACTGTATGGTCTCCCTGGTCCTCCTTTTATTATTTATGTATTTATCAAAAGATTTTTTGTTATCTTTCACCAACTTTGCTAATCTGGCAAATCATCAAATATATGGGAAAAAATCCAGCCAGAACAAAGAAATACACATCATGCATTTACAGAAGTAATAACTGAACAATTGAGATTAAAATGACCAAAGGAATGTAAAACATATTAATTGTAAGTTTATGGACCAATGAAATAAACAGGTGACAGTTGTGACAGATCACTGTTGGGGGGTAAGTGGGGGAAGTATTCATCAGAGAACATAGTTTTGAAAAAGAAATAATAGTTGCTGGTGGTCACTTAAAATATTTGAAAGATAATGTGATAAACATTCATTGTCTTAAGACAATTGCCACTGACAATGAACTCAGAAGCATTACATAAAGAACAATTCATTACTGTAGAAGTGGACTGCATAAAAGTGAATCTTAAGAAACAAGATATTTCTTCATGCAAGCTCACCTGAGTCATATGTTATAAATCAATAGGTACTCAAATCTTTTACTGTAGCTAAAATCCAGCTTTTGCATTCAAGGTAATTTTGAAACGCAGTTCATGTTCCTGCCACACTCTACAGAATAATGAAATATCTTTTCAAGGTAATATATTGCCTGTCATGTCTACCTAGTGTCACAGCAAGAAGAAGACTAACTTGTTCACACAACCCATGCTTCATTCAGCTGTTTCCTTGAGCGCCGAAGGCTATAGATCTAACAAAGGTAATGTGTAATTTTCTAGGATTCCATGAAAAATAGCAGGAAAGGGAAAAGATATAATCCCCTGGGGTTTTTATATATATAAATAAACAATTATATACATATATAAAAGCAATTTGCAATTTTTAAAATTTTGTTGTTTAATTGCATACATTTTAGAGTTCAACAATGAAGTTCATCATAAGTTATTAAGAACAGACTAGTCTGCTGTACAAACATTTTCATGTTTTATTCCTGTTTGTTTCTTTCAAGTAAGGAGTTAAGTCATAGTTTTCTGAATGAGTCTTAATGTTATATGTGTTTTTTATGTTGCTCCTGAGCTTTTTTTTCAATCAAAATATTCAGCAGTTTACATAACAAAATATTCAGTAAACCACACACTGTCCTGTGAAGATCCATTATCATGATAGTTTGTGGATAAGCATTGGCATTCTTAAGTATATAACCATCCCCCAAATGCAGTCCAAACTGACATTAATAAAGTAAAACAACATTAACTGGAGATCAATTGCTCCCATAATTTCTTAGGGGAAAAGATATTGGGCCATATCCAACAGCCCAAGAAAGGCATCAGCTGATTCAGCTCCATTACGCAGGGTTCTATGAATGGTGAGGCTGAAGGTTCATATGTATGTAAACACATGGCTGGACACATATTTCATGAACAGACACACAGAGAATTCATGCAAACATGCACACACAGCACCAATGGCCTCATCCTGCTTCCCTCTCTTGCTGATCAGGTGGAGGTCCAGTAGCTAGAATAAATAGAGAGATATAGAACCATAGAATAGTATGGGCTGGAAGGAATTTTTAAAGGCCAGTTAGTCCTAGCCTCCTGGAATGAGTAGGCACATCTTCATCCAGATCAGGATCTCATCCAACCTTGAATGTTTCCAGTAATTGGGCATCTCCCACCTTTCTGGGCAACCTGTTCCAGTATTTAAAATCAAGCCTCTTTTAGTTTAAAACCATTACCCCTTGTCCTGTTGCAACAGACCCTTCTAAACTTTTCTTCACAGGAAAGGAGTGCCATCTTTCTTATCGTTTCTGTGGCTGTCACCTGGACATGCTCCAACAGGTCCATGTCTTTCCTGTGCTGAGGGTTCCAGAGCTGGACACGATACTCCAAGTGGAGCCTCACCACAGTGGGAGTAGTGGGGCAGAATCACCTTGCTTAAGCTATTGGCCACATTTCTTTTGATGTAGCCCAGGATACTGTTGGCCTTCTAGGCTGTGGCTGTACGTTGATGGCTCATACTTAGCTTTTCATCCACCACTACCTTCAAGTCCTCCACATGGCTGCTCTTAATTCCTTTATCCTCTAGCCTGTATTGATATCGAGGCCTGTCCTGACCCAAGGGCAGGACCTTGTAGCTGGCTTATTGAACCTTGTGAGATTCACGTTGGCCCACTTCTGAAACTTGTCTACATCCCTCCACATGGTATCTAATCCCTCAGGTATGTCAGCCACAGCACTCAGATAGGTGTCATCAGCAAACTTGTTGAGGGTGTGCTTAACCCCACTGTCTATGTCATTGCTGAAGACAGTAAACAGTACTGGCCCTAGTACAGACTCTGAGGGATACTACTTGTCACCAGTCTCCATCTAGACATTGAACGATTGACCACTAAATGTCTGCACATTTAAAAAAATTCTCCTATCTGATTTATAAGAGATTAGTCTGGTATGCTGTTGTGATTTTTTTTTGTTTGTTTATCCTGGGAATAATTTAAATTTCTAGAAAATAAAAGTCAAAGTGAAGGATACAATGTAATGTTACAACTCCTACTAAACAATTGTTTTGACTGCAAATTCCTGCTTGGAATGTGACTCTTATCACATATTTCCAAATTCTGTTGAGTTCTGCCATCTCAAAATGTTCTCTCCATTAAAAGACTGATAGTCTGTCTGCTTCTGGCTGAGTAATAAGTTCATAGATGTCCATCAGGCATTTTCTATCAATATTTTAGTACTCCAGTAATAACAGGAGAGTTTGCAGTTTTAGAGTAGAAGGTGAATTACATCAAATACCTTATTCTTCTTCCAATTAGTATAGCAGAGCATTGTTTGTATCATCTAGAGGAAAACAAACACTCTGACAGTGAATAAGAATGAAAAACTTTTAATATATTATTTGAATATCTGTAAAACAACAGGCAGAAACATTGTTAATCTCTCTTTTGGCTTCTGAGTTTGGACAGCTTATGCTTTTCTAACTATGTAAAGGAGAACTCGTTGTCATGTAAGCTTGCTCAGCCCTCACTGTTGCAAATCAGTCTACCATTCTTCTGATAATGAATGCCCACTTGATGTGAATGTATTCATTATTTTTACTTTACATTTGGGACTGAATGATTCAGACAGTTTACTTTTCAGAAAAGCTTAAAATTAAAAATGAAAGTAGAAGTAATGAAGTAGAAGCAGCTTTCTGTTATTTTTGAGATGTTGCTTCTTTAAAAAAAATCTTTAATTGATTCAGAAAATATAAAACAATCATTATCTGGTGCAGATATGCAGTAAGAATAACTGTTCATATAGTGAAATTGTTCTGTCAGCTCACAGTGATAACATGTATAATTACATAATAAACACAATAAATTGTAAAAATGGAAGGAATATAAAATCCTTCACTTCTAAGTGTTGTTTGAATATCACACACACAGAATCTCCCAGATTTCTTTTTAAATTATAATGAGTTTTAAACATGATAAAATCTCAAAATCCAATCAATTCTATGAGATTGATCTGAAGAGTTCACATCACACTGGTTTCGGATTATAGTTTTCTGGGGAAATGAGGGAAGCGACTGAGGTCTTGGTTACATTAGTTTTGTAACTTTCCAAACTTTTACCTGTGGGGTAAGAACCATCATGCCAGGAAAATACAATAGAAAACTTTGTTCATTAAAGCCTATATTGTCCCTAGTTGCTGAATGTAACTATTTTATAGTCTTTTGCACTGCAAAACTACATACTTACTTTAACAAGGCCTGAATTTATTCTAATGCTTATTCAAGTTTACATTTAAAAAAACAGTTCAAAATCATGTTTCTTCTATGCTTCAGCTTTTGAAGAGTTACTCTAGGTTTCATTTATAATAGCAAGAACGTAATTATCTGTAATTTTTCTGCCCATGCAGTACAACTTATAGAATAGAACAAAGCACACGGTTCATACATAGCACTGCAAACCTTCAAATTAACCCATTGATAAGATGTGCTTTTCAGTCTTCTAAAGGTTTAAAGAAAGAAGTTTTCATCTGCGATAAATAAGCTGGATAAGGCAAGGTAAAAGACAGATTTACTACCTGCGTTCCTTCCTCCCCTGAATAATCAGTTACTGAAAGAGCATATTTTACTTCTCTGTGTTAGTCAGGCCTTGCAAATCGAGCCAGCCTCCAAGTCAAATAGTTCTAGTGTACACTCAATTTCTTTTTAATTAAATACATATTACCTAATGAATTCATATTTACAATACCTCCTCAAGTTTACTTAAAATATCTATAGAATTATACATGTCCTATAATTTACAAAAATGTGCCTGTCATCCACCACCCTGGGCCTCACAACTTGCCTGGACTACTTACCAAACTATTTTTTCAGTGTAATGGAAGCTAACAATGGAAAGAAATTCAGAATGTATGGATTAGCCTTTGATCTGTTGCACTGGGAAGTATTAATGTGAGTTCTTTTAATATTTAACAAGCACACTACAGAGAAGTCAATGTATGCTTGCATTTCACTGAAAATTCCCCCATCACTGCATGTTTGTTTAGGTCTTGATTTAGGAATAATATTCCCTTGCTTCTTGTGCTGCTATGAGAAATAAAAAGTGGTTGTGGCATTCTAAAACTTTAAATAACTTGATGTTAAAAGTCAGTTTTCAGTTGAAACATATCAGAATATTCCTATTATTATCATTTTACTATGTTACATTCTTTGCATAATATGCTACAAGTGAGCAATGAAAAACTGCATTTGGCTCATTGGCACACTCACTTCTAGAGCTTCAGAAGACTGTTCACCAAAGAAGAGTGAGATCTGCAGCGGTAAGCCTGTTACTGACAAAAATTTCTAGCTATCTGTAATCTGAAAGAGATGTTTGACTTCTATTTATTTAGACGCAAATGATTAAAATTTGGCATAAAAATCTTTAGAGATGCTTTTGCTCATTTACAGATCAAGCTATTGAGTAATGGATATCTCAAGTCATTCTTTCTCTTTAGCTATTTAATTATGTAATGGAAGATGAATCTTCTTCCCACGCAGTAATCTAGGGTAACCTGCAGCACTGTAGTTAACTCCAGCTTCTGTAAGAGGGTGTATGTGTCTTCCATTTCATCAGGGATTTGTTGGCACATGAATCCAGGTCTTGGGTGAGTGTTCAGATTCTGGATGTAAGGGCATACCAAAGAATGCAGTGCCAATTTTTTCATCTGTCTGTTGCAATATAAGGTCTTGTGCACTTGCTTCCAGAAAGGCACAAACTAAAGTAAGAGAAGGAACATTTCTGTAGCATACTCTCTGAAGAAAAGCAGAATTTAAGATATGACTCTGTCCTCAGCAATTTTTCTGGCTACTTCAGGTATCTTCCACTCAGTATATGTCTTTCTGGTAATTCAATATGTGTCCTTCTGGGGCTTATGTATAGAGCTCATGTGTATAGTCTAGGTTCTGAATTCCACTTAAGAAGAAAATATCTAAAGGTTTGGTGCAGCAAAATGCAAACTAAGAGTATTTCAGTCTCTTTCCAGGATTCAGAATAATTTGTTATGCTTAACTCTACCTTTTATCCCTACATAGGAAAGTAAGTGAAGATAAACCACTTTCTCACTAGATTTATCACTAGTTTACTGCGTTTACAATTAAAAATTATGGCAATACTTACAAAATTTATTTGGTTTATTAGTTATTTAGTCATATTTTGACATTACCCTTCAGTTAAATGCTTCAATATTTTGAGATTTTTCAAATTTTTTCTTCCCTTCTCTTCCAGTAGGATAGATCGATAATTGATTGATTTGATAAAAAACAGAGAACAGAGTTAAGGTTACAAAGGCCATATGACACTGAAGATTTTGTCCCCAGGTGAGAAAATTTCTTCTAGAAATACCATTTTAATCATGAAATAAGCAAGAAATTTAGTAGAATAATAGAAAATGTGAAATCATAAGATAAAGCAAAAACATTTTAATCTACTATAAAAACTATTTCTGAAGTTCTATGAAAAAGACTATGTTAATCTTAAAGACCTGTAAAAAAACCACAACACTTTGCAGATAGCTATTTTTCAACTACAGCGCTATAAAGACCAAGTTTGTCTGTTGTGTCTCAAACATCGTTCAAATGAAGGGCTGCTTGCACCTGAAGGGCTTTTCTGGGGCTCCTGGCTAACAATGAGAGGAGGAGGTGTAGGAGCAGACACTGCTTTTCACCCCACCAACTGTGGATGGGGTAATTGTCCCGGGCAGTCTGCTGCAAAAACAGAGAAGGAAGTACAGCTGCAGGTCCTGCCTCCCTTCCCCACCTGACTGTGCCTGCGCACCTTAATGTTTCAGGCAGAGGTTATTCTGGCAAGGGTCTGTTGAACTGCCAGTGACCCTGGAGCCCCTGCATCAATTTAAGAACCTTCCTGAAGGAGCTTCTGTGCATGCCCTGATTTGAGAACCACCCCTCACAAGCTAATGGGGGCATGGACTTGCCATATAAATAGAGCCTGCCAAGAACGCAGGGTGTGTGTTCCCACTACCCCAATGGAATTGGCCTGAAGAAGGGCTACTGAAGAACCACTGGGCCATGTGTTTCTGAAGAATTGCTACTGGACAGACCAGCTCTTCCAGAGGAACAGCTGTACCCTGTTGGAGTAGTGACTACTTCTCTTTTCCCCTCTCTTACTTCTCTCTCTCTCTCCTTCTCTGATTTATCTTACTCTACCTTCTTTTTCCTTGGCACTATGATGTATCAGATCAAATCCAAATTGTGTTGTAGTTTGTTTAGCAACCTTGGCTGTGTTCAGGGTAACAGATTGTGTTCTGAACAGATTGGGATTTGGTTTTGTAACTTTGAGAAGTTGTGACTCAGAATGCACATGAGTATCTGGTTTGTTATTTTGGCTGTGTTGAAAATAAACATTACTTTGGAATTTACCCTGGGAAATTTGTTGGTCTCTGATTTGCCGTGCAGATATCAAAAAGTCCTCCTTCTTTGACTGTGCAGATCAGGGGCGAGAGGCTCTTAAGACTACTCATGTCAGGAGTGGGCCCTAACAACCATTTTATAGACTGATTTCAACTGTATCAGTGTACAAATTGATCTGATTTTTCTCCCATTGGAACAGACACTAGGGCAGGATCAAGAGTCAACATTCTTCTGTAATCAGTTGTACGGGATTTGCAACCAACACATATAATGCAGAACATGAGAAAGCAAGAGTTTAATGTTTAGTAGATAGTCACTTGCACTGAATGGATATCTACATCCAAAAATCTATTTTCTGATTATTTGTTTGTTTGTTTTCCTGCAAGTATCTCTTCTGATAATCTTTTTGAGCCTAGAAATTAAGTATTATAGAAGCTAGTTCAATTGAATTAGATTTATATTATTTAAAAGTTCATTAATAATATGTAGGTAGGGAGTTAAGTGTGAGTTATTTTGGAAACCTATTCTGAAAATATAAAGTACCATGGAAAAAAAGAAAAAAAAAAAACAAAAAACCAAACAATCCACACTGATCCAGTGCATTCCTAATAAGTGAAATTCTTTTGTGCTGATATCTACCTCCCCAATATTGGAAGTAGTTCTTTTACAAAACCGTATTCTCTGATGGATACTTCCCTTTTTCCAATACTGTTATGTCACCTATTTATTTTATTGGTCCATAATCTTACAATTAATATATATATCTGTTTTGGTTAAGAAATTGGGGATTGCTGTGATTGGAATGCTTAGAAGACTGACAAATCAGGCCGGTTTGTAACTAAATTAATTCTTTAGCAGCACTGTTTGTGCTGATGCTTAGCTCTCGTATGTTATTGTTCACTATCACCACCTGTACAAAACTGTTACTCCTTAGATCTTACAGGATATTTCAGATGTAATTATGCAGCTCCTTACAGCCCCTGATGCTGTTCATTGAGCACTAATCACAGGAGTCAATGGTTGTTCTTAGTCACTGAAGTCAAGGTGGCCATGTGCTCTTTGATGAGAGAAATCAAAAATGAAGCAGCATTTTATTCCATCTCTCTTCTTCTTAATGGTTAGTAGTTTTATGCCATTTGGCCCTTTCCTAAAATTTCTCTTGATATTGGTTTTTCTTGGGTTTGTTTTCTTTGCGTTTGTTTTTTTTGTTTGTTTGGTTGGTTTTTTTTCCAGTTTGTACAGCCGTTACTTTTATGCAATAGATAGGACACCTGTTGGCAGTGCCTTTCACACAACTCTCATTTTCCTTTGCAACTTTGTTATTTGACTGCCTCCTTTATGCAATGAGGCAAATCGGTGTTAATCCCTTTGGAAGTTGCGTTACTTGCATACTTATGTAAAATGCTTGTGTATCATTGTGCCATTGCAGTTATTAAAAATATTTGTATACACTAACATGATCATTTTTATAACAAAATAATTTTGGATTGTAATGTGAAAAATTCTCTCTCCAGTACCAGGACTCTAATGTACATTATTTCACTGCAGCTCCTGTATCTTACTACTTACTTCTCCTATGTATAACAAATCCTGAAGTTCTTCAGGAACATCTGACCAGAAAAAGGCTACTGAATTCTCGAAGGCTAGAGCTGAATAAGATGATCTGCATCCAGAGGATCTTGATTATAATGCCAGGTGAACTCAGGGTTTGCATTTTGTTGTAGTTTGAGGTAAATTAGAGTCATTTCCTGAGTCCAGCTCCCTCCTAGCTGTGGACCCATTCCCTTGTGTCTGCTCTGCAGCAGTTGTGGTGTTGTATGGTCATCAAGGGGTAGGGGCGTGATCTCATATATATTTATATTTTGGAGGCTCAGCTGCAAGGCTTTAGCTGCAGAATTTGGCTGTGTGGGGCTAAACAGGGACACACGTACACTCAAGGCCCAGCTCCCTTGATATTCCTTTGCCTATTCTGCCTACGGTCTGGCATTTTCAGTAGGGAAGCCCAATGATGAAGGTCTAAATCACACTTAGTCTCTGCAATGACTGTCAGTAGGAAGCACAAGTTGTTTAAGACACTGCAGACTCAACCCCAAACTCCTCCTGATATTGCATAAGCAAGCAAATTGTATTACTGATCTGAGGTTAAATGTTTTGTGAAAAAAAAACAAACAATAAAACCAATACCAAACCAACTCAAATTTCCATTTGGAAAATTACACAAATGTTTGATGTAATAAGTAGAAATGAATATAAGTAACTCATGTGGTCCTTAGACCAACTGTAAAAATGTTCAACTTAGTAAGTCAACACAAAAGTTGCTTTGTGTTGACCATGAAGGTTAAAGAAAGAAAAACTGAGCAAGTTGAATTCTAGTTCTTAACGTAATCTCCCAGTGTGATGTGGTTGAGTTATCTTGAGTACATCTTGTATCTTTTGAGATTTGGTGTCTTTTATATTTTTAGAACCATTTATATTTGCAATCATCTGAGAACCCTGAAAGTGGAAGAGTCTTTGCTGAAGGTCAAAACTGAAATTTACATTCACCTAGAGCTTCCAGTTAAAGACATTTCAAGACTTTGATTGCCATAGGAAGCACAGTAAACTGTAATAGCTCTGTGTATTTGCAAGTTTCTCCTATTCAAAAAGATGTTTTTACAGAATAAGAAAACTTTGGTACAGCAATCCACTGTTAATTCTAGTTGAATCAACATATCAAGTTTGCATACATATAGACAATATGAGGTGAGTAGGCAGTCATTTACACCCAAGTTTACAGAAAATTCAAATGAAAATTTCAATTTCATGGGAAACTACATATTTTCATAAATCTGATTTCCTTCTGAATGAAATATATATTTTAAAAATTTCTGTTCAACTATTTAAAAAATGTATTTTCACTCAAATTCAGCACATCAGCGGTTTTAATATTTTAAGTTACTGAATTGTATTTTTAAATTTTATTTTGCAACATACAATATAAAATAAATACATTTAACAACTGTTATGAAAATTTGTTAAATTCTCTAGTAGTTAGGCTGCAATAAATAATAAATATATATATATATTCTTATATATATATAAATATGTACCTATATATATTTCATTATGTACATTATCTTGATCTTCCCAGCATTTCAACTACCATGGCTTGATCTTTTTCAGTAATGTTCTACTGAAGGATGTTTTATCAATTCCAGTATAAGACATTGCTCAAAATGAAAGTTTTATATGTACTTTCAGAGCTACTTCTTTTATCTGCATTATCTGGAAAAGGATATGATTTTCCAGACATTGCCTTTGTATGTTCTTTCTACTTTCTACTTTGAAGCCTAGTAAGCGAGGAAGACTGAATTCCTCTATGCATATAATGGTGACTTAGACCAAAAACTAGAAATGTAGATCAAAGCACTTCTATAGATTTTTCTGATCAATTCAGTTATTACTAGAGGTAATATTTGTTCAAAACATCTCAAAAGAACAGTGAAAAAATAAGTTAACTATATTATTTTAATTTTATAGAAAGAGCTGCTTTTATGAACTCCCTATAAGTAGACCGGAGACAATCCAAAAAGTTTTGCCAAATATTTATTCTCCAACTTTACACCTGGCATTTTTTTTTAATTGGAAAAAGAAACAATAGTAATGCAAAAATAGAGGAATAATTTTTTACACATAAAGGGAAAATACTGATATTACACTGCCAGTGTGCCAAACTCCAGTATTCTCAGACTAAGTGTGAATGGAGTTTCAACACCAATTTTTTAGAACCAGTGGAAATATTTATAAAAACACACATTTTGCTCAGAACACTGAACTTTCTTATTTGTTACTAGGAATAATTCAAAAATAAGCTTCTTGTTTAAGAATACAAGTCAGAAAGTCTGATTTGTCAAATATTATTTCTATTTGTCTTAATTCCACTTCCAGAAATCTATTAGATATTTTTATTTTGATTTGAAAATGCAAATGCTCCACAGATAAGTTGCTCACCTGTGTTCACTGTACTTTTTTTACTACAGTTACCTGTGACATGGCACAAACTGCCATTTACCTGGACTCAAGTCAAGCATGACAATGAGCTCAATGAAGAAATACAGCATACTTTCTAAAAGATGGAGACAATATTTGTATTTGTAGTGAATTACCTGAGTCTATCTGTTTGCATGTATTCCTAAGACTTTGCTGTGATGGCAGGTAAATTGTTAAAAAATAGCAGAGTTGCACACAGAGTAACATTTGGATAGGCCATGGATCAGAAGATATACAAATCTGGAATACTAGGTTTACTAAGGCTAGAGAGATAGGAGAGAGGTTTATTTATGTGATCTGTGTTATTAAATAACTCATAATAATCAATAATCAATCTCAATAATGTTATTTGTGTATCTAGTACAGTATCTTACTTGGCCGAAGCAAAAGTATGAAAAAGATTTCAGAATGAATACTTAGAATGATTTGATTTTTTGCACATTTTTGAGATATCTCAAGAAAGATTTTGGATATTTTTTCAGTAATTGATACATGCCAAATTTGAAGACCAAACTCTATTCAAATATTCAATTTTGTCCTTTATGAAAATTTCAGTGGATATTACTACAAGAATTATTTTAATGATTCTTTAGAAGGTTCATTTTATCTTTAATGTACTTCTGAAGTGGTTTAGTACCTCACCCTTGCTGATTGTCTAACTTTTTTGCTGAACTTTTCTTCACTTTTTTTTTTTTCTGCAAAGGTTCCATCCTTTTCCACTTACTCATTTTTTACCTGTTGATAATCAAACTTGAGTCATATCCCTGCTTCCTGCAAGTGATCTCTTTGTGAATCCTATAAAGTTTGGGTTAAACCAATGGGATTTGTGCTCCTCAGTTTAATATTAGTCTCCTGTTTGCTAGATATCAAATACTTATCATAGAATATTTTGGGTTGAAGAGATCTTTGAAGGTCATTTAGTCCAAGTGGTCTGCAGAGAACAGAGACATATTCAACTAGATGAGGTTGCTCAGAGCCCCATCCAGCCTGATCTTGAATGTTTTCAGGGATGAGGTGCAGATACTTTCACCAAAAGACTAAAATCTGCTTGGTTGCTAAATTTCTGTAACTTTGTTTGGTAGCAAATATGTGGTAAATTGTAAATGTCACAGGCTGTTTTCTCCCGTGGAGTCTTCTTTCCTATTATAATTTAGGTTTTCTGTTGGTAATCTAGGAAATCACTTGGCTTAAAAATTTCTACAGAAAAGAAATTATTTAGACACAGGAAATATTGAATGCAACTGTGTTACAACCTAGGTACATATTCTGAGTTTGTACCTCCTAGATTGAAGAAAGATGAAAGGCAGGCAAATATTAAAATAACTACTCCTATGCAGTTTTCCAAGACAGCTTTGTGAACCTTTCTTCTTCTCTGGCAAACCAATACCTCATAGGCCAGTAAATTCTTCTATCATTTGAAAGACCTGATTCAGCACTATGCTGGAGGGCTCCTTTTCTTAACCATATTTGGTAGCTTCCAGCATTTTCCAGTTCTTGCTCCAATGCAAGGACATACTTTCCTACAGATTTTGTACACCATTTAAATACAAGTATAAATATAGAATCATAGAATCGTAGAACCATAGAATAGTTTTAGTTGGAAGGGACCTTAAATATCATCTAATTCCAAGCCTCCTGCCATGGACAGGGACACATCCCACTAGATCAGGCTGCTCAAGGCCCCATCCAACTTGGCCTTCCAGGGATGGTGCATCCACAGCTTCCCTGGGCAAACCCTTCCAGTGTCTCACAACCCTCATTGTGAAGAAGTTCCTCTCTATGTGTGGTCTAAATCTGCCCCTCTCCAATTCATAGCCCTTTCCCCTAGTCCTATCACTACAAGCCCTTGTAAACAGGCCCTTCCCAGCTTTATTGTAGGCCCCATTCAGGTAGTAGAGGTCGCTATGAGGTCTTCTCAGAGCCTTCTCTTCTCCAGGCTGAACAACCCCAACTCTCTCAGCCTGTCCTCATGCAGGAAGTGCTCCAGCCCTCTGATGAACCTTGTAACCTCCTCTGGACCTGTTCCAACAGTTCCATACCTTCTTATGTTAAAGACTCCAGAACAAGACACAAATTATCCCCATTTCCTGGGTGATTATCATAATATCCAGATGGATTAAAAGCATGTATTAATAGAGTCTTGTCACAGTGATCAGGCAGAGATGCAAAACAATCCTGAAACACTTCAGATTTTATTTACATTTGAATCTATTTAAAGTGTTTCTGTAGCAAGACTAGTACCTAATCCTGACTGTGCATGTTTATGAGGACAATATCTGGCTGCTTACATATATTCATATCACCGATCTATAGAGTTTACATTTATCTTATAAACTCAATATTCTTTGTTACACCTTTTCATTTTGGTTACTTCCACCTACTAGTGACCTTAAAATGAATCCACAATGGAAAAAAAATCATACAAAATTTAGCACTGTGAAAATTCTAGTCACAAAAAATATGGTAACATAATATTAGCCTGAGAAAGATCAAAACTAAAAAGTGAGAATTTCATAGCTCTATTTAAATCAGAAAAAAAATTCCATTAATATTTTAGTAATATCATAATTTTTTATATTCTATTTTTTGGTGGCATATATAATGATTATTTTTTTTATCCTCACATTTAAAAATAATGCTAAATATTGACAATGGAATATTTCTAAAGGCAGGAAAGAAAAGAGCTGCATCTGAAAAATGTAAACTTCAGGTGAGATCCAGAGAATCTAATTCAACAGTCTTATCCAAGTTGTGTCCCAAGAGAGTCAGGGTTAGACCTCTATGCTCCCCACACCATCATTGAGAACCATTCATAACTTCCAAAGTGCAATCCAAAAAGATGAATAGATGCTGATCTAGCATCAATAGATAGATGCTGATCTAGCATCAATCAATACAGAAGGCCAAGTTCAGGTCTATCTATATGAATACTGTTGATTCAAATTTTGGAACGTAAAGGTTGGCTTGTAGTTCTTTCAAGATGAATATTCTCATCCCCTTGGAACATACTGCTGAAGTAATTCTCTGCAAGTACATACATTGAGTCGGAGTTATGTATGGGTCTCGAGAGTTATCACTTACATAGCAATTGGTTGCTAATTAATGAAGACTTAGTTGTAGGCCTATCTCAGTTTGAAAGGAACCAAACACATAGAGTGTTTCCTAAATAGCAGGTTATCAAATAAGTATTGAGAATTCATTTATCATGGAAACAGAAGAGAAATATCAAGAAAGACCTGAAATGTATTGATTTTTTTTTTTTAAAAGTGGTCTTGAGCTCTGTTCTCAGGTTTCTTCCTGGATTTGTGTATTTTAATTTATTGTTTTATTGGAAAACACAAGACTGTCTGAGGAAGGAGAAATAGTGATATAAATCACTTTGGGTTGAAAACAGCAGAAGTTATCCCCATTTCCTGGGTGACAACCATAATCTCCAGACTTTAGTACAGAAGTCATCTCTTCTTCCAGTAGGCTTGGTCTGATGTCTGATGCAATCTCTTTGAACATAGCCTATGCTCTGCTTTGTGCTATGTCTCAGTACTGTTGGTTAGAGAGTTCAGTGCTTCTGCATACAGAAATGGACGTGTAATATGATAAAAACAATACTATTTTAACATCTGTAATATAGATTTTTCTTTACTATGAATTCGGGGTCCTAAAACATGGCTTTCTCCCATGTTATGCAAATAGCAGTGTCTTAGAGATGTCACCCATAAATCCTAGAGATTTAAATAACGAGATCAGCTGTATGTATGGTGACTCATACACAAGAACGTTGTGCTGCCATCGATGGGACCTAGGCAGGCTGGAGAAATAGACTAAGAGGAATCGCATGAAATTCAACAAAGGGAAAAGTAAAATCCTGCTCCTGGGAAGAAATAAGCCCATACGCAGGTGGATGACAGTCTGCAAAGCAGTTTTATAGGGAAGACATTGAGGTCCTCTGGGGGGGCAATAAGTTGACCTTTGCCAGCAGTGTTCCCTTGCAGCAAAGAAGGCTGACAGCCTTTTGGGCTGTTGCCAGCAGGTTGAGGAGGGTGGTTTTTGTCCTTTTCTCAGTCCCAGTGAAACACATCTGGTGTGCTCTGCCATTTCTGGACTCACTAGTATAAGAAAGATATGGATTGACAGTAGCACATCCAGTGAAGGGTCACAAGGATGATTAAAGGACTGGAATGAAGAGTCTGAGGCAGAAGGGACTGTTCAGCCTCTAGAAAAGGTGATTCAATGGCATTGTTATTAATGTGTATAATTAACAGATGAGGGTACTGATAATATGTTGGGCTGACAAGACAGACTATGAGCAGAAATTTTTGAAAAATCAAGTTCAACCTGAATAAAAGAAAACATTTTTTTACTGTGAGAGTGGTAAAACACTGCCACAGGTTGCCCAGAGTAACTATGGAACCTTTACCTGAGGAAATATTAAATGCCTGGTTGAATATGGTCTGGGGCTACCTGTTTGCACAGGCAGGTTAGTTTAGGTGACCTCAGGAGGTGACTTCGATTCTGAGATCCTGTGGTTCCAAAACTATTTTGTAATTCTACTGCTTCTTCTATTAAATGAATATTTTGAAACTATCAGTAATTTAGTAAATCAGTAGTGATTTCTGAATCAAAGAATCATAGAATAATCAAGTTGGAAAAGACCTCCAGGATCATCGAGTCCAGTCATTCCTATCACTCACTAAACCATGTCCGTGAGCACTTCGTTTACCAGTCTTTTAAACACCTCCAGGGAAGGTGACTCAACCACCTCCCTGGGCAGACTGTTCCAGTGTCCAATGACCCTTTCTGTGAAAACTTTTTTTCTGATATCAAGTCTGAACCTCCCCTGGTGCAGCTTGAGGCCATTCCCCCTTGTCCTGTCCGCCAACACTCGGAAAAAGAGGCCAGCTCCCTCCTCTATACAACCTCCTTTCAGGTAGTTGTAAAGAGCAATAATGTCTCCTCTCAGCCTCCTCTTCTCCAGCCTAAACAACCCCTGTTCCCTCAGCTTCCCCTCATAAGGCCTGTTCTCCAGACCCTTCACCAGCTTTGTTGCTCTTCTCTGGACTCACTCCAGAGCCACAACATCCTTCTTGTGGTGAGGGGCCAAGAAATGAACACAGTACTCAAGGTGTAGTCTCATCAGTGCCGAGTAGAGGGGCAGAATAACCTCCTTGGACCTGCTGGTCATGCTGTTTCTGATACAAACTAAGATGCTGTCGGCCTTCTTGGCTATCTGGGCACACTGATGGCTCATGTTCAGTCGGTTGTCAATCAACACCCCCAGATCCTTCTCCTCCAGGCAGCTTTCTAGCCACTGTTCCCCTAGTCTGTAGCACTGCACAGGGTTGTTGTGCCCCAAGTGCAAGAAGATGCAAGAACTGAGGTATTTTAAACTGCTTCCTGAAGAACTTGTACCTATGTATACCATGTGTTCTGATTAATTAAACTAAGCTCCAAAATGTCCTTTCAGCAAGCACAGGTTTATAAAATTATAATGTATTGCCTTAATAAAAATTAGAATAAAAAAATTTGAATCTGCTTTGTGTACAATACAATTACCCCTGTTTAGTTTAAATACATTTTATTTTTGACATTTCTTACCAAATCCTAAAGTAGCAATTCTTTTTGTTTTAAAAACACATTAATTGAATAGGAAGTACTACACATTATGGAAAAGCTTTGTAGAGTTTATATAGGAAAAATGATAAATGGAATTCTTAGAAAATGAATTTTATGACTGCTTTCTGATTCTAAGAGTCGATAAAAAAATCTAATGTGTAATTCTTTAACAAACTCAATGAAAAAACCTGTGATCTATGCACAGCTGTTTTGTCTGATTCATTTCCTTTAAGACTTATTCTTGATTTTACATGGTGGATAACACTCTGAACAATATTCCTTGTTTATTTGAAACAATTATATTTTTTAAACTAGTGATCTCTTTTCCCTTGTATTTCATGTCCTTTTTCTCAGTGATCTGTCATACAAAAGAAGTTGGGCTTGCTGGTGTGGTTCCAGTGCAGCAACTAAACACCTGGATAAGTTTAAGTTTGTGGATATGTCCACTAGGAAGTGGTTTTATTGTCTGCTAAAAAGAAAGGGCAATATGTTTTCTATTGATTTCTTTTACTCCAGAATGTAAGCTATTTGTTAGCAACTGCAAGATATGGTAGAATATCTGTGATAAGAACGAGTACCTGTAGCATGCTGCTTGATTTCGCTTTATATGACAGATTAACATATGAGGTACCCTGCAGCTTGATATTTTCAGATCTTTGCCCATGTGCTGCTTTACCTGTATACATTGCTGTTCAAAGAACTGAGAAAAAGAGTTTTCCACTTTATATGTCTGGTGCCTTGCATTTTGACTGCAAAGAGTGCTTGTTTTATTTTCCTCATACAATAGAAAGCAAAATAGTCTTCAGTCATATCCTTCCATATGTAAACAATATATTTTATGCCTAATTTTGTTTTCACAGAAATAAATCTGCAGAATCTAGGAAGGCACAGAAGAATAGAAACTCAGAAAAAATTTCTCTCTTCTTATTTGGCACTCTTCCAAATACTGTTGAAATAGTAGATGACAGAAGTTGCTGATTATGCTTTGTGTTTTAGGATGTGTCCTTTTTTCCATCCTTTTTCAAAATTTATTGAAAACTTATTGAAAATTTATTTAGAAATAGGGAGATCCTAGGATCAGATAGCAACATAAGCAAAAAGATGTTTTGGATCGTTAGTATCATGAAAAGGACCTTTGAATCTTTAGGCAGAGCTGCTGTAATAGAATTGAAGTTGCTAAATAATGCTTTTTCCAGAACGATAAACAGGGCAGTGACTATTGATATTTTTCTTTGAACAACAGCTCTAGACTGACTTAATCTTATGATGAGGATATACGCTGGAGTAGAAATCTCTGTAGTTACAAGCGTGTTTGCAATTCCAGCAATCTGTATCCATCTCATTAATAAATCTGTTGTCCTATAACTGAATTAGTTTACTAGGTGCTTTCATGAGTTAAAATATAGAAAACAGATTGACAATTATTACTCTTAAGATGCCTGAGTTATTGCATTTTGACAACAAGAAAAAGGCTCAGGCCAGATATGTTTAACACTGGGAAATATATAGGATGAGGTAATTCCCCCAAGATACTTGTTTTTGTATTCTTAGATGTAAAGAAGATTTAGCAGATTAATGCCTTTGAAAATTTGATGCCTGATAGTGAGAATATACAAACAGATGAATCAATATTTGAAACTGAATTTTCAGAACAGTTGTGGAAGTGTAATTTTTAGAATTGAGAATCACCAGATTGTCCAGCTGCCTGATAATCATGCTCAAATGGCTTTAAATATTTATTTTGCAGGATGCAGTTATAGTGATTTTGATCAGAGTAAACCATGGCTTGTTTTTTCTAAAATAATTTTCAGGTATTCCTAGAAATGTGAGACTTGGGGTGCTGTTGACACAGGTGTATGTTACTTTAGATAGCTTTAGGTAACTTTAGGTATAGGGATCTTCAGAAGACCAGTTTAGTATATGTTTACAGTTCAAGAGTTCCTGCTTTTCAGCTTTTCTGGAAAGAGAAGTATGAGAGGGTAAGAATGGAAATGTGTAAGCTGTACTGTGTATGCTGTCCAGGCAACTGGTCTTGAGTGTAAGGGAAGCTCTAGACACAGGAGAAACATTGCAACGGATGAAAATCACAGTTATCTTAGTACTCCACTTCTCATCTGGGCTATATTAAACAGGATGCAGCTGAGTGTTTACAAATACTTTTGAATATTTCACACAATGAAAACAATAGCTTCCAGAGGGACATAGATTTCTGCAGAATTATTTGTGTGCCATTGTGATAGAAACAAAAGGATAGTATGATACACTGAACAAATTTTAGTCCTGCCATAATGCTGAATAAAAGAGAGTTTGTTCTTTTAGAAGAGGTCCCCTTCTGGCCTCACTCCCATATGAAAAAAAAAGAAAAAAACCCCAAAGCTTTCATTCAAAGCATTTGATTAAAAACATCACTTGAAATAAGCAGGTCTAGAAATGAGAACATTGCTATGAATACCACCCAATGAAAGAGCATGGCTTATCTTCTTTACATTATTTTCATTTCACTGCTGAATTATTAAACAGCAATTTTTCTACTACTTTGAACTCTGAAACAGCATTTTCTGCAATACTTATGCTCTCTGGTATACAGCATCAATCAAATCTGGCTGCCACAGATTTCAAATAGCTTGTTGGAAAAATGAGGTGATTTAACATGTTGCCTGTATTGAACCACTTGACAAAGCTGCAAAGTAGTGAGAACATTTCCATTAAAAATAATTGTCCATTATTGGCCTCCTAATAGAGTTTTGGTTAATTGACAATTATTTACATGTGAAATATTAAGGTGATTTAAACTGGTCCTTAACCCTCTCCTGTTCTTTATTTACTTTACTATAAAAGCAAATGAAAAACTATAAATGGAGCTATTGCTGAACTAAGGATTTTAGCAATGTCTCTGCTCAATAATAAGAGGGAGCTGAAGCATGCTGTAGAATTAATCAGTGTTGTTACACCATCATCAGATCACATACAGAAGAGTGCTTCAAAGTACTATCAGTCAGGCTCAAACTAATCAAGTTGCAAAGGAGGTCCCCATCCTTCATCCAGGATAATATGTACCTTTTTGCATCATACTACATCGTTGCAGGAGTGTAGCTGATGTCCATGTCTCTATAACCAACCTCCCCATTTATAAGGATAGAAAAACAATTCCCTTATAAATAGGCTACTTGGTATTTGTTCACTGCGAAGAAGTTTTAATTCTTATTTCTGTATCACCAGGGAGAAGTGATAGCTGATACTTTAAACATAGTTCCCATTGTCCTACAATATAGTGAAAGAATTATTTCTCTTGTTATTAAATATGGAGTAGTTTGGATTGGGCATTACATGTGTTAAAGTAGGAACAAGCAAATAAATAAGGGTTGGACACCCAGAAATCAGAAATAAAGTAAAAACAAATATTTTGTGTCTGGAAGTATTGCAACCTAAATGAAAAATAACAGACTGTCCATAAATTGCTGTTGATAACTTAAGCTGCTCTCTGGCTGTTTTCAGAGAAAAAAAACTTGTGACTGAGATGAATGTGACAACAGGGCTGAGCATATTGTGCATACACTGATATTTCAGCATGCAGGCTCTTTAAGTCAGGTGATTTGGAATCTGTGAGGTAAACAGAGGACTGGCAGGAAAAGAAAGAGGTAGACAGGGCTGCTACAAGGTTCACTAGCTGACATCTAGCCTGCTGCCCGGGAACAAGGTGGTGGCAATGGGAGCAGGAGGTGGACAACCTTAAACCTACTCTGACCCTGCATAGGGGTTGCAAAAGGGGACAGGGGGACAGTGGGAAAGGAGGTCAAAATGCTGCAGGCTGAACAGGTGCCATGGAGGCCCCTGGCAATTGATACCCATTATCACTGTTTTGCCAGCAGGACATGTGATACCTTGGCTGGGCAGAAGGACACATGACAGAGCTGCCAGATGAATGAAGCTTGGCAGGGGATGGAAAATGGAGCCTTCAGCCAAAAGTGAGGAACAAGTCAGGTCCGTTCTGGATGCAGAACATGGCAAATAAAATCGAGTTAATTCAGTCTTCCTATCTAATCTTGTCTTTATTATGTTTTCGTATGTGTGCATTGTTCTTTTATGTGTTTATTGTTTTTAATAGGCTAAAACATAATATTTTTAACTAGATGTGAAGTAGTTTATGTTAGAAATGTGCAAAAGAAAATGTAACTCTAAATCTCCAAAATATTCATATTTTGCACAGGAAAAAATAACTTGCAATTTTTTTGTAAGAAAAATATACAGTTTTCCTATCATCCACAGAAAGAAGTGAAAATGAAAGACTCAACTTTTTAAAAACACTATGCATAAACTAAAGTTTCTAGTTGCTTATTAATATTAGCATGAGTAGGGTTAAACAGCACTTGAAAACAGGTATCTAAACTAAACCTTAGGCAGTTAGGTTTAGAAATCTTGGCTTAAGAAGGGCACTACATATGCATTCATCCACCATTAGTGATTTTGGCTTAGTGAATTGGCCAGGAACATTGACAGATTCCTGCCTTGTCAGCACTTGAATTTGAAGGAGGCAGGGGTGTGGTTATACAGAGCCAGGAAACTAATAGATACTTGATTGGAACACCATATCGTACTTGTTCTCTTTCATTCAAAACAGATTTCCAAACTTTTATTTGATTAATGACAATCAGTCTGTTGGACTATTTTATCTGACTGTACTTTGTTCTGCCAGCTGTTTACCAGGTTTTGCAGAACATTAGAAGGTTTTAGATTTGATTCTTCAGTTTTGAATGTCATGTCCAGTGATTCATCAGTATTTTCATGAAGGTGTGATCTGTCTTATTCACACAGTATAGGAAATAGCTCTCTTCAGAGTTAAATATTCAAAAAACTCAGAAAAATACAGTATTGTACTGTAAATTTGAAGGTAGAACTGTTCATTGATCAAGAACGTCCAGACTACACCAAAAGGGTTTGAAATTCATTGAGAACTGCTGGACATATTTCCATTTTTTTTCCCCCTATTATTTTTTTTTTCCTATGAAAATGTATTAAACACTTTTTGTAGTGATATCAATTCAGTCTTTGGTTCCATTTGGTTTGCATCCATAATGCTGTGAAAACAAAAGATCCAAACTTTTCTTTAAAATTTAATATCCACGTGGTAGTCCAGCCTACTCCTACCCTCCAGCAGGTGATTCTGTGATTCTGTGATTCTGTGATTCTTTTTACAAGGATAATTGTTAATAACAGTGAGGAACCCAAATACTATAATATTGAGACTCATATAGGTAAATTGTTAATATGTATGTTGGGTTAATGATATTATGCCTTTTTGCAAGAGACTATTGCTGGAGAGCATTCATGTTGTGAAATGTTTTGAATGCTGATAGTGCGTACTCCATAGAAATACATAAGAATAACCTAAACCAAAATAGCTTGAACTGCAAGACTAAACAACTAGGAGGAATATTTTCAGTGTGAATTCCTCTTACAAAACACTAATGTGAGGTAGGTAGTTAAGAATGAAACAAACAAAACATAAGGGAAAAAAAATGGGAGAACTATCTATGAAATAAAAGCCCCTGTAGATTATGAAGACATGGTAGAAAAGAAAAGTCATTTACTATGATAAGCAAAAGTTGTTCTAATAAATAAATATGTTAAACAGCTTGAAGTAGAATGCAAGACTAGCAGAAATAAGCAAAGCAAGCGCTATTTATGCTGAAATATGTAAAGGCTCAAACAGATAATAAAAGAATAAAATAATCCTTATCAATAAAAATGTCCAAAATATTTTTTTTAAAAAGGGGAAAAACTAAAGTACTGGAACAGGCTGTGAAAATCTGAACAAAGAAACAAGAAAACATCTGGACCGTATGCATTATACTGTATAGTAGTTAATATTTTTTAATTCAAATTATTACTAGTATGTTCACTCTTTATTTGGCTGAACTTTAACAGCTTTCCAAGGTTTGTTTGCTTTTTTCCTTGAACTTTAAAAAAGAAGATTAAATCTTTTTTTTTTTTCAGCTAAAAAGCAATGTTGTGAAAGCTGCAGAGGTCAGTCAAAATATTTTGATCTACTTTCTTTCAATTTAAACTTCCATATGTTCCAAAATTTCAAAAAATAAAAACAAGTGCAAATTCAAAATAAAATGTCAATTCAAAGTCAAGAAGGATCTAAAAGGAAATTGAAATCTATAAAGTAACTCAAAATTTGATAAGTTCTTTTCACTCTAGGAGTCCAATGTCTTTCCAGCTGAGAATTTTCTGATGAGAAAATATATTGTCAGGAATTTTTTTGTCAGTAGTAGGGCCTAGTTTTTGTGATGTTTTAGAAACAGATTGCATATTTTCAGAAGCTGCCTTTATCTCACTATATGTTTTGTAATGAATTTAGTACAGCAACCTGATTAGTGCCTCTGGATAGTGGTGTAATAATAATTTCTGAACAGACATCTGAAGCTGTGCCAGTTCCCAGAGGTTTTTTTCTTTTCACACGTGGGTCTCTGTAGCCAAACATACAGTCCATATATTGTCCATAAGCAACTTAAATATTAGTATATGTTCATAGAAAAGTGGTAAAGAAAATTTAATTTCTGCATAGACATAACCAGAAATCCTATTCTGTGCCTATTTAGGAGGCCTAGTTGGTTTGCTTTTAAAATTTCATTGTCTTGTCTTCCTATATCTTTCATTTAAAAGTTGTATGGAAATTTTGAGTACTTATGTGATTTAATAATCATTTACAGGTTTTTGAAGCTTCCTTTTGTAAAAATTAAGTTTGCCTACTTGGTACAGAAGGAACAAACTTTGAAGAACCCTACAGTATTCTTGTATAATATGATTCCTGCTAGCATCACAACCTAATGACCCTTAGTGGGGGAGGGGGTAGGACTGTATGATATTTAAGGTCCCTTGAAATCCAAAACAGCGTGTGATTCTATAGTGCAATCTTTCCAAGTAGACATCACATTTACTGTGAGCAGTAACCATGGGATTTACCTTACTGGCAGTCCTGCAAAAGCAATCCAATTCTCTGCTCTTGCCTGCATCATTGCGGGTCCTTATCAAGAAATGCATCAGGAAATATAAATAATGAAAAGTAGGAGATATAATATATTCTTTACTATTAATTACTAAGTAGACAGATTTTTTTGCTTAATTTACATTCTTACTTTCCTCTTTGAATATAGTCTTTTCTGTTTTTTTTAAAATAACTTATAATACAAAGGTCAAGAAAGGCTGCACAAGCTATTTATTGTGACCGCTCCTATCTTTCTGCTTAAAACAGAGAAGCTCCATAGCAATGACTTTAAGGAAAGAGTAGGAAAATCTACTATAATACTCAACGAATCAAACAGGCATTCTTTTCTCTCAAAACAGTACTTCTAAAATTTTCAGTTCTCTTTTGTCTGACATCCAGTGGGTTAAATCTGCTCTTGCTTTGTGATCCAGGCTTAAGATCTCTCAGATTCTGTCTCTACACTCTGATTCTGTCTTTCTTTTTTTCTGTGCTTTCTGAAAAGCCATCGTGATTTAATGTTACCACATGTTGTAAATCAGTCCTCTGTAGATAAAGCTTAGTACATTTGAACATGGCAGATTTTTAATTTAAAGTGTTAAAATAAGCAGCTGTGTATAATTAAACACAATTTAACCTTACTGTGCTAGGATTGTAAAACAAAATGGCTAAAATATTCTAGTAAGCTAAGATGTCCAAATTCCAGACAATAGCTTGTGTGTCTAGGACAACTGTCCACGGCCAGCTATCCATGGACAACTCTCTGTGACCAGCTCTTTGTACAACAGCTCTACACAGCCAACTCTTCATGGGGACAAGTCTACATAGGGAAGCCTAAAAGCCTGGCAGTGAATGGTCTGGCAGATGTAGTGAGTCCTTTCCCTGGCACATGCAAGCTCTGCAAAACATTTAAATGTCAGTGAGGGTACTTTCCAAGCACTCAAGTGCTCCAGTCTAGAATTGTCCTTGTGGAACTGGCCATGTAGAGTGTCCTGCAAAATATTGTCCCATGGATAGTTGTCCCGAGCAGAGCTGGCTGCTGCAGAGTTGGCCATGGAGAATTATCCCTTTCTGAATGCTTGGTGTCCTGCCGGTACTTGTTTCCATTTTCTCTACTGCAGTTATATATAAAAGTCCTACCCTTTTCTTTCTCATTTCTCCCTCTTTCCTTCACTCCTTCTTGCCTTCTTTCCCTTCTCACTGTTCCTTTGTTTCTTTCTTCTTCCTCTGCCTTCCCATTTTCCTCAGTATCCTTTTCCCCTTACATTTTTTCCTGGTGGGCGAATATACCTTGGTACCTAGTTCTTTCAAGAGATATTCAATAAGAATTGTCCCCAACTTTGTGTAATATAGGTCATGGCAAGCCCCTGTTCAAAGTATTGGTTTGCAATAGCTCTTTATTTGAGCTTGTACAAGTCACTTGATAGGATGTGGCTGCTGGAATTCCTTCAGAGCCTCGCTGGTAATTCTGCAATGCTTTATTCACCACCTGATGCTCAAGGATACATAAAAGGCAATAGAAAGCCCAAGTCATGAACTGTGATTTGAGTTAGATGCAGAACAGCCACTTGGTTACTCAGAAGTGACAAAACCTGATGGTGACTATGTGCATCCTGTTTATCTGGAGAACTGCAGTATATTAACAGTCACAGCAATAGGTCAAGTTGCAACTGTTTATTCAACTTCCCATGCCAACTTTTCTGACAACAATCTACACTGGTTACACCACTCCTGGTGATCAAACTCCTGGTTTAAAGCCAAGACGGGTATGTTGACAATAGCCATAACACTTAGACAACCTTTTCTGTCACAGTCCTTGAAACTGAATGACTGAGCTTTTTTTCACAGATGGTACTATAGAATATGTGCAAGTATTATCACTCCCAACATTTTCAGCTCCTCTGTTTTATACTGACAGTATCTATTTGACAATTTTTGTTTGAAATAAGAATGAGGAAAGTATAACTGCTTCCAGTAGAAACAAGTGTTTAAGATTCACATTTTCTAATTATTGTTTTTGTAAGTTACCTAAAAGTTATAGCTAGAAGTTACTCTTTGGGTTTTTTTAAATTATTGTTATTAAATACTACTTATAATGCACTATATGTCTTTTCTTTTTCTTTCTTCCCCACTTTTAAATGGGAAAATACCCTAGGGTTCACATGTCCATCAATATATTCCCAGTTATAACAATCACATCTGTATTTATTGTATTTATTTCCATTCTCACCATCTCTTCTAGCTGGAACACTGCATTGTCTGCTGAATGGAAATGAAAGATAAGAAAATAACAAAAACTCTCAGTCAGGAAATAAAACCAGCTATTTAGGTCTCAATATTTCAAGGGGATTGCTTATGGCTCCACAGGAACTTGTGTTTGACAAGTCTGAATTTTGCATTACAAAACATTTACTAAGCGAAGAATGTTTTCCAGCACTGTACTAGAGGAGAAAGAGATGCAGTGATCATTACAATCTCTGGCATAACTCATTCTCATGCTTGTGCGAGTACACCACAAATTTAACCTTGCACAATCTTCTGCCTAGTGCGTCATCTGCAGTCATCCAGGTTTTTCAGTGGTTGATTTTTTGTGAATCAGTCTCAGATCTTTGTAGAGTAATCACTGAGTTAATCAAAAGTTTCTAAGAGAATTGCTGAGGTATCAGACCCCTGAGCTGTAATCTGGGACAGAAATACATTCTGTTAGAGACTCGGCAAGAAGTTACATTTTAAAAGAGACTGCCACACGCAATGCCAGGATAGAGGGCCTAAAATCTGCCCTCAGTGTGGACAGGGTAAACATTTTGCCAGTTGATGTAGGTCAAAATGGGATAAGAACGGGACAGTGTTGTCAGAAAACCAGGAGCAAAGCATGGTTCGGAGGCACGTACCTACACAGATGCCTCCACGGCAATCAGCAGCTCTCACCTCAGAGCAAGAATCAGAGGCAGCACCAAGATAGACGTGATCACCATCATCACAGTAGTGCTGCTGTAATTGTCTGCCCTTCACACAATAACATGGAACGTAGCAAGACCATTGGGGTTGGCTTTACTGCCTTGTAATTAGAATGATTATCAATAATTCATTTGGGAATCTTTGTTTTACCTGGAGTCGTTGATGCAGGCTCTACTGGAATCATTCAAGCAAGGGTATGCATGCTGTCTCCACTAATGTTATGAACACCATTTCCACTAGTGTTAATACCAAAGGATAGCCAGATAGTGTATTTAATTTTGTTCAAAGCGTCTGTGTTCCAAGCTGACTCTGTAGAGCACGGCTCACAAGGATATGAGTCCATAAAAGTCCCTGAAATACATTTGGCTTAGTCCCTACAAACTCAGCCTCTTATGTTGAAGTGAACATTAACACCAAAGTGGGAAGCCAGAACATCTTAAAATGGCTATAGTGTATCCATTAGTTGTGCACGTTCCACTAATTTTGTGTGGGAGAGATGTGTTAAATGCAATGGGAATAGGCATAGGAAATATGAATGAGTGAAAAATTGGGTACATTGTGAAATTTGGTGGAGGGTTAACTAGATCAAGGGCACATAGTCCCATTTAATAGTCCTTGGAACACACCTGTTTTTATGATAAAAAGAAAGACACGGGAAAGTGGTGATTGCTTCATGATCTCCGAACAGTGAATGCTCAAATGGGAACACTGCAGCCAGGACTGCCTCGAGCATCCATCATACTAGAAGGCTGGCCAATCATCATCTTGGATGTACAAGACTGTTTTTTCTCAATACCATTACACTCTGCTGATTCGGAGAGATTTGCCTTTACGGTGCCCCATACTAATTTGCAAGCCCCGGCTAAACAATATCAATGGATGGTATTGCCACAAGGCATGAAGAATTCCCCCACCATCTGCCAGATAATGGTATCTCGTGCATTAGGCAGCATCCGACAACATGCATTTGATGCGTATATCCTACATTACATGGATGACATTCTGCTGGCTGCCAAGGATAAGGAGAGTGTGGAGCAGCTATATGAACATGTGACTCACGTCTTGGAGGATCGAGGTTTGCATATTACAGATGTGAAGACTTAACGAGTGGGAGACAAACAGTATTTGGAAGCATATTGAATATTATGATCCACAGGCCTCGTTACAGTGGCTGGAGGCAAATTGAGTAGAACTGGCGCTCCTTGCCTTCCCAGATCAACCACTAAACATAGTCGCGGACTTGCTGTATGTCTTTACCATCTGCCAGAAACTTATCCATATGCATTTCACCACTATGGAAGCGGCCGTGTTACTGAGCCAAGCAGGGCAACTTCGAAGTGAAAAGGCGGCAGTTATACATACTCCTTCTCATCAAAAGATACCTGGATTGTATAAGGCAGGAAACGACTGAGCAGATGCCACAGTGAAGGTCTGGGCATTGCAGGAGGCAAAACAGCTGCATGATGAGCTGCATCTCGGCGCTGATGCATTGGTGAGGGCATGTAAAATTTCAAAACAATATGCTCGAGAAGTTGTTCAAGCTTGCCTTTATTGTCAAAATGGTCCCCTCTGGGAAGCAGGCATAAACTACAGGGGTATTGAGGCAAATCAAATTTGGCAGATTGATGTTATGGAATTTGCGCCCTATAGGCCTCGGTGGTTCCTGCAGCTCACTATTGACGCATACAGCACAGTGATCACGGCCACGTCACATATGAGAAATACCGCGAGAGCCACGATTCCACACTGGTTAACATGTATGGCGTGTCTGGTTAAACCAGAGGTTATGAAAGCAGATAATGGGTCCAACTATATGGCGCTTTAACCCACCAAAGGGCAGAACGAAGGGGCATTCAGTTTAAAACTGGCATTCCTGGGAATAGTCAAGGGCAGGCGATCGTGGAATGAGCACACGGGACGCTCAAACGTTTACTGCTAGGGGAGGGGGAAGGACACCTCCCTGGAAAGGCGATTCCCCGGGCACAGCAGGATCTCCTTCCTTATACGCTCTCAACCATCATGAACACAGCAAACATATCCCAATTTTCAAACATTTTTCCCTTTTGCGAGTAGAGACTAACTATCCCCATGTGCAAGTTCGATTCCCGGGTGCTCCGATATGGGAGGTGGGTGGAAATTGTGTGTTTTAGGGCGAGGATATGTTGTGGTAGAAAGACATGGAGAAATTAAGTGGATGCCTGCACGTTTAGTGCGCCCAGACAAGACAGGTAGTTGACTAACCATGACCTCAAGTGTTTTGTAGGTTGGAGCCTAATCACGGTTCTGCACTATTTGCCAGAAGCATACCTACTGATATATGGTTTGGCCCTGATGGCTGGGAACCTTTGGGAGAAAGACACTGGTGAAAACCGATGGGTGCAGTGGCATGTGCAAGGAATTTGACTTAGATGTGCCTATATCTGCCAGCAGTTCGTGCAGTAGGGCAAATGTGTGCCCTTTTCATGCCACAGTCGACTACAGATCTTTTGGAGAATGACTTATCCTCAAAAAAAAAAAAAAGGTGGGGGGTGTTTACCATACGTGAAATCGATATAAGCCTTATTAGATAATGCATGTGCATATTTTAAATGTTGTATGTTCCCGATACGGTGTAGCATTGTAAAATTGTGGATCCAATAGTGATAACCAATTGTATGAATGTATTCAGCTAGCTGAGAAATGAGTGTTCATGTGTGTGTGTGTTTGAAGTACTTCAAACATTTGTGAGGCTTACAAATTGGTTTTGATTAATCTTGAAAATGTATCTCTGGGACCTTTCAATCTCAAACGTCCACTAAGCCGGCAAACAGGTAGATTTACCTGGGGATCTTAGGAATGGAAGGCTTCAGAATGGAAAAGTTTAAAATACCTAGCAAAACATACAAAAACTGCCTGACCTTGCAGCTGTATGTGTGTGAGTTCTCCCCCCGCCCTTCTCCTTCCTTTCTAAGTTTTTTTTTCTTTCAGCTTTGAAGAAGTCCAGAGGAGTTAATGGTGTTATCTCTCTCAGGGAATGCCAATTTGCAAGAACACTCTACATTCCAGTGTCGCTTGTTGGCAACTGCTGGGTCCTAGTGCAGACAACCTTTAGGGATAATTAAGCCAATGATACAGGAAAATTCACATGATTCATTACAAATTATTGAATGGATACTTTACCACTTCAACCTTAAAACCAACCAACAAACAGAAACATAGTAACTACATATAAAATTATTACAATGATACTGGCCAAGGGAAGAAAAAGAAGTATTCAGTTATTAGGTCAAGAGTCAACAATCATTTATATCCCGATGACAAAATATGCTAAAGTGCTGCATGGCAGGGGGGAATCAGGAGAGACATTTCAGAACAGATTAATGAAGGTACAATATGTAATGAATATTTTGCAATTAGCAGGAGATGATCGAATTGTGCCGATGTTGAAGCATATTCAAACCATGTCATCAAAATTAGAGCAAGTGCACGACAATGTGAAAGTGCTATTGAAAAACAGTTATTATGGGCAATGGACAGGTCTGTATAAGCTATTAACACGAGGATGTAGTTATGCTTGTGTGTTCAACAGATACAGGACCCCTTTGGGCACCTGCAAGATGAATCAAACAACATTGCTATGTGACAACTGTTAAGCCTCAAACACAAAAGCAGTTGATAAGAATGAGGAGGAACGTTATTCTTAATGGTGTTAATTGCTTTAACAATTATCCTGTGTGTTACAGTGTATACAACATCAAGTCAATCATATGTTTCACCTGAACATTTTAGTCATCGACAAGTGAAAAGGGGAAATTCTGGGAAGATTTTACAGAGAAGGCGGCCTTGAAACAGAGAACTGAAATATAAACAAAGGCCAGTTCAGTGAGGAGAAAAGACAGCCTTCTGATAAGCAGCTGGAAGGCATACAGGAGCTGGTTCAGTGGAAACGAGTGTTAGCTGGCAGAAAAACAATTGAAGAGAACTATCAACATTGTTCATTTTACTGTAACTTGATTTCTTGGCATGTGCAGTAGTTTAGCCAATAATATGTTAGTACTAGCTTTATGGACAGTTACCTTTAATCAATAATACACTGTAGAACGGGGGCCGGGTGCGACTCTGGCTACCTCTGCTTGGTGGCCGGGGAGCAATTTGAGGGAGGGATGGGATGTGCTGGCTGATGCTTTGCAGGGTGTACGGGACTGGTTTGCATCATTTAGTTTAAAGGAATGGACCCTATGGGGTGTTGCAGCTTTGCTTCTTCTATTATTGCTTCCAATTATTTGAATTGTGCGTTTCAATGTCTCCTCGCATGCATGCGTGGCATGCAGCATGCCACTGCTGTTCAATGTGCACTACTCCTGCAAGGGAAGGGGGACTTTTGGGTGGAATAGGTCAACAGGTCAATGCCGAGGCAGAAGAAACATGAGATGTGACGGTAGAGGTTAGGAAATGCCCACGAAGGAGGGCCTCTTGCGGGACACGGCTATAAAGGCAGACTGCGTAATCAATAAAGTTGCCATTTTGAGCTTCCTCTATATTAGAGTCTGTGTCTCAATGGTCCTCACTGGAGTGGAGCGAGAGTCCGGTACAGGGGGGTGTTTGTTGAGATGCAACATTCCACCCTCTACCACATCTACAGTCATTCTGAGCAGCTTCGGCAGGTAATCCGAGGGTCCCTGTTTGGACGCCACTTGTTGACGGGAGCATCACGGAATCAAACGCAGAGATCAATATGATCAGCGAGTGTTCAATTTATTGAGCTTAGCTGTTCCCACAGGGTCTCAATGTACAAATGGATGGTATAGTCAAGAAATGTCTAGGACATAGGTTTTTCATCACAGAGGAAGAGGCAGAGAATGTATTCTACTTCCTCCAAGTATGTTTGAGAGCTACTGCTGGGAGTCACATCTATGAATATTGAGTTGTACCCCTTTTCACTTCTGAAGCCACAAAGTGGAATAATGATGCATCTGGTTGTCCTCAAGGGGGTGTGATAGATTAAATGTGCTTGTGGAACTTTCACTTATTTTATGAAAGGAAATAGTTTACCTGGATGGCCAAGGTGTCTTTCAGCTATCACCAGCCTGTGCAGTGCTTTCAATTGCTGAGACAATGCTATGGTTGTTGTGGTATGCTGTCAATATTGTTAGTGTAACTGCATCTGGCCCTGCTTAGAGTGTAGATATGTGTGACAAGACTCATGAATCAAACCATGATATCTCTTTTGATAGGTTTATAGCTATAATTCTGTTTCGTGTGTTTATTTTCATTTACATACTATCAGTCTGAAGAACACTTTACAGAATTATTGTGGTAGTTATTTTCAGCTGTAGCAATCAAACTACTGCCTTCCACTATATATGAAATTGATTCTTTATTTGTACTTCTTATTTTTCTTTATATAAATTCAGATTAACAAAAGTGTGCATCTTTATATTATTAGTAATGAAATAAAAATCACGTGGTAACTCAAAACATGAAGTGGGGTCCTAACTTGGTTAACCATTGTAAAATGAAGTTTAGTTTACTTTGTAAATCAATCACCCAATATAACTGATGCTTTAGAAATTCTGCACTGTGTTGAAATAAATATATATGCCAGTCTTCACTTGTTCCCATAAAAATCATGCTAAGACACAGTACACAGTTCAAAAGGTCAAAGAAGTAACCATTTTTTTCACCAGTATTTGCAGTTTTAAAAAGGAAGTTGTTTTAGTTCATTTATTGCTTTAATGATATTTGTACAGCCAAGCTTATTAAGTTCCTCCAAAGCAAATTATGAGATTACATATGTCCAAATTAATTTATATCATGTATTATATTAACTGACACAATGGAAGGGGTTAGATTTTTTGAGACCTCTTATAAATGCCTTCTGCTGGGTCCTGCACTTGGGGCACAACAACCCTATGCAGAGGTACAGACTAGGAGAAGTCTGTCTAGAAAGCTGCCTGGAGGAGAGGGACCTGGGGGTGTTGGTTGACAGCCAACTGAACATGAGCCAGCAGTGTGCCCAGGTGGCCAAGAAGGCCAATGGCATCTTGGCCTGTATCAGAAATGGCGTGACCAGCAGGTCCAGGGAGGTTATTCTCCCTCTGTACTCGGCACTGGTGAGACCGCACCTCAAATACTGAGTTCATTTCTGGGCCCCTCACCACAAGAAGGATGTTGAGGCTCTGGAGCGAGTCCAGAGAAGAGCAATGAAGCTGGTGAAGGGGCTGAAGAACATGTCTTATGAGGAGTGGCTGAGGGAACTCATCTTTTCAGTATTTGTAGGGCAAAATGAAAGTGTGAAAGAATAAGGATAATTATTCTACACTTACACTGCAGATGCAATAGTACTGTGTTGGTAAGGTAAAAGATCCCTAACTAAACTGGGCACTGTCATAACTAGGTTGCTGCTACTACTTTAATGTTGACCAGTAGCATTAGAAGAAAAGAGAGCGTATCGTGAAGGATGTTGTCTTCAAGAATGGCAAATGTCTGCTTTACTTGGCAGAAATTCTGTAAATGGTGGGAATGGCCTCCAGCTCTGCCAGGGGAGGTTCAGGCAGGAATTTAGGAAAAAAATTTCATGGAAAGGGTCATTGCGCACTGGAACAGTCCGCTCAGGGATGTGGTTGAGTCACCTTCCCTGGAGGTGTTTAAAAGACAGGTGGACGAGGTGCTGAGGGGAATGGTTGGACTTGATGATCCAAAGGGTCTTTTCCAACCTGGTTATTCTGTGATTCTGTGATTCTGTGAACTGGGCTTGTTTAGCCTGGAAAAGAGGAGGCTGAAGGGAGTCCTCATTGCTCTCTATAACTACCTGGGGGGAGGTTGTAGAGAGGAGGGTGCTGGCCTCTTCTCCCAAGTGACAGGGTACAGGACGAGAGGGAATGGCCACAAGCTCTGCCAGGGGAGATTTAGGCTGGACATTAGGAAAAAAATTTTCACAGAAAGGGTCATTGGGCACTGGAACAGGCTGCCCAGGGAGGTGGTTGATTCATCTTCCCTAGAGGTGCTTAAGGCATGGGTGGACGAGGTGCTGAGGGGCACGGTTTAGTGTTTGATGGGAATGGTTGGACCCGTTGATCCGGTGGGTCTCTTCCAGCCTGGTTATTCTATGATTCTATGATTCTTAGAGGCTACAATATGATACAACAGTTGAGAGTTCATAGAGAATAGCTGAGCTGTGAACTTTATTCTCAGGAAAAAGGTCTAGGATGCACAATGCTCTGAGCCAGTGGCAAATCTTTGATCAATAGTTTACAGGAGATTAAAATTTACTTTTGGTGATTTCTGGTTCTGGAGATGGCTTTTCACAGCAAGGCTCCTAAGATGGATCACATAACCTGTCTGTACCTTGCCACAATGAGCTTTTAATCTACAGGGATCGGGGTGCAAAGTCTATGTCTGATATTCACAGGTGGAGAGTATCTTGAAAAGGAACATTTCAGTTACGATGCTTTAGCAGGACTTCTTAGGATTTTACCAAAATATCTGGGAGTCTGTAAACCACAGCTTACAAATTATCATCTCATCTCTTCTCTAAGAAACCTCTCCTAAAAGATTAAAAACTTTCAGTTCCTTTTTATTAATTAGGATTAAAACCCACAATGCAATGTATCAATAATCAGAAAATAGAAAAGTCACAATGTCATGTAAGTGTTCAGTGAGTTCTAGAGACTTGGTTTATGACTTTTGAAGCCTTGTATTTTGTAACATGATAATGTAAGTATCCCTGAAGTTCCTGCTATTGCATATCTAGTGCAGCCAGAGATAGCTGGAGAATCAGTGCCATTCTGGAGCAAGTATTTAGGCTTTGAAAACTGTTAATTTTCTTCCACGATTGAATGATGACAAGACCTTCTTAGTGTTCTTAGAAAAACAGATTTTTTTTGAAAACTTTTAACGGAAATATGATCTGTTGGATTTGGAAACTGTAGGTGGCATGGTATCTGAGTTCAGGCCTGGGGACTCTCTTCCTGGTCCAGAATTGTATACTACAGTTTAAATACATGTCCTGACTGATCTAGGGCAGATCTTCTCATCTCAATTCAGTCTGAACGAAGCAAATAAATGTCTTCAACACAGTTCTTTGCCTCAGTGGCATTTGACTTAGCTTGATATATGATTTTTTAAATGCTCTGTCAAAACTTTCCTACAGAAAACATTTTGCTACTTATTGCATTTTATGGAAAACTTGAAAATTAAAAGGAAGAAAAAACCAGGAAACATAAGTAGTTGCATCTACATGAAAGTGCAGATTGTGAGATTTTTGAGGCTACGTTGTCAAATTAAACTCTTCTAAATTACCAACATGTAGCCTTTTCAAGTGAACAAGTGCCTCTGTGACTTCATGCCCGGTGTAGAAAATCAGAAAGCTGAAAACTTTAACTATTAGCTTCTTTTAAGGTGAATTTATGGAGTCAGCTACCGGTAAGCTTCAGACCATAAGAAACAAAACTAGCAACAAACATCTTGGCAAAATAATGGCATAAATTTACATCTACATTCTGCAACTGTTGGAAAAATGGGAAGGAACTGCATTTTACTCTTGGCTTTGTTTCCTGTAACTAATTTCCTCAGCTCTGGATTCCACTGCTTATTCCAGCTATATATATATGGAATACATTCTTGGACTGTTACAGTCAATGAAACAATTAAATGTTAAGACAAAGAAAAATGAAACTCATGGTTGGTTCTGAACACAGGAATCTTCACTGGAGGGTAAGGGAAAAAGAGTTTCCACTTTTTGAAGACTAGAAATAGTATTTGTGCTTCTTGCTGCTATTAATACAAAGAAAACCAAAGAACATTTTTGAGATAAAGGAGACAAACCATATATGTAAATACATCTCTGTTGGTTGCTTATCCTTTTTGTTTCTTATTAGTCCAACTCCTAAAACTACTGTAGATGGATCAATACAACATGAGCAAAAAGAAAAAAATAGAAAACTGAAGAATGTGACAACGTATTCTACCAATGCAGCACAGATATCCCTATGGTGAAAGAAAATTTTCTTAGCATAAAAAACTTGAGAGTTGGCTTTGTGTTTGAAACTTCTCCCTATATCTCCTTTTCAATGTCCCACTGCAATACAGACCTTTCTGATTGTGCTGGAAAATTTTGTGTGTTTCTTGCTTGGTTTTGTGTGGGAACTCCTGTCTAGCCTGGTCTCAATGCCCCCCCCCTTCACATTTAGTTTAAAGCTCGATTTATGAGCTAAGCTAGGTTTTTAGCAAGGGCTTTAGCCTCCCTAGAAGACCCACGTGTCCCATCCTTAGCAACAGAGTTTAGGGGTGTGTGAGCCACCCCATGATCAAAGAAGCCGAAGCCCCTTTCCTCACACCAGGCTCAGAGCCAGGCATTAATTGAATTCTTCTTCCTGATAATTAAAGATGTGATAGTAGAGAGATTACTTTTGCCTGAAGCTTTTCCAGCCTCTGTTACACCAAGCAGGGTACAACAATGGGAAGCTGTAGATTGGAAATTATTAGAAAGTGCTCGTAACTCAGTTACCCAATATGGTTTACATCATCAGATGACTAGACAAATTACGCAATATATATTTACTTCTGGTATACTAATTCCCAGATCAAATCATGTCTGTTTTATTATCTCCCTCCCAACGGATGATTTTTGATAGAGCCTGGCAAAAGGCAGCAGAAGCTGGAATGGTTAGACCAAGACAGCAAAATGATCCACTTTATGGTGTTCAATCACAGATGTTAATTGGATCAGGACCTTTTGCTTCTGTGGACGTGCAAATGCATTTCTCTAAGGAAGTATTACAGTTATCGCAAACTCTGGCACTACATGCGCTTGCTAGTGTTCCTGATTCAGACTCCAAAAGACCTGATAAATTTGTGTCCATAAAGCAAGGCCAAATGGAATCTTTTTCACAATTTGTTGATAGATTATATTCAGCTTTGGAACAACAACATGATTTAACCACTGAAATGAAAGAAAACATGTTTAAAATATTGGCCTTTGAAAACTGTAACTCATCAACCAGATGACTCCTGATTACCTTACCTCAAGGATCATCAGTAGCTGACATGTTAGAATTAATGAACAGGAATGCTCAGGAAGCTCATGCTGCTGTGTTTGCCACTGCTGTTCACGAAGCAGTCTGACCTGCTGTTCGTGAGGCAGTACTACTGTTAGTTGCGGCAGAAGGTGGTCAGATAAAGAAATGTCACAATTGCAGGAAATTAAGTCATTTTAAAGCATAGTGTAGAGCTACAAGACAAGGAAAGTGGTGTGACAATTGTAAGAAAGACAATCACAATACTAATGGGTGTAGGAGATCAAACCAGGGTAACTCCAGACCGAGCACGACGGCCCCCCACATTGGGACAAAAATAGAGAGGGTCTGGCCTGTGCAGATGCAAGCAGGACCAGAACAAGTGACAACCCCAACGCCAGCCCTGAACCCGCAACCCAATCAAGTGGTATCACCTCTGCCACATCAGGGAATGCCGGAGTGGATTTGGAAATCGCAGTAGACGTCACTTTACAAGAGGTTAAAGTATACGGAATTGATTCTAATGTAAAGGGTCCTTTGGGACAAGAACTTAGTGCTCTTTTATTTGGGAGATCACCTACTACTTGTAAAGGCATATTTGTTCAGCCTGGACTAATTGATGCAGACTTTACTGGAACTGTCCAAATTACGGTACTAACATTAACACCTCCTGTGTTCATACCTGCAGGAAGTCGCATTGCTCAATTAATACCTTTTAGATCTTGTGCACCAATGACAGGAGCTGACTCTCGTGGAGATGAAGGTTTTGGTTCCACTGGACAACGGCAAGTATATCTTACTTTAGACATACACAAAGCAAAACCAGAATGTCACATCGACATGATAACAAAGACTGGTGAAATCAAGAGGGCCAAAATGCTTATTGACACTGGTGTTGATGTGACCATTATCTCGCATCAACAGTGGCCTCCTCACTGGCCTAGCTGGTGTCGACTGTTACTGGTGTTTTTGGAATAGGTGATGCTCAAGCCACACAAGTGAGTTCAGATCCCATATGTTTCCAATTTCCTGATGGTGCACAGATTTGTACTAGACTTTATGGAAGTCCCATTACCCTAATTGGGTGTGATAGTCTTGGTCAATTGCATACTGTATTGATTACTCATCCTTTTTTAGGAATGGCCATTGATGAGCAGCCAGTTTTAAAAATCACCTGGAAATCCCAAACACCCGTCTGGGTGGATCAATGGCCATTAAAACAAGAACAGCTGCAAATTATTCAGGATCTGATACAAGAACAACTGAAAACCAGAACATCTTAAAATGGCTGTAGTGTAACCCTTAGTTGTGCATGTTCCACTAATCTTGTGGGGGAGAGATGTGTTAAATGCAATAGGAATAGGCATTGGAACTATGAATGAGTGAAAAATTGGGTGCACTGCAAAATTTAGTGGAGGACTAAATAGATCAAGGGCATATAGTCCCATTTAATAGTCCTTGGAACAAACCTGGATTTTTTGATAAAAAAGAAATATGGAAAATGGCGTTTATTTTATGACTTTTCTAGACAAACTACAAGAGGCCTTAAATAAGCAGGCAGACAATATCACCACTAGATAAGCGTTGCTTAAACAATTAGCCTTAGAGAATGCAAAAATGGACTTAGTGCACTGTTAATTGCATGATCACCTGTTACAAAGATTGCTTGTTATACCAGAATTGACTGATGCCAACTTTATAAGAGCAATGCAAGTAATAGCTTGGATGCCTATGCCTCCTGACTTTATATCAAAGGGCACTAGAATCACTCAGTTGATTTGTTTTTCAGCAATTGTACCTCATGAAGGAAATCGCATACGGGGAGACAGAGGCTGTGGTTCAACTGACCAGTGATTCTATCAACACAGATACTATCAAAAAAAAAAGGGATTACCATAAGTGAAATATTTGTTAGACAATCGATATAAGCCTTATTAGATAATGCATATACATATTTTAAGTGTTGAATGTTCCTGGTACTATATGTAGTTTAAATATCCATAGCACGGAAAAATTGTGGATCCAATAGTGATAAACAATTGTATGATTGTATTCGGCTGGCTGAGAAATGAATGTTCGTGTGTGCGTGTGTGTTTGAAGTGCTTCAAACGTTTGTAAGACTTACAAATTGGTTTTGATTAACCTTGGAAATACATCTCTGGGACCTTTCAATCTCAAATGTCCACTAAGCTGGCAAACAGGTAGATTTACCTGGGGATCTTTGGAATGAAAGGCTTCAGAACGAAAAATTTTAAAATGCCTAGCAAAACAAAAAAATCAAAACAAAGAAAAATAAAAACAAAACAAAAAAAACCAAAAAAAAAAGAAAGAGAGAGAAGAGAAAAAATAAATGGATAAAGCCTAACCTTGCAACTGTATGTGTGTCAGTCCCCCCTGTCGCCCTTCTCCTTGCTTTCTAAGCTTTTTTTTCTTTCATCTTTGATGAAGTCTAGAGGAGTTAACGGTGTTATCACTCTAGGGGAATGCCAATTTGTAAGAACACTCTGCATTCTGCTGCTGCTCATCAGCAACTGCTGGGTCCTAGTGCAGACAACCTTTAGTGATAATTGAGCTAATGACAGAGGAAAATTAAAATGATTCATTACGAATTATTGAGTGGATATTTTGCCACACAGCCCCCCCCCAAAAAACACAAAACCATAATCACTAGATTTGAAGTGATTACAATGATAATCACCAAGGGAAGAAAAAGAAGTGTTCAGTTATTATGCCAAGACTCTACAATCATTTATATCCCAATAACAAAAGAATATGCTAAGTGGTGTATGGCAAATATTTTGAATTTACAAGTAGATCTAACAGATTATCCAGGGAATATTGATTTACCAAGTCATGTCATTATTGAACTTACCCATCAAGTAGTAAAAACATTCTTAGCAAAACAAAAAAGGGGGGAATCAGGAGAGACATTTCAAAACAGGTTGATTAAGGTGCAATATGTAATGGATATTTTGCAATTAGCAGGAGATGATCAAATTGTGCCGATGTTGAAGCATATATAAACCATGTTGTCAAAATTAGAGCAAGTACAAGACGATGTGAAAGTGCTATTGAAAAACAGTTAGTATGGGCAATGGACAGGTCTGTATAAGCTATTAACATGAGGATGTGGTTATGCTTGTGTTTTAACAGATACAGGACCACTTTGGGCACCTGCAAGGTGGATCAAGCCCATATTGCTATGTAACAACTGTTAAGCCTCGACCACAAAAGCAGTCAACAAGAATAAGGAGGATGTTAATATTAGAGATGCTCTTAATCCTATGGGTGGTAGTGAAAGGAGGTCCCTGGCTGATCAGTTTTTGAAAGAATGTGTATATTACAGGATGGGTATGAGAACTGTTGGTCAGAGGAAGAATTTTATTTTTAATGGTGTTAATTGCTTTAACAATTATCCTGTGTGTTACAGTGTATACAACATCAAGTCAATCATATGTTTCACCTGAACACTTTAGTTGTCGAAAAACAAAAAGTGGGAGTTGTGCAAACATTATACAGAGAAGAAAGACTGGATGCTGTGAGATTGATTGATACTGAACAATTCTAACAAGGCCTTGAAACAGAGACCGAAAGATAAGCAAAAGCCAGCTGAGGGGAATGCGGGAGCTGGTTCAGTGGGAACAAGTGCCAGCTGAAGGAAAAAAAATTAAAGAGAACTATCAACATCATTAATTTTAGTGTAACTTGGTTTCTTAGCATGTGCAGTAGTTTAGCCAATAATATGTTAGTAATAGCTTTATGGACAGTTACCTTTAACCAATAATACACTGTAGATACCCTCTTGGGCATCCAGTTATGTAACCAAAAAGGGTTTATAAAGAAACAGTTAAGCTCAATAAACTGAACACTCGCTGATCATATTGATATCTGTGTTTGATTCCGTGATGTTCCCGTCAACAGTTTTGCACAGCAAAAGCATTCAACACCAAGATCCTTTCCTTAACGTTATATTTTTATAAGGCTACCAAAACTGTGCAGGAATAAAAAGGCGGTAGAGGCAACATCTTAATATAGTGAAGAAAAATAATATTAAAAAAAAAAGATTTATTTGTCTGGGAAACAAAGAAAACATAACAATGCTTAAATTAGCTTGAGAACTTATACTAATCTGCAGATATGAAATATCACAGACTTATTCATTACACCTCCTTTTTTTAAGAAATATTTTTAAAGGAAGATGTTTTTCAAATGAATGATGTTTCCCTTTCATGTATACTTCAGGTGCAGAATGAGTTTGTCATTTTCATAGTAAGAACATTAGTCTAGAACTCAGAAAATGTGAATTAATGCCAAGAATTCTTCTGCCGTGTCCAAAATAGACTGCACAAGTTTTGTCTGAAAAGTGTTTAGAAATAAGAAACTCTACTTATGATGATCATATTTACCTCAGTCATAGAAATTACATCTTTGAAAAACTCTACTGGACTTCACAAGTGTTTCCTTTACTGTTCCATATTCACCAGTAAGTATTTTCTAAATTCAATCACTGGAGTCAAAACAACTAAGCCAATTTATGCCAGCTTCTGTTCTTAATACTTTAGGAATGAGATTTCACTTGCCCCATAGCAGTTTTGATGACTAATACATCTGTCCTGGGCTGAACAAATTACTTTTATGGCATATCTTTCTGGTTTATTTTTTCACTTTCTACACTTATTAAAACACCTACTTCAAGTGGTAAATGCTAATACAGTTAAGTGTATGTGCATATACTTCCACACATGCAGAATATTTTATAATATTAGAGTAGTTCGAGAAGCATTTAATATTTTTACAGCGTTCTTTCAATGGTTAAGAAATACATTTTCAATTTGGCTTTTGCAGTCTTATCTCTCTAAAGCCTCAAATAAAACATTTATAATAACATCTCTAGCACACCTTGAGAGTAAAATTTCTAAGAATTACATTAGAGATGCAAGATTATTTTTTGATGGATTTTACATGGTTTTCTTCAATATTGTAGGTTAGATATTTGTGCAACAGAATTTATTTGCTAAATAAACTGCATGTAAACCAACGTGTATGTTGAGTTGATACTAATATTATTTGCGACATGATAGTATTGTTGTAACTTAAAAACAAAGCAGAATTTCCTTTGTAGGATCTTGTTTCTTAACTCTCATCCCACAGCATCTGAAGCATCTGAGTGTAAGCCCTTTGAATGCAGAAGGAACTAATTCATCCTAAATCAACTCTGAGCTGAGATAATGTTATCTCTAAGCTGATCTCTACCAGTATGATAGATTCCCAGAGTAGAAAGTTACTTGAAGAATGAGCCTGGCCTGTTTTATTAAGGCATTTAAGACAGAATTTCTTCTTCGGGTTATTATTTATTTGGCAAAGAGTCAGTTAGGAACAGCAGGGCCAGTGGAGATGAAGTTTGTTGGTTTCAATACCTTACAGGGGCGACAATTCTCTCCTACAGAACAGATAGTTATGGACTGCAGCATAGGATTTTGTGTGTTTCACATGATCTTCTCTTTCACTTGCTACTTAGAAAGGAATCATTTAAATCATCATTCTCTGGTGTGTGATACTGGGAAGACATGTATTTTCCACAGTTCTGTATCACATTTAAGTTATAGATTTTTTTTTTTTGGGAACAGAATTGGTTTTAGTATCCCAGAGAAAATTCCCAGTAATCATGTTCACATTGAAATGGACTATATTTGCTCTAAAGAACATCCAGATATAACAGGATTTGAAATATACTAATCATGTTTTGGACAAGACTGAGAATTATTCTGAAATAAAGAAAGTTGTTCATCTTCCAAATATTGCTATGCTAGATTTCTACAGTTGCTGGGGTTATTTTAGTGCTGATTTTGAATTCAAAGTTCTACTAGGTTTGTTCTACACTTGTAAAGGATATATGTAGTAGTATTTCAGGATTTTCTGATATCTGCTTTGCATGACACATTTGAGTTGCTCTATAAGAGGATAGGAACATATCTGAGCTAAATCATTAATTGCTTAATACATTTTAATACAGTCCCACCTATTTTGATTCATCTTCTGTTGGCCGTTTTATTAGAGGGTCAAACTGAAAGGATAAATTCAGTTGAAGAACACCTGGATACTTACAGTTCATGTGACACATTCAGTTTATCTTTATGTGAACAATAACCACCATGAGTTCTGCCTAAAGTGTTCTGACAGGAAAAGAAAAAAAGGATTGTTAACCAAATTTCTGACAAAATGTATATGATTAACTCATTAGAAATCAACAAGAATGGTAATAAACAAGTGTGCTCTGTTTATTACAGACTTTAAAAAAGTTACAGATATAATTCTTGTTATTTTATGCACATGTACAGCATCAAATTGAGCAGACAGAGCATGTTTTTGGCAAAGGAATTACTAAGAAAAGTGTGGAAAATACATAAAATTATGAAATTACCTTCCATAGTAAAAATCATCAAGTCTCTATATAATCAAGTTCCTCTTAATAACTAGATATTATCAGTGTCCTACAGAAAGTCGAATGACAGCAAAAAAGGAATTCAGTATCACGATCTTCAACATGTAGGTAGGCTTCATTCCAGCTACCTACAGACATCATCAATGTCTACAGCTAAAGTATTCTTCCTGGTCCCTTTAAAATCAGTGGAGAGGAATATACAAGCTACAGTACATTTACCTGATGTATTTTAGACAACTGTTTCAAAAGGAGATTTATCTGTGTCCTCTACTGACATGATTCTGAAATTCTGAGGGGTAAAAGCATTCATATGAAAAGCAGTATGTATAAAGAAATGTAATTAACATTAACCACTAACTACAAATGCAACACTATGCATTATGACACTTTAAAAATTACTCAAAGAAATTAGCACTTACATGAAATTTGCAAACTTGATTCTAAAAATCTGATAATCCAGATGTAAGGAATGAAACAGCTGATGGAGAGGAACAGAGAAACAATGAGGCAGCATCAGCCAAGTAGGCTGGCACTAGACCTAGCTTATCAGCAGCTGTAATGTTGTGCAATTTTGTAAAAATCACAGCGGTTCATACATTGCCCATATCTTTTCTCAACTCAGGATTAATTTTTTTACTAACAAAGAGTGATACATCAACAACAATTACTCCAAACTTCTTAAGCAAAGGCAAGCAGATTTCACAAAGAAAGAAAGCAAGTTTCTGGACTGTCAAAATTTCAGTCATCTTTTTGTACCTCTGTAGATCTGGTGAGTCAGGAACGGGTGTTGTCTTTTCCAGGAGACTGGATTCTTAAGTCTCTGTCTTCTTGCTTATCCTGACTAACTGTGTTTTTCCTGTTGATTTCTGCTGATATTGTTAGAAGGGGTAGGGAAATGAGAAGACGACTACTTTTCCTCCATTCCCAAAGCCTTCAAGCAGCGATGCCTTTATGCAAGGGGCTTATCTATTGAGAAGTACTTTGAAGCCTTAAGTGGTCTGTATTTCTCTTCCCTAAGCAAAGAATAGCACAGAATTACCCTCCAGTATATCAAAGCTTCATTATCTCTTTTTCAAAATCAAAATTGTCTGCACTAAGCAGAGTCAATAGGTCAATTGGTTCCTGTAAAATACCTTCTGCTGTCATTTTGATGAGTTACCCACATCTGTTGCCTAACTCCACAAAATCAAGTTCATGATCCAGGAGCAGAGCAGAAATTATGTAGACAGTCATAGTTATTTTTTACCCTTTGCCACCTTGTCTGTTTATACAATTCACATGCCAAGATAATTCCTTCATAATTTTCAACATACTGTATTTCCATGTGTCTTAGTTTGACTCTCAAATAGAGTTAAGTTCATTTTAAATAGATCTTCATGACTAATACTCAGAAAGCCTGTATCATCCTATAACTTGTTGCATGGAAGACTTCCCTGTGATTTGTGTCAGATGAAAAAAAAGAAGTTTAGATATATAAAGATTGTTTGAAATTCAGTCAAGAAGAGTTTAGTATCAAAATACTTCTGTAATGATTATGATCCTTAACCTAGTCATATCTTATCAACTTCATCATCCAAACCAAAGATTTGGGAATCGATCTTTAGACCATCCAAGATCCCAGAACCCAAAGAGAGAATAGGTAGCATTCTGTAAAACAGAAAAATATTTCAGTTTTTCTGAAGTTGCTTGTGGGCTTATTTTGTTTGATATTTTTACTTATTGACTTGTATTGTTAAGGTACTTATCTATGCCTCCAAGGAATCTTCAGGCTTGTCTTGATTTTGGTATGATTTCTACTGAGAGGTAAAGATAGTTAATCACAACTTGATATTTTGTTCTAATGTGAGGGATCAGTATCCAAAAGTCACAAATATATATGAAAGTACTGACATCTCAATGAGTGTCATTCACTCTTTCTCTGAACTTATTAATGCAGAACTGTCTTTAACCAACTCTAAATGAAGACAGCAACAGAAACAATATATGCCATTCCAGATCTCTTTGAAAGACCAAGAAGACAATTGGATTTATCATGTGGGTGGTTATAAGAGCTCTAAGATTCCAATTAATTATGTGTGAAATGAATCATCACGGCAAATACATAACACTTCAAAATCTTGTTTGCTTTAGGACACAAACCTCTTTGTTACTTTTGAACAAATAACTATGTAATGTCTGAAGAGGAATTTGCACTTTGTTAGCTATATACTGAGAACAAATAATTTGGAACTGAAGATTAAACTGTAGAACATTTCCTTGGTACACTTGCACAAATGAAGGTTTATAATTTACACAAAACATACTATGGTTTTAATAGGTAAAAGGCACATTAATCATTCAAGTGCTAGAAGATCCTTAGAAGAGTCACAATGCCGTGCATGAATGTAAGGACTATTTATAGGCACACTGATCGTTTTAATTTGAAATTGAACATATATTCTATGAATTTATCCACATATTTAATAATTTAGACAATCACTCACTAATGCAAAATAATATTTTTTATCTCCCTGGTAAAAGGGCTGACCTTTAAAATAAGAAACAGTAAATGAGCAGATTTTAATATTTGATCCTGTTTCAAGAATTTTCCCTTAATTCTTCCTTTGTTCTTGAAAAACCCTGCTGTGTTCCTGCTACCCTACATTTGACACAAACAACACATGCTAATTCAATACATATGCTTCTTAAAAGGATATAGATAACAATCCTAAACTAATTACAATATGGTTAAAGTAACATATCAGCTTCTAACTACCATAGATTTGAACTGAGCAGTGAATTAAACAGTTTCATTAAAGAAAGCTATGCACATTCTTCTGCGCCATAAAGGAATACTGAATGTATGCACCTAGAAGCACACTTTTGGGATTGTTGCAGAAACTTTGTTTGGGTTTGTTGTTTACATAGTGCAAATAATTCATAGTTTATATTTTCCATGGAGGAGTTTCTTCTGACCTACAAGACTCTTCCCAGTAGAACGAACATCTTCAAAAATATTATCAGTACTTATTGGATACATTCATTTTTCCACAACAAGGCCAGCTCTTTTTCAACTAGTTTCTAAGCAATCAATATTTTTCCATGAAGATAAATTCAAACTTTGTTCTAAGATCAGTTTAAAGAGGAAGAATTATTACCAGCTTTTAGCTGTAAAAAAAAAAAGAAAAACTACAAAAGTAATCCCACAATTCAGATTCACAGTTTTAGTTTGTGAACTGAGGTAAATCCGCTGACCTGCAATATAATTGTTTATTTAGAGATTATATGATATCTTCTGAAACGCTCATGCAGAGTCAAGGGAAAAACTATATAATATTTCATTAGACATACAAAAAAAGAACGAGTGAGGGAATAATTTCATCTCCTTATACTCTAACTTTGTGACTGTTAGGTTAAGAAAATATTATTCTTTATACCCAAAAAAGATTGGTTGACTATTTCTTAAATAAAAATATGGCCTCTTGGATGTTGCTACCAAGCTGAGGTTCTTAATCTGGTATTTCAGATGATGTCACCTAATATAGTCATGAATATATATATATAGTACAAAGAAAACATTAAAGTGATGCAGAAAATAAACTAAATGTTAATGTGTGTTTGAATATATATGACAACATAATAAGATGAATTAGTAAAAATGGAAGAGAAACAAATTCTGTTGAGAAATACAGTATGTACTTATAACAAGTAATCTAATTAACCTTTGGAAAATGTACCTGAAGAACTAGAGGACTTTTCATTATGTGAAATTTTAAAATTGAAATTGGTTGAAGATAAGCTGTGTTCTTAAGTACTATAGCAGTTCCAGAACTTAGGGTCATAGTGCAAGAATTAGTGAATGTAATTATTCTGTCTGTTTTATGTGGTGGAACAGAATACAGAATATTCTGACTATACAGTCTGATTCTGACTAAACATTTAGGTAGCTCATGATTATTTCATAAATATCTCCAATTCCACTTCTCTGAACTCTCTTTTCAAGTTTTTTCACTTAAATTTGAGTCATTCAGGTTCTCTAGAAATATGTCTCCACCCTGTAGCATCAAATATACCATGGTTTGAGTCTGGCTTTTTCAAGGAACATTCTTTTAATGAAGTAGATCTATGTTTTAAAGTAAACTCAGCCTAAGGAATCTAGCAGTCATCCAATGCATGACATTTTTCAAGCAGTTGTATTTTGTTGGTGAGAGCGTCCTTGGTCACAACTTGGAATTTTCTTTCATTGCTTCTTTTAGCGTTAAGATCTTTTCAGGGCTTTGACTACTACATTGATAGCACTGTCATACACAAAACTGTAAAAACAGCTAGAAGACCACCATCTTTGGCTCAGTATTTTGAAAACCAGAACCAGGAGTAGTTAGTGTTTTTAGCCCTATTTGTGATTGTTTTCAAGAGTGTTATCTTTCATTCATTAGTTTTCTCTAAAATAAAAGAGAAATTATAGATGACAAATTTAATATTACTTTTCAATATGCTGATCAAAACAAGAACTACTAAAATCCATTTGCCTATACCAAGTGAGTAGTTTGGTCAATACCTAGTTATATAAACTGAAACATCATTAAGTAGGAAGGCAAGAATTTTGAGCAGAACTACTGGAGAACAATTACTACAAGAATGATGTATTGCAGAGATCAATAGTAGCAAGGTACAAGAAGAAGAATAATGGAAAATTTCAATATAAAAATATTAGATCCTTTTTAAAATCTGTGAGGAGAGACAATTGTACTTGATGTCAGACAAGTATTTTTGGCAGTCTTTCTTTTTTTGTGGGAGGCAGGGGAGGGGTAAGAGATGAAAACCAGTATGTCATTAACATCATCTACATTAAAAAGAATACACCCAACTATTGCAAGTGTAATAATTTACTTGCTTGTTAAGTATTCCAAATCTGTTGTCCTACTGCCCATAAAAAGCACCCCATTTTAGATGCCTTATTAAGCAGATAAATCTGTTATAAGTTTACATGTGTGAAGTTATTAGCTCATACTGACATTACAACTAAAATGATACTTTATTTATTATTTCTTTGTGTCTAAAATAGCAAACTCTAATCAGTATTGATTCTTAAGACTCATATAGTGATTTGTACATCGACGTTGCAGCTATGGTGACTGTTACAGGTCAAAAATTGCAGTGTTGTCAGATACACTAGGCTTTTCTCAGAGTAGTTGGAGCTGTACTAAAACTTAGTAGTTGGACTCTTCCTAGGCTTAGACTCACAAGAATAACAATCTGTTGACAAAGTTAAAAAGGAAAAGCTATTATACAACAACATATAATAAACTCTTCCTAAATATATCTTGTAATGGAAGAAAATACATTTAAAGTACTGTGCCAATATAATATGGCAATTGTGATAATTGCAGAAAGAAAGTAATATTGCTAATGTGTTCCTTTCAGGATTAGCAGTGCCAGATTTCTGGCTACTCTCTTTAGTTATGTTTCAGGTTTGCATGGGCAATATTCAACCAAAAGAAACAATGAAAGTATAATTATTACTTATTAGGCAAAGTGGGAAAAAATCACAATTTTTTATCACTTTTTGTTTTGGATGTGTTTTGAATATATATTCAGGATAATTTTTATGTTCAGTTGCATCCTTTTTTTTAAAGGTTGAAATATACTGGGATCTTTGTGTTTATTTGCCTCAGTACAAGGCTAAAGCTAGGGAGTTTGAACAGATGAATAGAAGATTTGTATTTTCATTAAATACCATAGGTGCTTTATCACTTGTTGCAGAAGGACCTAGAAAAAACTTTTACTAACATTCTACTCAACACTTCAAAGAATCTTGATTTTCCAAAGTATTCTGAGAAAAATTATATGTAAAATGTTGTTTAATAGTTATTTCAGGATACAAGATATAATTAGCTACTCATTTCAGGAATGAAGTTATGGGAATTACTTAGTGTTTTTATGAGCATTATGATTCAAGATTCTAAAGCTGTGAAAAGATGTGGCCCAAAGTCTGATCACATTTCATAGTTTATAGAATTATAAAAATCAAACAAAGCTTTATCTGCTGCTTAATGGTTTTCCACAATAAAGTAAAAGATCATAACAAAGTTTTTAGCAACTTTCTAACATCTAAACCCCAAGACATCAATTTGGTTTTGCTTTTTATATTTTGGTTTGGGTTTTTTGTTTGTTTGTTTGTTTAATTGCCTCTAAATAGTCTTTCATAGCCCTGTATATCTACATGAAAACATTGGTATTCTGTACTGTTTGTAAAGGGGAATAGTAATAGTCACTTGTGCCTACAGTCATCCAAAACTTTCTGTAACTATACCCTGAAACAGAACCGAAAAAAAAATCCTAGTGGCTTTTCGAAAACAAGCCCTAGAACTTACGAGCAACTATATCATAATCTCAAATCTAAACAATTTGATTTTTCCCACCTTTATTTATAATGCTCTATTTTAGAACTCAGATCACTCCTGCACCTGACGTAGCTTTACCAGTCTCTATGCCCTCCCCTGCCCCTCTCACCAACTCAGCCATCCTGATTAAAGTTTGGGGGGCTTTGTTTGTTTTTTTGATTTTGTTTGTTTGTTTGGGATTTATTTTGTTTTGTTTAGTTTTAAAATAATATGGAAGTGCAAGAGTTATTGAACAGTTTTCTCAGCATCAGTTCTAGGATAAAACACATACCTGTATATATTTTATTCTCCAGATATCTTGACATGTAGTTGAGCATGTAAAACACAACAAATAGCCTTATTTGAAGACAAATACACAGCTAGTTCTGACTATGCATTTCCCCTGAGTGGAACATATCTGCAAAATTGTTTGATTTACTCTACTCTCCCATTATCAGAAGGGCCTGCTCATGTTCAACTTTATCTACAAGGACTCTCAGGCCTGTATTATGTAAACTCCTTTCTAACCAGTTGTCCCTCAGCAGGTACTGCCACATGAGATTGTTTTGTCCCAGATCTTTGCAGGAATTTATGAATCTTTTGCCAGCAACTTTTCCAACGTGTTAAGAACACTGTAAGCAGCAGCCTTACCCTCCAGCATATCAGATGTTACCCAATTTGATATTAGCTATGAACTTTATAAATGTGGCTTCTGTCTTATCACCTGGGTCATTATTGCAGAGGTTTAACAGCATCAGTACACTGAGCAATGCCAACAATAACTGAATATCAATTGATCTTTCTTCTGCTGATAACAATCTTTTCAGCTAAGAATAGTCACAGACTTAGTTTTCCTTTCAAAACCACATCTCTATAGTTTGGTTGTAAGGATACTCTGAGACACTAGGTGTAAAACCGTGCTAATATCAAGATAAATAACATCCACAGTACTTTCCTCTTCTGCTGAGACTATTATCACTTGTTCAGTCTGTGGGAAGTGATTTGTCAGAGGGGCTGCAAAATTGATGTCCATTACATCTGGCAAATCTAATTATACACTATGGCTTCAAAGTTTTCTTTAAATAAATAGAAAATGAATCCTATAAAATCCTTCTATGATGGCTCTTATAGTCTGTCATCTGCTATCGGGATATTGATGTGATTCCAAAACATGAGTTCAAGACTGTATAAGGAAACTACTCTGAAAAAGATAAAGGAATCTATACAGCAAATTTTAAAAGAAATTGACCAACAGCATTCAGATGGGACTCCTCATATTAATTAAAAAAGCATAGATATTACCTGAAAGGAGTATATAAATAACATATTTTTATAAATTTCACAGAAATAAAAATTCTTAGTCCTCCTTTATGGTAAATTTTACAATAGGACAATTTTTTCTAAGATAACATTTATAACTTAAATGTTGTCTGAGCAAAGTGTTAAATTGTGAGGCATTACATGTCTCCTTGAATTTGCAATTGGAAATCTCAGCATGCTTTAAATGCCAGAAGACTTTTATGACAGAGACCTTCTTTTATTTTCCAATCACAAACATATAGTTGAACTCTTACAAATAGGGCAAACTGGTACTTAATTTATCACTCTGTCTCTGATTTGGTAAAAGCTATAGAATTTAAGTCATAAGTGAGATGTAAGGATAAGATTCAATTTGTCCTAGAATTACAGTGTCATTCAATACAAGGACATCATGGATAACAGCCTGTGTGCACACACAGTGCACTTAGGTTACTGATTCCCTGGATGGTCTAGGAATTCCTTGTCCTGTCTCTGAATAAATGAGATAATGAACTAATTCAGGACAAGTAACTAACCTGGACAAGGTAATTACCTGAAATCCCAGCTACCTTTACAGCAAAGCCTTTGACTATTCTTGCAGGTGAGTAACAGGCTTTGTGTGTACATTTCATGTGTTGATTATACTCCTGGGAGGAGAATTTATCAAGCCCTGGAATTTACTGCTTCTGCAGACTCTCATATATGATGATTTTTTTTTTGACATCTCTCTTTTGCCTGACTTTGTCTGAAAGACTTAGAAGACCTATAATGCCTCACAGGGTTTAGAGGCTTCTTAAAATACTTGTAAACATCGATAAGCATTATCAGCAGTTTATAGTAATAGTAATGCTAATTGATATGAACATAATTACTTTGTGATCTAGAGACTGCATATAATTTTGGACCTGTGATGTTTAACTTTGTAGTCTATTATCTTGTATAGTTTTGACTAATATTAATTAGAGTTTTCCGTGATGGTGCCTAGGCAGTGTTCAGGGCATCCTACCACAGACTATTTCCAGGACATTATAGGGACAAGACTGGACTTGATTTGGCTGTTTGGTGTCCTATGCTATCCTAACAAGCCTTATATCCTTTGTAAATTCTCTATCATTTGACTCCAGATCATGCAAAACTATTATCTCCATTCTGTGAAAATACTCTTTACTTCAGATTTTTTGAACCAAGAGTTTTTTATTTTAGGGTTTAAATGGTGTCCTGGGTTCTGACCCAGGACAAAATGCCTGTAATGTGGGTGACACTCGGCCTCAAGGACAGACAGCTGCCCTAGCCCCTGTTTCATTTTGTAGCAGAGAATAGGCAGCTGTTGTAGCCCCTTCACTTGTGGATGGCAAGAATTTTGGTTACTGATAGGATGGCTCAGAAAACCCTCATGTTTTTCAGTGGATTGCAGTAAAAGACACTGTCAAGGAGCTGTTATCCTCCAACTCCTATTATGCATTTATTGTGTAAATAGATCTTTGTTCCTTAGATGACAAAATTATGTATATTGCTTTGATTTCTTATTTCTGTATGCATTGTTGCATTATATAACTATGAGTCAGATGTTTTGAGCTTGCAATCTGCATTCAGTTGAGAATTAGTTATTCTTCAAAAGCTCTGGATAAAAGCTTCAGGAATCCTTTGAATGAAAAGTACTATATAAATATTAGATTTTTCCTATGTTTTTTAAAGAATGTTAGAAATGGTAAGAAATATTAATTTCCTCTCTGTATTTCATTACTAATTTACTTAAATGGCTATACCTTTGTAAAAATTATTAAGTACTGACCAGTAATGTAAAACCAATATTAAAATCATGGGTGCCAGTAGTTTGCTTTTTTTATATCATGTTCTTCTGATCTTCCCTGGGTGCCACGTTATACAAGTGGGATTCTGACAAGTGGCTAAGGAGGCCCTTCGGTCGAGAGGAGAAACCCTTGCTTTCTAAACACTTCTCAGAGAGTACATCTCTGCAGCTGGATCAATCTCTAGTCCCAGACTTGGTCTATGGTTTGTATCTAACACATATGTGTGTGCTTATATGCATTTTTGCCACACATCAGAATCTGGTTACCTGTGAGAGTCTCCTTAGAGACTGATACTCACAGGGTTAATGTACGTGGTTCTCAGTCCAAATGGGATGGCCAGCAGCTGCTTGCAGCAAAGCCGGTCAGAGAGACAATTGTGCAATGATGGAGGCAATAACAATTTTAATTCAACTGACAGACTAAAACAATTTTGGGATTGCCCTGACAAATTCAGGGTTGTTTCAGTGCTTAAACACTTATAATTGGTAAACAACTAGATAGAAAGCAAGTAAGACTTGATTTGGTAGTTATTTTCCCAGGGAAACTTCTGACAGAGTCAGAGGCCCAATTCTTACCAAGGCAATTCTTCTTGGTGGAGGAAGAGAGGTCCAGGTTCATTGACCCTTCCATCAGGCAACATGGTAATTTTGTTTTCCCCAAAGAAGAGGGGTTTAGGTATCAATTTCATATCTTTTGAAAACCTATCAGCACTACTTGGTAGAGTGTGGCTAAATCCATTAGTATATGTTGATTGGCCCTTGGCAAGGCCATTTTTTGACTCATCCAAGGTGCCACTTAGTTGATCTGAATGTCAAGCCACCACCCAATCTATCTGTTTTACCAGATGCATTATCCATTGCTGGCCACTCCATTTGCCAGCCACTCTCTTTTGTAAAACGTCATGACTATTTTGCCATTCACAGGGCCTAATATATCTGTTATATCACACTGTTGACTCTGCTGTTTAATGTTGTAAAAATTCATATTATATAATATGCTTTTCTAATGTTAAAAATATTGTTGTGTGAAATTGTATTCTACTACAGAATTACAACATGGAATTTCTCATGTTTCATAAAAGGACCCATGTGACATATATGACATAGATCAATCTGAGGTGTTCTTGGTGACAACATGAATTACCTGAAGTAGAACTGTCCTTCACAATAATTGTTCTCAGAGGGATTTTTTTAGTTTTTGATTCTGTTGCTAATTTGGTAGAAAATGGAGACATTTTACTATTAAATACTGTAAGTTTCTAAGTAATTTCTGAAAGCCAGTGATTTAAAAAAAATATGAACTACAATTATCAAATAGACAAGTTTTATACATTCTGAGATGACACTTGGAACTGCGGGTGTTTCTGCTGATAGCCAAGGTATTTAGAATGAAAGATGTTTATCTTGCTTAGCATCTCTCACGTAGTAGTAGACTCAATCTTACATATTACTCAGATAAGATTCCCATGTCAAGATGTATAAAAATGACTAATTATTTTGGATGCTTCCATTTTTAGATAAGCTACTGTGTTAAATCTTCTCTCCCTTTTTTCCTTTTTCACTTGTTTTTCAGGAACTGCCGAACAATCGTTCTTTGAAGGTCAAGAGAGAGTTTCAGAGCTTCAGATCAGAGTTTCGAAATCTACTAGTAAATTCTCAGGGTGCTAGTAAAAAAAAATATTATAACTAACACTAGTGTTAAAAAAACAAGTGAGGGAAAGAAATCTTAAGATCCTTCTAGGTATCAATGGTCTTAACACATAGATTAACAAGTGGAAGGATGTTAAAATGAAAAGAACACTTAAAGGAGAAAGAAGAATAATGCAGGTTAGATGATAAATTACAGACCTACTGATAACTTGGACAAGAATGCAGGTAAACTAGTGCAGGTTGAGAATGGTATCAAACTATATTGGGAAAAATGTAAGAAATGAGTGATTACGTTTATCTTGAATTTCAGTTTTCAGATGGAAATTTATAGTGGTGTTTATCAACGGTGAAGAAAAGACTGTATCCTCATATTGTTCAGGCTGCAAGTGAACCTCTGAATGAAGAAATGAAGACTGAGACATTTTTAATCTAGGAAGAGAAGAGTAGGCAGCTCTGTTATCAAGTATTAATATAAATCAATGTGTTAGTTGAAATAGAGTTAAATTTCTTTATAGTAGCCATTGTGGTGCCAGGTTTTGGATCTGTACTGGAAGCAATCTTGATAATACAGGGATAATTTAGTTACTGCTGAGGAATGCTTACACAGTTAAGGCTTTTTTTGCTTCTCACATCCTCCCTCTGCCTCAGTGAGTAGGCTGGAGGTGCAAAAGAAGCTGGGAGATGACACAGGTGGGGGAGTAGAGCTTAAATGACCAAAGGGATGTGGTATACAATATGACATCATGTTTTGCACACAAAACTGGGGGAAGAAGAAGGAAGGGGAACATGTTTCGTATGATGGTGTTTGTCCTCCCGAGTAATTGTTACATCTGATGAAGTTCTGCTTTCCTGGACATGGCTGAACATCTGCCGGCCAATCCGAAGTTGCGAATGATTTCCTTGTTTTACTTTGCTTGCACTTAGAGCATTTATCACTTATTAAACTGTTTTTATATCAATGCATGAATTCTATAGTAGCAATATGATCACATGCAGGCTGAAAATAATTTATTAAATAGAAATAGATACAAGAAAATTTACTGATGAATATTGTTGTTCCTTTGCACTAAATTCACATTCAGTGCAGCTACAGCTGGTACCTCATAACAATCTATTTTAAAAGATATCACTTAGAGCAATTGGAAGACTTTCTACCTTTCCTGAGATTCTAAAAATAGCCAGAATAAGATTGTCTGTCCAAAAGACAATTATTTTTCTTTTTAAAATAAAGATGTTTAAGTAGGAAAGGGAAGTGAAGGTACAATTTAGAGCCCAAGTAGTGTGAAGAACAGAATTTATAGAAGGCTTTGGAAAGTAATATCAAAGAGAGAAAACACATAACTGAAATTCTAAAAAACCCAGCCACACAATTCACCTAACAAAGTACAATGTTTCTGAATATTAATAGTTCAGACTTCAAATAATTCAGTACTGAAAACTATGTTCAGAAATATTCATTTTCCCCATAACTTAATGAATATATGTGCATGTGTGTGTAGTCAGAGTTCTGAGAGGAGGTTTACATAGAATTTTAAACTTTTTGAATTGTTCTGTGTTTCTATATGCGACAAGAATTGAAATTGATGCTTTATATGGGAGTCATTGCCATGATATGCTCCTAGAGACAAATATCAGCACTAGTGTGTGTCTGCCATCTTCATTCCTACATTTAAGATGTGTGATCTTTAGGAAATGTAGATTTTTATTTTTGATTATTTTTCCATTGTAAGTTTGATACTCTTCTCAGTGAGTTAAGTGAAATCAATAAGATTTTTTTCCCATTGGCTTCAATTACAGAAGGCTGATGCTTGCTTCATCTTTTGTGAAACTTCATCTACAAGATTTTCTTGCACAGAAATGTTTACATTTCATATGCGGAATTATTTGTTTAAATATTTTGTATGTCTGAACAACCATCAAAAATATCAAGCAAAAGAAGGCAAATCTGAAAATAAAGCAGAAGAGCCTAAATATGGTGATACATAATCACAGAATCACGGGCTCATGGAATAGTTTATGTTGGAAAAGACATTTAAGGACAAGACCAACCATTTGCCTAACACTGCCAAGTCCACCACTAAATCATGTCTCTAAGCACCATATCTACATGTCTTTTAAATAGCTCCAGGGGTGGGAACTCACCACTTCCCTGGGCAGCCTGTCCCAATGCTTGAAAACCCTTTCAATGGAGAAATATTTCCTAATATTTAGTTTAAACCTCTCTTGGTGCAACTTGAGGCCATTTCCTCTCACCTTATCGCTTGTTACCTAGGAGAAAAGGCTAATACCAGCCTCACTACAACCTCCATTCAGGTAGTTGTACAGAGCAATAAGGTCTCCTCTAAACCTCCTTTTCTCCAAGACTAAATAATCTCAGTTCCCTTGGCCACTCTTCACAAGTCTTGTGCTCCAGGCCCTTCAGAATCTTTGTTACCCTACTTTGGACACACGCCAATGCCTCAGTGTCTTTCTTGTTGTGAGAGAACTGAAACTGAACACAGTTTTTGAGGTGTGGCCTCACCAGTGCCCAGTACAGGGAGAAAACTATATTGAGGTAAACCCATTACAGCACTGAAGGTGTCACAAAACATCTGCCATATGGAAACAAGTTAACGTGAGGAATCCTTCAAAGCCTCTGTAGATTTTTAGCTCTCTCCTGTCTGTCACCCACACGAATTTAAACTTATTTTGAGGGGAGGAAATTATAAAATAAAATAAAAATGAAGGAAATAAGTTATGAGCAGTACTATGAACAAAAAATATTAAGGTACCAAAATAAGGCAACGTTCCCCAAATGACTCAGATTTATAGTTATATTCTTTCTAATTCTTTATTTTTTTCCCTTTTTTTCAGATGAGAATTTTGGACTTACCCCCCCAAAAATGGCTATTTTGCTGATATGAGGACCTCCTTTACTCTCTCTTCTTTGATCTGCTGGACAACATGTAATCAAGAGGATTTTCTTTGGATAACAGAATTGTATAAATTCTTTGACCACTAAGTCACCTAATACATTTCCCTGACTCTATCTTTACATATTAGTAACCGCAATAGGACATTCATGGTAGTGTTAGCTGTGACCGTGACCTTCACTAGCTCTGTGGAAGCTGAATTGAACATGCTCAAATCAATTAAAGAAGGAACCTTTTCATTACCAAATTAACAGTCCAGTCTTTACAGCTTCATGTTAGTACTTTCTAGACCCTACAAAGTTCTGTCAAGCTACCAACAAAGTGAGTACATTCAGCATGGCAAAGAACATTATCCTTTTAATCTATCATGATTTTACTAATGTGCAGTCCTTTTTCAATTCCACTAGCATATATAGGTGTACTTAGACTGAAGAATTAGGATGACTTCTTGAATTTCAGTGCCATTCGAGATATCAAAAAAGGCTTTCCCTCCAATATAAGAAAGGATCAAACATGTCTCTGCTGTTTCTGACTGATGATTGTTTAATGTATTCTGAAAGACCTCCAGTTATGAAGACTCTGCAACCTCATAGGCAATCTCTTTTTAAGTCTCACTAGCCTTACCACTAGGAAGTTTTTTCCTAATGTTTAATTAATGGGAATCTTTTCCAGTAATTTAGATAATATTTTTTTTTGTCTTTTACACTATAAATATGACAAAAATTAAACTTTTTGCAGGAGCAAATCCATTATTACAAATTGCACATATACAAATTAAATTTATTGAAATGTATAATCTGATTTTTAAAAACTATTATATTGATACAGTTATTCTTTCTGTATTAAGTTCCACGAAAGTTCTCATTTCCATGTCACCATAATCCAAGTTACCATTCACATTGAAAATCTCAGCAATGTCCTCCCAATTGGTATGCTTGGTTTGTAGATGCAGTTTCCAGCTAGTTGCTCTAATCACAGTGAAGATTAAGAAAAAAGTATTTCAAAAGTACATTCTCAAAGCTTGTTGGCCAGTTTATTCTCTTCTCGGTATATACTTAGGTAAAGATTTTTCTCTGTCCATCACTCTTTGCCTTCAATGACTTCTACCTTCAAGTTTAGAACTCATAAAACTGGACATTGTACAGCAGTTTGGCTGATTGTCTGTTTTAGAGAGATTTGATATATGACATACTGAATGTTTGGAATAAGATGTATGTTATATTTCCATCAAAGTTGTCAGATCTCATCCCTGAGATGTATGGATCGGTAATATATTGAGTAGGCCAACCAAAGATTGAAATGCCTAGACAGTGAGGCTAGAAAATTGGAAAGTTTATATTTTGGAAAATTGGAAAGTTTAATATTTTAGCTTATCCTTGGTCTAAATGCAGTATAATCACTTTCATAGATGTTAACATCAATGATATTTTTACAAATGTATTTAAAATTGAGGGCCTTTTGTACTTTAAATTTTGTACCTTTATTCAGCTATATCAGCTTGTCTAACAAAGAACATTTATTTTGTGTATATATATTACTTGGTAAGTTTTTTGTTATTACTATAACTATTATTATTACTAGCTATTAATTATTAATTCTGTACAGGTGAAAAACCTGTTCTGTATAGGTGAAAACAAATATGCATTTTATGCCGGCATCACTTTGATTAGCTCAGACTTCTGTGGTGCACATTTTTCTTGAGCATCAATGAACACAGTCACAGTGACAGCAAACTCCAAGAAGTGCAAAAAGGAATGAACATTAGAGGACAATTACTGAAATGTAGGCATATAGTAAAAAATTATAAGACTTCAGGATGATCTTCACTATAGCTGCTAGGAATCTGCAGATATCACTTGTCATCATATACCACCTTCACAACCACCAGCAATAATATGTTCCTGATTGAGATCTGAACGAAATTGTGAATAGGAAGTTGGTGCCAAGGGAGTAGAAAAAACTGGCAGCAAAGCTGGGACAAATATATTTCCTATGGAGAGGAAAGCCGGCTTCTCAGGGCCAGCTAATCTATGATGTGCCAGACAGACTGTTCAAGAAAATAGGGTTAGCTTTTCCTTGCTTCTGAATTTCCTGGCTTAGATGTGGGTACTGGGTTCCTGTACACATTATCCTATGTCTAGGTGTTCCCAAACCAAATGGCTATTCTGGCACTGTAGTATGACCTCATTTGACAATATATTTTCCACGCATATTCATCTCTTGTCATACATCTTGTGCCTTGGCAGAAGGAATTGGCAAAAGTAGCTAAAATCAAAGCAGATCTAGTATTTCTTTTTTATAGTAGAAGATTAATCAGTTGTATTGGGAAACTAAAATTTGCACAGAGATTGTGGCTTAATTTCCCTTATCTATGGAGAAACATGGGTAACTTACAACAGAGCAGTGTTTCCATTGTTCAGTGTTTGTCCCTACAAAAGACCAAGAAAAAGCAATTTGCTGAGAGGTAAGAGAGACAAATTCAAATTTAATTCATACCTGAAAATGAAGTTGCAGAAACAACTGGGCTTCTTGGTATACCAGTTAGTAATCTGCAGAGCTGGTGTGTACCCTTTGCTTCTAAATTTTTCTTTCTTTGTGAAAAAGAATAGAAGTTTCTCCTTTATTCCAAATGAAATAAAACCAAATCACAATACTTTAGGATTGTTTATTAAATCAGGTTCTTATCCTCTGATTAACTTGGTAGGTTTCTCAAGATGATTGTTTTCTTTGTTAGCTTCTTGGTTCTCTCATCATATCTTAGAAAATACTAAGAAATTTAAAGAAAGAAAATCAAGTAAAGTGCATGCATTGCCCCCTGGCAAATTCACCTGGCACTAATTTTTTTCAAGAGGTCTTGACAAGAGGCATTCTTCACTACAGTGATCGGTGCCAAGTCCTATCTGTTCTCAGGTCCATGGCTGCAGTAAGTGGTAAGCTTTGGCAAGCTGACAAATAAAAATTAAAGTAGCAGCAGAACAAATTTGTTTCTTAGACCCTTATCACTTCCAGCTGGCAAGGAGCTGCAGTCCTAATGAGGAAACAGGATTTAAAAGTAATGAAGCTTCTTGGTTTCAGTTGTTTACTTTAAAAAGGTCCCATTCTGCAGAGTGCTTGTTTTCAGTTACAAGGTTTAGCAGGAATGATATTTGTCACTGTAAGGATGTTATCATTATTTTGAAAGATAAACGATAAATGGTATTAACTTTATAGAGGAAGATTATTGCAGCTCCTAAATTATCTTTGTTCATAGATAGTCATAGTAAAACAGATAACGGTAAGAAGGGAAACAAGTATGCTTCAAGCCCATTCTTTCCTGTCTTTAAAGGAAAATAAGTAGTTACTTCTGTGGAAGTGTTAACATATTGGCAATAATAGAAGCTGTTATATAATTAATATAATACACTGAAACTAGTAAAGGAATTTATTTAAACACTCAAAATAGTTTGTTTTGATTTGAACAGCTGTACTTAAAGATCATTGACATTTTGTCTTCCTTAATATGGAAATGAGCTAAAAGTTCAAAATAAAAAAATTGGGGGGTTTTTTGGTTTTTTTTTCTCATTTCTTCCTGTCTATTTAGATAAAACTACAAGTAGTACTGATACATTGCAGGATTGTGCTGTCATTCAGAGGGACCTGGACAGGACGGAACAATGGGCCAACACGACCTTCACGGAATTGGGAAGAATGCACTTATACACATTGTGACTTATCATCTGGAAAGCAACTTAGTAACGAACAAACATGGGGTAGTGATGGACAAAAAGCTGATCATAAGCCAGCCATATGTGCTTATAGCAAAGAAGGCCAGTAGCAGGGTAGAGAAGCTGTGAAGTCTCCATCTTTGGAGAAATTAAAAACTCAATTTGATACAGTCCTAGACAATGTCTGTCAATGAACCTTGTTTTAAGCAGGATGTTTGTGCTATTCAATTTCTAGAGCTGCCTTTCAGCCTCAAAGATTATGTGACTATGGGAGTCACAAGAATTAAATCATTTTTTTATCTATTTCAAATGAATGTATACATTATAGACTTAAAACAATACTACTAACAGAAAACTAATTATGTTAAACATAATTTTTTCTCTTTTCAACAATATTTCTCTCTGTCAATTGAAGCTACATAAATGTAGTTTACTTATTTGCATGTAAGTTAAGGATAACGTGTAATATTCCAATCACCAACTTTTTTGTAAAAGAACACACGCTATTTTCATTGAACCTACCATGAGCTAATACATACTAAGAAATATATGTTTCAGGAAAAATAAAATTCTTTTCTACCCAGCATATTTAACATTATATGCACATATATAGCATATGTGATTATAGAGCTGATCATGACCTGACATGGAAAGCCAGGCCCAAACAGTTGCAGTGAATGGAGTTAAATCCAATTGATGGCCAGTCACAAATGGTGCTCCCCAGGTCACAGTGTTGGAATGAATTCTGTTTAACATTTTTATCAGTGATCTGGACAAGGGGATTGAGTACGCTTTCAGTAAGTTCGCAGATGACACCAATCTAGGAGGGAGTATGGATATGCTTGAGGGCAGGAAGGCTTTATATGGGGAACTGGACAGCCTGAGTTGATTGGCCAAGGCAAACTGTGTAGGGTTGAACAAAGCTAAGTGTTGCATTCTGCACCTGGACCACAACTCCATTCAACACTACAGGCCTGGGGGAGTGTGGTTGGAAATCTGTCTGGCACAAAGGGACCAGGAATGCTAGTTAATAGTCAGTTAAATAAGAGTTAGCAGTGTGTTCAGGTGGCCCAGAAGGCATATAACACTGTAGCTTGTACCAGAAATAGCGTAGCCAGGAGAACTAGGGAAATTATTTTATTCCTGTAGTTGGCACTAATAAGGCCACACCTTGAATACTGTGTTCAGTTTTGGGCCACTCAGAATAAGAAGAACATTGAGTTGCTGGAATGTGTCAGGAAAAGGACGATGAAGCTAGTGAAGGGTCTAGAACATCAGTCTTGTGAGGACTGGTTGAGGGAACTGGGGCTCTTTAGTCTAGACAGAAGGAAACTGAGAGGAGACCTTATCTCTCTATACAACTATCTGAAAGGAGGTTGAAACAGTGGCGAGTGTTGGTCTCTTACTCCTGAGTAATAAGCAATAGGATGAGAGGAAAAAGCCTCAAGCTGTGCCATGTGAGTTATAGTTTGGATACTGGGAAGAATTTCTTTGATGACAGGATTGTCAAGCACTGGAATAGGCTGCCCAGGGAGGTGGTTGAGTCCCCATCCCTGAAGGTGTTTAAAAGGCATATACATGTGATGCTTAGGGACATGGGTTAGTGATGTGCTTGCAGTATTAGGTAAATGGTTGGACTTGATGATCTTAAACGTCTTTTCCATCCTTAATGATTTTATGAATCTATGACATGATTGTAAATATGATTTCAGAGTTCACATCAAAGAACCAGATCACGCAACCATATATTAAAATAGGCCCTTTCTGATATGCACTCTCCTTTAAAGTGATGTCTTCAGGCTGCTCAGCTGTAGATGGGTTCAAAGAGGCTGAAGAGAGCTGTACAGAAACTCTTGCTGTGTCTGCATTTGAAAGTGGGATTGTGAATGGATGGGGATTTTTTGAGTGAGAGCTGAGGAAATTTTTAATAAGCTATGTTTAGATATTGCATCAGATTTCTTTTATTGTGGAACAGGAGACTGTAAGTTAATGATTATCACACTATTTAAGTTTGTTTTTTCTCCTTTCCCAAATATTTCTGAGTCTTTCTTCCCTAAAGGTTCTCAAATACAAATAAGTGAGACCCAAAGAAATTATGTGCATCCTGGATTTTATTTTAATTTTACGAATAGAATAAAATAAAATAAAATAAGCACAGTCCTGACTAACCAACTCCTATCTTTCTTCTGCTTAGAAGAGTGCAACTCTCACCACTGCTAATTGCAGCTAGTTGCATGTGTCTGCAATAAGTAGAAGAAAACTTGTTATCTTCTCTATGTTTAGTACATGGTAGAAAGGAGAGAGGAAAGAGACATTAACAACAACATTAATTTTATTTCCCAAAAGTTACACCTATAATACAGTTTTGTTTCAGTCTTATCTCTTTGGAGTACATACATGTGTTAGTGAAAGACAAAATGTTTAATTTTAATTTTTTCACTTAAGTGTTATGGAGGCTTACTAATTCAAATGACAATTGTCTGTCATTAAAAAAAAAGTTACTTACAACAACTTGTGTAGACTGATTAGCTAGCTAAAAGAAGATAATTTTTAGACACTAGCTACTGCTGACATTCTCTTGGTGGATTGAAAGTGACTATGGATGGAATGTTCATAAGAAAAGCTGCTCTTTGAATTTCATTGGTCAGATTTTAAAACATATCATACTTAATAGCTAAGTTAAAGAACTAAAAAAAATCATTTTAAAATGCTACCATTTTAAAAATACTTGGAGACATATCTTAAGGTATTTAATTTTGTAGGATGATAGATTAACATCTGCTGGCATCTTTAAAAGTATCTCCAACAAAAATAATTGTAATTAGGCATTATACCAGTAGGCAATATATAAAATCGTGAGAAATGGAGAAAGAAACTTACTTTTGAATCAGTCTTGCTATCTAAATATCTTACCAATATATTATTGTGGGGGTTTTTTCCTTTATTTTTTTAATAATTTCTTTCTTGCACACATTATTATATATATTCTTCTGTTACTAACCTGGACAGTGATTCAGTTATATTAGAAAATGTTGGTCAGCAATAAGAAGCTAATAAATATTTTATTGGACTTAGTGGATGTCTTAGTCTATGCAATTATTAAATTTACAGCAAGCAAATGCTGAAAACCTTTTAATATCTGAGAGCAATTGTATATTGCTAGAATGAGCCATACATTTGAACCCAAGTTTAATATTCATACTCAGCTTACAGTCATATAAGTAGCCAATTTAGATAGCCAGAATACTGAATATACTTAGTTAAACAAATATTGATTTATTTTAATTGAAAGACGAATATACTGGATTATCTTTTTTATCTGATCAGAAACACTGTGAAAGATGTTAATGGATTTTATAAGCCAATAGTTTTTGCTCTTTTTTTTATAATTACAAACTTATCTTTAACAATAGCTAGTTAGAATAAAGAAAATCATAAATATGATTACCTCTATAACGTTTATGAATGAGATTCAGGCATTCTATGTCAGCACAAAAACTCAGTTTTTGTGCCAATCAATATTAACTGCACTTTTCCTAGCAGACAACTGAGTTATGTTAAGTAGTTTTCCAAAACCACATAAAGCTTCTGCTCCACAGTTGCAAGCAAGAGATGTAGTGGAAAAAATCATTACATATCATGAACATTACTAAGAAATTATAGCCAAATTGAGTATTGTTCACATACTCTAATTTGGACTAAGAGGATCAAACTTGTGGTCTTTTTTTCTGGGTTGCCAGGAGACATTATTTAATTGCCAAATTGGTAAGGTTGCTGGGCTTTGCAAAAGTGTGGACCCTCCCCTGTAGCATTCTGGGTTTCTTGAGATTTTTGGTCTGGGCTTCATAAAATAAATTCTTTGCACAGATAACAAATATTGATATAAAAAATTATACCTAATTAGAGCTCTAGAGCAGAAGAAAGTAACTGAGTTTCTAGAAAAACAGCAGTAGAAACCCCCTGATTTACTGCATACTCTAAAAGGCAGCTTCATAGAGAATCCTCACAGTAACAGGAGAACACTTCTAAAGCAAGAATTTTCAAAAAGCTACTTCCACCCACTCACATGACACTTTGGAGTGATCAGGTAAATAAGTTGGCATATTATTACTGAAAATTGGTGCTTTAATAGATTCACAGAACATTTTATGTTATCTGATCTAATTGCATCTTTTCAACTCCCAGTGCATCTTTTAGTGGCTATGTTTTCAGAGAAAAGGCACAATATATGTTAGTACTTAGAAAAGTAATTTTAGCTATAAATGAATAAAATCACATAATAAAAATGTAATGATGGAAATGTGTCATCACATAATCACTATGAAGGTTTCTAACACAAAATATTTCAATGATCAAGTTTTCAGAGGCACTTTACAAATTGAATCAAAATAGCTAAAGGAATAAGGAACTGTAGAGTTAAACTAGAAAAGAAAACTGGAAGAGGAGAGGAGAGGTCCAGGAATTCACACATGAGTTTAGCCATCCAAGAAAATATGCAAAAAATGGATCCTAAAGCTGTAAAAACCTGCATTGTACTGCAGGATTAAGGGTGCCCCTAAAATCTGTTACCACAATGGAGTTATGGGTGTAGTAAGGAACAGTGAGAAAGAGGTTACACTTCAAGCCAATATTCTGCTTTTTAAGGTGATGACATAAATTCTCCTAAACACTGTGGAAACAAGTACCATGCACAGCAACAAGAGGTTTCAAAATAACTTGTAAGCTATAAAAATCCTTTTAAGAATTTCAGTTCTGGTAATAATGATACTGATGCTGCTGTATAAGTCTTTCAAAACACTTAAATGCAGACATCTAGAGGAACTGCTAGCTGTTTCTTGTATTTGCTGGCAGATATAAATGATTGCATAAATATTATGTAGATAAACTGGTGACAGTCCATCGAAACCTGAAACTCTGACTTAGAGCTTATTTCAGTAGTAGGTGGAGAATATTTAGAATGTGGAAGGAGATATCATGGAGGGCTTGCAATCCTTCTGCTAATTTATGACTGCTTATTCATAAATGCATTAATTGCTCAGATTCCTAAGGAATATATATTTTTTTATTTCCTATTTATGCATCAACCTGGATTTTGTTCACTACAGTTGCATCCTGTCAATTTATTTTAGAGTTTCCAAGGGAGACAGACTTCTTAATGAATAGGATGTGGGGGAGCCAGATTTTCTCCTCTGCTAATTAAGAACCTGATCCAAAGTCTGTTTTGCATGGGGTGTTGGACTATTGACTTCAATGCCTTTTGGATCTGAGTTTGAATTCTATTTTTTGTTTCTGCACTTTTCATATACTCATTTTGTGTTAGACTGCTTTTTTTAAAAAATTCTTCCTTATTCACTTAGAGGTCAAGCTGTTGAGAGATCTTGTTTAACCAGGGCATGCAGTCTCATTATGTGTTTATATAGTGCCCGAGACAACAAAATGAGAATTCTACAGCAGTTACCACAGTCAATTTTAGAAGTTATTTTATTTAGTTTGAAGACTTCAGGTAATGCAGTGACATAAATTAGTGTCTTGCCACAGGATGTAATTTTATTGTACTACATTTACCTGATGGACTGAGTCTGTGTAAATGCTTGTGAAATATCTGACATTGTGACATTACTAAAGTTTGCTGATTTTCATTAGGGCATTATTTATGTGTTCCAGCTACAGGAGCCCTTTTATACTGGGAGAGATGCAAACAAGTGAGAATACAGCATCTTTGTTCAGACCAGTATATAGCTGACTAAGATAAGAACAAAAACTGAGAAATGAAGCGTGCAGAGAAAAAAACTAAGCAAAACAATTTACATATCAGGACAATGTGATAACCAGAAATAAACTCCTACCTGCCGAAATATATGCCATTGTATTTGCTATTTTTGTTTTCGAGACAAATTTTGTTGATACCGAAAACTGTACTGTGAATTTTTGTTATATTCAAGCTAGTGATAATAACAATGTATTTCCTTTTTATTCCTGTTTTGCTTTGTTCTTTTGTTTCAGCAAAACAGTAATGATTTTTAAGTTATTCAGATATAAAAAAATCTTTTACTGTAGAAATTTCATTCACGTAACTTGGCTCATTTCTCATTTAAGAAGACAGTCTTCAGATTAAAAGATTAACCTAGATGTTTTCAAGCTATGCCATTTCCCACATGTTCCCACATACTTTCTAGTTTGAGGTAGTTTTGTATTTTAGAACTTAGAACTGTAAAACTTCAGTCTCTACCGAATTTCGTGTCTCTTTTGACTGGTTATTAAAGGAATTAAGCTCAAGGGGAGGACTTAATTTCCCCCCTCCCTCCCCCACTTCCCTTCAGTTTTCAGAATTGACATGCAATCCCAACCAGGTATTCTAAACATCTCAAGATACCTTGTTGATCCAATGAGACACATTATTTTAAAATTTGTGTTTAGGTGTCTCAGATCAGATATGAACCATGTGGTTATTTTGTGTTACGTATTCTCCACTCACTACAAAATGCTATCGGTCTGTATTTGGTACGAGTATAAATTTCCTTCTCTATACTTGATGTGGTTACCGATATAGAACTTACCAAGAAATTTTGCCTAGCACAGCATTGAGTAGTGTGTCTGTTGTTTGTATGTCTGTTTAGTACAATTTCTCAAACTGTCTTTCAAGACTATGAAAGGTAAAGGAAATATTCTTGTACAAGAAACTGACCACTTTCAACAAACCATTCTGTCAAGTTTTAAGTATCTCTGTAAAGCAGGATTCCACAGACTCACTAGACAATGTTTTGACCAGTTTCTTAGTGAAGATTTTTTCCTAATTAGAATATCAGTTCTGACAACTTTTGCCTTTGGGTTTTGTCCTTTCATGCTGTATGTCCAAGAAGGGGCTAATTAGACTGGATTTGGAGGAGGGCCATGAAAATGATCAGAGGGATGAAACACTTTTTCTATAAAGAAAGGATGAGAAGTTGTTCAGCATGGAGAAAAGAAGCCTTCAGGGAGATCTATTTGTGGCCTCTCAATATTTGAAGGGCGCTTATAAGAAAGATGGGGACAAATGTTTTATCAGGGCTTGTAGTGATGGGACAAGGAACAATAGTTTAATACAAAAAGAGAATGGATTTAAATTGGACATCGGGAAGAGTTTTTTTACCATAAAACTGGTAGCACACTTAAACGGTTTGCCCAGAGAAGTTATGGGTGCCCTTTCTTCACTGCAAGTCAGGTTGTAGCAACCTAATTGCATGGAAGTTGTACTTGTCTGTGGCAGGGGAGACTGGATGAGGTGACGCTCCCTTCTGCTTAAAACTGGAAAGCTGCCTGGAGGAGAAGGACCTAGGGGTGTTGGTTGACAGCTGACTGAACATGAGCCAGCAGTGTGCCCAGGTGGCCAAGAAGGCCAATGGCATCTTGGCTTGTATCAGAAATGGCGTGACCAGCAGGTCCAGGGAGGTTCTCCTCCCTCTGTACTCGGCACTGGTGAGACTGCACCTCGAGTACTGTGTTCAGTTCTGAGCCCCTCACCACCAGAAGGATGTTGAGGCTCTGGAGCGAGTCCAGAGAAGAGCAACAAAGCTGGTGAAGGGGCTGGAAAACAAGTCTTATGAGGAGCGACTGAGAGAGCTGGGGTTGTTTAGCCTGGAGAAGAGGAGGCTGAGGGGAGATCTTATTACTCTTTACAACTACCTGAAGGGAGGTTGTAGAGAAGAGGGAGCTGGCCTCTTCTCCCAAGTGGCAGGGGACAGGATGAGAGGGAATGGCCTCAAGCTCCGCCAGGGGAGATTCAGGCTTGATATAAGGAAAAAATTCTTCATGGAAAGGGTCGTTAGGCATTGGAACAGTCTGCCCAGGGAGGTGGTTGACTCGCCTTCCCTGGAGGTGTTTAAGGTGAGGGTGGATGAGGTGCTTTGGGGCATGGTTTAGAGATTGGTGGGAATGGTTGGACTCAATGATCAGGTGGGTCTCTTCCAACCTGGTTATTCTATGAACCATTCCAGGTTTCTGTAATATACCCACTACATCAGCCGTTAGACAGCTGTCTGCAGTAAGATCCCATATTAGCTGCCTTCTTAACCTTAACAGTAAAGGGTACTTTCTCCAGTCTTTTTGAAGCTTTTTTTTTCACATTCCCCTTCCTTGTGACTCCCCTATTTCTGTGGTATCCTTTTTAAAATAAATTACTAGAACTCCTCAGGTCATACTCCGATATTCTTCACCTTGTACATCATTTTAATGCTATAACATTTTCTGTAATCTGCATTCACTATATGTATTATGTTATTTTTGCTTAATATACATGAAAGAATTAATATTTTTCTACCTCAGGTTATTTTCTTCTGTTTTGTATTTTAAAACATGAGATCATTAAATTGTGCTTTTTCACTTTGTCAATTCTGGCAGTCTATTATGTCTTCTGAACATTGAATCCGATGAACCAATTTTTTTTTAACTGCTAAGTTAGTATTTCACTGTCCTTTACAGTATTAGCTGGTCCCACTTTGAAGAATATTTACTCAGATTCCTTCTTTCAGTTAATTTTTCTTGGCCAGTATCCTCCTTTCTGCCATTCTGATGGGAATATAAACGTCTATATTAACAAAAATGCAATTATTCTAGATTTGCGTAGTATGAAAGAGCAGAGTCTGTCACCCTTTATCATAATACTTCCTTATGGCAGTATACTAATTACTACATGATGTTAAAGATCAACAGTATTGCTTTTAGAGTCTGATTCATCTTGGCCCTTTCTTGATTGCTAAAGTCTGATGTAATACTATTGCATATTGCAAATTCAATTAATATAATCAGTCACCTTTGAAAATGCCAATAATAGCTGAAAATGTTGCACATCATATGGGACATGTGAACCTTTGTGACCTTCATAGTGTTTGATTCACATAATTTCACAATCCTTGAGCTCAAACTTGTTTGTTACACTTACTGAAACATAGACCTTTATATTGAGAAAAAGGGATTTTTTTACACTTTGAATAATGCATTATTTTATACGCAAATTTGAAAGACATTAACTGGTATTTCAAGAATTGTTTAGAGAATGTTTATTATTTCCTGAGCTGATTGTTCTTAAATCTCTTTAGGTAATAAAAATCACAACAGTTAACATGTATTTTATAAATCAGCTGGATAGCTACCCATGGTAATATCAGATCTGAATTGACTTTGAATGACTAGGTGTCTGAGACAGATTTAAGCTACTTATGTGTCTCTCCCTAATAATCTAGAATTTAAACTACTGCTTCTACATTTGGTGAGTGGTTTTATGGCTTTCCTTCAACACAATAGAAAAGTAAAATTTTGTAATGTGAGTGTGACGTCTGAGATAAGAAATACTTCTGTCAAGAAAACATTTAATGAAAAAGCATGAACAGATCTGAATATAATTAAAAAAATCTTAAATTTGTTCTTTTTTGTTGTTCCCTATTGCATTTTCTTGTCTGAATCTAAATCTCAGCTCATTTTATTTGCATTCATCAGCAGCACTGTGAATTTGTTCTTCTCTGTTTATTGTGTTAGACTCCCATTACACTTGCTATTTTAAAACATCTTTTAGCAGAAGTAGAGGGTACATGTCAAGCTTAGCGAGTCTAGCCTTGTTTTACTATTAAGTACAAAATGAATTCATAAGAAAACAAAAAACCAAAGCCTCCTATACAATAAACATGCTCCCACCACCTAAACTGAATTTGAAAAAACATCACTTGAAAGGCATTTTCAATCAATTCAAACAATCAAAACCCTATTAACCTGTAGTGTTTGTCCTTCCTGTGGCTGTGTTTTGTTAATCAGAAATATTTCTTTTGAACCATTCCTTCCTATTTTTGCAGAAATTTAATCAAAGGAAATATATACAGTTAAACCTAGACAAATACTTAAAAGTAATGTGAATCACTGACAGTAATGACTGAGTCATGCATCTCCAATATTTATTAGAAATTTCAGTAGGACAAAGTAGATACACAAGCAGCAACTTGGTAGTCCAGAAGCAGAAACTAATAATGGAAAGCAGTTTTAAAAGAAATAAGTGTGAATTTGAATTTGGAAGAACAGTTATCTTTAAGACTACTGCAAACACAGTGGTAAAAACAACTGCCCATCTTACATAGTTCTCATATTCTTGTGCACATGAAAAGCATATTGAACAAATTGACTGATACTTGGAAAGATAAGAAAAAAAAGAAGGGAAAGGACTGAATAGGCATGGCAGGTCTGAGGGCAATAACCTGTTAACACAGGTGGGAAGCAACCATTCACTCTGCATTGTTAGTGAAAAAATGTTCTAAAGTTGGCCTAGACCATATTTAAGACTTCAGAAGGGTAAAGTTGTAAGGAGCACAAGTCATCATTAGCTCCTATTGTCACAGCTAGCAAAAGTGACATGACTAAAGGATCTCAGATAGGATGAGGGACCTCACCTTGGCCACTTGTAACATTGCTAAAAGGAGGCAGCAGCAACAGCATTCTCTGATTTGTCTTTGTGGGTTGAGATAGTATTATCTAGCTGATGCAGAAAAATCTAATTTGAACTGAATGTTTCTTAACTGCACATTGTAAACTGAATCAGCATCTACAACTTCACAAAAAAATTCAGACAGCTTAAAATATTAAACATGTCAAATCATGTTTGTTTCCAGCTTTCCTTCCAATAGAACATCACGTTGCAGCAATTGACTAGAAATATCCTTCTTGCATAGAGCTGTTGCAGTTGTTAAGGAAACCAAGAGAACTTAAACATATATATAGTTGCTCCTGATATACAAAATTGGATGTACTGCAAGTCTTTTATTATACCAAAATAGGAAGTGTCAAGGAAGGATGAAAGTCCAGAGTGACAAATCATTCCTGGAAAAAAAAATGTTATTAGAATTCTTTATGATTATAAATCAGGTTTAAAAAGAAAATCATTTTCACAAACTTATTTATAACTGAATTTTCACCTTTCACATTGATACTGTTGTCATTTACACATAACAAAAGAATGAATATTGACAGGGAAACCCACATCATAAGCCATATTAGGCATTGTTTTCTGTTCTTCATTCATTGGACAATTTGCTGTAAGGATTGTATACTGTCAGTTGTAAAACCAAAGTCTTGGGTGCTGAGAGGGATATGGATTTCTTTCAGCTGCCTTTTAGCTTGATGAGAGAAAAACTGTTTCGGGAATACTTTTCATTCAATATTCAGAAAATACCTTCTTACAACAGCAATATTGTACATACCTGTGAAAAGTGAAGCAAAAATTGTAATCTGGGATGTCCGTAATTGCTTACAGCACATGCAGCCTCAGAAGTGGCAGGACAACTGGAATCCTCCAGTGTAATTGAGGCCATATTCAATTATTGACCTGGTATGGAGCTGAAAAAGACAGAAATATCTCCTAAATGCTAAAATGCTATATTACAGGAAACCTTCACTTCCTACAATGAAGTATAACCAGGGTTGGAAATTATACATCCTTGAAATAAATAACTGACCTCTGGAAGAAACCTTTCAAAGGAAATTTAATGTGGCATCCACCACCCAGCTTTAACTTGAAACTTCCACCAGGAACTATGATTCTATTGGTTACTAGCAGTTGGTAGAATATAATATTTAAATATTAATTCAAGGTAACTTTTTTCAGGTAACTGTAATACACTAGATATTTTGGACAAAGCCACTGGAAAAGTGATAATTTTTCTGAATATCACATTACCATGGCTCACTGTTTATATTTCTCTGTAGCTTACCTCATTGCAATTCTGGGAAGAATATATGCTTGTAGAGGTTCCATTATTAAAGAATAACTTTCTTCTCTGGTAACAGACTCTAATAGAGAACAGTTAAATTCTATTCAGTAACTGCTGGGAATATGTTCACTTATTTTATTTTTAACAAAACAACGAAAACTCTGGAACAAGGATTTCTTTGGATAATATTCCAGTATTGTTTTATGTAGACTGGACAATATTTACCTTAAAAGTAGTCAGAATTGGTTTTGATCCTATTATGTTGAAAGACTGTTTTAGAATTCCATTGACTAGAAATCTCTTATTGTCTACCTACAGGTACTCATTGACAGTTTGCATACGGAACAACACAGTTTGATTGGGACAACACAGTCCTGTGGCTTATTACTTGCCTAGATGTCGGTTAATTACTGGGTAGTTAAATAAATGAACCTGTGACAAAATTAATTCATTTATTAAGTGATTTATTAAGCAGCAAGGAGACTGTTCAGATGATCCAACTGACCTTCCCAGCATAGCACTAATAATCCAGTGCTTTTGACAGAACTAGACAGATGTTATGAGATATAAGGCGTAAATTTCGTTTCCCACCAATCTTCTTGACTTTTTGTGTGATGTCACTGACCAGAGTTCAGCAGATCTGTCTCTTGCCAAATAGGTGTTTTAGATTTAACCTTATTTAGAGATTGCTTCTAGGCAAAAATGTCTGCATTTTTTTAACAATGAATGAGACTATAGTTTTCCTTTTCTCCTTATTTTTTTTTAATTTGGAGTTACTTTGAATAAATATTTACTGGTCTAGACACTACTGAACATAACAGGTCCAATCCTTTTATCAAGGCTAGCATTTGAAAGCCTTATGCAATTAACTTAATAAAAGTTCAATCAAATTTGATTAGACCTTGGTACTTTTGTGCCTGCATCAAGGACAGAACAAAAGTTATATTTGCCTAAAGTCTGAGGAGGTCTAGCTGTAAATATATCGATATAGCACATTTAATTTCATGAAATTCAACATGTTTAAAAAAGTCTTTCTTGGAAAACTGGATTGTCATGGTTGGTTTTTATCAGTAAGTTTGAACAATTGTTTTCCTTCACAGTTATATGTCCATAATGTATTTTCTTAATTCTTTACAGTCATAAAACCTTCACAGAGAATTTACAGGACCAAAATATGAAAAATGGAATTAATTTTTTTAAGCTAAGTTAAAGATATTAATTATTTCAAAAAGACTAATTAAACTATTCCCAGAGAAATCTGTCCATTAGGCTTTCTAGTTCCTTGACAATATATTTCAGTTCCTGAAGATAGCTTCCAGGTCTGATCAGTTTTACCACTGGTCTTCTAAAAAAGATTTCTGTATGAAAGTAAAATAGATCTATTAGACCTGGAGGTTTCCTTCGTACTTCATTATGGAAACTGTGTGAGGGAGACAATTTTCAGTGATTCAGATTTACCTGATACAGTTTACCTTCTCCATATCAGGATAAGACATGAAAGCCATGTCAAGCCGATTGGAAAAACTTAACTTTTAAATCTGAAGTTCAGTCCTCCTTACAAAAATCTGTGGAAAGCAGAAGTAAGGGCATATACACACAAGATTTCATTTATATATATATATATATAAATATATATAAAATAGTATTGCAAGGGATTGGTCACATGGTGATTTGGAAATACACATTTTGAATGTTCTCTGACTTCACCATTCATTGCCTGATAGACTAATAGATACTATTACTAAAATATGGGATATTAAAATACTGTATGCTCCCTGTGGATAAGTCTAGTAAAACTGAGCTTCTTTTATTAGAAAAGCTGAATGCACCTCATAATTGCTATAGCACTTTTCAGTGCAGAGGAACTGTTTCATTGTAACACAAATTGGTCTAAAATAGCAGTAAACAGTATAAAACTAAAGATGAAACTGACTTTCAGGTTTGATTATGATTTAGTTTGTGCTTTCTGATACATACTTCTTAATTCCATTAATGTGTTAATCCCAGTAGCTAATAAGTCACTACTAGTACACACTGGCGAAGTGAGAACTATGCCCGCATATGAAAACATGATGTGCTTTGGTGTACAGATCCTACATAACTTTAACCAAGTATTGCATTTTCTTATTTCTGACTAGATAAGATACTTACATTTTTTTTGTATGACATTGCAAATATTTCTGTCAAGTTCATCAAGCAAAATTTTTCTTTTCCAATAAAAATACTAAGAACAATGTTCCTTCATCTAAAAGAAAGAAAATGAAGAATGCTTGTGGCTTTATGAGAGCAGCCACGGTTGTCATATGATTCTTCTTGAGGTAGAGTATCTCTAAGTAATGTTATTGACCCTATAAACACAATGTAAGTTTGATGTTGCTAAAAGATTAAGAAGATTTCTTTTTCCTGACAGAATCATAGAATAGAATCATAGAATCATTTAGGTTGGAAAATACCTATAATTTCATTGAGTCAAACTGTTAAACTAACGCTGCCAAGTCCACCACTAAACTACGTCCCTAAGTACAATGTCTGCACTCCTTTTAAATGCTCCAGGAATGAGGACTCAACCACTTCCCTGGGCAGCCTATCCCAATTCTTGATTAGCTTTGCAGTGGACATTTATTCCTAATATCCTGTCTAAACCTACCCTGGCACACTTAAGGCCATTACCGCTCATCCTATCACTTGTTACTTGGGAGAAGAGACCAACACATGTCTCACTACAACCTCCTTTCTGATAGTTGTAGAGAACAATAACGTTTCCCCTCAGACTCCTGTTCTCCAGATTAAAGAGCCTCAGTTCCCTCAGCCACTCCTTATAACAGTTGTGCTCCAAACCCTTCACTAGCTTCATTTTACTTCTTTGCCCACACTTCAGCAGCTCAATGTCCTTGAACTGAGGGACTTAAAACTCAACACAGGATCTGAGATGCAGTCTCATGAATGCCAAGTACAAGGGGACAATCATATCCTGCTAGCCAAAATCTTTTGCTAGAACCCAGGATTCTGTTGGTCTTCTTGGCCACATGAACACTCTGCTGGTTCACATTCAGACAGCTATTGACCACCACTCCCAGGTCTTTTTCTCCTGGTCAGCTTTTCACAGAATCACAGAATAACCAGGTTGGAAGAGACCCACCAATCTCTAAATCATGCCCCTAAGTACCTCATCCACCCTCACCTTAAACACCTCCAGGGAAGGCGAGTCAACCACCTCCCTGGGCAGACTGTTCCAATGCCTAATGACCCTTTCCATGAAGAATTTTTTCTTTATCTCAAGCCTGAATCTCCCCTGGCGGAGCTTGAGGCCATTCCCTCTCATCCTGTCCCCTGCCACTTGGGAGAAGAGGCCAGCTCCCTCTTCTCTACAACCTCCCTTCAGGTAGTTGTAGAGAGTAATAAGGTCGGCCCTCAGCCTCCTCTTCTCCAGGCTAAACAACCCCAGCTCTCTCAGTCGCTCCTCATAAGACTTCTTCTCCAGCCCCTTCACCAGCTTTGTTGCTCTTCTCTAGACTCACTCCAGAGCCTCAACATCCTTCTTGTGGTGAGGGGCCCAGAACTGAACACAGTACTCGAGGTGCGGTCTCACTAGTGCCGAGTACAGAGGGAGAAGAACCTCCCTGGACCTGCTGGTCACGCTGTTTCTGATACAGGCCAAGATGCCATTGGCCTTATTGGCCACCTGGGCACACTGCTGGCTCATGTTCAGTCAGCTGTCAACCAACACCCCCAGGTCCTTCTCCTCCTGGCAGCTTTCCAGCCAGGCTTCTCCTAGTCTGTACCTCTGCTTAGGGTTGTTGTGCCCCAAGTGCAGGACTCGGCATTTGGCCTTGTTAAACCTCATGCTGTTGGTTTCAGCCCAGCAGTCCAGCCTGTTCAGGTCCCTTTGCAGAGCCTCCCGACCCTCCAGCAGATCCACACTTCCACCCAGCTTGGTGTCATCTGCAAACTTGCTAAGGGAGCACTCGATGCCTTCGTCTAGGTCATTGATAAAGACATTAAACAGGACTGGACCCAGCACTGAGCCCTGGGAAACCCCACTTGTCTCTGGCCTCCAGCTGGATTTAACTCCGTTTACCACCACTCTCTGGGCCCGGTCATTCAACCAGTTTTTCACCCAGGAGAGTGTGCGACTGTCCAGGCCAGAGGCCGACAGTTTCTGAAGCAGAATGCTGTGAGAAACTGTATCAAAGACTTTACTAAAGTCCAGGAAGACCACATCCACAGCCTTTCCCTAGTCCAAGAGTTTAGTCACTCGGTCATAAAAGGTGATCAGATTAGTCTGGCAAGACCTGCCTTTCATGCACCCGTGTTGACTGGGCCTGATCACCCGGTTCTCTTGCAAGTGCTTCTTGATAGCACTCAAGATCACCTGCTCCATGATTTTCCCCGGTACTGAGGTCAGACTGACAGGCCTGTTTTTCATCCTTTCCTTTCCAACAGGTGTAGATGAGAAAGTACAAGGAACTTTGAAGTAAAAATTCAGTAAGTCTATGCCAAGAAGTAGCATTCAATCTTTAGTTCAGGTTCTATATCTAGAAGGTCATCTCTAACATGGACACATACTTTGTTAACTTCTTAACTATATTGGCATTAAAATCTTATGAAATAAATTTTTAAAAATTGAACTATAATAAAAAAAAACATTTACAGTGGATTATTTATAACAGCTAAATTCTCAAGGATTTTTATGGTCTGCAAAATATTTAAAGCAGAAAGAGAATTCTCACTTGATGACTTCTCATTCTTTGCACTTACTAGAACTTCATGCTGCCTCCCATTTTCCTGTTTATTCAACATTTTAGTTAAATCCACTACTGACAGTGATGACATGTACAATATTATTCTGGACTGTTCTTTTATGAGTGCTTAAATTTTACTATGTAGTTATTGAGAGTTTTGGATTTAAATCAATGGCCAGCCATCCAAAGAATAACATTAATATCCTTGCTTTAACACAGGAATTACATCTATAATACTTTATTTTTGAAGAATACCAAGTGATTTATAGTAGATGTTTCATGGGTTTTATATCATCCTGCCCTATATGTTTCTTATCACTCTATTACCATAATTAGCTTTTCTAATTAGGAGGTTTGTGTTTGTACAAGATTAGCAGCAGCTGAACTGAATTTGCTCTGCTTATGACAGCAACCGTTGCAGTGACTATTGCTGTTAAATAACACAAATGTTAACAACTGAGAAATAGTCTTTACGAAAAAAAATTCTTCTTCATTCCCACTCAAGTTCATAGTAATGCAATCATTCTTTTTGTTCACATTAAATCTATACATGTTGAACAGAAGTGACCTTGTACAGTCCTAACAAATTACTTTTCCATGTTAATTAAAATTAACACAGAAATAGAAATTAACTAAGATTAAAAACTAGAATATTAAATAACCTGAATCAGATTCTGTAATTTCTTTATTCTATAGACTTGTAGTTTTAAGACTACAATCATCATATTCTAAATGAAAATCTTTGCCAAATAACATTGAAGAAATTATTAACAATATCAGGCAATAAACAAATAGATATAAGTAATTTTAACTAAATTTTGCTCTTCTTCCTCTGTTAATTTTACTTTTTTTAGCTGTCTACTGGCTAGAACCAGACATAGTTATAAGATGTTTCTACCTAACAAATGTGAATGAGTAACAGGTAATACAAGCTTTTCATAATTATGATCTTGTTGGTCATGCAGTTTGTACTTGATGAGCTTGATAGGAGTTTTAAAAGTTTTAAATTAATTGTGACCCTCTGTCGGATAAATCTGATGATAAAAGCTTAGCAAACAGTTCATAACTCTACCTTTCTAGCTCTCACGTTTCCCATCTATCATCTCATATATAAAAGTCTAAACAATTCTTGATTATCTGTTAACATTTATTCAAAACATTCCTAGTTTTAGAGGAAGATTGATTTATAACACTATGTGTAAACAGGGAACCTGTGATAACTATGTATGTGAATATAGTTCCATGCACAAAAATAATTCAGAAAAAATAATGTATTTAAGTGAGTATTAGCTCCAATTATCTTAGTGTGGCTACCTAGAAATGATTACTTAACATTGTTATTTAACTGACAATTGAATTTTCTTGCTGGCATACTGAAAATTATATCACATATCATCTTGTATAACATACAATGGTAGATGACTGATTTTGTACAACTAAGACTGAAAGTGTGTACTAAGAGATTTGTTTTAGTAGTCTAGTCCTGTCTATGTTCACATGGTAATTTGAAGTGTACTACAGAGATACTGGGGTTAAAGCTTCAGCTCTTAAATTAGGATTTGGTTAATCTTACTTTTTGAAAAAACGTCACATTTAGTTGTGCTAGTGTTTTCAGATCACACTTACTGCACTGATATATTGAGAATAACTTATATTGAGCTAACATTTTTACAGTTATTTCAGGTATGCTTAAATTAAAGTGCATTGTGTTGCCTATACTTAATGCATTAACTTTATGGTAAGATTCTAAATGAGAATTTTCAGCTGATGAGAACTACCAAAGAGTGTACAGAGCTGATGGTGGAAACTGAAACTGAGGGTGAGTTGTCTGTGTCATGTTTTTCTTCTGTATGTCACAGGTGCAGAACTGTATTTCTTAAACCAAAATATTGAATAAAGCATATAAGCTTTTTCAGAATATTTTCTCATTTGGTATTTTTCTGTCTTTGCAAGGGGAAGACTTGCCTGAACTATGGATGGGATAGATTAATCAGAATGGCTTAGCTTGATACTATAAACAAAACCCGAACCTGTTTATCAATGGAATTTCCAAGACCACTTTTATTCTAAGAAGGAATAAATTTAGAAAATATCAGATTGCAATTTTTTTAACTGCTGTTCTTTTCTAATGATACTTTAGTTTGAGAAAAGAGCACTTCCTAGCAGGGAAGTATCAAAACTCTTGGTACATTATGCTTGTTAAGGCTCAAATCTTAGTTGATATTTTGGTGAGTTTGTTAATTTTTTATACCTTACCCTGACATTGCAATTGCAAATGGCATAGTGCAATGAATAGAGTAAGAATGAACTTAATTATGATGTCTCTGCATCTGTCTTCCCATTTTGCCCATAAAAGAGTCACTTAACCTCTCTGTACATATTTCTTCACTATTAAATGGGGATAATATTCACTTTTTGCACAGTAAAATGCTCGTAGAAATATATTTTGTCTTATTTGTGATCTTGACCTTATCAAAGTAAAATGATTTTTTAAACATTAAATAAGATCAGACAACGTATTCTAAGTCTCTGTTAACAACCATAAAAACCTTTCATTGCTACCTAGTTAAAACTTCTGAAGTTACATACTGTCCTGTTGTTAAGTGAAAAGTATTTTTCACTGCAAACACTTGAGAAGCTCTCACTGTTCATCTTTGAAATCTCTGGGGTTGTTTATGAATCCTGTGGTTTTGACCTTGGAGACCCTCTTGGAGCTTTTCATCATTCCTTTTGCAAAATATTGCAAAGAATTGCAGCCCCATAACACTGAGTTAGCTTTTGATACACATGTCAGGGGTGAGTCAGTGAAAATCTCACACACACTGACAAAAATCTGTTTTCTTTAATCAGAAAAAATAAAATCATTTTTCTGCCACTGTAAAACATGATTGTCAGGTTTCATTAAACTCACCCACTTAATTCTGAATCGTTACAGTATTTCAAGGAACCTACGGTTGAAAACTATTCAGATAACTTCAATGATTTCAGATCATTTCAATAATTTCAGTTAATTTCAATAAACTGACTACCTTTTGTGCATTTGAGAACTAGTTAACAAATCTTAGTCTATGATGGAGGAAATGCCATACTTGAAAAATACAGCAGGCTTAGAGGTAATTTACACATCCTTCAGATTATTCCATGCATCATGAGGAAACAAAGGAGGTCTGCTGCTTGCCAGGAGCATCAGTGAGGGACGTTACTAGAAAGCTCCCTTCCCTGGTCAAAGACAGGAAGGGCAGAAGAGGAGGAGGGGTAGCCCTCTATGTTAGAGAGGGCATTGATACCCTCGAGCTGGACTACGGTCAGGATGGGACTGAGTGCCTGTGGGTGAAAATCAGAGGAGCCCATGGGCAGGCAGGTATTGTGATGGGAGTCTGCTATAGACCGCCCAGCCAAGAAGAAGCAGCTGATGAGCTCTTCTACAAACAACTGAATGTAGTCTCAAAATCGCTACCTCTAGTCCTTGTGGGAGACTTCAGTTTCCCAGATATAGGCTGGGAGTGTAATACAGCAGAAAGGAAGCAGTCCTGGAGGTTCCTGGAGTGTGTGGAAGACAATTTCCTCATACAGCTGGTGAGTGAACCGACAAGGGACGGTGCCCTCCTGGACCTGCTGTTTGTGAACAGAGAAGGACTGGTGGGGGATGTGAGGGTTGGAGGACACTTGGGGCAAAGCGATCATGAGATGATAGTGTTCTCGGTGCAGGGTGAGATGAAGAAGGTGGAGAACAGTCGCCCTCAGCTTTCAGAGAGCAGACTTTGGACTGTTCAGAAGGCTGGTCAGAAAAGTACCATGGGAGTGGCTCCTTGAAGGCAAAGGTGTCCATGAGGGCTGGGCACTCTTCAAGAAGGAACTCCTAGCAGCTCAGGAGAAAGCCGTCCCCAAGTTCCAGAAAAGTAGCTGGTGGAGTAAGAAACCAGCATGGTTGAGTAGGGAGGTCCTGAGAGACATCAATAGGAAGAGGAAGGTCTACAACCTTTGGAGGAAGGGGCAGGCATCCTGGGTGGACTACAGGGAGGAAGTGAGAATGTGCAGGGAAAAAATCAGGAGGGCTAAGGCCCAACTAGAAATGCGATTGGCCAAGACTGTGAAAGACAATAAAAAATCTTTCTACAAATACATCAACAGTAAAAGGAGGGCTAGGGAGACTCTCCAGTCCCTAGTAGATGCAGAGGGAACAAGAGTAACAGGGGACGAAGACAAGGCTGAAGTACTGAATGCCTACTTTGCCTCAGTCTTTAATAGTAAGGACAATTGTTCACTCTGTGCACAACCCCAAGGGTTGGAAGAGAAGTACAAGGTTCCCACTGTCCAAGAGGAGGTGGTTAGAGACTTGCTTGCCTGGCTAGATGCCCACAAGTCTATGGGGCCGGATGGAGTCCACCCAAGAGTTTTGAAGGAAATAGCGGATGTGCTGGCCAAACTCCTTTCCATCATCTTCCAACAGTCCTGGATGACTGGGGAGGTTCCGCTGGACTGGAGGCTGGCTGATGTTGTGCCCATCTATAAGAAGGGGCGCAGGGAGGATCCGGGGAACTACAGGCCTGTCAGTCTGACCTCAGTACCAGGGAAAGTCATGGAGCGGGTGATCTTGAGTGCTATCAAGAAGCACTTGCAAGAGAACCAGGTGATCAGGCCCAGTCAACACGGGTTCATGAAAGGCAGGTCCTGCCAGAGTAATCTGATCACCTTCTATGACCGAGTGACTAGACTCTTGGACGAGGGAAAGGCTGTGGATGTGGTCTTCCTGGACTTCAGTAAAGCCTTTGATACAGTTTCTCACAGCATTCTGCTTTGGAAACTGTCGTCCTCTGGCCTGGACAGTCGCACACTCTCCTGGGTGAAAAACTGGTTGAATGACCGGGCCCAGAGAGTGGTGGTAAACGGAGTTAAATCCAGCTGGAGGCCAGAGACAAATGGGGTTTCCCAGGGCTCAGTCCTGGGTCCAGTCCTGTTTAATGTCTTTATCAATGACCTGGATGAAGGCATTGAGTGCACCCGAAGCAAGTTTGCAGACAACACCAAGCTGGGTGGAATGTCGATCTGCTGGAGGGTCGGGAGGCTCTGCAAAGGGACCTGAACAGGCTGGACTGCTGGGCTGAGACCAACGGCATGAGGTTTAACAAGGCCAAATGCCGGGTCCTGCACTTGGGGCTCAACAACCCTAAGCAGAGGTACAGACTAGGAGAAACCTGGCTGGAAAGCTGCCAGGAGGAGAAGGACCTGGGGGTGTTGGTTGACAACCGACTGAACATGAGCCAGCAGTGTGCCCAGGTGGCCAATAAGGCCAATGGCATCTTGGCTTGTATCAGAAATGGCGTGACCAGCAGGTGCAGGGAGGTTCTTCTCCCTCTGTACTCGTCACTGGTGAGACCGCACCTCGAGTACTGTGTTCAGTTCTGGACCCCTCACCACAAGAAGGATGTTGTGGCTCTGGAGCGAGTCCAGAGAAGAGCAACAAAGCTGGTGAAGGGGCTGGAGAAGAAGTCTTATGAGGAGCGACTGAGAGAGCTGGGGTTGTTTAGGCTGGAGAAGAGGAGGCTGAGGGGAGACCTTATTACTCTTTACAACTACCTGAAGGGAGGTTGTGGAGAGGAGGGTGCTGGGCTCTTCTCCCAAATGACAGGGGACAGGACAAGAGGGAAAGGCCTCAGGCTCCACCAGGGGAGATTAAGGCTTGATATAAGGAAAAAATTCTTCATGGAAAGGATCGTTAGGCATTGAAACAGTCTGTCAGGGAGGTGGTTGACTCACCTTCCCTGGAGGTGTTTAAGGTGAGGGTGGATGAGGTGCTTAGGGGCATGGTTTAGAGATTAGTGGGAATGGTTGGACTCAATGATCCGGTGGGTCTCTTCCAACCTGGTTATTCTGTGATTCTGTGAAATTATGGACATGGTAAATTAACATCTCAGTTACTTTTAACACAACCTGTATCTTTGAAGCAAGAACTAGATTTTTATCCGCTATAGGTTTCTTAGTAAATGATTTTCATCGTATATCTCAGCAAATTCTTAATGTATTTACCTTAAAATATTTTCATTAGTCACTACTAATAACATAAATACTCATCGATATTTGATGCACCGTGCAAACATAGCCTACAAGCACTAGACAAAACACAGATAATGGAACAAGGAATTCTTAATACCCAATGAAACTCCTATAATTTGTTTACATATAGAGTGCAAAATGAGTCTTATTGTTCCCAGTCATTGGTTTGCATCACAGTGCAAGCTTAGAGCTCACAAACTAGATTCCTCTTAGATGAAACTAAACCAGATGATGCACCACAGAAGCACACCTAATGCATTCTTGACATTAATTAATATTCATCTCTTAGGATCAGACAGGAACTAATCTGAAGACCCGCTCACACCCAAAAAAGCAGATGTTGAATATTGGATCTTTGACACCATCTGTTTTGCTCTATAGATCTTTTTCTCAAGGGCCAAAATAACTACTAATATAGACATATCCTAAGATTTTTGTTTTCTTCTCCCTCTGTACCTTTGGCCCAGTCCCTTAACATCTGTTTCCATTATTCCACATATTAGATTGAGAAACAGCCTCTGTGTTACAGAACTTGTAAATTATATCCATGCATAAAGTAATTTCTGTGCCCACTGATAGCTAATAAATTTTATATGTTGCCAGACTATTTAGCAGCCTGGACATAATTCAGACCTCTAAGTTGGCTAGTCAATCAACATAGGTATTCTTGCTAGTCATTCAACCAGGTTGTACACAAGCCTTTTTTGACCAACCAAGTATAATCAGTATTCCCCCCAGTCTGATGGATAATCAACATACAGAAACTATTTTGAGGAGAGGTAGGAAAAAAAAGGTGTATCTCTACTCTTTTCCAATACTGCTGTTATTGAGCTTGCATCACTTATTACCGTTTCCACAACTTTTCCTGTTTATGGCATTTTCAGAAAAAGAAGGGGACAAGATATATTGCAGGAAATAGATGAATTAGATGTCTTCAATGTAAGCAACACCAGCAGTATCCCAGTTGCTTTTTAATGTGTTTATTAAATCTGTAGATTTTTTGTTATTTCAGACCCTTCTTGCATTTCTGTCATGTTTTATTTCGGAGAGAGTTCTTTGTTCGATTGGTTTTGCTTTTTGGTTTCTGTTGTTGTCCTTTGTGAGTTTTTTTTTATTTATTTATTTTGTCTTTCCCTGAATGAAAATGAAAATGCATTCAAAACTTTAACTTTAGATGTGGAATAAAAGACAAGGAAATAAATTTACATTATTTACATTAACAAGTGCTGATAACCCATTGCTATATTTACTGGTTTTAAAAGTGCACAGTAAAAGGTACAGTGTTTTAATTCCTGTGCAGGGTAGGTGTAAAGATTTGTGACATCCCCAGACAATTTCTCAGTCTGCAATTCACTCCATATGATAAGATATAACAAAATGTTGTCCTTTTTTTGAAGATACTAGGGAGGATTTTTTAGCATATGAATGACTTCCCCTAGTATGTCTATCAGCATGGAAAAAAAAGGTGTAAAGAAGTTTGAACTAAGGGAAGGAGAAGAAAAGCAGAAAATAATTATTTTCAAAGCATCAGTCAGTAGTTAGAAATGTATATACTGCAAACTGTTGTGCCGTGAACTGTAAACTGTAGACAAACCCCAACTGTGTTTATTGAACACAATGACTGGGTACCCAGCTAGTTCCTGTTGGTAATTTTAAACTCAGTCTGGAGTTAGCTAAAGTGTCTGCATTTTCATTTATGTGAAACATTAAGAGCATCCAATTGGCCTTTGTACATTTAAGCTTTTTTTAGAAATATTCCTGATATCATTGATGATGTGCTTAGTGGGTTTCAAGTGATTATGCAGACAAAGTAGGAATACTGGAAGCCTTGTAGTTGCACCTCTTCCAGATCTTCCTGCATGTCCATATTGGTCTACTATGGGTATTAGGACAAGGATAAGGGAAAGATACGGAGATAATGATGTATTTACATGTATGTACAAACATAATGATGTATTAGATACATGAAAAGGTTAGGTACCAGCACTGGAGGCTGGCTGATGTTGTGCCCATCTACAAGAAGGGTCACAGGGAGGACCCGGGGAACTACAGGCCTGTCAGTCTGACCTCAGTGACAGGGAAAGTCATGGAACAGGTAATCTTGAGTGCTATCATGAAGCACATGCAAGAGAACCAGGTGATCAGGCCCAGTCAACACAGATTCACAAAAGGCAGGTCTTGCCAAACTAACCTGATTACCTTCTATGACAAAGTGACTCGTCTACTGGATGAGGGAAAGGCTGTGGATGTGGTCTTCTTGGACTTCAGAAAAGCCTTTGACAAATTTTCTCACAGCATTCTGCTTCAGAAACTGTCAGCCTCTGACCTGGACAGGCACACACTCTCCTGGGTGGAAATCTGGTTGGATGGCCGGGCCTAGAGAGTGGTGGGAAATGGTGTTACATCTAGCTGGAGGCCAGTGACAAGTGGGGTTCCCCAGGGCTCAGTGCTGAGTCCAGTCCTCTTTAATGTCTTTATCAACAACCTGGATGAAGGCATTGAGTGCACCCTTAGCAAGTTTGAGGACAACACTAAGCTGGGTGGAAGTGTGGATCTACTGGAGGGTACGGAAGCTCTACAAAGGGATCTGAATAGGCTGGACCACTGAGCTGAGTCCAATAGCATGAGGTTTAACAAGGCCAAATGCCGAGTCCTGCACTTGGGGCACAACAACCCTATGCAGTGCTACAGACTAGAAGAAGCCTGGCTGGAAAGCTGTCAGGAGGAGAGGGATCTGGGGGTGTTGGTTGACAGCGACTGAAAATGAGCCAGCAGTGTGCCCAGGTGGCCAAGAAGGCCAATGGCATCTTGGCTTGTATCCGAAACGGCTTGACCAGCAGGTCCAGGGAGGTTATTCTCCCTCTGTACTCAGCACTGGTGAGATCGCTTGTTGAATACTGTGTTCAGTTCTGGGCCCCTCACCACAAGAAGGATGTTGAGGCTCTGGAGTGTGTCCAGAGAAGAGAGATGAAAATGATGATGTGCTTGGAGAACAAGTCTTACAAGAAGCAGCTGAGGGAACTGGGGTTGTTTAGCATTGAGAAGAGGAGTCTGAGGGGAGACCTCTTTGCTCTCTACAACTACCTGAACGGAGGTTGTAGAGAGGAGAGAACATGCCCATTCTCCCAAGTGACAGGACAAAAGGAAATAGCCTCAAGCTCCACCAGAGGAGGTCCAGGGTGGACATCAGAAAGAATTTTTCAAAGAAAGGGTCATTGGGCACTGGATCAGGCTGCCCAGGGAGGTGGTTGACTAACTATCCCTGGAGGCCCTTAAAAGATGGATGGATGAGGTGGTGAGGGGCATGACTTAGTGAGTGATGGGAATGGTTGGACTCGATGTTCCTGTGGGTCTTTTCCAACATAGTGATTTTGTGATTCTATGATCAAGAAAATAACTGTTTATGTTTGGAGACTACAGTTCCCACTTCAAAGGAAACTCTGAAGTTACATATCGAATTTTAAGTCAAAAAGCCTTTATGGATTCAGTTGCTGAGATGTCTGCTGAATTGACTACATTGGTTTAGTTTAATTGGCTGGTTGAATAAACAATAGAAAAGAAACAAATAGCTGAAGAGAACCTACCTCTAAGCAAACATTTCCATGTTGCATTTGTCAAGGGTGACATAAGAACAGATTTGCACAAAAGACATTGAAGGGACTATTGCAAGGAACTAAGGAAGAGTAAGTCTCTCAGAAGATACATTTTATTAAGTTGTAACCAAGAGGAAGAAAATAATTCTGTGACTTGAATAAAAATTCTCCAGTTTTAAAAGCTTTCCTCTTGAAATATTTTTTCTTGTTTTCTTTTTATTTTAATTGCTTTACTACCTAACTTTCTTTACACAGATTTACAAAGTGAATAACTTTGCTATCAAAGCTCATCTGGATTGTCTGGGAATGACTGAAGACTTGGCTTTAGCTTATAGTGCCCTAGTAGTGGCAGAATTATGAAATTCCTCCCAGTACAGGTAATTGAGTGGAGAATAATTTGTGAAGGCCGCACACAGAGGGAAGAGCAGCTTCTAAGTTGAGGCTGAATATCAAATAAGACCTTCATTCCTGCAGAATGGGTGTTCTGGTGGCAATGCAGCAGTGGGCACGAAGAAGAAGAAATTAATACTTACTAACAGGGGTTATAGAAACAAGGTGTGAAATGCAGGGACTGGTTTTGAAGTATCGATTAATCTTTGAAATTAATATCTATATATGCCAAGTTTCGAGCTGATATTAATACTATATTCAAGATAATTTTTTTCTTCATCATTTTTTTAGGATAGTGTGTCACTATCCCATCATCAATAACTAAAGATTTTCCAAGGAACTCTTCAGTACATGAAAGTCCACATGACATAAATTATTTGATAACTTGACCCTAAAAATTTGAAGAGTGTCCAAAATATGATCTTCCTAGCTTCAAATGGCTAAAATAGTAGAAGAATACTGGGAATATTTTACTCCTTAGATGCATATTGGAGTACATTTCCAGCCCTTTAACTTTCACCTGCTTTTCTTCTCACTGTAGAGTGAAGTGAAGTATATTAGCTAGTGTTCATGATAAAAAGACTAATTTTGAATTCACAACATTTGTTTGTGATACATTTGATCCTTTAGTCAGGATCGAGGTGTCTAGTGATTAAATCCACAGCTGTTGGAACATTTTGGAATACTGGTTGAAAACAAGTTATTAAGTACAGTTTGAAAGTAGAATTAAACCTCTGAAATGTAAAGCTTCCTTAGTGTGGCAATCTAAACTTTCATATGAAATAAGTCAGGATCAAATTGTCAAAGGACAGTTTTTAAAAGATTTATCCTGTTTATCATTACTTAAATATTCTGTTGGCCCTGTGCCCCCAAGGATGCAGCATGACTGTGGTGGTAGACTCAAATTAAAAGATTGTCTGGCCTAGAAGTTCTAGGAGTAGAATTTTCCCTTAGATAATTGCTTTGAGTTTCAGAATTTCTGCTTGCTACTTTTTCACATGGAGACTTCCTCTGTCAGTTAAAAAAAAAAACGAAACACAAAAAATCCAAAACATCTTGGAATATACATTAAAAAAAAACTATACTCTAATAATTACACACAAATATAAGGGAAAACCAAGTCTGATATGTCAAAATTATTTCAAACTTTCACTTTTAGATAAAATATGCCTTACATGTACACACATGCCTAAAAGTTAACCTGTGTATTTATTCAGTGACTAATACCATCAAAAGTTCATATTGTGAGAACATGTCTAACATCATTACGTACTGACATTCTTTGTTTTGCCTTTAATATCTCCTCTAGAAAGCTGAAAAAAAGATTAAAATAGAGCAAATTAGTTTATCATTTTATAGGGAGCATTCATTATCTCTTATCTTAAAAGAAATAAGTAGAAGTGGTACAAAAAGTTTCTCTTGAATGTAGTAGCTAAATAGTTCTTTAACATTCAGTATAGACCGTTGGAAGTGTAATGAATATGAGTATCTTTTCATTTGATGATACATTTGCTCTTTTCTCTTTTACTATGCTTAGTTGATTTGCAACAGCTTTACAAAGTAATTTTTCAACTTTACCCAGAGTGCCATCTAATGGTACTCTTGTCTCAAATGAAAAAAAAAAAAAAAAGTGTGGGTCATATTGAAGATTTCATATTAAGATACAAACTATATCACTGTATGTTGGAATGTAGCCATTGATTATTTTTTTCTCCAGCTAGTAGAACAGGGTAGAGCTGAAGTGATCCATTCTTTATATTGTTTTCTCATTGGATTTATTTTCAACAAAATTCTGCTATTTCAGTCAAACAGTAAGACTATAATATTTAGGAATGAGTGAAATGGAAGAAGAAGTGGCAGGATAATCTCATTGTATTTTCCTTCATCCTGATTTTCTCTTCTTTTTTAGGTTTCTATAATTTTCTACAATTCTGACTGTTACTTGACTTTAATGCAGGCTAGTGTTTAATATTAAGCACAAATTTAAATTTCAACTCCAAGGAACTGTAACTGAAGCCACAGAATAATTTTGGAATTTAAAATTCCCCAAATTAATTTGTTCAGTGAAACAAGCTGCTTACATGTAGCACCTTTAAAACCTGCTATTAATGATGACACATGGCTCCAGCTGGTGCTGGCAATAGCTACCTAATTAATTAAATCAATTTTACACAGATTCTCTTGGTTCAATCCCCAATCTCTTCTTAGGGTTTACATTGATTTTAAATATTACACGTACTAATGCTTGTGGTGGCATATCAGGATTACTTGACTGTGAGACAAATTATAGCTTGAAAAGCCATGTACTGTATAACACTGGCCCATTATATTCCATTTTCTTTTACTGGAGTCAGGAAGACCTGAATTCATTTCACAACTGATGTTAGCTTCAAAGAAAAAAATGCACTGCCAATAATGCACTTTATGTTGGTCCACAGATAGTGATTTAAAAATTGATTTGATTTTCTTTATCACATGCAGTTTTATTCTTCTCAGTATAAGAAGAACATTGCTGAGATTGAAAAGGTACAGCAGAGGGCAAATAAAATGATTTGGCTTCTGCAAGTCTCAAGCAAGATTTCCCTGTATATTTTGGAAAATAGAAGTCTAAGCAAAGACCCTGTAGACAGGAAAATTTTGAAAGAAAGGACTACACTAAAACTAACATATATGAAATGTTTAATAAAAAACAATGAATAAATAAAGAGAGTAACTGTCCTGAGTGACAGAAGATGGCAAAGAAATTATGAATTCCACAAATTCTGCTCATTCAGTAAAATAAATACATTCAGTGAAGTAAGAGACATACAGGGGAAAAAAAATGAAAGATACCTTGTTGATGGGGTAATACAGAAATTCTCCAAGCTGTTGCATACCAAGCTATTGAGAGGGTGATCAGTCACAAGTCTGTAGACTGGATGGGATCCACCCGAAAGTACTGAGGGAGCCGGCAGAGGAGATTGCCAAGCCACTTTCCATGATTTATGAACAGTCCTGGTCTACAGAGGAGGTCCCTCATGACTGAAGGCTTGCCAGTATAAACTCATCTATAAGAAGGACTGCAAGGAGAATCTGGAGAACTAAGGGCCTGTCAGCCTGATCTAGGTACCAGGGGAAGATTATGGAGTGGTTCATCTTGAATGTGTAGGTCAATGAGGGGATGAGGGCCAACCAGCATAGGTTCATGAAGGGCAGGACCCGATTGCCTTCTATGACCAGGTGACGCATCTAGTGGATGAGGGAAAGCCAGTGGATGTTTTCTACCTTGACATCTGTGAAGTCTGTGTTGTGTTCCCCACAGCATTCTCCTAGAGAGGTTGGCAGCTCATGGCTTAGATAGGTGTACTCTTCACTGAGTGAAAAACTGGTGGGAGACCTTATTGCTCTCTAGAACTACCTGAAAGGACATGTTATTGAGGTGAGTTCCAGTCTCCTCTCCCAAGTAACAACTGATAGGATGAGGGGAAATGGCCTCAAGTTGCACCAGCGAAGCTTTAGATTAGATATTAGAAAAAAAACTGCTTTACTGAAAGAGTGTTTGAACATTGGAACAGGCTTCTCAGTGAAGTGGTGGAACCTCCTTCCCTGGAGTTGTTCAAAAAGCTCATAGACGTGACATTTCGTGACATGGTTTAGGAGGCAAGGTGATGTTGGGCTGATGGTTGGACTTGATGATATTAAAGATCTTTTACAATATTAACAATTCTATGATTCTAAGATTAATAGTTCAACTTATATCCAAAAGTGACTGCAAGTTTCCATTTGTCACCTGTGTTTATGTTCGAGTATATGTCAGCTCTGAGGTACACTCTTTCATTTACAATCAGGATATTGAACTAGAACACTCTCTGCTCCTCGCATCTCATTTTTTTAAAAAGTAATTCAGTCTGAGTATCCATAGTTTTCACTCACTCTCTCTCTCTTTTTTTTGTTATATAAACATAAAACTATTACAAACTACAAAGATTTTAGATCCTCTTTGCCCACAGATGCACTCATAAAATGGAAAGATCTTTTCAAATTCAGCAAGGAAATTTCCAGGCAAACCATTTGACAACTGTAAGCTTTCTCCTTAAGATATATTTTACCAGGGCCAAAAACTTCCAGCCATCCTGCAAAAGCAGAATAGTCTTGAACTATTCTTCAGGCTGAAATTTTCTACAGGAAAAGTGAGATTTTACAGCTCTTGGACTGCATAACTGAAACTGCAGCCTATGATAGATAAGCTAATGTTATGAACTCATTGTATCTATTCAAATCTATGAGTTTTATTGGGTTTTTCTCAGTGGAAGAAAATAAAATCTAATATAGGGTATTAAATAAAAAACATGGAGTCTAAAATACTATTTTTCATTCAGTTTTAGATACCATTGAGGTCTTAGAAGTTAAAATCAGAAAGAATAAGAAATAGATGCAATGAATTTACCAGTCGATAATTTTGTGACATAGTGATTTTATTAGCCATTTATTGAATAAAAATATCCTTGCTGCATAAGACTGCAGTGTGATTTTTAAACTTCTTGTAGAAGTGTGAAAAGATCTTGAACAAAGATCATAACTTATTGCAGATACTTATGAATAGTTCTCCTGGACTGCTGCTTGCTATTTTGCTTATCTTTTGTTTGAAATAGCTCCTAGAGAAGACTCTAACAATCACCTTTCCTTGATACCTACTGAAATTTTCATCTACATTTTCTTTCTGTAGGAATCATTACAATAACCTATGATAGTGGTAGCTAACTATTCATACATAGTTCACTGCAAAAAATCTGCTAATTCCAATGCACAAATGTTCACTGATTTTTCCCTCACAGGAGTAAAGAATAAAGGAGAAGTGCAACTCTTCCTTTTCTTAAGAAGATGTTAAATCTTATACTTCAAGGATGGCTGAGTCAAATTTCACACTTTTTTTCATCTGCTGTCCACTGTTTGCCATTTGTTTAACACTAGTCACTCCTTTGAGCACAGGTGGGAAGTGAAGTGGAAAATGTTCTGGCATAAGAAAAGGTTGTAAAAAAATTCCATATCTATGCTGTTTGAGTTTGTATTAAGTCTCTGTTCTATCTTTTGCATTTTACACACTCATATACAATTGAATGCTTTTGCACTCGTGGTCAGGATGTCTGTTTTAAAAAAAAAACCAAACAACCATCAAACACAAAGTTAATCTATTAGGATCTTTTGAATAGTGTAATGCTTGCTTTGGAGCTGAATCTCTGTTGCAGGATGTTTGCTCATAGTCCAGAGAGTGACAGGAATTTTTGCTGCAATAATCCTTGCAACAATACCCATTTGCATTTGAATCAGGCTCCTCAAACCACGGTTCTTACATCTAGTTGGGCTGTGATTCCACATTTCAACTAATTGTAGTAAACAATGTACAAAACATCACTAAACTATCTCACCAGTTTGCAGAAGATTGTCTTCAATTAACATTTTTGCATCAGCAAGAACAGCTTCTACTACTTAAGATATTCTAATCATGTGTAATTTTCACCTGTTTTGCAGCAGGAATGCCTGTGGCAGTCCCTGTCCACATTCTCTGCCCAGGAGGTTAAGAACTTCAAACATACAAATAATGCCTGTTGTCCTAGGTGCAGTAGAAGCTGTCTATGGTGTCTCTGGGACTGAATCTCATGCTGTTGCAGGTGAGTCCTTTGTCTCAAACCAGTTTGTTGCCACTTCTATGCAGGCAAAGTGGGGAGCTTGCAGACAAAGTGGGGAGCTCCTAGATCAACCAGGGAATGAATAACTAAGTGCACTGCATGTACACATAGGCCCAACCATGCTACCCTGCCCCACCACAGTTGTAGCCTAAATTATGTAATTTTTTGTCAGAAGACTGTCCAGTTAGAGAGGGATGTAAACTTGAAACTTGATGCATTGACAAAGTTACCACGAAAAAAAAAAGAATCCCTTTAAAAGGAATTATTTATAATCTTAGACTGTAATGGAGAAGATTAATAGTGATGAGATGCATCTCTAGAAAATCTCTTCTACTACTACTATCTGCACTAAAGTAAAAGGAAGGATTTATAGGTGTTTCTTTTCCTTTGAACACACGTAATTTGAACATTCTTAACAGAGATGCTTGGTTATAAAATCCCATTAATAATGAGCTTCAGAAAGCTTCAAATAAGCATCAAGGATACTAGCATGTACATGTATTTATTCATTTGAGGTTATCAAAATAGGTGTGCACAGAGACAAGTAAATTAATAAGGTGAAAAGGGATTGAAAAGCTATAAATTCCAATACCTTTTATGCTTACAGGCTGACTTAAATTGATGCCTTAAGCAGCTTTATTTTGTATTTTGTAGTTCCTCTAAATCATAGTATACTGAAAATGCATATTTAAGGGACTCAGAAGCAAAATTCAAAAATACTTTCATTAAGTGTATTGAAATTAAAATTGAAAAAGTACCCTAATTGCATTTCAGTTCAGATAGTCATATAAAGTGCTCACAGCTTTGAGCTGTGGAGTCAGAACCTGTGATGATAATTGTGACCTCTGCACATCGGAGAAGTCTATTTGTGATTGTCTCAAAATAAGTGTATGAAATTGCTTGTAGGCATGAGCGTAATACTTGTTTTTACATGCACTACTGGAAAGTTGGTAACATTTTATGACAATGACCTACAGTCTATGAATCATTTACATTTTGCAACATAAATTTAAGAAAGAGTTCAATAAGAAAAACATGAATATGCTGTTCTGTCTGCATGAGCAACAGAAAGTTCCATCATACCGTATTTGGGTTATTGAATAGAGTAGATTAAATTTATCCTTGGTGTGTCAAATTTGGTATGATACACTAAGAGTACGTCAACCATATGCTTTACCATATGTGTTTGTCTAGTCAATCTGTAGAATATTATTCCATTTGTGTCTTAATATAGATTTTACATTGGAGACAAACCCAAGTGTTCAGAGATTATCAAATGCATAATGGACCGAAGAACAAAACATGAACTTCGTTCTCCACTGTAAAGTGCTAAAGCTGCAAGAGCTTGTGGGATCATATTTTCATCAAAGGAATAAGAGTCTTATAAAGATCCAGCTACCACTTTCATACATTTCAGTCTTTAATTTCTAATGTATTAGATTTCTCTCCTAACATTTATTTTTCCTATCTTCCTGTTAATTTCTTTACTCTAGTGTTTTTATTTCTAATGTAAGATTTTGATTTGCCATTTCTACAAAGTTGCACACTGATATAAAGATGAGAAACACTCCCTCTCAGACCTTATTTAATTATCCAACTTATTTAATGCTGATCATTACAGTTGGATATCTCTCACACTATGATCATAATATATGTGTTATTTTGTTGGGCATCTGTGTTTAATCCCAATAATGTTTATCTTGATTCAGTTGTCCCTACAAAATGGATGAACATTTGATTAATTTATGAATGGGTGAAATCTTTTGTTGTTCATTCATATAACTATCCTATCAAAATTAGTCTTCTCCTACCTGTTTTGCATAGCCCAAGTGATTTAAATGCTAAATTAGCCGGTTATGTCTAAGGAGACTGCTATCAGCAGCAAAGTAAATATATATGTTGTGCAATATTAACCTAAAACCTTGAAAAAGATGATTGCTATGGTGTAAGAGGTAAGTATAGTTTCTCAGGAAATCCTGCAGTTTTTGAGTTGAGATTTAGAAAAAACCCCATCCATTACCTAAACAAGACATAAGCCTTCAAAACAGGATATATGGCAGTTTTAGTTCTGCATAAACTTTGTGTTGTCCTCCTTCAGAAAGGTCTATGTTATATTACATCCTCACAGAGGCAAAATTACCACTGTGTTCATTGGAAAATTGTACTGAAGAAGGGCTTCAGATTCCTCTCTATTGAATATTTATGTTTATTTTAATAGTTTAAATTGCAAGTTAATGGTAATGCATACTTTTATTTCTGTCACAGTATTTCTAGTAATGTTTTCTAAAGATGTAATGAACTGATCAATTCCCTTCCCCATGAGCTTCTCTTTCCTGCCCTTCCCAAACAAGGGAACAAAACCCCAAGTAGAATCCACCAGCTTAGACCTTCTCCCTACCACAAAAAACTCAAAGTTCATTATAGTTTCTGGATTTGACTGGTTTATTTGCTCATTTGTGAAATGTACTGCTGATAGTCTTGATTTTCAGCACATTATCAGTGCTCCACAGCCCAGTATGTCGAAAAATAGTAAGAATTTTGTAAAAAATCCTCCTTATTCTTAAGGAGGAAACAAAATTATATATTCTTACAATGCAAAGGTTTCTGCAAAAACTCCATCCCTGTTGTAACATTGATAGAGTATGTTTAATAAATCAGGTTTATGGCTCAATCTGAAATGACAGTGCTTGGGCTGTGTTACATTTTCATCTGTATGTGTATGGTGCAGAGTTCCATTCTGCATCTCAGTGTTTACTAGTTGTAAGATATAAATAAATGTTAGATAATAATGAAACTTAAACCATGTGCTTTAAAATGTGTTGGTCTCACAATGCTTAAACCAACACATTGTCTTCTGCTGTCTTAAGTGTGTAAGACCAATAATTCTGCAATACATTGTTCACAATTATGTTTAGTGCTACAAATCAGGATGAGATAAAGGATAAGTGTTAGTTATCTTGAATTATTCCAAAAAATACTTCGAAAACAAAACACTTTGTGATTGTGGCATGGTTCCATAACTACACTGCTATCACCCATGGCAGTGAAAGCAAATTGATAATTGATCTAGGGTACAATATGAAGTATAGCTGTCCTTAACAATTGTGATCTGCTATTGTTGAGCAACCTAAAGACTAAGAGGAGCATGAAACCCACAGATATTTGCAAGGCATGCTATACCTACTGCCTGTTATTCATGGGGACCTTATGATTTTTCTCTTTATCAAGCAGACTCGTCATGGACTTAGAAATAAACTATACCAGGTAAAGCACACAAAAAAAATCAGTTTTCTTGTTTTCTGTAACAAATTCAGGATTTTTTACTGTCTCTTGGAGAAACACAACAGCACATGATGTAGTCATTTCTTAACCGCTAATTAAGATACCTAATTTTAGGCACATAGCTCTAAATTTATTTGCTTGATTCATATGTATTTACAAAATATGCAACAGCAGGCTACACTTCCTCCTTATTCTGCACAAACCCCAGAATAGGTGATATTAATCCCATTGGCAAACACATAACTATCACTGTTCATGAGGTCAATCTGATGATGAATCAAAGTTTCAGTCAAAATTGAAATGCTGTCTGCTGTGGTGTCTGGTGTCAGCAGCACTGTGCTCCCCACACGACTGTGCCAGTATGTCTCAATCCTGACACTGCTCAGTGATGAAGCACTCAAACTCTTCTCACTCACATCCATTCCTATTAGAGCGAAGGTGGGAACTTTAGCACAATTTTACTTGTTACAGACTTTTACAGCTCATAGCTCATTGACTACACATAGACAGTCAAGCAATAGGAGTGTTTAATATTGCCCTGACACAGTTTTAAGTAAAACACATTTATTATCATAAGCAGAAAACAGGATTTGCAGAAGGTAGAAACCAAGTGCCAGGTATTAAACAGTGCTTTGTCACCTCACAAGAAAACGTCAGCAACTGTATTTTTCCTTGATATTAAAAACCTGTTCAAGAAGAAAATGTTGGTGATGCCCTCAAAGGACTTTCAGATTGTGTACGTTATTTAGACATTTCTTTGCTATGTGCAATTGTCTGTTTTGAAATGGTAGGGGGTTTAATGCATTTTGATCCCTCACTATTCCTTTTCAATTTATTTCCCCAGAGAGTATGTGTTAGGCACAGCAGCTGGCTGTCACTGTGACTTGGTTTTTACTGAGCTGTGGAAGTGAGCTGAATAAGGAAGAAGAGTCAGCAAAGTTGTCCAAAGTCAGTCAGTCAGAAACTGGAACATGGAATCAGTTTGACTCCCAGGAGTTGCCTGATTTTAATTAAGTAGGGTGCATTTTGGAAACTTTCTTTCTGTCCTGTTACATTTTACTTAAGCAATTCCTTGGAAAAAAAGTGGTAGCAGTCACAAGGGGAAAAAAAAAAGAAAGACACCCTACTGTGAGCTAGATATTTTGAGTTACTGTATAAAGTAATTTCTATATTTATATATATGATTCTGCTTATTGTTTCAATTCAAAATTCAAGATTGTGTCTAACATGGGAATAAAGGAATAGAATAATGAACAGAATAGAGCATATGTTTTTAATTCTCTCATTGAATGGTGATTTTTTTAAATCTATTTTAATTAATGTGATTTAAATAATATTATTTATGAAAATTCCAGCCATATGTCTAATGAAATCTTGTGTTCACATAGGGACAAATAGGTCCATTCTTCTTTGCCCCAAGTGACACTGTGATATTTCTTCAAATGAATGCAAGTGTATGATAATTTTACCTCTTGCTTTTTTTTTTTTAACACTATCTATACTATTTACTCTAGCTTGGCTGTTATTTGCATGGTTTACACACGCTCTTTAAATTATTTTTTCTCTAAACTTTAAACAAAACCTGTTCAGCTTTAGAAATGTAGGTAATACCTCATCCAGGTAATAATTCAAAGACATCTACGTGAATTACACATGAGATAGTTTCACAACTACACATGCTACAGCTGAGTCAGTGGGGTCCTTTGCTTCAACTAAATAACAAGCAATCTTGCTGAGAAACCAGGAAAATGGCTTGAAATACGTGATAATTTGAACTAGTACTTGCACAGATGCTATGTTATTACATGTAGAGGTAGCTGAGTATTTGAACTGGCTTACATCTTGTGACTGTATCCAGAGATAATGAGAAGCAGTGTTAATACTCAGACTACCAGAACACACAGAAAAGTATATGTTTAGCAGGAATGAAAAACATAAAAAGGAACACCCGTTAATGAAGAAAAACATACTGCTGGGGAAATAAAAATAAAGATATTATTGTGGGCAATCACTGAAGTAGAGCAGTCTCTAAAGACAGACTTCGTGAAGGCTTCACAGAAAGTCATTCAACTTGTAAAGGCATCAGATTTGTTTAAGGACAGAGTACAGCAGTAGTTACTACTGCGGCAGGATATGCAGGTTAGGCAAATGAAATCCAGAAAAAACAACAGGCAACATGAGCTTTCTGTATCTCCTCCTGGTCACTGGTAAGGATGTTGATCTAGACAGATTTCACAGTAGAGCCTTGTGTCATTCTGCATGTTCTATTCTACCACTAACTTCTGAACCTGAACATGTAACCAGATTTACTTACCTAGTTTTCCACTCATCTAGCCCATAATGTCCCAACTTGGATTCAAGAATACTGTGAGAAACAAAATTGAAAGCCTTACTGGTCAAAGTAACCAATGCTGTCTCCTCATCTGTGGACTTGATTATTTTAACACAGGAAGAAATCAGACTAGTCAAGTATGATTTGCTACTCCAGATCATCATCTTTTTCATATTACCATAAGTTTGTTTCCACATCACTTGTTCCATGATTTCCATCGAGAGCAAACTGAGACTTACTGGCCTGTAATCCCCTAGATGTTCTTTTGACCTTTTAGGAAGACTGGTGCAATGTTTACATTTCTCCAGTCACTGGCAGTTCTCCTTCCATCTCCACAACCTGTCAGGTCTCCCAGTGCCACTGAATGGAGCCTTTTGATTCCTGGGTATCTGTATAGGTTGAACTCCCTCAAGTTCTCAATCTCTGACACAAACCTTATCTGCTGTTGGTAGTTCTCAGCCTTGAATGCTTTCATTGATCACAGGGGCCTTAGAGACCTGACTGATGGAGACTGACACAAAGAAGGTCTTTGGTGACCTCCACCTTATCTGTGTCCACTGTCACTAAATTATCTGCAGTCAGGTGTTGCCTGAACAGATTCAGAGCTCCAGTGGAGAAGGGAAAATACAAGATGTCCAATAAAAAACAAACACAATAATGTTTTACTCTGAGATAAAGTTTCTGGGTAGCAAACCAGTTATATATAGACATAATCAGAGGATAATTTAAAGGTATCCTCAGAATGAGAAAGGAAGGAAAACACTCATTAGGCATTGTAGACAGAATTATAACAGCATAGAAAGTATCCACATGAAAAATAGCATATCCAAAATGAAGATTTTTGTCATGCTAAAAGAACTGAAAAGCCTGCAAAAAATAAAATGCCTTAATTTCCTTATTGTAACTAGCACAGATAGAACCAGAACTGTAGTAGTGTGAGAAAATATTCAGATTAATTCATAAAAAAAAAAACCCAGTCGACAAAACAATGAAAAAGATTCACTAATCATTGCCAGCTATTGAGGACACACTACATAATTTACCAGATTAAACTGCTGACTGCATGTATTTTTACATTCAAAGTATCAGTGTCCTTTGAATCGCCTGGCAATGTTTCACATGTCTCTTTTTGAGTATTGTTGGGTACAAAGGGCTTTGGGTATGAACAAAGCCTGCAAGTCATTAACAAAATAAAGTAAACTACCCTTTGAAGGGTAGTACGAGTATCTTGAGTATAACAGAGGATATTCTTAGTTAAATAAATGAAAGGCGAGGCAACCCATAAAAATGGCATGAAGACACAATTGTATTGAGCAACTTTTCAGAAAGCATTTTAGGTCAAACTGAACCTGAAAAGACCTATTATCTCCTTCAGACATCTTTTGATTCTGAAAAAACATTCTGAAGGTACTGAGAGGGAGGATGCCTTGACAAATATATCCAGGACATAGAATATGAGGGAAGGCCAGTAACTTACTTTACAAAAATCAATCAAAAGTCTCAGAATATTCAACACAAAAAAGAATGCAGCACAGGAATAGCTGGAAATCAGGAACTAATATTTTATAAAGTAATGAAATACATATGTGAGTCACTGATCCTGAAGTACTGTAAGACAGTGCAGTAATGTAATCACAATGTAATCACTATACTGCTTCATAAGGACTCTGAAAAGCAGCATTTAGGAAAAGACAGATTACAGCATCTTCTAGATACAAACAAGGACAGATACATTCAGGAAATAGTTCTTGACTGAATCTTCAAAATGGTATAATTCTACTTTCATCACTCTTGGACGCTGAATATATGTACAGGTCACAGATTGTTAAAAAGCATCCTAAGGAAACCACAGCCAAGTGCACCTGAGTGTGTATGTCAGATGTTACTGAGACTTGAGTGTTATGATGTGAGAATAAGTTGCTATGCTTAAAAGCTACTCATGTTTTAGATATGTCATGCAATGCATGCTTTCTTGAATATAGTTGTAATGGCATTGTCGGAAAGTCTGTCCATATGTGACAAAATATCAGCTATGAAATATTAGGAATGGAAATGAAAACTAATCAGAAAATGTAATGTGTATACCAGTACAAAAATCCATAGTGTCACTTGAACTTTGTTCATAGTTAAGATTAAACCATCTCAAGATGGGACTCTGGGACAGATTTGCTAACCTGTCTTCTGTTAAAAAGTTGAGGGCTGCTATCAACCGTTTACTTCCCTAGGTCTTAAAGTCTCCTCTGGTTGAATACTTTTAATTTAAGAAGTGTCATTTAATGTTATCCAGAGTGTTACCTGCTGACAAAATAGTTATATACTATGGTGTTTCCTAACATTTACCTCATTGTGATAGGGCACAAAGCCCTTGGCCACAGACACACATTGTCATGTTCCTGTTGTACTCTGGTTCAGCTAACACAAACACTGCAGGAGCCACGAGTAATAGCTACTACATGACACGGAAAATTATGAGGGTGAAGAAGTTGAGACTTTCAAAGGTGAGGAGATTATTTACGTATTTCTCCATAAAAGATGTGAAAAGCAAACTTAATGCAGCAGGGTAAAGCAAATGAAAAAACAGTCAAAAGCAGAGGCACACAGCTACAAATTCTAAATTGGTTAATTTTGCATTTGCATGTTTTTTTTCTTGCTCTGTTTTTTCACTGATTGCTTGCAATTTTTGTTTAACATGTAGTAAAAACCCCATGGTTACAGCATTGTGGTATTTCATTAAACTCTCACTAAGTATAATTTAACAATATTTTATAAATACAGTAGGTCAAGTTCTCCTTTTCCTGAGGAGTTTGACTGTTATGCTGTTGATATTACTCAAAAGGAAGTTTTACAGATTCTCTAGCAATACTCAATGCTTCAGTAATATTTGTGATTTCTATTTTGTGTATTGAAGAGAACAAGAAAGTTCCTGCACAAATCTCTCTGCACCAGACCATTCCACTGTGGATGGTCCAGCCTGACTGTAGATGTGGTAGGGGTGAGGCCAGTGCTTTCTCCCCCACCTCTCTCTCTCTCCTCTGCTGCTGTGAAACTGCTTAAAACGCCAAGCCCACAGAGTTTTACACCGATGAATGTTTAAGACATGCAAATAAAAATAAAGAAATCGATTTACACAGTCAGCCTCATTATAATGTTAATTTCAAAGTCAAATTAACTCTAATATTTTAGATTTGAGTCATTTTTCTTTAGAAGCAGCCTTTTCCCCTATTAGATGATGACCAAGGCAAATTTTCTTAGCAGATATGTCTAGAAGATTTTTTTTCTCAGCTCATAGCAGACAGATTTACAAGGTGGAGTAGAGGAGAAGTAATATATATCAGTGACTGCAGCAGTAAGAAATTCCTGTCAGTGGAGAAAGCAGCATTTTGAAGAAAGTGTACAGTTTATCTGTGCAATACACATTCAAAATAATTGTGTGGAAGAATATAGTACACTATTTTATTTAACTTTTTTAACTAATCTAAATGAACTTGATAAGGGGCTTTGTTTATTTTGATCCTTTTTTTATGAGTTTGGGAGGTTTTTTTTCCTTGAGTAAGTAGCCAATATTCTGGGCTTACTATTTTCTATTACTAAGAAAAATTACTGATGGAGCTTAGTGTATCAGTGATACTGATGAGTTAAGTAATTATCCATTTAACAAAGGCAAGAGGAAAGGGAACTCTCAGCTTTCTCTAGCTTTAACATTGTCAGATTCTACTACTATAAAAACTAACATGTAGGCACCGAAGCCATGCACATTAATGCTGCTCAAGAATGTACAGTATGCGTGCTTGTCAGGACGGAAGGATAGAGCCTAGAGCCTTTTCCTTATCATTGACATTTGGACTGAGTGTCTTGTGGCTGTATAACGGGAATTATCCTTCTTCAGTGAAATAAGGTACAAAGATAATTGAAATGTGGGAAGAAAAGGAGAAAGAATATTTACTGCCTCCTAATATTTCTTCGTCAGCAAACATATATGCCTTCCGGCTTTTTGTATCTAAGAGTCTGGAAGGATCTTTGTCTTTAGGCACAACCAGTTGCATGATTCTTCCACAACTGAAAAGTACAATTAATATTGATAAACAACAATGAAATGACATATGCTGATGGAGCATTATATATTATTTGAAGAGCAATATTTTAAGTTGACAAATTACCATACCATGTACCAGCCACAGTTATCCTTCAGATGAGCTGAAAAGCCACAGCTTATGCTCTAGACTGCACTTATGAATACAAATTCTGAGTGTTCAGCGCTCAGGACCATTTATTTCCAGAGCCTGAGGTGGTGTAGCTATGCTATTTTGTATTGCGTGTACTTGCTAATACTTTGCCAATGAGAATATTTCCTGAAAGAAGCTGCAGCTCATGGCAAGCCTCAGCCAGAACAGATTCTCCTGACAGGAACTGCAGCTGGTAGAGAGCACATTCTGGATCAGGTTCATCCCGGAGGACTGCAGGCTGTGGAAAGGACCCTGGAAGGAGCAGTTCTTGAAGGATGGCATCTCTTGGAAAGACCCATATTAGAGCAAAGGTAAAGTGTGAAGAAGAAGAAGTATTGGAGGGGAACTGTCATGGACTGACTGCAATTACTACTCCCCATCCCTATTGCAGTGCTCAGAGAGCAGGGAGGTGGAGAAGAAAGGAATGAGGAGTGACGTGGAGACTGGAAAAAGCGGGGAGTGGGAGGACGGTGGTTTCATTTCTTACTTTTTTTTTTTTTTCTTAAATCCAAATCTATATTAATTGATGATTAATTAGATTAACTTTCTCCCAATAAAGTCTGGCTTACTTAGGACAGTACCTGGTAAGTGATGTCCCCGTCTTTATCTCTACCTATGAGATTTTTCATCTTGCTTTCTCCCTCTGTCCTGTTGAAGAAGGGGTTGAGAGAGAAGGTGAATGTCAGCAAGAGAAGGTCAACCCACTTTGCTGAAACCTAAGCATCAAAGTCTTTGCCTGTCATTCTAAGCTCAGTGGATAGAAATAAGCACTGTTAGAAGAAATGCATCTGACTTCTCTAAGGACAAGATGAAGTGAATGTTACCTTGATTAGGAAGAGATATGAAAGTGACTGGCTTAGGCTTAGATGTCAAGTTTTTAGACATCCAGATTTCTACCTATGTTTCATCCTTTTAAGGTCTGGAAACAAACTTTGTTGTGCTGTCAGAGAAAATAGAGTCTTCAGACTTCAGACTTTAATGGTTTTTTTCTGTAATAATCATTTGCAAGAGAATAGTTACTTTTCTTTCTTTTCCAATTAATTTTCACCCAACATTTTTTATTTTTTTCGTTTTTTCCTTTCTTTCTTTTTTTTTTCTTTAGCTTGTATTTTTCATTACTTTCCTTTTATGTAAGGAAAAAAGAAGGATCAAAATGGCAATGAAAGGGATTTGGAAAAAAGTCAAATGTTAAAGATTATATAGCACTATATATCTCTTTTGTCCCCCATGGGCATTACACTTTACTTATTGATTCCTTGATTGATTCTATCCTTTTCATCTGTATCCAAAGGAAAAAAAAAGTATTTTTCTACTTCTCATTTAGAAAAGTGAATTGTTTTATTCTTTTGTCTGTTTGTCTGCATTGTTACCATGCAATAATTGACTGATGACAAGAATTTCATTTCTCAGTGGTGTCTAATGTAATCTGTAAATTATATTACTGATAATACTGAGCTTTACTCATTGTATCTGACATACTTTGCATTTTGACTGGCTGGCCTCTCTTTTGAGATTTGGATTGCTAGAAATTTAACAGAGAACAAGAATGGCTTCCTGCCAATCAAATTATAGAACGCTGAAAAGGTTAGAGTTACACCATATATTACTGTCTTTCAGAGGCTGTGCTGCGTATTAAAATTCTCTGATGTCTCATTTCACTGACACAGATTGCAATGAGAACAGGAAACAGCACAGGATGGATCAGGCTTTGATATCACATTTTTTATGAGTAGGAGAAATTGAAGAAAACACACCAAAACCACAAACCATTCTCATTATATCTAGGCTTCTAATACATAGAGCTTTTCAGTTAGGAAAATCCAAAGAAAAATTCCTTAAATCAGAACTATCCTTGCAAATCTGGGTTAAGGATAGAATATAGTAATTCTTTTTCAGGAGTAAAACGTGAAATGAATTAAGAGAGAAAATGAACAGATCTAAATGGTAGGTAAATTGCAACAGACATTTTTCTGCTGTAATTTACTGTGTGTTCTACAATATCCAGAGTAGATGTTCTAGTTACCACTTGAGGGTAGGGTGAAATCAAAGCTCAAACCCCCTTCCACACTGGATGAATTCAGTGAAGGGGAGTGGAATAATATCAGGATTGCCTATGGCAAGCTGCGAGAGGACATAATATGGTTAGAGGAACAGGAGAGGCCCTCCACTTCTTGCCTCAGGTCATTCTGGATAAGCTGCAGCACAATTGGTCTTGTGGAGTTCAGGAGGGGTATTCCGAGGTAGTAGGGGCAACACACTTCCATGGAACACATTAAGGGAAATCAGAAGTGTTCCACTAAGAAGGTGATGAGGCCAACACAGCTTGAGCAAAAAATAGGAGGAATTGGAAGCTACTGTGCTGTTAGAAAGCTGTGATATGATTCCTGTTACTGAAAGCTGGGGGGATGAATCCCATGACTGGAGTGTGGCTATCAGTGGCTACAGGCTCTTTAGAAGGGACAGGCTGGGAAGGAGGGGCAGAAGCATTGCTCTCCGTATCAGGAAATAGACAGAGAGTGAAGAGCTGCCCCTGAAGAACAGCCACAAACAGGTCGAAAACTTACGGGTGATGATAAAAGACCAAGGCAAAAAAAGGAATCTTGTAGATAGTGTACACTACAGGCCACCTGATCAAGGGGAGTTTACTGATGAAGCCTTCTTCCTCCACCTACAGGAGGCTTCATGCTCACAAGCCTTCATCCTGCTGGAGGACTTCAACCAACCTGATATAAGCTGGCAAAGTAGCGTGGCAAGCCATAGACAATCAAGGAGACTCCCAGAGTGCATCAAAAATAATTTCTTAACCCAGGTAATAGATATCCCTTCCCAAGGGGATGCAGTACTGGACCTAATGGCCACCAGTAGAAGCAAGTTCATCAGTGATGTCAAGATTGGAGGCAGCGTGGGATGCAGTAATCAAGCATTGGTGGAGTCCAAGGTCCTGAGAGATATGGGGCAGGTGGGGAGTACAGTCAGGACCTAAATTTCAGGAATGCATCCTTTCAGCTCTTCAAAGAGTTAGTCAGTAGGACTCCTTGGGACATGGACCTCGGAGACAAGGTAGCAGAACAAAGCTGGCAAGTATTTAAGGATGCTTTCCATAAAGCACAAGAGCACTCAGTCCCCAGATGTAGTAAATTGGGCAGGGAAAGAAATAGACCAGTGTGGATGTGTCAATATCTGCCGATCAAATTGAAGAGCAAGACGGAACTGCAAAGTAGTGCAAGCAGGGTCAGGTAGCATGGGAAGAGTGTAGGGACACTGCTCAGTTGTGTGTGGATGGGATTATGAAGGCCAAGGCTGAAGGTGAATATGTCAAAGGAAGCAAAGAATGACATGAAGGTCTTCTATATATATCACAGAATTACACAGAATCACTAGGTTGGAAAAGACCTACTGGACCGTCAAGTCTAACCACTCCTATTAGCCATTAAACCATGCCCCTGAACACCTCATCCACTTGTCTTTTAACTCCAGGGATAGTGACACAACCACCTCTCTGGGCATCTTGTTCCAGTGCAAAATGACCCTTTCTGTGAAAAATTTATTTCTGATATCCAGCCTGAACCTCCCCTGGCAGAGCTTGTGGCCATTCCCCCTTGTCCTGTCCCTTGTCACTTAGGAGAAGAGGCCAGTTCCCTCCTCGCTACAACCTCCTTTCAGGTTGTTGTAGAGAGCAATAATGTCTCCCCTCAGCCTCCACCTCTCATAACCCCAACTGCAAGAAAAAGATATAAGAACTGAGGCATTTTACATAGCTTTTAAAGAACATGTAACCCTGTATACCATGTGTTCTGATTAATTAAACTCAGCTTCAGAATGTCCATTTAGTAAGCACAGGTTTATAAAATTATAAGTTGTGGATACCCCCTCCCTGGAAGTGTTGAAGGCTAGATTGCATGGGGCCTCGATCAGCCTGGGTAGTGAGAGGTGTCTTCACCTATGGCAGGGGGGCTTGGAACTAGATGATTTTTAAGGTCCCTCCCAACTCAAACTATTCTATGATTCTATGAATTTCCTGGATGAATACCAAAGTAGCATCTGTCAGGAAAGCTGGCATTCCTGACTCAGTGACCCTTGGTAAAATCGATCTTTAAGCTCATTATGATTATACTACTTGGGGTTTAGCTCATCTGTCCTGTAGCTCGTGTCTCAATTATCTCACAAAAATAGTACTACAGCTCAATGTTGTAACTCCAGAGTGGATCTTGTTACCTCTTTTCCCTACTAACAATGGACATGACTAAGTTGCTTTTGATTTCTTTTGGGTCAAATGTTTTTGCTATGTTATAACAGAATCACAGAATCAGTAGGTTGGAAAAGGCTCACAGGCTCCAACCATTCCTATCAATCACTAAACCATGCCCCTCAGCACCTCATCCACTCTCCTTTAAACACCTCCAGAGAAGGTGACTCAACCGCCTCCCTGGGCAGCCTGTTCCAATTCCCAATGACCTTTTCCATGATTTTTTTTTCCTGATGTCAAGCCTGAACCTCCCCTGGTTAAAGCTTGAGGCCATTCCCTCTTGCCCTGTCCCCTGCCAGTTGGCAGAAGAGGTCAGCTCCCTCCTCTCTACAACCTCCTTTCAGGTAGTTGTAGAGAGCAATGAGGTCTCCCCTCAGCCTCCTCTCCTCAAGGCTAAACAATCCCAGTTCTCTCAGCTGCTCCTCATAATACTTGTTCTCTAAATTGTTATGGGACAGTTTGTTTCCACCATCTCTTTCTCATCTCAGATAATTGGGAGAAGCTGGGGAAAGACAATAGAGTTTTCATTTGTCTTTCCTCATAACCATAGTAAAAAGTTGCTTAGCTGGAGCAGAGAGTCTAGGGTTAAGATATGACCACGATAGTAAAAATACAGAAAGATAGAGAGGAAAAAACAAAGAACAGTAACACACAAGATTAAGATAGAAGTTAACCAGAAAATACAAGCAGAGAGTATGAAACCTGCTGAGCTAAATAACACAACCTACTTTTCCTGCGGAAAGTAATTCTTCAGTGGAGATGCCCTGTATCAGAAAAAAATGTTTTTAAAAGAAGTAGCAGTTATATACAGGGTATTATGAAACTTATCTATTTGTCTGCTTTTATTGTTGTAATTTAAGTCCTGCAGAAATACAATTCTACAATATCATCCTTCATCTACTGTCTGCTGTATTGTGAATACATTTTGGTAGTATCTTCATGTAACAAAAATATACCAAATACAGGACCCTGCAAATTGTCACTAGAACAACCAAACTGCAGTGAATGCAATAATACATCATACGCAAACACACATGTACCTAAAGCTGTAGAGCAAAGAATTAGAGATCTTGGTCCAATTTTCTTGAAATTTCAAATATTTGTGTGAAATTCAGTTTCTATGTGGACAGTGTAACTGTTTTAGTAGCTCTTACTGGTAATGCAGTGGCAAAGGTATTAATGTTTTTCAGTTCCACAGGTGTTACTGTGATGGCAATTATGAATTTACTTATATCTGAAGCTACTATTGACTGTCATGAAATGCTATGTGATTTCCTGTAGTATGCACATGCAGAGTCTATTCTTTCTCTACTGTCTCTAAAAATTTAATAGGAAATATCTCCCTCCTGACACTAAGCTCCCCCTCCCCAAAATTTATGCACTTTCAAACCCTGGTGATACTGACCTAGAACTGATACTGAAAAATAACCATTTTGTGAGAATAACACAGTGTTTGGCCTGATTTTGGTTTTGAACAAATGTCATTAAAACAATATTTTGTTTTGGGGTTTTTTGCAATAGATTTGAGAATTCAGACCAAAACCCGTAAGTTCATTATTCCAATAAATACTGTGACTACATTTTAAGTTTAACTGAGAAGTTCTAGTAAGTTGACAATTTCATCATCTCTTTTCACTATGAGAACAGTCATTGCCTTTAAAATTGACTTTACTCCCACACCTGCTGTATATTAATATTAATTAAAATTAATTTTATTACCTTACAGCTAAACCTTTCACGGTTTAGTATAGAAACAGTACGTAGACATGGCAGTATGTAAGCAAAAAATTAGCCACACAGAATAGTTTCTACTGACAAATAATTTTTCTTCAATTTGTCTGTTTCTTTAATTCCTTACCTCTCTCTCTCTTTTAGAAAAATTATTGCAACATACCCCAAACAGAAGCATTCATGCATTTGTTTTTCAGAACAACTTGAAAAGGCAAAATACCATGCTTAAATATAAAAACAGTTGTCAATATTAGATAATATTTTCCTCTAAGACTGTTCAGTAAAAAGGAGGCACAAAGCAAACTAGATATTTTCTCATGTGACTCCTCTAAACCGTGAAGAAAGTTTGTGCCAATGTGTTGATAAAGCATTAATTATGAGTGAATAGGGGGGTCGTAGAGAACTCTTGCAAAAATACACATCATCATGAAAATGGGATCTAATTCCACCTACCATACAGGGGAAAGCTTGCAGCAGGATTTGACAGCAGTGAAAACCATAGTCTGATGTATGCATGTGAGCCAAAATATTGATGCATTTTATAATGCTCCATGTTAGGATTCTTTTAGTGTTCTGGCTGGGAAATAAACTTTTTGATAGTCGACATGGTAGTTATCTGCTGTTCATTGCTGACCTGATGGGTCCTACTGAGCTTTTAATATGAAGTCCCTCTGTAGATCACTACAGAGTGTAAGGGCCATGCTTGTGCCTGACAAGGCATCAGTCTTTGTCAAATTAAAAGGAAAGGGTGGGAGAAGAAGATTTCAGTAGTATTACCACATGCTGACTTTATTTGACCACCTCGCCAAAATAATTTGTGTTTCCTGGCTTGGCTGTAGGTAGGGGATATGCAGACTTAATTGTCCTCTTCCATAGCATCTCTGAAGATGTATGTGGAAGACATTGAAAGATTGGAACCTATTGAGTGGGGGACTTCTAAAATGATAAGGCAGCTGGAACAAAAGCCACAAAGGAAAGCCATTGAGTACTGGACTTATTAATTTTCAGGAATGGAAAGCTAAAGGATTTTTATTATTGTCTCCAACTACATTAATGAGAGGTTGTAGAGAAGAGAGAGACTTTTTTTAAAGTAAAAAAAAGGAGTAAGTTGCATCAAGGAAAGTTCAGATGATGTATTAAGTAAGAAAGTTTACAACAAGGGTGGTAAAACACTGGACCATGTAATCCAGAGAGGATGCAGAACCCCAGCCTTTCAAGATATTCAAAACCAAACTGTACAAGGCTTTGAGCAACCTGTTACAAATTTATCCTGCTCTGCCTGAGGGCTTGAAGCACATGAAAACTAGAGACCCTTTCCAGTCTGCATTGTTCTATGATTCTATAGCTCCTCACCTAATTTGCAGATCAAGTTGCAATATTTATTTATCAGTGGAGAGACACAAGTTATTCTGAGCACAATGTCAAAGTCAAGAACATTACTGTTCCTATTTCTAAAAAATAGAGAAAGCCAGTAGTGATCTGTAGTGATCATTATTTCTATATGTTTATAGAAAAAATATTTTTGTGGAAAGTGAAAAAGCTAGAAAACATTCAGAGCTTGGAAAAAAATCTATATTTATGGAAGGATTAATGAATAATGTCACACAGATATGTGTTTTGTCTTTATTATCATAGGCTGTGCTATTTTGGGTGTACTTTTTCTTGTTCTTGATGTGATCGTTAGGAAAAGAAGAAAGAGACAAGTTACGATGTTCCATATAATCTGGAAGTGATTGGTACAAACTATGGAACTCTCTGACATTTCTAATGTTCTGGCAGCCATTTTGACAGCCTTTCTCAATTCTCCTTTAGAGTATCAATTACCTCTAAAAAGCAGAAAATAAAAAAAAAAAAAAGAGGCTACTACCTAGCTGAACAAAATGTGTAGACATAGAGTTGGTTTTGACTGTATTTATTATACGACTACTAGAAGTCCACACAATTGATTGCTCATTTAATGACGTTACGTCCTGTCTTGGTAATACCCTAATGGCTCTGATATATACTTTAAATTAAAGTCCTGTTGTCACAAATGCTCTGAGAGAGTGCTTGGTAGATTGCCTGAAACTGATATCTCTGGTCTGCATGTGTTGTTCTTTACAAGAAAATAAGAAATCATGGAATCATAGAATCACCAAGTTGGAAGAGACCCACCAGATCATCGAGTCCAACCATTCCCACCAATCTCTAAACCATTTTAAAGTTTATACGGTAAATCTAATGTTTGTTAAATATAAAACCAAGCCAAAACAAGCAACAACATTTTAAAAGTGGATTGTTATGGATCATGCCTGACTTTAAATTCTTCCAAGGCAAATCTGTGAAACTTGTCACAGATTAAATGCCATAGATTATAATGCCAAAAGATATACCAAATGTGAGCTACAGTAAAAGCTAGGATCAGCACTCTAAATTGATAGGGTGAACTAGAGAAAAAAAACAATCTACTTTGTAATATTTTCTCTGATGTACAGTTAGGGCTCTATGTAAGATAAATTAGTAGCTAATTATTTCACAATTAAAATAAAAAGTCTTATTACAGGACTGTATTAACTTAACTTCAATTTCTAAACGCTGTAAATTGTAAAATTTCTGTGGGCAAACCATATTACTGCGTTTTATGTTTATATACAGAGATTTACAGTGGGATTAATCTTAACTAAATTTAAAGATGAGGTTCAATTTGAGGTGAAGAACCTTAAATATATATGAACGTGTATATACATCTGTAAGTGAGTTAAATTTAAAAAAATCCTGGTTTTAGACAATGGTGTCTACAGCACTTAGAGGTCTATGTAGCTGGACAGCCAAAAGGTTAAGCAAAATTGCTCTCCAGGCTCTTCCAATTGTACTGTCCAGAGGTCCATTGGCAACAATAGGATTTTAGATATTCACTGCACAGGTACTCATTTGTTTTAGGTATCTTAATTTGTGTTTCAAACAAAATTTTGATGAATATCTTGATTTCCACTGAATGCTGGTGATTCAAATAATTTGCTGAAATCTGAGAAAATGGTATGCTTACCCTCCTTCATAAGACATGTCCAAGAAGGATATGTAGACACACAAAAAAGAACAGTGAAATATGAAAGTATTTCCAGTCAGTAAGTGCCAGCCAATAAAGTTCTTTTGCTAAATACAACATACCAAAAGAATGTAATCTTTTTGGTGGGTATAGTGTATGTCAAGACCCATTTTCTAAGGCAAAGTCAGTTCAAGTCTCAACTGTACAGAAATGAAGACATGTTAAAAACACCACAGAACACATCAACTCAAGTACCTGTTTAAGTGCTTTAGTATTTCCTTTAAAGTCAATATGCCAACCTGAGTGCTGAAAGTTAAGCAGATGGTCAAGTTCTTTGCTGGACTAGGGTCCTTTCTTGTACTTCAGAGCATATGTGGACTCATGATAAAATGGATTAAAATTAAATTACTGCAATTAAACTTCTGCTTATATATTGTCTTCTGCTTTTGTTTAATCTACCTTCGTATATTTCAGATCTCAAGGGCTGTCCATAGCATCTGGTCCACCATCTGCATCTTGTATAGAGATCTGAAATATCCCTGCTAATAAGCTTCCACACATTAACTGATTACCACATAGAAATTTAGGAGACTTTCAAAAGAGGCACAAAATTACCTTAAATTGTAATTATGTCGCTTTCTGTCTCTTAAATAGTTTTATGAGAATATATTTTACTTCCTTGTTTGAGGAAAGGAAGTGGGGATGGAGGGTCTGCAAGTTTAGGAAGGAAAGGGAAGCTTTGAATGTTTTCTAGCTTTTTCACTTTCCACAAAAATATTTTTTCTATAAACATTCTTCTCTGGAAGAAGAATTTGATTAATGCCTGGCTCCAAGCCTGGTGAGAGAAAAGGGGCTTCGTTTTCTTTGATCATGGGGTGCCTCATGCACACCCAGGCTTTGTTGCTAAGGATCGGACACGTGTGTCTCCTAGAGGGGTAAAGCCCTTGCTAAAAACCTAGCTAAGCTCATAAATTGAGCTTTAAACTAGATGTGAAGGGGGAGGGGGTTGAGACCAGGCTAGACAGGAGTGAGCCTGGATGTGGGGCACTGGTGATTCAGAGAGGGTGTGCTGGAGAGGACCACCAGTATATCACCACACAGAAAGTGGGAATGAAATCACCTGGGGGTGGTAAGGGAGATACAGGCCCTCTGGTACAAGCTACTCCAGTTACCAGGCACTTGGGAACAAACTCTGTTCCCTCAAACAGGGCTGAAGGCTCAGCAGCTCAGCTGAAGTGCATTTACACCAATGCACTCAGCATGGGTAATAAGAAGGAAAAGCTGGAAGCTGTTGTAGGGCAAGGAGCCTATGATGTCGTTGCCATCACGGAAATGTGGTGAGATGACTCATATAACTGGAGTGCAGCTATGGTGGGGTACAAACTCTTCAGGAGGGATAGAAAGTGAAGGAGAGGAGGAGGGGTAGCCCTCTTTGTAAGGTAGGTCTTGGACGCTGTTGAGATGGATTGTGGTGATGAGGAGATTGAGTGCCTGTGGGTTAAAATTAGAGGAGCCCACAGGAAGGTAGATTTTGTGATGGGAGTTTGTTACAGGCACCCAGCCAAGGAGAAGCAGCTGACGAGCTCTTCTATAAACAGCTGGGGTTAATCTCTAGATCAACACCTCTCACTCTTGTGGGAGACTCCAGTCTTCCTGATATCTGCTGGAAGTACAATAGAGCAGAAAGGAAGCAGTCTAGGAGGTTCCTGGAGTGTGTGGAAGACAACTTCCTTGCACAGCTGGTGAATGAACCGACAAGGGAAGATGCCCTCATGGACCTGCTGTTTGCGAACAGAGAAGGCCTTGTGGGGGATGTGGCAGTAGGGGGACACCTAGGACTAAGTGATCATGAGATGATGGGTTTTCAGTTCTAGGAGTGAAGAGGGTGGTTAGCAGGACAAGAGCATTTAATTTCCAGAGGGCCGACTTTGAACTCTTCAGAAGGCTGGTTGGCAAAGTCTCATGGGAGACAGTGCTTAAGGGCAAGGGAGCTCATGCGGGCTGGGAGCTCTTCAAAAAGGAAATCCTAGTGGCTCAGGAGAAAGCCATCCCCATGTTCCAGAAAAAAAAGCCGGCAGGGGAAAAAACCAGCTTGGTGAACAGAGAGATCTTGAGTGATATCAAGAAAAGAATGTTACTGGGCTCTGGAAGAGGGGATAGGTCTCTTGGGTGGATTACAGGAGGGAAGTGAGATTGTGTAGAGAACGAAATCAGAAGGGCTAAGGCTCAACTAGAAATCAAATTGGCAAAGTCTGTGAAAGATAACAAAAAATCTTTCTATAAATATATAAATAATAAAAGGAGGACTAGGGAGACCATACAGTCCCTATTGGATGCAGAAGGAACAACAGTGACAGGGGATGAGGAAAAGGCTGAGGTACTTAATGCCTACTTTGCCTCAGTCTTTAATTGTAAAGAAAGTTGTTCCCTTTCTGTGTACAAACCCAGGAGCTAGAGGAGAAATATGAGGTGCCCATGGTCCAAGAGGAGGTGGTCAGAGCCTTGCTTGCCCAACTAGACACACACAAGTCTATGGGGCCGGATGGGATTCACCCAAGGGTATTGAAGGAGCTGGCAGGTGTGCTGGCCAAACCCCTTTCCATCATTTTCCAACAGTCCTGCATGACTGGGCAAGTTCCACTGGACTGGAGGCTGATGATGTTGTGCCCATCTACAAGAAGGGTCGCAGGGAGGATCCAGGGAACTACAGGCCTGTCAGTCTGACCTCAGTGACAGGGAAAGTCATGGAACAGTTGACCTTGAGTGCTATCATGAAGCACATGCAAGAGAACCAGGTGATCAGGCCCAGTCAACATGGGTTCCCAAAAGGCAGGTCTTGCCAAACTAACCTGATTGCCTTCTATGACAAAGTGACTCAGCCTACTGGATGAGGGAAAGTCTGTGGATGTGGTCTTCCTGGACTTCAGTAAAGCCTTTGACACAGTTTCTCACAGCATTCTGCTATGGAAACTGTCGGCCTCTGGCCTGGACAGGCGCACACTCTCCTGGGTGGAAAACTGATTGGATGGCTGGGCCCAGAGAGTGGTGGGAAATGGTGTTAATTCCAGCTGGAGGCCAGTGACAAGAGGGGTTCCCCAGAGCTCAGTGCTGGGTCCAGCCCTGTTCAATGTCTTTATCAATGACCTTGGTGAAGGCATCGAGTGCTCCCTTAGCAAGTTTGCAAACAACACTAAGGTGAGTGGAAGTGTGGATCTGCTGGAGGGTCAGGAGGCTCTGCAAAGGGATCTGAACAGGCTGGACTGCTGGTCAGAGTCTAACGGCATGAGGTTTAACACAGCCAAATGCCAGGTCCTGCACTTGGGGCACAACAACCCTATGCAGCTACAGACTAGGAGAAGCCTGGCTGGAAAGCTGCCTGGAGGAGAAGGACCTGGGAGTGTTGGTTAACAGCCGACTGAACATGAGCCAGCAGTGTGCCCAGGTAGCCAAGAAGGCCAATGGCATCTTTGCTTGTATCAGAAATAGCGTGACCAGTAGGTCCAGGGAGGTTATTCTCCCTCTGTACTCAGCACTGGTGAGACCACACCTCGAATACTGTGTACAGTTCTGAGCCCCTCACCACCAGAAGGATGTTGAGGCTCTGGAGCGAGTCCAGAGAAGAGCAACGAAGCTGGTGAAGGAGCTGGAGAACAGGCCTTATGAGAATTGGCTGAGATAGCTGGGGTTGTTTAGCCTGGAGAGAGGAGGCTCAGAGGAAAACTCATTCCTCTCTATAACTCCCTGAGGGGAGGTTGTGGAGAGGAGGGTGCTGGCCTCTTCTCCCAAGTGACAGGGGACAGGACAAGAGGGAATGGCCACAAGCTGCACCAGGGGAGAATTAACCTGGACATTAGGAAAAAAAATTTCACAGAAAGGGTCATTGGGCACTGGAACAGGCTACCCAGGGAGGTGGTTGATTCACTTTCCCTGAAGGTGTTTAAGGCACAGGTGGACAAGGTGCTAAGGGGCATGGGTTAGAGACTGGTGGGAATGGATGATCCAGTGGGTCTCTTCCAACCTGGTTATTCTATGTTTCTACTATTCTTTCAGTATTTACTGACTTAATTAAGGAATAGATTTTAATTTTTTTAAATAAAATAGTTGTGATCCAACCAAGCTGTATTTATGAGAGGTCATTTATGCCAAGGTCCTGCTTTGTTTCAACTTGTATTATGAATATAGATGAAGGCCAGACTGTGCTTACACAAGAAAGGATGTCCAAAGATAGAGGGAGGGCCAGTTGTCTTCTCCTTATCCTTTCTCCAGGCAGAAAAACCAGAAGTTTCACATTTCTCAGTAGTTGCCATATACAAAAAAGGGAACAGGACACTGTTCATGTCACCCTGATTAAAGAAAAGTTTGTCTTGATTTAAAGAGATGTAGATGATTTTATATTTCAACTCTGATTTAGTAACAGGATTATTTCCAAAACTCAAATATATATACAAATCCAATTTTGAAACTGAAGCAATTAAAAAATAATATAGCACATTCGTTAAACTATGAAAACAATGGCAAATATGGAATTATCACTTGTTCCTGGTGGAATCTCAATATTTCTTTTGAATCTAATAATTCCTTTCCTATGAATGTAAAAACTTCTACTAAACTATTCAGATGGCGCAAAGTGTGGGGACTGGTAAATAGTAAACATTGCAGTTCACCCGCACAGTGTCACACATTACTTTGTTAACAACAAATAATGTGTATTTTACTGTGGACATATACAATTCACTTATCAAAGAACAAATGTATTGTGGTTGTATCTAAATTAGAGTCAATTTTGTGACTCTGACTCAGCCTCACCTAAGTAACTTCATTTTCTGAAAGCAAACTGCAAGTGTTTCAGACAGTTGCTACCTAGAAGGCATAACAGAAGGCATTGGTATGGAGAAAGGCCAGTGCTTATGTTTATCCCCAGAGTAACGAGGGGCATCCTTGAACTGGCAAAAAAGGGCTGCACTTGCAAGAAGAAGTGGACTAGGTTGGTGACTCTAAACTGACCAACATAGTATTCCTTGCTATACACATCATACTGTCTGTAAAACTGAGAGACAACGAAGGTCTCATCCTCTCCTGTGATGACCAATGTTCAGTTATGTATTCCGTCTATATGCGCTTTCAACACTAGAAAAAGAATCTCACATTTTGCTTTCCTTTCTTACAGCCAGTTGAATTTATTACCCGCTAGGATGATCCTAAATCTAATTTAAGAAACATCATCTTTGATACTGATCAAGGGAAACCTCTTGTGGATAAGTGCTTATGTATTCAACCACTCCGTTGCCATTTAACTCATGGTGAACGAGCAGAGAATGTAAACATTTGTTCTGCTGAACTGTGATTCACAGAAAGCAGTAGAAATTAGGAATTCTAATTTCTAATTTCATTATAAATTATAAGAATCAGTAATTGTTGGAAAAATATTTCAGATGGAGAGGACTTTCAGTCAGTTATTTCCTGGTTTTGAGATTGACGGAATATCTTTTATTTATTAACTTACTGTCTTACAAGCAGTCAAAAAAAAGGGGAAATTAGCAACTAACTTCCATGCCTTTCTGTATTAGGAGTCCCAGCTGTAAGAGACTGATTCTTTTTGGCTGTCTGAAATCACTTGCTTTCTTTCCTTCAACTGTTTGTTTTCAACAGCAGCAGGGACCGTGCCCTTCAGCCTCATCTTACTCTGGCAAGGAGCCCAGCTGTGCTTGGTCTCAGCTTCTCAAAAGAACAATAGCTAGGTTTCTGGTCTACTAAGGACTGCCTGAGAATAGATATGAAATAGGTCCTAATCACCTCATAAGTTATAAATAAACAGGAATCTTTTCTAAGTAGCTTGGGTTCCGTTGTTGATTTTGTTGTGGGGCTTTTTTCTCTGTGGTAGAGTGGCTTTTTCTACACCTATACATGGGATTACACACTTTAATAGAGAAAGAATGACACTACAAGAAAACTGAAATACAGAAATTACTAGCCTTGTAATTGGGAAATTACTATAAATCACATCAGAATTATTTTAATTGAAAGGATAATAAAAAACTTAAGATATTTTTACAGAATCTAGATTACACTTACCTGTGCTACAGTCAACTTAGATGAGAGAGTTTGAGTGTTCTGAATTATTGCAGATTAATCAGAATGATTTGAATATTTTTACTCATTTCTTTGAAAGATAAAAAAAAAAATTGAGACAAGAAGTAAATGCTTGAGATTGCAATTACTACATGAATAAAAAAAAGCAAACTGGGAACAAATTAGAAAATAATATGATTTAAGAGGGTAAAAAATCTGTTCTCTAGAAATGTATGTGGAAAATAAACTTTAATTCCTTTCCAAATGGGGTTATGAAGATGTAACTTAACACCATGAAAAAGAAGCAGGAAATTGCTTGATTAATGATTCATTTGAATCTTGCAGAATGAAATCCAGTGATATGGTCAACCTGAACAGTTGAGGTCAACACATACGTTGTCTTCTTGATTTATTATGTAATTATAAGTTCATTCAGATGCCAAATAGATCACTATGAGTCCTTTGGTTGACTGTAATTGGAGTAGGATGGGAATCTGAATAATTTTATTTTTCAAATGTAACTTACCAAATCCAATGCACATTATTTCTGAAATTATGGGAGAGATACTGAAGAAAACAAAACCAAAACCTAAAATAAAAACCAACGCAAAACCAAACAGAAAAAAATCAGTGCAGCCTATATAAATCTTAAGGAGTATTGTTATGTCATTGTCTGTATTATTTTATTAAATACATTCTGTTTTTTTAACTTTGTCATGTTTCTATGCTTTCTGTCAACTCAAATCAGTTATATAGTAGCACAAACATTTTCCTATGTGTTCTTAGTGCACAGATTTAAAAAAAAAAACTTTATCTACAGAAACAGTAATACCTACCAGAAGAAGGCAACAAATACAGTAAATTTTACGATGGCTTTTTAAAATCATCTACCTGCTGGTTTATGCAGATTGAGACTGCTTCTATTAGCATGCCATTGTATGGTTATTCTAGGTTCAGAAAAAAACAGTTTCCTCAGACTTCTTACAGAAAGATTGATTTTTATTTTTAGCAAAATTCTGCATCAAGTAAGAAATTGACTGGTTTTGCTGATAATAAAAGGTAAATATTTATTTTAGACTCATGATTTGTAAACACAGATTGATAATTACAACACACCTACAGTTGCCTCAAAATACAGTTATTATTTTGGGAAACCTGTATAGGTATAATATTCTGTCTGCAAAAGCTAAGAATTGATGAAAAGACAAATAACATTTCTTTTTTTTTATTGCTATCCAAACTGAGTTACAGTTACTGTATCCAAATAAACATGCTCAAAATAAGCAAAACATTTTTCCTGCACATTTTTGCCAAAGTCCAAGCATTGAAATATACTTTATTAGTCTGTAGGGTCACGTGTTAATTGTTATTAAATTTACTTTGCATAAGCCAAGTGTGTAGTACCTATAAACTATTATAAAGATATGTGATATAAATTACGTTTCATTGAGAAAGTGTTATCCCCATTTATTGTTGTCTAGCGAAATTACATTTATAGACTATGATTTTGAATTTTCTTTTTCCTATGCCAAAACACCAAAAATAGCAACCCAAAGAGCCCTTTTGTCTTTTGTGTTTCAATCAATGAGATTTACTTTTTGTTTTGTTTTGTTTTCAGTGCAGGGGAGGATCAAACCCGTTGTAACTTTCCATTGACATGAGGTTTTTTCCCTGGTGCTTCTGAAAACTAGACTGTAGGGAACTTCACCCTATGGCTGAGGCAGCAACTTCCATAATCTCTTGGTTTCCATAACTGCAAATTAGGTAGTGTAGCAGTACTTGATTATAAGCACTTACTTGATTCATAAACTATTCCATCACTAATGCCCAACCTGCCCATTCTGTTATTGTAATTTAAGACAATGGTGACTTTTCTTGTTAAAACAAATAGTTATAGGAACAGTAGGAGGTAAGATCCGAATGGAAACCAACAATAAAAATTAGTATAGTTTTTGCAAGGTCACAAAATATTGCCATTCTTCATAACTCCCAACACTATTTTCTACCTTGCCATGTAGCTGTTTACATAGGCAGATATTTTTCACTTTCTGAAAGCAGTTCAGGTACATCTTGACATATGAATGTCTTAACAACTCCTAGAACAGTTTAATGCTTTGTAAAACTTATTAGCTATCATGTAAAACTATTAATTTAGTAAACTACTAAAACCAAACCCATCAGTCTCATAGCATAAAATTTTATAATTTCTTTTAATGGCAAAATCCATATGTAAGTTTTTTTCCTGAACTATTGGTATGGCACAGCATTCAGGTTTATAAGCAGAATTATTTTTTCTTTTTATTGTAGCATCACGGATTAAATATATGATAATAGATGACTCTAGAGGCAATTCACAATAATCTGCTATAGTTACATTAAATGATTTTGGGTGACAGCAGCAGTATCTCAGAAATACACATTTAATATCATGTTGCATCTCATTTCTTAATAATGCAAAAAAAGATCGTCTCTTACTTTGTTTGTCTTCAGGTTTTTGTAGGTGCTCTTAAGACAAAAACACTAAATACTGTTTCCATGCATGAGAAACAATCAGGGTACTGGCAGATGGAGTAGTGGTTAGGAAAGAATCAAAGGTATTTTTCATTGGGAAATCTGAATTGTCTCATGAGAAAGCTTTAAAATGTGAAACTTCCATGAGGTTTCCCCACTTTATGTTTTCTTTTTATTTTGTTACAAACAAGATCTGAAAACACGGATGCAGGTCAATAACAAAATTAAATTTCATCTCCATTTGTACTTTAGTGCTCTAATAGAAAGGAAAAAAAACCACATTATAAAGCAGTCTTGCTTAATTGTTTTCATAATAGTATTATAAATATAAAGCATATGAAGATGTCACCAGGCTATGACACTACTTACTATAGTAGAACTACATACAATAATTATATTTAACGTGATCCAAATTGCAGTTAGTATGGGGAGATTAATTTCTTTCTATACTTGCTTGTGTGGTAAATTAACGCTGTGAGCATAATTTGCAGTAAAAATTATTCTTGCAGCTGCTTGAAGAATCTTTAACAGAATAATTCTATTTTTTGTTATTCTTGTTTTTTTTCAGAATTGCTTCATGGTCATACTAAAAGAATGATGATAGGAGTCCTGTTTACATTGAGGCATTTTCCTGTTTTGCTTGTAAACAGCATGTTGTTGAAGGTAAGAGTGTTCAAAGCAAGAAAATAGTTCAAGTAGGAGTGAGCATATGAGCCTTGTATATTTTGGTTTGTTTTTCTGTACTCGGGTTTAAGGTCATGATTAATCAATATAATTTAATCAGTTTGAGCGAAGGCATATTGTTACACAGCAATAAGATGAGTACTAACTGTTAAAAAGACAAACACACCATAGAGAGCAAAAATGAGTCTTCTGTGTTGCTACCAAAATCAATTTCAATAGCAATCATTTATTTTATAGTGATCTGCTGTAATATAGTGAAAAGGTCAGTACAATTTCTTGCCTAGTTAGCAATGTAACTTTCAAGCTTCCCTGAGCAGGAGCTGTGATCACAGTGTCTGGAAAAGTAATTTTTTCCACAGACCTTGTGTTTGTCACATTATTCTCCAGAGCTCAACAGTTTGCCTGTAGGCTCCTTAACTTCAGAGCCACTTTCTTTTATTCCTTGATTTCCTTTAGCAAAATTTACAATAACTACACACTCCTTGTAATTAGGAACCATCACTGCAGGGCACTAATGAAAAATGGCTAGTTCTTATGCTACTATTCTTAAACTTTTCATCCTTAAACCCTCCACAGTATGTTACTGCAAGTGGAAAATAGTATTGATTTATAGTTACAACATTCCAGAAAAATTAGATTTAAGCAGTCAGAAAAAGGAAATCTGGAATTTAATTAGGTAACATGTTAGTTGTTATGAGCTTATATCTTTGTTGTGCTATAGAAGTCTGGGTAGAAGTGGAAAAAATGAGGTAACTCTGAAATAATCACTTACTCTACAAATCAAAAAGATCATTAGTATGATTAAAACACTTGCTAATGCAAATATATTCTTCCTTTTTGCCCTGAGATAAATGCGTAAAAGCAGCTGTTAACCTACAATACAAAAGCTTTTTTTTTTTTAGATTCATTTATCCTGTAAGTTTTCTTCTGGTTTAATTTTTGTTATCGCTACAGATGTTCACCCAGTTGACACTGTTTTCAGTCAAGCACTGGAAGAGTGTCTTATTTCTGAGATATTTTTTGTTGCTCATTAAAACCAGCTTTCCACTGATTCTAAAGGAAAAGGATGAAGTCCAAATCAGTAATAAAATACCTAGAATTCATGTGAATAAAATTGGATATTTATTTGGAAAATACAGCTTTTTATGATAAAATTTCAGGGTTCTCAGGCGTAATGTGTCCCATGCCAATAACGATTCCTACTTGAAACCATTCTGTCTCTCTTAAATATATCACTCTCTACTTAGACTTTTCTGATGCTTTGTAGTCTGAAAAGAAAGATTTTTTTCTGAAACAAATACATTCTACCCATAGATCATTTTCTGTCAATACTTATACAATGCTTGTACTGTGAGTTTCTAATCCATGCAAGTGAGGCTACAACTGTTACAGTATTCATAACAGAAAATACAGCATTAGCTATAGATGAACTAAGTGATGCTCACCTTCAAATAATTTTAGGCACAGTTTTTCTGGGCATTTCCTCTAGAAATTATTCTCCATTTTTAGTAAAATATACTTCAGTGTCATTCATGTATGTAAATGAGGTAGGGTTTTTTTACTCCAGAAAGAATAAAAAATGTCAAATTTTCTTGACCGGATCCTAGACTTCGTGTACCGGTGTGCTCAGGTAGCAGAGCTGAGTTAGCCAATATGCTTCCTTAATGTCCTTGAGATGAGTTCTGGAGGAAAAAACTCTATCCCTGTAAGGAGCAAGTGCAGAGAAAGCCTCGTGCACGTAAGTGACTTAAGGTCTAGTTTCTTAGCTCCATCTAGTGGAGTCTTGAAAGGTCTTCTGTCCAAGTTTGGGTCATCTCAAACAGGACAAGAGGAAATGGCCTCAAGCTCTGCCAGGGGAAGTTCAGGCTTGACATAAGGAAAATATTTTTCACGGAAGGGGTCACAGGGCACTGGAACAGGCTGCCCAGGGAGGTGGTTGAGTCACCTTCCCTGGAGGCTTTTAATGGATGGGTGGATGAGGTGCTGAGGGGCATGGTTTAGTGATTGATAATAATGGTTGGACTCAATGATCCAGTGGGTCATTTCCAAAGTAGTGATTCTGTGATTCTGTGATCTCAGTACTTTTCATGCTGGCCATCACAATATTTATCTATCCTTGGTCATTCTTCAGCCTCTTCAGCCACCTCAGACTTGTTATATTTGTGTTGCTGATATCTCTGTCCCTCTGGGGCAGTTGTATGCCAGTGTCCCACAGTGAAGACTCAGTACTTTAATTGGGAAGGTTTTCTGGTGCCAAAAAAGCACACTTTCATATATTTGGATGGATTTGGAAATAAACAGTGCATAGATGTCATACTAGAATTCTAGGTTAAAAGTTCCTGAAATACAGGAAATCAGGTAAAGAAAAATAATCAGCTTTATTAGAGGTTAATAGATTCTTCCTCAAGCCTTAGGCTAATACTCTTTGAGATCAGATCCCTGGTGGCTTTTGCATAGCACCACTGAGAAAGTGGGATTTAAAATGATAGCTTTGAGCAAGCTAGACATGGATCTTGCTGAGTGAACATGCAATCTTCCAAATACAAGGTATTATACTGTGCATGCAAGGACTGATTTGCAGAAATGTTTTATGAAAAAAATTCTTACCATTTGAAAGTATTAGGTACCCTAAGGAGATATACACTAGACCTTTCACGTTCTCTGTTTACATTGTAAAACCAAAGCTGGCCCTTTTCAGGAATTCAAAAAATGTGTAATTCCTTTAGTCTCCTTTCAGAGCAGGTTTTTTCACACAAATGGGGGTGGAGGCAGGACAAGGGAAACTAGAATGTGTATAAGCCCTTTGGAATGGCATTTTCATTCTGACATTGATTTATGTTAGAGTCTCCCTCTGTGTACCTAGGAAGTTATGTACTTTTGTGTGATAAGTGAATGGATGTGTTCAGAGTATGCAGGGAACATGCAGACCAGAACAGAAGACATCATACTTCTCAGGCCTATGATTTTAGAGCGTCTTCATATCTCTGGAATGATTTTATTGAGCTTAAAACCTTATTAAGGTCTCTACTGTAGTAATAGCCATTTTTATAATCTGAATTCCATTGACTTTTGGTGTATTTAATGAGTAAGATAAAATTAGGTATCTCAAACATATCATTTGACAACAGCCTCTGGGTATAAAGTGCTTTTGAAGGTCAGCAGTGACAAATGCTGCACATTCAGTCCACGTCACTGACTGATCTACAAATCCTTGTCACAGTGGAGTTTTCTCAGTGAGTTCTGGTAATATTTTTTACATAGCACTGAGCAACAGGTTCACACTGTTTAGGTATGCACAAGCCTAAATATTGAGGTTTATCAGGGAAAATGGGCTCCCTGGCTGCAGCTCCATTTCACAAAACCTGTATTTCCTCGTGTGTTCTAGGGAGTCCCAGAGGATGATCTTTTTCCTGTTTCCCCTAATTGTGGAAGTTAAACAAGGGTTGAAGAGCATTACTATTTGACGTGGGTCTGAGGTACTCGCTGCCCGTGAAAAGGCAGCAACTAGGTCCAGAGCAGTTGGAAATCTAATATAAAATGCACAGCTGAGGCACTTGTGTTTCATAGGAGTGGAAGAGCTGGTTGTGGGTAGGTGACCAAAACAGGAACTGAGTGAATGACCTGCGCATAGCTGAGAAGGTCCAGCTGAAACAAGGACAAGGGGTCTAACAAGGTTTGATTTTCAGTAAGGGACAAAAGGAGAAAAATTAAACAGATGTACCTTCAGTCTTATTCATATTTTACTCTAATCACTGCCATTAGTTTGGGAAACAGATTGAGCTTTGTGGGTACTCTGCATTAGTAAACTAGTGTGAGGGGTCTTTTTTGGTTTGAATTTGTCTTCTGTCTACATTAGGGAGTCCCGTAGTACACCTTTAGGTGCATCAACAACACAGTCAATTGGGGCACAGTATTGGCATTCTATTAGCAAGTAACAGAAATAGAATGTGAGATTTCACAGAAACACAGGATGGTTGAGATTGGAAGGTACCTCTAGAGGTCATTAGCTCATCTGCAGGGCCACCTAGAAGCACTTGCCCAGGGCTGTGTCTCCAGGGTAGGAGATTCAACAGATCTGGGCAAGCTGTGCCAGTGCTCTTTCTCCCTCTCTGTGAGAAATTGTCTCTTCATGAATCTTCACGGAACCTCCTGTGTTTTGGTTGGTGCCCATTGTCTCTCATATTGTCACTGGGCACCACTGAAAAGAGTGTTGCTCTGTCCTCTTTGCATCCTCCTACTAGGTATTCACATACATTAATAAGAACCCTTCTCAAACTTCTCTCCTCCAGGCTCAACACTACCAGCAATATCAGCTTTTTATCACAGGAGACATAGGAGAAATGCTTCAGATCCTTAATCATCTTCATGACCCTTCACTGCACTGTATCCATTATGTCCATGTCTCTCTCGTAAAGAAGAGACCAAAACTGGACACAATACTCCAGGTATGGCCTCACCAGGACTGGGTAGAGGAGAAGGATAACCTCCCTCAACCCGAAGACATTACTTTGTCTAAAGCAGCCACTAGCCTTCTTTGCCTCCTTTGCAACAAAGGCCCATTGCTGGCTTATTTCTGTTATTGGGGAGGAATTGTTCACAAAGGCTTATAGAGATAGGATTAGGGGCAATGGGTATAAAGTGGAGAGGGGCAGATTTAGGCTAGACCTAAGGAAGAATTTCTTCACCATGAGAGTGGTGAGGCACTGGCACATGTTGCCCAGGGAAGCTGTGGATGCCCCATCCCTGTAGGTGTTCAAGGCTAGATTGGATGGAGCCTCGGGCAGCCTGATCTAGTAGGAAGTGTCCCTGCCCATGGCAGGGGGGTTGGAACTGGATGATCTTTAAGGTCCCTTCCAACCCAAACTATTCTCTGATTCTATTATTCTTTTATACCAAAGTTCAAGGAAAGGCAAAAAAATTTAGGAATCATATTGCATATCCAGAATCTTTGCCTAGCTATGGCAGTATCTTAGCTTCAACCTAGTTCGTAATGTTAACTGTGTTAACAACTACTGTCTCCTATAAGAAAAACATCTCTGTTCAATTAAAAAACCCAAATCAAACAAATATCCCTAAAGAAATTAACTGGAAATGAATAATAGCAATACTTCATTAATACAGAGTTCTAGTTTCTGAGTAATACCTTGGAGTGTGCCACAAAGCTTCAGTTTATTAAAATGCAGGTTTCTGAAAATAAGCACAGTCAGATCTGAAAAGTACAGCTGCCTAATTTTGTCCTTTTTAGGAAAAGACTCTGGCACAATAGCCAGTATACACATAACTTGTGTGTTTGAAGTGTACTGAAAGTGAAGGTACCTACAATTGCTTTTTGGCCAAACACTTAGGGCAAATTAGGCCATACAGGGGAGCACAGTGCAGGGTTTCTAAGGCTTGCAAATGTAAGAGCCAATATAGCTGCATAACCACTGCAGTCTGGAGAGATTTATTATTTTGGTGCAGGATTGTGTGAATGACGCTATATTTCTTCCAGGCTGAATCTGGCTTGTATCCAGACATTTCAAGCCTACTGTACTTTCCAGAACTTTGTATGGCCACATTAGTGGGTGTTCAGGTTCCATAGACATCCCTTTTACCCAAGCCCACACAGATATAGAAAAAAATTTCAGTTAAAATTCCTTTTATTTCTTAATTCTGCTTAACCTTATACTCCACAACTTTTATTTCAGCTGAACTAGGCATAATAGAAAGGCCCAAAATACCACCTTCTAAACTCAATCTGAACTAAAGATATTTCCTGGTCTGTTATAACAAATTAATCATGCCGAAATACTTCAGTATGTGCTATGTTATATATGCCAACTTCTTGCAGAGAACTAGCATAACACTGTCTTGATTCAATTCATTGTACAGTCATTAAAATATGATGTTGTATTTCCCAAAATGATGAATTCTGACTTTAAGTAAAGACATAAGAAAAAGTCTAGGGTAGAGGTCTGACAGAAATTAATTCATATATTCTGCAGTTATCACTGGGTATACTATGAAACTGTAAAATTAATAAACTGAAACCCCACAATATTACTGATAAATCTTCATTTTATTTCATAATATTTTATATTAAGATGTAGAAATTTCTTTTTCTTGTGTCTTATTGTGAGCAGATTAGGAAGGACCTGCTACAAAGCCAGTCCAAACTCTGCATATTTATAGAAACTATTGACATATTTTGCAGATAATTAGGAATTAAAAATTTGCATATTGGAGTTTTAGTTTAATTATATTTACAACAGTTGTGAACATTTAATCAACTTTCAATCTATCGTATTTTGTAATTAAGGATTTTCATTTAGGCTTACTGGAGACATAATGCAATATGCAAAAAGAACAAACATTCAGTTTTATTATTATTATTGTTCAAAAGAAAAGAATCACATATGAACATATATATAAATCATATTTATTTATATACTTTGTCTATGACAAAGAATTGGTAAGAAAACATTCACTGTGGAAATACAGTAAGAAAATGAAAAAAATCCTGTTCTAATTCAAAGTTCAAATGCAAAGGCAAAGCATGCAATAAATAGGTAGGGAACCAGCACAGACAAACAACTCAGCAAATCACAGGCATATCTTGGAAGGTATAGTTGAAGCAGAGAAATCTGGAGACTACTGCAACCTTCTCAGCCTTCTTACTTTATTTGGTAGATAGGTTGTTTTTTTGCTGCAGGGAAAAAAGTCTAAAAAACATTCCCTAAGGCCAGTGACAGCATTTTCAGAGCCTTTGATTTATTAATTCTAAAGTTGCCTGAGACGTTATCCTTCAGGCAGTTACTTCAGCAGGGACTACTCAAGGAATATGTGCTTCTTAAACCTCTGCAGAGGGACTGACAGTAGATCCATTCTCCTTCCCACCTCTGACTAAATCCTTAGAGAACATGATGCAAACATTCAAGGGAGCAATCAATGATGTCCCCACTTTCAACACAGATTGCAGCTGGCTGACAGATTGTTATCTGTCTCTGTATGTTCTCCATAACTCCAACTACTGTATCTTATTTAGTTTCAAGACTAAATTACAAAGGCCCTTCACATCCCTGCTTCATATTAAGTGTTCTGAAGAAGCAAGCAGAGCTCAGTCACTTCACTAGCAGAGGCATTACAAACCATGAATCCTCAAATGTCATATCAATTTTGGCTCTTAAAGGTAAGGACCAAAGGTCATGGTAACATATGACTATACCTATTTGTTAGCCTTCTGTGGTTCATGCAGTTTTGTCATCTAATAAACTGAATGTTGATGAGACAACTGGTATTTCTTTTTGCCATGTGTATTTCCAGCTGTAGACTAGATTTAATTAGTCTTTGAGTCTTGAATTGAATAGCTAAACTGTTCACACATATTGTACATACAAGGTCTATACGAGTCTATGCAGTTCCCCATTGAATTAATTATTTAAAATAACATAGATCTTTTGAGCCAAGACCAGGTGAATTTTGTTTTTCTTACCCTCAAGAAAATAAACATTTAATAGGGTCTTTTAAGTTGTGTCATTGTAGCTTAATAGAATATGAAGCCTGAGAAAGTATAGTTTGTATTCATAACATAGAATATACCATGGGACAATGTTTTTGCATTACTTTCAACACTCTACCTGTCCAGTTCAACAATGATAGCAAAGAAAAGCAACTTGTATTTTTATTTTACTAACTAAATTTTGTTTATTCCTGTAATGTCTTTAATAATAGCTAAAATATCTCTTATGGAACAAGACAGAGTAACTTTACTGTTTCTAAGACTGAAAGATACCCCAAATATTTAGAATCATTGAATCATAGAATAGTTTGGGTTGTAAAGGACCTTAAAGATCATCCAGTTCCAACTGCCCTGCCACAGGCAGGGATACTTCTCACTAGATCAGGCTGCCCAAGGCCTCATCCAACCTGGCCTTTAACACCTGTGCCAGTGCCTCACCACTCCCAGGGTGAAGAAATTCTTCCTTATGTCTAGCCTAAATCTGTCTCTCCCTAGTTTATACACATTCCTCCTCATCCTGTCACTATAAGCCTTTATGAACAGTAGCTCACCAGCTTTCTTGTAGGTCAACAGAATTTAAGTAAATTTTTAGATTTAAAAGGTTTTTATTTATTAACCTGTTGATTGATACATGTCCAAATAGTTTAAATATAATTTTAGTTTTAAAAAGGAAAAGAACATAATTTTGTTGTTTATAGAATGTATCATGAGGTATGCAAACCCTGCATTACTACTAGATCTACATATTTTGTGATACTAGGTTATCCAACATCTGTTTTGATTATTTTTACTTAAATGATGGATTAAGGGTTTGAGTGAAATAACATGTATTCTGAAGTTTCACCCAATAGTGACTATAAACTCCCCATGTAGTAGCCAAAGGAAACCACGCAACAAAATGTAGTGCTAAATCACCTGCTTAGTGGAAAATCAATAACTCCTTGAAAACTGCAGCCACTTCATTTGTTTTGTTCTCCAGCCTTTTTGTCAGTACTGTAGCATATTAGGACCTCACTGCTTGACCCTCCAAACATGGAACACTATATCTTGGTAACCTCAGAAAATGCAAGACCTGAATCTAAGAATAGAGAACTACTGAGCAATCTATGCTGACTGCTAGAAAACTGATGTTCTCAAATACAGGTCACGAACTAGCCTTCCCAGAGAAATCTTGCCAGGAGTGAATAACTTTACAAGAAGGCCAAACACTGACAGCGGAGGCAAAGATAAGATGACTTTAAACAGAAGGTACTGATTTCTCTGTGAAGATTTAGGTAAGCTTGTCAAGATGACTCATAGCCTAAGGAAAAAGTAAATCAGAGTTTAGAAAAGAATTATTAATCTAATATTTTTCAGTAACTAAGTCCTAATTCTATGTTTATTTATATCAGATAAATGGCACATTTAGTCAGTCTGTAGATTCTGGATAGATGTGGGTATAATAAACTCATTTAATTTGCATAGTTTATAAGGTAGGAATTTATACTTCCAGCAGGAATTCAAATAAAGTTGATTAAATGTTATATTGGACCAGACCAAGGAAGCTTACTTCACATCATATCCCTATGTTCAAACAGTGTACTGTATTGAGTTACAATACAACTGATTCCTATATGACATTCCACATGAGCGGATCTCTGACTGAGAGAATTCTCTTCTTTTTATCATCATCCTTTCCTAGGAACAAAATTTACTTAGTCATGCTGTCTGAGAGCCCACACATATTTTGAGAGGGATTGTCTGCACATACACATTTACTCAATCTAGTCACTGGAGGCTGTACATCAGAATCACATATGGTAGATCTGTGCAGGTTACAGGCCACATGTGTCTACACTTTGTGGCTAAACGTAAATGTGATTGCAATTGAAGGAAAACAAAAGGTGCTGTGCAAACTTTCCTTTCCCTCAAGCTCTGAAAAACTAAGACTGCCATGTAGATTTTAGAGATCTAAGGTATCAGGGTATTACTCTTCCCTTTCCTTTCCCCGTTGCTTATCTATCTATCTATCTATCTATCTATCTATCTATCTATCTATCTATCTATCTATCTATCTATCTATCTATCTATCTATCTATCTATGTATTATTTTCCCTTTCAGCTATTATTTAAATTACTCAGTCTTTTCACAATATGTGCTCTTGGTGGTTTGAGGTTTCTCCTTGTTTACTTGTACTCTAAAACAAGTAAACAAGCTTTTGACTTTTCTTTCATTAGAATGTTCTTGTTAATTCACATTTGCACTTTGGTGTTTCAAAAACTTCTTTAGTTAGAAACATCATTGGCAAAAGAGAAAGAAACACCTACCAACAATGGTGCGGTTATTACTGGAGTGGTTATTACTGTTGTTAACTTTAGTAAATTCTTACACTGCAGAAGCACAATACCTGACTCCAGCACAGAAGTGAACATTGCTAGAGGTAAAAAGAATGCACACATATCTTTTATAAATTAAAATATTTAGCTTTCATAAAATAATGAAAACATTTAGTTCATGCATACCTGTTCTTTTAATGATTTCTTGAATTTTGTTTAATTTATAAGTTATCTGATGGGAAGTCAAAACTTCCCATTCATTCTTCAGCAATTATAGCAGTGTGGCTGTATAAACAATGTTTTGCCAGTCTAAATATTCTACATAATTGCTGAGGTCAAGATATAGAAACATTACTTTTAACACAGACAGCGAAGGAAGCCTGTTAGTGAGGCAGTCAAGTTGGAAGATGAACAAAAGTCTGGATCAGCATCTTTCCTTGTGCTTGTGTAAACACAAGAATACTGCACACGAATTTTCCTTTTACTGCCATAAAAAAGAAACAAATCCACTGATGTTACAAATGCTCTGCTTGAAGGAAATGAAGTCTAGAGACCATAGACCATAACAAATTCATTTCTCTGCTATGACATCAAATATTTACTTTTTTTTCTTTTACAGATCAAACCTGCTTCTGTTATCTTTTCACTTGTTCTGTTTCTATTAGAATGCTGTCCTGAAGTTTCACCTTAGTCATTAAATATCTCCCAGACTACATCTTGAGTTTCATCCTGATCAGTTTATACATACTTATCTAATGAGATTTTTTGGTCCTTCTGTTTTTTTTTCCTGGAAAGTACTTAAGGAATTGGACTATATCCACCTTTGACCTTCTTTTCTTAAAGTTAGATAAATAAATTTATTTTAGTGTTCTTCAAAAAAATGTTATCCATTTTCACAATTATTCTAGTAGTCACATTTTCACTTCCCTCCAGCCTCAATTAATCTTTGGTACATAAGAATGAGAACATATCGATCTCTCTTACCTGCTTCAGATACAGTCACCAAAACCAGTGAAAAGCTGAAGCATGAAGGGGACCACAAGAGGTAAAACCAAATTCAGAGGCAAATATCCACTTTGTGCTCACAGGACCTTAAAAAAGCACCTACCTTTGTTGTTAGCTAAATTCAGAGTGTGAGTGCCAAGGATATGTACAAATCAATCCTCAAAGAATTTAAATTTTACCAGCAAATATTAAGTAGGAGCCACAAGCATTAGAAACTGCTTGGAATAATTAACAAATCCTCCAGCAATACTTAACCCTCCCATTTCTGAAAGCAATGTCATATATTTTTTATCGTGAACAAGCATGCTTAAATATTTAATTATTTTCTTCCAGCACATATATATAAAGTTCTATGTTTTAATCCTGGCATAAAACTTCCTATTAATGTGCTAATGATAAATTTTGCTACATTATACTAAATTATTTGAAATTCCTCTTAGCAACATCAGCTTTGCTTAGTAATATAATTGCAGTAATTGACAAAAATGTAATAAAGTAATATAATAATACGGTAAAAAAGATAATTGGCATGGATATTCTGAATTACTAAGTTGACACTCCTACCAGTAATTATTATTAACATTCATTTTCCATATACTCAAGTAATATGAAATACACAGAAGAAGGTGTAGAAGTTTATGAAGAACTGAAATTTAGACTAGTTTGATTATAACTAATTAAAAATGTATGATTTATGTTTATATATACAGATAACTGTACTTGGAAATGTAATTATGTGTTCAGCTATTGGCATAGCATTTGTGTGTGTGTATATATATATGTATACACACACAAGCACACACATTTATTTTTTCCCAAATGAAATGTTCCCCAAAGTGTCCCTGATATCAGTGTAATATTCAGTTGCTGTGGTTTTGTCAGAGATATTATTCTTCCTCTGTTTCTTCTAACAATAAAATCAAAACTTGTGAGGTTAATTTACAATTAACTGCACTGATGTAGTTACATAGGAGCTAATTTCCTTGATATTGTTAGAGCTGTAATTGTGAGGCACAGCTCAAGGAAATACCTGAACTACCAGAAAAGCACATCACTTTGTCAGACATTCCTACAAAAGTGAATTGGTCATTGAAGAGCTGTTTTCTCTGAGGAATAGGACAATGTCATTCTGCATAAAAAAAAAAAAAAAAACAAACACATACAACATTGTATGTGTTTTATTTCAGTCCATTGTGACTCAAGTCAGCTGGTCTTCTGCCAGCCCTTTGAAGATATTTATGTTGACATTATACAGATTCTTACGGTGAACTACAGTGTTTATAGACACACATATATATATATATAAAGTCCCTTCTTAAGATTATTCTTTGTTTATCCTTTTTTTTTCCTATCTCAAATTAAGCTTTCTAAATTTATTTCTATCAAAATTTATCCAAGGCTCAGCCTGTCAGTATTCTTGATCAGTCAAATGGAATCATATTTGATTTCATCCTTCAAAAGAGTCTAAAAATAAGTTAACTATTTAAACTTAAGGTTCTAGGTTCCTGTTATTACCCATGCAATGCATCTAAGTAGAGTTTATCCACCTGTTACAAGTTGAAAATGTAAATGTTTGCCTGGAATAAGAATGAAGAGAAACATGGCAGTGGTGCACTCAAAAGGAGAGTGCATGCTATATGACCTAGAGGAAAGGTCCTCTTTGAAAAAGAAGAAGGAAAATAAGGAGTACAGTAAAAAGTGACTGAAAGGAAGACTTAGATTTTGTGAAACATAATGAATGTGAGATAAAGAAGTTAATAGAAATTGCATGTACAGAAATGGACTTTCCCGAGATGGGGTATGTATCAAACTGATATCATTCTGTTTAACTCATATAGGAATATTTTTCTTAATCTTTCCTCTACTAATTCTTAGTCTGGAACATAGTACCACAGTGGTGACAATATCAGGCTTGCCTATGACAAATGACAGGATGACAACAGTAGTTGGAAGGATGAAAGAAAGCTGGAGAGGGACTTTTTACAAAGGCTTGTAGTGTTAGGACTAGGGGGAGTGGCTATAAACTAGAGAGGCAGATTTAGACTACACATAAAGAGGAATTTCTTCACAATGATGGTGGTGAGGCACTGGAACTGTTTTCCCAGGGAAGTTGTGGATGCCCCATCCCTGTAGTTGTTCAAGGTCATGTTGGATGGGGCCTTGAGCAGCCTTATCTAGTGGGAGGTGTCTCTGCCCATGGCAAGTGGGTTGAAATTAGATGATCTTTAAGATCCCTTCCAACCCAAACCATTCTATGACTCTGTGATTCTATGAAGATGTGATTTGATTTATCCAGTGTAATCCACCTGAAATGTAGACAATTATTATATCATGGCTCTGTGGGTAACTCTGACAAGTGATCTATCCTGGTTTTCTTAATCTAATCTATGAAGAAATTTTAGACACACATTATACTTCTTGGAGAATGTGTGATGAACAAAAAAATAATAATTTCCTATTCTTAGACAATATGTAGATTCATGACATCATACTGTCTAATTCCGAGGTGATGTAATTTATTTGTAAAGAATATGAATTTTACTGGAATAAAAACCTGATTTTTTAAAATTCTTTATTAGCATGTATCCAGCAGCAAATCTTTTCAAACCAAAAAAAAGCAGTGCTATTTCACATCTAGAAAAACTCTTACCATCTTTTTTACCAAACTGGACATTTTATACGCAGTCCTGGCTTCATGTCTTTTTCTAATTTGACTGCATTTCCACACTCATAGCAAACCACCTGCACTAGAGCTTAGATCTAGAGATGTCTGTATAATAAGAACCAATTTTGTCAAAATTACAGTTCAAACCATTTGCCACAAGGGTAGAAAGGACAGAAATAAAGAATAAAAAAGTCTGTATATTCCCACCACTATATTTAAGTAATAGAGGGTCTAATTCTGTCTACATCTTGCAGTAGATTGCTGTCAGTAACAGAGTGGCTAAAAATTAGCTGATGAGGAAGGATTCTACTTAAATGAGGAGCAGAGGAGAAATGGGGAAGGAGAAAGGTGTATCATGGTGTGACTGCTGCTATAAAAGTGACGCAGGATCACGAACATGGAAAATGGCCTTAATCACAGAGCAGTTTCTAAGCTCCCTGCACACAGTAAAAGCATCGTTTTAAGCTATCCATGTGAACACAAATTCTAGAATCTCTGTCTAGATTAAACTTTTTTCCAAATAAATTACCAAAACCATTCAAAATCATTAAATTTTTGGGATTTTTTTTTGTTGATATTAACCACTATGATTTACTAGTAGCCTCTCACAAAACTGTGAAGTTATTTAAGTTCACAATTTTTAGTTTTTACTTACTCTTTAAAAAAACATAAACAAATGATCTGCTGTTCAGTTTTCATATTTCTTAATATTTTTAACTGTTTAATAGTAGAAAGCCCAGACACATTTTAATGTAATAAGTAATTATGAATACAAATTTTTGTAAAGACTCTCCAGTTTCTATAGTAAATGTCAGAGTATATCTGATAACTCATGATAAATTATTTGTTCCTTCTTTCTCCAACACCATTCTCAAATAAAATCAAACCTGGACATGGAAATGTAAATCGGCTATACTGAATTTCTTAATCTTATTAAAGCCATAATAAGGTAAACAGTTTTATGAAAGATAACATTGGCTGAGTGAAGTCTTTCTTTGGCAGACTCTCAAATTGCTCATCACAGGACCATCTATCAACTCTGGAACAGCTTAGGCAGAGAACAACTGAAAGAAATTTGAGAACACTCGGAATGAATATTAAAGACTGAGTAATACACTGCAAATATCTAATGCTAATGGAAAAGTTTTGAAATGGCTGTTTTTCTGTTCGCAAGTACTCATAAAATATTTTAACTGTCTATGATCTGATTAGTAAATTGATTTAAAAATGTCTCATTTTCTTGTTTTGATTTTTCCACTACTAATTCGCTAACTTTTATCAGTTACATGATGTGGAAAGTCTAAAAATAGCTGTGAACAGGAGTTGTGCAATTATACTATATATTTATGTGTGTGTGTATATATATATTTAAACTTACATGCATATGTAAAACAGTATGCTCTTTTTAAAATCCATCTTTCAGTTTAACCTCTTTCATGTAACATTAATAGATTATGTTTAAGAAAATTACTGAGCAACTTAGTGTGAAATCAGAGCAGAACAGAAAAATCAGAAGTTTAGGACTTTTCTTTCCTTCAACCCAAAAAAAAAAGAAATGTACAGGGGTGTCTTCATACTGAGTAAAATAATCATTGTAGCATGCGGTAAGAAAACTTGAAGGGACAAGTCATGGCTGTCCAGTATTTCTCTCCCTATGAGATCACAGGGAGTGTCAGAGTGGTTTATACTGCTGAATCTCCTCTTCTGATGACACAAGCAGCCTTGACAAGGCTAAATCAACAACTGCTAATTTACTGTCCCATTTCAACAAGAGGCGCCAAAAAAAATTCAGAAAATATAAAATTGATACCTGAAACCCCTTTTCTCTGGCGGGAGAAAAAATTACCACTTTGCCTGATGGATAGTGGATGGTCAAAGGGCCTGAACCTTTCTTACTCCACCAAGAAGGATATCTGTTTGGTGAGAATTGCATGCCTCTGACTCTGTCATATGTTTTTCCTGGGAAAATAACTACTAACTTGAATTTTTATAATTACTTGATATATATATAAATATATATACTAGTTGTTAACCAATTATAAGTGTGTAAGTGCTAATGCAGTAAGTGTGTTTATCAACAGCAATCCAGAATTCATTTTAATCTGTCACCTCAAATTACTTACTGCCTCCAGCATTGCAAAATTGCCCTTCTGACAGGCACTGCTGCACATGGCTGCTGGCAGCCCCATTTGGGCTGTGAGCTGCAAGTATTAGTGCTGTGCATACTGGTCTCTAAGGAGACTCACAGGTAACCGAATTCTGACTTGTAGCAAAAACGTTTGTAAGCACACACTCATAATCTTGTTGTTATAAACTGTTGACCAAGTCTGGAACTAGATACTAGATCCAACCACACCTAGGCTGCTCTCTGAGGGTATGCTTAGAAAGCAACAGGATCAGCCTTGAACTTAGTGATTCGACGGGAGGATGATCCTCAGCCACTTATCAGAATCTCACTTGTTTAACATGACATCCATGCTGAACAATAAAACTATGTGAAATTTAGTATAACAAGGGGAAGTTTTTCAGAAGTAGCTGTTACTCAGGGACTGACTGGGCATCAGTTCAACTGCGAGAGGTGATGAATGATTGACTGTATGGAATCTTTTAAATTTTTTATTTTACCTTAAATTATTAAAGTAGCTTTGCATCAATTCACTTTTTCCCTCCTGATTCTCATCCTCATCGTGCTGGAGGAGAGTGAGCAAAGGATTGGACAGGGGTTCAGCTGCCATCTGGGGTCAATACATCACAGGTGACAAGGAGAAATTAGATTTCTTTAATGCTCTGATGAAACATAAAAGGTTTAAAAACTAGGATGACAATGAAGTTAGGGTGGAAAAAAAGAAGATACATACCTCATGAGAAGTGAAACAATGAAGTTTGGGTTTTTCACGTCAGTGCTGTTAGTTAGAGAAACAGTCTTGGTAGGGATATACAGGATTTCTCATACTATTAATTTACTGAATCCATATTTAATGTCTGTTTAATTCTGTGTACCTATTTCTCTGCCAGAGTCATGGAAGTGATGTAGAATCACTTTTAAAAGTTTTCTCGTGTTAGCAATCACTGACCCTAGGCTTTCTTGAATGTAGCTCAAGACTACGTGTGGAATGGTATTTGGAAAATTCAGGTCACTGAAAGTTATTTTCTTAATCACTATGACATATATTGAGTATTTCTGCAGCTCTTCACAAAATATTATTTATCTTTTTGCAGAATTTTATAACAGTGGGCTGAAGCATGATAAATTTTGCTTCTCCTCTTTTGATTACAGAGGGTTCCTACAAACCTTTGTTGATTTCAATAAAGTCCTCATTTGTCGTGAAACATAGTATTTAAAAATTGTACATATTTTATGTATCATACAGATTTGTTTCCTCAACCGATTAAAAGGATGTTATTGCTCTCATGCATTCAGTGTTGCCTCTAATGCTATTTAACTGAGGAGGATTCCCAGCATGACATTTTCTTGTGAACATAGAATAATTTGGCTTGGAAGGGACATTAAAGATCATCTAGTTCCAAACTCCTGCCATTGGCAAGGACACCTCCCACTTGATCTGGCTGCTCAAGGCCCCATACAACCTGGCCTTGAACACCTCCAGGGATTGTGCACCCACGACTTCCCTGGGAAAACAGTCCCGGTACCTAACCATCCGCGTAGTGAAGAAATTCTTCCTAATGTCTCGTCTAAACCTGTCCCTCTCTAGTTTATAGTCATTCTCCTAGTCCTATCACTACAAGCTTTTTTAAAAAATCCCTCCCCAGCTTTCTTGTAGGCCCCTTTCAGGTTCTGGAAGGTTGCTATAAGATCTCCTCGGAGCCTTCTCTTCTCCAGGCTGAACAGCCCCTGGTGTTTCAGCCTGTCCTCACAGCAGAGGTGCTCCAGCCCTCAGATCATCTTTGCAGCCCTCCTCTGGACCCATTCCAGCAGTTCCATATTCTTCTTTTGTTGAGGACTCCAGAACTGGACACAGCACTCCAGATGAGGTCTCACAAGAGAGGAATAGAGGGGCAGAATCACCTCCCTCAACCTGCTGCCACGCTTCTTTTGATGCAGCCCAGATTGGCCTTCTGGGCTGCGAGTGCACATTGCTGGCTCATGTTGAGGTTCTCATGAAACAGAATCCCCAAGCCCTTCTCTGCAGGGCTGCTCTCAATCACATCAGCCCCCATCCTGTACTTAAATTGGGGATTGCCTACACCTCCCAGTTGTAGGGCCTTGCACTTGACCTTACTGAACCTCATGAGGTTTGCACATGCATGCATGAGCAAGTGTGTTTGAGGCAATGGAGTTTTAAAAGTACAACAGTATGCATAAAAAGTTCATCATAAATTGTGGTGGAAACTTTGCTGCACATTCAATGCCTACCAAGCTGCTCTATTACTTCCCTCCTCACCAGGACACAGAGGAAGAAACCAAACATCATGTGTGGAAATACAGGAAAATAAAAGACTTATACTCTAGTTCCCATCAGTACAACCACTTCCCTGGTTGTAAGGATGTGTAGTGATTGCTGTAGAAGACAAACAGTGTAATAAATAATGCTTTTCTCTCCTCCTCCTTGCTCTTAGATTTTATTACTCAGTAGTTGTCATATAGTATGGAGTATCCCTTTGGTTAGTTCGGGTCAGCTGTCCTGGCTATGCCCCAGAGTTTGACAGGTTCCATCCTACTGTTTTGTTGGAGTGGAGGGACCTGGGGGGAATGTTGGAGAGACAGCCTTGATGCTGTGCAAGTACTGCTCAGCAGTAGCTAAACCACTATAGTATCACCAACACTTTTCTAGTTACCAATGCAAAGCACAACAGTATGATGGCTGTTAGGGGGAAAATTCACTCCATCTCAGTCAAACTAAATATAGTTTTCACCCCTTATTCCATACTCTTTGCATTATGCTCAGTTACCACATAATTTTACATATATATATCTTCTAACCATCCAATTGTGTTTAATTTTCATTACTGAAATCCCATTTACCAACACCTACAACTTAGATTACATAATTAAGCCATCTTTATACCCAACACACAGATGTATACATTCTCATTAACTACTGTGTCCTGTTCTTTAAGTTACACATTATTCTCCCATTCTATGGCCTTCCTCCATTCTTCCCTATGTTCATAAGAACAGATGATATGAGTTGAAGCCCACCTATTAAGATGGGTGCACAGTACAGGAGAAGCAGCCCATTTTATTGTTGGGTGCCAACACAAGCTTGATTTGGGTCATTGCTGCACTTACTTGGTTCCTTGTGAAGAGCAGTCTTCCTCAGTTCAGGTTGTTCTTGCTACGTCAGTTCCTACAACATACAAGTCACATCACATATTATCTTTCCCCTAAGGTCAAATTTCATTGAAGCACATATCAGGTCTCCCCATCTTTTTGACTTCCCACCAAGTACAGCCAGATCCAGTGAAAACTGATCCCATGAATGGGATTGCCTTTTCCTATAGGAGAAGCAATACACATCAACTTCTGAAGACACTTCCCCATGTTCACTATGGGGACCTTAACTCTTCCCACAGTATGCAGGGATTTTGTCTGGGCATGATCAGAATGATTAGCAGATCCTCTGGTGTTAACCAGACAAGTGTCTTCTGCTACATTTATAACCCACTGCCTCCATGCCCGATTACCCTATGCTTTCAATATAGTCTTTAACAGTCTGTTTGTTATATCTCTTGGTCTTTCCAGAGGCTTGTGGGTGATAGGGGATGTGACACACCTACTCTGTGCCATATTTCTTTGTTCAGCAGTTTACAAGACTATTTTCTGATTGAGTTCTTTCTGGGGTGACCATAAAATTTACCTTTCAAGACCTAAGATTATATACCATGGAAGTACAAAAAAGGAATAAAAAAAAAACCCCTGAGGAAATACTTAGCAGCTTCTTATCCCTCAAAAGCACCACCATTTCATTCATGGAACATGTTCATAACATTTGCAAAGAATGACATTGACAATGAGAAATAAAAATAATATATTTGGTGTTTTTTCTCTTAAAAAATACGTTCTGCATTCCTGTAAGAAATGAAATTTGGCCTCTTTTCAGGTTAGGGATGCAAGATGAATATAAAGGACAATGTAGGTCATTATTTTTAAAAAAAAGTAATCCCTTTGGTTTTGCTCTCTCATTATCCTCATTATCTCACTGGATTACACTATAGGTTCTCAATGACTTAATATTATGAAAATTTTATCCTATAACCTTTCCTAAATATCAAGTGATTCTACAAAATCTCTTAATATTACAACTGCTCTTTTCATATCATGACCAGAAAAGGTAGATTCAAAAGTTTAATTCAGTAAACTTTTGAGAAAGATACACATTACTTCCCTTCCAGTTTCCCATCCCAAATCAGTTAGTAAGAAACTTACTCTGATTTTCTATCCTAATTATAAGTAAGAGCATAACATTTAGCATAGGTCAGTAAGCTTTCTTTATGAGAAGCCTCTATGAGGAACAAGGTACATTTTGACACAATATTAATGACAGAACAATGTTTCTTTGCTAATGTCAGATTAGTAATTTTAATCTTCTGCAAGTCCATCACTTAAAGCTAATACAATACTTCCCTCTTCGTACCAGCTGTGATCTTATGGTCATTTTACTGCATATCACGCCCTCCCACATTTTCTTGCTAGAGTTCATATTTCTTGTAAATCTTTCTTTCGACCCTGTAATTGCCAGGAAACTTAGAATTAGATGTTGTTATATTAGGAATTCATTTACTGACCTGGTGGAATAATCTAGTATATCATTCAACGCACAGAAAATAAGTGCACTGAGAAACAGTACTACAGTGGAACACAGTTCCCTACAAAAAATAAATATCCTTTAGCCTGAAGAGAAAAAAGTTACATGAAAGTGATTTATATGAAATATATGAGTAAGAGGTGATCAGGACATATGACTATATATGAATGAGTGTTTTATAAAATCTACATGAAAATAGAAGTTACATTTAAGAAATCATGAGAATTTAGCTGAACTGTACTTTGTGGCTGTTCCACTGTGTGCGTAGAAATATTTTTAATGCATGTAAGAAATCGGTAAGACTCTGTTCATCTTGAGTGCCGCTTCTTCTTCTTATGCATAAATCCAGTTACTTTGTCTTTGGTCAGTGGATTAGACAGTCTGAATGTCTCTAAAAACTCTGTTATACTAATTGCAAGTTTTGCCCCGTTCAATCTTTTCCTTCTAGTGCTGAAAGCTCTCCTTTCAGGTAAGATATTTTCTCACTTCTAAGCAAGACGTATTTTCAGTTCCTAAGAAAATTCTACTCATGGTTTGATTCACCTTCCCTACCATAGCATTGAATATACTTTTCAATTTATTCAATGGAGTATTGATTATTAAAATATCATATGAACATACACACAGAACATTCATATATGAATATAGCATATCCAGTGTCAGTACCCAGCAGAACTCTTTTTAGCCTGTCTTCCAATTCTCTTCCTTTTTCTCCTTCTTTATTCTCCACTAGATGTTAGTGATTGGCATAAAAACATTCTTTTTTTTATATAAGAATGGATAAAAGTTATCTGTAGGCTACAATTCTTTTTATTTTAAAATTATACTGTCAAAAAAAGAGAAATCTTTAGAAAATGTGATTAGTGTAAATCAACAAATGATTCACCATCTCCTTCTCTTAAAGGAATTAAGAAATAATGAAACTTAGTAAAGGCCAAGTTCTCCATAACTTTTCCATACAGCTTGCAATCAGGTAGCTCCAGAAAATACACAAAGAAACAAGATTATAATTCAGAATGAATTTTATATTTTTTTTTTGTTCTTGTCTCCAAGATTGAGTATCTCTAAGTTACAAGTAACACTGTTTCTAATCAAATCTTTAAAATGGTAGGCTGTTCTTTCCTTCTTCCATGACTTTTTTTGCAGTGGTCAATCTGAAGTCCATTGTAAGTTTCAAACATATTCCTAGTTATCTTTATAAAAATGTTGTTAGAAGATTACCCTTGCCAAAATAAAAGCTAATGCTAATCTTGTACCAGATGTGATAACCACACTAGTTTCTCAGACGTATTTATACAACAGTCAGGCTATATCAGGGAAGGTTATGCTAAATTAACATTATGTTGCAACATATTTCTTCACTGAAAGGGTCATTAGGCAATGGAACGGTCTGCCCAGGGAGATGGTTGACTCGCCTTCCCTGGAGGTGTTTAAGGTGTGGGTGGATGAGGTACTGAGGGGCATGGTTTAGGGATTGGTGGGAATGGTTGGACTCGATGATCCTGTAGGTCTCTTCCAACATGGTGATTCTATGATTCTGTGGTTATATATAGCAATATATTTGCAAAGCTATGTTTTTTCAAAACGTTAATCATATTTTACAGAAAGTGAAATGACTGATGATCAGTGTTAAGCCTTATCAATTTACCTAAAATATATACAAATATAAAAATACAATGTGCATCTAAAACTTTGTTATTCCTGGAAGATGGAGAAAGACTAGTGATTTCTTTTCATGTTTATCACCACTTACTATATATTTTCTTTACACACTGCAATTTAGGATAATAGAAACATTTAGGTTAATACAACATAGGCAAGCAAAAAAAAATCAGCATATGAATGCATTTGAGGAAGCTAAGTATGCGTTTATAGTTTCACATATTTTCACAAAGATCTGAGTGGCATTTTTTATTACTAAATATTAAAAATAAAGATGATTTTTTTACAAGCATAGTATCTCTCATCTTCAGTAAATTTGGTTCAATAAAGTTTTAGGAATAGGTGAAAGGTGAGGAAGATACAAACATTTTAATGAATCAGTGAAAAGGGATGCTTCAAATTGAGGAAAGCTTTTATCAGATTGACTCCCCTGATCTGAAAAGAAAAATAGATGAATCTTTATGCACACCAAGTAATTTCTCCGAGTAAGGTGAGTAAAATACTTTGCCAGAGCACTTATCTGTTAGGAGAACATTCTTGGTTTGATTAGTTTATGTATAAACCAGAGTAAACTTATAAGTTCTTTACACACCACTTTTGGAAGGATCACTTTTCTGCAGGTTATGATTTGTCTTTTATTCCTTTCTTTTCCCTCATACTTCTCTCACATCTTCCTTACTTGTCTGTATCATAGTTTAAAGATCAATCATTTTGGCTGATTTTTTTTTTTTTACTTAGTTTGAGATTATCACTGTGGGTTTTTGTTTCTTGGTTTTTTTTTTGCAAAATTGATTTTGAGCTGCTTTTTGCAATATGTAGCTTCCCTTCTGCTTAACTTGTGTTATTCCATTGTGAACCAATAGGAACATCTAACCTTGTCCTTTGCAAATACTTTTGTTGGTCAATGGTTACTTAGTTTTACATAAATAAGGGAAAGAATACATGCCAGCTAATATTCCCATGGATGCTTAAGATCATCAAAGTAAGAGGAAAATGCTCAGATTTAGAGATTCTGTGCTTGTCCTGTTCTTATGCTTCCTCTCTGAGATGAATAAACTGTCAGAAGAAGCAAAGGAACTAAAAGACTCCCTACGTTCCAAGAATCAAGAATTCTGAGAAAGAAAAATAATTAAATGGACTGGGAAGATAGTGACAGTGAAAAAAGGATTGACTGGCTGAAAAAGAGATCATGATGCTAATGAGGATAATGTACACAGGCCTGTAGCACAGCTTTAAAGCAAGAAATCAAGAGGCAGAACTCTAACTAGTATTAATAATAAAAATTTTAAAGATAAAAGTGAATGACTATTTCTTGTGACAACGGTAGGATTAGAAGGAAATTGCTCACATCTACAGTTTACCACTTATTGGCATGTATATAAATCAGACACTCTGATGGGGTCCTAAAGAATGACTAGAAAGTAATTCCAGTTATTGGTGATTTGAGACAATGTGTTAAGTGCTTTGTCCTCATGCTTTGAGATGACTTCCTAAATATTTTAATATCTCAGTTAACTTTATCAGCATTTTACAGCAAATAGAGAATTTAGTTCTGTTATCTACACAGAATTTTCACTTGAGGCATGAAAATTTATGCTGCCTAACTCGATTGTGGCTCTGGAGTGAGTCCAGAGAAGAGCAACGAAGCTGGTGAAGGGGCTGGAGAACAAATCTTATGAGAAGCGACTGAGAGAGCTGGAGTTGTTTAGCCTGGAGAAGAGGAGGCTGAGGGGAGACCTTATTACTCTCTACAACTACCTGAAGGGAGGTTGTGGAGAGGAGGGTGCTGGCCTCTTCTCCCAAGTGACAGGGGACAGGACGAGAGGGAATGGCCTCAAGCTCCGCCAGGGGAGATTCAGGCTTGAGATTAGGAAAAAATTCTTCAAGGAGAGAGTGGTTAGGCATTGGAACAGTCTGCCCAGGGAGGTCGTTGAGTCACTGTCCCTGGAGGTGTTTAAGGTGACGGTGGATGAGGTACTTAGGGGCATGATTTAGGGATTGGTGGGAATGGTAGGACTCGACGATTCAGTGGGTCTCTTCGAACCTGGTTATTCTGTGTGATTCTGTGATTCTGTGATTAGATTTGGACTTTAATTACCCTTTTGGCTTGTAAGTCACTACATTTGGAATGAATTCTTATAACATGTTCTATGCATTTCTAGGATTAATAATTAATTGCTGTTTATTTGTAATGGAAGAATGCCTAAAATTGCACTGCATTTGCCTTAAAATATTAAGCAGTCTCCTAAAAGTCATCATAATAAATAATAATAAAAAACAAAGACTGATACCTGAAAATGTTTGCAAATTTATTACAGAAAATTTACTTCCAGTACTTTTTAGAGTGATATAATGTTCATAAACTAGGATGCAAGAAAATGCGACCACACTGGTTTTCTTCTTTTTTTCCCTTTGAGATGTATATTCCTTTTCTAAATCAAATGTATGACAAGGAGGAGACTATTACACATCTTTTAATCCTTCTATGTAAGTCCATGAAATTATCGAATAGATGAAACCACTGCAATGAAAATTGTCACACGAAAGAACTGCTCATGTTTTTAAACCAAATCAAGTTCAAAATGTTTTATTGATTTATTAATGACACATAAATAGAATCATAGAATCATAGAACCATTGAATCATTGAATAGTTTGGGTAGGAAGGGACATTAAAGATCATCCAGTTCCAAACTCTCTGTTTTGGGCAGGGACATCCCACTAGATCCTGCTGCCCAAGGCCCCATCCAACCTGGCCTTGAACACCTCCAGGGATGGGGCATCCACAACATTCCTGGGCAACCTGTTCCAGTGCCTCACAGATTAGAGGGCAATCAGTGAATATGAGGTGAATTCAGGGTGAATATGAGCAATACAACCCATATTGGAAACTTATAGTATGCTAAGAAATATCTTAAGACAACCAGTTCCAAAATGCTGTAATGTCATACCTGTACACGTACACAAAAAATGGTGTGCACACACTCTCAGAGGCAGTGTGGGCTGCAACAATGCAAGTTCCCTTTCCTGGGCATACGGATTCTCCTGCTTGCACATGTCTACTGTGAGACATGTGGGATACTCCAACTTTATACACACTTGTACAGCCTCCCAAAGACACCACATTCATTCATAGGTGCCAGAATACAAGCTTGTCACAAGGTCTGATGCCCCTGTCTGGCCTAGGCAGAGGTTCTGATGCCATTAAGAAATTTCTAGCAGTGCACAAAAAGATCTGGATTCTGCAGTCTGTATTTCTAGTTCTTTCCTTCACAAATTTTACAACTTAAAATTATGCAGATTCTCATCCCTCTATTACACTGATTTTCTTTTCATTTCCAGCCAAATTTCTTTTCATTTCTAGTCTCACTGCAATTCCCAGGTTACCATTGAAGCTGCCTGATAATCATCTTCATCTGTAATTTTATTAGTTTGAGGAAAGGCTCTCTCAGCAGTTTGTATGCCCTTTTCAAAACCACTGTTCACATACCCATCTTAGCTGTTACTAGCCAGACCATGAGTGGGCAGTGCAAACGTCTCACAATAATGACTAGCATTAAAAGCAAGAAATTGCTTTGTTCTGCCTTGCAGGAAGAAAAGACTGAAACCTGAAGATTCAGTTCGAATTCGAGATGGATTTTAAGTTATAATATTAAACCAACTAATCCAAGAAACTTGAAAAAAAATCATTAGTATTTTGTGCTTATCATTAAAGATCTACTTCTGAAAATCAGTCTCATAGCAAACAATTGTTTTTTTCTTTTCTTAAGCAGTGACATGAGTTGAAGAGGAAGGAATGACGAGGAGATCCACATAGCTTCTGCCTATGTCAATCTTCCAGACAAGGTTCACAAACCTATCTCCACTTCCAAAGGTTCTGAGGAATTCTTTAGCCTTCTTGTTGGTCTTCAGCAGCATTATAGTTACAGCCAACTTGAATAAACTTCTTGTGGCTCATCCTAAATCAAAATTATATCAGGAGTTCTTATACTCAATTTAATCATCCATACACTTGGAAACAACACTTCACGTTTATTTATCAGACAATAAGATTATATTAAATAAACTCTAAACTCCTTCATAATTCAAATGTTCATACTGCTTGAAAATGAATAAAGGAACATTGATCGAAAGTTTTTGTTTATTCATTGATTTTACTGTTAATAATAAAAGCCTTTCAACCTTATAAAAAATTATTAGTGTAGAGATGTTCAAGACAAATCATAAGACACAGAGATAAAGCATTTATTCTTCCTGATATGTGCCACTACCAGGAATAATTTAGGACAGCCCAGAGGTCACACTCAGAGAATCTGAGTAGCCAAATAGGAACTATGAATCATAAAGGAGTATATTTGTTGACTAGTGGCTTCTTTATTTTTTCTCCTTATATTTGGTTTGAAGTACCCCTCACACATTCACATACATAGTCAGAATATACTAAGAAATTATATGGCATGCACAATTGCCATGTAACTATAATAGCAGTGGCCCATCTTTAGAAAAGGTCTTAGTATTAGGAGTAGAAAGGAGTCAAACAACCAGATACAGAACCTCTAAGGCTTACATACACTAGCAGTTAGATCTATGTTACAATGAAGTAACGGTAATGCAGGCAAGTTTCATTTATAGAGTTTATAATCTAAGAGATAGATACAAATGTCAACAAAACAAGTTGGTAGGTAGGCATCAGAAGGCACAGAGAACAGAAAAAACTGAAGAAAATATACAAAGCTACTTCAGGTACTAGGTCTGGCAGAGACATCTGAAGTAAACCTGGAATTATATATATAGAAAACAACTTCATTTTTATTCCAAAATATCTGTGAAAAGTTCTCTTAAAGCATGCAAATTATGAAATACATTTGGTAGAAGAAAAACATGGATTTCAAAATTTCTACATAGCTTAGCTTTCCAAGCTTTTGGAGTGATGTCTTCAAAATAGTTTCTGATTTACCTTTACCTAAAGATTTGTTTCCTAGTTTTCCAGAATTCAGGCCAACAAAGCTTAAGTTAACAGTAAATTAAATTTCTGTAAACTCTGGCCTTATGCTGAGATTTTTGTGAAAAATTCTGTGATTGCAACACTGTTCAAAACTTATCGCTATTGCCACTTTTATATAATGAAAGTTCTGTGATATATTATCAACTGGATTTCTATGCTTGCAGCAATACTGACATTTCAAGTTTATTTCTTTTCTGTCTGTCTTTGTGTAATTTTTAACTGTGGTGACTACACAATGTACAACATTCTGCTAAAAAAAATATTGTGAGATGCTTCTTTTCTTCAAGCAAGCTTAAGCAAGTTAAAGCAACTGATATGGCTAGATTGCATATATGCACAGATTTTATACCAGCTACAAAATTCTGTTCAAATTTCCATAATACAAACTGGTAACATTTACTCACCTCCTTCAGGATATTGCCTGATATCAAACTGGTCAGGAAATATATATACTAGGATATTCTAAGCACTGTTGCCTGTAACTCTCTATCATCCTGGCTGCAGACAATAAAGGATGATCCAATATGCTGCAACAGACATAAGAAGTTTTCTGCTTGACAGGGAGTCCAAATGTCAGTTGAAAAGATGCACTTTCTCTTGTATTGCTAACTGTACATCAGTTTCAGTTTCACATACACAATGTGCTTTAGAATAGTGGCTTGCTAATGTTCAAAAAATATTCTTATAATGGTAAAATTTAATGTATAGTGGTTTCAGATACTACGTAATCTTAGTTAACCCTACATGTTCTTCTGTCATGTATGGCAATAAATCAAAAGGCAGTGTCCAGGGAAGCTTCTTCTCTTTCTCCAAATAACCTTATTCTCTATGGCCACTCATCCTATTCCACTTCTCTGTCTTATTTTCCTCCTTCTGCTCTTCTCTTCTACCTGACAGTACACTGCAGTTACTTTAAACTTTTGTCTCTTCTGGTCTTCTGAAGTATGTAGCAGAGAATAACTTTTTCTAGTCATCTGGGGGATAGCAGCTATTTTACACACTAATGTAAATTATTCCTAGCAAGCTTTTTGTTTTACACAAGAGACTTAACTTTTTATCCTGTCAAGTTTTACTTAATTTGAAGTATAGAGTTGAATATTATGAAAGCATGTTTTGAGGACAGATTCAGTAACTGAACAATTTCTACCACACATTACCAAGAAATGAAGCTTACATTTGAACTACTTTTCTGGGAGTGCGTATTCCTTACATATCAACATGTTTGTACTTTATCAGCTGATGTGCTCATTCTGATGGAGTACTTATAAAGGTTAAAGATCAGTATGTTTGTAAGACATAGCAGGGTTAGAATAACAGGCTTGCAGATAAGAATATGGATGTAACCTCCACAATATAAGCCCACAGTTTCCCAGCTCAGTCACAAGACTGATGTATTGCTCTTCTAGTTGCCTAGAAATGTACACATTTTGGCTCTTTTTAAATAGGAAATGACTCTTGGATCTTGATCCACTGAGGAACAGCCAATATGTATACATTGAGATATATAAAGACTTCTTCTGAAGAATGCTGCTCATATGTCTGTAATTCTGCCTCCTTAAGGTTCCTCTTGTCCTCTATGATCATGCCATGAAGCCCTCACAGTGAGAAAAAAGATGAGTTAGGTTGCCAGTTCAAGCTGCATTTTCTGTATGTTGATTCTGAGCTATTGATAACATAATGTCAAAGCAGACAGAAAATTAATGTTGAGTGGGTGTAAAGGAAATAAATCATAAACAGTTAAAGTTTCATGCTGGAACAGACTCAGTGCCGTTCATCACTCAATCAAGGGACATTTACAAACATTCAAGAGTTGAAGGAAAAACCAAAACCAAGTGCTATGAGCGTGCCAGAATCTCTGGTATCCATCCTGAAGCAGAATGAGAATCTTGGAGTAGAAATAGTGGTAGAATCCTATGTTTATACAGTAGCTGAAAAGTTTATTTGATGGTGCTTAACATATTTATATATTTGTTCTTGTTTGTTTGTTTGTTTGTTTTAAGAACAAAATATAGGTTAGATGCACACAAACACAATTTAGATAAGGAATCCATTTGGAAAGGGAATGCAGTAACTGTGGGCCTGCCTATGATTTCAGCTCAATAACAAAAAAATACTACAAAGAGAATGAGACACAAAGAAAAAATGAAATTTGAAGTAGAAGTCTCCTTGTAGTCTGTAAGACTACAAAAAAAGTAGGGATCTTTTAATTCTGAAGGAATTCTTACAAATATTATTGAGGAGTGTCTAAAGACAGAAACCATTGAAGGGAACATTAAAAAGAAACCATTGTTTGGCTCTCCACTACCTATGATCCAGGACATAACACTTGTTTCATGCAGGCTGAACATTCACATTTTTATCTGCTGTGTATGATGTCATACTGAATCATTTAGCATAATACTACTTTCTATGAGCGACAAAGTTTACTGTGCCACAGTGGAGGCACACAAGCAAATTAGAGAGTGATTAGAGTGACAAGTAGTTCTCTATGTCAAGAAGTACAACAGGAGCGTACCCATGGTGGGGTATAAACTATTTAGGAAGGACAGGAAGGGCTTTCATACCCTTTAGCTGGACTACGGTCAGGATGGGACTGAGTGCCTGTGGGTGAAAATCAGAGGAGCCCATGGGCAGGAAGGTATTGTGATGGGAGTCTGCTATAGACCACCCAGCCTAGAAGAAGCAGCTGATGAGCTCTTCTACAAACAACTGAGTGAAGTCTCAAAATCGCTACCTCTAGTCCTTGTGGGAGACTTCAATTTCCCAGATATAGGCTGGGAGTGTAATACAGCAGAAAGGAAGCAGTCCTGGAGGTTCCTGGAGTGTGTGGAAGACAATTTCCTCACACAGCTGGTGAGCGAACCGACAAGGGGCGGTGCCCTCCTGGACCTGCTGTTGGTGAACAGAGAAGGACTGGTGGGAGATGTGAAGGTTGGAGGACGCTTGGGGCAAAGCGATCATGAGATGATAGAGTTCTCAGTGCAGGGTAAAATGAAGAAGGAGGTTAGCAGAACAGTCGCCCTCAACGTTCAGAGAGCAGACTTTGGGCTGTTCAGAAGGCTGGTCAGAAAAGTACCACAGGAGGTGCTCCTTGAAGGCAAAGGTGTCCATGAGGGCTGGGCGCTCTTCAAGAAGGAACTCCTAGCAGCTCAGGAGAAAGCCGTCCCCAAGTTCCAGAAAAGTAGCCGGCGGGGTAAGAAACCAGCATGGTTGAGTAGGGAGGCCCTGAGTGACATCAATAGGAAGAGGAAGGTCCACGACCTCTGGAGGAAGGGGCAGGCATCCTGGGTGGACTATAGGGAGGAAGCGAGATTGTGCAGGGAAAAAGTCAGGAGGGCTAAGGCCCAACTAGAAATGCGATTGGCCAAGACTGTGAAAGACAACAAAAAGTCTTTCTACAAATACATCAACAGCAAAAGGAGGGCTAGGGAGAATCTCCAGTCCCTAGTAGATGCAGAGGGAACAAGAGTAACAGGGGACGAAGACAAGGCTGAGTGCTCAATGCCTACTTTGCCTCAGTCTTTAACGGTAAGGATAATTGTTCCCTCTGTGCACAACCCCAGGGGTTGGATGAGAAGTATGAGATTCCCAAGGTCCAAGAGGAGGTGGTTAGAGACTTGCTTGCCCAGCTAGATGCCCACAAGTCTATGGGGCCGGATGGAGTCCACCCAAGAGTTTTGAGGGAACTGGCTTATGTGCTGGCCAAACCCCTTTCCATCATCTTCCAGTGGTCGTCGACGACTGGGGAGGTTCCATTGGACTGGAGGCTGGCTGATGTTGTGCCCATCTATAAGAAGGGGTGCAGGGAGGATCCGGGGAACTACAGGCCTGTCAGTCTGACCTCAGTACTGGGGAAAGTCATGGAGCGGGTGATCCTGAGTGCTATCAAGAAGCACTTGCAAGAGAACCGGGTGATCAGGCCCAGTCAACATGGGTTCATGAAAGGCAGGTCTTGCCAGAGTAATCTGATCACCTTTTATGACCAAGTGACTAAACTCTTGGATGAGGGAAAGGCTGTGGATGTGGTCTTCCTGGACTTTAGTAAAGCCTTTGATACAGTTTCTCATAGCATTCTGCTTCAGAAACTGTCGGTCTCTGGCCTGGACAGGTGCACACTCTCCTGGGTGGAAAACTGGTTGAATGACCGGGCCCAGAGGGTGATGGTAAATGGAGTTAACTCCAGCTGGAGGCCAGTGACAAGTGGGGTTTCCCAGGGCTCAGTCGTGGGTCCAGTCCTGTTTAATGTCTTTATCAACAACCTGGATGAAGGCATTGAGTCCTCCCTTACCAAGTTTGCAGATGACACCAAGCTGGGTGGAAGCGTCGATCTGCTGGAGGGTAGGGAGGCTCTGCAAAGGGATCTGAACAGGCTGGACTGCTGGGCTGAGACCAATGGCGTGAGGTTTAACAAGGCCAAATGCCGGGTCCTGCACTTGGGGCACAACAACCCTAAGCAGAGGTACAGACTAGGAGAAGTCTGGCTGGAAAGCTGCCAGGAGGAGAAGGACCTGGGGGTGTTGGTTGACAGCTGACTGAACATGAGCCAGCAGTGTGCCCAGGTGGCCAAAAAGGCCAATGGAATCTTGGCCTGTATCAGGAATGGCGTAACCAGCAGGTCCAGGGAGGTTATTCTCCCCCTGTACTCGGCACTGGTGAGACCGCACCTCGAGTACTGTGTTCAGTTCTGGGCCCCTCACCACAAGAGGGATGTTGTGGCTCTGGAGTGAGTCCAGAGAAGAGCAACAAAGCTGGTGAAGGGGCTGGAGAACAAATCTTATGAGGAGCGGCTGAGAGAGCTGGGGTTGTTTAGCCTGGAGAAGAGAAGGCTGAGGGGAGACCTTATTACTCTCTACAACTACCTGAGGAGAGGTTGTGGAGAGGAGGGAGCTGGCCTCTTCTCCCAACAGGGGACAGGACGTGAGGGAATGGCCTCAAGCTCCACCAGGGGAGATTTAGGCTTGAGAATAGGAAAAAATTCTTCACGGAGAGGGTGGTTAGGCATTGGAACAATCTGCCCAGGGAGGTGGTTGAGTTACTGTCCCTGAAGTTGTTTAAGGTGAGGATGGATGAGGTACTTAGGAGCATGATTTAGGGATTGGTGGGAATGGTTGGACTCAACGATCCAGTGGGTCTCTTCCAACCTGGTTATTCTGTGATTCTGTGAAGTAAATCGCATTCTTGTGGATGAGGACTGAACAGAGTAATGTCTATGCACATATGGAAATCTAAGTCACAAAGAGCACAAGCTTTATAAAGGTTTTACAGAATCCAGATCACAAAGAGTCTAGAGAGAGAGTTGAATGAAGCCAAAGGCAGAATTGGAACTTAGAAGGTCTCTCAGTAAGTCCCTGATCGGAGATAGTAAAATCAGAAATTAAAGTACATGTATAGATATATACATGTCATAACATGACCAACTCAAGACAAAAAAGGGAAACTACAAAATGGATGCAAGCACATTATTAACATTAATAAATTGAGTAATAAATTAAAGTTCAAGAGATTAACAAGTTCTGAAAGAATCAACCATTTTTTTAAAGAATTCTTGTCCTAATATGCAGTAATCTTGTCAAGGTCATACCCAGAGCATGAACTAGATACCAGTAAGATCTGCTTCTTATTACTTGGCAAGAATTACATAAACCAGAAAACAGCAAGAGCATGCTGACAGTGACATGGTAGGGGAAACATGGAAAGTGTTTGGAGGAGGTACCAGAATGTTAGTCTAAGTGCAAAAATCTAAATATAAGCACACACGTTTATGCAATCAGTACCTAGGGTCTTCACTACCTTTCCTGATAAAAGGAGAGGTAATTATAAGAAAGAACTGAATAGTGCTGAATATAATTTCCTTGATCGCAACTTCCCATTTGCTTTCTCCCTGGGGCCACTTTTTGTTCCTACCTTTTATTTCTGCACACCTTCTTTTTTCCTTTCTTTTTTTGAAAGCAAAGAACTGCAATTAGTATTCTCCTTCTGGTAATTTCAGTTAGGGAAAATTCTCTTACACTTGCCTCTAACCTGAACTGATTTCTTTGTGAAGATGACAGTTGCCTCTTTTGAAATATGACAGCATTACAAATCAACCCATTGGCCCCTCTGCTTTACTGGAATTAGGGTAGCTGACTTATTCATCACATTTAGACCACTACTGGTATTGTCAAGTACTACATTCCTTCTGAAGAATATCTTCCTTGTCTTCTGCAATTGTAGCTTTTTCAGAATCCCAGCTGAGTGGTCCCTGTAGCAGTTTCGGTCAATGACAAAACTTACATGTGCTTTGTTAAGGCAGGGATCTTTCTCTAGATAGGCCTAACAGAGTCTGAGGACTGTCATGATAATAAATGCCAGCCTAATTGCCAAGTTTTACTTCTGTGGATCTGCATAAAAATGAGTTGATACTTGAAACATTGCAAGCATTCACTTATAGCTGGAATGCTTCTAACACATTTTGTTTAAATTGTGCTCAGTGATGGTTGTGATAAAATTTCTGGGTGTAGAATGATGTAATGTTCATAGCTATAATTCTTATAATAGCTTTTGTTCCATGAGGTGTCTTGACTTTACTTAAGCAGACATCCTGTCTCTAGGTCAGCCTCAGATATTAGCAATTTCACATGCAGTAGTCTGGCTCTATAATTTGGACTCTTTAGAAATATAATTTCATCATCCCTAATACTGTTCTGATTTAAGGTCAAGAGCTTTTCTCCAGTGACATTGTTCTTTCATCTAAAAAAAGGCATGTTAGAACTGGTACTATTAGACACTCTTAAGGAGAAGAAAGCTATATTCACAGTCATCCAGGTACAAGTTTTAGGCCTTGACCAGAACAGTCTTTAAATTAGGATATGGTCATTTCTCTTAAAGAAGTGTTGGCAGGCACTGGACTAACCTCACATTGAGTAGCCACATTTGCTACTAGGCATGTGAAGCTTCATTATTCCTCTTTTACAGTCTAATGTGCAATTTTAATCATATTCACTTTTAGTTAACCTATTAATATTTGCATTACAAGAGAAGAAGATATGTGTTTGTACAAGCAGGCCTAGTGGGAAACAGAGTTTATCTTAGATCAGAACTTGCCTCAGAGAGCTCTCTCACTGTCATAGTCCTTCAGCTGAGAATGCAGGAAAAACAGTGGCAAACTGAATCAATCTGCCTGCAACTTTCTTAAATGGAAGTGACAAATAACATTACTGTCACTTATCTGGAATTCCCATGTGCTCTGCTTGTCACAAATAAAGCTATAGTACCTATAGTATCAGATCTAATGTCCACCAGCCTAATTATCTTGACTTTCTCAATAGTCAGGAAAAAATTTAAGAAAAATATGCGGCAGGGAAAACAAAGAGTGAGCTTCCACAGGAATTGGAGTCCCGATGCCAAGTACAACTCTACAACACTTAGAGTGGACAAATGATAAAACAGTGCCTGTGATTAAGGCTTTTAGGCACTGATGTGACAGAAAGTATGTGAAAGAAAACAGATAGCACTAATGGAAGTTTAGAGAGAGCAAATGTCATTACTTATACTGTCAGATATTTGTATGACTTTTGATGAGAAATAAACTGCTAGAAAATATTTTTGCCCGCCTCTTTTTTACATGCCTCAGGAAAACCACAGTAGCTTGTTAAAATTGTAAGCACCTGAAGACTGGACACATGAAGGTCAATGAAAGAACTAGCACACTGTTCAGAAAAGACTGGAAAAACAGTAAACCATGATTAGCAATGTGCTGCCAGAAATTCTCTCTCCCTGTGATTCACCAGGTTAGCAGTTATTTTACTTTGTGTTTTGCAGAAAAACATACTCAAGCCAACAGTACCCCACCAAGAAATTGTGTTTCTTTTTTCTCTCATCTTCATATATATTGTTATTTTAAACACATACACACTTACATTACTTCAGAATAGTATGCACCTGTAAAGCAAATAAATTTTCAGACTTACACAAGTTCAGTCTGATCTTTTGAGTAAGTTCTGACATTATTAAAATACACTTAAAGAGAATTTCAACCCTTCTGATTACATCATCATTGATCAGCATCTTAAAAGTGAACAAAAACAATGTTTGATTGCTCTGTGTAAGAATATGAAAGGATGGCACCATCAAATCAGCCCAATGATTTAACCTTGCTCCTTTCTCCAATAGCATCAGCAGATGTAGTTATTTAAAAGTATAAAATGACAAATCTAAAGTGATACATGCCTCATGCTATAATTTAACCGCTTGCAATAAGTAATCATTACGCTTAATAGTCTGGATGCACCTTTTTCCCACTAATTTCCTTTTAATTTCTTTTATATTTTTGAGACTTAAAACACTTTAAGTATATGAAATGTACTATGTGAAAAAACAACACTTATTATTTTCTCCTATAAATTTCATTGGCTATCTGCTGGTTCTTGAATTTGAAGAAATACTGATTGTTCCTGATTCAAATTCTCTGTAACTGATTTGCAGACCAGAGACACATCTCTCTTTTTAGAACTAGTCTTCTCTTTTTTTTTTTAGGCTACCCAATTCAATCTTCACTTAATCTTTACTTATCTCATACTTCCAATTATCTACCTTACTCTTGTCTTTGCCTTTTGCAATTCCATTGTCTCTCTGTCCTTGGGTGACCTTGGGAGATGATCTGGGAATCAAAATCATACTTGATATTAAGTTGTTGATGCTTCATGGACTTGTATGGAGAAAGAAATATATTTATTTTCTATGTACGTAGAAAGCTGCACAGTGGACCCATTCTTCTTCTTACAAGATTAGCTCTTTATGTCAGAATAAAAGAGAGGAAATTAGATACATGGTAATGATAAGAATAAGTTCTTACCTGTTTTTTTATCAGATCTTTGGTTTTAAAAGCAGAATTTCTTGTGAAATTGATCTGAAGGCAGGAAGTTTATGGTAAATATAAAAAGCAGTCTGATATTTTTTGCTCACAGACAAAATCTATATTGTAAAAAAAGTTAACAGTCACTGATCTAAACACACCCACAAAAAAAATATGTAGGCCTGAAGAAATCTCTCCATGGCATCCATGGTAAAAAAGTTTACCAACATTCAGAAAAAAAACCCTAGTTTCTTAGCTAAGGATATATAAATTAAAGACAGTAAAATGTGACAGAGGAATAGAACTGCCTTACAGTTGCTGCATATCCAACTTGTGACAATCTCCAGTGAGTTTTCACTCTCTTTATATTTCAGAAAATGTTACTATTTTCTCTAGAAGTGCATCTAAGAATATGTAATAAACATACATTCATAACATATTTATATTAGATGCTGACATATTGACAGATAATATGTTGCATAAAGCTCTGTTGCTTTCCAGCTGGTAAATCTCCGTTGGTAATATCTTTCCCAATTCAGTGTGTAGTTTCTCTTGGTATGTGGTATCAAGGTTGGTGCTGGCATTTGAGTTTTCTCTGCTTTGTGTAGGAGGGAAATGGGATTAAAATTTGACAGAGGGTTATAATGTTATACAGGGAATGGAATTCAGTGTTTAGAAGAAGAAAGGAGCACTAGCAATCAGAAATGTCAAAAGAAACTAGCTTGACTAGAAAGTGCTAGGTTTAATTTTAGAAGACATTAATTGCATATATTCATTATTTTTGTTCATGCTTATTTTATTTTTGAAGAAATTGATCTTGATATGATAAACTCAGGACACATTTTTTCAGGATTTCCATCCAGTACTTTCAAAACAAAGGAAAGAGGAAAGAAATTAAGAAAAAAAAAAGAGGTAAGATGAAAAAGGAAAAGAAAATTAGAAATAAGAAAAGAATGTTTGATGGTTTAATGAAACACAGCTATGACATTTACTGTGAAAGCACTTGTTGTATGTGTTGCATGCTATAAATTCTAAATTATGTGTCTACCGTAAGTTTCATTTCTGAAGTAATTTATTTTCAAATTGTCATTTTAAATAAATAACAAAAGCCCCTAAATCAATGGATTACATTGGTCAGAAGTCTGGCAGTTTGGTTATAGATCAAGTTCTGAATTATTCAGCTTGATGTTGGAACACCAAACCCCAAAAGATTTCAACAGTTTTTAGAGGTATTTTTTGGGTGTTTGCTTGTTTCCTTGTCAAAATAAAGCAAAAGTAAAATCAAAACCAGGAAAAAAAAACAACTAAGAAATCCCCATATCCTCCCCCACCCATTAACATAGTAATTTCTTTTGGAAAATATTTTTAGATTTTTTTTTCCCCTGTTTTCCTCCCTCTCTTACTCTTCCCTGTCAGTCACATTTAGAAACTTACCAAAACCTCTTAATCAAATCTCTTTGAAAAATCTAGACTTTGAAAATGACTTGGTAAATGACTTAGAAATCAATGGATCGTACGAGAAGGCAATGGAATATTCAGAATAATTTTTACATTTGGTTTATTTTATATATGTATTATTTTTCTCCTTACTCTTCTTCTGTTTCCCCTCTGATAAGGAATTACACATTGCTGCCACTTTATCTGCAAGCTCAGGACAGTTGTAGCAATAGACAAGTGACAGGCTCAAAGTCTGAACTCTTGTAATACTCAGCTGTGACCTTTAAGTTCTGGAAAAGAAAGAGCTGCATCTTTCCAGTGGGACTAGTACCGTCATTGTGAATGCTTTCTCCCTGAGCCCTCCCACACCACAGGGAGAATATAATGAAGTATAGGTTAAGTAGTGAATTATTTTAGTTGGTTCATGAAATTTAGCTTAAGGTAGCAGGGAAACAGATTTGTCAGGCAGGAGATATAAAAATCCATAAGTAAGTAATAATCAAAGCCACTGCTTAAATACAAATAGCTTCCCCCATGCACATATCACCTTGTAAAATATTTGACATTTGTGAACACATGGGAACAATGCTTTTAAAAGTTACTGGCAGATGTTTTCAGGTGGCCTGAAAATAATTATTTATAGCTTATTCCTCAAAAGTAATAGACAAAATCTTTCTCAAGCCTGAACAGATCATTAGGAAATGTGGCTAAAGCAAGCCAGGTTCTGAAGCCAAGGGCACAGAAGGAAATGGTATTTATACTTGAGGCCATTGGGTTCTTTATTTCCTTACTGCAATAGCTCAGCATTTACAGACATGTGGCAGCCTTTGCAATAAACACTGCAGGAGGCTCAGACTCACCACTGTGGATTAATGTCCTACCTTCACAGTCTCTTTAAATAACATGGCTATATCAAACTCAGAAGCTTTCAGTCTTGCTGACAGCTGTTCAGTGTTTGAGGCATTATTGAAGCCTTTCTACTGCAAGTACAACACTACAGTGGAATTTTATAGTCCTTTAGCAACTTTTTTGTGTGTGTAAGGATTGGATGCCCACATCTAACTTTTGGCAGTGGGGAGACTGCAGTGGTATCTCCAAGGAAAAACCAGGATCTGCCTCATGCCAAACACAGATGGTTTCAAACATTTCCAACCATCTCCAACAGGCACATTGCAGGACAGACCTGAGTCCGTCAGCTAGGCCAGTGGCATCTCTATGATAACACATTTAAGAAAAGGCCAAAATATTAGAGAACAAAGAGGAAAAAGAGGGAGAGACAGAAGAGTGAAAATACCAACAAAAGAGAAGGAGGATGGGGAAGAGGTGCTCCAAGTGCTGTAGCAGAGATTCCCCTACAGCCTGAAGGAAAGACCACAGCAGAGCAGGTGTTTCCCTGCAGACCATGGAGAAGTCCATGGTGGACCAGGTATCCACCCTACAGCAGGTGGATATTTTCTGGCAGGAACTGTAGCTGATAGAGGACATGCTCTGGAGCAGGCTTATCCTGAAAGACTGTGGACTGTGGTAAAGACTAGCACTGGAGCAGGGAAAAGTGTGAAGACTAAGGAGCAACAGAGAGGAACAGTTATAAACTGACCACATCCACATCCCCTCTGTGCTGCTTGGGGTCTGGAGGAGAAGTGGATAAGTTTGGAGTGAAGAGTGTTGTGAAGTCTGTGAACAAAATGGGGGCAAGGTTCATGTAATTATTCTTTATTTTTCACCATGATCTCTATTTTAATCAGCAATGTATTACATTAATTTTCCTCAAGTCTGTTTTGCCAGGGATGGTAACTGGTAACTAATCTCCCTGTCTTTATCTTGACCTATGAACTGTTTTGTCTTGCTTTCTCTGTTTGTCCTCTTGAGGAGAAAGAGAGAGGGAGTGAGCAACTGGGTGAGCATTTGGCAGCTGCTGCACCTTGTAAGCAAAGTTTAAAAAATCTCAGATAAAACATCTTATATATATATCACAGAAAGCTAAATACTCATCATAAAATTTTCAGCTTTCACGTAACTTTTCCACATTTGCAGAACTCTTGGGGAGCGTGGAAGCATTTTTACAAGAAATGATCTTTAGGTTGCTGAAGTTCAAAGTTACTTATTGGCAGATAGCCAAGAAGAGGCATGATGCTTTAATCTGTTGGGAATTCAGATTTTTTATCACAGCCTTAGTGTTCAATGTCTCTAACTGTGACTTTGATTTTTTTTTTAAGATTAGTAGTTGAATATCTTGAAGACAGTTTTCCTTAGCTTTGTGATAAATGAAGTCTTTTGTAGGTATGATATGTGTCATATTACTGAAGGCCAAGGAAAAAAATAATATTTTTTAAGTGGGTTTTCATTCCAAGTCTTATATCCCTCTGCACTGGTGAAATATAGTAATAGAAGTATCTAATGAATGAGACGTCAAGACTCAATAATAAAAATTGCTCTCATTGTTCTCTGAGTTTCATCATACCTTTGCATCCTGCCTTTGTCCCTGGATTTTACCACAAGATAGAAAAGGATAGAACTTTAGAAATATCCTTGAGGTTCTACCAATATATTATTTGTAAGTAATGGCTCCCATTTCCAGTCCCCAGTATTTTTTTCCTTGTGACATGAATCCAAAACCAACTAATGCAGAGTTGATTGTGTAGAACTACAAAAGTTGCTCTGTATATGAAAAGAACATAAGCTGTAAAACAATACTTTTATTCTGTATGATACACACCACTCCTATATTCTCTGGTAATCTCTAAATCTCAGCTACTCCCATTTAATCATTCCCCTGTTTTTGTCAATGGAGATTTGTCACTATCTTCAAGTTTGGCTAAATAGGTATAGCACAGTAGAAATTTATAAAACACTGAAGTGAAGGAAAAACTGCTGGGTAACTATCTCCTAGTTTGTATCCTTAGCTATTCCAGTAAGAAATATGTTGACCTGTATGTGTGCATTTATATAATACATCTACATAAATGTATGTAAAGAAAAATGTCTAGCTTAGTCAGATTGTCGTCTAATAGGTCCTTCAATGTGTACACTTCTGTTCTCTGTGGAACGCAGTGCTCCTACAAGTAGAATCATAGAATCATAGAATAGTTAGGGTTGGAAGGGACCTTAAGGATCATCTGTTTCCAACCTCCCAGCCATGGGCAGGGACATTCCACTCAGTCAGGCTACCCAAGACCCCATCCAACCTGGCCCTAAACGTGTTGCAGCATCTCACACACCCATGGTGAAAAAATTCTTCCTAATGTCCAGTCTAAATTGCCTCTCTCAGTTTATACCCATTCTTCCTCATCCTGTCACCACAAGCCTTTATGAACAGTCCCTCTCCAGCATTCTTATAGGCTCTTTTCAGGTATTGGAAGGTGGCTCTAAGTTCAACTTGGAGCCTTCTCTTCTCTAGGCTGAACAACCCCAACTTTCTCAGCCTGCCCTCATAATGGAAGGTGCCTCAGCCCTTGGGTCATCTTTGTAGCCCTCCTCTGGACCTGTTCCAACAGTTCCATATCCTTCTTATGCTGAGTATTCCAGAACTGGAAACAGTACTCCAGGTAAATTCTCACAAGAGAGGAATAAAGGGGCAGAATCACTTCCTCTGACCTGCTGGCCACATTTCTTTTGATGCAGCCCAGGATACTGTTGGCCTTCTGGGCTGTAAGCACATACTGCCAGCTCACGTCAAGCTTCTCATCGACTAGCACCCCCAAGTCCTTCTCTGCAGGACAGCTCTCAATCACATCATCCCCCATCATGTACTGAAGTCGGGGATTGCCATGACCCAGGTGCAGGACTTTGCACTTGGCCTTGTTGAACCTCATGAGGTTCTCAAAGGCCCACTTCTCCAGCCTGTCCAGGTCCCTCTGGATGACATCCCGTCTTTCCACTGTAGCAACTACAGTACTCAGCATAGTGGCATCTGCAAACTTGCTGAGGGTATACTCAATCTTGCTGTCTATATAATTGATGAAGATATTCAACAGCATCGGTCCAAGTATGGACCCCTGGGGGACACCACTTCTCACAGATCTCCATCTGGACTTTGTGTCATTGACCATTATTCTTTGAATACTATCCTCCACCCGATTTCTTACCCATCATACCATCCACCCATCAAATCGAGATCTCTCCAATTTAGAGAGAAGGATGTTGTCGGGGACCATGTCAAAGGCTTTACATAATCACAGAATCACAGAATCACACAATAACCAGGTTGGAAGAGACCCACTGGATCATCGAGTCCAACCATTCCCACCAGTCTCTAAACCATGCCCCTAAATACCTCATCCACCCTCATCTTAAACAACCCTCAGGGAAGGCAAGTCAAACACCTCCCTGAGCAGACTGTTTCAATGCCTAACAACCATTTCCATGAAGAATTTTTTCCTTATATCAAGCCTGAATCTCCCCTGGTGGAGCTTGAGGCCATTCCCTCTCGTCCTGTCCCCTGTCACTTGGGAGACGAGGCCAGCTCCCTCCTCTCCACAACCTCCCTTCAGGTACTTGTAGAGAGTAATAAGGTCTCCCCTCAGCCTCCTCTTCTCCAGGCTAAACAATGGTCATGCCATTTCTGATACAAGCCAAGATGCCATTGGCCTTTTTGGCCACCTGGGCACACTGCTGGCTCATGTTCAGTCGGTTGTCAACCAACACCCCCAGGTCCTTCTCGTCCTGGCAGCTTTCCAGCCAGACTTTTCCTAGTCTGTACCTCTGCTTAGGGTTGTTGTGCCCCAAGTGCAGGACCCGGCATTTGGCCTTGTTAAACCTCATGCCATTGGTCTCAGCCCAGCAGTCCAGCCTGTTCAGATCCCCCTGCAGAGCCTCCTGACCCTCCAGCAGATCCACACTTCCACCCAGCTTGGTGTCATCTGCAGACTTGGTAAGGGAGGACTCAATGCCTTCATCCAGGTTGTTGATAAAGACATTAAACAGGACTGGACCAAGGACTGAGCCCTGGGGAACCCCACTTGTCACTGGCCTCCAGCTGGATTTAACTCCATTTACCACCACCCTCTGGGCCCGGTCATTCAACCAGTTTTTCACCCAGGAGAGTGTGCGCCCATCCAGGCCAGAGGCAGACAATTTCCAAAGCAGAAAGCTATGAGAAACTGTATCAAAGGCTTTACTAAAGTCCAGGAAGACCACATCCACAGCCTTTCCCTCGTCCAAGAGTTTAGTTACTCGGTCATAAAAGGTGATCAGATTAGTCTGGCAAGACTTGCCTTTCATGAACCCATGTTGACTGAGCCTGATCACCTGGTTCTCTTGCAAGTGCTTCTTGATAGCACTCAGGATCACCCGCTCCATGACTTTCCCCAGTACCGAGGTCAGACTGACAGGCCTGTAGTTCCCCGGATCCTCCCTGCACCCCTTCTTATAGATGGGCACAACATCAGCCAGTCTTCAGTCCAATGGAACCTCCCCAGTCATCCAGGACTGTTGGAAGATGATGGAAAGGGGTTTGGCCAGCACATCCGCCAGTTCCCTCAAAACTCTTGGGTGGACTCCATCCGGCCCCATAGACTTGTGGGCATCTAGCTGGGCAAGCAAGTCTCTAACCACCTCCTCTTGGAATGTGGGCACCTCATACCTCTCTTCCAACCCCTGGGGTCGTGCATAGAGGGAACAGTTTTCCTTACTGTTAAAGACTGAGGCAATGTAGGCATTGAGTACTTCAGCCTATTCTTTGTCCCCTGTTACTCTTGTTCCCTCTGCATCTACTAGGGACTGGAGATTCTCCCTAGCCCTCCTTTTACTGTTGATGTATTTGTAGAAAGACTTTTTGTTGTCTTTCACAGTCTTGGTCAATCGCATTTCTAGTTGGGCCTTAGCCCTCCTGTCTTTTTCCCTGCACAATCTCACTTCCTCCCTATAGTCCACCCAGGATGCCTGCCCCTTCCTCCAGAGGTCGTAGACCTTCCTCTTCCTATTGATGTCTCTTAGGACCTCCCCACTCAACCATGCTGGTTTCTTACCCCGCTGGCTACTTTTCCGGAACCTGGGGACGGCTTTCTCCTGAGCTGCTAGGAGTTCCTTCTTGAAGAGTGCCCAGCCCTCATGGACACCTTTGCCCTCAAGTAGCGCCTCCTATGGTACTTTTCTGACCAGCCTTCTGAACAGTCCAAAGTCTGCTCTCTGAAAGTTGAGCACGACTGTTCTGCTAACCTCCACCTTCTTTTAGGCAGAAGTCTAAATAGATCACATCTGTCAGTTTACCTGTGTCCACTGCTGAGGTTATCTTATCATAGAAAGCTAATAAGTTGGTCATGCAGGACATGCCCCTGGTGAAGCCGTGCTGGCTGCCACTATCACCTCCATGTCCTCCATGTGCTTTCACACAGCTTCTAGGAGGATCTGTTTCATGATCTTCCCAGGCACAGACATGAGGCTGGCAGGTTGGTAGTCCTCAGCACCTTCTTTTCTACCCTTTTTAAAAAATGGGGACAACGTTATCCTTCTTCCATTCACCAGGGACTTCTCCTGATTGTCATGACTTTTCAAATATCATGGAGAGTGGATTGGCAACCACATCTGCCAATTCCCTCAGGACTCTGGGATGCATCTCATCAGGTCCCATAGACTTATATATATTCAAGTTCCTTTGGTGGTCACAAACCTGATCCTCCTTTACAGTGTTAGGGATTTTATCCCCCTGATCACCGTCTTGCTGTCCCATGACCCAGGAAGGGTGAGGAGAGTAGTTATCAGTGAGACTGAGTCAAAAAAAATTGTTAGGTACCTCAGCTTTCTCCTCATCTGTCAATATGAGTTCACCATTCCCAACGATCAGTGGGGGTACATTCTCTTTGACCTTCCTCTTTTGATTGACATACCTGCAGAAGCCCTTCTTATTAGTCTTTACTTCCCCTTGCCATGTTCAGTTCCAGCTCTCCCTTGGCCTTCCTGACCTCATCCCTACACAACCTGGCAGTGTAGGTAACCTGTCCCTGCTTGCACTGCCTGTGCAGTTCCCTCTTCTTCTTTATCCTAACCAGCAGGTCTTGACTCAACCATGCCATTCTCTTCCTTTTCCTGACTGATTTTCTACATACGAGGACTGAATGCTCTTGCTCTTTATGGAAAGCATCCTTAAATATTTGCCAGCTCCATTCTATTCCCTTGTCCTCGAGGACTATGTCTCAGGGGATACTACCAATTAACTCTTTGAAGAGCTGGAAGTCTGCTTTCCTGAAATTATTTATACTCCTCACCTGTCCCATATCCCTCTGGACCTTGAACTCCAACAGTGCATAACCACTGCATCCCAGGCTGCCTCCAATCCTAATATCACTGATGAGTTCACTTGTATTGGTGACCGTAAGGTCCAGTATTGCATCTCCTCGGATGGGGATCTCTATCAGCTGGACAAAGAAGTTATCCTCAATGCACTCCAGGAGCCTCCTGGATTGCCTACATCTTGCCATGCTACCTTTCCAGCATATGTCAAGGTGGTTGAAGTCCCCATGTAGGATGAGAACTTGTGAGCATGAAGCCTCCTGTAGCTGGAGGAAGAAGATTTCATCAGCTGGTTCTCCTTGATCAGGTGGCTGGTATATACACAAGCTACAAGGTTCCCTTTGGTTCTTCTGTCCTTAATTCTGACCCACAAGCTCTCAATCTGTTCGTGGCTACTCTTCAGCGACAGCTCTTCAAATTCTATCCCTTTCCTGAGAGAGTGAGAAACACCTCCATACTTCCTTCCCAGTCTGCCCCTTCTGAACAGCCTGTAGATGTCGATAGCCACATTCCAGTCATGGGATTCGTTCCACCACGTTTCAGTGATGGCAATTAGATCATAGCTTTCTAGTAGCACAGTAGCTTCCAGCTCCTCCTGCTTGTTAGCCAGGCCTCATGCATTAGTGTAAAGGCACTTCAGGTGGGCTGCCAGTTGCATCACCTTCCCAGTGGACCCTTTATTACCTACAAGGTGTTTAAGAGAAATATCCCCCCTAACACCTGACCCCTGCCATCTGTCCTCCCACCACTTCTTACAGGTTAGCTTGATGTTATCCCCCTCCCCCTTCATATGTAGTTTAAAGCCCTAGGCAAAGACCCTCCTCACCCTCTGAGAAGGTTGTTCCCACCTGAATCCTGTAGTCCTGGTGCCGTCTAGACCATCTCATTATCAAAAAAACCAAAGTTATTGCTGTGACACCAGCCATGGAGCCATGTATTAATTGACTGGATCCGTCTGAGCTGTACTATGTCACCACTTGTAATTGCAGTGAGGGAAGGAAAAATCACCTGGGCTCAGATTCCCTCAGTATCTGTCCCAAGGCCCAATGTAGTTTCAATAAATATTAATTTATATATGCAAATATTTTTCTAAAACTTTTTTTTGTGGACCTATTTATGTAAATAGAAAGGATTTCAACTTTGTTTACTATTGCAGTTTATCTAATTGTATCTTAAATTTTACAGTATTGCAAACACCTCAGCATACATTAACCAGGAACTGAGTTTCTGTATTATACTATTTTTAATTTGTTTTACATTTTAATATATTCCAGAGCCATTCAAAGTACCTCTTTCATTGTCCCTAATTTTCTTGTGTTCGTCACATTAATATGTTGCTATAGAAACCATTGTATTATCAAAAACCAAGTTATTTTTATTTCTGTCATCCTCTGTAACATAATCTATTTGGAATGGAAGAGAAATATTAGATTCAAAACAGGAAAAAATGAAGGAATTGTTTTATATATTCAGAAAATAATTTTGCAAATGCCATGTTTCACTTTCAGAAGTGATTGGATTAGCATCAGTTCAGTCTTATATCTCTGTTGCTGAAATACCCTTTAAATGAACTTCGATTGAAAAAGTGAGTTTGAATTATGTTTTGTTAATACTGGAGTAAGACAGTACTCCTGATAAAAATGAGAAAGCAGGAAGCAGTTCAGCTCTATCTCTTCTAAGTAATTTTTTAAAGATAAGATACAAGCATCTGTACAGTTTGTAAAGCACACAATTTCCTAGTTCATTGGGCTCAAATTACTGAAAAGTTTAATATTTCCCACATGCTTGTCCCTCCGCATAGATTAAATATAGCAAATATTTTAGTTAAGAAACATTTCAGAACCTGGTTTGCATAGTATTGGTATGAAAAAATGGGGGATAAGAGATTATTCATCATGCAGTCACATTTCTGTACAGTACACCTCTGCAAAGTCTTATAAAATTCTATTACAAGGCTATCAAATTTAATCAGCCAGTCAGTTTTGAGTCTAAGTATTGCACTCCCTACATTTTAAACCTGTCATACTAATACAAAAAAGGAACTAGCTGTTTCCATTTTTGAAATCTTATTTTCATCACACAAATAAGTACAGCAAAAGATTACCTTAAGCCAGATGGGTTTGCTTTCTTGTTGTTAAAGCAACCATTTCTCTCCAATCTTCCTTATCTTTGTAGTTCTGCCATTACAACCACATTGAGACTACACAAAGATGTGAAAAGGTGCACATAACTTAGTGCTTTGATGAAGGAATACAGGCTTTTTAGGAAGAGAGGCTGGGAAGGTGAGAGGAGTTAGTCACTCTGTATGTGGATCAGCTGGAATGCATGGAGCCTCCAGGAGTCAATCAAGAGCTTACGGATAAAGACTAGCAAGTAAACAAATATAGATGCTGTGTACTGAGTATTTTCTATAGATCACCTGATAATGAAGAAGTACATATAACCTTCTTCAAGCAATGGAAATAAGCCTCACATTCACCAGCCTTGGTTCTTACAGGGGACTTTAAACATCCAGAGATGGGCTGAGTCCAATGGCATGAGGTTTAACAAGGTCAAATGTCGGGTCCTGCACTTGGGGCACAACAACACTATGCAGTGCTACAGACTAGAAGTCTTGCTAAAAAGCTGCCTGGAGGAAAAGGACCTGGGGGTGTCGATTGACAGCTGTCTGAACATCGGCCAGGAGTGTGCCCAGGTGGCCGACAAGGCCAATGGCATCTTGGCCTGTATCAGAAATGGCGTGACCAGCAGTTTATTCTGCCCCTGTACTCGGCACTGGTGAGACCGCTCCTTGAACACTGTGTTCAGTTCTGGGCCCCTCACCACAAGAAGGATGTTGAGGCTCTGGAGTGAGTGCAGAGAAGAGCAATGAAGTTGGTGAGGGGGCTGGAGAACAAGTCTTATGGGGAACGGTTGAGAGAGCCAGGGTTGTTTAGCCTAGAGAAGAGAAGGCTGAGGGGTGACCTAGTGAATCTAGTGAGAGTGAGAAAACAACAAGTCGCAGTCCCTGGAGGTGTTTAAGGTTAGGGTGGATGAGGTACTTAGGAGCACGATTTAGGGATTGGTGAGAATGGTTGGACTCAATGATCCAGTGGGTCTCTTCCAACCTGGTTATTCTGTATTAAACTTGGAGACGGGCGGGAGACCTGAACTCAAAAATTCAGCAAGTGGTCTTGGAAACAGCTATCATTCTAATAGCGGTTTTGACTGAACTTGGTCAAATTACATCCAGTGTGTGCAGTGCAGTCCTATGCAATATGCAAACCTTAGCTTATTATTCAAGGAATAATTTGGAAAACTGAACCAGTCTGGCCACTAGAAGTAGAATGCCTGAGCTGGAAAAGACAGACTATTAGTTTGATCAGCTATACAAGATAAGCAGCCATCTGTTTTTATTTCACTTCAGAAATTTTAAACAATGAGCTACTCCGAGTTGCAGAGGGGAACGAAACAAGTTAAGATCAAAAGAGGAAGAATGAAGAAAAAACTTGTACTCAAACAGTGAAATTGGAAAATGTGTAATATTTTCTGCTCAGAGGTAAAACATAGTAAACATAGCAAATAAACTTATACAACAGCTTTTCCTAATCTTAACATTTCTGCTGTGATGCAGACTAAATTTAAAACTACATGCTATCACACACTAAAGCATCCTCTTATATCATGATGCCTCATATCATGCAATAGCATGTGATCTGGAGACAGAACAAATGAAATTGAAACTCTTTGAGTTCTCAAAATGAATCTTAAAACTAACTTGAATATTATGTGAGTCAAACACAAAGAGGATTTATTCTTATATATGTCAGTTTCTTTGGTCCTATTTTTTCAGCCAAAGTACCTATTTTTCACTTAGAAGGAACATTTATCACCTGGTTTGAATATCTATGTTCCTTTAAGGTCATGCAGCACTTTTTACCACACCTCTAGGGAAAAAAACAGTTATTAGCTGGTAACAAATCTGTGGTCAGTAATGGTGTGGGAAATGGAATTTTCATACCAAAGAAAGCTATGGCAATCACATATTTATACTAATATGATTTGAGATGTTCTAGTCTTATTTCTGCCTTCATGAGATATTTCTTAGGGATGTGTGTGACTGAGGAACTGCTACTGTTGTCAAAATAAAATTTCTTGGTTTTTAATATACTAAGAAATAATTTTTGATTACTTAATGCTGAATTTTATCTCTTGCAGTATGCGCACTTAGCTAGATGCAGTGAGAACACATTTCTTCTCCTGAGAGATACCTAACTCTCCCAAGGAAATAACCCAAAACCTCCAGCATCATGCTTTCACTTTACATTCATCTAGGAGGGTAAAACTGACTATGACAGAAAAATTCTTTGGGAGGCTTCGAAGAAAATACTGATACCTAAGAGAAGAATATGGCTTGATCTAACACAGTTCCTATTTTTATTTCTTTCTCTGCTAGAGCCAGACTTCAAACTCTTCCTAAACTTACCCTTACACCAGCTTTGATCAGTGTCCTGGTTCAACCAACACAGATAACAACAATGTGGCTAAAAACTTGAGACATTCTCAGAATGGAAGAAAGCCATGATTTAAAACCATTTCCTCTTGGGCTTAGAACAGGGCTTGAGTATCCTCATGTTTCATGTTGGGCCTTAAGATTCCAGCTGTGGATTGACTGTTTTTCTTGTCAGTGTGGTAACAATGTCAGGAAGATGATGGCTCCTCAATATCCCTCAGGCAGCAATGCTTCGTTGTGCTGTGTAGTGATATGCTGGATGGAAAGGAATACACTTAAAACCAGCAAGATTTATAAGATTTTAAGATTTTCCTTGCTATTTTTCCTTTACCCCATATAATATCATGTCTTGTTTTTTTTAGTAGATGGTTGAGACCATCACACTGCTACTGATCAGAACTTTAAAATGTTTTTATTAATCAGTTACTTTATTTAAATTGCTTTCCACTGATTAATGGATAGGGAATGGGGGTTAAATTCAGATCAACACTTCCATAGCTAAGCAGATAATAGCTTGTAAAACTACTAATAGTTTGTAAATAACTAGTAATAGCTTGTAAAAAATGTAGTTTTCAGAGACTGACAATGCTTATAATTTATGTGCAATTATCCTATCTTTTCTATTTTCTGAATAAGTAATTGACAGTATAAATTAAAAATTCTTCTTGACTACAGGCAGGCAGCCTGAAATATCAAAGTGTGTATCCTAGCAGTATATTTGAACCGGAAAGCATGGAAAGTAGTGGATGGTCATTCTCTAAAATGCTCCTATTTAGTTTCTGATTTCATCATGTGGAATTGTATGCCCATAATACCATACTGATGTAAGTGGTGCAAATGCCTAACTCTCCAGATATGTAGAACCTATGATTACAAAGTTAACTTAAATTTTATTCTAGAGGAAATCCAGGATTCACATTTGTCACCTCCATGCTCAAGATGTACACAGTAAGTATAATTCTCCCTGACATTTTGCAGCACCCTAATTTGAGATCTCTTAGATATCCTTTCCTATCTTTAATCTTCTGTTAATTACTGAGAATTATTTCCGAGATATTATTCACTTGCTGTTCTTTTTTGTATGTATGACCCAGTCATGTGCCAGGATATCATATTTCTCTACTAAAAGCAAATAAAGATTAATATGTAGTAATATTAACTATGTTTCATTAGTAGTAATTTCTATGGAATTAGTACAATTATGTATCTGTAGGATGCTCTCTGTCTTGCATTAAGTCTGTTCTTGTTCCTTAAATTGAAATACATAGCTGATATTGGTATCCAAAAGACCTCCATGTTTTGCATTATAATGTTGTATTTTAAATTATCATATTTTATTAACTACATTTCTTTTGTGCCTGTCATAGTATTTTCTCTTTTTCTTATTCCATAATGAATATTTTTCTTAAGAAAAAATATTTCTGTTGAGGATTCTTGAATTTTCTTGAAGTATTTGCTTAAATTAAGCAGTTGAAAGTAATTATTTATTATTCTCATTACTCAGTTCCAGATATTTTGATCAAATTAAAAATAAGTGGATTAAATGGAAGTCGTTACTTATAAAATAGGAAAGCTGCTCCATAATACAATTAAAAAAAATAACATTCAATATATGACAAAGTAATTTCAGAGGCAATTGTCAAATCCTGAAATAAGTTTTACTTAAATATATATATAATTACATATTACATTTGTATGGGATAGCTAAGCAAATATCTGTAAAAATATTTTCCTTCCTCAGAGCTAATTCTGTAAAAACACTTAGTAAGATTTTTCTATTTATTATTTTCTAAATGAATATTTTGCACATGCCAAAAGTTCAGAAACAATCTAGTATTTAAATGCAATCTTCACTTTTGTGTTATAATTTTTTTGTCATACATAAATGCATTGCGTTATTGCCTGGTCTGAATATTTCCTTTCAACTGCTTCTTACAGCACCAAGGAGGAAAGAGAATGAGTGACATGTGATTTTCCAAGAATTTCACTTTATCTTTGTAAAAGTGAGTTGGCCTTTTGTGTATGTTGCATTAATAAGTAGGCAATATAGGAGGGCAAATTTCCAAAGAGAACTCCACCTTTTCACTTGGCTTTTGATACTGCAAGTAATTATATGTGAAAATAATGGTTGATCTCAAGCACTTATATATCTAAGTACCAGATAAGTACACCAAAGAAGTAATTAGACTCAAATGTACAATAAAATGAGCCCTCAATTAATTACAGATTTAAAAACACAAAACAAAAGTGGAAATTTAACTACAACAGTATAGTAAATGAGAGAAAAAAGTATCCTTATATGGTAAACCACATGTTCAATTATTTCTGTTTAACCACAATACTTTTATTTAGACTTTTCACTTAACAGCAAATAACCACAAAGCTCTGTTCTAAGATTCTTCCAGAAAAATAATAAACCTTCATATTATAATAATTAAGTTTAAAACATAAATAGTCATTGAACTCCCATAAGACTGTGCAAGATTCTAACTAGAAGCAATTGCAATTTTTCCACAGTCCTCAGCACAGGGGTCAAGGGATTGAATTCAGAAGCCACATGTGATGATTTATTTCCCTGTACCTGTGAAGTTACTGGCATTTCTGTAGAATGTTTGTGAAAATGTTTCCATTACAACTCAATGGTATTTTATTCTTGATTTATATGGTTAGTAGGCAAAGGATAAGAAAGAGGGGTATGATGTCATCATACATATTTCACATGTGGTTGTTCTTTATTTGTAAAGGGATATTCAATCAGCACTCTTCTCTGAAATTTATAAGGAAGGGCAGTACCTGAATTTGAATACTCATACCTATAAGAAGAGTTTATCTCCACAGGTTGATCCTCTCAAATCAAAAGTTTTCTTCTACATATTATCTAGTTTATACTCACAATCACTTACTATAGAAGCCAACACATTAATTTGCCTGCCAATGTTACAGAAGTTTCTTTTCTGTAACCACTTCACAAGAAAATGTTAGGTTTCTCATTTTTGGAGGATGAATTTCTCAGGCTGTTCTGTTATGGAATGATCATAGACTTGACATGCGGACAGACAACATTAGTTCTTTGAATATCATCCTTTAAGAACATTATTATAAAGTTTTTGTTGTTTTATAGCATCCTGGTTACCACATTTATTTCCTAGCAACAGAATAATATTTCCAACTGAAGTGAAATCATCAGTAGTGGCAAGATTCAGATGACAGAAAACTGATCTGAAGAAAGATTTAAGATAGTAGTATTTAGTAGACTGAAAGATTTTTGAGGAGCTAAAGTTACATTGACTTCCTATTTTTTATTATTTAAAAACATCCTTTACTTGCTCAAGGTTTTCTTTTGGCTCAAGGTTTATTTCTCTAATTTTCCTCTCATTATTTGCTGACATTGCTGTCCTGCTACACCCACTACTTCCTCTATCAGTTTAAAAGACTAATGTGAAAACAAAAAGGAATTTTTCAACAAGAGCTTTTTTCCATCAAATAGAAATTAAATGTCAACAGTAAGTTTTAGTGGAAATATGTCTGCTTTCACAAAAATGTCACTAGAATAATTCACAAGTCCAGAGTAAAATCTTAGAGTAGAAACAGAGGAGAAAAGACTCATTACTTTAGAAGAGGCAGCAATCTAAGGATCAGAGCTAACATGAATGTATTCATGAAAGTGTTTGGAAGTTAACCTTCTGCCCTGTTTATCACTGGCAGGTCACATCAGCCTGGCTGGCACACCAGCCTGCGGGGATGGAAAGAAGCCCCCAGCTGCAGTGCTGCATCTCCACTCTTCTCATATTACACAGCTTGGAATGCAGGAGCAGTTTATTCACTGTGTTTCAGGACTGCCTTTGGAGCACAGAGCTGTGCAGCTATTCACACTGTAGATGTGATCACCTCTGGTGGAAGTGCTCCTTCTGGAGGAGCATTGAACTTGTTTATGTTGTATGCTATAAAAATGACTTAACCACAGAGCCACTGACTGAGAAGAGAGGAAGAAGTAGGAACAGAGAAGGTAGTTTAATTTGCTTCTTTGTTTTTTGGGGATACCATTGAAGAAACAAATAATTTCTTGTGATATGTGACATCTGGGTTTGGGTTTTGGTTGTACATTGTGTTGAATTTTTTAGGGATTTTTTTCTCTCCCATGATGCAGAATTCTTTTTATCTAGCCAGCTACAATTTATATGAAATGCATCTACAATTTATATGAAATCCATACTGGCACCCAGTACTTCCCAGACTTTCAAATCCCCAAAAGTATCTCAAGCAGTACAATTGACTGAGAACTGAGAAATGCCTCCACAACATGCTTCCTGCCATGTGAAATTTGCATGCATCAAACAGGAAAATGTTATATAATGAATGGCTTTTAAAGTAGTACTTCCTTTGACATAGAATCATAGAAGAATCATAGAATCACCAGGTTGGAAGAGACCCACCGGATCATAGAGTCCAACCATTCCTATCTGATCTGATGATGAACGTGTCATGCACCACAGCTGTGATTCAAGAGGCTGATAGTTTCAAGGTTTCTCAGGGTTCCATGTCTAGGAGGGTGATGGCAGTATACGGATATGAAAGACACAATTATTCTTGAATGTCACTTTAGACCAAGGTTTCCTGCAGGTGTTACCCCCTTGCCTATTTGTTGTGCTTCTGCCAGATCTTAGATTCCAACACAGTGCTGTAGTTTTTCTCTAGCTTTTCAAGATGTGATGTGTGATACAGGTGATCAGCTAGCTGGTGAGCTACTTGGACATGGAAACTTCCACAGCAGGAATGATATAATATTGTGCCACATGCAGGAAGAAATTTTTTCTCTCCAGGTGTGGACTCACTAAACATTATCCCTATATTGGTGTGCCCAGGAGCAAAAGTGGCCCTAGTACAAGAAGCTATATGGCTGAAAAGATTCCACTTTCTCAGTCCCCCTGGGATACTTCCCAAATTAATTTTCTTGCAGAACCAATTGTACTCCTGGCAAACGTAGAACACAATATACTTTGTCTAATGCTGCTTAAATTTGGGTAGTAGTGTGCAACATTTTGGATTTCTGTTGGAGTCAGTGTTTCTTGCTGCCTCATTTGCTTAAAGCCAGATGTGGCTTCTTCTTTATATAATGATTTTTCATTATACTTCAATTTGCAGTAGTTCCATTTATTTCAGCTGGAATAAGGAAGATAAATACTCCATCTTTGGCCTAAAATTAAATTTGTTTCCTGTGGTATTCAATGTCATTCCAAATTATGCAGAATTTTAACCAATCAACAAAGGTGAATTGTTATGTTCTTAAGGGCAGGAACTATATTTTCTGTCTTATCCATAAAATACTAAACACAATGGGGGCCAGTGATCTTGACTACACCCTGAGGCATTATCAGGACATAGAATCTAAGTAATAATATGACACATGTTTAAAATATTTTTGTAGTCAATAAAACCACTCATACCACTTCAAGAATTCTTAGTCAGACTCTTGTTTTTCATTAGGGATGGCTAATTTTCATATTGATTTATACTCAAAAGTATTATGTATAGCACTTTGGGCTGATAACACATTTTTGTCTCCCTACAGATCCTGTATTTGCTGTCAAATCATGTTGTATGTTAACAAATTGTGATTAAATGTTAACAAATACAACTTAACCTCCTTTGGCCTCACATTTCTCCATTGTTTAATTTGATTTAATTATATTGTTTTAAAAATAAAGTTTTAAAAAATAAAAGTAATAGATTAATTATATAATGCTCCAATAAATGTCAAAATTCAACTAGAACTGGCTTTCCAATGACTCTTGAATTCTGTATTGTGAAAATTACGTCCAAGCTTTCATCCAAATGGTTTGCTGCAGAAGATGTCCATGTTATAAAGTGCACTTGATTTGATTGTAATGTTTACAGTTAATCTTGTGAGACTCTTAAATCAGGCCATGAATAAAGGTTTAACTTTCTGACATAGAAAACCTTTTAAAAGAAAATTAATACAGTTTAAAATGAAACCAGATCAGATCTCAGATCAGTATTTAGTTTGTCAAGAGGAAAGCTTACCATCATTCGGGATCCAAAGAGCCAATGAAAAAAAAAGTAGAATCAGAATGTCCTGAGTTTGAAGGGGCTCAGAACAATCATAGAATCATAGAATCACGAGGTTGGAAAAGTGTCCAACTACTCCTATCTGCCACTAAATCATGTCCCTGAGCACCTTGTCTATCCGTCTTTTAAATACTTCCAGGAACAGTGACTAAACCACCTTCCTGGGCAGCTTGTTCCAGTGCCCAATGACCCTTTCCGTGAAAAATTTCTTTCTGATGTCAAGCCTGAACCTCCCCTGGCGGAGCTTGAAGACATTCCCTCTTGGCCTGTCCCCTGTCACATGGGAAAAGAGGCCAGCTCCCTCCTCTCTACAACCTCCTTTCAGGTAGTTGTAGAGAGCAATAAGGTTCCCCCTTAGCCTCCTCTTCTCAATGCTAAACAACCCCTGTTCCCTCAGCTGTTCCTTGTAAGACTTGTTCTCCAGCTCCTTTGCCAGTTTTGTTGCTCTTCTCTGGACATGCCCCAGAGCCTCAACATCCTTCTTGATGATGTAGGATCATCAAGTCCAACTCCTGTCCCTCCTCAGGACAGCCCCAAAACTCACTCTGTGTGTCTGAGGGCATTGTCCAAATGCTTCTGGAATATTGTTAGGCTTGGCACCTTCACTATTCTCCTGAGGAGCCTGTTCCAGTGTTCCACTACCCTCTGAGTGAAGAACCTTTTCCTAATATCAAACCTAATCCTTTCCTGGCACATCTTCTTTCCACTCCCTTGGGTTCTATCATTGGTCATCATAAAGAAGAATTCAGGGCCTTCTCCTCCTCTCCTCTTCTTCAGGAAGCTGTAGACTGCAATGAGATCTCTCTTCAGTCTCATCTTCAGGTAAGAGACAATTTCTACTCCTGAGTAATATAGCTCTCTTATTTACTCCAGTAAAAATTCAAGCATTTTAAATTTTATATGGACAATGATTTAAAGACTTCGGAAAGTACAGATTGTATTGTCTTTTCATCTTATATGAAGCCTAAATCGTAGGAGCAGTCTTTTTTTATTTTGTTTAAGCAAGAAGGAAATATGAAGAGAAAATACAGTTTCCCAAATCATCTGTCCTGTCACAGTTCACTTATTGCTCATACACAGAATATGCTTCTCTACCTTTGCTCATTATTAGTAGAATGCATGGAACGGTAATGTTCAGATTTTCCCCTTTTCATCATGAAAATCCATTGTCTTCTGCCTCAGCCTCCCCACAGATAGAAGGTGGAAGCTCCTTCCCTCTATATTCCTTTTTATTTTGACATTGGAAAGAAAGGAAAAAAAAAAGTGACAGCTAACTTCCAGTGGCTTCTATTTGGATCATTGTTTTTGGCACTTCTACTCTTTGGGACTGAGCTAGATTTGAGAGAAAACTGTATGACAAATTGTTTAATGTGAGGTGTTAATCTCTCTTGTATGTCCTCTACTAAGCCTCCTTTCAGTCAGGACACCCAGTCCTTGGGGGAGACACTGAAATTTTCCCAAAAAAGCCCCAAGATCTGGAGAGGTAAGTTTCTGAATTTTTTCTTAAACAGACAATATCAGTAGAGAAATTAGTTAGTGGGTCTTGAACTGAAACATAATACAGATTAAAAATTATGGTGCTTTGCCTGAGAAAGGAATTAGTTTGGATTTATATGGTCCACTGAGGACAGGGGAGCAGAATTCAACTCAAGTTCTCATCAACTTCTCATAAACCTCTGACTATTTTAATCTCTCCCAGACTGAACCCAGAATATACTCCTTCTAACCAAACTCCAAAAGACATCCTTAGATCAGTTTCTGTCCTAGCCAAATTAGGACAGATAAAGATTTTATTCAAGCCCTAATGTGGTCTTCCTCTTAAATGGCTTTCATCCTCACAGCCTTAGTAAATAGGACCTCTTTAATCCTCACTGTGTTTCTTGCAAGTGAAATGTTGCCTAAGAGATTATATGCTATACAAAAAGTCTACATCAGAGATAAAATAGGAATTCAAGCCTCCATTACTCAGTATCCAGTGGAAAAAAAATAGAGCTATTCTCTAACTGTAAATTTAATTGTATCTTTATTTGTATTATATAACTTTCACTATAACTGTTTATTATAATAATACCAGACTAAAATCTAACTGTGTCACAGAAATAGTTGTAACAATATCTGAATATAATAAAAAGAGATTAAAATAATAAAATATTCATTATTTTTGATAAGATAAAACCTAATATAAATTGGAATTATAATAAAATTTAAAAATCATATTGTAACCAAAATGTTATGTATTATCCAAAATGAAATATGTTTTTGTTCTTTTCAATGTTTGAAAGAGAATTTTTTGTTTATTTCTATTTCATTTAAAAGTCTTAATGTTTACTGTGTAAAAGGAAAATAATTTTCTATCATGCTTGATGAATATCTGTTAGACTCAGAATAATTTCATTTTTTTTCACATTTCAACATGAAAAGTCATATTGTAAAAACATAAACTTCTGTGTTGTAAAGAGGAAAAAATACACTATTGCAGGTCTTTAACAGGAACTCATGAATTGCTAGTTTCTGAAATAGGAATATATTGACTTGTATGGTGTTCCATACATTCATTACAGAAATTATCTACAGAGTCAAAAGTATGCAGCCAATCATTACTAGTAAATTGATGGTGGGGAACAATTAAAGAAAGCTTTTAATCTTCTCAAATCTGGCTCTCACAAGGCAAAAAAAAAGCTATCAATAAATAAATATTTAGCAAGGATATACTGAATTTAAGAAGCAAAAAGAGAAAATAGTAAATGAAAGATAGGAAAGTGACTGGCTTTTTATTTTTAAAGATGAAAATTAAGCATTTGTCTCTTCACTTTCTATGACCAATCCATAATTTATTCAGGACAGTACCCACTGATGAACAAAACATAGGTTCAACTACTAAGATTAAATATGGCAGGGCAACAATTTGAAGCTAGCTTCTAAATCTTGCACTAAAGTCTATATTATCACTCTCCTGGGGTAGCAATGGTTTGTCAAGAAGCATGGGTCCTGGCATTGCAGATATAGAGTGGTTTTTTCATTTCTTTTCACAGTTTCAATGAAAAGCAACAGCCCTGAAACTATACTATTTTCATCACAGGCTTTATTTTTCCAAATTGTTTTGTTCATTTCTTTTACTCATAACTTCTTACCTGTTTGAGGGATATTAATGACTGGATCTGATCTCAGTTGTGGTTTTAAAATAAACTTTCTCTCATAAATCTGATTTAACTGACATTAAAATCAAGACGTGGCTATCTGTAAATAAAATCAGTATTCATACTCAGACTTAATTAAAAATTACAATCACATTTTAAAAATTTCCTTCTCTAAAGCTCTTAAATAGCTCTTAAATCTTTATTTTAATTTAAATAATATATGAATAATAATAATATGTGGTCTGTGAGTCTTTTACAAAATCTGAATATATTCTAAATATTAAACCCTTATGTGGAGGGTAGCAGAATAAGCAAATCCCATCTAGAGTCCTGTAAAATTATGCAGTAGTGTTATAATGCTACGCAAAACAATTTACAGATGAAGTTACCTTCTTGGATATTTCCGACATACGGGAGTATTTATTTTTTTCTCACCAGAACCAGAATAAGCTTCATCCAAAAGCAAATGAATGACATGAAGAACCGATCCTGAGCTGTGTACATGTTGTCAGAGCTCCACCGGCTGCATTGGAAATGTGACAAATAACAACTACCTGTGGACCAGTCAAAACACATACTCAGCCAGGTTTGGTGTCACATAAAACATAAAGTGAAGTACTACCTTCTTCCAAAGCTAATAAGGAAAGGGGGAATCATATTATTGAACAGAATGGAGGTAAGGATCAGTACAGTTAGGTGATCATTTACAGCACACAATGTTTAGGCTCTGAAACTTCATGTCACTGAAGACAATTCAGGTTAATGCTTTACACAATTTAAAAGGCAGCTGTATGATTTCATACCAAAACAACAATAACAAAAAAAAAATCTAAAGAGCTCTGAACTGCCTCTACGTTGTTTCCAGTTCAAGGAATCCCTGTGATGCCCACATGATATTCTTGTCTCTAAACTGGGGAGACATAGATTTGATAGATGGACCACTCAGTGAATAAGTAAATGTCTGGAAGGTCACACTTAAAAGAGTTGTGGTCAATGGCTCAATGTCCAAGTAGAGATTGGTGACAAGGGGCATTCCTCAGGGTCAGTAGTGGGAATGGTGTTGTTTAACAACTTTGTTGCAGACTTGAACAATGGGATTGAGTGCACCCTCAGCAAGTTTGCTGATGACACCAAACTGTGGGGCACAATTGACATGCTAGAGGGAATTGATACTATCCACAGGGACTTGAATAGGCTTGAGAGGTGAGCCTTGTTATCCTCATGAAGTTCAACAAGGCCAAGTGCAGAGTCCAGCACCTGGGTCAGGGCAAACCCAAGGACAAATACAGGCAAGGTGGAGAATGGATTGAGAGCAGCCCTGAAGAGAAGGAATAGGAGGGGCTGGTGGATGAGAACCTCAACATGAGCTGGCAATGTGCACTTGCAGCCCAGAAAGACAACATATCCTGGGCTGCATCAAAAGAAATGTGACTAGCAGGTCAAGGGAGGTGATTTTGCCCCTCTACTCTGCTCTCATGTGACCTCATCTGGAGTACTGCATCCAGCTCTGGAGTCCTCCACACAGAGAAAGGACATGGATCTTTTACAGCGAGTCCAAAGGAGGGCCAGGAAGATAATCGGAGAGCTGGAGCACCTCCAGGACAGGCTAAGAGAGTTGTAGTTGTTCAGCCTGGAGAAGAGAAGGTTCCAGGGAGATCTTATAGCAGTCTTAGAGTTCAAGGGCAGGTTGGATGGGGTTTTTGAGTAACCTGATCTAGTGGAATGTGTCCTTGCTCATAGCAGGGCATAAGAACTAGGTGATCTTAAAGGTCCCTTCCAACCCAAAAGACTCTATGATTCTATGATTCCATGTCTATCTCTGAATGGTAACACAATATCTAAGGAAGATATTATGCTTGCCTTATTGAATTTATTTTAAGATCCGATCTTGTATGTTGTGGGAAAAACTGAGGCATGTAGGTTGGTGCAGGTTTCATACCCATGACAATATGTAGTGTGTTTTTAATATGATATCTGCAAAGAGAAAATCTTCTTGCAACACCTCAGTTTACTTCTTTTGTATTGGAATTGATTTGGAAAATCTTGTGGTACCAGAAAAAAAAATAGCAATCCAGTGTTTCTTTGAACAAATAAATTTAAAAACTACAGTGTGTGTTCTTGAAAAATCTAACAAGTGCTATTAAAACTATTTTTTTCTTTACCACATAAAACACTAAATAATTTTGTTTCAGAACATGCGGTTCAGCCAAGATAAGTTCTCCTGTTCATCATCAGCACAAAGCAGCAGTGGATATGAATCACTCAATTAAATCTTATTAAATTCTAAGAGCTTTTTTCCAATAACACTTACACAGCAATTCTTAATGCATAATCTGAAAGATGTAGAATAATTGAATTAGTTTAGGGTGTCAGTTACGTCAAAACTATCTAAACATCATTAACACTGTCAGGTTTTAAAATTCAATAAGATGTCTGGTTTCCCTTGGGATAAAAACTTTAACGATAAATTAGCTTACTCATTTTTTTAAATGCATTTATGTTTGTGAACATCTTCCACAGAAGTATTTATAACTTGGTTTCAAAATAGGTTCACAAATTAAAAATAACAGAAATACATAAATCTCCTATGCATCATTTTATATATTTAAAAAAATAGGGTCAAATATTCTTATTTGATAATAATATCTGATATATTCCCAAAGAAGATGATATGAAACAGTTGTCAGCAACAGAAAGAAAACTCAACTCAGTCCTCCATGGAGGTATTTGGGGTTTTTTTCAGTTCTAAACCAGTGATAAACAAAATCATGAAAATGTTACATACAATATTTACTACTCTCTCTCTTTTTTTATTTTTTTTTTTCCTCTGCTATAAGGCACTTTACCAAGTTATTCTTTGGTGTTTTCTGAAGAGCTTCGGAGAGATCCAAAAAATAGATTACAAAATACAAAGTAATTGGAATCCACATAAAAGTCTGCAACATTGATCAGCAACTCCCAACTAACTACTTAGGTGCCTAACAGTCTGCAGGCAATCCAAATTGTGCCAGAAAAAAAAATGTTAATGTCAAAAGTTTGGCAATGTACATACTTAAAAGCTCTGCCATCTTGGCAGAAAGCTCAGGTGCCCATCAAGCCTTAAGCTGTTCATGATTCCAAAAACTGGTGTCAAACCCCAAAGGAGCTAAACCAATACCCACATTCTTTGCCTGTTTAGTACTCTCTGACAGCATAAATCAATCATAAGGGTTTTCAGTAAAAACACAGCCCCTGGAATGAGAGTTGCTACCTACCTTTTTAATAGTAACTTAGAAGTTAGCACAGATGGCAACGAAGAGATTGGTCCAGGTTCTGGGCCATCTTTAGCTCACAGAGCTAAAGCACTTCTTATACTTCAGAGACCTACTGTAGCCATCATGTGGTTTGCAAATCAGAATAGAGAGACTTTCCATCTACCCACTGAAGTTTTTCCAGTTAAAATTTTAAGTAAATTTCAAAAACTGTAAGGGAAGAATGTATAACTTTGAAGCCTAGAGGGCACTGCATTTCTTTGTAAGCCTCTTTCAGCAAAAAAGGCAGTCATTGGGCCCATGTCTTGGCTCTGGGCTTCTATTCCATGCATCCAGATTTAACTAGGTTAACGTTGATGAGCAATTCTCAGCTTTTAGGCATTAAATTAGAAAATAATGGATTAAAAATAGCAATTTATAATAACTAATGTCAAATAAGAATATGTTTTGAAAAACTGATACCTTTAATAGGGAAATTCTTGTTCAAAAATCATCAGAAAACCACTATGTAGTAATGATAGAGACAAGTACTCTGATGCAATATTTGTTAATGTATTTGTTAACTGGGAAAAATCTGTGTGTTGGTTTTGGCTGGGATGGAGTTCATTTTCTTCATAGTAGCTAGGATGGGGTTATGTTTTGAGTTTTACTGGAAACAGTGTTGACAATACAAAGATGTTTTCAGTATTGCTTACACAGTCAAAGGCTTTTCTGCTTTTCTCACCACTCCATCAGTGAGTAGTCTGGAGGTGCACAAGAACCTGGGAGGAAACACAGATGACCAATGGATACTCCATACCAAATGATGTCATGTTCAGCAAATAAAGTTGAAGGAAGAAGAAGAAGAAAAGGGATATGTTTGCAGTGATGGTGTTTGTTTTCCCAAGTAACTGTGATGTTTCATGGAGCCTTATTTGCTGGAACCGGCTGAACACCTGCTTGCTGATGGGTAGTTGTAGATGAAGTTCTAGTTTTGTTTGCTTGCATGTGTGGCATTTGTTTGATTTATTAAACTGTATTTATCTCAACTCACAGATTTTTTTCTCTTTTACCCTTCTAATTCTCTTCTCCATCCCACAGGGGAGGGGTGAGTGAACAAGCAGCTGCGTGGGGCTTAGTTGCCAGCAAGGGTTAAACCACAACAATCTGGTTTGCATGACACAAGCATAAATGAAGTACCATTTATACAGCTTAAGTGCTTAATGTTTTGGCAATGAAACCTGGATCTCTGCCTTAAGTGTTATTTTGCTTATATTTTGCTATTTTTTTATCCTGTTCATGCTATCCACCATCAAGTAACTGACCATGCAATGATCTAGTAAAATAGTCACACGGAGATATCTATGGGCAGTATAATTGTGGTACATCATGGCAGATAATCTGTGGCCTGGTCTGGCCTCTGCTAGGAAATTTTTTATCAACCATCTCTGTGTTGCAGGCAATTAGATATGAGCCAATCTTCAAGACTCCTTTCATAATCCATGAAGAGCAATAAGCGCATTAACAATTACATTTGATGCTGTCTAAGATAAAGCAGAAGTACTGCACTGCAAAAATAACCTTTTTCTCAAAAGCGGCTCTAATTTGAACCATCCTGGTATAACAAGCTCATTGTAGGTGACTTTGAATTCAGTCGTTTAGTCTGCCTTGGGGGTGTAGAAAAAAGTATATTGGTATCTTACATCTAAAAGTCTCTATAGGGTCCCATAGTTCTTAGGCAATTTAATCCTCTGACTGCAAAGAATAAACCAGATTCTTAAGACAGCTTGAAGTAAAATGAGATAGAATTCGTACAATATTGACACCTGCATGTTGAGGGAGTTTTTTTCATATGTCCTCTTGGTTTTGTTCTTACCTAAAACTTCAAATACCATATAAGCATGCACTGTTTATTCTTGCACTGAGAATTCAAGGTTTTACAAACTATCCTCCTTTGTTGGCAGATAATATTCTTCAGTACATTTCTGTTTTCCAGTGTTTAGCAATGTTATGACATAGGATGGTAACCTGGGAAATTTTTTATCTTAAAGCCAAATACTCAATGTGTTGCCATAAGCAAAAGCCTGCAAATCTCATTGTGAGAAAATACTTCCAACTGCTGTTAATACAGGACATCATAAACATTTTCCCACTTAAGAAGAGAAGACCTGGGTTTGTTAAGAAACCTTCTCATGGTGCCTTTATTCTGCATGTTGACTTTGGAAAGCTCATTGACAAGAAGTGAAAAAGATGTATTTCTTGAAGCAGGAAATCCTAATGAGCAGCAGTTGTCCTGCTGGAACGTTGCCATTGTAGCCATCAGGAAAAGAAGCCGTGAGCTTATCATGGAAGCTAGATACTGGAAGTATTCCTCTGCTCCATGTCTTGTGATGTTGAAAGAAATGACATTTTATTAAAAATAAAATAAAATAATAGTACAGAGTACATCAACCCAACAACATGTACAGCCAACCAGAAGACATAGTTAATAAGCCTAGAATGAATACTGAACCACAGAAAAACATTCATTTACACAAGATGAAGTTATCTAACCTGTAAAATAATGCCATATGGCATAAATGCTCTCCAGAGATCACCTGTTGTTTTCTCTGTAAATCAAATACCAAGGCAAAAATGATTGTTAGTTTTTCTGTCCTGATAGATATCACTCATTACTGATCTACAACAAACCATTTTGCTGTTCCTGTATTGAATTTTCATGCCTGAATCTAGTAGTGAATTCTTACAATGGCAAGATTTAATAATCTAACAAATGTGCAGAGAGGAATAGAAAATTATATCCATCTAGTATGCTGACCACATCACAAAGCTGTTAAAGAACAGAAACACATCTGGACAAATTAATACAGATTTTTTTTTAATGTTCCTTTTAAAATCAAATGTACTCAGCACTTGTTGAGAGTACAGTTGGGTAAAAAAAAAGAAAAATTGGAACTCATGGGTTGATTTCTTTAAGGACTTAATTTCAGCTGATTTTGAAGGAGCTGTTATAAAATAAAGGGGGAAAATCCAGTATTACATTATTCATTGACAAGGAACTATGATTTCTTTTCTCATACAATTGTCACCGAGGAATAACTTCATTAAGTTTTAAGTACTATGACTTGACTGGATTAATCTGACTAAATGTTGGTCACTGCAATGTTTAATCACCTGAGATACCTTATTGCTGGCAAAGAGGTGATCAGTGTGGAAGCAGAGGTATAATTCACCTCATTCTAAATTAAGCTCTCTGTCTGTTTAAAGGACCTAAACCTAAATTTTAGTGAACATATTGACTAGATATCTGTTACCTATAACAGCAAACTAGACAACAAATTCCAAATGAGGGTATCTACTTTCTTGATATCGATGTTTGAGTTAAATGACTATCACCCATAGGTGAATCTGAATTCATATATCTTTCCTACATCGTGAGCAAATAATTAAAGTATTGTACTATATAAACTACATATTATCTCCTTATTTCAGCATTTATATCTTTTGTCCTACTGTTTTTAAAAAATGACTGAAGGGAGACAAGATTATGTGCCAAATGTAGGCAGCAGAACAAAATTCTTGATTTTTTGAAGGCTTAATCCTGCAAAGTGCATGAATAGCTGAACCATTTCAGGGACATTTGCTGATTTTTTTCCAGCTTTGAAGATCAATCCACTTCTGCTTGAGTAGCTGTCTCAACTAGGGATTTATTTACCTTTTGTGATTCCAAGCAGTCAAGTCAGGTATAAAGAATTTGGACAGAAATCCTTATATAGTCACCTAAATAACATTTTAAGCATTAATTTAGTGATTTACTTACAGCAGTAAAAAGGCACTTTAGGTACCTTTAGTACCTGAAAACAGGTACTTCAATGTCAATGGAGCAGTAAACTGGCATTAACCTTTTATGTTTATGAAACAACGAGGCAACAGATAGAAGCTCTACTTTCTCAGAGTAAAAGCAGCCAAGCCACTTGACTAAGCAATTCCTTTAATAATTCTTTTAAGTATCAAATGATCACAGGTACATGATATTTTCATTACAGTATTTTTAAAGAGTGTGAACTCTTTAAACTAAAAACATAGAAAATTGAAACACTATGCTGCTTTTTGGACTATTTTTGCAGTAGTATCTTTAATTGTATACAAATTCATTACCAAGAAAGGAAATTGAGAACACAAAAATACAACCAATGTGCCCTGACTTTAAACATCTGTTAGGGACTGTTTTATAGTGTTCCATTGAAAAACTCCATGGATTTGAGGAAAAGGTACCTTTGTCATAAACAGCATATTTATTGTGTTCATAGCTGGAAGGATATCAGGACTGATTCTGCAATGTGATGTTGACAGCTGTGCACTGATCAATGTTTTCAGGGCCCTGAGAGAAATAACAAAACTTCTCATCCCTGCCCAGCCCCACCTGGGTCTGCCCCCTCGTCCTGCAGTAAAAACACTGCAGGAGTACCAGTTTCCAGCCCTCTCCCTGTCCCCTGGACTATGTCTTGACCTGCATCTCCTTTTCTGGCCCTTTCTCCTTTTTGTCCCATCTCAAACCTGAAGGAGGGATCACAAACCTGATTCATCACTTATTATGTTAGGGGCTACCCATGGCCCCTCCACCTCTGCCCCACGTGTTCAACCCCTCGAGGACTGTGCATCAATGCTGGGAGCATAGACTGAGCAGAGTCACCCTCAGCTTCTGGCTTGACCCACTAATGGAGAAGCTTCTCCCTCAGTTCCCCATAACATTCATTACTAAGCATGTCATGATGTCACGATACACTCCTCTACATCAGGCATAAATACTCCTTTGGATCTTTCAAACAATGCTAGGTTTGAAATCACATTTTTAAGTAAAAACATTATTAATATTTTTTTCTGACACTTTCTGGAAAGAAAAACATGCAGCCAAAATAACAATAGTTCATTTAACTGTATTTTGCTATTATGATGGAATGCAATTACAGATCAGGTTTCAGTTTTACTCCTAATTCACAGCAACAGAATTCACAGTGGCAAAATTTGTTTGTCATAGAGGCAATACTGCTTTAGACTAGTGTCTTTTGCAACTAAACTAGATCAATTTTTGAAAAAATTTTAATACTAAATTAATTTATTTTTGTCTGTTATTAAATATGTCAATTTCTACTAAAAAAAAATCCGGGTAAATTATTTCTTAGGAAACTCAATTTAATTACAACATTTTCTCTTACAAAAATTCCACATATCCATACTTTCTGCTGCTGAAAATCATAACAAGATTGTTGCTATGTGTGTGGTAAATATCTGCTGGTGCACTTGGAAAAGAGATCAAAAGGAGGAAATGATTCAGTAGTTGAAGACTCATACGGTCAAACATGACTCTATTATCTTATTCAGTCTTCCATTCTTGTATGTAGGTATGCAGGCCATCAAAATGCAGATGTTGCAAGGCCAGAGAATAGACACTACTGTAAATAATATAATTTTAGTCTCTCCAAGATATAACGACTTACAATAAGAATATTGCAAAAGGAATAGTAACCCAGCGCAAAGAAAGACATTGTCATGTCAAGGTGTCTTCCAGTCTCCTGATTAACCAAAGCTAAAAAGGTCTTGTGTCATTGTTGCCCATTAATTTGCAATAGATTTTTTTTTCTCTTCTTAGAAGTAACACATAATATCAGGAAAATAATTTGAGATTACCTTGAGTAACTCTGCCTTGGATTGTCAGCCTGCCAGACAGTTCTGCTGAAATTGTAAACTGTTCTGAGGGAGAGTCATGGTGCCATCTAAACAGAAGAAAATTAAGATCCAAAAAGCAGCCTTACAGAAGATTCAGTAAAGCAAGACAGAAGAGGGGAGGACAAGGAAACAAAGAAAGATAACTCTTTCACTAAGCTAAGTATTTTCCGATTCTCCACCCAAATCCTGTACAAACCATTAAATATATAAAACGTGCTGTAGGAAAATTTGTGTGGACATGTGTAAAACCTGATTAAAGGCCAATGTTAGGCTTTCATTGGTTTAATTAATTTGAGACAGATTCCAGTATTTCTGTAAATATCAATGTAAAGGAAAATGTAGATATCTGAAGATTTGCTTGTTATTTCAGTATATTAATTCCTTTAAGTTTTTAATATTCCTAGTTTTATTTTTTGATCAATGAGATAAACTTTAAAGAGGTGATGTTATCCTTTCTTCAGTTGCTGTTGCAATTAAGCCAACATTTTTATTCAATATTGCTTAAAAGAGAACCATATGTATAACTATTGTTCTTACACATATTTTCACCTTATTTTGGAGCATTTTGGCCATCTTCTAGTTTTCCTACTCATTCCTTATCCTCTAAATTGGTATGCATATTCTGCCTTGTTCTAAGCAGAAGTCTAATAATAATGCAGGATATATAGTTTTTTTTGAAAGGAAAATATTTTATTTTTTTTTAAGAAAGAGTAAGGAAATAATTCATAAAAATAAATTTAATCAAAACAGAAAGAAAATTTTGCTTTAGATCATATTTATACAGCCATATATTTAGAAAATAGGAACACTATAAACAAAACTCTGAAGAAACATTTAGATGGTGACAGAGATTAACGCAAAGAAATGAGATAGTGGATCAGCCTCCAAAAAAAAACCACCACAATCTCCAGATTATAGGCAGTATTTCATATTCCTTTTATCCCAGTGTTTGTTACATAGAGATCTCATCAATTATTAAGCACAGATCATCTGAAATTGTAGACCTGCACTGACTGAGCTTTTAGTGGCAAATGATAACTGATGATGTAGGTAATTGTGTTCTTGGATCTTACAGCCTTGTTGACCCAAGTGTTAGGTCACTGACTCACCAGTTAAAGAAGAGCTGATACAATGAATTATGACTACATCTAACAGCAGTTTGTTAACAAATCATTAACCATGTGAGCAATCAATTGCTGGACCAAATTCTGAAACTTAAATCATCTTCAATATTTTCTGTGACTGGTTTGGAAACCACATCTTCAATACCATGCCTGTGTTTTCTTTATGGTAATAGTATCTGAACATCCCAAAGACACTAATAAGTTTTATTGATGCTAGTCCTTTTTAATAGGGATTATAATAATTCTTAAAAATTCCTTAATATTTTGTTCTGATTTTTTTTGTTATTTTTTGATAAGATGGAGACAGAAGGTTTAACAAACTGTCCAAAATTACATAGGAAACCCAGCAAGGCTCGGAGAGACAGAACTCTTGAGATTATGTCATTCATTATCTAGCAACAAAAGTATTCATCTTTTCAGTTACTGTAGATTTACTAAATATTAAGAGCAGGATTAAAAAAATTAATCCTAGTCTTATTTATGATTCTATTTCTGCTTTTTCTGCTTCTACTGAATTTTCTACTGCTTTTTCATCTTTTACTTTCAAAGACAACATAGAAACCAAAAGCCAGACTTTTAAAACAACAGGTAAAGTCTTACTTTGATGCTCCTCCTGAAGCCAAAGAGATTTTATTATGTACTTCTATAGAAACAGAATTGAACAAGTGATAGTAGCTTTTAAATTTTCACTTGTAGTCTTTATTAAATCTACAGTGACTCTGGTTTGAAAAATACTAAAATATAATGATTTTTTAATTATAATAATAACAACAACAACAAATCATTATTTTAAGATCTTCATGATATAAATTCACAGACTAGAGTTAAATATTATTTTTGCAGTGTTTAAGTTCAGGAATTTTTCAATAATTGGAAAGACTTGGACATTTCAAATGAAATTGTAAGGTAGCTTGCTTTAATGGTCACCAAGGAATGAAGGTCATAATTCTAAGATGACAATCAATATTTATCTTACTGTAGAGTCCTTTCATACCTGAAAGTCTTTCACAAAATGCAGCCTTGATTTTTTTAAACTGTATTTCCTCCATGCAATTTGCAATTGAATTACTTTCTACTTGCTGCCCTGTTTATTTATGGATGTTTGAAATACGTCTTTATCTTTATGTCCCTACCATAGAATTGTAGGATCATAGAATCACTATGTTGGAAAAAACCTTTGAGATTATCTAGCCCAACCATACCTGTCCACTACTAAATCATATCCCTGAGTACCTCATCTAGCCATCTTTTAAACACCTTCAGGGATGGTGACTCAATCACCTACCTGGGCAATCTGTTCCAATGTCAACTAAAACTTTCATTAAAGAAATTTTTCCTAATGTCTAATCTGAACCTTCTCCGGCATAATTTGAGGCCATTAACTGGCCAAGCAGGTCTCTAACAACCTTTTTCTTTGACCATGACTGCTTTGTTCTGCTCTTCCTCCCTATCTTCTGGCTCAAGAGGCTGAGTATCCAGAGAACACCTTACCTTTCTATTAAAGACTGAGGCAAAGAAGTCATTAAGTACCTCTGCCTTATCCTCATCCTTTGTCACTATTGCTCCCCCTGCATCCAGTAAAGGAAGGAGATTCTCCTGGGTCCTCCTTCTGTTGTTAATTTATTTATGGAAACATTTTTTATTTATTATCTTCCTCAGAACTGGCCAGTGTAAGCTCTAGTTGGGCTTTAGCCCTTCTGATATTCTCTCTGCATGACCTCACTTCATGCCAGTAGTCCTCATTAGATGCCTGCTCTCTTTGCCCACTCCTGTTTGCCATGGTCCTGTTGCTGGCTTTCCTTAGGGGCCATTTAAATCTCCTGCTAATGCTTCCAAGAGCTCCTCTCCATATCAGCCACCCATGTGTGACTTTCTGCAAGTCAAAAGCCACCTGCCCCTACCTTTCTCCTGGCCTTTTGCTCCAGGGACCACCAGTGCTTTGAATGAGCACTTGGCTCCAAAACTTACTGTCCCTGCTAATGATTCTCACTGATCATACATCTGTTCAGGCATTTGAAATGTCTAACAATTTTGCAGTTGTTCTTGAATGTTCTGAAATCTTGATTTAAGCATAAGATTTGTAACACAAAATTGGTGGATTTCTGAAGGCATTAAAAAAAAAAAGACCTTGTACATTTACAATATAGAATGAATATCAAATTTCATTTTTGTTGTTGTTATTGTTTGCTACTATTGCATTTTTTCTTAAAGAAAAGGCTTAGGAATTTCATCTACATTAAAATATTGATAGACTATTGACTCAATTAAATACAACTTCTAGGAATAAAACGTCTTTGAGTCTATTTTTATGTTGTTCAAGGCCAAGAGTAATAGGGCAGGAATCACTAGAATTTTACCCATCTCAGAAAAGAACACCGGAAAATTCATACTTTTTTAAAGAATTGTTGTAAAACCAAAATAAAAATGTACATTTTGCATAGTTTTTATTTCTTAAAACTAGAAACTTTTCAAAGATAATCACAGTTTTTGGGCTGAATGAAGCAAATGTTCTTTTAAGTCACTGAAACTTCATTGTTGTTGAATACGTCTCCTTGAACCTTTCTTTAATTAACATGTTGCTATTCTATGTTAGTTTCTGTTAAGCTAAAAATAGATTATTTCAGAAAATATTTAAATAAACTTTTATTGATGAGTAGCTTATTGAAACAGTCTATTTTTTAATATATACATGCACACAATTTACAGTGGTTAGTGGCATATTAAAACTGTGTCTTCTAGTTATTTATTAAAAATACAATATATTTATTTCTGCTGGAATACCATTTCAAATAACATAACAGCAGTAATGTCCATAACATGCCTGTGGTCACACACAAAGAAACCTTGGTCATTTTTATTGTCAGTAGATGTGCCTTAGAAGCCCTAAAGATAGTGACTAGCTTGGGTTTTACTGTTAGATAACTGCTTACTTTGAGATATTTTTTTTTCTTTCTCTCTCTTTTTCCCTCAGTCATCTTACCTCAAACAAGAAAATGGGCAATCCAAATATAAGTAATGATTTCAGATACAATTCACTAAAGAATACTTGCCATCCCATCTTAAGGAAAAAAAAACCCTCTGTTCTTCCATTTAAAAACCTTTTCATACATCTTTTTTAAATTAAGTTTACATTTGTGTTATAAACATTTATAAACAATCTAAGAAATAAGTGGAAACAAAAAGTTTTATTGTTGTTAATATTACCAGTCTATTTTCTTCCATTTTCTTCTAGAAGTTGATCTTCACCTGTAACATTTTGTTCAAACAGTTGTGATTTTGTTGGCATTTTTGTTATTTCCTTGACACTGAATTTTCTACAGCTCTGTATTTTCTTTAGTGAGATATCTCCCTGGGCCCCAGTATTCTAATTAAAACTGTGTATTGATGTACTACTTAGTTTGGTTTAGTAGTACATCAATAAAGTAGGAAGCAAGTTGGAAGGCAAAGTCTCCCAGAGCATTCTGAGGTATTTTGTATTGATTTAAATTACTTTCCACAGAGCAACTTTGTACTTCATCTGGTACAGGTAATATTATACTCTCTCTGGAGCCATTAGTATGATGTTGATTTCAAATGCTATGGTCAAAATTCTGGTCACTCTCGCAGTGGTAGACTGCAGGGATAAGAAGCATATAGATAACTGTGTCCCTCTCTTCCCCTTTATTTTAGACAGCCAAAATCACGCGCATAGGGAAAGAGTCTCCTTAAAACATGGAAAAAAAACCTCCAACATGACTCCCTGCATTTTTAAGGTTGCCAGCAGTATAGTATCAACATTAGTGTTAGGTTATGTGCACTATTACAGTGATCAATGTGGGATGCATTACTCTAAAATCTGAGTGAAGTGACTGAAACAAATCTAAACAGATGATGGCATATTGCAGACATTCACCTCCTAGCAGTGTCAGCAGAAGTTGACAGTCAGTCTTCTGTTTGTCTCCTCCACTCTTTCAAGACTACTCTAGGAGATTATCTGTCACTAAACCATTCACCTTCAGTTTTTTTATTTCAGCTGTGCTGGTCACTCTGTTCCCTTTCTCAGTCCCTTCTCCCTGAAGAAGGAGACAACAGACACCTCTTTGACCAGTTTAACATTCTGCACAGAAATGTTCTTATCCTGAGACTTAGAATTCAATTGCTTCAGACTTATGCATAGGAAAAGAACATGGGATCCTTTCTGACCACAGATGTCACCAGAGCTGGGATAGACAAATTAAAGTGTGTGAAGGACTGAGATCATTGGACTATGGTCACTGCAGTGACTACATATTTGCTTATATTAAGAAAAGGCTTTGAGCACAGGAAAACAGATAATAACCCTCCCATAATTTCCACCTTGTTATGCATCCAGAATCATTCTGCCTGTAAGCAAAATTTTTATAATTCTTCCATAACTCTGACATCTACCATCCACGATTTACTTACTCTGAATATTAAATTTTGTTTCTTCCATCCATCCATCCATCCATCCATCCATCCATCCATCCATCCATCCATCCATCCATCCATCCATCCATCCATCCATCCATTCATCCACCCATCCATCCACCTGTTCGTCTTCCCTGAGATGCCCTCATTACACGTCACACTACAAACTGTGAGCAGAATCTATTTAGAGTCAGTTTGATAGCAGATTCAGGTAGTTCTGGAAGTCTGGAAGAAGCCCGTTCAGGTATTCTGTTACAGAAATTATTGTTCCTGCATCTGGCTTATATGAGGTTTTTTTGTGCTAGAGGATAAGCCAAAAAGTTGGGATGGCATTGGCTAAATACAATCTTTTTCCAGCCTGTACTCAGTATCCCAGAGCAGAATGGCCTAAACAGAAGATGCTTATAACAGTAATATTCTGACAGTTCTTTTAGACTAAAGTAATTGAGGGGAGCATGCTGCATTCAGTCTGATTTGGAAAGACTTAGTTAGGTGAACCAGTTCTAGAGGTCTGTTTTGAAGAGCATGGTCATGACAGAGGGGCAGTTCCTGTCGGATGAGAAAGTCCCATCCACCTATCTATCTCCTCAGCAGAAGAAACTCTGGCAATATACAAAGTCCAGGACAAAAAAACCTGAGACTACCCCTATAGCTCAGGAACCAAAAGTGGGAGGGGAGAAACAAGGGTTATAGAACATGTTCTGCCCTGTCACTCTGAGACAAGACTCCACTCAATTTTTTCATTCAATACAAGTGGACTTATGTTCAAATACAGACGTTTTGTTGCCCATGGTCAGAAAATGTCAGTGTACATGAGTGAACAGCAAGTTAACATCAAGATTCTTGTGAAACTGAAGAAATCAGTGATGGCAAATTTTCAATTATTGAGCAAGGCTTACTATGAAAAGATCACAAACATGAAGTCGGTGGTCTAAGAAACCAATTTCTTTTTTGTCAATCGAAGATGTGAAACTAAAAATGGTAGAGATCTTAAACAGCCTTTCAGAAAATTATCTGTGGAATTGCTTTGAATGTTGGCAGCATAATATACATCTGTGTGTGAACTCAGAAGGGAAGTATCTTGAACGTGATCATGGTTGATTTTCTTAATTTGTTAAATATAGTCTTTTTGGTTTGAGTTTGCAGTTTTTTTGGGTTTTTCGTTTGGGGGTTTTTTGGGGTTTTTTTTCTTTGTTTTTTTTTTTTTTTCTTGTCAGACCATTATTACCTCTAAGTTGACTCTTTCTTCTAATCCATCCTCTCTCACTCTTTCACTTTATACCTGGAATGGAAAAACACAGTTCTACTTATACCACTGAAAACTTTTAAACCAGCCCATAAATGTTGCATAAAGCATTTCCAGTTGTCTATTAAGTGTCTGCATTTTGTTCTAGACAGAACTTTGTGTTTGCCTTTTTCAGTTCTGTGACAAAGGAAGGAAAAGAGGCCTGAGGCACAGAGTATTTTCACCATTATTGGTGTATCTCCACAGTCAGTAATGTCCAGTAAAATAAATGCAGGTTCTCAAACAAAGGGGGTAGGCATTGCAACCTCATTTTCCCTCCAAACAGATGTTCCATCAAGCACTTCAACACCGTCTGGATTAATGTAGGATGGCTACAGAGCCATATGTGGTAAAATGATTTCAGATATATTTTACAGCTAAAGATTCTATCCCTATGGGTCATTGTCATCTTACCTAGGAGCATGTAAAGAGTGAATGATTATATGTGGTAGCTTCATTTGCTAGTGAATTAATTGTACTAAGTTGAGAGGAAAGGAGAAGCTTTGGATTTCATGAATATAAGGTCTCAGGGAAGATAAGCTCGTATCTCATTCCTCTTTTCATTTAGCAACATCAGTTCTAAATGTGAGTAGACAGAAAGTCACACTCAGCAAGATGATTTTTAACAGTGGTCTCTGAGGTCTAGGGACAATCCAGTGACTTTCTTCAACCACTAGTCAGCCTGTCTCAGATTGATACTGACCAAAAGCCTGTTAGTGTCATAAGTCCCTGTCAAGATCAGGATTTTCAAGACAAACTCATGTCACAAAGATGCCACATAATTAGTGTTCATACTGGAAGTCTCACCGTACAAACAAATTTCTCAAGGAATCTGGAGAGTGAGCTGCTTTCTTAATTTTAGTCATTCTCTTAAAGTGCAGATTAAGTAAGTCATTCTCATTTTTTAACTATTTGGTAACTAAGCCATTACTGGACTATGATCTTTTTATGAACTTGAAGTTCATTACTGAAATTGTGGAGACGCTTTTGTAACCAACACAGGATTCTATATAGCAAAGGTTACACTTTCAAACATATCTTCGGCCAAGACATTTTTCCACATTAAAAGTGCATTTATGGAAGTGCAGTTTAGCAGAAAATATGAAATACAGATTTGACTAGGAGATCAATTGGTTTAAGGGTTTTGCTGGATACTTTGTATGGTATATTTATGGTTGTGGGGAACCTAAACAGAGTGTCTATTTAGGGGCTGAGTGCTTCCAAAATTTATTCCACTATCTGTAGTCTAAGGTTCCCAGTCATGAATGATTTATCTTGTGCAAGGCCAGTTTCCTCAATAGCGAGGATACCCATGGGAAAACCATAATATAGTGGGGCTATTTATGTTGACACAGTCATTTGTAACAGTAATTAAATCTCCTTATATAGTAACAAAAAGATACTGAGGACTCTACTAAACTATATGCACTGAAAATTTAGTAACAAAAACAAGGCCTAAATCAAAGCTCTGTGACTCCCTGCCTAAAAACACCTATCTACTTTTTCACAGAACTTTCTTTGGAAAGAGGTGTTAGAAAGAAAATATGAAATCAAAGTTAGAAATTCAAAGGGCTGGAAAACCTTCTAGGTAGTTAATATTAATATGTGGTAGATGATGTTCATTGTTTTGTGACCTGTAAAGTGTGTGAAAACAAAGTATAAAAGTAGCTAAGTTACTTCTATATATAAATATTTTATAAAAGCATTACATTAAGTCTTCTTAAACTCCATTTTAAAGTCATCACATTTAATCTAGATAAGAAGACATGTCTGGGGAAACAAAGTAAAAAATTAAATAATTTCTTCCCTCTGTCTTCTATATCCTTAAATCCATGACTTAATAACTGTTCTTCAGGAAACAAGTAAAAAAAAATCTTCAAAGTTTTCCATTGTTTATTTCTTCTACTTCCCACAAACATTTGGGCTAACAACTTGCAGATTATTTATTGTTCCAGTGTAAATGGGTCTTTGAAAATCAGATTTTGAAATGGAATTTGTTTCAGTCCTTTATATACAACTGTGGGAAAATAGAAAAGTAATGGCTTTTAATGTTATGCATTTGAGAGGGATGAGGCATTTCAAGTCCACTGGAGAAAAGATGACCCATTGTCCAATTTTTAATTTGTTTCTAGAAATAAGTATTTCATATATTTTAGAATAGTAAGATCATGGGCAACAGTAACTGAAAATGACTAGAACTAATACTATCAGCTTTGAAGCAACACCTTAATCCTTTTCTCTAAGGCTCTTACATCAGAAAAAAAATCTTAGTTATTTGAGGCAGTTCACTTTTGCACTTTCATACTTCTCTTGCCTCTCACTTTGAACTGTGACACCAGTGCCAGAAACCCAGCTAAGTTAACTAAAGCTTGATTTCACTTACTTGCCTCTCTTCATTCCTGTCTACAAAATGGATTTAGATTAATTTATCTAGTCAGAAAAGGAAGATACTGATTAATAAGAAGGGATTCATGATAGATGAGGAGGAAGGGAAAAAGATATCAAACTGAGTATCCAGTCTACTCATAAAGGCTAATCTGCGCTTTAGAGACTTGAGTATGTACTAGGAGGTGATAGAAAAATTGCTGAATCTATTCAAATATTATGAAACATTATAATTTGTAATGGCAAAGGAAATTAAAGAAAAAAAAATCACCTCTGACACTTTACTAAAGCAGCCAAATTATTTTTCAGTTTTTAAATATATTTAAGGAGAAAGAAGTCCAGATTTCAGTCCAGGAAGCAAACTCTCACTTATAATGCAAATTTTGGCATGTTTTCCTAAAATTCATCACTGCTTCACATCACTTGATATATAATTCCTGCATTTACACCAGAGATAAGAAAGAAAACATGTAGTCAGTTGTGTTTATCTGTGATGAAAGTACATTGAGACTTCATATTTGTAAATTAAAATTATTTTATATATTCAAAGAGCTCTTATTCTCATGCTTTTGTGGAAATATATGCCTTTATAAGCAGTGAAATTTTTTTAATATATCAGCCAGAGGTAATTTATAAAGTCTGCTATAAAAAACAGTCCCTTGCAGTTTCATTTGGTAGAAATAGGATGTGATTCAGCAATTCTAAAAATTAGATAGGTAGTATCGTCTGATTATACACAGAAGGATTTTCTTATTTTCCTTAATGTATTTTTCAGGATAAACTTCATTTAGGAATATAATGTTATTACTTAAAACAAAACAATTGTTTTGTCTTAGTTCATGTGTGTCAGATTTTCATAAGACACTTCTGCTGTTCAGGAAGTATGCTTTTCTAGTCCTCATGGGACATACAAATAATCAGGCTCTGTCTGAGATTTTATGATCCTGATGCTTTCTGCATATTTCCTGTGGCAGACAAGTTATGCTGCAGCGACAAAGCAGGGTGTCAGCATGACCTTGCTGTTCTAACCACAAGCTATTAGAGAGAGTTTGCATAAGACAGCCTTGGATATGTCTTGGAAATTGTTGTACTGAGATACTTAAAAGCATTAGACTGTACATGTAGCATGGTACTAAACAGCAGAAGTGAATATTTCTTCATGTAAGCATTTGGTATTTGGATTTTGCAACAAATTAATCATTAAACTGTACAGAAATAGAAGGCAGTTTGCCTTTTTCCATTTATACAATTAAGGACTAGAATTTCTCCAGTATCCTGTGGTGGGCGTAGCCAAGCAAAACTGATGATGACCTTAACAGGATCACAGGAGAAAAGTGTTGAGATGGAAAGTATGCATGTTTTTAAGAGACACACAAGTGGTAAAAAGAATATACTGAAGAAATTACAGGAGTGGGCAAAAATAATAAATATCTGATTGCATTTATTAGATATTTTTGGCTGCAGACTGAGACAATGTCACAGTACTTGTTGTTCAAAGGCTGTTGATAGTAAATATGTCATAAGGTTAGTCTGTCCCTTGTGGACATACAAATAGACTTATGATCAAAGAATACGTGGCTGTTTTATAACACTTAGAGAAGAGTGGAATTTCAATAACCTTTTGAATAGGAGTTATGGAGTAACTGATACATTTTTATGTCAAGAAATGTATGTGACAATCATGGAAAAAAAGAACAACCTAAATATCTTGAAATATTAAATAGGCATCTTCATACATTGCAGAGATTTCTATAGTCTTCTGAATGGTGCATATCCCCAAGACTGGTGAGCTAATCAAGTGACAGTGTCAGGCATGCTAGACATATGCTAAACCTCAGAGAATGATTTCATTAGTTCTATTGTATTACAAAATTCCCAAATGTGGAAATATAGTGCTTTGTTCACATGCAACTTGCCAGTCTGAACAGCTAGGTATCTTGTTCTTTGGACTGATCAGTCACATGTGCTTCAGTAGTGGGAGGGGGAGAACCAGTGCCTATACTACAGATGTTTGGGGAATTTTACTTTAAATTTGTTCTAGTCTGGCCTGAAAAAAAATTATCTGGTTAGAGTCTGTCAGGTGGCCATTTATTCTACTTTAGGAGATGTTTGCTTCATGTTGTTTGAGACTGTTCTACAATGGTAAGTGAAGAGTCAGAAACAATTAATTTGGAAGAGGCACATTTCAACTAAAATGCTTGTATAGGCTCAGTCCTGTCTTTTCAAACAGAAAGCGAGATGAAAATTTCTCATAAGATCACAGAATCACAGAATGATTGAGGTTGGAAGGGATCTCTTGAGGTCATCTAGTCTAACATCCTAGGGTCACCGAGAGCAGGCAGCCCAAGACCACATCCAGATGGCTTTTGAATACCTCCAACAATGGAGATTCAATGGCCTCTCCGGGCAACATGTAGAAAAATGTGCTTAATGATGTTCAGATGGAACCTCCTGTGTTTGCGCCCATTTCTTCTTTTCCTGTCTTTGGATATCACTGAAGGAAGCCCAGCTCTGTCTATCTTGTACCCTTCTTTCAGATATTTATATACATTTATAAGATCCCTTCCTTGAACATTCTCTTCTGCAGGCTAAACTGTTCCAGGTTTATTAGCCTATCCTCATACGAGATAGTCATATGATACAATCCCTAAATAATTATCATAGTCCTTCATGTCTGGACTCTTTTCAGTACGCTCATGTCCCTTGTACTGGGGAGCCCTGAAGTGGACACAGTACTCTGAGCTAAAGATCCTGTCTTTTGACCTGTTCGTAGCATTTCTAAAGCATCTCAGGATACCATTACCATTTTTTTCCGCAAAGTCATATTGCTAGCTCACTTCCCCTTGTTGAAACTCATGAGGTTCCTGTTGGCTCATTTCTGCAGCCTGTTGAGGTCCCTCTTGATTGCTGTTTCCCTGTAGTGTATCAGTTTTGTGTCATCAGCAAATTTTCTGAAGATACACTCTGCCCTATTATCCAGATCAATAACGAAGATAAGAGAATCAGATCCAGTATTGATTTCTGATGTGCACTGGCAACAGGCTTCCAATTAGATTTTGTGTTGCTGATCACCGGGCCCAGCTATTCAGTGCATTTTCTATCCATTTCACTGTCTGCTAATCCAGCCCATACCCCATGAGCTTCTCTATGAGGATCTTGTAGGAGGCAGTGTAGAAAACTTTACTGAAATGTAGGTAAGCAATATTTGCTACTGTACTCTCATATAATAAGTAAAATCATTTCATTGTAGAAATGCATAAGTTTGTTCTCCATACGAAGACAACAGAAATAAGAACGAATGAACAGTTATTAGCATTTAAACTAGACACTGGAAGAGGTGTTTGTGTTAACAGAAACTGTAATGCAGTTGTCTATTCATGTAGTGGTATCGAGAAACCTAGAGTATACCTGGAGAGGGCCTGTTTCGAAATCTGCCAAACAAAAATTAATACTAGGTGATAAATCCCTGCACATTTTTTTTTTTTCTGGTAAGATAATTGGAAACTATGATTGCAGGCAGGGAGTAGAATTCCCAGCACTATCTCACAAAATAGTCCCTTGGTACTGCATTTCCATGTTTATAATTTGCAGATTAAATGTTCTTAGGCATAAAAATATGGCTACAGTTCATAGTGATTGGTGCCAACTACCTGAATATTTAGCTAGTGTAATGGAAAATATGCAGCCCCCTCCACACTCCTCCCTGTTGCCTCACTGTCCTTTATCCCCCACAACCTTCTGTTCCATCTATTTCAATAGCTCCTTTCACTATATTTCTCCTTCCAAATCTTATTTGGATTGTCTTTGGCTTTAGTTTCAAATAAACCTCCCACATAAGGAGAAGAGGTGTAGTGAAGGACAAATCTATTGCAGAACATGTGACTCAAGGCCACTGAAAGGCATGACACTGTTTTCTTTTTGTTTCACTTATTTCACCCTCTTTCGAGGTGGTGTTGTTTATCTAAGGACTCTATGCCTACAAATGAAACAGTTAAATTGTTTTTTGTTTTATATCTCTCTGTTAAAAACTATTGATTTTAGAAAATTGTTCTTCACTGACTGTAGAGTGCTACCTATTGAATTACAATAAAAAAAAATATCCTTCAATTGCGTATTGCTTATAAGAATACAATTTGGTACTGTAAAATGTACTTTGACTCTGCTTTTAAGTTATGAGCAAAGATGTTCTAATGCTAGCCCAGAACTGTCTACATAGCTCATCATTATTGTGTTGAAAAGCTAGGTATAGGAGAGTCTTCATGTCAGTAAAGAGAAATATGATTTCACAGAAAGATTCATTATAAATTATAACAGTTCAGATTATATCATATGAATTTAAATACATTTGGAGATAATGAGTTTAAAAAACATAGAAAATAAAATTTTATATTGCTAGTGGAGAATTATGGAGATAACTTATCTGGTACTGCTTGCCTCTGCTGCCACATGATTGTGCACTAGGGTTTACAGAACTGGATGATATGAACTCTGTAGGCAAAAAGGTGTTAAAAATTATTGAAAATACCAGTAGAGTCAACATTCTACTTTAAAAGGAAATTTTTTTTTTTTTGCACTAAAAAGTGGATATGTCACAAGTAATTAGCAAGGTGTGCACGTTTGGCTGGGGATCAACTTTGACATGCAAAGATTATTATTCATGAACTTTACTGAAGAAATAAATCTTACGCCTGCTGATGTCTTAGTACATTTTGCATCCAACTGCCTTATGTGGTGCGAGTATTATGTCAGAGTGTAGTTGAGGATAAATTTATCAAGGACTGTATGATCCAAAAGCCACTGAAAGAAATGAGATGGTTCCTTTTCACTATAGCTGGTCTTGGTTCAGCCTTAAGATGGTTATTGGTTCATTCTGTGGATAGTGAGAAGGCTTCAGATTTTAATAAATTGCATGGGATCTCAAGCCATTCTGTACCGAACTGAGAAACCAGTTTAAAGGAGATATTTTTTTATGCCAGTTGCACAAGTTAGATGGCTCTTTTTGTTTTGCAGACATCACTTGCTTGAGTTCTTACTCTACTGCACTAAGTGCAGTGTAGGCTGGTAGGATTAGAAGATTAAGAAGGATATGGAACTGTTGGAACAGGTCCAGAGGAGGTCCTCCAAGATGATCAGAGGGCTGTGCACTTCTGCTATGAGGACAGTCTGAGAGAGCTGGCTTATATCTGGAGAAGAATAGGCTCCCAGGAGACCTTGTAGCAGCCTTCCAGTTCCCGAAGGAGGTGTACAAGAAAGCTGGGGAGGCACCTTTTACAAGGGCATGTAGTGATAGCATGAAAGGCTACAGACTGGAAGGGGAAAGATTTAGACTAGATAATTAGGAAGAAATTCTTCATGCTGAGGGTGGTGAGGCACTGGAACAGATTGCCCAGGAAGTTGTGGATTATGCCTCCCTGGAGGCATTCAAGGTCAGGTTGGATGGGACCTTGAGCAGCCTGATCTAGTGACAGGTGTCCCTGTCCATGGCAGGGGCTTGGAGCTAGATGATCTTTAAGGTCCTTTCCAGTCCAAACCATTCTGTGATTCTATGATTCTATGAGTCTATGATTAACAGTCACAGATATTCTAAGCACTGAATAAGGAGACAAACTGTAATCTTGAAGAATGTAAGTACTTCTGTCTAACAGCATCACATTTCTGTTTGCAAAGGTGAAGCTTCTTTTTGTAACTGAGAATTCACTGCTGTATGAGTCTGCCTTTTAAATGATGATCATAAATGCAAAATTACTGACAATAGTTCCTCACAAATGTATACTTAGGCTGTGTTAATTTATATTTTATTTCTATAGTTTCAGTTCTTAGAGAAGACTTTTTCAACAACAACAAAAAGCCATCTTTTTTTCAGTGGTTACAAGTAATTTTACAATCTTTTTTAAGCTGAGCACTCAGTGCTTTATTGTCTCTTTATAATTATGCCACAGTCAACAGTACTGCACGTGGTCTTTACTGCATAATTATCTGATCATTCCCAGAAAACACTGGGGCTGTTGCAGCTGCAGTCATAGGCGAGCATTTCCAAATGTGTATGTCAGCAGTTAAGTCTTTAAATCCATATTAAGACTCATTGGTAAATATGGCCTAACATTCATTCCTCTAGCTCTTTTCAGCTGATTCATGGCCACTGACTATCTTTGAAAAGCAGGCCAAATTTATGTAGAAGTATCAATATGGATTTAAAAATCTAATTTCAGATGCTTAGCTGTGGCCTAAAAGATTGTGCTGTGCTTCCCAATTTTAACATAAGCATCATTACAACTGTCTTCTGGAGGCAGGTCTCCTTCTGCTAAAATCAATGGGACCTGTGCCAGTACCCAGATGGGGCAGTATCTGGCATGTTACATGGAAATATTTCATTGCAAAAAATAAGGAACTGGAAATTGTTGTATAATTTGTGATATTCTTAGGATGCAGATACATATTTTTTGGTCTTTATATGTTTGTAATCAGAGAATAGATGCTCTATTAAACTTTTATGTGATCCATTCTTTGGCAGGATGTCAATGTTTGTAATCCTATGAATTAATATACACTTTTACAATTCAGGCCGACAGCTACTCCAAATTCATAGATTGCTCCAACAAAGGCTTCCAAGGTCATAGTCCTTCAAAGCACTGTTTGTCACATTGCTCTGACACACCTGCAGGCAAGCTTACTCACAGGGTGTTAATATGCCATTACAGAACCACATAACCTTGAAAATTGAGTGCTGGCTGTGGTAAAATGTCAAAAAGCTGAGTTAGATGGAGGTAAGTGGGGATGACGATGGAAGGGAATCTGGTATGACCAGGAGAAAGTTTGTTCAGAAGAAGCAGACATTGCAAAGACATTTCTAAAGTTGCTCACAAGATGTTTAAAGATCAATAAAGATTGTGGAACAATATGGTATCTATATATTTTTGTAATATGACTATGAAAGTTCATGTTGAACCCTTGAGATTTATAAGTGCATTGGTATGCCTATGGAATTGTATCTAGAGGGAATGAGAGCAAAGAGTTTGCTAAAAAGGAAACATTATGTTTAACAGTAACTAGCATTGTCAGGAAAATGCTCCAGTACATCAGACTTGATTTTATTTTCATAACTACAAGTACAGATCAATGCTTAGATAAGTTTAAGAGCAGACATCATCCAGACACAAGTCAGATCAGAATCAGAACCTACTTTTTTTTAACATTTGGATACAAAAGTGTTCTGAAAACATAACTAGAATTGAATAAGCTGTTGCATGTAAAAGCAAAGACATATTTGGGACTTAAAATTTTGGCAAACAGTAATTTAGTATGGGAATTAAAATGAACTCATAAGTGCTTTGTCTGCAGTTTATGCATCTTACAGTACATCATGGCAAGCTAAGTGTGGTTGTACAGATTCCTGTTGCTTTAAGACTCTCAAAAGAGATGGTTTCCAGAGTTTGAAATGCATGCTTGTTTCAACAGGATGGAAAATGAATCAAATGAGATCAAAGTGGTAAAGTGAATATTTGTGCAATAAAACACATGCTTAAAAAGTGAATCATCAGATAAAACATAATGCTTGTGGGTATATTTCATAGTAGAAACACAATAAATACAACAACCTAAGCTAGACCTTATACTAAAAATAACTTCAGAAGTGTCTTTGAACATTCTTTGTTAGGCTACAGAGCAAACCATATAACTTAGGCTTTGTTTGATTACATCAATGCAAACATCATAAAGGTTTGAAATCTCATCATCAGAATAATAACCCTTTAGTAAAAGAAATAAAATCTCAAAAAATTATTTTCTGATTCTTTCTTCTTTTTCTTATTTTTTAAAAGCAGCTAAAGGTAAGTACATTTCTTCAAATACAAACTATCTGACAATTCACTTCTCATTTTATTAATTAATTGTCATAGAATATCTTTTTCTCTCTTGGTGTTTCCTCTCCCTTTTGTTTTTTGGGTTTTTTTTTTTTTTTTTTTTCCAAGCTTGACATCTACAGTTTCCTAGACTTAAGTGCACATCTGCTAAACTCCCAGAGTAAGGGAAGTAACTTTGTATGAGAAAATGTCAGAAAAGTCAGAATCTGAAATTTATTAACCAAGATATGGCAAATGTAAATGTCAGCTTGTATAACTCTGGTTACCTGGGTTTGCAATAGATTTTTCAACTGTCTGGGCAATGAAAAGTGAACTTTTATTTCAATGACAATGAAATAACACTATTCCTGGTATAAGAAAATGTTTCCTAGCTAGAGGGCACTTCTCGAAGCAAATCAATTTATACTTATTTACACCCCAAAGTTTTCATATTAAAAATAAGTTTAATGTATGAAAACACCCAAATGGATATTTTTCATGATGAAGGGACATAGGTTAGTATCTGTTCATATCAAATATATTCTGAAAACTTAAAGTAAACTATTAAATAGTGCTGAACAAGAACTTCAGAACAACTCAGATTCAGGAAAGCTTAATGAATATCAGTAGAAGAAGGAAAAAAAGAGTGATAGAGTGAATTTCTCTCCCCAGCTGGCACAGAGAGAAAAAAAATATTAAAAGTTTATTATAAAATGAATTCTTAATCTTGTAGTTTAAAACTTTCCTTCTGCTGTAGCACAAAAGAAAACAAACAAAAAAACACCTTTGATAACCAGACTTAAGGAAAAGTGCAATATCTATCAGCATTGTATTTGTGGGTCTATGTTCATGGTTTGTGGATGTTTTGGTTTTCCTCCTATGGAAAATCATGCTGTTGTAGAGCAAAGAAGACAGAAAAACAATAAATGTGTTTCTATTTTTTTATGTGTCATCTCATAGGTTATATCTGATAGTCAATAGCACTGGGAAACATTCATGTTGTCTATCTCCTCCCTTGTCTCTCATGCTTATACACATGTACATATTTAATAAATCCATGGTAGAATTTTCCATAGACAATATTTCTATTTCATAGTTATGTTCACAGTTCTGTTCACTTATTGAATGTCAAACAATCATGAAAAAATGTTCAAAATATGTTATGTATAAGAGAAAAGTTATATAAATTTATATGCTGCTTTCCTAACTATTGTCCTTTGTTTACTGCTATGAATTTTGTTATCTTGACAATATCAGTGATCATCTTATTACAGCTACTCACCCTTTTAATGCTTGGCCTTTATCCAATTCTTACTGCTGCTACATAATTCCATTTCAACAAGGGAGAAAATTCTGTTGGAGAATAAATACATACGCTATTCTCAACACTAGATGACTGAGAACAGCTCTAGTTGCTCAAACCAAATGGATGCATTATAAAGTAACTGAAGTCATCTATACTTCCAAATAATCAATAATGCATTCAGAAGTAATTTATTCGTTACAAGGCAAATCTAATACCAGGTCATTTAAAATTAATTTGAAAAAAACTTTATACCTATGGCCTACACTTAAGATTGTCTTTAAAATAAGATGGGAAATGGCAAGTACAGACAAACATGTACTTTATGATAAATACTACTTGTAATAAAAATATGATTTTCAAGAGGCATTCACTTAACAATTCTCACAAATGGATGACTATTCCTATTTCACGTCTTTATCAACCAAGGCAATAACTGTAAGAAATAAGAATCTATAAAGAAAGCAATTCTCAGAGTGCTCATGATAAAAATAAGTCTGTAGTGATAAAGAACCGTAAAAATGATCATATAAAAACAGCACAATAATTACTCCTAATTTCTTTCTAAAATTTCTGGTTCTTAGCAATGAAAACATTGTGTATGTATTTTCATTTCAAATGGCCAAATTTAACACTGCACTGTATGTCAGTAGACATTATAATGATATATTTTTTTAAGAAAACTGCCACATTTGTACTTCTCATTTGTTGCCCCAATCATGTTTTGTGAGACCTAAGAGAAAAAAAAAAAGAGAGGAGGAGGGCAGTCAGTATCTTCTGAATCACTCTGGTTTACTTCCCAACCTGTCATCATAGTTGAGACTAAAGCACAGCACTTTTCTGCATTGTTAGGTGCCTAGTTAAGAATTTGATGTAAAATGGAGGTGGACTGAAAGCAAGTCAATAATCGAGATATTTAAAAGGAACATTGAAACCCAAATCTACTGATATTTATGAGCACATTCAAAGTAATTGACCATGTATCAGAAACAGGGTCAACACTTTATTCCCTCTGTTGTAGCTTTTTCACTGTGGAATAAAGAATCAAAATAGTTTTAGAGAATTCGTATTTTCTTCTCGAGGCCAGTGGGTAGCTAATTCTTCAGCATAGTCGCTTCTTCACATAAGAAGGGAAGGCTCCTGGGCTCTGGCCCTTGCTTAGGAATTGCTTTTGTGCCATATATCCAGCCGAAGAGACACACAGACAGGTCTGGATGAGGAATCACAATTTCTGGAGATAAACATCCCAGGATTTACATTTCTGACAATGTAAAGTACTTGATTCATTTTACATCATATGGTTTCTTTGCTGCACGGTCTTACCAGAAGTTGAGTACTCCACATACTTAAAAATACCTAGTTACTTCAATATCTGATTTAAAACTTGCTTTGGATACGTGGTAATTATTTCAAAGGAGCATGGTAGCACCAGCACCCTTCTGCTAAAAAGATGTAATTCCATTTGGAGCCTGTCAAGGCTCAGCCCCCACAGTGCAATTAAACAAAAGTACAACTCATTCCTTCACCTCGAGTAGGCTAACATGCTGGTTGCCAAATTTTTCAGATAGCAAGTTTAAATATAGGCAACTCCATTCCACCTACATTCTATTTCAGGTATCATAGTCCTCTGTAGGATCGAGTTGTACATTACTGGTGGAAATGAGATTACATTCACTGCAAACCTTTTAATCTTAATTAGTATTCTTGCCTGAAGAAAGAGAGCATCTGCCTATATTCAAATTACAGCTCAAAAAAAGTTCATGAATAACTAGTTTAAAAAAAGGAAAAAAAAAACCAAACACAGAACTTTCAGTAAGTATAAACTGGAGGCTGATTTGAGATGCTAAAGAGAATGACGGCAGGAAGCCAAAACCAAGCTTGTCAGATCATGTTTTTGACTTGTCTTGACTTTCTTGTGAAATTGTTGTCTTCAAATGTACTTTATTTTTGAGCATTCTGACAATAAAATTACATGAGAAACTACTTCCTTCCCAAGATCTACTTGCCAAACTATTATTATCAACACAGTCCTCTCATGTTCATCATATTATTCTCTACTTACTGAAATTCAGTAAGCAATTAATGAACAAGAAGTCGGCAGATATTTGTTTAAAATGATTGGAAGTAGCTGTTAACACTGGTTATATAAAGAAGCTATTTTTATATATCTTTTCTGAGACTGTTTTGTTTAGGCATAATTAGAAAACTTTAAGGCATTAAGATAACATTATTTTTAACTTGCTGAGTTTTTGGAGAGGAATAGTAAGGAGCCTGCTAGCAGAGGAAACTTATCTCCAAAATATTTTTACCTTTCAGTGTAATCACTTTTAAAATTTGAGTTAAAAAATGAAAGTTGATCACAAAAAGTTTGGGTTTTGTGGAACTTAGTTTCTGAAACATAATTGTTAAACTAAGTACTTCTTTAATTCATAAGATGATCCGTCTCATTCTTTTTTCATTCAGATGCATAGTCAACAAGAAAATATTTAATTCTATAATTAAGTTTAAATTTAAATTACATTTCTAAATTTTGTTGGGTTTTGTTGTCCAGCTTGCAATTAGGTAATGTCATTTAAACTGCACCATTATATTTTGTGATGCACATGCAAAATACAACCTTAGGGTCCTGCCTTTTCACACTTTCACAAAATATAAAATGAACAAGAGAAAAATAACCTCTAAGAGGAGAAGAAATAAAAAGTTAAGTACATTCAGAAGAACACTTACAAGAGACGGTAGCAGAACAAAAATACACTCTAAGGAGGCAAATGCTGCCATTCAGCACACAGATGGAAAGCTAAGCCAAATGTTATCCTCTAACAGTCTTGTACAGGGTAATATGACTGGTTACTGACATTGTCTCTGCACTTTCTGTATGTAAAGGAGAAAATGAAAGATTCTAAATTTCAGTGGTTTCAGTCTTAATCTAAAGTTTAACTAATTTGAAAGCTGAAACTTCTTTAACATGTATTAAAATATGAAGTATACATACTCGTCATGTGTTAAAGAATCCATGAGGAGTGAAACCAGAAACATAACTACATAAGTTTTTATTTCCCCATTGGGATTAAACCCATGTTATAAAACATCACTAAGGATTAAAATTATGCTCACTCACCGTATTCATTGCTTACAGTACTAAAATAATTTTATCAGATTTTGCACATAGGAAACCATATGAAATTTATCTTGGCTGAGTGTATTGTAACATGCTAGTGATCTTTCCATAATATGACAGCTGATGAACAACAGATGAAACACAGACATATACCTGAAACACCTCACAAGTTTAAAATATTGTTCTATTTGTGGTTTTTTTTCCAAATATAGAATAAGTTTCTAGATTTCATTTCAAATGTAAAGGACTCCATAATACTAGATAATTAGTAAAATTTTAAAATAGATGAACTTCCTGACTTTTTTTTTTTCAAGTTAGAGGAAGTTGAAATCACTGCTTCCTGTTTCCATTTTCATTGAGTTCTTTCATTCTTCCCAGTTTTCATATCTGGATTGCTACCAGCTTTTTGAGGAGTCACTCCACTTGTAGTTTACATCTAAATGTATGAAGATAATTGCATTTTCTCTGTTTTTTTGTCATAATGTCTAAGCCTTGTTGAAGTTTACACATACTGCCTGTTATACATATAACTGCTTCATCCATGATAGAAGACCATCTTAACCTACTTGTCTGTAACTTTCAAACCTATTAACAACCGGGATTCATGAGGAAATATTTATTCCTTCTTAAGTACATTGTAAAGGAAAATAATTGTTATTTTGCAGGAGTATTGACATTGGAATTAGGAGTAACATTCATGGACCAAAACCTCACTGTGTAAAGTATTGTAGCTGGACAGATCAAAACATTGTGCCTTACTCCAAAACCATTTATTGAATTATACATTGCAATGACTCATATTTTTAAAAGATTGATTATTTTTCCTCAGAATTTTAACATGTCACTGAAAAACCCATCATATGGAAATCTAGGTAGAACATTCAGCATCTATTTCTAGCTTGTTGTTACGTTTCTTGAAGGACAGATAATTAGGAACTTCACATCATAAAAATAATGCAGAGATTTCCAGTCTCTTGACTTTAAATTGATAGAGTATTTTTTAATGTACAGTATGAAGTTCTATAAAATAATGTATGTTAATTTAAGCTTTAATTAACTTCAAAGAATCTTCTCCAAGTGGGTTATAACATTGACCTGTGCTGCATCATTTGACAGAAGTTCAACTGAGAGAAAGTAGCTCAATGGATGTGAGAGAGTCAGTTTATTTGGTAGTTTTGTTTGGGATTGTTTGTTTTGTTATCATTTTGAAGGTCTATAAGTTAGAGACATTCCAGGATTTGATCCAAATAACAAAGAGAAGTCTTGAAACTAGGTGAAAGAAATGAAATCCAAATTGACTCAAGAAATTAAAAATATCTTGACTGCGTCATTCCATTTGTGTTGATCTCACTGTGAAGTCTGTATAACTTTTGTAAAGGCACATGGTAGTCAATCAGGTCCAGCTGTTCTAACATAGGAAAGCTACTACATACTCCTTCTGATATGCCTCTCAAATATGATACACACATACTTCACTAGAGTCATGCTTCTGATTATATCCTGAAACCACTTTTAAATTAGGTTTATTGGATCAACGTTGTGGTTTTTATTGTTGTTGCTGTTTCTATTTTTTTTTTCTAGCTGAAGTTCAGTTCTTTGGAGGTGGATCATTGCATTGGGAAATCCAGCTGTTGAGAATACAAAGTACCTTTTGATAAAGTATTTGTAGCATTCTTAGATGGGCTTTTATGTACATTAAGATGTTATTTGCTACATTCTCCACTAGGGACAAAATTACTGCAAGTATGATTACTGAAATAGTATACGCATAAGACTTTAAGATCCTGATCTTCAGATTCATTGAGTTTCTTCAAAATATAAATTTTTGAATGGCAAAAGGAAATAATCTACTCAGGTTTAAGTAGATTAAAAGTCTACTAAACTCTACTGATTTAATCTACCACTCTGAACAAGTAAGTTCTTGAAATGTAGGTTAGAAAACTAGACCAATACAACATGATTTTCATATCAGCTAGGCATTGGAATTAGCACAATGCAGTATTTTACACTTAATGTTTAATAAGTAGAGAAGTGAAAAATAATTTAAATGACATAATAAATCTGAAGTTTAAAAGCCTAAAATATTACTGGTTAAAAACAAAAACCCCCAAAACAACAGCATCATGTGATTTCAAAGAATGACTTCTCACAATCAAAATAAATTGAATATTTGATTTAAATGTCTCAATTCTAAAGAAAAGAACTTGTCACTCAACAAGAAAAACATTTTCCAGAACAAAATGAACTTCCTTGGACAGCATATCTACAAAATATTGAATAAAATGTCTGATAAATGCTTACCTATCATTATGATATGCAGAATGGTGTACTTTGAATGTAAAACTGGATTAAAAATTATGCGAGGATAGAGATTTTACAAATTATCTCAGATTTTCAGAGCTCTGAATATCCTCTACAGCTGTCTTCTCAGTATATATACTTCAGTCAGAATCTTATTCAGTGTTCTAAAATGAATGTCTGCGTGTGATAGTTTACAATTTTTTGTCATAAACATGGGCTTAGAAGCAGCAGAACTTGCATAAAATGGTTTACCACAGGAAAAAAAGTGTTGATTAGACATAGAAGAGATACACACTTTCATAATAGGCAGAAGACAGATTTGAAGGGGGAAAACACTTTCCATTTTATGTCTAATGGAAAAATGCACTTAAATTTTGTATGAACATTGGTTTATATTATAGAATTATTATCCTAGTGATCTTACCAGCTGGAATGAGTCTAGGAATACTTGTATTTCTATTTCATATTTTTTGCAACACGTTTGAAAATTCAAAGCATTCACAGAATTTTATTTAAAATTAAATTTACACTTAACTGAGTTCTACACACCGGCCCCCTGGGGAATTAATCCAAAGTCCAAGAAGTCAACAATCCAGCTGAGTTAAATCATCCAAACACCTAGTGCAATTCATATTCCACTATAATCATCCATACTTACTGGCAGCCAAAATGCTAATCCTACCTATCTTGAATTTAGTATATATAAGAATTAGCTATGCTAATTATCATAACATTTAAAAAAAAATTATAGAAATAACAAAAAACTCCACCATAAAGACTGAGAGAAAAAAAGAAATGAAAGATACCTGGCCTGAGTAATGATTCAAATTTTGATCAGTTCTAATGAAAAAAAATAATCTGCAATGGTAGTCTATAAATGGTATTGCTCTTTGGACAACAACAGAGGAGCAAATATACAAAGACGCAATGAGTGTTTCTCTCCCTTTTGAATGTAAGCTAACTAAGTTAACTTCCTATAGCTACAAATCTTGTTAATCACTTTTCCCAGAAATTTTGTGCAGGAAATATGATTTTGGTACTCCTATTATGTATAGTATATCTCTAAATATGAATTAATTTATTGTGGGTGGAAGGTTAAAGGCCATTCGAGTCACAGAAGCAGTTTGGAAACTATACCATTATGTGAAGATAGAGTGTCAAATATGTAAGAAAATCTGAGTGTTGGAGGTTCATATATATATAATACAAAATAATACATTTTTTCAACAAATCCTTATATATAAATAAGGATTATATATGATTATATATATAAGGATTATATTATAGAATGATTTGTTGAAAAAATGTATTATTTTTTAATAAATATGAGCAAGATAGCAATAAAAATTGAACATGGTGATAAATAGATTACACTAATGCATGCAGATGCTCATGTTTGTACATGTGTATCTGTATCTATGGAAAGATATATAAAAAGCTAGGGAGAAAATGATACTGATTCTGCAAGTAATCTTTCCCAGAAATGTACTGTTTTCTCTCATCTACTATTGCTGACATTTACATTTAATTAAAAATTATCTCTCTCATTTGTTTAAAGATTATGCTTTATTCTTCAGCAAAATCATTGCACTGTTTTTACGACGTAGTAGTGTACTGCTTGGAAATAAATGAACTATCGAATGTCAGCATGGTGATTTTATTACAACATCATGACGAAGGTAGATGAGGAAGAACAAAACTGATAATTAACAGAGCAGGCAGAAAAAGTATTAAAACTTGTGAAATATTGAGTGATCTAAACTTCGAGAAGCTTAAAAGTAAAGCATTCCCCCCAGCACAAAGGCAAGACTGCTTTGAAAAATACTAAATGTTGCACTACTGATACTTCACTCAATGAGGCACTTGGAGTTCATCCAGAAGCAGAATCACTGCTCTGGGTTGTTGCAGCTGCTGCTTTTACTTTTGTTCATTAGTATTTGATACTCACTATTCAGAATCTTTAGGCTACTCTGCCAGAAGAAATGGTTTCCAACTACATGGTGACTGAAGATGTTTTGGAGGATTGGAAAGTTCCTTATAGAATTATTCATAGCCAGTCTTTCCAATTTCCATATTGCTAAAGCAAACATCATTTTTATAAGGGATGAAGATACCTTCCCACAATATTTATATATATGTGGTACATAACATCATACATTGTGTATATAATAACATGGATGGGTAGTATCTAATGTATTACAGAATAAATTAAAATATTCATCTTAATTCCTCATCATGAGTCATCATCAAACTCAATGAACCTTTCCCCTAAAATGTTTGCACACATCTTGTCCACTCAATACTTACGCAACCTGTAGGAACTAAAGAAGCACAAAGACAGTATAGTGATAATGCATGGCTTAGTTCCTTTCCCAGTCTGAATACATCAATAAAATCATTAATATTACACAGGGAGTTCTTTTCCTAGAGATAGCAATAACGTATTTTCATCTCCCCTGTTCACTTGATGACTTACAAATTTTATACAATATTTAGTTTTAATTGTCTGCACAGTTCTTGCAAGATTAATGTCCAGACATTCAAAGATTCATGTATAAGTTTCATTTCATGCATAAGAAAAATAATTGCACATTCAGAAATTTTTGCAGATCCTGGACCCACTTGCTGTACCAGGCAATAAGAAATGAAAATGAAAATCACATGAAGAGAAAAAAAGGACAATTAAGATTCTGATGAAAGCAGGTAACAATGAAGTAAAAAATAAGCTTTAAATTTTTATTTTTTCTTCTTTCTTTCACACCATCACACCATCTTATGCTGTTCATTCTAATAAAGTACATTTTAGTAAGTTTGAAGTGGGAAAAAGTAGCTGGTACTCAGGTTCTAGAAGTCGTTTCTGAGCTGAATCTCTGTTGATGCTTTTAAAGATGCTTCCCCAAGTGTTTAACAGGAAGATAAGGAGAACTGACATGTTGCTAAGAAGCAATGTAAAAGCTGCACTTTTTTGTGTTGTTTTGTTGTATTTCTTTTTCCATTAGTTATTGTCAAGTACAAGGGTTGTCTAGAATTGGCTTCTGTTTCTGAGTTAGACACAGCCTCTCAAATTACAGGGCAGCTTCTGTGACTTCATGGCCTGTGAAGATGAATGAACTCCTGTAATCTGTGTAGCTGCACAGGTAGATTTGACCCAGAAAACACCTTCTTCACAAAAACCTTATAAAATTTAAGGAATATTCTTTAAAAGCTTTGAGACACTAAAATTGAAGGTGCTACATAAATTCAGAGGATTGTTATACTAATTGGTTTTGTAAAATAGAAAAATTCCTTACTTGGAAAGATCTAAGAGTGATATTTTTAATTTTATCTAAAGATGAACATTACCAATTGTTTGTATTCAAGGAAAAATAGCTTAAACCAGAGAGATGTGTGACTATGAAGCTATTAGTTGGGTTAAGTACTGTCTAGAATGCAGTGAGGAAATTTTGTCAAAAGGTACTGCTCTGTGGTTACTAGTCACACAATTAAAGCAATTGTCTGAAATTTTTATGCATTAGTAAATCTCTAAAAATCATAAACCAGGAGGGATCAGTGAGACATACAGCTTAGTCTTACTACTGCTTCAGATAAAAAAATATGTTCATTGTTAAGATAAGCTGACTTGGGCTTTTAAGATTTTCTTTACTGATGACTCCACGGTTTGGTGTCAAAATACATGTGAATTTTTTTTTAAAAAAAAAACCCCACAACTGAAGACTCATGTACATTTTCTACAAAGTGTGGTGATTGTACTGCCACTCCATTGCTTTGTAGTCTGATATACTGTGAAATCACAGCCTGAAATGCACACATATATTTGACAGCAAAATTACTAGCTATTTTAATTCTGTGTAAATTATCTATGGTGCATAGTATGAAAAAACCTGCTGCAACTGCTACCTTTGTGTGCCTATGAAAATATATACGATCTATAACTCCAAGCAACTGACAGAAAAAGCCTAGGATTCAGCAATGCAAGAGTTCAGACATTCATCTGAAAGTATAAATACTTCTTAAGGATTATGTGAAGAAAATCACCTGTGTGATATAGTGAGGAATATATCACTTTTATGGAACATGGAAAAGCTGTTTTTAATGTGACACACTATGCTTTTTTCTCACCTTTGCTATATGGATATCTTAGGTATGAGGCAGACAAAGCTGTAAGGACAACATTTATAAGGCCAGGATCAAATCTTTCTGAAGAGCTGTACTAGCAACGAATTTTAAGTGATGTGTAGTTTTCATAGTAGGCTTTGTACATGGGGGGATAATAACACCAGAGGATTTCCTCCTTTCTTTCCTATTTGTTTGCAAGATGGATTTACTTCTCTGTTAGTCCACAGAGTATCACTGGGAAAACAGAAAGTCATTTAACTTAAGGAGATGTCCTTGCTATGTACCTGGAAACCTGAAAAATACCCTCTAAAAGAGGTATATAGAGTTTCAACTTTCTCTGAATGCAAGATTCTTCCTTTACAGTACATTAAACTTCTTATTTAGCATTTGTGTTTGTAATGACCAAGGTAGATTATAAGACAGTTTATTCATATACAACAACATTCTAAAGCATTAGAAGGAATGAAAAGTAGTAAAAGTGTTTTGTATTACCTTACAGATATGAACATGAATATGAGGATCAGAAATAAAAAGCTTAGACTTTAGTGATTTTTCTAACAAGATAATCTCTTTAAAAAAAGAACTGGCAAGCAATAAAACCATCTATTCCTCTTGTGGCAGCCTTGTTTCTTTTAACTTAGATAAAAGCGGCTTCACAAAGTGCTAAATTCTGTCTCTATGACACATATTTTGGTCAGAGGTAGAATAGGATTTCTTCATTATAACCTACCTCTTAGTTGTTTCAATGTCTCTCACTATGCTAAATGCGCTTTCAAAATGTTATTTAAAACGAGTGGTAAGATTCCATTTGTTGCCACAAATATTGACCTTTTGCAGGTTTTTGTCTTCTCTGTAGCAACTGCACAGATAACATCACAAAGCAGCAGAACAGCCTTTCTTATTCTTCAGAGTGATTTAAACCATTTTCAGGATTGTAGTCAGTTGCACAGATGCCTACATACACAACAGATGAACAGTCATATCTTCTTTCACTGGCCTTTTTCTGTGTAACAAAACTGTATGTGCAGGAATGTAGTTACAAGAGAATATCAGATTTAAAGCGATGTTAAGGGCTAATTTTAGATGTTGTTCCTGTAGTTACCATGATAAAATCTACTTCCGGATTAAATAGACAAACATATTTCCTGACAGTCAAATAAATAACTACCCAAACTCTTGAGTAAGCTCAGTCCTTCCTGAAAACCATTATGTGGAATAAGATACTACAGGTTAGCTAAGATAAATTTAATAAGATAAAAATGAAACAGTCAGTGAAGGCCTGCCATGAAAGTCTAGAAAAAGATTCTCATGAGGAAACTTGACAATAGTTAGGATTATAGTTTAAAGGGTCCAACATGACTGGAGGCTTGCCAATGTGATCCCAATTTACAAGAGTGGCCTAAAAGAGAATCTGGGGAACTACAGGACTCTCAGTCTAACTTTGGTACCAAGAAAGATTATGGAGTGCTTTATCTTGAATGCACTCACCAGGCAAGTGCCAGTCAACAGGGGATCAGACCCAACCCACACATGTTCATGAAGGACAGGTCCTGTTTGACCAGCCCCCAAATACTGTGTTCAGTTTTGTGCCCTTTAGTACAAGGAGGAAATTGAGTTGCTGGAGCATGTCCAGAGGAGGAGCTTCTGAAGGGTCTGGAGCACAGCTGAGGGAACTGGAATTGATTAGTCTGAGCAATAGGAGGCTGAAGGAAAACTTTATCACTCTCTAAGACTATCTTCAGATAGGAGGTTGTAGTAAGTTGGGTGTTGGTCTCTTCTTCCACATAACAAGAAGTAGGATGAGAAAAAACAGCCTCTAGTTGTGCCAGGGGAGGTTTAGATTCAATATTGGAAAAAAAAATCTTTAACAAAAGATTGGTCAAGCATTAGGACAGGCTGCCCAGGGAAGCAGTGGAACCTCCATTGCTGGAGGTGTTCAAAAAGTGGGTAGATGTGGCACTTCATGACATCATTTATTAGGCATGGTGATATCAGACTGATGATTAGACTTCATGATATTAGAGATCTTTTCCAATCTTAATGATTCTATGATTCTAGTATCTGTGGTGAAATTTGCATATATCTAGAAGTCTAGGACCAGCTTATCACCTAAGTGTCTGAAGCAAGTATGAACCTAGCTGAGCAGAGAGCTTGCCACAGTTAATAGAAACCTGAACCTGCTCAAGAAAGGTGGAGACTGATCCTTCAAAGCAAGACTCTGCCATAGAATTTTTCTGAGGAATGCTGGTTATACCACTAATGAATCTGCTGATAGGAATGTCATAACATTGCTGTATCTTAATCTTTTCCTTGTGTTTATATAAAAGTTCAGTTTTATAACATTTTTGAAAATATGAAAAATTAGTTTCTGCTACAACATCCTTCACACTCACAGATAAATTGTGAGGCTGTGACTCTTACCTTGTCTTTTTCTAAGGGGTTGATTTGATCAGTAGTGTTGACCAATCTGTTGGCCTTCTATGATGAAGTGATTACATCAGTGGACAAAGGAAGAGCGATGGGTTATATCTATCTGGACTTCTGTAAGGCCTTTGACATGGTCCCCCACAACATCCTTTTCTCTAAATTGAGATTTGATGGGTGGACAAATGAGAATTGATAGGTTGTTCATGGATGAGGAATTGGCTGGATGATGGCATCCAGAAGGTGTGGTTGACTCTGTCCAGATAGAGATCAATGACAAGTGGTGTCCCTCAGGAGTTCGTATTGGACCCCTTAAACAACTGTTTAAGGTATTCATCAGTGACACAGACACTGGGATCGAGTTCACCATCAGCAAATTTGCCAATAACAACAAGCTGTGTGAAGCAGTTGATATGCCTGAGGATGGAATGCCATCCAGAAGGACATGAACAAATTTGAGAAGTGGGCCCATGTGAACCTCATTAGTTTCAACAAAGGCAAGTGCAAGGTCCTGCACCTGAGTCAGAGCAATCCCAAACACAAACACAGACTGGGGGATGGAGGGATTGAGAATAAATCGGAAAAGAAGGGCTTGGGAGGGCTGATGGATGAGAAGCTCAACATGAGTCAGCAATGTGTACCTTCAGCCCAGGAAGCCAACTGAGTTGCATCAAAAGAAGTCCAGGTAGCAGGTCAAGGGATGTGATTCTTCTGCTCTACTCTGCTCTTCTTAGACCCCACCTGGTGTTCTGGGTCCAGCTCTGCAGCTGTACCTGCTAGAACAGGTCCAGAGGAGAGCCACCAAAATGACCAGAGGGATGGAACAGTTCTCCTATGAAGACAAACTGAGAGAGTTGGGGTTGTTCAGCCTAGAGAAAAGAAGGCTTAAGGGAAACGTTATTGACACTTTTCAGTACTTATAAGGGGCTTATAAAAATGATGTGAACAAATATTGTAGCAGGGCCTGTTGTAATAGGACCAGGGTAATGGTTTTAAACTTTCCTAGACTGCATATGCCTTACTATGCTGTCCCTTCAGAAGAGTCTTTCTTATGGCCTTGCGAGAGAAATAATTTTTTACATGTTATTGTTAACAGATGATTGGGTTGGAAAAGCATTAATTGATGTTTTCTCATCAGCAACTATTGTTGGAGTTGGCTGACCACTGCACTAGGTATTGATAACTGTTATATACTTTGCTTAATCGTGACATTTATTTCCTCCATTGTCTTGCTGTCTCTGTGCTCAATTGTACTCGCTAGTGTAGAAAAGCAGTAAATGGTGTAAATAATGATTTTTTTTTTTTATAAAATGAAGCTGACTTTCAGGGAGAAAATAATTTTAGAGAGTTGCTGTAAAAATAACGTTAATTTATGCATTAAATTAGGACATACCTCTTCCAGAACAAAGATAATAAAAATTATAAATTCCTACTTTTCATGCACTTATCAAATAAATAACAATTGGTTAAGATCCCAGAAAAGCACAGTATATTACCCCATTGGATTACCCTGTGTTGTTTTAGATTATCCAGTAATTCACACTTTCACCTTCTAATTGTTAACATAGCAGCTGTGCTGTATTGACCTTCTTGAATCCAATGAAAGTTGTACAGGGATGCTTAAGATTGTACTCCTCAACCAAAAATGCCTTATATGCAGTTAAAAGCTGCAGTGCTTGCTTAAATCCACTGAAAATTCCTCCTACAAAGGATAAGCTGTATAACTTCATGTCCTGATTCTGCCAGTATTACATTGTACAACTGTCCAGATCTGAAATTAAAAACTACTCACATATACATTCTGATAAAAATAGCTCAAATAGCAGGTATAGTATTCAACATCATTAATTCCGTTTTATAATTATTTAACAGACTATGTCTTCCTGTGTCAATTGTTATCCTACACAGAATAAATGAGATATATTAGGAAAGTTTCAATATATATTTATGAATAATGTCAATAATCTGTAATGTTCATAGAAGCCCAGTGTATGTTTCTTTAGATCAGAGTGTTAACACTTTATAAAAGGAACATTAGTTTGCATTAGTTCTGCAAGTGCATACTGACCTGAGTCACCTATTAATTCTTCATTAATATTTTTACTGTTACTTCTAGCAGAATTTTCTGTGCATAACCATTCTGAATATAATGAAGGAGTATTTCTAAAATGCATAACAGGTATTTAGTAATTTAGACATTATCATGACATGTAAAATAAAAATGGATTAATAATGACAGCCAAAATACTAGAATAATAGGAAAATAACTTAATAAGTGAGTTTGTTCCATTTTACACTATTTTCCTTTCAGAATACATTTTAAAGGAAAGCCATGATCAGAGGTAAGTTTGTGCCTTCCTTCTTTTTAATCAGATTTAGTTGAATTTATAGTTCCAGACAGGATATCAGGAAATATGGCTCCTGAGTCAATGATTTATGAGTTTTCTTACACATTTAAGTGCCATCTCTCTCAAAGCCTCATTTATTCTTGATGACCATTTCAACAAGGGCATAAAATTAGGCTTGGATATAGCTAGAAAATGGCATGAGGGAAGATCTTAAACATGACTAGTGGTCTCCAAAGGAGGAACTGTTTTTAAACATTTTGGTGGGTTTTTTTGTGGAAAACTTGTCAGTGAAACTTGAACCTTTGCTTGATTACAACAATTCGCAGACTGTTCTAAATACACCAATTATCAAAATCTAATAATGTGAAAATCTGGCCTTACCTAGCCAATGATTCCTTTCTTATGTAAATAAACCCTATAAAATATCCAGTGCTTCAATTTTAGTCATGAAGAAAGAATAATATATATTATAAAAGGTGTTAAATGAAACACAAAAAAAAAAATCAAAGCCTTCATCTTATAAAAAAACACAGGTTGTATATGGGAATATGGACTAAAATGTTAAAGCCCATTCTTAATATGCAGCAATTTTACCAATCGTTCTCCACATACCACCTAAGTGTAAGTTCTAAAATAAAGAAGCATAAATTGGTGAGTAAAATAACACTGCCAGAATTAAGCATCCTATTTTAAAGTCTCTGTATAAATAAGCGAAGTGCACAGATGTGCACAGTAACTGTGAATATGAAAAGTATCATGCACACTGTGTACGCAGTGTCCATCTATTTTGATTTTAAAGACATTTCTGGCTTATGTTTGAACTGTCATTGCATGCTAAGGAGATATGAATGTTTCTGGTATTTAAAAACCTGTGGCAGTTAAGTGACCTGCAACAGATTAATGACAGCCTGAAGAAGAACCAAATACCTATGAATCCTGGGCAAGTTTCATAGAATCCTCAAAGTCTATCCAGTTAGTGTTTCTGAAAAAATAAATGGGAAATCTGGAAGTACCATAGTTCCAGTTCAGAAAGATAGTTCTGTGTTTCTAGAGGACATTACTGAATTTCTGTAAGGGCTGTATTAGGAGATGGTACTTCCTGGGAACTATTATATGTGTTGCTTTTTTAAAAAAATATGTGACTATCTATCACACAGTAGAAACTGATGCTTTTCATAGGAATTCATAGGAACATATTATATTGTATTTATTGACTCCAGAGGAAGAATTTGGGTTAATATAGAAAAAAGAAGGAAAAAATATCCCCAAATAGGCTTCATTTTTATACAATTTTGGGATGAGAAAGAAAACTGATTAATGTTTTACCATCCTTCCATCTTCAGGTTACTAGCAGTTACTACTGATAGAGCATTTTACATAAATATTTAACTATTAATTGGAACAAGGTCTTGACCCTTAGCCTCCCACATGACAAATAAAAGCTCTAATTACTGAAAGTCAGACTCTACCCAAGACCACCCAATATATTATTTAGAGAAAGTGAAACAGCTTCAAGTTTTGAGAATGGGAACATCTTGTGTTATGTGGAAATCCTGTGATAGCTCATATGGCAGGACTGAAAAAAAAGATTTGATATTAACTTCCCATTTGAAAAAGTCTTTCTTCTTGAAATGAAGGAATAACTTTTAAAATATCTTTATTAATTGGGGAGACCATTTTCAATGATATATAAAACAGTATAACATTTGGAAAAATGACCTGCACATTCAATTTTCATTTCCATTGTAATTTATAGGAAAAATGAAATACTTCATGTCTTAATTTTATTGGCTTAATATCTAAGTTGTGTTATTCGAACAGATTTCTTCATAATTTAATTTTTTATTTTGCAAATATATAAATTTCTTTGCAGTTTTTTTTCTTATGATATTTGCAAGGATATTGCATTATTTTACAATGGGCAGCCTCAAAAACTTAGATACAAAATTAAAACTCATTATCTAAATCATTCCCTGGTAAATGACCCCTGAATCAAACAATCACAGATTGCTAGGGGTTAGAAGAGATCCCTGGATGCTATCTAGTGCAGCCCCCTTGCTAAAGCAGGATCACCTACAGCAGAATATCCTCAGAGAAGGAGACCCCATAGCCTCCCTAGGAAGACTGTTCTCTCTGTTTTGCTGCTGATGTACTTGAAGAAGCCTTTCTTGTTGTCCTTGATGTCCTTTGCCAGATTTAATTCCAAGTGGGCTTTAGCCTTCCTTTTTGCATCCTTACACACTCTGACAGGTTTGCTATATTCCTCTCAAGCAGCCAGCCCCTTTTTCTACCCTCCATAAATCTCTTTCTTCCAGCTGAATATTTCGAGAAGTCTCTTACTCATCCATTCATGTCTTCTTCTTCCTTCGCTCTATTTCTTACTCCTGGGGATGTACCAATCTTGAGCCTGGTGAAAGAATTAGCTGAAGATTGCCAAATTCATTTGGAGCTCCGTAGATCCTAGAGCCCTCTCCCATAGGATTCCTCATATTAAGTCTATGAAGAGGCTAAAGTTGGCTCTCCTGATGTCCAGTTTTGTAATGCTTTTTATTGCCCTGCTACTTCAATGTAGGATTCTGAAATCCACCATATTGTGGTCACACCCTATTGTGGGATTGGTGGGAATGGTTGGACTCGATGATCCGGTGGGTCTATTCCAACCTGGTTATTCTGTGATTCTGTGATTCTGTGATTCACTGCAGCCAAGGTTCCCCCTAGCTTTCAAATTACCAGCCAGATCTTCTTTGTTAGTACAGGGTCCAGAAGCACTCCTCTTCTCAACAGTTCCTCCACCACTTGTGTCAAGAAACTATCATGTTCAGAAATATTAATATATGCAAAACATAACTTTCTCTGGGTTCAGAACAAGGATGTGACTTTCAATTTGTTTTTCTGCTAACAGAAATGAGTTGGTTACTTCTTCAGAGTACTGTTTCTTTAAGGATGTAGATTTCTTGAAAGTTCTGAGCAGACTACGTACTTATTATAAGAGGATAGATTCATCTCTCTCCTCTCGTTTGCACTTTGTTTTATAATTTCTACACAGCCCTATTGTCTTCTGGTCAATTCAGAATTTTAGCTTAGACAAATAGATTGGAAATGGTTTAAGCTGTTACTAAGGAGATGGTGAGTCAGAATATGTGTCTAAGATAACTTAAAGGTGTTGGTGTTAAAAATGTCAGATATCTAATTTATTCTGGAATGTTAAACCTGTTTGGCAGTTGTCTATTAAAATTTCTCATTTCTCTCTCAATTTTAATTATCTCTTTCAAGTCACTGACACTGGAGACAAGAAAAGTATTTTAATAACTTTTTTTCAGTATAGTGGTAATTTTTTTCCCCAAAACCTTTCCTGCCTTACTATAACTCTTCTTCATCCCTCTTGCAGTATTTTATTATTTTTTCTTATTATGGTATAAAGATGTACATAGGCACTCAGTTATGTTACTTGCTAGTCATTTTTAATTAATGGGACTTTCCGTGGATTACATGTGTTTCTCATAAATTTATGACATTAATTTTACCTTTCATTTTCAACTTATTTGTTATTTTTTGTTATATTTAAAATGTTTTTTTCCCAAATTAAGGTGCTGAAATAATAACAATCTTGAAAATAAGATATTGAAAATAAAAACATAGATTTGTGTTATTTGCACTCTTCTTAATGTTCTTTTTATTGAGTTAGCTTTATTTAAAGTAAATATTCTGCTAAGTGAAAAGTAAGAAAAGAAATTCAACTCCTGATTCTCTCTGACAGAATTTTAAATGTAATTTTTTCCTACTTTAAAGTTCTTTCTGTTCTACCCTCTTGCACATTGTACACTATTAGGTGACCCTCTCAAATGAGCAGGTTAAATACACAACAAATAGCTGTATGACCTTTGTGCTTGTCACTGTAATGAAGCAGCACAGGAGCAGGCTGTTCTCTGAGTATTTGCTATGATCATCAGAGATTAAGGATTTCAGAAGTATTTCACAGCAGATTTTTTTCCCCTCCAGGAACTTTAAAATCTCTATGCCCTTGCCATGTTGTTTTCACCTCTTCCTGTGTGTACTGCACTCCTGCTTTTACCAGAAGGCAACTCCCTAATAATCTTAAAAGCTTTACAAAATCACAACCTGTCGTATAGTCCAGGCACTCCACATACCTCTGGCACTTGCCCTGCTATAACATTAAGACTGAAATCATCATTCTTGCCGCTACTGAGACTTTTCTGAAGATCTAAAGGAAAGCTTGGTCACGAAAGTGTGACAAATGTTCAAGCTCGATTTCACAAAGGTGTTCTGTAGCCTATTGATGACACAAGTGTTGAGTGTTCATTCCCCCTGTTCTGGATAAAACACAAAAGTAACCTTTGGCTTAGAGACAGTTGATCATGATTGACTTAGCAGTAACTCACTCCTAGTGATACTTTAACTTTCTATTCAAGCTAGTAATACCTTGTCATAGTCAAATGTCTTTGCAGCTGCATAGTTTGTCAGTCAGACCACACTTGATGCAGCAAAACCATGAAGTCATTCTACTTTCAAGAAATTTTTATTGAGACCTTTAACAAAGCAAACAAGTTCTAAAGATTCAGAGGAGTTTTTACTGCTTCTCCCTCCAAGCAAGAAATTCTGCAGGATTCTGCAGGATGATGTAGGAAATCAGGCAAGGAAGGGAAGAGACCAGCATGGCTGAGTTGAGACTTGCTGGTAAAACTGAAGAGCAAGAGGAAACTGCAGAAGCAGTACAAGTTTCAGGAAGACAGGAAACCTGGGAAGAATATAGGGACGCTGCCTGGTTGTGCAGAGATGAAGTGAGGAAAGCCAAGGCACACCTGGAGCTGAATTTGGCAAGGGAAGTGAACATTAATAAGAAGGGCTTCTACAGGTCAGTCAATCAAAAAAGAAAGGTTAAAGAAAGTGTAGCCCAACTGATGAATTAAAGTGGTGACCTCGTGTCAACTGACGAGGAGAAGGATGAGGTACAGAACAACTGTTTTGCTTGTCTTCACTGACAATTGCTCTCCTCACCCCTCCTGGGTCAATGGAAAAGAAGGGGACTGGGGGTTGTAGACCCTCCACCTGTAGGGGAGGATCAGGTTTGTGACCACTTGAGGAACCTGAATATACTTAAGTCTATGGGACCTGACGAGATGCATCTGAGACTCCTAAGGGAATTGGCTGATGTGGTGGCCAGGCCAATCTCTATGATATTTGACTAGTTAAGGCAGTCAGGAGAAGTCCCCGGTGACTGGAAGACGAGCAACATTGTGCCTATTTTTCAAAAGGGTAGGAAAGATGGCCCTGGCAACTACTGACCTGTCAACCTCACCTCTGTGCCTGGGAAGATCATGGAACAGATCCTCCTAGGAGACCTTCAAAAGCACATGGAAGACAAAGAGGTGATTAGTGGCAGCCAGCATGGCTTTGCCAAGGACAAGTCCTCTCTGGTGAATCTAATGGCCTCCTATGATGGGGTAACCACATCAGTGGACATGGGAAAACCAGCAAGTGTAATCTATCTGGACTTCTGCAAAGCCTTTGACATGGTACCCCACGACATCCTTCTCTCTAAATTGGTGAGATATGGATTTGATAAGTGGACTGTTTGGTGGAGAAGGAATTGGTTGAGTGATCTTATTCAGAGTCTGGTAGTCTATCTCTTGATATCCAGATGGAGATGTGACAAGTGGTGTCCCTTAGGCATCCATACTGGGCCTGGTGGTGTTTAATATCTTCATCGAGCATATAAACAGTGAGATTGACTGCACCCTCAGCAAGTTTGCTGACAACACCAAGCTGAGTGGTGTAGTTGCCACACCAGAAGGCTGAGAGGTCATCCAGAGGGAGCTGGACAAGTTAAAGAAGTGGGCCTGTGAGAACCTCATGAGGTTCAACAAGGCCAAGTGCAAATTCCTACCCCTGGATTGGGTCAATCCCTGATTTCAGTACAGGATTCGAGATGAAGCGATTGAAAGCAGCCCTGCAGAGTAGGACTTGGGGATGCTCATTGATGAGAAGCTCAACATGAGCTGGCAACATGGACTCGCAGCCCAGAAAGCCAACTGAATCCAGGGCTGCATGAAAAGAAGCATAACCAGCAGGCTGAGAGAGGTGAATGACATAGGTGAAGAAAGCTGATGAGCACTACAGTAAAACTTTGTATTGTTTCCTTACGTGTGATATACATATTACTATACAGAACAAGAGTTGCCAGAGACATTAGTGTCTTTCAATTTAGGAAACAGTCAGTGCTAAAGTATGATCTGAAACCTAGACAAAAAGTACCCCTATGGTCAACCTCCTTTTCCATCTCTTTCTTCAAATATGTTTACAGCTGCAACCTTCTTTGAGAAGTTAGAACTCCCACCCTAGAACGTTCAATCTGTAGGGCTGTGAGAAATGCATATTAGTGGAAGTGATCTAACATTAGAGAGCATTTGATGATGCTTTCGAAGGCTCTTCATTAAGGATCCTGTTCTGATCCTCTTGAAAAATTTCTCCTAGTATATCTATCATACAGCTAGTATATAAAATGCTAAATGATTTGTTTCCTTTTAAGTCATATCAGGGTTTAAACATATTGAGATAAATACTCTCAGATACAAGCTGTTGTGTTATTGTAAGCCTATAAATGATTCTATAACACATAACCTTGAAGTATGATTAAATATTTCAAAATGACTGAAACACCAGTGATGTCCATAATTTTCTTGGATGAAGATATTGTGATCAAAGCTGATGTTTTTAATAGCAACTGCTAATCAAATTTTTTGAAAGACATTTTCTCTGATACTCTTATTGCTTTTTTTTCTTTCTATATAAAAACTGTTTTTAAATTATTTGAATTATTTTCAAGTATTAGTTTTAAGAAGTATCTCTATGAATTTCTTAGAAGTAATTTCAAATGTTTTCCATGGAATTTTTGTGTTTATTTTCAAAAAATATTTGAGTAGTAACCTATCAGTTAATAATAAGAGTGGAAAACTGTAATTTTCAGCTGTTCTTTGATTTTCGCAAGCTACCACATTTCAGATATTAGCAAAATTATGTGGCTTCTAAACATTCTGGGGAAAATGTTATTTTTTTCCTGCTCATACTTTCAATTCTTCTAATATCTGCTCCAGAAAACATACATTCTTAATTTGATCTTTTTCTATGCCAGCATGCTAACACAACTTAAATGGTATAAGATATTTATTCTATTGATCATGCTCCTGTAGTGCACTGCTACTTGCAGTTAAAACATAAAACTGTAAGACCAACAAATTCTACAACTAAATCTGCTAGAGGCCTTAAGCAGGCTGTCTACGCAAGTTTATCATTGTGTTCCTTCATAGGTATGAACATTGCAACTTACTTCACATATCAAGTAGCACCTTAATTATTTAAACTCCTGTTTCTGGTGTACTTGACTTTGCAATCTTACTACTCTCTTAAAATTTTTCATATGTATGGGTGAGAAAGTTAGCAAATACTACTTTAATAATAAAGCTTCAAATCACACAGTTAATAGCATATGGTGTTTACAAATAGCTCAGTGCAACCATTTTCCAGGGAAGCTCACAGTTTAGAATTTCACTAAATAAATACAACATATATATAGAATGTATGCAGTCTGATTCAGTTTCAAGTATGAGTATGATACTACATGAATATCTGAAATATTAAAATAAGCATAATATATTCCTGGAGATATCGTAATATATGCATAGAGCACCTAAATATTTTTCACTGAAAACTCTCCTAGTCTATTTTCTATTACTTTGGTATTGATTTTATGCTAACTAACTCATAAAAAAGTACTAAATATCACTGTTTAAGAATAGTTCAATTACGATGCTGTGTAATTTCTTATTGTTATATACAATGTTCCAGTTAACATTGCAATTACACACAATGTCTGTTTCATGTCACTAAAACCAGAATCTATGAATTTATATACTCTTCCAACCCAGAGGCTGCAAAACCTTTTCAAGTCTGGACTTCAATAAATACAAGCTGACCTCAAAAAGATTTAGAATACAATCAATAAAAAATATATTATTTATTTAAAGGAATTGTAATAATCTTTACAATTTAATGTTGAAATGAATTGAAATGGTAAAGATGGTGGCATGTAGAAACCAAAATACAATTTCAGATCTAAAAAGTGTTGGTACTGAATCTGCCAGAACCAAAAGTAGCTCAAATTATTCACCCTGTTGAAAAATTAATTTTGTTTTCCATACACTGTAATGTACAGCTTTCAGTACAGTTATATAACATTTTGCATTTTCCCTACACAAATAATATAAACTGTTTCTTTATCTCTTTCTTCCTCTCCCACACAAACTTTGCAAACTCCAACAGGGTTTGATGTCGTGCACAGGAAGTTGATAAGCTTCATCTATGAATATAACCCATTTGGATACATCGTCAGTGGTACTATAGCCTGCAGGGCCAAGACCCCATTTTAAGCCTCAGAGTACAATGTCTTTTGTTCTGAAGGACTCCTGTTCTCTAGTTGTCAATCTTCACCTTCTTTAGGCTTTGCTCATTTTGTAATTAATTCTATATACTCATATTAATTTTTACTTTATGGTTCTTTTGTGTTTTTTTAGTATTTTTAATTGATATCTAATTTTTACTGTGAGATTGAGTATATAGACTGTTACAAATCCAATGTTTGCAATGTATTTAATACTTGAAAATTATCATTTTTCTTGGCTCTCTCACTTCATTGTAACTACAAAAACTGATTCCCTTTCCTATTCTTTTACTTTCATATTGAATTTTATGTACTATTATTCTTGATATAAAAGAGTTAGTTGTAAATTCTTGGTTTGCTTGAAGATTCCTGATAGACCATCAGTTATTGAGATTGAAAAAGGTTTATTTCTTGTCTATGTCTCTATTATGTTAATCTGTCATGTTTGTGCCTATATATTTTTTCTTGCTTCTCTTTTTTCATTATCCCATTTGGCAAGGTCCTCAATTGGATTGTAGCACTGAAATAAACATTCCCACATTCTACATAATCTTATCAGTCAGTGTGACTGACCAGATTTGGTTAACTTTCCTGTCTCCCTTATTCTTTGTCAGTCAGTTCTTTGTCTCTCTATGTTCTTGTTTATGGCTTCCTTATTTTATTCTTATCCTATTTTTCTATTCAGAAAGTCCCAGATACCATTAAAGGAGAGCAGATGCTCTCTTCTTTCACACAACCTTAAAGTTTCCAATGGACACATAGGATGGACACAGAGCGATTAGATACAGTGAAGTATCGGTACTTTTTCTGACATGGATATGTTCAACGAAAGGGATAAAGCAACTGCATACTTGCAATACCTAACAAGAGGACTTGGAATTAATCAGCTTTACCATAGTCAAATCTGAGGCACTGTGATGTGTAAGAGAGCAATGTCTCAAAACGGAAACTTACAAATGTAAATAGCTACATATTTCAGACAACCAGTGTCTGAAGGAAGCTAAGGAATTATTAAGAAATCTATATTTTCAAAACACTAAAATGCTTAATTCCTACTGTGGAACTATTTGACAGTGTTTTCCTCGAAAAACATTTAAGAATGTGACAACAAATTTGACAAATGGATTATCTATTTTTTATGAAGTAAGTGCAAGATAAGTTTTCCAGATAACGTACTTTGTCAATGAGTATGTTAATGTTTTCTGTGACATTCTTATTAATGTCAAATTGTGTTTGGTAATTCTGTTAATGGATCTGCTGTAATAGGTGAAGACAGAAATATTTCAGTTATCTATCCTGAATCAGAGCTTTGAAAGAAATTTAGACTTGTTCTTTACCTTTAGATATCTATTTCTGCTAGTTGTTTGGCACTCACTCATATATGAACCTTGATGAAAATACAGATGATTTAATACTTAAAAGACTTTGATTTGGTGGAAATTTTCAGCACTTTATAACACCAGAAGTAATGAGTACATGAGTTGCACTCAAGGACAGGTGATAGAGGAAAAAAAATGGTAATCAGCAGAGCACTCACTTTTGTATATGGGATAGGCAAGTAATAAACATACTGGGACTTATTGCTCTTACATAAGAAATATTTCCATTTCTGAACATTAAACCCTGTCATAATACCAAACTTTCTCATTTCTAAATGCATTATTAGTTGATGTTAGTAAAAGCTATACCTACGGCTGACTGAATTAAACCAAGAAGTTTTGAGCATCATCTTTTCTTTGCAAATGTTTTTTCTGCAGTTCCTTCTCTCAGATCCCCTGATTATATTTCACTGTTACTCTGGATATGCAGGCAAGAACTGTCAGAGCAAGAAAAGAGATTTTCAGGAGTGACAGAATTTGACAGAAAATCATTTTTTGTAAAGATTAAAAATCTCTGGGAAGCATACAGTAACATGCTGTGTGGGTCCAAATGAGTGGTAATAAAGTGACATTTAGTTCTTCATCTGTCGTTAATCTGATTCTTTCACATATTTATATAAAGAAGCCAGTAAATAAAGTTGTTCAGTTAAGGATCCAACCCTAAAATGATTTCAACCCACTGTTATTAAAGATAGAGTAACTAACTAATTAATAAGTACACTTTATGTTTCCATGCCCTGCATTGGGCACTGAGAATATCTGAGTAGTATGCAGATCAAGAAGTGAGTAAATCATAGAAAGTACTGTAAAACAAAAAAATATTGGTAATATTCACCTATTTCACAGAATCATTAGGTTGGAAAAGACCCACTGGCTCATCAAGTCCCACCATTCCTATCAATCACTAAACCATGCCCCTCGGCACATCATCCACCTGTCTTTTAAACAACTCCAGGGGAAGTGACTCAACCACATCCCTGGGCAGCCTGTTCCAGTGCCAAGTGAACCATTCCTTGAAAATTTTTTTCCTAATGTCAAGCCTGAACTTCTGTGGCAGAGCTTGAGGCCATTCCCTCTTGTCCTGTCCCCTGTCACTTAGAAGAAGAGGCCAGCTCCCTCCGCTCCACAACCTCCTTTCAGGTAGTCATAGAGAGCAATGAGGTCTCCTCTCAGCCTCCTCTTCTCCAGGCTAAATAACCCCAGTTCTCTTCAGATCTTATGGTAGTACATTGTCAGTGATCTTAGCTGAAGCCTGCAATTACCCAGGACATTAATCAATTCACAGGGGCTAGAGTATCAAAGAGAACTTGAGAAACAAAAATATTTACATTAATACCAGTAATAATAGTACTCTTTGACCTCTATACTGAACTTCATTTTCTTTCAGCTCCTACTTTTAGAACACTACTAGAAATACACATTAAATAAATAAATAAATACTTGTAATTTCTCTCTGTCAAAATGATTCTTTCCAAAGTCTGCATGAGACTTAACATCAGCATAACCAAGACATACTTCATGAGCTACATGGAGCTTGCTTAAATATAGGTGCTACAGTAGGGGATGCCATGTGAATAGTGAATAAGCTGGTTCGTGTGCTGCTGGAGAAGTCAAGCTCATAGGTACTGATATAAAGAGTAAGCAAGAAATGCAGAACTCATTCAGTCTATCCAAATCACATATTGATGAAGTTCGGTTTTGTCTCTGTTTGTGAATTATATTTACAGTTCATCTTGATTTTAAGTGTAATGCACATTTCAGAAACTTGATGTGTCCTGTATTCCCCAACAACAGATCACATAGAAGACTTCTTTATGTAAATCTTACAGTCTAGAAATTTGCCACCCTGGTTTCACACATGGCTAAGATTTTTCATAACATCTGAAAAACTTATAAGAGCAACTATAAAAGCAATGACAACAGTGTTTGACATAGTTGATACCTTGTTATGACCTTATTCAAAGGTGACAAGTAAAGATTTTTTCCTTCCATTGGATATCTTTTTGGAAAAAGATGACCTGAAATGTGTGAATTTTTATTATTTTTCCTGCTTAAATCTTACTTTTTACATAATCTAAAAGCAAACAACTAGACAACTGGCCAAACTACAGTGCCACAGCAGGGAAGAAGCAGAAATTTGGACATTAATGACAGACAGCAGTTTGCTTAGACAACTTCTTTTACTGTGTTTTTAGACAATCGTTTTCCTTAAGCTCCAATGATTGTCTTGAAATTTTAACACTCCAAATAAAAGAGAAGTTAAAACAAGGGAAGACTGTCTAATAATGAGTGAAGGAGATACTAGGCCCCTTTTAAAAAATTATAAAGAAAGGAAACAGAAGGCTGAAGTAATTTGTGTAAAATTATCTTCAGATTGCTGAACACATGCTCTTTTGCAATATTGTAAATAATAGTGTTTGTTACACTTGTGATAATTTTTAGCTGCAGTCAATGCTGATCAATAAAATTATACTGCATTTATAAAATTATATTACCATAGTGTCAAAGTTCCTGAAGAAACATGTCAATAAAATTATTTATTGTTGTTCCTTAGACCTGAACTGCACAAATTTTATAAGTTTTGATAGAAAAGTAAAAAAGTATCTCTTGCAGATGCTTTTGGGTACAAGAGTATAAATCATCTCTTTTCTAATAACACATTACCAAATAAGATTTTTCAATGCTTGTTCTTTGAGGGAATTAATGAGAGGAATTGCCATTGTTCATTATTGCCAGAAAAACAATGTTTTTACCGTTTCCATATAGCTAGGCTTGCAAAATATTTCTATATGCACTATTTTCTTTTTTATAATGGACAAGTTTTCCTTTGACAATCTCTACATAACATCATGACTTCATATGACACCTTCCTTGAACCGACAGAAGCAGAGCTCTGAGGATTTTCACTTGGCACAGGTGACATGAGTTGAATACAGTTGCTATGGAGGCTCTGAAATGCCATACAGAACTCTTCCTGAAATAATTCAACCACCCTCTGACTTTCAAATAAATAAAAAAAATCTTCCACAGCAATCAGACAATGGATGCTGGAGTGAATACAAAGCTGTTGTTTTATGTTGATTTAAGTATTTCAGTAAACACTTGAACTTGTGATAGCTTTGCAGAAAAAAAGGTGAGTTTATTACTATGCTGTGCAAATACAGACAAATTATTTTAGCTAGTTGTCTTATCCTTTTTTTTTAAATTAGAGAAATTAATAGTTTTATGGAACAATCACTCTCTAAATTTTTAATCAGAAGAGTGTCAAAAATCACTACTGAGTAATATTCTTTAAATGTTTCTTATTTGCTTCTTAGTAATAAGTTTGTTCTAGAAAAGAGAAGTTGTGGTAATATATCAATATGACAAGTAATATTAATTATGTTATATTTTACTGATGAACACTCACCTATGAGTGAAAGATATTATTCTGAATTGCTACATAGGATCTTCATACTATGCTAAGATGCTGTGAATGACTTTGATAATAATATAACAGTGTTTACATGAAAAATTTAAAGGGAGGGGAGAAAACTGTTTCTTTGAGCAGGAAATTCTCTATACCTAAATTTTATGGAGAAAAATGAGGAAAAAAATCCTAGCATCTCAGCAAATCATAAAAAAGCAAAAAAAAAAAAAATCAAAACATAGTTCTCCACAACATTGTGATCTGAATAACATGATAAAATAATTTACATTACTTCTTCAAACCTGAAGTCAGTTTAGCTCAAGCTATAATATGTCTTTATTATAGAAGAAAACATAGCACAAAAAAAACTACAGGGTGGAATTGTGCATGTCAAAGGAACACAAAAGTGTCAATTAACAATTTAATGAACTGAAATCATTAGGTATATAATCATTAGGTATATAATGTGGTGATAAAGGCTAAAGTAAAAGTATGGATGGTGAGAATTATTTTAACTATAAAAATAAATTATTTTAACTGTAAAAATAAACCCCTAGCAGGCAGCATCAATGAAATACAGAAGATCAGATTCATAAATGTCACACTGAGAAGAAATATTTTTCAAACATGAATGCTAAGGTAGAGGTGAAGCTAAGATATTTATTTTTAAATCAGAGAATATTGATGCTGTGATAATTCTATAAGACATTTTATTCTGTAGTCTGGGGTGAGATATACTCAGACTTTGCTAACTGAGTCCATGATTGGCATTAGTAAAGAAAGACCTAATCAATCCAGTCCATCCCTTTTTCAGGTCTGCCTTATACCTCTATTCCTTAATTTTTTCCTCAATTAACTGAAGCAGTGACTAACCCTAAATGTGTCCTAACATAATTAGCATTCAGCTATAAGTTTAGCTGAGGTTTCTTATCCCAGATCTCATGAATGTGGGTATATTTTACTTAGGTTTTGATTGGATAAACAAAGAAACAATTCTGGTTAGAGAATGATAGAGCTACTCTCTAGTTTAAAATAAAATTCTATCATCTAGGCAAAAGTAATTTTCTCAAAATCTTCTGTTTTCAGTTTGAAAGGGTGAAGGAATTGCTGGCCAAGAATACCTGCTGATTTCAATGCTTTAGTGGGATGAATGTTGAATTATGTTAGGGTTTATTTATGTTAGGGTGAATCTGAGTGCCTTAGTTCTATAACTTAGGAACTAAGATTGTCACCACCAATGGTTAAATGTACACAATAACACACAAGTCTTTTGCAATGTGTTCTTCACTGTCTAACTAGAAGACAGCTGGTTGACTGGATTTGGAGTCACTACATATGTGGAGATGTCTAAAAGATCTGATTCATATACTGCTACCTGACTTTAAGAGACTAGACGAGCCTCTGGAGGTTTTGGTTATGAAAGAAGCTAAGAAACATGAATCCAGACAGATTCACCATGCTCAAATAAGAAGCTTCATTTTACTAAGATTGTATTTAGACAAGTCTGAGTCCATCCTAAGCCTGTATATTAAAGTGTGTATGAGCTATTCAATTTTTGAAATGGAATTGCCTGAACTCCTAGATCATACTGTGACACGTGCCATAGAAAAGGAGACATGTCATAAGTTGTTATCAATACAGTAAGTATCTACACATATCGCACATTTTTGTTAAACTGAGACTAAAATATAGATTTGTTAGATCGTGTTTCTCTTTTCTTGCGTATTATACCATGCAGTCTAATAAGGCTGAGATAATGCACCAATATATAAAACTGAAATAGATTATAATTTTAAAGGAATAGAGAAATAAGTCATACTATTTATAAATAGCAAACTCAGCATATTTATTCCAGGCTTGCAAAGTGTTTTGTGCCTGTGCAAATCAGTAGAAAAGGCTTTGGAACAGTTTGTGGCTGTTTTCAGTTTCCAGATAAGGATGGTCTGATCTTGTGACTTGTATCTGATTAAAACTAATAATGATTAATGGTAGCATACATTTTTGAAATGGATTCTCATTCTGGAGAATCTGTTCCAAATTGGTAGCATGAGAAAACTGATGAATGCATAACAAGTGCCTAAAGAATTCCTTAGCGTCCGTTCTGCTCAGAACATGTAACTTTATACCTTATCAAGAATCATACTAAACAGAAGTTGCAGATAAGCCTTTCTACATTTTTCTTTCTTTTCTTTTGACTGTCTACTTGTTCAAGAATAAATGAAACAGAATAATATAATTTCTTATATTGATCAGGCAGTATTACAATCTACCTGACCTCACTGATCTCACAAACCGTCTCTGTTCATCTCTCTGCAAGCATGCAATTTCCTAGTGTCTCAGGGCACAACATTCTATACAACCCATGCTGTTAAGAGAGACAGGTTAATAAAGCATTATGGTGTGATTTAATGTCTGTAATGAAGTTCCTTTGTTTTTAATAAAATGAAAGAGATATATACTTTATATCCCTTATGATTCATAAATATTTGATTATTATAGACACCCTCAGCATAGCAGATTACTTGATTCCAATAACAACAAATCCATATTATATTTCAAAATGTAGATTGATTCTTGCACTGGTTTTAACTGACTCTCATGTTTTAATTTAAATCAGAAATTCTCTGGGGTGGGAAAAGTCTTTTTGTTGTTAGTGTGTGTAGTGCTTAGCACAATCAGATCCAATATCCCTATTTTAAATGTATATTTGTTGTCAGGGAATCTGCAGGACACTTTGTGAATTATTTTAGTTGCAAATACTGTTGCAAATTTTGTGCAAATGCAGGCTTTTCATTAATCAAAATATAACTAAATAAGAATATGCTTATGCTTCTGACATCCATGTGAAACACCAAAATAAGTAACATGCTGGTCAACTGTCATGATGATCTACGGTGATCTATGGTTTTACTACACATATTTATACCCATTAACCTTAGTAAAGATATGTTGATATACTTTATCTCAAATGACATTATCGTTTGTTGTTCATTATTAACATGGAAATTCAGCCAGTACTTGTTCTAAGAAACTGACATTCATAGAATCATTGAGCTACTTTGAGATAGTACTAAATTGTCAACTAATTCAACTAATAGGGTCTTCAAGATCTATGAAGATAGGGTTTATAAGCTCAGTAATGTAATTTATATGAAAATTAGAGTACTCAAAAGGAAATGATTTAACCTTTCAAGATCATAGCAAGATATCTGGCTTCTGAAATGCATTTAATCATAGCAAAGCTAATTGTGAATAATATATTTTTGTTTCTGTTTAAGAGAAAGTAGTTGAAATCAAATGAGTTTCTGTAATTACAAAGGTTCCAGCTACTGCAGTGTGACACTACAGGGAAATGTAAATGTACAAAAAGGCTTATTACAAAGAATTCAGTCTGATTAGTAAACATTCAGTGTTTTATACAGTAGCATAATGTGTGTTTCTTTCTTTGAATAACTGATAGCAGGATTATGGAAAATGCCTCAAAGAAAAGGAAGTTATTACAACATTTTCCAGCTAGACATGATGAGGCCAGATGAGGCCAGCAGAAAGATTCCATGTAGGACTTATGAAGATCCTCTGGTTTTGAGGGTGAGAGGGGGCAGGGTAGATATTTTTCTATTCTTCTCTGCACAGCAGAGGATGGAAATGAACTTTCTGAAGCTCTGTGTATTTTCCGTATCTTTATATATGTTGGTCTGAGAAAATAATTGATTTTGTTTTGACAGCAGGATTACAGACTAAAATTTGTAGTATAAATTCTTCAGATTCATCATTGGTTGGTAGAAAGCAGACTGCATCTGCTTTGACTTCTATGCATGTCAATAGGGAGATAATTTGTCAGAGGAATACTAATATTAAATGAAATAGGGATATAATGAGGTTATTAATTTTTTTCCTCATAGTTTTAAATAGTTGCTACTATAGACGGGGCACTTCTTAACACGAGGTAAGTAGAGTCATATTATAGGATTTGTAAAAGATGAAAGCAGTTACTAGAATATTGATATTTGTTATGATGTTTACCATCTACTGGGATATTTTTTTACCATCAGAAAAGCTAAAATGTAAAATGAGGAAAATAGCTCTTTTTGAGATAGTTTTTTTAAAGAAAGCACAATACCCTCACACACAATTACAGTGCATGTAAATGAATAATATCCAGTTACCAAAAAAAAAGAAAATAATTTTAACTCAATATTTAAAGAGTTGAAAAACAGATTTTCAGTAAAAAGTGCTTTAAAACACATAATTATTTTAAGCTACTTATGTAATTCAGATTTAATTTTTACTAAACAAATGTCTTTCTTGGTTGCAAAATTCTCTGAATATCTAAGAGTGCTACAACAGTATGCAACTTATACAGGGTAAATTTTCATTTAATTTTTTAAAGAACTGGTCAAAGTGGTAGCCTGTACTGATATAGATTGTTGATTTCTTTCCTTACTTCACTGCTTGTTGTTAAAGTAGACTAAGCTGGTGAATCAAGACAAATGTGGCAGAGAAGTGGATGAGAAAAAGGATATTGGAAGTACTAATTTTTTTTTAAATCAATTTCTGTATTTTGTTTCAGCAGCTGCAGCCCAAAACACAGTTTGCTTATAAAGCAGCTGTGTGTGAAAATGAACAGACCACCCACATATTGAACAATAAGGGGCAACATTCTGCACTGTGCTATTTCCCATTTTCCTCTTTGGCAAATGGCCAAATTTGACATATTTAAACTGCAGTATTTTTTTTTAATGGTTTATTCTATCTTTTTCTGAGCCTCATTTCTCTTGCCCAGGGCTTTTCCTGCTGAGACAGACAAACATTTTCTATGTGACTGAGTAAAATTCTTTCAACAGGAGGAACACAAGATGCTTTCAGCCTGCCTCAAACCGCAAGCTGCCAGTACAATGGAAGGATTATCTGCTAACACAGATCAGAAATGGTAAGAAGATCATCCTGAGAAATCATAGCAGTCCTTCATGACCTTTAAAAAAAAAGACCTCAGTAAACCATCAGTAACTGCTAGAGTCTGAGGATTTTATAAAATTGTCAATGAAAGTAAAGTTGTCTTCCAACTTTTACTGCTGAGAAATTTCAGATTGATACTCCTTCCTCTGTGTCCTCTACTCTCTAGCCTTCCTAGGTAGAGGGAAGCTCCAAGGTCAGATGTATTTCTCACATTCTGACTTTGTTTTGTATAAAGGCATACATAACTCAAACTGCATCTATAATTCCAAGAATGTAAATATTTTGAAGAGCTGTTCTTATATTTTTAAAGCCCTAAAAATCAGAGGATATAGAGGTCAAAAAACTGCGTCCAAGTCACTAGATCAATTGTCCAGTCACTTTAAAGCTATTCCTGTTAGTTACATCCTATAGAACATGCCAGTGGTGCTGGCATTAAAACAAATAGGATTCAGTTTGAATTATTTTTCAGGGAAATATAACACAATAAATCAGGCTGAATTGACCTATATGTAGTTCTGTACCTCATTGATACACTTTTTTTTAAAAAAACTGTAGAAATACACAACTCAGATTGTTTGCAGTCTGCTTACACAGATCAGCATCAAAATGGTATTTTCTGTTCAGTTACCCAATTTGGTTGTTTTAATTTCTTGGTGACTAAAATTCAACAGAACCTTTGCTTACTTCAGAGATATTGAAAACAATTGTAAGGGGACACCAGAATATTTATGAATTGATCCAAAGACCACTGAAATCAGCAGATTTCCATTAACTTCTGTAAGCATTTCAAGTTCTCCATGTCAATTTCTTTCCTGATTGCTGAGAATAAAATGAAAGAAATTTAAACATTTTTTGAATCAAAGTTCTAAAAGAGCATTAAGTGTTCTGATGAATAATGTACAACTACTTACACAGCTGGTGAGAAGATCTTTCTGAGAATTTTTTCTCTGTAAAATCTCTTGGAGTTACAGAGCCTGAACCCAGAACCTCACTATTTTTATTGTGAGCTTTGAACTTAGATACGCAAACAATAAAATTACTGTAAGGAATGTTTAATGTACATTAAGATAATAACTGACCACTTATTTCCTACTTTTTTTTTTATGGCTACTCCCCAGTACTTGCAGCCTGTTAGGAAAATCTGTCCATCAAAAATGTACAAACTTATACGTCAGTTACTTTGTTCACTGTTCAGCTATCAAGATCATTTTTAAAGGGCTGTCACTTAGAAAGTCACACGAATAAAATATGCTATAGACTTTGAAATTGCAGTCCTAATTGACTTGTTGTAGATGGGAGAAGAAGGTAAGAAGGAAGTGGACAAGGCTGCACAAAAAGTAGCTGAAACATAATCAGTAGCGACTTTCACAGTTTTAAGATAAGTTTATAAGAAAAGATCCCCTAATTTTCCTTAGAAATTTTGATCTAGTTTGTGCAACTATTCAAATATCTATTACTATTGCAATGTAAATAAATTAATTGGACAAAACAGCCCAAAGCACAAGCATTAACATGATGGAGTTCAACTTATGTAGGTCTTAAATACAGTAACTGAACATACACAACGTATTCTAGAAAGAATAACAAATCACTTGAAATTTCTTTTTGAAATTGTTTTCATTAAAAAAATTAAGGTAGAACAAAAAATATTGCATTAGCTAAGGGTAACCACATCAAAGATCTGGGGAAAAAAAATCTTGAGTGATCTACCTGTGAATATGCAATAGCTCTGTAGGGTTAGTACTTTACTAATGATTTAAAACAGTACCTAGGAACATCCCTGGAACTAATTGTTTCTATTATTAAATCCTTAGAATCACGGTGGACCATAACTCAGACATGAATGGGGAATCACCATGGCTGAGGATACCTTCTGTTCAGGTAGAAAAGATTGCTTCCTTGTTTTCGAGTCTGAAATTTAATGTATGATTTAATATATGATTTCTACCACGCACATTTCAGATGTATGTGTCTTTTAGAGCAGTTGTCCTAACTCTTCAACTGATATCCTTGATGAAAACCTTTACTCCTTTGCAAAAAGGCACTAGTTTATTATTAAATTCTGCAACATAAGACAATATGGAACAAAAACTTTGAGTACTGCTTCTTTTTTCTACACATTCCTTCAGCATAATGTCGTTTATGTCAACATCTAACGTAAGCTCAGAAAAATAGTAGATATTAAAGTCAAGACATGTAATTGAATTTATTTAAGGAAGTGGAATGCTAGTATGACCTTGTGTTTCCATATAAAAAAATCAAACCGTGTAATTGTGTGTATGTTAAGAAATGCTGTAGAGTTTAGACATTTTGTTAATATGCCTTCCTGCCAGACGCTCTCTGCCTGTGCTCTTGGTTTCTATAACCTTTATAACATCATTTAAGATGATTCTAAATATGTCACTTCTCTCTGAAAGCATGATGAAATAGTACTGTATCTGAAAGCACTACAAAAGAGTGCTACCAGTAATCAAAGATATCAAATTATTTCTGTCTGCTACTGATGTTTGCTGTTATGCATTACTGTCTACCATTCGAAAATGCTAATCTTCATAATTCAGAGTATCTGTGTAATGCAAAGTACAGATGTGATTTTTTATGGCTTTGTGAAACTTGTAGAGAATATTGCAGTGTACTCAGGTGGTTTTAGGTACAATTTCTATATAATTAATCTAATATTGGGCAATGAATTTTCATTTACTAAACAGAAATGGCTAATGAGCAGTATGTTGATTAGTAGAAATTCAGATTATTTATAATAGCAGTACCTATAGAGTAGGATTAATCTTATTTAACTTTATCCATTCAAAAGCTATAAAATCAAGTCTAAGCATTAGATTCCTCCACAATAAGGGATAAGGCACTTTGTAAAGAGTTAAATAGGCATAGTGAATAATTTATCCTCCCAGAGGAATGGATGAAACCAGCACTTATTTTTTTTTCTCTAAATATTATGCGTAGAACTAATGAGAGATGCAATAAGCTCTATGTAACTGGAAAAGTAAACATTATTCTGTTGAGGTAGGAAAGTTACTGACCTTCACACAGCTAATTGGAAAGAAAAGGTCTTGTACAGTACCTCTACTTATCTCCATTTGTGACATACAATGTGTGTATTCATGCTTACATATATTGATACATGCAGTGCACAAAATATACTATGAAAAATAATCCTGAATATCTAAACCTTGATGCTAATAATGTGAAAGTATTTAATACACTAATATATAAGAAAAGCAGGTCCTGCTATACCAAGCTGATCACCTTCTATGACCAGGTCACCTGCCTAGTGGAGAAGGGAAAGGCTGTGGTTGTTATCTACCTCAGTTTCAGTGAAGCCTTCGATACTGTCTCCCACAGCATTCTCCTAGACAAGCTGGCAGCTCATGGCTTAGGTAGTTGTACTATTTACTGAGTAAAAAATCTGTCTGGATGGCCAAACCCATGGAGCAGTAGTGAAGAGTCACAACTGGTGCTTCCCCAGGCCAATCTTGTTTAATATCTTTATCAATAATCTGGATGAGATTATTTAGTGCATCTTCAGTAAATTTGCAGATGACACCAAATTGGGTGGAAGCGTTGATCTGTTTGAGGGCAGGAAGGCTTTACACAGGGAATTGGAGGGGCTGTATTGGTGGACCAAGAACGACTATATGAGTTTCAACAATGCTAAATGCTGGGTCCTTCACTTAGGCTACAACAACCTCATGCGACACTGCAGGCTTGGGGAAGACTCTTTGGAAAGCTGTCTGGTGAAAAGAATCTGGGGATGCTGGTTGACAGCCCACTGAGTATGAGCCAGCAGTGTTCTCAGGTGGCCAGAAAAGCCAACAGCATCCTAACTTTTATCAGAAATAGTGTGGTCAAAGTGAGGGAAGTGATCGTACCTCTGTATTCAGCACTGGCAAGGCCCCACCTCAAATACTGCATTCAGTTTTGGACCCCACAGTACAAGGAGAACATTGAGTTGCTGGACTGGGTCCAGAGGAGAGCAATGAAGCTAGTGAAGGGTTTGGAGCATGAATCTTACAAAGAGCAGCTGAATGAATTGATGTTCTTTAGTGTGGAGAAAGAGAGTTTGATGGGAGATCTTATTTCCTTCTGCAGGGACCTGAAAGGAGGTTGTAGTGAGACGAGTGTTGGTCACACAAGGAAGTGGCTTTGAGTTCTTCCAGAGGAGCTTTAGATTGGGTATTAGGAAAAAATTCTTTACCAAAAGAGTGGTGAAGCATTGGAACAGGCTACCCAGGGATGTGGTGGAATCACCGTCCCTGGAAGTGTTCAAAAAAGAGTGTAGATGAAACACTTTGTGACATGGTTTAGCAGCCATGGTGATTTTGGGCTGATATCTGGACTTGATCATCCTAGAGGTCTTTTCCAACCTCAGTGTTTCTATGATTCTATAGATCTCTGATCCTTGGAAAAATGTCATCCACTGTGAATACAAATCAAAAGTATTAGTTTTCTTCATTATTCAAAAGCACAAGATAACATTTTATTTTTCCAAATTTGTATTTTATTTATTATCTGTATGGCAAAAGAGAAAAATAACTGTTTCATACAAATAACTGTAGACATCCATTTTCTTCAGCACTGCTCTGTATTAAAAATGTTGTCAGAGATCATACATTATCATTAGCTTTATAATGGCAAATCATTATTTACATCTCTAACTGACATTTACTATGTCCTCTGTTAAAGTATGGAAATTTTACATGAACTATAACTGCTTCTTTTTAACTATAGTTAACTTGAAGGAAGCATTTGACACTTTATAACAGAAACATTATGTTTTCTTCTTCCATTAACCTAGAGTTACTCAGAAGTAGTAATGCTTGTCAATGTTTTTTACAATACCTCTAAAACCACTATGTGCACTGACGGATAACAGTCTGTATAATTCTGTCTGGTGAGTGGAGCGTTTCAAGAAAATATCCTTACTCGATTTCTTTTCATCTTTGTCATGAACACCATGTGAACTGGGAACAGTTTTAGATTCATTATTCAGGCCAAAAATGTCCCAGAAGCACCTATCAAGGTCCTAAACAACCATAATTTGCTGCTCTTCCAGATGACAACTTTAACTGTGCACAAAGCTTTCAATTACTTAATAGAAATGCAAAGAAAGTAATGCAGGAGGCTAGCATACTTTGGGCAGAATTGTCATGATAAATGGCTTCCAAATCCCATAGTTCCATTTGAATAATGAATGTTTCATGTTCATTGAGCTCTTTTTGTTCTTATTCAGTGGAATATTACTATGCAATCTTTCTTTAATTTTGTTTGCAACATAGAGAATATCATTCTGAACAAGATGCCTTTGAATTTACTGGGATCAAGAAATATCCTGGGAAGTACTGGAGTAAAAGTAAATTTCCACTCTGTGTTTTCTCTGTGTTGGAGGGAAGTATATCACTTTGGCCACAAAGGGGATGCCATCACTTTGAGTCAGAGGAGATATGTTCCACTGAAACAGTTTGCACAGCAAATCTCAAATACCCAAAAATATAGAGTCATAGAATAATGTGCATGGTACTATCAGTGAATGTTAAATTAGTATGCATACAGGCTAATACTGTGTTGTTACATTTTAAACCTTTCACTTTTCAAAAGCCAAGTTCCGGGAGAGACTGGTATTATTATAGAAAATATATATTTTTGGTACATTTATCACTTAATGATTTTTTCAGAAAGATATGTATTTTATTTGGATAGAATGAAAGGCAAGTCACTCAAAGGGCCATAAAACCACTGTCACATGTTTTTGTTTTATCTAGAAAATCTGTATGCTTTTAGAAATTTTATGATAAATAAAAAATGCATACTAAGCGTCAATAATATGCAGATCTTAAAAAAATTCAAAGCTTTGCTGCGGAGTATGTTTAGAAGATTAACAACATTCTTCCAGTATATAAATGTGTGTAAATTATCATTGTTATCAATATTTATCATTGTCAATTTTACCAGTGAACTTCCAATGCTCTCCAAAGTCGTCAAGACGAGTCATAGCTTATCTTGAATGTAACACCAACCAGATAGGAACTTCCTATGTATCCATTGCTGTTGCAGTCACTTCAGTCATCACTCTTCTGATTCTCTAATCTCTTCTCTGTCCTCAGCAACTCCACTACACAAAATCTTCCTTGAAGTGCTCAAAAAATCATTTCCTCTTTCTTCTATAGGATTTCTAAAATCCTTCCATTTAACTATTTGACTGTGACTCTGCCCTGAACTGTAACACACGTCTTGTCTCCTCAGCTTTCTCCTCAGGATTTTTTTGCCTCTGTCTCTCCTTCATTCAAAAACTTTCTCATTGCAGCACTTTATTCTTTATGTGTCTGCAGGATATCTGATTTATCTGCTAATAGTTACTGACAGACGTATGAACATTCTATACACAATCATATAAATATATATTTACTTAGAATAACACATACATAAATATGAAGACAATTTCCAAGATCTTCCTCTCCCCAATTTCCATTGGTTTTAATTTTATTTTCTTTTTTTTCATCTGACTTGTAATGTTTCACCAGATTTCTGCTTTGAATTTCCATCCTTTTCAACATGCAGAAAATCACAGGAAAACTCATCTCAGTGCTTTTGGTAGATTAAGCTTCATTTCCTTCATCGTATCTCTAACAGACTTTTTAGGGAGATATCACATGAGGTTTGTGATGTTATGAATAATACCTACATTTTGTTACGTGAGCACCATGGGCATCTATTTTTCATATACTTTCATATTTTTTATTCTATGATACAGGGATGCTTTCCTAAAGATTATTTTCCTTGCAGGTGAACAGGTTGTTTACTGCTCAGCATTTTGTCAGTAATATTTTTCATAGATGTACACTGTCAATTCTACAGTGGCTTGTACTTTTTCATATGTTACAAAAGTTCATTTATTACCACATGGAAGTGGTCCAGTATAAGAAGATGTAAAGGAAAGTCTGTTTGTTATCCCTGTTGAAATACAATTGCAATGAGAGAATTTTTCACTATCTTAGCAAAAATGTCATTATATGAAAGGAAAGGAGATACTTGTCATGCTGGTGTTCCCTTCCCTGAGTCACTGATAAAATTCTTCTGATCACCTCAGGTTGCTGTCTTTCTCTGTAATTTCTCAACATCATATTTGAGAAAGAACAACTTCTGTAGCTTTTACAGCAGCTATGTTTCCTTTCCCTTTGATACCATAAGACTCATTTCAATTCATTCTGAAACTTTTTCCAATGTCTCCCATGATCCTTCTCTTTAGAGCCTTGCCTAGTTCAGTGTATTTCTCTTAAATACATTTTTATCTTTCTTTATCAAACATGGTCTAACCTCTCAGATCCAATGAGATTTTTACCGATTTCCAAGCAATCTTTGTTTACTGGTGATGTACAATGGTCAAGAACAGCAGGAAAAGGACATGACTTGTGGGTGGGCAACAAACAAACTTTTCTTAAAAGATACTAATAATTTCACTTACTGCTTGTAATTTTGTCTTGAACAATGTTTTCTCATATTCAGGCTTAATGATTTTGTCAATAAATTTCTAATTTTATTCTCTAGTTGAAACTTCTGTCTGTAAGAAGAGTGCTTAAAACTAATGATCAAGTGATCAAGATCGTCTAACTGAAAAACTGTTTGACCAAAATTCATTTTAAAAGATGCATCATTGTATTATTAAAAACTATATTTCCTTACATCACACGATGTTCTACATTAAAAAAAGAAATGGTTGGTCACTTTGTTTATCCTACCTTCCTTGTTCTAAAGATATTTCTTGATCTTTATTCTTTCTAAAGATACATCTTGATCCTTGTACCCTCAGTATCAATACAGGCTGGGGGATGAAGAGATTGAGAGTAGCCCTGTGGAGAAACACCTGGGGGTTCTGGTGGATAAGAAGATAGGCATGACCTGGCAAGGTACACTTGAAGCCCAGATTGTCAACTGTATCCTGGGCTGCATCAGAAGAGGCATGGCCAATGAGCCAAGGGAGATGATTTTTCCTCTATACTCTGCTCTGGTGAGAAAACCCCTGGAATACTGCATCTAGCCCTGGAGCCCTCAGCACAGGAAAGGCATAGAATCACAGAATCACAAGGTTGGAAATGACCCACTGGTTCATCAAGTCCAATCACTCCTATCAAACACTAAACCGTGCCCCTCAGCACCTCATCCACCAGTCTTTTAAACACCTCCAGGGAAGGTGAATCAACCACCTCCCTGGGTAGTCTGTTCCAGTGACCAACAACCCCTTCAGAGAATTTTTTTTTCCTAATGTCCAGTCTAAACCTCCCCTGGCAGAGCTTGAGGCCATTCCCTCTCGTCCTGTACCCTGTCACTTGGGAGAAGAGGCTAGCTCTCTCCTCTCTACAACCTCCTTTCAAGTAGTTGTAGAGAGCAATAAGGTCACTCCTCAGCCTCCTCTTCTCCAGGCTAAACAACCCCAGTTCCCTCAGCCACTCCTCATAAGACATGTTCTCCAGCCCCTTCACCAGCTTCATTGCTCTTCTCTGGACTCGCTCCAGAGCCTCAACATCCTTCTTGTGATGAGGGGCCCAGAACTGAACACAGTGTTCAAGGAGGAGTCTCACCGGTGCCAAGTACAGAGGGAGAATAACCTCCCTGGACCTACTGGTCACACCATTTCTGATACAAGCCAGAATTCCATTGGCCTTGTTGGTCACCTGGGCACACTGCTGGCCCATGTTCAGTCAGCTGTCAATTGACACCCCCAGGTTCTTTTCCTCCAGGGAGCTTTTTTTAGCCAGACTTCTCCTCCTAGACTGTAGCTCTGCATAGGGTTGTTGTGACCCAGGTGCAGGACCCGGCATCTGGCCTTGTTAAACTTCATGCCACTGTTTTCAGCCCAGCAGTGCAGTATGTTCAGATCCCTTTGTAGACCCTCCCTGCCCTCCAGCACATCCACACTTCCACCCAGCTTAGTGTCATCCACAGACTTGCTAAGGGTGCACTCGATGCCTTCATCCAGGTCATTGATAAAGACATTGAACAGGGCCAGACTCAGCACTGAGCCCTGGGATACACCGCTTGTAACTGGCCTCCAGCTGGAGTTAACTCCACTTGCCTCCACTACCAGAACTGTTGGAGCGGGTCGAGAAGAGGGACATGAAAATGATCAAAAGCTTGGAACATCTCCCCTATGAAAACAGGATGGTAATGTTGGGTTTGTTCAGCTCAGCTCAGAGAAGACTCAGAAGATAACTTATTGCAGCCTTTCAGTCTTCAAGAGGGCTCATAAGAAAGATGGGAAAAAGCTTTATAGCAAAGCCTATAGCAATAGGAAAGAGGATAATGGTTTTAAAATAAGAGAAGTTTGGCCTAGGTATTAGGAAGAAGATTTTTTTGCTGAGGGTGGTGAAACTGTGGATCATGTTCCCCGGGGAGATGATAGATGCCCCATCCCTGGAAACACTCAAGGTCACGTTGAATGGGGCTCTGAGCAATCTGATCTAGTTGAAAGTATCCCTGTGCACTGCAGGGAGGATGGACTAAAGGACCTGTAAAGATCCCTTCCAATCCAAATGATTCTATGATTCTGTCTTCCATTAGGACAGCATAATGTCCAACCACAATGCTTCATTTTTTATGACAGACAGGTTTATCTGAGAACTACAGTACCATTCCTCTGAGAATAATTCTCTTTCTAGTAACTATTTCATTAATAAGCAATCCCAGACTTGTCTTATAGAAATAATCAATAAAGGCTAAGTTTTAAACATTAAAATAATTACAATTACAGTGATATGAAATATCCTTTATGAAAAATAGCTGAACCAAAGTAAAATTATTACTATCGGTACTATTATTATTAAGTATAAGTTATAATTATTCTGTATTTAGCTTTCCATTGCCTGTGCTGGTAAGCAATCATCCTTGAGTTATCACATAAAATTCAAATCCATTAAAATATTCTCAAGAAGTGTATAAGAATATATATATGCAGAACATCAACTCATGACAACTCATGACTGAAGTTCATGCAATGAGAAGCATGAGATTAAGATGTTTAAATCTTTCTAGTCAAGTTTGATTGCTGCTTTTGATAAAATTACAGGATTAGTGGTTTCCAAGAACACAGAAGATGCAATGTATTTGGATTTTACTGAAGCATTCAATGTGCTTCATTGTGAAACCACACAAAATTACTTCACATTGGCTCAGATAAGAATAATGCCACAGAGCCTGAAGAAAATTGTTCAAGAATCATAAACAAAGAATCATGATAATCATTCCAGTTTTGCTGTAGAGAAGTTTCTGACAAGAATTATAAGATCCAATCCGTCTTTTTTTTCATTTGGTTTTCCTATTGTGTTTTGATACAAATAGCATATGCATAAAATTTTTAGGTAAGCACTTTCTTCTTGGAGTTTGGTGGAGAATTTGGATGTAAAAATCTGTGGAGAGTTGTCTGCTTTTTTCCAAGAAAATATGTAATCCTGAGTGGAAAAAGGTAAATTAGAGTCTCCAGCAATTTTCTTACTGATTTGAATGTCATATTTTTTTTCCCTAGGGTAGATTATGCTTAAATCCTTATACTCACTCAGATGTTTCCATGTGGCTACAATCTGGAAGTGATATGACTGCTCTACATACTAAGGGCAGAAATAAATGCAGCCATTTTAAGCCATTTAAGAAGGACAATAAAAATTTATGTAGAAACTGACACTGGGTATCTGTGTGAATTATTCTAGGCCATGGAAATACGGAGTGAAAAGAGCATGGCACACAGGAAGGCTGTGACTGGGAAGGGAATGGTCTATAAGGACTTCCCTAAGAGCTGCTGTTGTTCAGCCTGGAGAAGAGGAGGCTGAGGGGAGACCTTATTACTCTCTACAACTACCTGAAGGGAGGTTGTGGAGAGGAGGGTGCTGGCCTCTTCTCCCAAGTGACAGGGGACAGGACAAGAGGGAATGGCCTCAAGCTCTGCCAGGGGAGATTTAGGCTTGAGATTAGGAAAAAGTTCTTCACGGAGAGGATGGTTAGGCATTGGAATGGTCTGCCAAGGGAGGTGGTTGAGTCACCGTCCCTGGAGGTGTTTAAGGTTAGGGTGGATGAGGTGCTTAGGAGCATGATTTAGGGATTGGTGGGAATGGTTGGACTCGACGATCCAGTGGGTCTCTTCTAACCTGGTTATTCTGTGATTCTGTGATTCTTGATTCTGTGATTATTTCTGTAATCTAAATAACAATGCGTGTGTGTCTTTCTACCTATTTTATTGTTTTCTATTTATATGTAAAACCAAAATAGAGTAATTCGTCCTCCTGCTACTTCTTTAATTCCAGTTTATGTCCAGATCAGTCACATTGAAAATAAAGGCAGAAGTCTTGACAGAGGATTTTAATGAGAGCTTTCAGATTTGGGGAAATTCTGGCTAGTTAGTCAGCTTGCTTTAAAATAAATAAGTAAGAGTTTGCAAGCATGTGAGCCAGGGGAGAGCTTAATTAAAGTGAATGGGGAAATTAAACTGAAAAGAGAAAAAAATGAGCAACAAGAAGGGAAAGAAAATCAGTCAGGGAAACTGCCTAAGGACTGAGAGTAAAAAAACTAGTGTCAGGAAATCAAAACATGGCATTTCATAATCATGCTGTAGTTGTTGTTCTTTCTGGTGATTCTTCTCACAAATGTCCTCCACAGACACTGGTCACATAAGGAAGAGATCTCCCTAGTGGAAGGAGAGACTCTTTGCTCCCACTGAGTGACTATGCAAATGACCTTGCATAAACCGAAGGATTTGTCTACATGGAGAAATTTCTAGGCATAAAACTAGCAGAATAATTACTCCATTTTAAACTCTTCTGATATAATTCCCAACTGTCAAAATTATTTTGGAACAAAAGAGCTTTTATATTTTAGAAGTAATTAATCTTGAGGACAGCTGGATTTACTCAGTGATTCACTGTCCACGTGGGGGAGTCATATAAGCATAGCTAGAACAAAATAATTTGATTGCTGTAGATATGCCAGAAATCATCCCATATAAATAGACATTAGTTATGGAATATGATGAAAATACATGCCTTTCTCCCAGTCCATAAACTTTTAACCATGGATAACAAATTTAAATATGTGAGGAAAGACCAATTTATTTTTTTTAAAGCCATACAATATGTGTAATTGGAAATTTCAAAAATATGTTCTGTGAAGAGTAATTGAACTACTGGAATTCTTTGACCTGTGGAACAGAAGGCTGATAGAGGTCGTGCTAACATTTTGTAGAGAGATATAATAGCTTTTATTAGACTAAACTCTAGGTTTAAAGTAACGAGATCTGACAAGAAGCAGCAAAATGCAAGGAAAATGCTAGTTGAACACAGGTGCTCTTAATTACTGACTATTATGTTAATATGGCCACTGGAGAAAAGACTTATTAGATGTTTGCAGTAGAGAAGGGCTGAATGGATAGGTGATTTGACAGTGAGCTAGAGTAAGTGGCCATTTTAGATCTCCTGCAAAGGCCAGTTTCTGAGAGAAGTAGGCACTCACAGGTGCAGGGGTAGAAAAGCGTCACTTTGTACCTAAATGGAGATGGAAGCATTTATTTAAAGGAAGAGTTTTTAAAATAAGTAATATTGATTCCAAAATATGACACTAATCTGTAATTAACAACAGATGAAGGAAAAAAAAATGAAAGTAGAAAAGTGAACACAAATTAAACCAAGAGAAATCTAGTCATTTTCTTATGATGTTTGGGAGAGAATTGAAATTTGGGAGAGAGTGAACAAGACCCAGTGCCATTTGATGGCAAATTGTAGTCATGGTGAGAGTTAAAATAATTGAGTAATAACACTATAAAATATAATATTATGAGGTCATTGAGCATTCTTTGTTTTGTTTTAAAAGTTACTGAGTTCTGTTTTGGCTGTGACTTTAAAAAGCTACTATAAGAAATACTCAAATATTTCTTCAGCTTTTACTTAGAATTTTTATGACTGCCAAAGTAGTTTGGCTTCACAAAGAAAACAACTACTGCTGGAGGCAAAAGTATGTTGGTTAAAGCTGAGGGACAAACACAAATACATGTTTGGCTTTGCAGCTGTAGGGCAAGGGTAGCTCAACTCCTCACATCGCAAATGTAACTCTCATAGACTAAGCACAACTATAATCCTTTCACTAGGACCTAATGCCATTATTGAATACTTCTGTGAACAAGCATGGAAAAGCAAGTTAATGCACAGAGCGCCATTTCCAAGTCTTTTGAAATCTATTCATATTTAAAGTATCTCACTGAATTGAAGGGATATCGTGTTTTTACATTTCATTGTATGTTTTCCCAGAGAAAGAATCAAAATCAGTTTTTTACATGTTCATAACAATTACACAGTCGCTCACAAATGATGCCTGCAGCTCAAGAACATGTTCTGTGTTTGGAAACACAGAACACACAGGATTTGGATTATTCACAGATGTTTCATGAGGTTTGAAAAAGAAAATGTTATAATCTGAAATAATCCACCCTTGAATCTAGAATATAAAAAAATCTTAAGACCTTTTAATCATAAATATCATAACTAGCTTATTTTAAGAAGAGTTTTTAATGCAAAAGCCTTGCTTGGAGTTTTTAACTCACATAATTAAGTCACTTAAGCCATTTTCTAATACATTGATCGGTTATACATAGGTGTATCTTGTTACAGCAAGAACTCTGAGCAACATGCATTAGTAACTGTTCATGAAAAGAGGAAGAATTGTTCAGAAAATCTCTATGGATTGATTCCCCAACACTACCACTCTGTGATGTGAGATGAATGTAAAATGCTTTTGATACAAAAAGGCAAGTATTTCATACTGTCATGAGGCAGATTGTGAGGTTCTCCAGGCTGCAGTGAAAAAGGAGCACTAAGCAGAGCCTTCTGTGGCTTCCTTGTGTGGGTTTGGATCTCTGCAGTTCCCAGCAGAGAACCCAATGGGACAGGTTGTGATTCCCTCAATGCTCATAGAGCTAACGGGCCAGAAGCTAGCTGGGGCTTTCTGGTGTGAGCTATTGTCCCATGCCTTTCATCTTCCTTAGAAAGCAATGCGGACATTAAGAAGTGCTTTGACTTGACAGAATCACAGAATCACAGAATCACAGAATCACAGAATAACCAGGTTGGAAGAGACCCACTGGATCGTCGTGTCCAACCATTCCCACCAATCCCTAAATCATGCTCCTAAGCACCTCGTCTACCCTTAAACACCTCCAGGGACAGTGACTCAAGCACCTCCCTTGGCAGACCGTTCCAATGCCTAACCACCCTCTCTGTGAAGAATATATTCCTAATCTCAAGCCTAAATCTCCCCTGGTGGAGCTTGAGGCCATTCCCTCTTGTCCTGTCCCCTGTCACTTGGGAGAAGAGGCCAGCACCCTCCTCTCCACAACTTCCCTTCAGGTAGTTGTAGAGAGTAATAAGGTCTCCCCTCAGCCTCCTCTTCTCCAGGCTGAACAACTCCAGCTCTCTCAGCTGCTCCTCATAAGATTTGTTCTCCAGCCCCTTCACCAGCTTTGTTGCTCTTCTCTGGACTCGCTCCAGAGCCACAATATCCCTCTTGTGGTGAGGGGCCCAGAACTGAACACAGTTCTCGAGGTGCAGCCTCACCAGTGCCGAATACAGAGGCAGAATAACCTCCCTGGACCTGCTGGTCACGCCGTTCCTGATACAAGCCAAGATGCCATTGGCCTTTTTGACCACCTGGACACATTGCTGGCTCATGTTCAGTCGGTTGTCAACCAGCACCCCCAGGTCCTTCTCCTCCTGGCAGCTTTCCAGCCAGGTTTCTTCTAGTTTGTACCTCTGCCTAGGGTTGTTGTGCCCCAAGTGCAGGACCCAGCATTTGGCCTTGTTAAACCTCATGCCGTTGGTCTCTGCCCAGCAGTCCAGCCTGTTCAGGTCCCTCTGCAGAGCCTCCCGACCCTCCAGCACTTCCACATTTCCTCCCAGCTTGGTGTCATCTGCAAACTTGGTAAGGGAGGACTCAATGCCTTCATCCAGGTCGTTGATAAAGACATTAAACAGGACTGGACCAAGGACTGAGCCCTGGGGAACCCCACTTGTCACTGGCCTCCAGCTGGATTTAACTCCATTTACCACCACCCTCTGGGCCCAGTCATTCAACCAGTTTTCCACCCAGGAGAGTGTGCGCCTGTCCAGGCCAGAGGCTGACATTTTCCGAAGCAGAATGCTGTGAGAAACTGTGTCAAAGGCTTTACTGAAGTCCAGGAAGACCACATCCACAGCCTTTCCCTCGTCCAAGAGTTTAGTCACTTGGTCATAGAAGGTGATCAGATTACTCTGGCAAGACCTGCCTTTCATGAACCCATGTTGACTGGGCCTGATCACCCAGTTCTCTTGCAAGTGCTTCTTGATAGCACTCAGGATCACCCGCTCCATGACTTTCCCCAGTACTGAGGTCAGACTGACAGGCCTGTAGTTCCCCGGATCCTCCCTGCACCCCTTCTTATAGATGGGCACGACATCAGCCAGCCTCCATTCCAGCGGAACCTCCCTAGTCATCCAGGACTGTTGGAAGATGATGGAAAGGGGTTTGGCCAGCACATCCGCCAGTTCCCTCAAAACTCTTGGGTGGACTCCATCCGGCCCCATAGACTTATGGGCATCTAGCTGGGCACGCAAGTCTCTAACCACCTCCTCTTGGACCTTGGGAATCTCATACTTCTCATCCAACCCTTGGGGTTGTGCACAGAGGGAACAATTATCCTTACTGTTAAAGACTGAGGCAAAGTAGGCATTGAGCACTCAGCCTTGTCTTCGTCCCCTGTTACTCTTGTTCCCTCTGCATCTACTAGGGACTGGAGATTCTCCCTAGCCCTCCTTTTGCTGTTGATGTATTTGTAGAAAGACTTTTTGTTGTCTTTCACAGTCTTGGCCAGTTGCATTTCTAGTTGGGCCTTAACCCTCCTGACATTTTCCCTGCACATTCTCACTTCCTCCCTATAGTCCACCCAGGATGCCTGCCCCTTCCTCCAGAGGTCGTAGACCCTCCTCTTCCTATTGATGTCTCTTAGGACCTCCCTACTCAACCACGCTGGTTTCTTACCCCGCCGGCTACTTTTCCGGAACTTGGGGACGGCTTTCTCCTGAGCTGCTAAGAGTTCCTTCTTGAAGAGCGCCCAGCCCTCATGGACACCTTTGCCTTCAAGGAGCACCTCCCATGGGACTTTTCCGACCAGCCTTCTGAACAGCCCAAAGTCTGCTCTCTGAACGTTGAGGGCGACTGTTCTGCTAACCTCCTTCTTCATTTTACCCCTCACTGAGAACTCTATCATCTCATGATCGCTTTGCCCCAAGCGTCCTCCAACCCTCACATCCCCCACCAGTCCTTCTCTGTTCACCAACAGCAGGTCCAGGAGGGCACCGTCCCTTGTCGGTTCGCTCACCAGCTGTGCGAGAAAATTGTCTTCCACACACTCCAGGAACCTCCGGGACTGCTTCCTTTCTGCTGTATTACACTCCCAGCCTATATCTGGGAAATTGAAGTCTCCCACAAGGACTAGAGGTAGCGATTTTGAGACTACATTCAGTTGTTTGTAGAAGAGCTCATCAGCTGCTTCTTCTTGGCTGGGTGATCTATAGCAGACTCCCATCACAATCCCTTCCTGCCCATGGACTCCTCTGATTTTCACCCACAGGCACTCAGTCCCATACTGACCGTAGTCCAGTTCGAGGGTATCAAAGCCCTCTCTAACATAGAGGGCTACCCCGCCTCCTCTTCTGCCCTTCCTGTCCCTCCTAAAGAGTTTATACCCCACCATGGGTACGCTCCAGTTGTACGAGTCATCTCACCACATCTCTGCAATGGCAACAACATCGTAGTCTCCTTGCCCTACCACAGCTTCCAGCTCCTCCTTCTTATTTCCCATGCTGCGTGCATTGGTGTAAATGCACTTCAGCTGGGCAGGCGTAGCTTCAGCCTTTGCAATAGGGCTTCTCCCCAACTGAGGAGTCCTTGACTTAAATAAGGCCACAGTGCCAGTTTGCTGCCTACCATCCCCAGATGCACTCACCCCCTCTTGCTTAGTGGTGTTATACTGGCAGGCATCGCCAGCACACCACCCCTTTGCCTCTGAAGTCACACCTCCAGTCTCACTCCCATCCTGCCTGGCCTCCATCCCCTCCCCCCTCACATCTAGTTTAAAGCTCGATTTATGAGCTTAACTAGGTTTTTGGTGAGGGCTTTTGTCCCCCTAGGAGACAGGCGTGTCCCATCCCTGGTAAGAAAGCCTGGGGTTGCGTGGGCCTCCCCATGATTAAAGAACCCAAAGCCCCTCTTCTCACACCAGTCCCTTCATTAACCCGTTTCTTATTCCTCATTTCCTGCTCCTGGTTCCTTAGTATTGGGATGGAAGTAGATCAAAACTGTTTAAACTGTTTGTGCAAGTCACATCCATAAATAGTATGTGCAAGTCCGTTCATTTACTCAAGGCTGGATTTTTTCTGGTTTCCTGTAACTCGTATTTCCCCAGTGCCATACATCTAAAGGTATCTGAAAGCCTGATCCTTAAAGCCTTTATCCTTCCCATGGATGGCTGAAGCACACCCATGGTAGAGCTTATAGTTTAATTTCCTCCTGAAGGAAACTATTTCACATGCAGCAGAGCAACTCTCAGACTTTAATCAAGATGCAGTAAACACAGACAAAATTACATTATGTTCATGAAATTATTGTTAGTGAAGATCCTGCTAAATTTGCTTCTCTGCTTTCATAATTACAGCTGTACTTCGGAATAAGGTCCCTGACTCCATTTTTTATTTCCAACTCTGATAGATATTATAAGTTTAGGAAAAGAAAAAAAAAGATTTGAATAAGTAGAGTGATTTTGATGTAAGGACTAAAGAACAAAACCAAAACATGAAGTATATAAAGAGTCATACAGGTCCAACCTTGTGTTGGCAGCAGAAGATGTTGCTGTCAGCTGAACTGAACCATGACCAACAGCTTCATGAACTGGACACTTCACAGAATCACAGAACAGTGTGGGTTGGAAAGGATCTCTGGAGACAAAACCCCTTACTAAAGCAGGTTCACCTACAGCAGGTTGCGTGTGAACATGGGTGGGTTTTGAATATCTCCAGAGAAGCAGACTCCACAATCTCTCTTGGCAGCCTATTCCATCACTCTGTCACTCTCACAGCAAAGATTTTCCTTATACTCGGAAGGAACTTCCTGTGTTCCAGTTTGTGCCTGCTGCCCCTTACCCTGCCACTGAGCGTCATTGAGAAGAGGCCCTATCCTCGTGGCACTTGCCCCTTAGCTATTTATAAATATTGATAAAGTCTCCTCTTAGTCTTCTCCAGGCTAAACAGACCAAGATCACCCATCTACTCCTTGTAAGATAGAATTTCCAGTCCCATAATCATCTTTATGGCCTGCTGCAGGACTCTCTCTAGTAGCTCCTTCTTTTTCTTGAGCCGGGGAGCCCAGAACTGGACACAGTACTCCAGATGTGGCCTTAGTAGAGCAGAGTAGAAGGGGAGGATAACTTCCCTAAACCTGTTTGCTACATTCTTCTTGATGCATCCCAGGACACCATTGGCCTTCCTGGCCAAAAAGGCACTTTACTGGCTTGTTGTCAGCTTTTTATCAACCAGGATTTCCAGGTTCTTCTCCACAGAGCTTCTTTCCAGCCACTCAACCCCAAACCTGTCCAGGTGTAGGGGGTTATTTCTCCAGAGGTGCAGAATCCTACACTCACCTTTGTTGAACTTTATTATGTTCCTTTTTTCCCAACTTTCCAGTCTGTTCAGGTCTCACTGAATGGCAGGATAGCCTTCTGGTGTATCAGCCACTCTTCTCAGTTTGGTGTCATTACCACACTTTCTGAGGATACACGCTTGTAAAGACTGGCTTCTTTACTTGTATTCTGTGTCTTAAACATTGCCTAAGTGCAAGACTGTGCACCTGAGGGGCTTTTGTGGCTCCCAGTATACAATTAGAAGAGGAGTTGTAAGCCTGCTCATCCCACGCACTCCTCTGGGTGGTCTCCACACTGAAATGTCCTGGGCTGTCTTCTGCAGAGGAGGGTTAGGAGATGTGGCAGCAGGTGCTGCCTTCCCCTCCCCCAAAACCTGGCTATGCATATGCATCCTAAGGGTTCACACAGAGGTTATTCTGGCAAAGGTCTATTGAACGGCCAGTGACCCTTCAGCCCCCAGATCCAATTCCTTACTGAAGGAACTTCTGCACCTGCCTCAATGCCAGAAATTTCACTGCAAGGCTACCCCTTACTTCTGATAACAGAAGTGCCCTTGCCAAGAGCCAATCAATACATACTATTTGACTGAGTTCCACCTTGCCAAGAAGCACCAAAGATTTTTCAAAAAGTATAAAATTGGCACATGGAAACCCTTTCATGGGGGAGGAATAATGACCACCTTACCTGATGGATGGATGGATGGATTGAGAGGTCTGGATCTCTCCCACTACCCACCTAACCAAGAAGGGATGGCTTTTGGATAAGAATTGCACACCTCTGACTTTGTCAGGTGCTCCTCAGGAAAATAACTGCTAAATTGAGTTTCAATTGTTACTTTGTATATAAAAATATATGTATATATATGTATGATTAATGTTAACCAATTATAATATCCTAGCACTATTAGTGCATCAAGTGACTTTATCAAAAGCAATTCCAAGCTTGGTTTTGTCTGTCACTTAAAATAAATTACCTACTGTTTACACTAATTCAGTCTGGTGGCTAACATATATACATGAATCACATAATCCTTTAGCCATAAACCATGGAGAGAGCCACACCTAGGCTCCTCCCTGAGGGGAACCTTAGAAAGCAAGAAGGTACTGTCTTGAACCTCGTGACTCGATGAGAGTACTTTCCTCAGTCTCCTGTCAGAGCCTTCCCTATTTAACATGACATGGCCTGAGGAGTAAAGACTGAAGCAAATAAGGCATTCAGCACTTCCAGCTTCTCTGTATCCCCCACCATCAGACTACCCACCTCATTCGGCAATGCACCCACATGTTCCCTTATCTTCCTTTGGTAACTGATATACTTTAAGAAGCTCTTTTTATTGTTCTTTATGTCCTTTACCAGATTTAACTCTAAGCGGGCCTTAGCCTTTCTTGTTGCATCTGTAGACACTGACAGTGTTACCATATTCCTCTCAAGCAGCCAACCCCTTTTTCCACCCTCCAAAAACTTCTTTCTTCCAGCTGAATATTTTGAGAAGCCCCTTTTGATAAGTATACTCATGCTTCCTGCTTTCCTTGATTGATTTCTTATTCCGAGGGATGCAATGATCTTGAGCTTGGAGGAAGACCTTATTTGTAACAGTTTAACAAATAAACCTGGATAACTATCTTCAGCCTAACATGCAGGGAAAGAACACAAGAATAACCACACATTTAGAGGTCAAGTCAAAATCCTTTCATAACAGCATTTTAGAAACATTCTAAGCCACAAATTCAGCTTTAACTATCATAGTAATAGTTGTTAAGAGAACATGCTTACTGTACATTTTCCTGACTCCTTATAAGGCTGTTTACACTTTTATACCCCCTATCTTCCTGTACAATGCATCCACAATTTCATTGTTTGGAAAAAAGAGTGCTTCATATTCTTTGCCTTACATTTGATGACAGATACTTTTCTTCAGTTAAATGTCTGTGTTTTTGAAGTCCACAATGTTCTGAATGTACACTATCATCATGAATTAAAAGCAAACCAATAGGCAATAAGAATAAAAACATAAAAGAGTAAAGAAACACAAAAAGCAATGTACAATAATGAAGGTGGAAATGTAGGATAAATGGAGGATGAAATGGAGGATAAAAATTTGTTATGGTTTGAACAGTGTTCCATTGCAGAGTCAGCAGGTGGTCCATCACAGAACGGTTTCATGGCCAGGTCATAGTGTAAATCAAGAAACATTTCTATACTTGGCTAAGTATTAAACTGTTAGCTCTAGTATTGGATTGATTATTTTACTTTTTTCCCCCTAATTAGCATTTAATGTTTTACTGTTGTTTGGGTTTTAGTTTAACATAAAATTCATTCCTTCACTCACCTCAGTGAGGTTTGTGAACTTCTGAGACTAAGAGTACAAAAGATCTAAAGCTCAGATTTTTTTCATTTAGTTTCCATTTTTGTAGTTCCTTTACTCTTCATAATTAACAAGTAGTGCATATTGGTTATATCACTGAGAACAAAAAAAGAGAACTAGCGAACAAATAAATCTTCAATACACTACCTAGGATGCAGAATTTGTAGCATGAATATTTGGTTATAAAATTGTCACAAACTAGCACCTCTTAGAAAATTCAGTAAATATTAATAAGGATTACATGTGCATTAATACATGTGTATTAATAAGGATAACAGGTGCATTGCTTAAGGTATTAAAAAAGTTGTTAATTCACAATACAGTCAAGAAGTCTTTTTTTTTCCTCTGGTCTTTGTCCTCTATGTATAAACTGAATGTATGCTTTGAATATACAAGAATGTAGGTGATATCCCTCTAAATTTGACTTCAGCCACCGCTTTACCTGGGGGGGAAAAAAGTCAGAGTATTATTAGGACACTACTCAGCTTCCCAAAGATGAATAGGAATCTTCATCTAAGAATTTAGCTTTAATGAGCTAGTTTATGTTTCTTTCCTCATAAAAGTCTTTAGCATTTTACCAGTAAAAATAGTTTTTTCAAAGATTGACACAAAATTTGAGAAGTATGACAAGACAGATTGAGGACTGTAAGCAACAAGATTTTTCTAGATGGTATCCAGAAGATATGAACCACCTGTAAAATCAAGCTTCTGTTACAGATAGATGTTTATATATTTTAGTTCCTTAACTAAAATATAAATATCTTCATGGCCTGTTCTGAAGTCATCAACCATTTCTTCTTTAGCAGTGAAATAGAAAGAGCAAAACAATGCATAATTCGGGCCAAGTTCTTCAAAATTACATCAGTTAAAACTCCTTGGATTCAAGAGTAATTTTCCTTAAGTAGAAGGAAACACAGGATGAAAATAAAATGACATAGGATGAGGAAAAGGCTGAAGTCCTTAAGGCTTTTTCACCTCAGTTTTTAATAGTAAGACTGGTTTTCTCTGGATACCCAGCCCCCTGATTTGGATGACAGGGATAGTTAGTGGAATGCAGCCCCCCAAATCCAAGAGGAAATAATTAGCCCCCTGCCACACCACCTAGAAATGCACAGATCTATGGGGGCTGGAGGAGATCCACCTGAGGGTACAGAGGGAGCTGGCAGAATTACTCATCAAGCTGCATTCAATCATTTATCAGCCGCCCAGCTGACTGGAAGTTGGCAAATGCCAATTAATTGCCCATCAGTCTGACATCAATTACAGGGAAGGTTATTGGGCATATCATCATCAGGATAGATATTAGGAAAAAATCATAAGCTGAAATGGTTGTCAAGCACTGGAATAGGCTGCCCAGGAAAGAGGTTGAGTCTCCATCCCTTGGTGATACTTCAAAGATGTGTAGATGCCGTGTTTAGTGATATACTTTAGTGGTTCAGTTCACAGTGCTAGGTTGAGGGTTTGACAGGATGATCTCAAAAGTCCTTTCTCATATGAATGATCCTATATTTCTGTGAAATATTCAATAATAGTTAAAGGGAGTATATCATACTGTTTTAATTTATTGTTACATTATGTTTTGTACAAAAATGTATCAGATTGCATTTGGTCTGTAGACAGAAGAAAAATAAAGTTAAAGAATTACGAATGAACTTAAATGCACTGAGATGTAGAATTACACCATTTGGTCATATGGATGTAAGGATCTGTTTCAGAAACGCAACCGACCTTTGTGTGTAAGTAGGAGGAAATAACACTTTGTGTAAAGTAAAACTTCTAATATTATAAAAGGTGCTTACCATAATTATGTTCCTAAATGGTGTGCCTGGAATTCAATGGAATGAAGCTGCATTGAAGACAGATTTTCTAATACAGAGACAATTTTCTTCAGAAAGAAAAACGGGTGAGAAAGATAAATAAGAAATAAGCGGCCACTTTCTTTCCTTCTTTGCTTTTAATATAAAGGAACCCTAACTCTGGCAATTTGCAATACGTAGTTCCACAGTCAAGATTTGTGTTAGCGGGGCAGGGGTTGGATGGTTAATAACTATTTCAATGAAAATCCATCCATTATGGAGGTATACCACCAGCTGTGGTTATGATCCAAGACTTCCCTAGATTTTTAATTAGACTTTTAGGTCTTCCTTCAGCAAAGTACTTAAGAATATGTGTAGACATAAACACAGGGTAGCATAAATTACTTCAGTGGGATTCTTGCTGAATTTGAACCCTAGTCTCTTATGTAGAATGAACCTCCCTAGCCTAAAAGAAATTAAATAAATGGTTTAATTATTATCAAAGTAAAAATATATTTATCATCCAATAGCATCCATCCATTCAAGGGAAAAAGAATCTTACACATAATGTCATAGTAAATCCATTTTCCAAATCTCTTCAAAACCTAACACGGACCACAGGATTATATAATACAAGTCATTAGAAACCTTTTATGTATTCAGTTTCTGCAATATTCCATTTCCTGATCCTTCATTTAAACCACATTGACAAATGTAAAAAAAAAAAAAAAAGAAAAAAAAGGAAACAAAGAAACAAAACAATATTCCAAAACTCCCCAAACTTGGTTTCTTTTTCTTCTCTCTAGGTATCTTGCAAAAATATAGCTTTCACTTAAAATGAGTTAAAGTTTTCCTATAGCATTTAAGATGTTCTATAATTATGTATAAAAAAAACCTAGTAAGAATTGCATCTTTTGTCTACCTCCAAAACATATGACATTTTTCATATAACTACTGTTTCACACAGCACAATGTTGGTTATGGGTTTCCCTTCTCTGAACCAGCACTTCCAACTAGCCTTATAAATGGCAGGGATTAATTTAAAAAAGGTTAATACTATCTTGTCAGTGAGTCAATCATAGTTTGTCTCCTTGTGAAGGAACCTGAAGGTAATTTGTGAAAATAGCCCACTATCAAAAGCATAAATCCAGATGTTATTACCAGCCATTCCATGTGAGTTTCAAAGATTAGCTAGAATTGCATTTTGGTTCCTCAGTGGCTTGAACAAAATTCAAGGAACCACTTAGAATGTAAAACAACAAAGTACTTTAGAAATAGGCATTAAATTAGCTTTTGCATTTCCATCCAAAGAAAAGGAAAGGAATGCTTTATAGTATAAAATATGGTTGCAATCAGTACATGTTAAAATCAGAGGAGATTTTTTTTTCTATGTTCTACTGCCATTTATAAATAATTTGAAATAGATTTCTGAAAACATACTCAGGAAACCGGGCATAGTTTTTGAAGAGGAAGAGAAACAAAGAAGGATGTTAAGTTGCTCTTTTTCTTTATTAACTTAGCAGGAGATACAAGCAGTATATATGGAGAATGTACTTATTTTCTTTGTAGTGTCAGAAAACCTGAACAAAAAGGGGCTGATTTCTAGTAAGTATTTGGTTTAGGAATTTTATCAATTTGAGCTTCAGAACAACTACAAAAAAAAATAAAAGCAACCATTTACTGGAGACCAACACAGACATTATTTTAATGAGAAGAAAAGGCCACTAAACATATATATAAACACTAATCTATTAGTGAAGTTTCAATAATCTGAAATTGAAACAACAAAAGCCTGCAGGTTTTGCTGAATGATTACATAGCACTTCAAAAGCTTTGGACTTAGAAGAGGCTGTTTCAGTTGGAATGGACCTACAACAATCATTTAGTCCAACCATCTGACCAATTCAGGGCTGGCTAAGTTATAGCATGTTATTAAGGCTGTTGTCCAAATGCCTCTTACAGGCTTGGGGCATACGCTACCTCTCTAGGAAGCCCATTACAGTATTTGACCATCCTCTCAATGATGAAATGCTTCTTAACACCCAGTCTAAACCTCCCTTGGCACAGCTGTGCAATATTCCCACGTGTTCTAACACTGGATACCAGGGAGATGAGTTTGACACCTCAACACTGCAGATTCAATGCATACGTTGTAACATTTTGGTATAAAAAAAAATCAAGGATACAAAATCAAAATACCTATGAATTATGACTCATATCAACAAACACTCCAGAAATGCAGAGGTTGCCAAGAAGTATTATCTTTAATGTAAAAGCTTGTCCATCCTTTCAGTGTTTTAAGACATAATTTTCCATTCTTATTTACCTCCCCTGACACTTAGCTGTGCTTTGATTATTGCCTTTTGATTGGTACTTTGTTTTCATTAATTTTTCCTTTTTTAAAGAATCTGCTCTCCTCCACAATCTGTATTTGTTCTTCTATCTCTCCCTTCAGAACTGATAGGCATTTCTTGTCAAAAACCTTTCTGATGCTATGCAAAGGTATAAACTGAAACACTCTATACCTAGGAGCCAAAACATGGAAGCCCAGAGAGACTCTTAAACACAGCCTCTGTAAAACTGGATTTAATATCATTATTTATGTAAATGTATAACATTTATTTCATCTTGTGTTTAAAAACAATAACCAAATTCTTTTTGTATAGAAAAGGCTGCAAGAAATTCCGTCCTTTTTTTTTGTTGTTTTGTTTTTTGATTTAGATTTTCAACACTCACATGTCCTTGGATTTTCTTTCAGAAAATTATTTTCTTTTACCAAAAAAAAAACACAAAAAGAAGAAAGAAAAAGGTTTCCAGCTTACACTGTGTGACGGTTTTAAAGTTGTATGATTGATAAAATATTTCTAAATTACAGTAATGGAATAAGTTTAGAGGAAACTCCATTAAGGGACTCTACTTCTGTATAGGTCTTTCTCTTCTCTCACAAAAAATTATTTGTTTTGTTCTGTGAATAAGTGTTGAAAGAAACACTTCAGGATGATGGGACTCCTCCCTCTCTTATTTGGTGATTTATGGACCTCCAAGTATTATCCTATGAAAGTATTAAGTATCAAATATGGAAGAGGTTTTGCTTAGTTGTTTGCTTTGTTTTGTTTTCTGTCTTCCTTTAATTTATTAAATTTTTGTGACACTCAGCAAAACATGCTGTTATTTAGCAGACGCAGCAGGAAACCTCAGGGGAGACCAGAAAAAGGACTTAACTTCTATGAAACACTAAAAGTGTTTCCCAATACGCTAAATCCTTGTTTACCTCACATCATGTACTTGCAATACAAGGGATTGAGCATCCATTGTTTATAGAATTTGATGATGATTCTTTTTTTTTTTTTTTACATGTGGTGTCTGAGGAGCCTGTTCCCTAGGACTGCAGTCAAAATAAAAACTCATATAAAAATGAAATATAAACTACATTTAGCTAAATTTCTCAGAACACACACAAAAACCTGTGATTATTTCTTATCTGTTTGTTTCTAAATTAGATTGGTTTAGTTGTTATTTCTCTTCTTTGAAGTAGAAAAACATTTGTCATTAATTTTGATACCAGTGAAACAAATATCCTCCCATTAAATGGAGCACTACAATCAATTTGTAAATGGTGCAGACAGATATGAAGAAGACTGTTTTTATCTTTTCAAGTATGTAGCTATCAACAACTTATGTGACATGTAAAAGGACCTTTGATATTTGGTTTTTGAAAACTGAAAACCTGTCTCAAATACAGCATTAACTGTTATAAAACCTATGAAAGCAGAAAGGGACTGAAGAACAAAAGAAAAAAGAACAATCTGCAAAGTCAAACCCAATGCAATTATAGCCTTCTCCTTTAGAAAAAGACACATATTCTTCAGAACTATTTTTATAGAATATACAGATAATCGAAGTTTCTGAGTCAAATCTTATTGATTTTTTGCATGACTCGAAGCTCCACAAAAACTTAGGTAGCAGCAAACTTTTTAAAAAATTTATTTCAATTGACATTGAATCAAGAGTTTGAATTATATTGAACTGCTAAAAATGTTGCACATTTCACTTGGTCACAGAAGTGTATTCTGAGATCGGTTTCTTTCATGGCTTCAAGGTAGTTTTAATGCATCTGACTTCAGACAATCTATAAATACAGCCTAAAGCACTTGTTATTGTGTAATTAGGGATGAGATATTTACTAACAAAGAAGGTTTTAAGCATCTTTACATACTGTGGACTCGGACATGTACAGGTATTAGCTACTGTGTCTGTTCAATTATTACATATTATGACAGATGTTATACCCATTCAGCTTTGGAAGAGATACTTATATAAATCTTTGTACACATATACAATTGAAAAAAAAATAAGTCAGATTTCCAAAACTCTCCAGACTTCTCATTCTCATTTCCCCATCAGACTCAGAGAATGAGGAGTGAACCCCATACTTTGAGATCTATATCAAGATCTCGCTCTCCTTTCTTTCCATATTCTGGTATTAGGTAGTCTAACAAATATAGTTTTTACAGATTCTCTATAAAATTAATTCTTAACTTTTACAGGCAATGTTTGACATTGAGTGTTGATTGTGTAGAGACACTTCTATTATGACAATCCATGTTTTCAATACAGGGTGAGGACAAAGCGACTGAGATCAGCCCTGCTGAGAAGGACTTGGGGGTGCTGATTAATGAGAAGCTTGACATGAGCCAAGAATGTGTCTTTGCAGCCCAGAAGGTCAACTTAATCCTGGGCTGCATCTAAAGAAGTATGGCCAGCAGATCAAGGGAGATGATTGTGTCCCTATATTCTGCTCATGAGATCCTGCCTGGAGTATCCTGGTTCTGCAATCTCCAACATAAGAAGATATAGAACTCTTAGAACAGATTCAGAGGAGGACTACAAAGATGATCAGAGGGCTGGAGCACCTCTGCTATGAGCATGGGCCAAGAGAACTGGGGTTGTTCAGCCTGGAGAAGAGAAGGCTGTGTGGAGACCTCATAGCAGACTTCCAGGAAGAACAAGAACAAATACCTACAAGAAAGCTGGGGAGGGACTTTTTACAAGGGCATGTAGTGGCAGGACAAGGCTGGGGGGGTGGGGGTTGGCTTTAAATTGGAAGGCAGAAGATTTATATTAGATATTAGGAAGAAATTCTTCATGCTGAGGGTGGTGAGACACTGGAACAGGTTGCTCAGGGAAGTTGTGGTTGGCCCCTCCCTGGAAGTGTTGAAGGCCAGGTTGGATGGGTCTTTAAGCAGCCTGATCTAGTGGTAGGTGTCCCTTCCCATATCAGGAAGCTTGAAACCACATGATCTTGATGGTCCCTTGTAACCAAAATCATTCTATGATTCTATGGTAGGTCATCACCTTATAATGTCTTGACCAACAGAGTGAAGTGAACTACAGCCTGTCAAACAAGACCCTTGAAGCATCAATGTTTAATATTTTGTCATGTGTTTTTATATAAAATGTACTATCCCTTAATATGGGAATGCTCCAGCCCAAGATATTTATCACAACCTGTACGTCAGGTACAAATACTTTTGGGTTGCTGAACTTCTGAAGACGTGCTACACAGCTGTAATTGATTAGCTTAAATCTTCTTTAGACTGGTGAGATAAAAATAATATCTTGTTTGGATTAATTTATATTATATGAAAGCAGGGCTACCAACATAAACAGGTACCTACTTTGCACAAAACAAGAAGATGTACAAATATAATCACGTACTTACTGAGAACAAACCTTAGTCTTTATTATAAAGAGAATCACAGAATCTCAGACTCTCAGAATCACAGAAACACAGGACAATAGCAGGCCATCTGGTCCCACTTCCCTGCTAAAGCAGATTCAGCTACAGCAGGTTGCACATGAATGTGTTCAGGTGAGTTTTGAATATCTCCAGAGAAGGAGATGCTCTGTTTCCTGATAGCTGTCATCTCTGGTGGGTCCTGCTCATTCTCCTACATTTTGTGCCCAGTTACCTGTCTGTTGTGACAGTCACGTTTCCCCAGATCTTCTGGGCTCACTGTGTCTGCTGTTTGTCAGGAGAGCAGTCTGTGACCACCATATGGGATGAGTATAGTTTTGTTTATACTAGTAGTATACTAATAGTTTTTATTGTTTTATTAAAACTATTTCTGTTTCAAACCATGGGTCTTCCTTTCTTTTCCCAGTTCCCCTACTTAAGCAGAGAAAGGTCATTGTGTGACAGAGCAATTGCCTATTACTTAGCCCCTGAATATGGGCTAAAAGTAAACAGTTCCTCACAAATTAATTTTGATATTTAAAAATGGTAAACAATAAGAAGGAAGGTTTTGCTGAAAGAACTCTGTATCTTCAAAGCAAACTCAGAAATTAGTAGTAAAAATATAAAATGTGATGAAAGTAGGGATTCATTTTTCCATGGAGTTTCGGAGGGACAGGAAGTCCTTCTGGGAGACAGTAAATGAAAAGGACATAATTCTTATATTATATCACAATTTGTTTCTATGTTGTTTCCTCAACATTTTGAGATCTATTTCAGCAGAAGAACTTTCAAATCTTTGGGCACTGAACAGAGTTTTAAATAAAAGTTAATTGACTGTCTTTGCACGATACTGACTCTGTGGACCTTATGTTCACTAGTTAGCAGATGGCTTTTTTCATAGTTCTGAACTGTCTGTATTAATTTTAGTTTGGAGACAGATTGAAGAAACTGAGTTTTGTTGGGTAGTTTTTCCTGGACATTTTCCAGTATGTACCTGTCCTGAGTTGTTTCTAGACATATGTGAATGTAGGCTCGCAGTTTGTATCTTGTAGCGTTTTCATTCAATGACATTATTTCATATGCATTATTTTTACAAGAGCTTTTCCTACCTTTTTTTTTTTTGCTCATACCTTTTTCATCATGAATGTCATCCAGCTATGCCTGCCTCAGTGACTTTTTAAATTCTTCCACAGTTAAGTTTGTCTACTCATAAAAAAAAAAACAAAAAACAAAAAAATCCCAAAAAAGCCAACAAACACATTTAAAGCTTTGGAAAGAATGTGTAAAGAAATTTAGCAGCTACTTCACTGTGGAATTCTGCTCAAGCTGTACATGAGATATTAGAAAAGAAAAAGCAAGGTAATTTGCATGGATAATCGTGCTTTCAGGCAGTTAACATTTTCCCTATTGAGTCCTAACAACTACTTATATAGTTGCAAAATGATGTTAAAAATTCCCTGATAATCATTGAGGAAAAGCCCTGTTGGTGTTTTAAAGTTAGCTAGGTCTAATCTTTGACTCTCATTATTTTAGACTAAAGATCTGAGCTGATCTGTATTTGTATTACATAGTAGCAAACAGTAAGAATAAGCTTTTAATATTTCTCACCTGTTCTGTACTTAGTAAGAGTACAACTTTGATCAGAATCATTAAATGTGGACTTGAACTTCTCCCAGAATCTCCTTAACACAGTGAATATATTTCCATTGACTTTCTGCTGGAACTTCAGACAAGCTACTACTAAAAATAATGCAAAATTTCATGCTTGAAATTGTTCTTGTGTTTAAAGAGAAAATATAGACTAGAATGTTTGCTGAGATGATTTTTTATCAAAAGAGTAAAATCATTGGAACTTCTAAGAAACAATTTTGGGTTTTTTTTCTGCAGAAATAATTTCTAAACACTCCCCATCACATGAGAACAGAAAGCTTGTAATGAACTGTATAAAAGAAATCATGCGCAATAGTATAACTCAAGTATAATCGGAAAACGTTCATTATATACTTACAAGTAATGTTATGTACAGTATTGCTCTTGGCAATGGTTTAAAAACTTTTTTTCTTTTCTGAAAATCAATCAGTTCTTAAGAAATGAGCACCTTTAATGTCAAATAATGATCAGAGTTATAGTAAGCATATATTTAAATATAGAAAGGGTTGGAGTAGTTTACTCCAAATAGAATCTTTGCATTTAATTTGCATATGTTTTTCTGCACCCTACTGTTCCTCTGATTTATCCACATTGGCCTGCAGACCAATCCTAGGTACTTTCTAACACTATTTAGTAGTGTTTTTTTCTTATTGTTTTTGTGCTTAGCTGAGTGTGACAGTGAACGGGCCTCTGCTTGGTTTTGATACATCAAGTTCTATTCTTGGTTTAGTTTTACTCATACTGAGGTTAAGGGAATTTGGAAACTAGCCTCTTCACTATTTGACTGAAGAAAAACCAAACTGTCTCTAGCCATTCTTGCTAGTAAGAAAAGTAAACAGTTATTATTCATTCTTCTGTAAAATGCTGTTGTAACAACAGGTTGTTAACATCAGGATGCCTTGCACAAAATAATCCTAAGTGGTCTCCTGATAATCTTTTGTTTCTCAAAGCAATTATAATACTTGATTTAGAGTGATAGTGACTTTATTTAAGATAGGAATAAGCCAGTCAAATCTTTTGAGTGAAAAAATAAACCTATTTATTTTCTCAATATTGCAATCATTTGCAAAAATGACAAAGTGATTATCTATTTACTCTCTGGGGATTTTTTTTTCTTGAAATTATTTTCTTCAATGTTATCATTGTTACGATAACATTGTTATCATTGTTTAATAAAATGCCTTCGCTGCAGTTAAGATTTTACTTCTATCTTTATCTTAAGATTATATGTGTTAATATTAGAATGAACATCTATAGGCAAATATATACTTGGGCATTTGTTTCAGGACTTGAGGAAAAGCAGGACAAAGAGGTGAACACTGAACCAGGAACTAAGCTGTTTTCTAGGGAACAAGGATGTCAGGTTTTTTCCACTCCACCAAATTATCATGCTTGTTTCCCAGCAACACTTCTGTAGAATTAGGTTTCTTGATTTTTATTCATTTGCTAATTTAATCTATAATTAAGGTGAAATCTGAATGATGGTTTTAATTTGCTTTTTTATTCCTTTGATGCCTTCTAGTTTCCCACCAGAATAGGTGACTTATCCTTTGAAAAGGTTCAGGATTCAGGGTTGTATTTATAAACTCCTGAAAAACTCTCATATCTTGTAATTAAATCAGTGGTTCTGTAACAGGAAACACTGACAGGAAGCAGGAAATTTAACTACAGAAAGGAAAAACTGCCATGTTTCAAGGACTTCAGGAAAAAAATTGTTAAGCTTTTGTGTCTCTCCTGCTCCATTTCTTTCATTTCTCTTTCTTCTCTAGTAAAAATTGCTAGAGCATAACAACCTTTCAGCCACAGGAAGCACAAACCAAGGATACAAATGGGAACAAAAGCTGCAAGTGAAGCTGAGACACTTTCTTAATGAACAAACTGAAGAGATTTGCTATCAAGACTTGAACTGAAACTGAAAGAAATTAGCTTGTCTGTGAGAATTTGTTAGTAGTATCAAGTGGAAGCTGGATTTGAGAAGGAAGGGGCTTTAGTTTGTATGAAGTAAAGGCCATATTTGTGGAGGGCTGGACTTAAAAGAATTGCATGAAATGAAGTCAGACTCGGAGGAGAAGGGTGCTGGAGGAAAGAGTTGGGTTACAGGGGCTGAGACAGGCTGCTTGTGAAGTGATAATAGGAGAAAGGCACGGACAAGACATGTGAGGCAGAATGGAATATTGACTCAAAAAAGGAGAAGATATGGACAGGTGTGAGACTTCTAACTAAACAATCTCATTTACTCCATGTTACCAGGATCTTCACTTATACCCATAGAAGGAGACTCCAGATATTCACACGTATTCTTAATAGTAAGTTTCACTGTGAGGTAAGGGTTAATTGAAAAGCAAGAAGAGCTTCCATTGGGCCTTCTAGGATATCCATAAAATATTGTTTTGACCTGCATTATCACATGAATCCTGTTAATCACAAAAGACAAGAAAAGTAAACATGTTTCCCGGGTAAGTAATATTTCCCATCCCTTGAAACTTTCTTCTTACTTACTTCTTCCATTACTCCTTTCTTATATACTTAAAAAATTAATACAAAACACTTCCTAAACTGAAGAGACATCATATTAATGGTAAGTCCATCCTATCTACACCCCATCATATCTAAACAAAGTCAATGTTTATTTATATAGGCTATCTAAATTACTTATGAACTGAGTAAGCTGGGAGGCTGGTGGGGTGGAAATATTAAATAAACTGAGAAATTTCATTGTAAATACATTTTTTTAGAAGTATAAATAGCATCAGTGAAGGAGGTAGCTAAAAAACTTCCTTCCCTGGTCCACAAGACAGACTACTATCCTCTAATAATAGTCCAAACTGTTAATGATGATCTAGTAAGTAGAAAGACCAAAGCCATCAAGAAAGACTTCAGGGCCATTGGGAAAATGATGGAAGGTTCTATGGAACAAATACAGAATCATAGAATCACACAGAATAACCAGGTTGGAAGAGACCCACTGGATCGTCGAGTCCAACCATTCCCACCAATCTCTAAATCATGCCCCTAAGCACCTCATTCACCCTCACCTTAAACACCTCCAGGGAAGGTGAACCAACCACCTCCCTGGGCAGACCGTTCCAATGCCTAACCACCCTCTCCGTGAAGAATTTTTTCCTTACCTCAAGCCTAAATCTCCCCTGGCGGAGCTTGAGGCCATTCCTTCTCATCCTGTCCCCTGCCACTTGGGAGAAGAGGCCAGCACCCTCCTCTCCACAACCTCCCTTCAGGTAGTTGTAGAGAGTAATAAGGTCTCCCCTCAGCCTCCTCTTCTCCAGGCTGAACAACCCCAGCTCTCTCAGTCACTCCTCATAAGGCCTGTTCTCCAGCCCCTTCACCAGCTTCGTTGCTCTTCTCTGGACTCGCTCCAGAGCCACAACATCCTTCTTGTGGTGAGGGGCCCAGAACTGAACACAGTACTCGACGTGCGGTCTCACCAGTGCCGAGTACAGAGGGAGAATAACCTCCCTGGACCTGCTGGTCACGCCGTTTCTGATGCAGGCCAAGATGCCATTGGCCTTCTTGGCCACCTGGGCACACTGCTGGCTCATGTTCAGTTGGTTGTCAACCAACACCCCCAGGTCCTTCTCCTCCTGGCAGCTTTCCAGCCAGGCTTCTCCTAGTCTGTACCTCTGCTTAGGGTTTTTGGTCCCCAAATAGTATACTGCTCCATCCCAAGGCTAAATAGAGAGGATCTGGAAGTCAGGAAGAATTCGATTGATGCCTGGCTCTGAGCCTGGTGTGAAGAAAGGGGCTTCGGCTTCTTTGATCATGGGGTGGCTCACGCACTCCCAAATTCTGTTGCCAAGGATGGGACACATGTGTCTCTTAGGCTAGAGCCCTTGCTAAAAACCTAGCTAAGCTCGTAAATTGAGCTTTAAAATAGATGTGAAGGGGGAGGGGATTGACACCAGGCTAGACAAGAGCGAGCCTGGACGTGGGATGCTAGTGATTCAGAGAGGTGTACTGGAGAGGACCACCAGTACATCACCACACAGAAAGTGAGGATGAGCACACCTGGGGGTGGTAAGGGAGATACAGGCACTCTGGTACAAGCTACTCCAGTTACCAGGCAACTGGGAATGGACTCTGTTCCCTCTAGAGGGCTGAAGGCTCGGCAGCTCAGCTGAAGTGCATTTACACCAACGCATGCAGCATGGGTAATAAGGAAGAGCTGGAAGCTGTTGTAGGGCAAGGAGCCTATGATGTTTTTGCCATCATGGAAACGTGGTGGAATGACTCATTTAACTTGAGTAAAGATTTGGTGGGGTACAAAGTCTTCAGGTGGGATAGGAAGGGAAGGAGAGGAGGCGGGGTAGCCCTCTTTGTAAGGGAGGACTTGGACACTGTTGAAATACCCGGCAGGGGAAAAAAACAGCTTGGTTGAACAGGGAAATCTTGAGTGATACCAAGAAGAGAACTGTTTATGAGCTCTGGAAGAGGGGACAGGCCTCTTGGGTGGATTACAGGAGGGAAGTGAGATTGTGTAGGGAAAAAAATCAGAAGGGCTAAGCCTCAACTAGAAACCAGATTGGCAAAGTCGGTGAAAGATAACAAAAAAACTTTCTATAAATATATAAATAATAAAAGGAGGACTAGGGAGACCATACAGTCCCTATTGGATGCAGAAGGAACAACAGTGACAGGGGATGAGGAAAAGGCTGAGGTACTTAATGCCTTCTTTGCCTCAGTCTTTAATTGTAAAGAAAGTTGTTCTGTCTGTGTACAAACCCAGGAGCTAGAGGAGCAAAATGAGGCTCCCATGATCCAAGAGGAGGTGGTCAGAGCCTTGCTAGCCCAACTAGACACCCACAAGTCTGTGGGGCTAGATGGGATTTGCCCGAAGGTATTGAAGGAGCTGGCGGATGTGCTGGACAAATCCCTTTCCATCATCTCCCAACAGTCCTGGAAGACTGGGGAAGTTCCACTGGCCTGGAGGCTGGTGATGTTGTGCCCATCTACAAGAAGGGTTGCAAGGAGCATCCAGGGAACTATAGGCCTGTCAGTCTGACCTCAGTGCCAGGGAAAGTCATGGAACAGGTGATCCGGAGTGCTATCATGAAGCACATGCAAGAGAACCGGGTGATCAGGCCCAGTCAACATGGGTTCATGAAAGGCAGGTCTTGCCAAAGTAACCTGATCGCCTTCTATGACAAAGTGACTTGGCTGCTGGACAGGGGAAAGGCTGTGGATGTATCTTCCTGCACCTAAGTAAAGCCTTTGTCACAGTTTCTCACAGCATTCTGCTTCGGAAACTGTTGGCCTCTGGCCTGGACAGACACACCCTCTCCTGGGTGGAAAACTGGTTGGATGGCCGGGCCCAGAGAGTGGTGGGAAATGGTGTTAAATCCAGCTGGAGGCCAGTGACAAGTGGGGTTCCCAGGGCTCAGTGCTGGGTCCAGCCCTGTTCAATGTCTTTATCAATGACCTGGATGAAGGCATTGAGTGCACTGTAGTTGGCACTGGTGAGACCACACCTCGAATCCTGTGTTCAGTTCTGGGCCCCTCACCACAAGAAGGATGTTGAGGCTCTAGAGTGAGTCCAGAGAAGAGCAACAAAGCTGGTGAAGGGGCTGGAGAACAGGCCTTATGAGGAACGGCTGAGAGAGCTGGGGTTGTTTAGCCTGGAGAAGAGGAGGCTGAGAGAGACCACACTGCTCTCTATAACTACCTGAAAGAAGGTTGTAGAGAGGAGGGTGCTGGCCTCTTCTCCCAAGTGACGGGACAGGATGAGAGGGAATGGCCTCAAGCTCTGCCAGGGGAGATTTAGGCTGGACATTAGGGAAAAAAATTTTCACAGAAATGGTCATTGGGCACTGGAACAGGCTACCCAGGGAGGTGCTTGATTCACCTTCCCTGGAGGTGTTTATGACACGGGTGGACGAGGTGCTAAGGGGCATGGTTTAGTGTTTGATAGAAATGGTTGGACTCGATTAACTGGTGGATCTCTTCCAACCTGGTTATTCTATGAAATATTGGTGTAAAAAAGCCAAGGTTTTGTATTCTTTTGAGAAAAATCTAGCCATGGCATCTGTTAAAACTGCTATTCTCTGCAGGTTTCAGAGCTAGCATTTTGAAAAGCTGACAGAGTGTTTTAATGATGTGGTAACAGATGTAATGTATTATTGTAGTATTTGGAAATATAGACCATGAACTGGGGAAATCTATCTGCAATTTACAAGCCCTAGACTTTCTTCCCACTTTTTCTTCTACTTTATTTTTATGTTATTCAGAAATATAAACTTCAGTCTTCACAGGCTTTATGGTAATGTAATCTTTTATTTGTTGTACATTAGATGAAACTGAGTTGTGTCACTTGGTAAAAACATTCAAAGATAAAGTTTCAGGTTAACAGACATTATAAAAATTCTACCAGGTTACTACTCCATTCTGGAAGAAAGCAAGCAAGTCTATGTATTTCAGAAGCTATTTAAAAAATGTGTTGAGAAATCAAGTTAAATGACTCACTTTGAAATGGATATTAGAAAGAACCAAATTATTCTACTTTTTTAATGTAAATTATGAATATTCAATTATATGACTGAAGTGATTATCATGAGTGGGAGTCATCTCACCTAACTTAAACTGTTAAAAGGAAAACATCTGCTCCTTTTGTTTTTTAGCTTCCTATAGCTGATGACAGCTGCAGAACATGATTCATCCTATTTGCTTAAATCCCAGTCTTACAGTTTTTTCGGGTTTCACTAGGATAGAGGTAATTTTCTTCATAGTAACTAGTTTGGATTTGTACTGAAAACAGTATTGATAACACAGGGATGTTTTAGTCATTGCTGAGCAGTGTTTACATAGAGTCAAGGCCTTTTCTGCTCCTCACAACATCGCACCAGTGGCTTGGCAGGGGATGCACAAGAAACTGTGAGGAGACACAGCTGGGACAGCTGACCATATTGACCAAAGGGATATTCTGTACCATATGACATCACATATAGCAATATGGGAACTACTGACCTGTCAGCTTCACCTCTGTGCCTGAGAAGATCATGGAACAGATTGTCCTAGAAGCTGTGTTAAAGCTTGGAGGACAAGGAGGTGATTATTGGCAGCCGGCATGTCTTCATCAAGACCAACCAATTGGCTTTCTGTGATGGGGTAACCACAGCAGTGGCCATGGGAAAACCAATGGGTGTGATCTATCTGGACTTGTGTAAAGCCTTTGACACAGTCCCCCACAACATCCTTCTCTCTAAATTGGGAGAGATGTGGGTTTGATGGGTAGACTGTTCAATGGATAAGAAATTGGTAGAATGGTCATTTTCAGAGGGCAGTGTTCAACAGCCCAGTGTCTAGATGGAGGTCTATGAAAAGTGCTGTTCAACAAGACCAAGAGTAAGGTTGTACCCCTGGGTCGGGGCAATCCACGGTTTCAATAAAAGATGGGCAATGTGGTTCTTCATAACTAGGATATTGGATGATATATCAAATGATAGTTATTTTTATTAGAAAAATGTAGTAAAAAACTTCCAAATTTACATAGGTTTTAAAAATTGTTGATAATGAAACCATATTGCTTCTTTTTATTTATTTTCCTCAGAATAAATATTTAATACTCTTTGTCCTTTCATTGCTCAGATATCAAGCACTATATTTATTCTCATAGAAACAAGCAATCTATTTGGTTATTTAATACCCAGACTTACTCAGAAATCTATCCTGAACTTTCTGTTTAAGCAATCTAATTCTTAAATTATTAATTTTATCTTGACTTGAAGGGAAAAACATTCCTCTTCATTAAACTCTGCTGCGAACTGTGGAGACAGGAAATGCTTCTCTTTGAGAGTCTGTACACCTCACATTGTGCTAAGGTCCCAAACCTCTTAGGTTTGCTATGAATTTGTAAAATATATAACACAAATTAAATTTAAAACTTTTTCTCCCATCTAGCAAATGTCACTGAATTAAATATAAATAAATGTAAATGTAAATGTGAATGAAAATGTAACTTTTCTTTCCAGTTTTTAAAAAATGGCTGTTTAAAATGGCTGTTCAAAATCATACTGATACATATACAAACTCTGACAAATCTGCTAAGTACATAGTCTCTTAGCAGCTCTTCAAGTACTTTGAGTTTTGGTTTTGAGCAGAATTATTGCCAAAATATTCTGAACGTTATTGTTAGGAGTAGCAAAAACCAGGATGTTATGCTATGTAAGTCCTAGGGGGATGTTATATCATGATCAAAGGTATCTGAGAGACATAAAAATAAGTCTGCTAGAAAATAAAAAAAATTTAGTGGTGCTTTGTGTACACCAATTTCTCCCTTAATTTTCTTTATTGTTAACAGTGCATAAATGGAAGATGTAGATGTCAGGAAACAATGGGAAAGAGAAAAATAGAAAACACCTTCTTTTCAAATAAAAAACAGAATTTTTTTTTTAAAGAATTCTGTTGGATTGAAAGTTACTGCATTGCAGTAGAAAAGAAGCTAGCTAGCTGTATTTATCTCAATTATTGTCATGATAAGGTCAAATGGTTACGGGTAAGGATGAAGGGAAAGGCCAACAAGGCAAGTACCCTACTGAGAGTCTGTTATAGACCATCCAACCAGGATTAGAAGTTAGATGAAGCATTCTACAAGTGGCTAGCAGAACTCTCATGATTGCTAGCACTTGTTCTTGTGGTGGGACTTCAACTTACTGGACACTGAATGGAAATACAACACAGTAGAGAGGAAACACTCTAGGAGGAAGATAATCTCCTAACACAGCTAGTAAGTGAGCCTACCAGGGGAGATGCCTCGTTTGACCTGATCTTTACAAATAAAGAAGGACTGATGGGAGGACTAGAGACTTCCCAGGGAAGTGGTGGAGTTACCATTCCCCAGAGATATTCAAAAAACTTGTACTCATGGCACTTCAGGATATGTCTGTCTCTTCACTTTATAATTAAGTGGTTTCAGATTTATTGCCAACTTCTGTTTTAGTAATTATGTTACATTCCAGTACCAGTTCTCCTACCTCTTACATTCATGCGTTTGAGCTTTAGTAACATCTTTGTAAGGTTAATCCTGAAAAAACTCTGCGGACAAGGACATTGCCTAAGCTATTCATTAAGGTAAGGAAAGAAAATAAGAGTTTTTGCTTTGTTCTTCCTCCAAAACCTAATTTTAGGTCCTAATGATTATCTTTCATCTCAACAGCTGCAGTCACCTCCTCTCTGGCTTTTACAAGTTACCACTTCACCTCCCTGTTCAAATGACTCAGTCTAAAAATACCTTACTTACCTATTACTTTAACCAGTCACAAAAAGGTCCTGTAAGATTTAGTAGGGACCAAACTATCAAGGCTCTATAGAAATATCATGAAGTTTTATTACAGTTGCTCTAAAATGTACATGACATGAAAGAATGTTTCATTCCTTTTTAAAAAATCTAAAAGTAGCAAAAAAGAAATAATAGACTACCGTCTAAATTTGCATAATTTCTTTTAGTTTATGATTTTATTTAGATTTTCTTCAATTTAAATTAGAAGAATTATTTAAATTAAAAGAAATATTCACCCTTAAAGGATTCCATGTGCAGCAAGTGAATGACTGAATACTCACTATACTAGTCACAATATTCATTTATTATACCGATATACTTAGTGTAGGATTCATCTTGCATAAATATTTATCTAAGTCAGTCAAACAAGAATATTGTCATACTCTGTGGACTTAGATAGTAAATTCCAGCATAAAATTTATTTCAATGCAGACTACTCTTCTAAGAAAAGATATATAAACTAAAAAAGCAACAATTTTTTTTCAAATCAAGTATATTTTTTTACAAAACTCTCTAGGTACCTTTTTTAGATGACTGTGTACCATCCTAATATCTGGCTCTGTCTCCTTCTGGTTAACAGTCCATCAAGCAACTTTGTATCTATAAAGAAATCATTGGTTTTGTTCAAGGAGTAAATTTTGTGCTTTCTTGATGAAGAGTTCATATTCTTGCTGATACTTTGTCTATGCATTATGTATGTTCACTTCTAAAAAAAAAAAAAAAATCCAGGATGTAAATATTGCTAAAAATATTGCTAAAAATATTGCTAAAAATATTCACATTTTAAAATCCTTGCAGTGTTTTTCTGGTCTTTGTACTCAAATATTCTGAGATCTCAACATACAAATTCTGAGGTAGATTGTTTATATTGAAGCAAGAAACTCATAAATTACAATCAACCTTTGCAAAATGAAACTTTAAATAAAAACAACAACTAATGGGAGAAAAGTTAAATTGGAGTTTTTTTCTATGAACATCTTAGTGCAAAAAGCCATTATATATATGTGAAGAATTTCAGCTGTATTGTGCACATTATATTCATAAAATATGTTTTAAAAGCCAATAAAGTGAAAAGTATTTTAATTTAATATGTAACACTATTATTAATAGTGTTACATATTAAATTTAATATCATAGTTGATATGACTTGTGATTTCTTTTGGATTGCTACTATAAATTGACACTTTTCATGTTTAGTGCTTATATTATAAAATAAATATGTATCTGGGTTTTTTGCTTTGCTTTTCCAAGCCATATATATTTCTTTTTCACGAGGAAGTCAGACCACAGCTACCATAAATGCTTGAAAGAAAAACATGTCTTGAGACTTTGAAATTTTATTTCTACTTATACTTGCATCATATTTTCATGGAGAAAAAAGATACTAAGTATTTCTAGCAAGCATTTTGAATCAAAATTCTCTTCAATTTTTTGTTATACATATCCCATGTGGATTGTCATGGAATAAGTTTAATTAGTATGTCCTTCCTTACAGGTTTGTTGTTCTTAGTGCTCTTTGAATTGATGTTCCTCATGTAGTGAGCAATCAAACATAAAAGATGGCAGTCATCAATGTCTGTGAGATTGTTAAAACAAAAGTATTATATTTTAATCTTCCAAATTTTTCAGTGTATTTCTCATATTATAGCCATAATTGCCATCCTGTAGTTTCCTCTAATACATCTCTGGTTGTAATACATTAGTTCATTACAGATGATTAATAGAGTGATTACAGCTCATACTTGAAGGATGACATTTGAAATTTCACTGCTGTGTCATCTTTAACAAAAGAAATTATTCTTATAATTTCTCAATGTGCATACCATTTTATCTCTGAATCACTTAACTATAAAATCATAGAATAACTAAGTTGGAAAGGACCCACTGGATCATCGAGTCCAACCGTTCCTTTCAAACACTAAACCATGCCCCTTAGCACCTCGTCCACCTGTGCCTTAAACACCTCCAGGGAAGGTGAATCAACCACCTCCCTGGGCAGCCTGTTCCAGTGCCCAATGGCCCTTTCTGTGAAAATTTTTTTCCTAATGTTCAGCCTGAACCTCCTGGTGGAGCTTGAGGCCATTCCCTCTCGTCCTGTCGCCTGTCTCTTGGGAGAAGAGGCCAGCACCCTCCTCTCCACAACCTCCTTTCAGGTAGTTGTAGAGAGCAATGAGGTCTCCTCTCAGCTAAAGAGAGCTTCTCCAGGCTAAACAACCCCAGCTCTCTCAGCCATTCCTCATAAGACTTGTTCTCCAGCCCCTTCAGAAGCTTTGTTGCTCTTCTCTGGACTCGCTCCAGAGCCTCAACATCCTTCTTGTGGTGAGGGGCCCAGAATTGGACACAGTATTCGAGGAGCGGTCTCACCAGTGCCGAGAACAGAGGGAGAATAACCTCCCTGGACCTGCTGGTCACGCCATTTCTGATACAAGCCAAGATGCCATTGGCCTTCTTGGCCACCTGGGCACACTGCTGGCTCATATTCAGTCGTTGTCAACCAACACCCCCAGGTCCCTCTCCTCCAGGCAGCTTTCCAGCCAGACTTCTCCTAGTTTGTAGCACTGCATAGGGTTGTTGTGCCCCAGGTGCAAGCATATCAGGTGAGTGACGAAGTACCTGCCTTTCCTAAATCCATGCTGACTACTTCTGATCACCTGGTTATCCTGTAAGTGCCGTGTGACCTTCCCCAGCACTGAGGTCCAGTTGATAGGCCTGTAGTTCTCTGGATCCTGCTTCTGGCCCTTGTTGTAGAAAATCAGAGGACTTGTATATAATTAAAAAAAAATGATAGAAGGACTTCGACAACTTCTTTTCTCAGAGAGACCAAGAGAACAAGCCTTCCCGAGAACTGTAGCCTGGAGCATAGTGTGTTGCTTTTCATTTCTCATTACTGCAAGAAGGAATGATGATCTATTTGGAAAACTCAGGTTTCTAGGCTGTGTATCCTGTATTAAATAGACTGGCTTAAAGGTCTTCAGAACTGGCTGTAGGATAATTTTTACCTGATCTTAGCCAGCTAAAAGTTAACATCCGAGTTTTGCTTCTCATTTAGGGTCTTTTACAATCAATAAAAAAGGGCAAGCACTCTCACAAGAAGTTTCATCCACTGATCTTAGGTGTCTTCTGGTGAAATAAACTACTGAAAAATTACTCACTTCTCTTTATTGTCTACAGAAATATTTTATATGACTTATTTATTGTAAGTGATAGTTTTAACACTACTGTACCTCATTCAGATGAAAAATACAGAAGTGAAATAAGATGAAAATACTCAATGACCAAGTTTTCATCCACACTCAACCTTGGATCATGTTATCCTATCATACAACTTTGTACTTAAGGCTTATAAGAACATAAGTTTAAGTGTCTTTAGTCTGTACATGTAATGGATCTTCTTTTGCAGCTGATTTTTCCATACTTGGGAAATTGTCAATATCTCTGTAATTGCACATACAAATTGTACACCTTCTGGTCCATATGGCTTTCAAGCCTCCATTTAAAAAGTAGAACCCAGATTACTACTGAATTTGGATAAATTAATCTTATTTTAACAAAAAAATTTCTTAGCACAATTACTAGAATGAATTTGTGAGAATCCTGTCTATGTTTCTGGATTTGAAAAAGCATCTAAGACTGAGCTGTGTGAAATATTTATCTAGAAATTTGAATCCATTTAGCATACTTTGCCAAACTTAAAAATATCAGTCCAGACCTGTTAGAATTTATGCAATGCTATTTCTAGACACTGAAGAAGTTTTCAAATTCATCAGCAGGACCTGTCCCAGGTTTTCTCATTATAATTTCACTCTGCAATATCCATTTTCTGTAGTCTAAACAAACCAGTGAACTTAGCCCAAGTCAAGAGAGTGCAGTGCTGCAACACAGTCATTATATCCATTCACGCAAGCTCTTTTCCAATGATCAGTTTGTGGGGAGTTTAACATTGTGTTGGATACATTTTTAATTTTTTGTTTTTAATTTTCATCTTGTGGAACAAAGAGGAACTCTTGTATCATCAAGATAAACTTCTTGGATAGTAAAGACAAGATGCCTTACAAAGAATAATTTTGGTGTATATTAAAATTTAATTATCAAAGGAAAAAATCAAGTTAGTATAAATGATGAAGAATCAACTGTAATATTTGCTAAGAATCAACAGTTAACCATAGAAGAAAACTAGAAATCAATAAGGAGGTTCATATGTTGAAAGAATAAGAAAATGCGCTTTCCAGAAATGTTCTCGTGGGAAACATAGGAAGACTTTTTTTGTTAAGGATGCAGTAGTAATCATACTACCATACTAAAAAGTCTCAATAGGTATATTACACAGGAAGAACCTGAATATCAGGTTCCATAGTAAAGTCCAAACTAAACATGATATCCGTTTTTCTCCTTTCTTATTAAACATGCTTAGTAATTTTGAGGAGCCTCTGCACTTATAAAGTATTAAACAACTATTAACAAGATGTAGTGCTAACATCTCTTTGACATTTTATAAGGTTATTCTATGGTTTTGCATGCAAATCATTCAAGTCTTCAAATTCTGTAGGAATCTTAGACTTCATTAGAAAGCTTGAAGTTTACTGTTATGACTGAGGTGAAATATGTCAAGGGCATCCTGAAAACTGAAAAGCCAAATGGAGAATAAAAATTCCCCTAAATGTGTAATTAAAATGAAAAAAAAACTTCCGCAACTTCTATGTCATATATGGAACTGAGTAATAACTGTTGAAATTGACAATACTGACAGTCTTTCACTTTTCTTCTTCTTCCAAAGCCTTTGGGAGAAATAGCTAGATTCATTTAAAAGTTGGGAGCCATTGCTTTAAACCTGATTATTTTTCTCCTGTCTTTTACACACAGTAGTGATTCCTACTTTTTTCCATATACCTTCTCCTCTCTCTTCTTTTCTAGATGATTTGCATTCATTCAATTACTTAAAAAAATGTTATATTTTCTCTGCTCTCTAACCAAGTTAAACTGCTTCTACGTATTAAGAAAGTGAGTAAGAGGAGTGTTTTTTCTTCTGACTCCTACAAATTTTCCTGAAACATTTAAGGGAACACAAAGTCTTATTTCTATTACATTAATTTTTTTTTTTTTTTTTTGCTTAACATCTTTAGAATGTCTCTCAAACTGTGAAGAACTGTCAGTGCTAGCAACCCTCCAAGCTAGTCTTATAAAGCTATAAATTTTACGGAGCTTTACACAGTATAACTGAACTAATTTAAATACTGGCAGTTCAAAGTTCTTAAAATGTTCTTTAAAATGTGAAGATTATTAATTATAATCACATCTGATTTGCAGGCATAATCTTCACATAGTGTATTTTATTAGTTCAGCATGTTAAGCCAGGCTATAAAACCAAAGGAACATGGTCTGTGAAGATTATACTCAGAATTTGAGTCCTTCAGAATCTCTAAATTGCAGTGTTCCTGACAGTCACCCAAATGTGCATCTTCTGTCGTTCTTCTGTCACATAATTTAACATGGTTTATATTATTAAGCCGAAGGAAATTTTAAAATTGCTGTTATATAGCAGTGATGATCTGGCAACACATCAGCCAATTCCTGCGTTCTTATATTAGGTATCAGGCAAATATATAACCCAAATGAAATAATGAGATCCAGTCATCTGGAATGACACAATCACACTTTTGAGCTACTTTGCGAGATATAGCATAATAACAGTCACTAATTATTCCACCTTGCTTACCTTCAGTATACCAATTTCTCTTGACTTATTATATTAACATACAGGAAACTACTTAGAAGAGAAAAAGAGAAAGAGGCAGGAGGAGGCACGGCATATCTGAGCACTACTAAGCAAGGACAGGATTCACCTGCCAAGGGATCATGACTGTATCTAGTGAATGAAGTGCATGGGTGACAACATGATGGAGGAGATTCTCACTCATCCTTTGTGAATGCTGCATCAGCAAGGTCTGTTTCAAGTGTCTGTAGGCAACTGTAGTTAGGATGGGAAACAGGATGATGTGAAGTTCCTTATCTTCATGTTCTTCACTGAGTTGTTGCCTCAGCTAGCACCTATTTTTTCCCCTGCATTTGCAGAAAACTCTTGGAAAAACAAGCCAAACATGAGTAAGCACTGTTTTAATTAAGGACAGTAACTCTTCCCAAAAAATAAAACCAAACTTATCTTTGAAACACTGTAGTAAAGTTCTAATGACATTATTTACAGAGTGGAAATAAGAACTTACCATAAAAGCAGCGTAATTCAGTGGAGTATGATACAAGTTATGAATTTCAAGTATCCTGAGAATACGTCAACATGTCATGACTCTGATAAAGGCTTATTGAAAAATAGTGTCAGAGGCTTTCCAAGATAGCATTTAGTGAGTGCTTTACATACAGTAAAGAGGTGGGGTTTGTCCTTCAAAATTGCTCTAATTTTAGAGAACATAAAAAACTTGTGCAAGGGAGATAAAAAATTACATGAAGAAAAGTTAAAGTATTTCTGGCTGAAGTTCCTAACATTATTCTAATGTTATCTTCTTCTTCTGAAAGCCGTATTTTGAATGATTCCTTTCTTGTTCTTGAGATCTGATAGATTTTGGAAGAATGTCTGTACAACAATGCTACAAAAATAACAGGAAGTCATAGACCGATGCAATCCTTTTTTATTATCTCAGCATCATCTAGTCAGTACAGTACAGTACATAGAGTTACCTTTTAACAGCATCTGCTTTTGAAAAAATAAAATCAATAAAACCTTGCATAATCCTTTTTCTCAGAAGTGGGAATTTCTCCCAAACAATATGATCCAACCTGACCTTGAATATTTCCAAGGATGAGGCATCTACTACCTCTCCAGGCAACCTGTTTCAGTGTTTCACCAACCTATGCAAAAAAAAATTTCTTCCTAATATCTAGTCTAAACATCTCCTCTTTTTAGTTTAAAAACATTACCATTTGTACTATCTCTACAGGCCCTGCTAAAAAGGTTCTTTCCCATCTTTCTTATAATCCTCCCTTTAAGTACTGAAAGGTTGCAATTAGGTCTCCTTGGAGTCCTCTCTTCTCCAAGCTGAACAACTCCACCTCTGTCAGCCTTTCTTCATAAAAGAGCTGTTCCAGGCTTTAATCGTTTTTTGTAGCCCTCCTCTGGACCTGTTCTAACAGGTCCCGGAGCTTGCAGTTAGCCTTGTTGAATTTCATATTTTTTTCACAAGCCCCCTTCTTCAGCTTGTCAAGGTCCCTTTGGATGGCACCTCGACCCTCAGGGGTGTCAACCTCATCACTCAGTTTGTTGTTATCCATAAATTTGCTGAGGGTGCACTTGATCCCCCTGTCTATGTCATTGATGAAGATATTAAGCCACATTGGTCCCAGAACAGACCCCTGAGGGGCTCCACTCATCACTGATCTTTATGTAGACATTGAGCTGTTGAATAACTACCCTCTGGGTGCAACCATCCAACCAATTCCTTATCCACCAAATAGTCCGTTTGCCTGAATAATCTTTTATTCCCTCCTGTCCTTCTAGGTTAGCCCCTAAACCCACTCAGAGGAAGAGTAGCAAAGGGATCATCCATGAAAACAAATGTACAGACAAATCAGAAGTTTAGCAAACTCGAGTTATGCAGTTTCAGCTCTTTAAAAATCATTCTATTTTGATTTCAGCAAGCTTTTTTTTACTTCTGAATACAAAAATATATTTGATTGAACAAATGCTTTTAGATTTTGAACCCTAGTTCTGCACGTCTTCAATATTTCTATTACTCTCTCTGATATATTATTTTCAGACACAGTAGGAAGAACTGGAGCTTCTTTTATTGTGTCATATGAATGTCACTTTTCTAAATAGATAAGCAGTGTTTGTACAAATAGATAATTCTTCATTTTCAATATATTATTCCTACATTTAAGTTGTACAGCTCTGGAAATTCAGCTCTGGATAAGTAGAAATTGTGTATGTGAATAATTTCATTGATTTTACTGAAAGTACTCATCCAAGCAAGTACTAAATATTCTGACCTTTGCTGCTTCTTAGTCCTCCCCTGATTCATTTATTTATTTGTCTAAAATCTTAATGTTATAGCAACTAATCCTATAAGGACAAAATACAATTTATCAGTTATAAAACAAATATTTTTGTTTAAGGAGAAATATTTCAGAGCAATATTAATGAAAATTGTAGTGTTTATAATTTAGATTTTTAGCTTTTAATTTCAAGAACCTGATGTAGTAGCATGGAACAATGTACTTTCCTCTGTTATTCAGCTGTTATATGAGAATAGAATAAAATCCTTCATCACTGTGAGAGCCACATATGTGTTCAGCACATTTTAACATAGGTTCATATAATCAGATATATCCATTATCCTCCAAAAAATGTTTTATACCTCCTCTTAAAAATAAGGTTTCTTCACGTAATTTGACAGTCTTTGATAAGAAGCTCTTAAATTCCATCATACAGCAAATGAAATTATTAGGCTCTAGATTTCTAAGAAAATCTTAAAACTAACAAAGAAAATTCATAGAGCTGAACCAGTAATAGTTTTCTGAAAAGGAATAACAATAATTATTAGTAGAAGATGAAAAAGAAAACTTTTAATTGGAAAAAGAAATATGCTTTTAAGAGAAAGTGTAAGTCCTAATAACACATTAGATCCTGAGACACAGTCTTAGTAAACATATTAAGAAAATTTCATTAGGAAATAAAGAAAATTTCATTAGGGAATTGAGACGAAATCAATGCATATTGTGTTTTAATTTTAGCATTTCCTTGTTATGATAGTAGTTTACATATTACAGAACCGTGGACAAAGGAAGCAGAAAGCTGCTCATCAGGAATATAGGAAATGGAATGAGTGCAAACAGGCAAGTAAAAATAAGACAATTTTTTAGAAACAGTGTACCAGACTAATCCTTTTGGATCTTGCTTCTATTTACAAAGCTCTTTGTTTAATGAATGCATTGGCTAAAACCTTATACAATGGTGGCAATACTTATCTGAGGATTTTACAGTTCTATCAATAATCCATTTATCTCTAAGATAGGAAATTTACCCATACTTCACTACGTTAACATCTAATTAACTCTTTCATTCATCTATACATTCAGAAAGTCAGTCAGTCCGGTCAAAGTGAGAGCTCACTGCATTCAAAATAAGATCAGAAAAAATATTTTGGATTCAAGACCATCCAGTCAGCATACATTGTAAGAGAAATTATTGGAGCAATATAAACAATATCTTATAGAGGGTGAAAATCCTGTACTGTGAAAGGAGACTTTTAGTGGAAGCCTAGAAACCCTACTTAAGATATAAATTTATTTTCCCATTATGCACTCACGGGCTTTACTAGGTACTGATTGCCATCTGTAAATGAGGAAATCACAATACAAAACTGAGATAACTCAGAAAATTGGTACATCATCTGGCTGTACTAATTGCTTTTTGCAGTCACTGTGGATGATTTAAAAAATAAAAAAATTATATGCTTTCCCAAACTGAGTCCCTTTCCTTGTGGAAGAAAGAGCTCTCCAAAAGGTCAATGGGAAGGAACAACAGCTGGTAAAGAGACAACTGACCATCCCTCTCTCCGCCCCTGCTTCTCTCATGTGTGCTCATGCACACATATCCAAACCACCCACCCTTCTGTTTGATTGAGATCAAAGCATCTGCAGTGAGGAGTCCTCTGCTCTCAATTTTCTCTTACTTTCTAAAAGAAGCCATCTTGAATGTGGTCCTGGCTTAAGGGACTAAGGTAAAAGCAAGACCTCCCATATACTTCTTACAAGTGGTTATTCTGAGATCAGCTTCCGAAAATATATTTTCCAGCACTGTTATTCTATAGACTTCCTCATTTTGCAGTGTAATAATAATTTCTTGCGACAAAGGGAGGCATGGCAGTTTGTGATTTTGCACCATTATTCACACTGTGAGTGACAGCAAAACACCTGGACCATCCAGAGAAATGTACTGTAAGTACATGCTGGAGTCACAGTCTCACTTGGAAATGTAGGAATGGTAGTACATTGTTTCTGGTCCACAGTGTTAAAAAATTATGGATAATTATATATATATAGTTATATATTGTTATATATATATATATATATATATATATATAACTATATATATAGTTATATATTGTCTGTAATTTATGAGAAGCCCCACTGTTTTATTCTGAAGTTCTGTGTCCAAATGCATCTGAGCAAAAATAGAAGCATGGGAAAATATGGCTTTATCTCATGCTTCCTGTGAGATATGGTTTGGCTGCTCAGCTCATCTGACATAGGAATTAGAGCTCCTGGTGAAGGTTCAGAGTCATGGGGAATGCAAAAATACAGCAATTAATTAGTTATGCAACACCCCATTTCTGGCATGTTACACTGAGAAAACTGGGAACTGGTTCCATACCATGGAATAGATGCCAGGCTCTGGATGTTCCCTTAAAATGAAAGATAATTTAGCCACCACGATAAACTTTCTAGACAGATGTTCTCGTGCTCTCTCACATATTAAGAAGAAGACATACTATATGTTGTGTAGATCCTGTATTCTCTTCTCATAGCAGAAGTATTTCTAGACTTGGTTTGGCTTTGCAGAAATCTACATTCTGATGAGAGGCCTGAAGAACAGATGCCAGCGTGAACAGAGCTGTTCAGATACTGACAAGAGAAGAAAAGCTGCATGTTTGGACACATTGCTACACTACAAGACCAATCTGGGTATAGTTTTCAGGTGACTGATAAGCTAGAGAACTGAGAGTTAGTTTGTTCATCTGCCTTCTTGGAATTCCTGTTCAGTAATTCCAGAGGTTGCTTTGGTGTGATTGAAGCAGACCCTATCAGTGGGAAGGAAACATTCTCTTTTCTGTGTTCAATCCAAACCCATGGGAACCTTCATGACAGTTAGAGAATCATAGAATAACCAGGTTGGAAGAGACCCACCGGATCGTAGAGTCCAACCATTTCCACCAATCTCTAAACAATGCCCCTAAGTACCTCATCCACCCTCACCTTAAACACCTCCAGGGAAGGCAAGTCAACCACCTCCCTGGGCAGACTGTTCCAATGCCTCACGACCCTTTCCGTGAAGAATTTTTTCCTTATCTCAAGCCTAAATCTCCCCTGGCGGAGCTTGAGGCCATTCCCTCTCGTCCTGTCCCGTGTCACTTGGGAGAAGAGGCCAGCTCCCTCCTCTCCACAACCTCCTTTCAAGTAGTTGTAGAGAGTAACAAGGTCTCCCCTCAGCCTCCTCTTCTCCAGGCTGAAAAACCCCAACTCTCTCAGTCGCTCCTCATAAGATTTGTTCTCCAGCTCCTTCACCAGCTTTGTTGCCCTTCTCTGGACTCGCTCCAGAGCCTCAACATCCCTCTTGTGGTGAGGGGCCCAGAACTGAACACAGTACTCGAGGTGCGGTCTCACCAGTGCCAAGTACAGAGGGAGAATAACCTCCCTGGACCTGCTGGTCATGTAATTTCTGATACAAGCCAAGATGCCATTGGCCTTCTTGGCCACCTGGGCACACTGCTGGCTCATGTTCATTTTATCATCCTTCTTGCTAGATCAGGCCGGTTTTGTGTGACACTATCAATGTTTGACACTTAGAGAGAAAATTAAAGAGAAAAACCAATGTTATAAGGCTGCAGAAAGCAGAGACAGAATATAAATTCCTAAGAATATATTCTTGTGGTTTTGTAGGGTTTTTTTAAAAAAAATCCTTCTTTGCTATATTAACACTTACATTTCTGTAATTATTTTTGCAATTACTTCCTTTCTTCCTACAGCAAATTCTACAGGTTAAGGACTGTAAAATACCACTAATAGCTCAAGATGTAGGCAGATAAGCCATAAAACGATCCACAACTGGCCACATGTAAAGGTATCTACAGAGCTCTGGCAGATCAGGGGCATCACTTAGGACTATCATGGTGCACAAAGTAAAGAAACCAATCTAGGGAAATGTTCTTAATCTTATCCTTAACTACAAGTTCACCATGTTGGTAATTTAGTTAGACACAAGGCAAATATGCTGACAGCTGCCAATATCTTTATTTGACAGGGAAAACGTACAGTTTTAACTTGCTGAGTTAAGCATTAACTATCTTCAGTGTGAGATTAGCTTTCTGCCATGTTCCTTAAAGTATTTGTTGTGTTAACTTTATAGTCAGTAACTTGATTTGCTAGACTGTGCAAAACCACATTTCTGATGGTAGCACCTAGTGCTGAAAATAATTGGAAAGAAATTGATAAAAATATGATTTCTCTGATATGATCAAATGTATTTAAAAATCAATATACTATGCTCAAAAGATTGCACTTAGTCTACTTAAACATCTTCTCCTAACGACTGCTACTCTGATGTAATCTAACCATACATGTCAATCACAGTTGAAAGCTTACACGGAAAGTTTGTGCTTTTATTTTATTGTAGTTTTATACATAAATTTTAAACTGTGAGCTCTAACAGTAAAATATCTGTTACTCCTCTGAGTCAAATTTCTCAATTATTCTTTCTGATGATGGTCTATAAGGAAACATTAAATAAACTATAAAAGGAGACAATGTTAGATGATTGATGCAGATGAATTATGAGTGTAGTAGCATTGTCTTAAATCTGAGTCTTGAAAATTAACTCCTGATACTAAAAATAATACAATATTAAATATAATATTATAATGGCTAATGTCTCCTTGGTATCTAATGATATATAAGAGTGCCTTGACTTCTCTCAGGCATCCAGTGTCCCTATAGATAGCATAAAGATATTATCAAATGTCTTAAGAGAGCTCTTTCAGCTGGCCAGAAGGAGTCCTGAGAAAAGAAGAGCCTTACAGAAGGGCGGTGATGAGCAAGATTATTTAGCAAGTAGAAGGATCTCAGTTCACTGTATCATGGTACAAGAAGGAAGGAAAGATTCACAGGGCTGCAGACAGAGAGGGCAGACAATTTATGACACCATCTTCTGAGTGGTAAAATTATGTGGGGGGCCTTTTTTATCTGAGCATTGGACGGAAAAAAGAAGGAGTTATGGAAGCAGAAACAAACATCTCCTTGTTATACGGAATCTCAATTTGCTTTCTTGCTGCTTACTTTATTAAGGGAGGCAGAGAATTTGCTGACTCTTCTTTTATAGCCAATAGCAGGATTAGGTTCTCTGACAGAAATTAAAACTCATAAAATTTCATATAAGAATGCCCTCCCCCCTTTAAATTTTCTGGATAACTTGTATAAATAGCTGCTCAATGGGAAGGAAACTCATCACTTCATGATCCAGCTCTTTTTAAAAGTCAGCTCTGGTCAGCACTGCATTTTATGAGGTGTGTTAGGTGTGATCTGGCAATAATCATGAGCCTGAATCCTTCAGAGCCCTAACTGTGGACTACAAAGAGTTTCAGAGTCTGTTTTGGGCATGCTTTGATTGCTGAGCTGTATGGCAAATGAAATTCTGACCAGGTCTAAGAACACACAGAATATGTGAAAACTGGGTACCTTCAAAGTTAACAAAGGAGAAAAATATGAGTTCCAAGCAGTGCAGTTTTTAATTTAAGTATCTGAGACTCACCATGATATTAAAACCTTTAATGGAATTCATCCTAATTTATCTGCTTTGGTCAAATACCTGTCCTTTTTGTTTTGCTGCTTCTGGGTAAAAATTGGTAATGCACAATTTGACCAACAGGAATGAACAAATCTGACTGTGAAATGTTAGTTGCAAAATTATTTCATGAGAACACCTTTGAGGCAATTTCAGGTTGAGATTTTGCTCAAGTAAAGCTAGAAACTAGTTTTAAATACCACCTTTGTTTTAAGTTTTCATATGAATTGCCATATACAGAACAGTTTTTGAATTCAAGATTGCCATATTATGATCAGATAGATAATATTTTAGTTTTCCTTTAGGAGATGTGTTTTAGCTAATGAAATAGCATTTAGCAAATACTATAGCTATTAGAAAAAAACTGCAAAGAAGAAAATAAATCGAGGTGGCTACAGCTATTGCATCCCTTCAAAGAAGAACTGTTGCTCCTTTTCAGTCATTTTAGTTTATGTGGTTGTATGTTTGTATGTCAACTTCATATTCAAAAAGAATTCAAAAAAAAAATACATGCTGGAGGCAGAGGATTGTTTTGGAACAGTCAGAATTTCCTTCAATAAATAGAGGAGGATGATCTAAAAAGAAAAGTTCAAGTTGTATGCCATTATTGTTTATTTTCTTTTTGAATCCTTGCCATCCAGAGATTGGCATTGTTTGATGTTAAAGCAGGAAATAATAAATAAGAAAAAAATAGATCTTTATTAATTTTATAAAAGAAAGAAATCACCTTCCTAACTTAGAATAAAATTCAGCCTGTACAAATTTAGTAGAATATAATTATGTTATCTCTATTTTATTTAGTTTACTTTCCTCATAGGGATAGATACAAGAAATGAAGCTGCTGAATTAAATATTATTGTTACAATGAAGAAATAGCTATAATGGAATATTTAACTCAATTTTCTAGAAATGGAATCCATAACCTGTATCTCTGGAAATTAATATGGCAACATATTTATTAGTGATTATTGTCATGTTTTGAGTAAACTGCATATTTAGCAAAGAGGAAAATTTTCTTGATAGAAAATACATAAAATCTATTGAGAATAAACAGACTCAGTCTGACTGACTGTAACACATAATTCTCAAAGAAATAGTATTTACAGAGTTTACTCCCTCAAAATCTATCCTGTAAAAGAATAAACAACAGATCTAAGTTTTCTTTTATAATTCATTATTTTGGTATAATTAATTAAAATTAAATCATTATTTATCTTAAAAATGTAACTCATTAAATATAGATATTGATACCATGACATACAGAGAGTTCATGTTATCTTAAATATCTTAAATATTCCTGTACTTGTAATAATAATTCTTTTTTTTGTTTCATTATGCCCTCCTGTCCACAGATCATTCTTCAAATCTTCAGCTTTGCACTTTTTTAGGTGTTTCTACACAACCAGTAAAAAGCAGCATGGATTAATCCAACTAATTAATAAATAAGCAAACAGTGATACCATTAGAGTTTTTGGAAAGCTCAGATAAAATGTAAACCAGAAAACTAAATATCTGGATAAAGCAAAATATATCATAATGACTGATAACATATTTTTAATATCTCAAACTCTATCAGAAGTGTGATATTGATGCAAATAAAGTAACAGTGAACAAAAAGAACCAACCAAACAAAAAAAACCTTGCACATTTGCACAGATCAAGGTGTAGTTGCTGCAGTGATGACAGCAGCATGCTCCCACTGATTAATCTCTCAGGCACATTCATGTCATTCGTGTCATCTGCCATACCAAATGGTGTTCGTTAGTGCTCAGGAGCATTAACTACTATACTAAGACATTAGTCCTATACTAAGAAAGGCTGGTAAATGTTAGGAGAAAATCTGTAAATGACAGTTTAATGAGTAGAAAGACATGCTGTTCAAAGCTCTATGGTGTACAGTAATGACACCTTGAACAATAATTTGTTAGTAAAGCCAAGAGGCAATGTACTGCTCCAGTGAACTGGTACAGTTATTTGATCAGATTAAATTCATGCAGGCTGAATTAGTCCTTTGCAAGAGAGTGAAGCTATATAGGTAGCCTGCCTGTAAAATAATTTTACCTGAATATGAACAACCTGATATAGCTTGAAATTTGGATATAAATTAAAAGTTAATTTTTCCTTGACCAGGATACTGAACTAGATGACCTTCAAAAATCCCTTTTAGCTTACTTTATTCTTTAAGTTGATGAAGTCAGAAAGTAGACTGAGGAAAACACAGATATATGTGTTTATACAGATATTTTTGAAATTCAAGAACAGGAATGAATCATGACGAAGAAAAGAATAATATCTGCAGTTTTCATGCCATGTGATCTTCCAGAGAGTTAAACTACAGTATAACTTCTTTCTCTAGCTGAGACTTGGACAGCAGAGTGTGGTGAGAGAAAACTGCATGCACTATGCTCTCCTAGTTTTCTATTTTGCCTTCTCAGACTTCCTGTGCTAATTTTGAAGCTTTGTAATGCCAGACACCACCTGTAAAGTTTGATGGTACAAGGAAAGCCATTCCAAACCTTTTGAATTTCACTTGCTTTGCCTGTCAGTCAAATATAGCAAAAATTCCTCCAAGTCCAGGTTTGTTTCTAACTGGGGAAAAGCAAGACTCAACTCAGAAATATTGGTGAAGTCTTCTATTTGGAAACTGTTTCTATTTGCTTAAAAACAATTCCAGACTGCCAGAACACGTGAAGTTTTGTAACTGGAACATGTGATCTTCCTGTAAAGAAAAATTGCACACCTTGAATTTTTTTCAGTCACAGAAATATCATGTACTTGCAAATAATAGTACGGAAACTATGATGAGCCCATACAGGACACAAGTAAGAAAAGGATACAAGTTCTGTAATAGTTCATTTCAAACATCAACATTTATTATGCTGATCATCACTCTATCTCTATCATTACTCCTACTTCATATCCGTGGAATTACTGACACAGTGAACTACTACCCAAGCACTATCTAGCCCTCTCCAGAGCACAAGATGAAAGCTTTACACTGTGATTGTTGTGAATAATGAGCAAGAATAATTCTAGTCTTTTGAACTGCATTCCACTGTGGAATGAATACTACCCCAAAGAAAAAAAGGAGGACACAGGACAGAAGGAAAAGTTAAGTTCCTGTCGCCAAAGCAATGATTTTGATTGCTAACATTCCCCCTCCCTTGGAGCTATTTTGCCTCTAGCGGTTCTTGTGGTCTCAGTCTTGCTATGCTTTCTTCCTTTCTTCCCTCCCTATATTCATTACAGATGTTTCTTTGAGATTCGGTAAAGCTTTTACTTATCTACACAATCTCAGAATATGTGAATGAAATGTAAAATCTTTTCAAATTATTTTCCCATCCTATGTCCCTAAAGTTGCTTTCAAAATGTTCATTAGAACCATGTCTGATGAGAATCTCAAGATAACCAAGATGATTTTGATTTACCTCCAATTCTTTCCCCATTTTTAAAATTCTACTTGCAAATAAATGAATAAGATATTCAGAGAGAAATAAAACATTCCAGACACTATTGTTTGTACTTACATGTATCAATTTAAAACAAGAATAACAGCAACATTCAAACCTGCCCACAAGATGGATTCTCCGGGTATGGTGTTAAACATTTTCTGATAAGAGTTTTACTCATAGAAAATATGTATCCATGTTTTCACTGAGCTACAGGGAGAGAACATTTAGAAATAGTGAGTATGAAAGGAAAGAAATATATTCTTTTTCATATAGTTACATTAAGGTATGTGGTAATTTTAACAAACATAAATTTATAAATGCCAAGAAAGTGTTATTTAAAAAAAAACCAACTTTTAAGACACTTGAATGGTAAAACTATCAATAACTAATCATCATGCATTATGCACATGAAAATTTGTTATTTAATTGAGGAGCAGAAAGCAACTGACAGTGTTATTGTCCCTTATTTATGAGTGCATCTTTTAGCAATTTATGCTTAGCATGCTGTATGTTGGATGCCAGCACTAATATGCTAATATATTATCATTGTCAGACTAACTAAAATAAGTTATAGCTGAGGAAAATAATAGGAAGTCATTCATTAGAAAGGTTAAGTAAAGTGCAGAGTATTGTCTGTATGTATAGTCAAAGCTATCAACATTAATTGCAGAGTCTGTGATAGCAGAACAACTCGGTAAAATATTCACTTTTCAAATATGCAGGAAGTTTTCAGATCTCTCTCTGTTCTGCCTCAAATTAAATTGTGCAGTGTGTGTGTGGCCAAACTCAGAGATACCTGGAGACCCTCTGGGTCTCCCACACTCAGTCAGGTGAAAGTCTGTGCATACTTGCATGGCTATGATCTCATTGGAAACCCAGAGATGGCATGGGGGAGCTCACATAATGGGAGTGCTCAAAAGGCTTGATATTGCCTGTTCAGGAAGAAAAGGCCAGGACTGCAGTGACGGGGGAGTAGCCCTTGATGTGAAGAAGTGGTGGCAACATGTGGAGAACTGACTCTGGATAAATAAGGAGCCAGCTGAGAGCTTCAGTATTAGAGGACCGATCAACATAGGTGAAATTGAGTTGGGTGTCTGCTAATGACCACTTGATCAGGAAGGAGAAGCAGATGACACCTTCCTCAGAAAACTGGAAGAAATCACATTTTCCCACTCTGGTCCTCGTATGGAATTTGAATCAGCTCAACATCTGCGACATGGTGCAAGTGACTGAGGGTGTTTCTGGAGTACATTGAAGACAAATCCTTAAACAAACAATTGAGGAGGCAACAAAGGTCTTCTGGATCACTAAGTGATCCCTTCACAGTAATTTTTCTGTTAAGATTTTTGGTTACAAATTTTTGTTAGTCCTGTAACACAAAACAAAAAAATGTACTTATGTGATTAACTGACATCACACACATTATTTTTGCTCTATAGAATGTGAATAATTAATTGATTATTCCAACTCAATCTGAAATATTTATGAATGAAGGCATAACCCTTCACTTCAATTTCAGTAACTCTCATATTTGTTGCACTGTTCCTTTTCATCTTCATTCTGACTCTGAGATACATATTCCTTTGCTAAAACCATTCATTTTGTTCCTAATATTAAATCACTATTAGATTTACTGACCTTTTTTAATAGTAACATCTGGATAGAAGATAAACTGTTGATCAGATGGGAGTGGCTGAATATACCTTGGTTTGCAGCTGGCTTTCGGTGCAGCCATTTAGCATAATGTAGAGCAGCAAACAGAAAGTTTTTGACATCTTAATTTTTTATATTATCCTTAATTTCATAGGAATCTCATATCTTCCTTTATTTTCTGACTCATTTATACATGGAAAGCATAATCTACCACATGCTTTTTTGTAGATGTAGTATCTGCTGGCAATATAAGTGGAGGAAATTGTAGCATATACCAGTATTTAATTAAAAGTAAGATTCAACTAATGCAATTGTTATTAAGAATCCATAGATTTAAAATATAGCTTCAGGAAACAGCATTAGTCTTTTGACATATTGCATTGAAAGGAAATTCTGGAGAACCTCACCTGTGTCACAACCCTTACTGGTAAGAGATAAATGCGTAAGCTTGAATACGTGTCTCCTATTGTTAAAATTAAAGTCAGAGGTTCAAAATTATTCTCCCTCCCCTCCAATTCATTGATGAATAATTCTAAGACTTTATAACTTAAGTAAGTCTGCAAATCTTTTCTAGTGTTATTATATATGTTATATGCTCAGATTTCCATTTTCATTGGAATATAATGTCCAAGGATAATTATCTATCTCTCATAAAAGAAATTAACAACTGTGTTGTATATCAGTGCTACGGGTACTACAGAGTGTACATGTCAATTCAGATAGTTTTCCTAGAATCAGAGACATGGTACAATTTTTAATGCATCACCTGTTGAGTTTCCTTAATACATTTTTTTTCAGATTGTTGCTCTTTATTTTCTCTTTTATTTCTTTATTTAACTGTAGCAGCATCTAGCTTTGCTTTTTACACAGTTCAGTATAAATGATGTATTTGGAGAATTTCAAAGTATTTACACCTTTTCACAGGAACAGGTTGTCCAATTAATATCTCATTTAAAAATGAGCCATCCTACTATTGCAGAAATAATGCAGTTTTACTGAATGAATACCTAGTAAGCACAAAAAAGAAAATCTATTTCTTGAATCACTCTGATTTTTTTAATTCTAAGACAAATAAATAAATTATACATAACACACACTATCCATTGGTGGGTGTTTTCTGCAAAAAATATTTTTGACAATGAAGAGAATCCTACAGTACATTTTCAAGATGTTTCAGTCCAGTATCTATCAATAGATATTATATTTTCTAGATAGCACATACTGCAATCTTTTTTTCCCTTTCTTGCTTGCACCAGGAAATATTAACCCATCTGTCAGTGTTAGCAATTCTGTTTCGTAGTTTTGTAGTCATCAGTGTTAATCAGCTCTAGGGAAATTAGACTCCATATTTACACTTAAGTATAATTGCTTGATTTCAGAAAAATTAAATTAAGTATTTTCCTGTATTTCTGATTTCCAATTTTCCCAGTTATGGGGAACTTTGAAGGAGGGCTTGTTCCTTGTGACATCTACAGGACCTAAAGAGTCAAGGTTCTAAAAGTCCTTGTTTTAGACACTCTGCATGCTGAGCTATGCACAAGGTCATGTTTGGTTCATAATTTTGCTAGGAGCATAACAGCTAAGTAAATCTACAGAGAGTAACACAGTTCTCCTGGTCTCCAAATTTGAGTGATAGACAAGTTTTGTGCAGTTCAGTATGTTAAACATTGAGATTTTCCCACAGTTTTCTTGTTTAAACTTATCTAGCATACAAATTTGAACTGTTCCTCTACCTCTGTAAATTTTTTGTGAATTGCATTTTGACATGAACATTTTTATTATTGTTATACATTTTTTTTACTAAGAAGCCAATAAGTGAGACCAGATATCATAGAACATTTTTAATTAGTTATTTAGCTAACCTTTTTACACAACCAGTTTTAGCCAGATGTTCGTGGGAAAACCAAGATAGAAATATCAGATACAAGAGGGAAAAAATATCTACTATTCTGCAGACATTCAACAAGGTAAGTATAAGAATTCACTAACTAGCAGGTTGTAAGAAAGTTTATGAGTCAAAAGCATCCAGCACCACAAATTAGGGTCAATGATGAAAATCAGGCAGAAGCTAAAATAGGCTTGCAGCTAGAGGAAATATTGGCTTGCCAGCATTTCTTTGGCATTATACATATTTTGAGATTAAGTATTTACTCAAACAACAAGCCCAGAAGCCATAAATATTAAAAGTGATGAAGCAGGAAGGACATAATAAATAAAAATTAAATCAAACATCCATCAGTTATTTGCCATTATTTCTTTCTAGCCACCCAGTATATTAAACTGCTTTCTTGTTTTTAAGACCTTAAAAATTTGTTAAACAACCTAAATTAAAAAAAAAACTCTAAATCTCTTTTCTATATTAGTAGTAGAAACTGAGTAAATTTAAAACATATTGAGAAAAATATCAATCAAGACATTATGTTAAACTCCATAAAGCTAAGTATAAAGGTCAGGATATCTTATTGCTAGCACTTGTTGGTTGAGAAGGCTGGGTGTTCTCCATCAGTAGAAAAGTTTATAACAGTTCCTGAATAGCTGCCCACACTAAATTACAAGAATACACTAGAGGATACTTTAAAGTTCTTCTGTCCCTAGCTTTCTCACAACAAAGATTATGCTTCACCAGATCTTAGAAAAAGTGCCTTACTAAATGCTAAAATGGAAATTAATTCATTTCATGTTTCAGTTTCAAGTGAAGAGAGGAAAGAAATCAGACAAAGGGAATAAATAAGTAAAAAGATAATAAAAGAAAGGAAGAGAAAGAGATCAAATTTACATCTGCAAAGTTATCTTAATTTGCAACTCCAAATCATATGTGTGTGTGTATATATATAGCATGTACATAAAATAATTTTTAAAGGTAGCTTAAACAATTTTGCTGTCCCTAAACAAGCAGAATTAACTCTTAAAATGTAACCTAAGCCAAAAAACTTACATGAATTTATATTCTCCTTTTTTTAATTTTGAAAATCTAGTACTGAGTTTAGTATCAAAACTTCATAATCTGTAATTTGGCTTATGTATATGCAATATACGTGTACTGTTAGAGCTCGGGGTTTGAGGTTCATTTTATTTTTTATTTGGATTTTTTTTCAGCATAAACATATTTACATCATATAACATGAAAAATGAGTTGAAAGGCTGAGGGTGCCCTGTGTCAAGAATTTATTTGTATATTTATCATGGTTTAACCTCAGCCAACAACTCAGCACCACGCTACTTCTTGCTCACTTTTCCTCAGTGGAATAAGGTAGACAATCAGAAGGCTAAAAGTGAGAAAAATTGTAAGTTGAGATAAAGACAGTCTAATAGGGAAAGCAAAAGTCATGTATGCATACAAAGCAAAACAAGGAGTTCATTCACAACTTCCAAGCAGCAGGCAGGTGTGTAGAGCCATCACCAGGAAAGCAGGGCTCCATCACACTTAACATTTACTTGGGAAGACAAATGCCACCACTCCACGTGTCTCCCATTCCTTCTTCTTCCTCCAGCTATATACGATGAGCGTGATGCCATATGGTATAGACTATCCTTTTGGTCAGTTGGGATCAGCTGTTCCAGCTATGTTCCCTCCCTGCTTCTTGTGTAACCCCAGCCTACTCTCTGTTGGGTAAGTGAGAGGAGCAGAAAATGCTTTGACTCTGTGCAAGTACTGCTCAGCAATAACTAAAACATCCCTGTTATTACCCCTGTGTTTTCAGCCCAAAACATAATGCCATATATGCTACTATGAAGAAAATTAATTCAATCCCATTCAAAAGTAGCACAATTCCATATATATTATACCTGTAAGGAAAATCCTTAGTCATATCTTCTTATATTGTCTTTGATGTAATATTTTCCTAGATGTTTTCTTTCCTTTTGCTACTTTTTTTATGCACACCAGGTATGTAGATACTCTTACTGTCTGCTTTTGCACTAAAGTAGTGCAGTCATCATTAAAATTACGTGGTACTGAAAAAGCGTGCAATTATCTGAAATTATAAATTTAAGTATTTTTTATGGTAACCACTGTCTAAACTGTTAGTCTTTCCTGGTCACTTCCTTTTTCTCCATGGTGATTTTGGTTGCTCTTCTCAGAACTCATTCCAATATGTCCATCTTCCTGACAAATTACTTCCAGAATGTAATTTAATATTCTAGCTGCAGCTGCACTACTACCATACCATTAGTTATTAACATGAAGAACACTGATGTTGATTGATGTGGTAAAATGATATGATATTATGAAACAGCTTTCTTTTTAACTGAATCAAGATTTAAACTTAGGTTTCTGCAATTCATGCTATATTTTGCAAGGCTTAAGCTGGAAGAAGAAGATAAAAACATGGGTTTATTTAAAAGGAAAAGAAGGGTAATGTAATCTTTAAAAACATGCAGAGATTTCAACACGTGATTTAATTCTGTTTCAAGATAAGCGTCATTCCAAAAGCCAGAGAAAAGGGCTCTGATTCAGGAATTTCTGAGTGCAATAATGGCCAATAATGTGAGACTTAAATTTCTACCGTGTTTGAGTCAGACTCAGTCCAGGTTCCTCACATGCCCCAAAACACCTTTTCTTATCAAACAGTGCAAAATGTGACCCCCGTTATTCTGATCTTGTCTGAGTGTCCCAGTCACATAAATTGAGACTAGATTTTTTCTCTTTAATCTTCTCCATGGAATGAATCCAGAATTGATATGGCCAGAAGCCTACAGAAAGTAGGAAACACTACGCTATGGCTTAGTACTAAGTATAATGATTGAGGAAAATTGTTGAAGGAAATAAGTGGGGTTTGATCTTTAAGTTTACATCCATGATAATAATTTTATCAATGAATCAAGTGATAAGAATCCCAGAATAGCTACATATAATTTAAGGATACTTTTGGATTAATCTCTCTGTGGCATCATTTATCATCTAAAAAAAAAAAAAAATTATTGAGCAGTCTTCTAAATACTGAGCAATACTCGGAAGAGCTAAGAATAAACTAGTGAAAGCCTGTTAAAGGAGAATTTAAAATTTAACTTCTTAATCTGAAATCTTGATGTATTTATCAAACTTATATATGCACCTCTAGTTTCTTAGAAGATGATTCATGTAGTTTACATCTTCTTATGCGTTCTAATCATTTGTTGATGTAAACAAGACGTTTAACCTAACGGAAGCTCTTCTCACCAGAAAAGAGAACTTAAATTAACATTTGAACATCTTTTATTCTGAGACAAATTAGAACTATTAGGTGAAGAGAGGAGACATTTATAGATTATGTAATCTTCGAACTCTTCCCAGTCAGCATGACAGCAAGCATAAGCAACATTTTAAATTTAATTTAGTAACCAACTGAGAAAACTGAACAGACTATTTCTTGCTTAGTTTTTTTTTTTTACTAGTCCTCAAGAAACAAAGACATTTAAATACGCTTGTTCCTTAATTGTAATTGAAAGCAAAACTGGAAAGGATTTGGAGATCTTATATAGCAAAAACTAACAGCAAAGCTGAATATTGGATTTTTGAAACTCTAACAAAACTCTCGTTCCAATCTTTGGTAGGAAAAAATTCTTTTGCTTCTTACTATTTGGGGTGTGAATAATAAATCCTGGTGTCAGATAGCATACTCAGTTGTCTTCTGCTTGAAGATACAAACCTTTTAGTGCCCTGATTAAGGCAGGAGGAAATTAAGGACTGCAGAATGGACTGAATTAAGGTTGTACAGCAATCTCTTGTCCAGCCACTTATGGATATGCAGTGTAAGATTTTGGCATTTTCTACCTTTTGCATGATTGATTATACAATCTTAATGAGGTTCCTTTGATGCTTATCATAAATGAGATGGAAAATTTGCTCTAAAGTAATTTAGAGCACATTTCAGATCTTGGCAGATGGAGAGTCTTTACCATCAGCCTCTAGGACAAAATGTCATCAAAATGAGCATGGCTTCTATAACTCTGCATGTCCTAAGAGATCTCCTAGTTATCATTCATCCACATGACTGTGGGAATATTAACACAATTTTCAACTATTTCTCTTGCAGTGATATGAAAGAAAAAAAAATTTTTGCAATTTGCAACCTTTGTCTGATCTGGAAATTATTGTATGCCTATCTTGGAGCTCTTTCAGACCTTCATTTTTTTTTCTGGAAAACCAAACTTCATAATGCAGCACTACTAAGCTTTCACTACAAGAATGGCATTTCACTCATTCGCAGAGTGGTTTGGGTTAGTCTACAGGGTTTACACTGCAGGATGCCTCCTGCCGCGCTGGCCACCAGACAATATACACCAATTAAGCATAAACTTACATATAATCATTTCTGGAATTTTGATTCTAAAATTGGGTGAGTATTTGTAACTGGCTCTGCTTCAGTCACTGTAGTATTAACATGGGCCAATGTATATAGGCTGTATAGATGATAAATATATCTGTCATCTAACCCATTGAACTTGAAGAATGAGCATATCCTTAAGGACCTGGAGATTTTTATTTTGCTTCGCTCTGGTTTGTTTCATTCTTTTTCATTCCGGAGAAAGGATACTAATAAATGGTATTACTTTTGATATGAAAATTGTGTATCAGGTTGAAGATGTCAGCTGCGTGCAACCTGTTACAAATACTGGCCCAGAAGACTTTTCCTATTTTCGATCATTTCTGCCAATACTCATACTAAGACTTGTCTGCATAATTGAACCTTAACCTGTGGGGAAACCTCTTGAAAGACATTAGAAAATTTATTATTGGTTATGATTAAGACTGGCACAAACACTTGTCCCACACATGCTCTGACAAAGCAGATATGTCAGAGTTGTGGAATATTAAGATGTTTTTAGACCTTCCCAGACTTCAACTGTCTCAGCTAAAATAAGGTAAAATATATATCTGATAGTGGTAAGTAGATTAACACGATGATACAACCTACAACTATGTTTTGGGCTATATCCCAACATCTTGGAAGGTCTCTAAGTTGTGAAAATCCAGATTATCTAAAGCAGTTCTTGTAACTAAATGATACATTGCTTCAGATGGAAAATAGATTCTCTCCAGGGACAGAAACTTGGCACATTAACTTGGGGGAACAAGAAATTAAAAAATGAGTGCGGTTTCAAAGAACAGGGACCTTGAAACAAATCTGAAAAGTTTTTATCCAACTTTTTACAGCCTTTGATTAATCATTAGAAATTGAATACTGAGAGGTCTCTTTCCACTGTCTCAATCTCCCCAGTGCTTCCTCCACCCCTTTAGACATCCTGTCTCCTTGTCCAACAAATCCTTCAACCCCCTACTTCATGTTTGGTGAGTTGTTTCCTTTTCAGTTCATTGTTTTGCTTTTCTGCTGCTACAGCCTTTAATCACCCTCTTGCTTAACTTGTAAGTGCTTCTTAGTCCCAGCGTTTTATTGTGAATATTTTGTAGGGTTGCTATATTGAAGATGTGCTGCCTGGTTGTACTGAGTGGTAGGGCAGACCTGAAAAGACTATTTGCAGGCAGAATCTTTTGGAGGTTTGATTCACAGATGCTAGGGAGTCTACAGTAAACTGCAGTTCCTTAGAAGACTATAATTCAATAAAATTTCTCCTTCCTGCACTGTGTAGAACAAGAAATGTTTGCTGTCACCAGCTGTTGCATGCATTAAATATCTCAAATAGAGTTTTTTGTACTTCAATTAAAATTTACATATTTTACTTGTGATAGTAAATTGTATTATTCCAGCATTTATGAAAGCTGTGAGAACAGTTCAGGAGACAATTTGCAATAGATGAAGCATCTTGATTTTACGAGTAACTTCCTCAACAACTTCTGTGTGAGGAAGGTGTGTGTGTAGCTCCAGGACAGCTACAGTAGTATTGTCAAATTTGCATTGGATTGGGCGCGAGCTAGTAGCAGTAGACCTGTTTTGCAGGGAGGTAGGTATTGACCTTCATGATAAACTATGACCATTCTAACAGTCTGACTCCATAGCCTGTCAGGAAGGAAGGAGTAAAGCCTGAAGCCAAATGTTATTTTAACATGGGTTGCATATGATGATGGGTCTTTCAGTGATGGGTATCAAAGTTCTGAGTCTGATAAAAGAAACAAATCTGGTCTAAAATATGACACAGTGATTTAAGTCTCTTTGAAATGTTCATGTTTTTTTCTGATGTTTTTGCTTGCTTCCAACTAAAACAATATATATAATTTCATGTTTTCAAATTAAAAAACACTAGCAAAGGGAAGAGTTAAAAAGTCTGCAGAGGTGATTGGATGGGCATATTTTACTTTCTCAGAGCTGACAAGTAGGGCTGCATGGGAATTATTGAGACATTACAACAGTTAATTTAGAAAAAGATTTGAAAAAAACAATTCAATTCATGTTGCCATGAATGAAGTCATAAAGGTGTTTATATATATAAAATATACATACAAGATGCATGTCTACATCTATAAAATAATGTTAGAAATGCAGCACTGTTATAAAGGCTGCATTTAACTTTACTGATGGACATTTTAAGATATCATTAATGAGGCTTATGTTACAATGAAGTTGTTGGGATACATCTTTTACTCCTCCCCCTGAAGTTTTCTGTTTCTGTAGAACTATAGGCAACAGTCTCATAGGTGGCTTTGCTTATATAAATTAATGAACATAGAAGAAATCAACACTGGAAGCTCCTTGAAACATCTGAAAATTAACCCTATAAAAATACTTTCTCACAAATTACTGATCTAATGGGCTGTTTATGTGATCCTTATAGTGTTGGTTAGAATGGCAAGAATTAGGAGTATAATATTAGGGAGGGTGGACAGGGGGCCCAAGGAAAACAGAACATCTAAGGAACAATAAAGATTTAGTTTGGCTTTTATTGCTTCTGAAGCCACAACCTTAAATGTACATTGAAACTTCATTACACTGAAATGTTGAAGAAGCATAATGTCTGTTTTGTAACAGATCTCCTCTTTTACACAAGTGATGACTTCTAGGTCTTTAAAACATTCTGTGTATAATGGTTGGGCAGTCATGGGCAGATTTAAGGGCTTTATTTCTTAAAAGAGCAGCTAATAGCAGTAATGAGCAAAATGTGTTGTGGCAGTTCTGAAACAGAACATCATTTGACTGGTGAACTGTGAAATAATCCAAATTATATGCTGTTAAGTAATAGCATGCACAAATTCGTTGCCTTTGATGCTATTTCTCATTTAAATTTAGCATTGAGTTTTCAATACCTATGACTCTACAGGCTTGCTCAATCCTGCGTTGTTCATTTTTATTCCTTTTATACTAGTGGCAAACAAAGTAATTAAAAGTTGGGCTTCTATTTGAAATAAAGCTTTCAAACAAGCAGAAAAAAAACAAATAAAAAAAACAAAACAAGAAACAAAACCAACCAAAAAAACAATACCCAGCAAGAGTTATGCATCAGTAAAGGCAGATTTCTAGTATGCCAGTTTTCACCGTTACCTTAAAAAATTCACATAAGGAATATATTACAGGTGTTCTTTAAAATTGCCACTTGTTACATGCAACAGGACTTCTGCAAATGCAAAACCAAATGCGAACGATTTTTTTTCTAAAAATCAAGAGCAAAAAATCCCCAACAATATTCTAAGAATCATGTTCCTTCATACACTGAATGTCTTCTTCCACCAGAATCTAGCTTTAGCATATTTTCATAACACATAAGCAAATCTGTAAACTTAACCTTCAAAGTAAAATACACGCAGTTTCTGTCCACAATTCTATAATAATTGCAGATTAAACTGGCACCTGAAATAAATCTATTGACTAACTTTATTAAATTAATACATGGAATATGTGGTCTGTTATGAAAATATAATTTGGAATTCAAATAGCATGCATTTAACAAATGCACGACTAATCCCAAAGCTTGGAATTTCCAATCATATTTTTCTTGGATTCATATTCAACCTCTTTAATGTATTAAATATACTCTCACAGACAGCAGCTTATCTGTAATCCCTAGCTTCAAGGTGTGACACTCTTAAATAGTTATATAGAAAACCTTCTGTTCAAATTTGATAAACATTAAACATAGGCTTTTACAAATTCTTATCCAGTCATGTCTGATTGCATTTCATTGCATTCCCAATATGAGAACAATGAAGTGCCATTAGCTAGCAATTATAATATTAAGTTGTATATAAATCTGAATATTGCACTTTCCTTAGTATTTTCCAAGTTATTTTATTACTTTTTTCCTCTTAATGACATAAATTATTTTCCACAAATGGAAAACCACATTGTCCTTTCTTAGTGAGGGTACGCTAAAAAGATTGTTAATTTTTTAGCAGAAAAACTGAGATATAGTTAAAATTGGAATGTTTACATATACTGTTCAAGATATTTATAAAATAATCTTTTATGTAACAGCCTCAGAAAGAAGGCTTAATTTAGCAAGCACCTTTTTCTATGAATAGCATAACTACAACAACAGTAAATCTCCTTTTGTCAGTAGGAGCTGCTAAGAAATATGTCACCATTCTTAGGTCACTACAGAAAGAGTATGTGCAAATGGAGGAGTGGTTTGAGTCCTGAAATAAACAATGGCAGCTCTCCTCTAATTTTGTGCACTTCAGATAGAAACCAAATATAAATCTATGGCATGGACAGATGTCTTTTTATGTCTCCTGTTTCAGTTTGCAAGATTGAACTATGAGTTAGATGATGCTTATGTTATGCAGAAGGGAAAGGATCCAGGAAGAAATGGAAAAAAGAAATCAAATTGAATGATCTGTAATCCTGCAGATGAAGAAGAGTTACTATAACTGGAGCCCCAAATGCCCCATCATGTATTTCATCAGTTCTTTCTGGCATTTGCAGAGCTATCTCTCAAGACACAGAAACATGGACAAATTAAAACTTCTTCTTTTCAGCAGCACTGAAACAAAGAAAATATTCCACTGGCTTAACACAGAAACATATGAAAGAAAACAATACTATAATGCATTATGAAACAGCAACTCTCTTCTCATAGATACTCCATGAACTTGGCAAGAGTTTTTTTTTGTAGTGGTGAAGGACCCGTTCAGTTTTCAAACCTAATTTAAACTACTGTTGGAGAATGCTCTGACTTTTATTCTAGTCTATATGAATAGGTTTCTTAGTTAAACTGAGACAGAAGATGAACCAGGGCTGGTACACAGTCATGTTTGCCCTCATTTTCATTAAGATGAATTTTAACACAAAAACTAGGAATTGTGAGCTTGCTGGCCATAAGAGGCAAAACCAGAGTGACCACATAGAGGAACCAATGAAACACCAAATAAAGCTCTCAAGAGAGTTTTGAGATCTCAGCTATTGCATAAAATCCAAATCAATGGTCTCAAAGATCTTTTCTATCCTAAACTATTCTATGATTCTGAGATACTGTGTTTTCTTTATCGGTTTACAAACATTGATAAATAGTAAGTAGCAAAATATTTGAATTCACAGATCTTGAGACTCCTCTTTTCCTTTATTATATTAGTCAGTCACAAGTCTGAACCATGAGACTTCCTAGGTTTTCCTGCGCTTTTCAGAAGAGCAAGCTACAGAAAATATTTAAGCATATGTAATTACATCATGTGCTCATTTAGAGGTAGAACTATAAGTTTAAATCCTACAAAATAGGTTCATCTTTCTGCAAGTCTATTTCCCGTTGTCAAATATTAATCTTACAATATTTCAAATTAAAGGGAAGTATTGTACTTACATGTTTTTTAATAAGTCTTCCAAATGTTCAACCTGCTAACAAAGCACAATTGGATTGAATTTCAGCAATATTACCTTTATCACTGTATGTCAAATTTATCATGTTATGCACAAACAAGGATTGTAGCATTTTGTTTCAGATATCAGAAGGAAAGTAGAACAACAATTTTCATAGAATGGTTTGGGTTGAAAGGGATCTTAAGGATCATCTAGTTCCAACCCTCTTGCCATGGGCAGGGACACCTCCACCTAGATTAGGTCACCCAAGGCCCCATCTAATCTTCCCATTCCTCAGCTCTTGTGAGACCCCACCTGGAGTACTGTGTAGAGGGTCCTGCACTTGGGGCACAACAACCCTGTGCAGAGCTACAGACTAGGAGAAGTCTGTCTAGAAAGCTGCCTGGAGGAGAGGGACCTGGGGATGTTGGTTGACAGCGACTAAACATGAGCCAGCAGTGTGCCCAGGTGGCCAAGAAAGCCAATGGCATCTTGGCTTGTATCAGGAACGGCGTGACCAGCAGGTCCAGGGAGGTTATTCTCCCTCTGTACTTGCCACTGGTGAGACCGCTCCTCGAATACTGTGTTCAGTTCTGGGCCCCTCACCACAAGAAGGATGTTGAGGCTCTGGAGCGAGTCCCGAGAAGAGCAACAAAGCTGGTGAAGGGGCTGGAGAACAGGCCTCATGAGGAGCAGCTGAGAGAGCTGGGGTTGTTTAGCCTGGAGAGGAGGAGGCTGAGAGGAGACCTCATTGCTCTCTATAACTACCTGAAAGGAGGTTGTAGAGAGGAGGGTAATGGCCTCTTCTCCCAAGTGACAGGGGACAGGACGAGAGGGAATGGCCTCAAGCTCCGCCAGGGGAGATTTAGGCTGGACATTAGGAAAAAAATTTTCACAGAAAGGGTCATTGGGCACTGGAACAGGCTGCCCAGGGAGGTGGTTGATTCACCTTCCCTGGAGGTGTTTAAGGCACAGGTGGATGGGGTGCTAAGGGACATGGTTTAGTGTTTGATGGGAATAGTTGGACTCGATGATCCGGTGGGTCTCTTCCAACCTGGTTATTCTGTGATTCTGTGAATTCTGCCTCCCCTCTCCGCCCCAAATCCTGTCTTCCAATGAATAAAGTAAAGACATTCTACAGTTCCTTTTGATAATCATTTTTATGGTCATATTCTATTCAGTTTTACATTTGTATTAAAAATTGTTGCTTTCTCTCTGCTATGAGATTATTTGTTTTCAGGCAGGACACTGAAAAAATGTTGTGTTAATGACAATCATGGTATCATTCGAAATCTATTAGTCAACTAGCTACAGATGTTTTCTAATAGTTAAAAATGCATACATAAAGTTAAAATGAGTGACCTAAATGATCAGACTACTGTAGAAGAACAGTTCGGAAAGTGAGTATAAGATTATAATGAGGTCTAGGAGAGCATAGGCAAATCTACATAACAGGGTTATTTTGTCCTGGCAAAGATATAAATTAATGAAAAAATGAAATTAATGAAAATTATTTCAAAATATTGGATTTACTGATTGTTGACATTGTTTTCCCTGTCTGTGTTTAATGATGCTTCCATCTTTATTCAATTGTCAGTAGGGTTTTCTGACTACTTTTTGATCCTATTTGTAACAGATAGGTCAGAGCTATGGGTGGCTTTTTATGGCCCAAAAAACCATTAGCCATGGCTCAGAGTGAGAGATTTGGTGTATTTCAGCCACATTATCAGTTCCTTAGGAGCACTATACTCTGTACCTTAGGCAGAACATCTATGGACAGTAGTTATATTAAGTGTGAAAGTCTCTGTCCTGAGATTAAATTCAGCAAATAATTTCCATAAATACAAATGAAGGAAGCCTATGAAATGCTGGAATTTTATATTTTGACACATTCAAAAATAGATTAGGGATATTGAAGGCAAATTATTATCACCAAAGAATGGAATGAAATAAAATGGAATGGAATGGAATTCTTTGGACTGGAAAAAACTTTTAAGATCACCAAGTCGAACTGTAAACTTAGCATGGCCAAAAAAATCATAGAATCATTGAATCATAGAATAGTTAGGGTTGGAAGGGACCTTAAAGACAATTTAGTTCCAATCCCCCTGCCATGGGCAGAGGCACCTCCCACTAGATCAGGCTGCTTAAGTCCCCATTCAACCTGGCCTTGAACACTTCCACGGAGGGGTTATCCACAACTTCCCTGGGCAACATATTCTATTGTCTCACCACCCACACATTTACACATCTTTTAAACATCTCCAGGGATGGAGACACAACCACTTCCTTGGCATCCCATTCAAATTCTTTACCACCCTTTCAGTGAAATAATTTTTCCTAACATCTAATCTAAACATCCTCTGGTGAAATTTGATGTCATTTCTTCTCGCCCTATCCCTAGAATGTGCATATTCCTCAGAATATTTCAGCTTTTCCTGGGTGAATGACTTAAACAGGAAGATAAACATTCTCTTTGTGATTTAATGAATGTTTTCAACATGCAAAAAGACTCTGAGGAAAAGAAAACAATCTTAGATTAATAGAAATTTATCTTCACATAAATATATGTATAGAGGACATCATAGGAGCTGTTGACATGGACTAACCACAAAGTGGGACATGTATGACAATGCCACACAGCATTCAATAGCCCACTATGGATTTACACAGTGAGCACATACTGTTTAATGTGGAAAAGAAATACTTGATCAATTTTATTTATTTTTCCCAAATCTTAAAATGCTTGAAAATCCAGGTTCCGTAAGACAACTTTACAACTAGAGCTGAACCTGATCAAGAGAATATAAATACTTGGCCTCTGTTGAAATGTACATCTTGGTTTCTGAAGTGTTGCATGCACCCGGACTTCAGAATGACCAGTATGCCACCATGAACTGTTCTACTTGAAGATGAACGCTTCCTCACATTCTAAGGCAGGAGACTATATATGGCATCTAGTGAGTTTTGAAACACCTAAGGCCTAAACCTGAATATGATCGATGAAGTGTTGATCTTTGGTTCTTCTAACTTTTCCCTGTGGCTCATAAGACTACATTCCTCACAACTTCAGATATCCTTACCTTTATTAAGGGACTAAAAAATCATGATTTGATAAGCACTTACAGTAGGAGTTAGACAGGGCTTAAATATAGTGCATTTTTTAACTAAATCAGTCCTTACTAGGAGATATGAAACTTTTAAGCTTCAGTAGATTATAAGTTCCTAAAAGATGTTGCGATTTTATCAGTTTATGTTGGTCATTTTGATTCAGGCATTGCTTTGAAGATTCTTCATTGCTTTGAAGAAATTTACATTTCTCTTTGTTTTTTTCTACTCAGTCAGGCTTGTCAACATATGATTAATAGTTTGTGGATGCCATAACCAGTATATAGCAACATGAAGGATTTAAGAGTGTCCTATTATTATCATATGTGTGAAGTTTCTTGAAGTTATGTGTATTTCTATCCCACAGTAATGTATTCTTTAGCATATGCATCTTGTTTACAGCAGGTAGATCAGTTTGAAAAGAAAACCCAGTCATCTGAGTTTGATCTAAATTGTATTTCTGTGCAGTAGAGCAAAACAATTTCATTTTATACAGCATTCTTATATTATATAACAAAACATTTTAAGGCTAAGTCAATCACCAGCTAAAGAGAATCAGAGGGTATTAAAGCGAGATTTAGAAGAGAAAACATGCAAATGGATCATAGATGCAGAGCACTGCAGATATGTAGAAATAATTCATATACCTTTAGCTGCAGAGTAGATTGGAAGAGGATAGTTGTTCCAACTTGAGAAAAGAAGCAGGGCAGAGATGTTATAAACTTATTCATATGGTTCCCATCAATGCATCCTTATATTCACTCAGCATAAATTTTTCTTTTTGTCTTCCTTTGGTTTCAATGAATTTATTATACACTATGTGTGGCTGTTGAAGGGAAATTAGGGTCAAAGGTGCGGACTTTCCAGTTTTTATTGATGTTAGCGAGGTTGCTATCATCTGGTCAAGTTCAGGAACGAGCTGCAAATTTAGAGTTCTCTCTGGGTAATCCCTGCATTCTGAGGGAAGCAGGGTCATATGGCTGTTAAAACCATTAGACTTCCTTATCATGTAGGAAGCTCTTAAAGTAATTTTTCTTGCGTAGTTATGTGGTGTGGTGGGAAGCCTAGAAGAAGAATGAAAACTGAAATTTGACTAAGCTCTGTCTTCAAAACAGATAGCCAACAGATCTGTAAGCAGTAGTGTCCTGCCCCCTCATATAGCTGGGTGCTACAGGGTAGTTTGTAACAAGGCTGGTAGTTCAATAACCCAGGATATGAATTCAGCTTATGCACAGAAATGCATGAACTTTTTATCATCTACTGCTTTGCTTGTTTTAGGTTTTTAGTTAGGTAAAATCATATAGTCATGTATTTGCCAAGGGCCATGATCATGTACATTGTGCAGACATTCTAGCCCAGTCGATGAAGAGAAATGTGTCAGCCCATGGTAGTTTAAAAAGTTATCTCAGAATATTTTCTTGTCCAGCAGCAATGTGAACTTCTGAATTTACAGAGTATTTTTAAATTTAAAATCAAATAAATTTATCTCTATGAGCTTTGCATGAATATCTTTTTAATTTCTTCAAGCAAGGAACTTAGGATAAGCATAACAAAGTGAAATGCTGTAGCACAAGTGGCTTAAAGTATAAGCAGCTCAGAGTCAGTTCAAAGTGATGTCATAGAATCACAGAATAACCAGGTTGGAAGAGACCCACCGGATCATTGAGTCCAACCATTCCCATCAAACACTAAACCATGCCTCTCAGCACCTCACCCACCTGTGCCTTAAGCACCTCCAGGGAAGGTGAATCAACCACCTCCCTGGGTAGCCTGTTCCAGTGCCCAATGACCCTTTCTGTGAAATTTTTTTTCCTAATGTCCAGCCTAAATCTCCCCTGGCGGAGCTTGAGGCCATTCCCTCTTGTCCTGTTCCCTGTCACTTGGGAGAAGAGGCCATTACCCTCCTCTCTACAACCTCCTTTCAGGTAATTATAGAGAGCATTGAGGTCTCCTCATAGCCTCCTCTTCTCCAGGCTAAATAACACCAGCTGCTGCTCAGCCATTCCTCATAAGGCCTGTTCTCCAGCCCCTTCAGAAGCTTTGTTGCTCTTCTCTGGACTCACTCCAGAGCCTCAACATCCTTCTTGTGGTGAGAGGCACAGAACTGAACACAGTATTCAACGAGCGGTCTCACCAGTGCCGAGTACAGAGGGAGAAGAACCTCCCTGGACCTGCTGGTCATGCCATTTCTGATACAAGCCAAGATGCCATTGGCCTTTTTGGCCACCTGGGCACACTGATGGCTCATGTTCAGTCGGCTGTCAACCATGTCAGCTGACAATAGATAGAGTTTAGATAGGAAAGGCAGGAAAGATACTCGTGACATTTTCATTTTCAAGTACTCAGTGGTAGATTTCACCAGGTAAAGTTTAGTGTTCAATTACTAATGTATTTAATGGGGGGGGAAAAAGCAACTACACAACACAGCAATTGATTGTATCATGAAAGAGGAATTCATACAGAAGTTTTCACTGGTGCTCCCTTGACTTCTATTGAGCGTAGAATGTATTTCTACCTTAAATAGAAACACTTAGCTTTTAGAACACTAGAGTAAGGTCTTTCTAGCCCACAATTTGTGAGCAAGTCATGAATTTAGGTTTTATCTCATTAGATCTACATTTAGAATATAACCTCACAAAAAGTATTGAATTACTGAAATATTTGAACAATCCCAAATAACTTATTTTCTCTTTACATGAAATATTTATTGCTGGCATTAAATAGCTGATATTGTTCCTTATAAAACCGTTACTGAGTTATCCCTTGTGTTGTGAATGAAATGGCGATTTCACATATTTAGTTAGTTAGTTAGTTATGCATTCTGTACCTCCATTTTTTTTGAGTGTACAATCACATCAGAGCTGGAAATGCCAGGTTTCAGGGAAAATGCCCAGAACAAACTAGTCAATAGGCAATCCTGTTTGAATTCTGCCAGTGCAGTATGAGATACTTGGTACTATGATCGTTAGATAATTTCAGAGTTCTTTTATAATTAAACTGTGCTAGCCATCATGCTAACAAACAGACACCAATGGAAATGCAAAAGGTTTACCAGATTCATAAAAAAATGAGACATTTTAGCTTCAGTGGAATAATTTTTATTCACAGGACGTGAAACAATATATGAAAATGTGTTTTAACATCAGAGCACTTCCCCAGCTGTAAAACCACAGGTTCTGAAATTCAATTTGGTTTGATGCTTACTTCTAGAAGGTTTTTATATAATATTTTCAGACTGTGCTGTCTGATTCAAATGCTTATTTGTTATGGAAACTAATTAATCTGCATATATTGATTCATTCATTTATGGTTTATAACACTATTACTTAACTACATAAACAGCCAATTCAGTTAACCTACCAAGTATGATACTTCATAGTTTTGTTTTGAAATTTCAGTGATTTTCATACAGTAGTAAGTCAGAGCATTCCAACTACAATGAAACTTGTCTGACAGTGATCATTACAGTACATATATATATGCTATTTACATTAATAAAAATAAATAATGAAAATGTGATTTCTAATACTCGCTCTTTTTTCAGACCAACCTTTTAAATATCTGAAAATAGTTGTTACAGACTCATTAAATATTTCTGATTACTAGACTAAATAACACTAATTCCCTCAATTATTCTTCCAGATATGTCATGTCTTCCAGTGTTCTGATCATTCCCTTTGCTTTCTGCCAGGTTCTCTGGAAAGGGTTCATTTGCTTTAAATGCAGATCAAACTGGACATCTTTCTTAAAATAAGGTCTTGCTACTCTTTTGCAATTTTTGCAACATCTGCTTTTTTTAAAATGGTATCAACAGTGTGGACCTATGGTAGTTTTGTACTTTAATAGTCCTAGACAGAAAAAAAAAGATATAGTTGATCCTACTTTGAATGTGCTCTATTGATCTCTTGACAACTTTCAGCCCTAAAAATTATATTTGGAAAATATAAAGATTATTAATTTATTTCAGCTTAGTACACGTCTTAAAACAAAATACAGAAATTTAAGGCTGGAAGAGGATCTTTGTATCAACCAATATAGTTCCCAGTCCAAACTAACTCTGTATAAGGTTCTCCCACTCAAAATGTACAATGTTCCTCTTTTAGAATGAACTTTTTTAGTCTAGCAATCACATTTATTATGCACAGAAGGTCCAAGCCTGATCACACTGAAGTCAGGAAGAAATCTTTCACAGCTATTGATAATGCATGACTAGATAAAATCTTAGACAAGTTTTATTCTTGGACAAATTTGAAGCAGAATTCAGGCAAAATTTGCCCAATACATATAATTTTCTTGAAGCAGCAGGTTCTAAATGTGACTTTAAGTGCTATATGCTGATTATATATTGTTTAAACATACTTATATTTTACTATTTAAAGGTCTTCTACTTCCAGCACATATTCCTCAGGTTTGTAGTACGCAGAAAGATAAACAGAATTCTGCTTTTTTTTTTTATACAGTTCATTATTTCATAAATGATCTCTCATCATTCTCCCTGCTAATCATTTCCCTAAATGATACAACCCTAATCTTTTCACATCTCTTTCATTGTCAGAGTCTTAAGATATTTTGTCATTTCCTATCTTCAATGAATAATTTTTGCTATTTCTGCTTTGTCTTTCTGCAGGATAAATGACCAGAATCAAGCATGCAGCCCAAAGTGAGAGCATGCTATTGTATAATCTAGTGGAATTTACATTGTAGAAGAATACAAAACTACATTCTGCCAGTAGTGGTGTTCTTTAATCTGCTGCTTCTGCTACCCCAAGAGCTGTGAACACACTCTTTGTTACTCTCATTGTTAACTCTTGGTCAAGGGCAACGGTTTAAATATTCACAAGCTGATGTGAAGAATATCAACTTCTGTTTTAACAGAAAACTACATTTATCAAAAATGAGGGAGAAGGTCAGTGAATCATTTAATCTCTAAAAGAGTGAAAGAAAGATGGCTGAAAAATCATTCTGCAATAAACAAAAGCTTCAAAATTTCTTTACACAACCTTTGGAGAAGGCAGAATAAAAGGCTTTGCAACAATACCTGATACAACAGTATCGCTTGCGTTAAATGAATAAGGAACTGAGGAAACCAGCATGTAAATTTGATGTGTGGAACAAGAAAAAAACCGGCATGCTCTTGCAGGAAATTATGTTAAATACTATGGACAATGTGTTTAACAGCTTTCAGACTAAACAGTGTAATTTTTTTGCATACTCTCAGCACAAATGTGTTTTAAGTTTGAGGAAGTGCATTTGCCACCTAGTAATGCAATACGTCATTGAGTAATGAACTAATACCCTTTTTTATTGCTCTGTCACATTTTCTGGACACATTAGACTCATTTCACACGTCAGGAAGTAATCTGTAATGTATATAGTCATAAGGATGATTTGTGCATACCCAGAAAATCTGGTAAGTACAGACTCAATTTCTGCACGTGCAGTATGCATCAGAATTAAAGCCTCCACATTTACAAATACAGCTGCTGAAGCCAGCTAGTTTTGGCTCACTCTGCTAAAAATAAAACAATTTCTGACTGCTATATACATGCGGAGATATCTGATGTCTCTCTCACAAAGCTGTGAGAGTAATCCACAGCCAAAGGTCCTGCAGAGATTGCTCTGTACTGAGGAAAACTTGGAATTATTTAGGTTGGAAGAGACCTTTAAGATTGAGACCATTTATCTAACACTACTAAGTCCAATCACTAAACCATGTCCCAAAGTGCCACATTTACTGGTCTTTTAAATTGCTCTAGTGATGGGGACTTAACTACTTCCCTGGGCAACCTGTTCCAGCACATGGCAACCCTTTTCTAGTATATGACCAAACCCCTGATGCAACTTGATGCCTTTTCCTCTCATTCACTTGTTACTTGAGAGAAGAGACCAACACCTGCCTCACTACAAGCTCCGCTCAGGTAGTTCTAAAATCGATAAGGTCTCCCTTAAGCCTCTTCAGACAAAACAACTCCAGTTCCCTCAGGTGCTCCTCATGAAACTTGTTCTCCAGACCCTTCAGCAGCTTTGTTGTGCTTCTGGGCACATGCTCCAGTACCTTAATGTCTTTCTTATCATGGGGGACCAAAATCTGAATACAAGATTCAAGGTATGACCTCACCAAAGCTGAGTAAGGGAGCACAATTTCTTCCCTGGTTCTGCTGGTCAAGCCATTTGTGATACAAGCCAGGATGCTGCTGCCCTTCTTGGCCGCCTGAGCACACTGCTGGTTCATATTCAGCCAGCTACTGACCAACACCCACAGGCCTTTTTCCATCAGGCAGCTTTTCAACCATTTATCCACAAGCCTGTAGCATTGCATAGGATTGTTGTGGCCCAAGTGCAGGATCTGACAAGTAACCTTGCTAAATCTCATACAACTGACCTCAGCGAAGCGATCCAGCCTGTCTGGATCCCTCTGTAGAGCCTTCCTGTCCTCAAGCAGATCAACATGCCTGCCCAACTTGACATCACCTGCAAACTTACTGAGGGTGCACTTGATTGGCAAAGACATTAAACAGAACTGTCCTCAACACTGAGCCCTTGGGAACACCACTTGAGACCAGCCACCACCTGTATTTAACTCCAATCACTAAACTCACTGGGCCTGACTATCCAGTCAGTTTTTCACCCAGTGAAGAGTACGCCTGTCCAAGACAAGCGCAGCCAGTTTTTCCAAGAGAATGCTGTGGGAAATTGTGTCAAAGACTTGACTAAAATCTCAGTAGACAACACCCATGTGCTTTCCCTTACCCACTAAGCATAGAAGGAGGTCGAATTAGTTAAACAGGACCAGCCTTTCCCAAACACATGCTCACAATACTTCCTCATAAACTGCCATGCTGTGCTCTGTTTGCCTGCTTTGGTTGCTTACTCTGTTCACAGTGGGTTGTGTCAAAAATGCTGGCATAGACTTAACGGACAAAACTTTTTATGTCTGCCTAAGGTGTGATGATCTAGAGTGAAGCCAAGCTTAACACTTTGGGAAAAAAATTAATGTAGACATGACAACACAGATGGCAAGATCCAATGTAGCTGTGTGCCAGAGTTAAGTACTTAAATAGAAGAACTAGCAGTTTCTGTCTACAAATTGATTAGTGCTGTACAAGTGAGTTCCAGAAATGAAGTCATGAGTATATAGGATTTTGCCACAATCTTCTTTATTTTTTCCTAACTCCTTTATTTTTTTTTGGTAATAAGATGAAAACATCCTTCTCAAACTCCTAACAGGCAAAGATTTATATGAATTGTGTAAGATGGCATACAGTACAGTCAGTTTTTTGATCATAATTTTAACTCATTGTCTTCCAGTCAATTCATCCCACAAGAAACTGGTGTGATAAGTCTCTTAAAGTGCTGAAAGATTAATAACTTTATCTTCTATAGAACATCATCAAGAAGCATCCCAGCAGAAACGAAAATACATGTTGATAGACTTTATCTCCTGTTCCATTTCAGTTATTAGGAGGCATTTGATTTGGATGAAATCACTTCTACTTGGTTTTATTTCAGCACGTCCTTAAGAACTATTTCTGCTCCATTAGTGTTCTGTAGTGTTTTTTACTCCTCCAGGACTACAGCATTGATGTCTGGACACCTTCCATAGCTGGTGATGGCACAATTCAGATGAGATCAGAACAGCAACTGATATGATCACACAGTTGACTGACTATTTCACAGAATCATTTAGGTTGGAAGGAACCCTCTGAGGTCATCTAATCCAGTCAGCTAGAGCAGGTTGCCTGACTGTGTCCGCTTGGGGGTTGAATATTTCCATGGAGATATTTAAACAGACACAAAGAAAGAAACTGTGTTGTCATTTACTTGCTGTGACTCTAACCTGTAATGTGGAATTTCTTAGTTTGTTAGGTTTCAGATCAAGTGTGTATATTCATACTCAAAGTATTGAAACGACTGATTATAGAAAATAAATAAAGAATGAAATCTGGAAATATGTTTCTTACTGAAGTTTTCAAATTTGAATAAAAGTCTTACTTTGAGTCCAAATTTTATTCACTGTATCAAGTGGAAACTGAAATCAATAGGAAAATCTTGCACAGACCTGTATAATACCCATATCCAAGTTAGAGACTATTTGCACATTACATTTCTTCTAAATCAATTTTAATGTTACTTTTTCAAAGCACCATGAAACATCTCCTTGCATTCAGAAATTCCACCTTCAAATCTACCACAGAGGAAAGTAAAGAGGAAGCATGTTATGGCAGCACTTCCATCATAGTCCATGTAATTTCTTTTGTAAGATGTGGAACTACTTACACATCTGTTTTCTTTTCCTAAACTCAGTGATATAATTCTCATTCTCCTTTCTTCCAGGGCAAGATGAGAATGAAAGGGTACTCTCATCCTATGCACAGACCTTTCTCCTCTATTGGATCTACAAACCTTGTTGATTCAGAGATCAGTTGGATAAGAAAGATTTTTACAAATCATATTTTGCTTTTAAAGGTGAGATATTATTAATTTTCCATTGTTCAAGCACAATTTCTACAGATTATTTCCTTGGTGTGCATTTTTTTATGCTGCCCTAGACCTACTCTAACATATTTTCATTTTGGCCTTGATTTACTTTTTCACATTTTCTATACAGAGAAATTATTCTTAGTGGCTTGTGAAGTGCACTACTATAGTATTTTAAAAAAAACAGCCACCTGCCTGTAGATTTTACTGCTGGATTAAATGTTCATGTACATTTTATATTAAAGCAAAAAACTGTGTGTATAGGAGAAGATGCAACACATTCATAAGGCTGAGTAGAAGGAGCTGTAGGCAGTAAGTGATATGAGAAGTGTATGGCAAGCTTGATATCTTGAACATAGACTCTTTGGTGACAACAGGAATCAGATCCTTGCATTCCTTCTTTTGGATCAGAAAAGGATGACTTTTGTTAAGGTCAGCATACTGGCTTCAGTATCTTCCAGACCATTAAGAGTCCCACAGCTCCTTATTTCTAGCAAGTTGTTAGAAGCCTTCAGACAAGAAGTGAAAGTGCACAGGACTAAAATGTTTGACAGAGTCATCATACAAACGACCTTTAGTCTGACATCCATAGCATTTTCACCAGACTATATATGTACATAAAATATATATAATTGGCATCATAAAAAGCTATGTATATTATAAAATCACAAATTCTATTGCTATTTTTTATAGCACCTGACAAATTACTGCTTAGGCAAAGGAGTAGGGATCAAGTCAAGCGTGTTTCTTTAATTTTTTTGTACCTTGAGATGAACAGTATTCAAAGGTTATTTCTGAAGTGAGCAGTGAGACACTTGGATATATCTTGAGCATCCTGGGGCAGCAATGTAGAGTAGTACAGTATCACAAGGAAACAGCAGCTGAGGTCTTGGAAGCAATCTAATTAAAACAGCAGGATCCGGTAAAGCAGGATCATCTCAGTGCTGTTGAAAATAGGAGATAATGTCTCTACATGGTGCTAGGTGGTGGAAGAGATTAAGTACATCTGACAGAATTGCAAAGTACAACTATGTCTTCTGTAACATGATACTGCTTCAAACAAGCGTCTCCTATTAGATCCTTAATAATTCAAAATTGTAGTTCCCGTCCGTAACTGCCTTTTTGGTCTATTTGCTTGATGTTTTCCTTTCATTAAGTAATAAGGTAACGTTTTTACCTGATTAACATGAAATCTAAAATTAACTTTGTGGAACTATAAGAATATTTTGATATATATTTAGATGTATTTTATCAAAGAAGAGATATAAAAATTGCTTGTTTGGGTCTGCATTTCAGGCCCTGTAGAATTCTCAGTATCATAATTCAATGACCTCAATTTAAACTTTAAAAATTTTGTCTCAGAGGAAAATTCAGCTCTGGAAATAGAGTTACACTTTCTAACACTTCTCTAAAACTCGTTTTCATTTCGGGCACTATCTCTAATAATTTACAATCATTTTCCGGCCTCAGGAGTTCAATATCAAAAGTCTATTAGAAATATAAAACAGAAATTTAGCTTTTTCTTAGTAGTTGCCTGAGGTCAGATTTCATAATTGAATAATTTTAATATTTTGGAGCTGCACTTTATACCTCTTAGTTGTATAGAGAAGAAAATAGCTTATCTTAAATTATACTGTTAATCTTTTTGGAGAGATTTAATAGGATTTATGAAGTCAATAAGCCTTTGTTTTTTCTTGTTTCTGCATCAAAGTTTTCAAAATTTTGTTGACCTTAAATACTAGAAGTTGTACAAGTTTTATCCTGTTATTTATTCACAAGCACACCAACTCCCTGAATCCATTAGTTAGAAAGTTTAAACTGATATCTTTAAAAAACCTTGACACGAAATTCCTTTTAAATTTGACTAAATCTTTATTTTTATTTCTATTTTATTTTGTATGGATCCTCAATGGTTTGTTAATCAAACTCAGTGCAAGTAGACTAATACAAGATAATTTCTAGAAATAACGTGGGCTTAATATTTTCACAAAATCACAGAATAACCAGGTTGGAAGAGACCCACTGGATCGTCGAGTCCGACCATTCCCACCAATCCCTAAATCATGCTCCTAAGCACCTCATCCACCCTAACCTTAAACACCTCCAGGGACGGTGACTCAACCACCCACCTGGGCAGGCTATTCCAATGCCTAACCACCCTCTCCATGAAGAACTTTTTCCTAATCTCAAGTCTAAATCTCCCCTGGCGGAGCTTGTGGCCATTCCCTCTCGTCCTGTCCCCTGTCACTTGGGAGAAGAGGCCAGCTCCCTCCTCTCCACAACCTCCCTTCAGGTAGTTGTAGAGAGTAATAAGGTCTCCCCTCAGCCTCCTCTTCTCCAGGCTAAACAGCCCCAACTCTCTCAGTCGCTCCTCATAAGATTTGTTCTCCAGCCCCTTCACCAGCTTTGTTGCTCTTCTCTGGACTCGCTCCAGAGCCACAACATCCTTCTTGTGGTGAGGGGCCCAGAACTGAACACAGTACTTGAGGTGCGGTCTCAACAGTGCCGAGTACAGGGGGAGAATAACCTCCCTGGACCTGCTGGTCATGCCATTTCTGATACAAGCCAAGATGCCATTGGCCTTATTGGCCACCTGGGCACACTGCTGGCTCATGTTCAGTTGGTTGTCAACCAGCACCCCCAGGGCCTTCTCGTCCTGGCAGCTTTCCAGCCAGGTTTCTCCTAGTTTGTACCTCTGCTTAGGTTTGTACCTCTGCTTTTCTGCTAGTAACACCATTCATTAAGCCAAAACATGATAACATAGTTAATCATGTACAATGGAGATTAGATTCTATATTCAGACTCACATTTATGAAGAATATTGGCTTCTTCAGCAGCACTTTGCAGCAGGGCGGTGAGTTCTGTGGTGAGGTGGACATTTTGAGGCAGTGTGAGCTTCCCTGAGCTGGGAAAATCCCAGAAAAACCCAGGTTGGGGCGAGGCTTCTGACAGCGGCTCACACAGGCTGGTCCCGTGGTGCCTGACGGGAGGGGATGGTCCCAGCGGCTACTGCGGGAGATTTAAACGGGCCCCTGGGAGCACCGTGAAGGGGAGTGTGGTAAGAAGGTGAAGTGTAGTTTGAGAAGGCAGGGTGCAGAGAGGACCTAGAGAGTAGACAGAAGACATGGAAGACCATGGTGGCTACCTGGCAGAAAATTAAAGCTGCTCCGTGTGCTGCAGCAGGCAGGATGGAAGCTGCCACCCAGGCAGAGCCACAGTGGGTGCAGGCAGCTACCCAGACCCTGAGCTGCAGACAGTGCACCCCTCCCACAACAGCCTGTGCCTCTGTTACTAGCTCCACTTGTGAAAGCTGCACTCGAGTGGGGGAACTCCATGGTATGGGGGAGGAGTTAAGGGAGGAGGCCTAGAATCTTTCCCTAGGCCACACCATACTCAGAAAAAGATAAAAACATCCTCCACTAAGAAGAGGAGGGTGATTGTTGTAGGCAACTCCCTCCTAAAAGGAATGGAGGGACCCATTTGCAGACCAGACCCTCTCCACAGAGAGGTCTGCTGCTTACCGGGGACATCAGTTAAGGAGGTAGCTAGAAAACTTCCTTCCCTGGTCCACGAGACAGACTACTATCCTCTGATAGTAGTCCAAACTGGTAATGGTGATCTAGTAAACAGCAAAATCAAAGCCATCAAGAAAGATTTCAGTGCCATTGGGAAAATGATGGAAGGCTCTGGGGAACAAATAGTATTCTGCTCCATCCCAAGGCTAAATAGAGAGGAGCTGGAAGTCAGGAAGAAGAACTCGATTGATGCCTGGCTCCGAGCCTGGTGTGAGGAAAAGGGCTTCAGCTTCTTTGATCATGGGTTAGCTCATGCACCCCCAGACTTTGTTGCTAAGGATGGAACATGTGTGTCTCCTAGAGGGGCTAATGCCCTTGCTAAAAACCTAGCTAAGCTCATAAATCGAGCTTTAAACTAGGTGTGGAGGGGGAGGGGATTGAGACCAGGCTAGACAAGAGTGAGCCTGGACGTGGGGCACTGGCACCACACAGAAAGTGAGAGAGAACATACCTAGGGGTGGTAAGGGAGATATGGTTGCTCTGGTGCTAGCTACTCCAGTTACCAGTCAAATGGGAACAAACTCTGTTCCCTCTAAGAGGGCTGAAGACTTGGCAGCTCAGCTGAAGTGCATTTACACCAATGCACACAGCATAGGTAATAAGAAGGAAAAGCTGGAAGCTGTTGTAGGGCAAGGAGCCTATGATGTCGTTGCCATCACAGAAACGTGGTGGGATGACTCATAACTGGAGTAAAGATACGGTGGGGTACAAACTCTTCAGGCGGGATAGGAAGGGTAGGAGAGGAGGCAGGGTAGCCGTCTTTGTAAGGGAGGACTTGGGCACCATTGAGATGAATTGTGGTGATGAGGAGATTGAGTGCCTGTGGGTTAAAATCAGAGGAGCCCATAAGAAGGTAGATTTTACGATGGGAGCCTGTTACAGGCCACCCAGCCAAGGAGAAGCAGCTGACGAGCTCTTCTATAAGCAGCTGGGGTTAATCTCTAGATAAATGCCTCTCGTTCTTGTGGGAGACTTCAGTCTTCCTGATATCTGCTGGAAGTACAATAGAGCAGAAAGGAAGCAGTCTAGGAAGTTCCTGGAGTGTGTGGAAGACAACTTCCTTGCACAGCTGGTGAATTAACCAATGAGGGAAGGTGCCCTCCTGGACCTGCTGTTTGTGAACAGAGAAGCCTTGTGGGGGATGTGGCAGTAGGAGGATACCTAGGACTAAGTGATCATGAGATGATAGGGTTTGCTGTTCTAGGCTTAGTGAAGAGAGTGGTTAGCAGGACATTAGCATTAAATTTCCAGAGGGCAGACTTTGAACTCTTCAGAAGGCTGGTTGGCAAAGTCTTATGGGAGACAGTGCTTAAGGGCAAGGGAGCCCATGAGGGCTGGGAGCTCTTCAGAAAGGAGATCCTAGCAGCTCAGGAGAAAGCCATCCCCATGTTCCGAAAAAAAAAAAAGAGCCGGCAGGGGAAAAAAACAGCTTGGTTGAACAGGGAAATCTTGAGTGATACCAAGAAGAGAACTGTTTATGAGCTCTGGAAGAGGGGACAGGCCTCTTGGGTGGATTACAGGAGGGAAGTGAGATTGTGTAGGGAAAAAATCAGAAGGGCTAAGGCTCAACTAGAAACCAGATTGACAAAGTCGGTGAAAGATAACAAAAAAATCTTTCTATAAATATATAAATAATAAAAGGAGGACTAAGGAGACCATACAGTCCCTATTGGATGCAGAAGGAACAACAGTGACAGGAGATGAGGAAAAGGCTGAGGTACTTAATGCCTTCTTTGCCTCAGTCTTTAATTGTAATGAAAGTTGTTCCCTATGTGTACAAACCCAGACGCTAGAGGAACAAAATGAGGCTCCCATGATCCAAGAAGAGGTGGTCAGAGCCTTGCTAACCCAACTACACATCCACAGGTCTATGGAGCCTGACAGGATTCACTCAAGGGTATTGAAGGAGCTGGTGGATGTGCTGGGGAAGTTCCACTGGACTGGAGGCTGGCTGATGTTGTGTCCATCTACAAGAAGGGTCGCAGGGAGGATCCAGGGAACTACAGGCCTGTCAGTCTGACCTCAGTGCCAGGGAAAGTCATGGAACAGGTGATCTTGAGTGCTATCATGAAGCACATGCAAGAGAACCAGGTGATCAGGCCCAGTCAACATGGGTTCCCAAAAGGCAGGTCTTCCCAAAGTAACCTGATCGCCTTCTGTGACAAAGTGACTCGGTTGCTGGACGAGGGAAAGGCTGTGGATGTGTCTTCCTGGACCTCCGTAAAGCCTTTGACACAGTTTCTCACAGCATTCTGCTACGGAAACTGTCAGCCTCCGGCCTGGACAGGCTCAAACTCTCCTGGGTGGAAAACTGGTTGGATGGCCGGGCCCAGAGAGTGGTGGGAAATGGAGTTAAATCCAGCTGGAGGCCAGTGACAAGTGGGGTTCCCCAGGGCTCAGTGCTGGGTCCAGCCCTATTCAATGTCATTATCAATGACCTGGATGCAGGCATTGAGTGCACCCTTAGCAAGTTTGCAGGCAACATTAAGCTGGGTGGAAGTGTGGATCTGTTGGAGGGTAGGGAGGCTCTGCAAAGGGATCTGAACAGGCTGGACTGCTGGGCAGAGTCCAATGGCATGAGGTTTAACACGGCCAAATGCTGGGTCCTGCACTTAGGGCACAACAGCCCTATGCAGTGCTACAGGCTAGGAAAAGCCTGGCTGGAGAGCTGCCTGGAGGAGAGGGACCTGGGGGTGTTGGTTGACAGCTGACTGAATATGAGCCAGCAGTGTGTCCAGGTGGCCAAGAAGGCCAATGGCATCTTGGCTTGTATCAGAAATGGCATGACCAGCAGGTCCAGGGAGGTTATTCTCCCTCTGTACTCGGCACTGGTGAGACCACTCCTTGAATACTGTGTTCAGTTCTGGGCCCCTCACCACAAGAAGGATGTTGAGGCTCTGGAGTGAGTCCAGAGAAGAGCAACAAAGCTTCTGAAGGGGCTGGAGAACAGGCCTTATGAGCAGCACCTGAGGGAGCTGGGGGTGTTTAGCCAGGAGAAGAGAAGACTGAGAGGAGACATCATTGCTCTCTATAACTACCTGAAAGGAGGTTGTGGAGAGGAGGGAGCTGGCCTCTTCTCCCAAGTAACAGGGGATAGGACAAGAGGGAATGACCTCAAGCTCCACCAGGGGAGATTTAGGCTGGACATTAGGAAAAAATTTTTACAGAAAGGGTCATTGGGCACTGGAACAGGCTGCCCAGGGAGGTGGTTGATTCACCTTCCCTGAAGGTGTTTAACACATAGGTGGACGAGGTGCTAAGGAGCATGGTTTAGTGTTTGATAGGAATGGTTGGACTTGATGATCCAGTGGGTCTCTTCCAACCTGGTTATTCTATGATTCTAATATTTGGGCATATCTGATCCTGTTACTAAATTAACATAATATTGCCATGAATGGAACAACACAATTTAGTTTCCTTTGGACTTCCAATTTAACTTTTGCTTAGCCTATTGCATATTAACACTTATCCTACAAACTATTTCTAGGCTAAAGGTTTGGTGCATATTTTATTTATACCTCTCTATTTCCTTTAATGGTCGTATGTTCTGGTTTGGGCTAAAGCAAAATATGTTCCCTGAACTTTCATCCAAACCTCTTTATAAACTTCTACTACTGAAGCTTACCAACATAGTTTTCAGGTAGTTCCCACCTCTAGAAGTGATAAGCCTGATAGTTATCATCAAGGCAATGAGGCACTGGTGTGCAGGGTGGTGGCGGTGGTGGGGGGGTCACTGCTCATACCTGCTCCTATTTAAACCAAGGCCATTGCAGTGTTGGTTGTGAAATGGTCACACCTGCTGGGAGAAGTAAATTAGGCAGGTAACTCAAAACTGACAAATGAATTATTCTATTCCATATATGTCATGTTCAGTGTAAAAGCTTAGACATCATGGGTTAGCCCTCTTCTTCAGTGGTGAACGTTCAGGGAAGACTTTAGCTGTCTCTTGGTCCCTGAAGCCACTCATGAGTACCTGAGTCCAGTTCCTCAGTCCTGTCTAGGACCTTTCCTTCACCTGTCCTGTAGTGTCAGTTGTGAGGTATGTATGTTGAGGGAGTTTGAACTGGTTTTGTAAATATTTTATTATTGCCTTGTAGTGTTTATTATCATTCCCCTTTTACTATTATCATTTCATTAAAGTTGTTTTTGTGTTAGTTTCTAACCTGCAAGTCTCATTTCCTTTTTGTCTTTCCTGTGTGTGTTAGCTGGGAATAAAACTGCTTAGTTTAGTTACTGACCTGGTAGTGGGGGTGGAGGCGGTAAACCAGGGCATCATAGAAATGGAAAAAAAAAAAAAGATTATAAACAACATCTCAAGGTCATCTACTCTAATGTCCTTTTCAAAGCATGGCTATTTTCAGCATTAAAGAAAGCTCAGGTTTTAAGTACTGCCATAGATGGAGAACTTGTTCAGATACTTACTGACTTTCAATGCAATTTTTTTCCTTTCTATTATTGTCTCTTGGCTTTCTGCTGCTTATCTCTGTCTGCCTCTGTATGCAGTGCTTCATGCACTTCTTTGAGGTAGAGTGCCAAGCAGCATTGAAAGTTGGCCTCTCTACAATGAGGTCAAGGAATTGGGACCAAAGGTGATCTTGCGGTAGTTAAAGAAGGAAATATCTGTAAAAGTTTTTGAAAGAAAACTTCATAGGGTAGAGTCTCATGTGTGCATTATGCTCCCCTAGTCAGATTTCTGCCTTATTAATTTCTGCCTTCGAAGAATATTTTTACAAGTAAAATAAGGTCACAGTGGTTATGCATGGCCCTATGGAAAACAATGGGAATTTTGTCATTGATTTCAGCTTCACTAGAAGTTTCTCTCTGTTAGGAGTATCCCATTTAAAAAAAAAAATGAAATAAATAGAACCCAAGGAGAGTAAAACTTTGTTTAGTCACTTTCATGAATGCTTTTTCATTAAGCACATTATACTCCTTATAGTCAACTTTTTATTTCAAAGGGAAAATACTTTCACCAGTTTCTGTTTGTGTTTACTAACATGCTGTTCTTCTCTTTTTATTTCAGTCCTTGGGGCATTAACTTATTCACTGTGTTTCACAACAGTGAAGTTAAGAATACACACTAGCTTCTTTATGTCACTTATAATTTGTATTAACAATGTTTGCAATCTTACAGAGGCTGAACAGGATGAACACGTGATCAATCAAATGTAACCTTTGCTCAACCCCTCCAAGTTAGTCATCATCACTTACAAAGCCTCTTCTAAAATTTTTATTATAAGCTTTCTTAGGAAGGGATCTTGATTCATGTTTTCTGTGGAATCTATTGCCTTTTGTTTACCTGCTATAATAATAGAGTGATAAATTAAATTTTTCTCTATTTCTCCATTCTGATTGATAAATCAATAGTTAGATGTACTTTAATCATACTCACAATTTTTGTTTATTCTGATTGAAGTCTTCTGGATTTCCTTTAGTAGCTTTTACCTGGAATTTTCACAAATATGAGCTAAGATTTTCCACAAACATTCAACACATGGCAGCAGCAATACAATATGTATTGTGAGCTTCACCCAGAACATGTTGGAGGAATTTTGCCTTAACTATGATCAGTGATGGCACATTCTGAAAGGAGATATGATGTGTGCCTGTAAAACATAATATTTCAAATAGCAAGGTCTAAAGACAAAACTAATATTCTATTGCAACTATGAAAGCTTCAGCTGACAGCTTTTTCTGTTGTCATTTGCAACACATTAATGAATTTTACAGCCATGTAGCTTCTTGGTCATAATACTTCGATGTTTCAAAAAAACATTTAATGAAATGATGAATTCTTGCTTTAGACACCACATGTGTAAAATAATCTTAAATTCTGTAGCTCTTTATCCCTGTATTGATAAGGTTTTTTTATTCCAACGGCTACAAACCAGTCAGACTGTCAACAAGTAGGATCCTTCTCAGTAAAACAGAAAAAATAATTTACAATGAAATGTTAATGAACAATCACAGTTATGGTCCTAAGAAATGCATTCTCTACTATCTATTTTGAACATTCAAGTAGCACATGGCTGTTTCAGTTTTTCTCTGCAAAAGGGATACATTTCAACATGAATGTAAGGTTATTCTATCCTACTACTATTAGTGACATAAGAATGCTGTGGTGTTTAATCCTTTCCCTGTGGATAAAACTCCACATTTGCGATAAATGCAGTTTTCCAGTGTAACTGAATCTCCCTGATGGATGTTTTTATATCGTAAATATATTGGCCATTTATCTTCCCTTCTCAAGGTGTCTTGATCCCTCTTTCTTTCTTGAACATCACAGATGTACTAATGAGAGCAGTAGGACAAACGTGGCCTTGAAGCCACTCCTTTTTCAACACTTCTAGCAGTTCCTAGCACTACCTGAAGTGCTAATTCAGCAGCATTAATTCCACTGATGGTAACATTTATAGGAGTTAATCTGAATCCAGAGTTTTAATTATTAGTAAATCACTAATGTATTATGAGGTTTCACATACATTCACCAATTCACTCTTCATGAGTTGTGAAATTTGGTCAGGGCAGAAATTCACAGAAATGTTTATAGAGTTAAAAAGACTTCTGAATCTTTTGTCTACTAGCAAGCAATGTGTTTTGATATAGATTAAAAACATGTTTTTAAACATGATTTTAGAACAGTAAGGGAAAGTGGAAGTGATTATGCTTACTTGTTGGCAATTGTTAATATTGAATTTCAAAGGTTTCACATGCCTTTTTTCAATTCACTTTGTGGGACAAAGATATCTCTTCTGACAAGGATAATATTATCATTCTGCAACTTTAAGAATTGCCCTTGTCTGTTATGGAGTGCCGACTCCTCATGCTGTTTGCAATCTTTTTCTGATCAGCTTCTACTCTAACAGATGACAGCTCTTTCAATACTTTTTTTTTCACTTCCCCAAAACATCTTTCTGTGTGTCCCAGCTGATTTTCTTTAAAGGAGAATGGATGTATAGTCTTTCATGTATGTACTGAAAAATATCTTTCAAAAGTACAACCATACAAAGATGTTATTCCTTTCATGTCTTTGTCAGACCTGCAGTGCAATAGAGAATGTTTCTTATTATTATTATTTTTATCTGTCATTAATATTCAATCTCCTCTTTTCTGTCCTACTCTTACGTTATTTGTCAGTTCCTTTCAACTTTTCCTTCCCACTTTCATTTACCCAGTTAAGAGATGATCAAGATTTGTTGAGTCAGAGAGGAGTTTCTCTGTAGACTTTCCTTGCCTTTCAAACTGGCCTTATCTTTCCTTCTTTAAAATACCGACTTACCCTTAATTAATCTTTCCTAATTAATCAAATACTGCATTTTCTTAAGCATGTTTGTAGGATTGCCACATGAAACTAGAGACTTGAAAAGGCAGTAGTACTAGAAAGTTTTAAAAAAAATAGGAAAAATAAAACCAGACACAACTAAAGCCTTCACATATATTCTCCATTTTTTCATAAGGAAACTGTTTTCCACTAGATTTTAGCTTTGAAGGATGGGTGTGCAATAGTCAAGAAAAAAATAAGAAGTTCCACCTCAAAGTCCTCCTTGGAGTTACTCTTCTGGGTTCTCATCATTCCCTCATAGTAGTCATTTACTGCTAGACTAATATAGCAGTGCATTCATGCAGCTCTGAGCTTGCTCATTTTTATTATTTTTTTTTTATCCAAAGCCCTTCACTGACCATTTAGATGAATTAAATAAATGGGCAAGAATCCATATTTACACCTATGTACCTAACCATTGTATATGTGTAACAGTAGTGAATGCATTTGAACCTGGAAATTTTATCCATTTAATAAAATATGAATTTTAAATAAAAAATATTTAGGAAAATTAGTTCCTCTACATCTCTTTCCTTTTTTTTCTTTGTGTAAGGATGAGGAAAACAATTTTTCAGATCAATGAGAGTACTTGTGTTTTATTACTTTAACTACTTGGTAGCTTTTCAAATTGTTAATCCAGAAATATTAGTATTGCATAAAGAAGACTACAAAAAGAACATACATCTATTTAAAATCCAAACCAATTTTTGCTTAAGTGTATTGGAAATGTTTCCAATATTTCACTGACCCTGTTAAATGGTTGAATGCCATGTTTTGTGGAAGATTGCAGATTCTACGAGTCATCTGATAAAGACCTATGCATTTGTTTCAGGTGACAGCATCAATATGCAGTTCCTTTAATTTCCACTCTAGGGAGTTTCTTCCTTTAGGTTTTCTGAAACTGGCAACCTCCTTAAAAAAGCCAGTTTTAGGATTATGTTCCTTTGTTATAATTTGGAGATGTTGTATAGTCTAGTCTTTCGGGGTACTCCTTAGAGTACTGCATATGGCTCAGAGTTACCACTGAAGGCCAAGTTGTCCTTATGTTTGTTTGTATTACACCATATATAACAGCACACTATTTTTAGATTTTATTTTTGTTTATAATAGCTATTTTTATCTATGGATATTTTTCCTCCACCTGTTAGGCACAGAGAGGTATGTGAAAAGAAATACTAGCTTTAATAAAATTCATTAATCTTGTCAAGTTAGTACATGCTTCTCCATGAAATTTTTCAGCCTATCCTCCCATCTGATGGCTTTTCCAGGTCAGAATTTGTTAATAGACCACATGTGTACTAAATCACACATACACATAGTGTCTTAAGCTAAACCTCTAAAGTTGCAAGACAAAACTGTGTTTTTGAAAGAGAAGATGTGAGGGGAAGGGTTCAGCTTTTATTGCTGTATGTAAGAAAAAAAATAACAACCATACAACAGACATTTCTCTTAATTACCCAATTTACTTGAGCTTGGATGAAAGTTAGTCAAAAAATTCATGCTATTCTGCATTTCTTTTTTGGGGATTTTACCTCCAGGAAGCAGTCTTGGTAACAAAAAAAACACATCATCACATGGGGTATAACAATACAGTATGCTTAGATCTCAAATCAATTTCTAATAGGAGAACATGTAAATTGTTCACCTGTGGTATTTCCTTATGGTTCAATTACTTGCTTAATCATGACTTTTGCACCTGCTGCCCTGCAGATAACTGAGACAGCTTCACTAAAATAAGAATTATTGAGAATTTTGCTCTTACCTTAAATGGCCAGAAGCTAAAAGTGCTGTTGCAAGTCCTGCAACCTTTGTCATTAATGTTTACAGAGATACCTGAGGAATGGGGCCACAGACTAGATAGTGCTGCAAATATTGTTTTTACAGCATCCAATCTCAACCTATACAGTTCTTCCTTCCGTTTCACAGTGCAAATAGGAGTAGTAAAGAAAAACTAAAAGCGCAACAGGAAGAATTAGAAAAATGAGATTGCTCCCTTTGTATGCCAGCTTCCACTTGTGATGGAGTAAAGCAACAATGGAAGCATTTCTGGAGTTCCCTTATTTTTCCATAGTACCACTCTCTGAGGTCTGCTGATTTGCATCTTGGCAATAGTGACAATTATTTATATGTAATGAGGTCCTAAATGAAATGCTATTGTGATAGAACCTATATATTGCATGATTCAATAAAATATAAAAGTACATGTAGAACTGAAAATTATTGCTTGTGGTATCTGTCTGCTTTTCCCTCAGGAGACACTGGACTTCTAGAAGTCTTCTCTATCCAATATTCCTTAACTACCACTTACATAGGAGTGGATCTGAGCAACAATTCCCAATGATGAGGTTTTTTTCCTTCCTCTCTAGTTTTATTCTCTTATATTAAGCAAGATTATTGCTACTTGGAGATTTCAGTTGGCATAGCTTGCTTTCTAGTCAGAAGCTGGACAAATATTAAGCATCTTCAAGTTAAGTGTATTGTCCAAAATAGATGGTTAGGCTTATTCTATAATCTTCTACAAATTCCTTGTAGCAGAAACAGCATGTCCAGCAGAACCAGAGAAGTGATGGTCCCTCTGTGCTTGTGAGGCTGCACCTTGAATACTGTCTTCAGCTGTGGACCCCTTGCTACAGAAAGTCATTGAGGTGCTGGATTGTGTGCAAAGCATGGGACAAATCTGATGGAAGGTCTAGAGCGCAAGTCTAATGAGTGGTTGAGGGAACTGAGGTCTGAAAGAAAGGAGGCTTAGGGAAGACATTGCCCTCTACAGCTACCAAAAAGGAGATTGTAGTGAGGCTGGTGCTGGTCTTTTCTTCCAAGTAACAAGCAATAAGACAAGAGAAAACTGCCTCAAAATATGCCAGGGAAGGGTTACAGTAGATACTGGGAAAAATTTCTTCACCCAAACTGTTGTTAACAATTGGAAGAGGGTGCTCAGCAGAGTGGTGGATTCACCCTCCCTGGAGATACTTAAAAGGCATACAGATATGGTGCTTAGGGACATAATTTATTGGTGAACTTCACAGTGTTAGGTTTATGGTTGGACTTGATCTTCTTACAGATCTTTTCCAACCTATCAACAATTCTGAGATTATTTTACTCTTAAACACTTCTACAGGATTGGAATGAATAAGAGTGGCCAAAGTAGATCCTATCAGATAAATGAACTTATTTGTTGCTTATTGAAATCATGCATAAAATAATAACTTATTTCTGTCAAATGGTTTCAGAAAACTCTAAATATTGATATCAAAATTATTGATGTTCAGGCTTGGCTAAATGAATTTTATTGATACCATTCTTCTTACATATATCAATCAATAAAGTAGGGCATAGAAAATACACTGGACAAAACCAAGTCACACAACACATTGCTAGCAGACTGAAAAATTAAAAATCTTAGAGGAGTCCAAGCTCTTACATCTTGGGCCCAGCCGTCATAAATTGTTATTTCATCCCAACATAGTACTAGTTCCCTATGTTTATTTCTTTAAGTCTTAAGATTACAATGTATTGAAAATAATGAGTCTGTATAGAAAAAGTGATTTACCAACAAATAGAATGCTCTTCTCTTGGAACAGAAGTATTTTCCTTAGTTCTTTCCTTTCTGTATTAAAAAAAAAAATTTATATATTTCAAATATTGAAAGCAGAAAACAATTGGCAGCATCAGATGTGCATCTTTACTTCTGATTTTATTACTTAAGGCCCCATTTTTATTGAGGCAAAACACACACAGAGATCAGTGACAGCCTTTTCTGTTTTGTAAATTCATTGTTTCCAATGCTTAGTTGTTTGGGCTGTGATCCAAGAATTGGCTCAGCAGAATCACATGGGTTGGATGGCAGGATCAAAGCTCAAGCATTTATCCCTGTTTTGTGCAAATTTATACAGCAATAAGGAAAAGAGGGATGTTCTTTCAGATGAGAAAAAAGAAAAGGATGGATTCTAAGTCAGGCTAAGTACTGTAAATTCCTTTTAACTCCTCTTCTGAAATTCATTGTATTTTGGATATGTATCCAAGTTATTATGGCATAGAATAATGAAGTTGATGAATCACATGTCCTTTAAACAAAATTCAATTAATGCAAATGAATATTTTCAATTGTTCTTATGTATAACTAAATTTTACATATATTATATATAAACACACACATATACGCACACATCAAATACACCAATCTTGAGCTTGGAGGAAGAAGTACTTGATGACTTTCCAGGTCTCTAGGACTCCTGTACTTTCTAGAGTCCTACCCTGTAGGATTCCTCCCAGTAAGTCTTTGAAGAGACTAAAGTTAACTCTCCTGAAGTCCAGTTTTGTAATCCTTTTTATTATTCTGCTTCTTCCATGCAGGGTCCTGAACTCCACCATCTCATGGTCACTGCAGCCAAGGCTGCCTCCAGCTTTCACAATATCAACCAGTCCTTCTTTGTTAGTACAAGGTCCAGCAGCACTCCTCTTCTCATCAGCTCCTCCATCACTTTTGCCAGGAAGTTATTATCAATGTTCTTTTCCATTGCTGAAGAAGGCAATTTTATTTGGAAAAAAACTAGTTGAAGTTTATCTACCTCACTAGTAGTGAAATAATGCTGTTATATTTTTAAGGCAGCTCCCTAACAGATAGTCAATTTTTTATTAGCTTCATATAGTGTTGTGTTCATGTACCCTGCTAAATCAGATCTTAATGAAAACAGAATAATGCTCGGTATTTTTTTAATATACCATGCAATGTAGAATTTAACTAGTGTCGGAGAAACAGAAATATTAATCTACACAGTAAGCAAATGGGGCAAATATTAACACAAAAAACCACCAATTATAGGTCATCGATATTTAGGGCTACCTAAAATAACATAAAATTTTAGCGCATTGTCCAGAATTTGATCAGATTTTTCTGAAACTATAAAGTACATGTAAAAGAGTAATCTATAGACATTAGTTAGACAAATAAATTGTGCAGCTGACAGCACTAAAATATCCTGAGAAGAGACTGATTCTTCACTTTAGAGAATAATTTATGTTGTTAAAACTGTGTAAAATGTTATCAATTAGACACTGCTTACATAAGGTTTGAGTTATTGCCCAAAAATCCCCTCATTACTGACAGTGAATTCTTGACTTCTTGGTCTTTACATTATTATCAGTATCTTACATTGTCTTTATCAATATATAAATTATTGTACAATATGGTAAAGAACTGGGTTGAGTGAGGGAAAACCCTTAGCTGTGTGATCTAATTTTCATTGACATAGACAGTAGTGCTGGAGGAGAAGAAAGAATGAATTATAACCTGAGGTTGAAAATATACAGAAAATCCAACCTAAATAGTTGTGGTTTTGTTTTCTTTTAAGTAAAGGTTAGTAAGTTTTAATGCTAAAGTTTTCAGCTGTCTTTCTAAGTCTTTCTGATGGGAATATCCAAAGAATGGTTTTCAGAACACTTTTCCTAAAATATATAATTAATTTTAAGATATGCAAATTAGCTTGCAATTTACATCTGAGATTAATTTATCAAGCAAATTTTTTTTTCAGAACTGGAATAGCAATTACCTATGGTAAGTTTGTGAGGGATTCCTTTCATCAAACTTAAGTTCCAGATTTAGTTCTAAAGACTAGATTTAGACAGCTATTTCCACCATGCTTATACGTGATATGTTTTAAAGTGTAGCATGCTCAGCAGTTCTCACTGAAACCAGTTACTGCACATTAGTTTTTGATTATCCAGCTTTAGATTCAGGAGCCTATGGTGAGACACGGTTTTCATTTTGCAAGCAGTCATGCCTGGTTTATGTACTGCTGTGTCTCTCCCTCTCTCTGCCACAAAGCTTTTTTTCAGTCACAGGTAACCATCTCTTCAGCTCTGCCAGAAAAACAGATCATGTGTGTGCTCTTGTCAGTTCCTTGCAGCCAGGATACCCAGAGAAATAACTTGTTTGGAGTGCACCCGACTGACTTTGATGATGTCCCCACACAGTTCCTCCATCATGCAAAGCAGAAGAGGAATTACCTTGCAACCTGGAGGCAAAAACCATCTGCAGCTATACCCACAAAAGGTTGTCCTATTTCAGAGGATATTTAAGATCTTTAGTATTTTAATTCTTTATTTTTTTTAAGTGGGAATAAGAACATTTTTAATCTAAAGCCCGGGACTTGAAGATATTTACAGTAAAAAATTAAAATGTTCTATTTGACAATTTGAAATACCGCGTTTGCACACATATTGGAATACAGAAAAAATGTGGGGTTAAATAAATATCTTAATGATTTTTAGTGATTAACTGGAGTAAAAAAAGGGGAAAATGTATCTTTTGTAGTCTAAGGACAATAGCATTACTCTCTTTAAGTGGTACCTTGTCCTTAATCAATATTCTACTGAAAAAGAAAAAAGGATCATATTAAGAAAAATAATTGCCACAAACCTCCAAAAGCATTGAAAAGCAGATGATACACTTTCTCATTATGAATGGTTATAACAATTACCTTTTGAGGTTGGACTGGGATGAGTCATACAGGAATTACTGCATCAGCTGCCACACACTAAAACATTTTCGTATATGTTTTGACCTAATTTAAAATCAGAATTTCAATTGTGTCACAACCAGATGCTGGAACATTTTGTCCTATCTTTTATGAATGCATGTAGTTATGAATAAATATTCAGTAAAACATTACTGTGGAAGAAGTCATTTTATTTCATAACTACTACATTTATAATGAAAAACTGATATGAAGTTTGTACTCTTGTACATGAATAAGCTGTCTTTGAAGAAACAGTAAGGATGATTTTAAACAGAGTCGTGATGTTATAGATTTCAAAATGTAACATATTTAATAAGACACCATTTTTGAAAACTTTCTCATGTTTGTGAGTGGCTTCATAAGCAAATGTATTTGGAAAAGTGGGTTACACCCACAAGTGTATGGGGCCTGATGGGATTCACCCAAGGGTATTGAAGGAGCTGGTGGATGTGCTGGACAAATCCCTTTCCATCATCTCCCAACAGTCCTGGAAGACTGGGGAAGTTCCATTGGACTGGAGGCTGGCTGGTGTTGTGCCCATCTACAAGAAACCCGCAGGAAGGATCTAGGGAACTACAGGCCTGTCAGTCTGACCTCAGTGCCAGGGAAAGTCATGGAACAGGTGATCTTGAGTGCTATCATGAAGCACATGCAAGAGAACCGGGTGGTCAGGCCCAGTCAACACGGGTTCACAAGAGGCAGGTCTTCCCAAAGTAACCTGATCGCCTTTTATGACAAAGTGACTCGACTGCTGGACGAGGGAAAGGCTGTGGATGTGTCTTCCTGGACTTCAGTAAAACTTTGACACAGTTTCTCACAGCATTCTGCTACGGAAACTGTCAGCCTCTGGCCTGGACAGGCGCACACTCTCCTGGGTGGAAAACTGGTTGGATGGCCGGGCCCAGAGAGTGGTGGGAAATGGAGTTAAATCCAGCTGGAGGCCAGTGACAAGTGGGGTTCCCCAGAGCTCAGTGCTGGGTCCAGCCCTGTTCAATGTCTTTATCAATGACCTGGATGCAGGCATTGAGTGCACCCTTAGCAAGTTTGCAGACAACACTAAGCTGAGTGGAAGTGTGGATCTGTTGGAGGGTAGGGAGGCTCTGCAAAGGGATCTGAACAGGCTAGACCGCTGGGCAGAGTCCAATGGCATGAGGTTTAACAAGGCCAAATGCCGGGTCCTGCACTTGGGGCACAACAACCCTATGCAGTGCTACAGGCTAGGAGAAGAGTGTCTAGAAAGCTGCCTGGAGGAGAGGGACCTGGGGGTGTTGGTTGACAGCTGACTGAACATGAGCCAGCAGTGTGCCTAGGTGGCCAAGAAGGCCAATGGCATCTTGGCTTGTATCAGAAACAGCATGACCAGCAGGTCCAGGGAGGTTATTCTCCCTCTGTACTCAGTACTGGTGAGACTGCTTCTTGAATACTGTGTTCAGTTCTGGGCCCCTCACCACCAGAAGGATGTTGAGGCTCTGGAGCGAGTCCAGAGAAGAGCAAGGAAGCTGGTGAAGGGGCTGGAGAACAGGCCTCATGAGGAGCAGCTGAGAGAGCTGGGGTTGTTTAGCCTGGAGAAGAGGAGGCTGAGAGGAGACCTTATTGCTCTCTATAACTACCTGAAAGGAGATTGTAGAGAGGAGGGAGCTGGCCTCTTCTCCCAAGTGACAGGGGACACGACGAGAGGGAATGGCCACAAGCTCCACCAGGGGAGATTTAGGCTGGACATTAGGAAAAATTTTCACAGAAAGGGTCATTGGGCACTGGCACAGGCTACCCAGGGAGGTGGTTATTTCATCTTCCCTGGAGGTGTTTAACGCACAGGTGGACGAGGTGCTAAGGGGCATGGTTTAGTATTTGATAGGAATGGTTGGACTCGACGATCCAGTGGGTCTCTTCCAACCTGGTTATTCTATGATTCTATAAATGTCCCATTATATGACGCAAGAATACCACGACAGAGATAAGTCAGCACGCTTCAGTTTTGGCAGCTGTAGCCACCATTCTAAAGCCTATGAATTTTTTTATGAGAAGTACATGGTACATTTTTTATTTAATTTTATTTTAATCCAATTTATTAATTTTGCCAAAAATTACTGTGTTGGAACAGAATGAATTTATATTTACATGAGTATACGAATTTAAATACTCAGAAAAAACAGTGACAGCAACCTGAGTCAATTTTTAGAATCCTGAATCTATTTTTGAATGTGTTTATTATTTAGTTGCTTTTTCCTTATTGACGGTTACTACTAAAAAATTCTCCTAACTCATCTCTCTCAAAATATTAAATCATATTTGAGACTGTTAGTTTGGAAAGTGACTTTAATGCAACAGTCACAATACAGAGCAGGATGCTGAAACTGAAAAAAGAGTTTCTTTTGCTCCCAGGGTATCTGTCAGTGTAACTTTTTCTTTGAAATTAGGTATAGAATTTTCCCACACTCTAATGCTGATTTCCCCTTACTCCTGTCATGCATACTTTCTTATAAAGGAGCTCAGTACCACAATCTTCACTTAACAAGAGGAGCTGCATTACCAGCAGGAAGTGCTCTTTTATGCTATGTTGTACCTAGGATAAATAATTACTTTAACCCAAATATCTATTCATGTCACATTTTATGTCTATCTTTGCAAAAGATTCTGAAGATCACTGGAGAATTGGTTAAAAAACAGACAGGAGAATTCTTCAGCATTTATCATAGAAAATTTAAACAAGATGAAAAATGAAACAGTTTGTGTTCTAGACATTTGACATTGTGAAGCAGTGGGAAATCTGCAATATATTTAGTAAGGTGCAGTTAATCTTTTGAATGAGGACAGGAGGACAACACAGGAGCCTTGTACTTCATTGATCTTCAGTGTCTTTTTCTTATACATTGGGAGACTGCTGAGTACTGTCAGAGAGATATGCAGGTGTGGGTTATTTTCATTTACATCTGTAAAGTATGTTTTCTAAAAGTAAGACCTAAGATGTTTAATAACTTCTCTCATAAGGTTTATATTCCTTGCAATATCTGCCACAACACCCATGGATAAAACAAAATATCAAAAAAAGACTGGTGGGGCTCCTAGTACTTAAGAGTAGACACTCATAGTATAAACATCTATATACGTAGTCACTCCAGATTCTTCTTGGTCTTAATGCAGAGAAATCGGCATTTTTAGGGCATGAGTTACTGAACAGTTTTAGATGCCAACTTTAGGACAAAATGTTCCCTAAAGTTCTTAGGATTCTTGTTTCTTGGTTTTTTTGTTTGTTTGTTTCCTTTTTTTTTCTTTCATTACAGAATATAGATCCTGTTTGAGTGATTACCACTTAGTCAAATTAGAACCACTCATTTTGTAATGTGATGTTATGAAGGGCAAGTACTGTTTACAACAATGACAAAAGGAATATCAGATGCAAATCATGTACCTGGGCAGTGTTTTTCTATTACAGGCACTAGTCTATTGCTACTATAGCTTCTACTATACTTTTCCATGATTAAATTTTTTATTAAAATTATGTGAACTGAAATAAAATTAAGGTTTGTCACCTAAGACTATTTATTCAGTCTTACTATAAGGACTGGAATAGCTTCCAGGCTTCATCTATCAAACTGATTCATAGCAGGTCATGTGCTGGACCTACAGCTACCAAGGGTAGGAGGGCAACTGCAACATTCAGGCTCCAAGTGACATGTAAGATTGCAGACTGGAAGACAATTCTTCAGGAAGGTTAGAATTTTTCAACTTTTTTTTTTTTTTGAATGCTTAGTTATTTGGAATAAAAATACAATCTTTCCATGGGACATTCGAAAGTTCAGTTCAGATTTTCCCAAACTTCTCAAAGCTCCTAAACAGCATTCCAGCTGCAAGTAAGATTCAGAGGAATCATTAGCTTGTAGGATTCAGCTGCTGGATATGCTTCAAACAGCCTTAAAAATGCTCAAAAATTTGTGGTGGGTTTTCTTGCAAGAATCTGTAAAAGTTTAGTAAGGTTTATAGAATGAGAGTAGATTTCTAATTAAAAATTCATCATTTTTTCTTTCTGAAATTTTAGAAGGTCACATTCTGTGAATAATGATTTGATTTCCTGGCTTAAAATTTAAAAATTCTATTGGTTTCTTGCGGAACTTACTACATGTATTAAGTACATTGTGGTACTATTAAGAAATTGCAAAATTGTCAGACCAGTTGTGTCAACTGTTGTGTTTATGCCAGAACCCTTCACAGTTGTTTTTTTCCTTCAGCAGCTTCTTCAGAAGATTTGGGAATTAGTTTTACCAACCACTTACTTATTTTCCTTCATTTTTTGAAATATTTCAAAGAATTTATCCACAAATTCAAATGTTTTGAGGGTGGTTAGTGTTTTTATTCTCTCAGGCCTTCAGACAGATGTAGTGCTATCCTATTCATCCAAAATAGAGGAAAAAATACATGCTAACAATCAGTGTGTCTTCTGTTAATAAATTCTCCTTATAGTCTGAATTAGGTTGAGAGGCTATAATCATTCCTAAGTTTATCTAAAAGTCAAAATTAGCTACTTGTAGCAATATTCTTTCAGTTCTAATGTCTGCTTTTAAACAAAAAAAAAGATACTTGTTGATGCATGAGTATGTTAAATACTACAGTGTTATTTATATGCAAATGAGGCCTAGTTATCACCTAAATGTGATTAAATTCTCACTTGTAAAAAATGTTTGCTATAACCTCAGTTTACTACACCAGAAGGAAAACAGGCCTAGTAATATAAGGGAAATATGATGTAAGAATTCAGAGCTGCTAGACTTAACGACATAAATGGCAAAGTTCAGTCCCCCACAACATCCTTCACTCTAAACTGGAGAGATGTGGATTTGATGGGTGGATGGTACAGTGGATAAGAAACTCATTTGATGGTCATATTCAAAGAGTGGTGGTCAATGGCTCGAAGTCCAGATGGAGATCTGTGACAAGTGGTGTCCCTCAAGGGTCTGTACTGGGACTGGTGCTGTTTAACATATTCATCAATGATATTGACAGCAAGATTGAGTGCACCCTCAGCAAGTTTGCAGATGCCACCAAGCTGAGTAGTGTAGTTGCTACAGTGTAAAGACGGGATGTCATCCAGAGGGATCTGGACAAGTTGGAGAAGTGGGCTTGTGAGAACCTCATGAGATTCAACAAGGCCAAGTGCAAGGTCCTACATCTAGTTCAGGGCAATCCTTGTTTTCAGTACATGATGGGGGTTGATGTGATTGAGAGCTGCCCTGCAGAGAAAGACTTGGAGGTGCTAGTCAATGAGAAGCTTGACATGAGCCAGCAATATGCATTCGCAGCCCAGGCCAGCCTAGGCTGCCTCAAAAGAAGTGTGGCCAGCAGGTTGTGGGAAGTGATTCTGCCCTTCTATTCCTCTCTTGTGAGACCTCATCTGGAGTATTGTGTCCAGTTCTGGAATCCTTAACGTAAGAAGCATATGGAACTGTTGGAATGGGTCCAGAGGAGGGCTACAAAGATGATCCAAGGGCTGGAGCACCTTCCATTTGAGGGCAGGCTGAGACAGTTGGGCTTGTTCAGCCTGGAGAAGAGAAGGCTATAAGGAGATCTAATACCAACCTTCCAGTACCTGAAAGGGGCCTACAAGAAATCTGGGGAGGGACTAGTCATAAAGGCTTGTGGTGATAGAAAAAGGGGGAACAGGTATAAACTGGACAGGGGCAGATTTAGACCAGACATTAGAAATTTCTTCACTATGAGAGTGGTGAGACACTGGAACAGGTTGTCAAGGGAAATTGTGGATGCCTCATCCCTGGAGATATTCAAGGCCAGGCTGGATGGAGCCTTGGGTAGCCTGATGTAATGGGATGTCCCTGCCCATGGCAGGGGGGTTGGAAGTAGATGATCTTTAAGGTATCTTCCAACACAAACTGTTCTATGATTCTATGACTCCATGGTTCTATGATTCTGTGACTTTAATAGTCCATGATGCAAGACCCATAAAATAGATTGGTTGTGGGAAGTTTTTATTAACAGTGCAGGACTTTTATACAGGCTGACAAACTTAGGCTTCTGTGCATGTCTTTTAATTCAGGCACTGCGTTATGAATATTGCATAATCCCATCATAGCAGTCCTTCCTGTGTTTCTCACTGCAATTTTATAATATGGCATCTATTCATTTAACTAACCAATAGTGATAAAAAGTAGAACATTTTCTCAGACACTGCTGAGATCAAAGTTCAATGTCTCTTCCCTTTCATGTGACTTTGATAGCCTGTTCAACATCTGTTATGAATTCTGCATCATCTGTGCAACAGGAAGCAGAACATAAAACTATGTACATTTTAGAATCCTACACTTCTTTAATTGTTAACTGAAAATGTTTTGCTCCGTTCATGGCTTCACAGTAGCACTGCTTGTAATTACTAGTAAAATACAGAGAATCTTCCCACTGGCATGCACACAGCTGTCATTCAGAGGCAATAACAAAAATGATTTCTGTCCAATTAGCACTGAAATATATATCTCTTCAAGTTGCAAAAATTCAGATCTGTTTTGACTGGAAGGAGCTTCAATTCCTGTGACTACATTGATGCAAAGCAACAGCTGGATTCCAGCCTAGCTACAGAACACCTTATCAACCTACCGTCTGAGGCTGGTGAATTTTTCAATTCCATTCTCCTAGTCTGCTAATAATAGACTCTAGTGTTTTAATCTTATTTATTTATTTATTTATTTATTTATTTATTTATTTATTTGATCTTGCCTGGTTTAACTGGATAATTGTTGAATGTTAACTTCATTTGGCTTTTTCAATTAGCTTAATTTTTAGAAAATGTTCAGACACTAGACTGGTTTTTGTCTGTTACTGCTGTATGAAATAGAGGGAATTCAACAGAAATCAATGCTATTTACCATACTGAACTTTAAGGGTTGTGTCCTGCTATCTTGAAATTCTATAGGAATTAGTTTAGGCTCACAATTACAGATTAAAAAATATGCAAATATGAGAAAATTTCACCTGAAAAAAAATGATGGGGTTTAAGCTTTATCTTACAGTGGAGGCATACTTGACAGTGCTCACCATTAAGGGAATAAACAGAAGAAAAAAGAAAATAGAAGGAGTCAATTAGAGTCAACTAGAAGAAATGGAAAGTAGAGAAGCAGAGGGAAGTTATGGTTTTACTTGGCTTCTTAAATGACAAACTTTGTACTTGGCTGGACTGGGAATCATTTTTGCTGGTAATATTTTTTTCTGGCTGGAATATGGGTTAAGAATCTCTCTCCCTGGCAACTTCTTTTGGGTTTTGGGTGAGTAGTTTAAAGAAACACCTTTGTTTATTCTGGCTGCCTGACTCTGCCTGTTGTAGACAGAGGAATCAGAAAGACCAGAAAAAGGGACATAACAGCACATGTGCATGTGGGTGATCAATCAGAGGCACATACTGAAAATGGAAATAATGTTTAAAATTGTTGGCAATGTGATCTGGTGATACTGTAGATTTATTGTTCTTTCAGAACATACATGTCCAATACATCACTACTGAGTCAATGTAAAATTATTTCTGGGCACTAACTCTGATCAACTTTCATTTGCAGATTCTTATTTTATCTTAAAGAAAAAAAAGGAGAACAAATATCTGTCATTACTTTCTTCACTTCCCTTCTCCCCTAAACCTCGAACTGTGTATTGATGTCCTCAACAACACAAGAATAAAATTTTGCATTAAGCTGGGAGGAATGATCTAGAGTTAAAAGAAAGCTGCATTCTTTCATTTCCACAGAGGCTTTGAAATACTCATGCTGAGAGAAGAATTTTTAACCACACGTAGAAGACTGATTTCACATGATAAATAACTGTGTAATCTCCTCCAACTCCTCCTATGGAGTGGCTGAAAGGAGCAAAACAATCCTATCCTTTGGTCCAAATCTTGACAGGAGGAGGGAGGGATGAAGTAAGGTTGTCTTATCTATACCTTTAGTCCCACAAAAGCATGGAAGCTGCCTGCAAACAGAGGTCTTTAGTTTTTGACAGAGTGCAACTATTCAGGGAGAAAGTATTGCTGTTATGGAGAAATGTTCCTCCTCAGTGAAAGCATCTTCTTTATGTAGTGACTGTTGACATTGGCAGAAGTGTTTTTCACACTTCCCACCCTTCACCTGTAAGTTCCCCCGAGGCACATTTTAAACCTTTAGGGGTAGCCAGCTGAGGACAACACATAGGCATGGGCTGAGCCTACAGGCTGGAGAGATGCTTTTCCAAGCATACCTCTATGTTGATGAATCCATGGGAAAAACATTCCACAGAAGTCCCTGTGGGTTTGCAGGGGCTTTAGTCCCTGCTGGCTCTGTGGGTGTCCGGATCCATCCCCCAACATTCCTCAGCCCATGATGTAGTGGAAACCATGGCTTGACTCTGAAGATCATTTTGCCTGATTTTTGGCCATCCCATGACTTTTTTCCATGGGAAGATGTTAGCGGAGCCAAAGTGTTTAACTGAATCTGGCAATTCTCAGCTGTTTGCTGGCAGCCACCAATTTGGTGAATCGACATAATTTGTGACACTCTCAGTGTGGGAACCTAAATGGAGACATTTTTATTTTAAAATGAATTAGCTCAGCTCCTGTGAAGAAATAATAATAAAAAAAAGATGTTTTCCAGGGCTAATTATTTCTTGTGCCTGAAATGATGACACAGGCAGCATAAACTGTAGGATGAAGTGGAAAACCACTGCTTCTAAACAAGACAAACCAAGCCTGCTCACGTCCATTAAAAATTCTAGGAAACGGGGACAAAATTCATAGTCTAAACTGTAACATTAACAATGTGCTGTGCTGTCAGAGAGAGATAGTACATAATTACCTGGGGAAACAGCAATTTCTTCATCTTTCATGAACTTCTTTTCTTCAGGAAAATACTTTTTCCTTGCTTTACCCTCCTATCTTCAACTGTTTTCTAAATTTATTGCTTCTTTGACATATTTAAATGAATGTTGTTCATCACAGCAGTTACTCTAGCTGCCAAATTAGACATGGAGCTGGAACTACCATTTCTTTGGATGTCTCCTTATTTAACATCTTCCCCTTGGAAGCCTGCTTACGTTCCCTCCCATTCTCATGAAACAAGAGTCATGGTTTGAGCCCTTGTTCAGTAAAGACTGCCACCATCAAAGCCTCATAATAAAATGCTGCCCTTGAAAAGATTTAAAACTCAGAGAAGCAAAATATAGCAGAGTAAAATATAACTAAATAACTTCGCATTCACTCTCTATAGAAATTTTGTTCTGGCAGCACCCTCTTGCTGGCATTGGCCAGTAGCCAAAGTGTTTCCCAAACGTTGGCATAGCTCCGAGCAGATTATCAGAATTTTACAGAAACAAACTCATTCACTTTAACTGATTTTGAACACAGTGTTTTTGTTGTCTTTTTTACTAAGAAATTAATTTCACTATGTTAAAAAATATTTGGTATCCATTTTTCAAAGGAAATGAAAACAGTTTGTGACCTGGGAATTTATTTATTTTTCATTTAAACATAAGAATTAAATGAAAACTACAGGCTAGATTCTAAAACCTAGTAGATTCAGAACAGCAGCAGAATGAAGGGTGGCAAAATGAGCCTTGCAGTGCTCTCTGTTTAGCTATGTGTATTCATTCTAGAAATCATTACAGTTGAATGCATGGTATGAAGGTAGTGTGTTATTCTAAAAAGCCAAGACTGTTGGCCAGACCTCGTGCCATTTATATCCCATACCTATTGATCAAAATATTGGAAAAAATATGATGCACCAATATCAATTGAAATAACATCTCTGAAATTAAAAGATGTTTCTTCACATGGACACTGATGTAATCTGGAAGACATTTGACACAAAATAAATGCAGAATTTATTTACAAGACTATTGTTGTTTGAACATGTACCATCTTCCTAGTGTGTCAGTCTCCTAATAAATATCAAATAAAAACCTGAAATGTAGGTGAAATACAGAATTCAAGTACTTCAATAACAACAGCAAGACAAAGAGATTACAGGCTTAAGATTTTTTTTCTTTCTTCAGTGATCTGGCTTTTAAGTCACTGATAATATTTAACAGGTAAATTTTCATCTCAGAAAGCAGATTAAACCAGAGAAATGTCAACATTTATTTAACAGCAAATTATATTGTCCCAAAGACAAAGGCCATTTTAGTAACAATTTAGGATATCAAATAGAGATATAAATCACTACCACATGAATACAAACAACAAAATAATCACTGGAAGTTCATATTTCGATATGTATTTATCTAAAATATTTATAGAATCATATAATAACCAGATTGGAAGAGACCCAGCAGATCATCGAGTCCAACCATTCCTATCAAACTGTGAATCATGCCCCTTAGCACCTTGTCCACCCATTCCTTAAACTCCTCCAGGGAAAGTGACTCAACCACTTCCCTGGGTAGCCCAATGACCCTTTCTGTGAAAATTTTTTTCCTAATGTTCAGCCTAAACCTCCCCTGGTGGAGCTTGATGCCATTTCCTCTGTCACTTGGGAGAAGAGGCCATCACTCTCCTCTCTACAATCTCCTTTCAGGTAGTTATAGAGAGCAATGAGGTCTCCCCTCAGCCTCCTCTTCTCCAGGCTAAACAACCCCAACTCTCTCAGCTGTTCCTCATAAGGCCTGTTCTTTAGCCCCTTCACCAGCTTCGTTGCTCTTCTATAATATAGTATCCTCTTATTATTCAGTCATTTGATTGGATAAGGCTCTTACATCATGTAGAATGCTAGCTGCTTGCATGATTCAAGTACTCATGTTTATTAAATTAAAGCTATGCTGCAACAAACTAGATTCATATTTCTTGTACCTTTCTGAATAAATAAATGATGGGTTCAACTTTTCACCATGTTTCTTATTTTCTAGAGCTATTACTCTGTGAGATTATTTTTCTTCGTTCTTAGCTATAGAGTACTTCAGTGCCTAATAAGACATGAAAAACTAAATCTTTAGTCAAGTGTGACAGTTTTGCTAGAAAGAGAAAGAGGAATCTTATGCAATGATCGCTACTACTTGTTTTCTATCCAAGGCACTATCTAAGTCTCTCTGCACTTAGTTATGTCTGCAAAATCAATAAAATCTGGTTGTCACCTCCATTTCTCTGGTATTTTCTCTCTACGTATGAGTCTGACTTGTGTGAAGTTAAACTATATCTTAAATATTTTTCTTTTAGTGTGCTACAGATTGAGGTGATAGATCCTATTTGCCACATCAAAGCTCATTCCTCTGGGGTAATTTTCTCTCCAAATCCTGCAAGCAGTCTATCCTATTAGTAAGATTTCTTTACTGGAAAAGTTTTCTGAAATATGCATATAGATCAATTGTATGTATTTTGTTAGTTATCTAACCATCATTTCTATTGAAGTTAATTTTCTGATTAAAAAACTTGCCTAGTATGTTGAGGAACATAATGATTAATTTGGATGTCCTAGTACCAGGAGAAATTGACCCAGTTAAACTTAGTTAAGATTGCAAAATAAGATTGAAATATTTCTGTTTTCCCATTTCTGTAAGTGTAATCATAATTTAATTAGACTTGATATTCTCTATGTGTATGAAACTCATTTTGCTGCTGGATCCACAGCCAGTTTAGGGCTTCTTAGCATTAGAGAGTAATTTGAAGAGCAAGGGACGTGTGCTTGGCCGTGGTTATGTCATTTCTGCCACAGGGAGGAAAAGGTAGGAAGTTGTGTAGACAACCATGGGGAACAGGTCTTTCTGTTCCTGCTGGCATGTAGAAGCTGGGAAATGTTAAAACATCACAAGCAGTGTTGCTGCCTGGAAAGAAAACTATGCCAAATACTAGCTAATATCTCACAACTCTTCTTTTACTGACAGCAATATTACTTAACTTGACATCCCAGAGCTGTGGCTCAGGTAAAGTTGGCAATTTGACCATAAGCTAATTCTCTGCCATCAGCAGTCTGCTTAAAAGGGATGCTGCCTCCTTGATTCTGCCAGGAGTTAACCCTGAACAAATAAGATTTATATTTTCTCAATTTTCAAGCAATTAAAGACATTTCAAAGTAATTGTCATAATCTCAGTCATTTATTCAGAAACAAGCAGGTGATCATCATTTAATTAGCGGCTGTCTATGTGTGCATTCAAATAAACAGATGACTTGATCAGACCTTTCTTAAGAACACAGATAAAAGAACTAAAATAAATAAATATTCTTCCTAGAATTTAATATTCAAAGGTAATAGTTTTTGTTAAGACCAAGCAGAAATAATTTCATTTAGACTAACTTCTGGAGATTAATTGAGTTTACTTAGTAAGAAAATTATGGGTTCAGATAATCTAGGCAAATATAGGTCAAAACACTCACCAAGGAACAGTAAAAGCATGTCATTTCTCTTAGATAGTCCTTTAGAAGCTGTCATGTTGTCATTTCAGGCCTGGATCTTCTGGTTTTCAATGAAATTGTTCCATTTTATCTTAGATGTAAAATTCTTTGAAATGGAAATTCTAAATCATTACCTTTTGACAGCTTCAAAGGATTGATAGCCCACTTTGAATTTCTTTGAAGTACTTATTTCAAATTAAAAAATAAGTTACCCTGAATGAAGACAATTATACCTTGAGCAATAGACATCCTTTTTCCTTCTGAAAGGTTTCCTGGTCCATGAGCATTTTTGAAGTATATATTCATCAATTCTACCTCAGAGTTTAAGCAGTAACAAACGCTCTTTTGTAATATAGACATGAAGTCTGATATTTTAATAGTCAAAGAGGAATTTATACTTTAAGCCACTATGTACAAGGTTGGTCCAAATTCTCCTTGCCAAACAATATTTTCAGTATGTTTAGAAGAGCCATTAGACTTGAGTGAACTGTGGAACTGATAACAGAGGAAGAACAGATACATCATCTTTCTGATACAAGCTACTACACTTGTTTCAAAACTGAGTTAATTTAGCTTATTTGCAAGTGTATACATATTTCAGGTTAGACTCATAAATTTCATGGCTGGTAAACTAACACAAAAGAAAACTGGATCCTACATCAGGATAATTCATGCCTCCTTAAGAGGAGGTAAGCAGCTGGCAAGTATTAAATATACTGTAATCAGGTCTTTACTCAAGAAACATTATCTTGACAGTATATAAACTGTCTTTACAGCCCACTCTCCAGCATTCCCTTTCAGGGGAAATTCCTAGAGAAGATGACAAAATAAAAGCTGTTCAGGAGATGTTTCATATTTTGTTCTCCAAAGGTATTTCACTAATCTAATTCTAGATCCCACTTATTTTGGTATTATGAAGTGTAACAGTATTGAAAATACTTGAATTATGCCACTGCAGACTCTGCAGATCAAGATCAAAATTAGATTCAATGTAACTTAATTCATTTTTCGCTGGTGTTGGTAATGTTAATACTTTTAAGCAGGTTCCTGCTATTTTAAAAAAAAAAAAATGGAAACTGATTTACTGAAATAAAACACAATTTCTTTCTAGCTGTTAAAATAGTAACACCTAAGTAGAGCAAGAGGAACATAAAACAGTATACTTTTTTATTAAACATCATAAGGGAAATACTTCATCAAGTGAGCTGATGTTGAAATAATGATGTCCAAATGCTCATCTTGCTATTCTTCACAACAGTGACAGTAATGAGTAACATAACATGTCAGCTTAAGATGAACAACATGAAAGTTAAAGGAAAAGGAATCCCACAGCATCATAGAAAATATCACTTACAGAGACAGGGTCTGATATGAAGAAATGGCTCCATCTTCCATTGTTTTCCTCTTCAATACATAAAAACAAGCACCCAAGTTTGAATATGAATTCAAATTTTTAATTGAATAAAATTGTCAAATACACTAAGTTTATGAGCAAAATGTTAACTACCAAGACTAAAATACTAACATTTCTCTTAATTTCTATGGGATCCACCTTGTTTTTTTTAATTTGTACAAAGTCCAGTAGGAGCTCCCATGGAAACACAGACACTCTTACGACTAATCAAACTGAATTTCAAATATTGAACTCAATTATTTTAAGCTTGTTCAAATGGAGCTGAAAGAGAGTGAGAGATCTGAGGGTACTAAAAGTTTATTGTAAATAGGTTATCAAAAGGAAGGAATCTGGAGTTTTTTTCTATGCCCCTAATAGAATAGCAGGTCTCTTCAGAGTGCTACCAACAGAAATAATGTATCCTTGGACGTCATAAAAATATTTCCAAAAATCAAATCTTTAGAGTATGGAGAATGGTCAAGAGTTATAAAAGCAAAAATTTCAAGTCACTGGGACAAAGCCCTCTGCTTATGTGTGTGAGAGGGTCACAAATATCTCAAATATTATATAAAAAATAAAAACATGTCCAGGTGTCTTTGTAGTGTGCCACAAATCCTACAAGCACACAGACTGCAAATGCTTCAGAAAACCACAGCAAATAGATAATAGAAAGAGCATAACTAACTCACTTCAGTTACCGCAGGGCAGTCTTCCATTATGTATATTCATTTCCTTGTGGTTTTTTTCATATGAAATAGCTCCTGAAATAGTTATCTCCTTTCCTTTAGCGAACACATTCCTAAACTGATAAATACTACACTGTTAATATTTTCCTAATATCCAACCTATATATTTTCAGTTAATTTAATCCTATTACTGTTGGATAGCCCCCTTTACACTATACCTTATTTTTCTGTGCGTAATTGACAAATATCTAGAGAGTAGTTAGACCAAATCCTCACTGAAAGCATGCTGATTTAAACCAGATGAATATCTGGCTCTTTATGTCTACTAAAGCATTCACTTTAAATCTTTCCACAAAGTTTAGTCTCTACAGATCTCTGTCCTCTTGCTACTACTTTCTTGACTGTTTTTATATTTTTAAAATATTTGTGTCATTTTATTGTAATTACTTTACTTTTAGCACTAAGTCCAGAATAAAAAGTCCTAGTCCAGATATGGTAATGCTTTGATTATAAGGAATCAAGTTTTCCTTCTCTATTCTGTTGATATGACACATCTCAAACATAAGATACCCTACTTTTGTTGGTTTTTTTTTTAGCTGTCATTTTGCATATCTTAACCTTTTCCATTATTAGAACTCCAAAGGGTATTTTTAAGTATTTTTCTATTCTGAATTTCTCTTTCCCTTGAATAGTTGTGGTTTGGAAAACTATTACTTCCCAGGTATAATACAACAAAGCATCATTTGTTTCTGCTCTCATTTATACTCTTTTCTGAGGCAGGGACCATGTGAATTCAAAACCTGGGGCAAGTCAAGATTTACACAAGAGCTGGTGCATGCACAGTATAACACAGCCATGCTGAATGAGTACCAGGGATATGATTCCTGATAAATTAGATCTACATTTGGTACGCTTTAAAATGCCTTCTTTCAGTTTGTGCTAAACACATTTCTTACACTCTGAGTGCAGACATTGCTGAATTGTATCCAGTTGCTGCAATGAAATTGCGTTCAGTTATGTGGTAATGGACTTCGCTTCTCCCTGTGTATAAGATAAATACTTACCGATCCCTGTTACTTCTTGCCCAAGTTTTTTAATAATTTCTTTTGTTTGAATTTTTCTGTGTTTTTGTTTTATCCCATTAACCAATAGTTGGTTGATTTTTAACAGACTTCATGACTCACTGAATGTAATGTTATCCACTTGTTTTTCTTTAAAGCAACATATACTGTTCCACATACTTAGTACATAGAGTATCTCTGACTTTTTTTTTTTGACAGTTCAGTTTAGCCTTACTCGAGGTTTAGAATTTCTGATCCTGTTCAGCTTGACTCTTATGGCCTTGAGATATCTGGCAAAGACCTCAGGTGTAACCTAACTCACTTAAAGCATAATGTGAACTTAGCTAAAGCAGCTCTGACTAGCAAGGTCACAACAATAAGTATTAGTGTAATCAGTCCTAAAACACACTTATTAATTTCATCCTTGTTGCACAGTAACTGCAGTTTTTTAAGCTTGGCTATATCTCGGGAGAGAGTGGGGAGCCAGAAAAATACACTTCCAGGTAACAACCCAAAGGTACCGATATATTTTCATAAATCTCGCTGACTCTTCCAGGACTTTGGAAGCTGCTCAAAGACCAGAGTTTCAAGATCCTAGTTTCATGATATGAAATCTATTTGTCTAATAATCTTAAAAAATGGCATATAAATGATGCAAGGATAAATAGCCACAAAATAGATCATTGAACAGCAGAATACAGAGGACATTTGAAATTATTCTGGAGGTATTTGCTTTTATGAATACTAGGTAACATTCATCTTGTATTTCAGGGATATGTTCTGATAATGATATTTGAATATGTAAATAACTCAGACTTAAAAACAGCAGATGTGTAGTGTGAGTACTTAGCTTTGCCGCTTTTAGTGTGTCTCGGATTGTATTTAACTAATTTTGCCACCTCTGTTTATATTGTATTCAGTACTGAACCAGCACTGCTAAATTTCTAGTTACATTCAGATTTTGCTGTTGTGGTCTTCCCGTTATCATTGGTCTCATTGTTACAGACTGTGTGGAAGGAATCACGCAGTTATGTTTATTTTTCACAGTTCAGTAGTCACAGTTAACGTAACTACAGGGTGAAAGCCTAGAGAAAATTCTTAGAATAATATTTTTGGAAACTTTACTGCAATGCTAAGTTATTTGTCTAATTCTTATACACAGTTTGCAAGGTGCTATAATTGAGAAAGCTAAATGAAGGACTATACATCTGAAGATAATCTCAGGCATAAAAACCACAGGACACAAAGGGCATTCTTCTGTTAGCAATCCAGCCCTGCTACAGCAAGCAACTGCTTTAAGTCTTCCATTTTCTTTTGAGTTCTCCTAGAGTGTACTTTCACAGTCCACTTAGGTAATCTTCCTCTTCATTACCACATTTCTACACTGTTTATTATTTCAAATAGCCTGAAGATATTTTGGTAAAAGGAGCACTGCTGTGTGTATCTGTTCTTAGAATCATAAATGCTTTTAGTTTCCTATCTCTGAGGAAGTATTTTGCCTGCAGCACTTCTAAGTCTCAGAGGTCATGCCCACAGTTTTGTCACAACGAACTATTTGGTTCAAGCAAGATCAAAACATGCTCTCAAAAAACCAGACTTCATTCCTTATCTGCAATGATCACCTTCATTGAATACGTTACAAGCTTCCTTATTTTCTATTCAGTAAGAGCCAATTTTTGTTAATCTACTAAGTTGGAAGTCACCGCACATACTAATAAGTCTTCTGATCCTCTGACTTACAAAGAGCTTTACTCATTTTCTGTCATCATCCCTTGTGAAGTTACAAAGATGCTCTGTACTGGCAGAGCTTTCTACTTCAGATCTGTATTTGTCTATTAATAAGGAAAATCATTTGGAAAATAAATAAATTTATCTGAGTCAGTAATATCTGCTTGCTTTCTTGTTACAAGTTGATACTTTACTTTGAGACATAGCAGAAAACAAAAAATAATTAGAAAATATGTCAAGTAATAAGAATATTATTTGCTTGTTCAGTTTGTTTTTTTGGTTTGGTTTGGGTTTTTTTTGTTTCAACTCAGAGATTGTGGGAGAGCAGGGAGAGAAATTCCACCTGCTCAGAAATTTCCATTTTCCTGACTAATTTTTTTTAGGTGTCCTTTGCTCTCATCTCTCCTATTTCTTTTCTAAATTTGGAGCAGAAATCTAGACTCAGTTGCCTCAGTGACTGGCAAAGCAAATCTTTTATAAGAAAGGTCTTTTATAAGAAGGTTTCTGAAGACCTACCGAAATAAATCTGCAGTGGAAAATCGCTGGAAAAGATCCTACCAAGGTAATAAAAAGGTGCGAATAGTTTTTATGATTGGCAGTTACAAATTGATAAAAAAAAACCCCAAACAAGTAATGCAGTGAAAAACAAAGTAAAGTCTATCTACCTTTAAGATGTGTTTTAACTGAAAACAGCTAGTCAAAATACTGAAAAAGAAAGAGAGGTAAAACACATTGATTTTGGCCCTTTGCTTGATCTGATCTCTGAAATAAATAGTCCATTTTATTATCCATGTTAATAAAGGGAAATATAACTCTCTTCTTTTAAATCATAAAAGAAAAAAGGTAGTTTGTATCAAATCCAGAGATTAAGTTTACAACTACCTACTATAGATCTAGTTTAGTAACTTGGCTCATGTGGTGTACATATACCAAATCTTGTTCGCATATGTGGTGCACGCATGCTTCAGGAAAGAGTTAAAGGAGAATAAAACTACTTCCCAATAAAACTTGAGACTTGCTATTAGTGCAAAGATGTATTGCTTCTATTGACTGTGATGTTTCTGTTGTGACAATGTTTCTGCTTGCATTTCCTCTCCTACATTTTCTCTGGGATCCTCTGCCGTTGCTTTTCCCTGGAGCTATGAAGTGTGTGAGAGTCAGAGCCTTATTCTCAGGGAGTATAAACAGACTGACTTCAGTGCTTGAGAGACTAGAAGGCTGTTGGAAAAGGTCACTAAGCACTTCTAAATGCTACCAATTAATGCATTAAAGAGTATGGAATTCAGATGGAAATCCCATATCTTGTCTTTCCAGCACTGCAATCTCAGTTGTCACTCAAAGTGGCTTGAATAATAGTAAGCTGCATAAAGTTTAGAGACTGTCAGAGGTTGTTTTCTTTTTCAGCTCAAAATTAACATAGCATTTATCCCATTTATCAGCTCTGCAATGTTTTCATCTCCAATGCTGTTACTATGTCTCTCTGACTTTTTAATCTACATTCTCATGATAACAGATCCATTCTTATCACCAAAATCTTTACTTTCATATACACACAAAATTCAGAAATCTGAGATGAGCTTAATACTTCCTGGGTTAATTGTATCTTGTCAAAGGTCCGTGATTGACTGCCTTCTAAACAAGACACTGCTGGGAATGATGTCACAACATGTTTGCTGACTTCTTTCTGTTCTTTCCTCGAAACTTTTCAGGAAGATTTGTAACTCTGTTGCAAACCTGGATTGTTGTAATGGATTTCCTATAATGGCACTGAATTTAACTTCTAGACCTTTGCTTTTCCATTTGCTTCTGTACATGTTTAGACATCCATCATGTCTTTAATAATCACAACCAGTTAAAGTGAACGTGCTAGGATGTGAAGATTTATGCTTTGTTCTTTAGGACCAAAACCTTTTGAAATTGGTTTGTGAAGCTCTCAGCAAGACTATTTGTGATGTTATTTCATTCTGACTTTTTACATTATGGATTGGTTCACTCCTTGATCTTCCGTATTGCTTACATAGTATGTAAATGGATAGTTGTAGGGGTTTGTGTTAATTTGTTTCAAAGTAAGTTATTAAAATAATCTTTTGGGGGCAACAAACAAACTTTGGATTTCTGTTTTCAGTCTGGTTGAACTGCTATTTGAAAGAATCTCATGAAGAGTAAATGTAAATCATCCCATGTGCTATAAAGCCATGAAATGGTTGGGTTGCATATATACTTTTTCTCATAATTAAGCAAATGGAAATACCAGATTGGAGAAGTGAAGGAATTTAACCTTGTTTAAATAGGATAACATAGCAAAATAAAGAACTTCTATGCAGTTTAAATTAAGCCTTCTCTTAAACAGACTGTGCAAACTACATATTGATATAAAGGCTTAATGATGTTAAATATTTTTACTGGCATTCTGCAACACTTCAGACAGTACAAAACTTGAAGAAAATAAGATCGTGTTCAGTCTGGCATCTAAGCACATCAGTGATCTAACCACAGTCAAATTTTTTGTAGGCATTCTGGAAAAAGAGAATTTTAAGAAGTGTTTTGGAGGTGGATAATGAAGTGTCATTATGGGAATGCTTCCTACGCATCAAGAGGTAGCAAGAAACAAAGTACAAAGACTTTTGTTTGGAAAGAAAAATAACATTCATCAGTGGAGAAATGTCACAATGGAAGAGAGACTAGGTTCTAAAGAGTAAGAGAAAGATGACAGGGAGTGTGGGGCTGGAATAAAAAGATTTAAAAACTGAACACAAATTACTTCTGCAAGATATGATAGACAGTAAACATAGAATCATAGAATCAGGGAATGGTTTGTGTTGGAAGGGACCTTAAAGACATGCCCTTATAAAAAGTCCCTTCTAAGCTTTCCTGGAGGCCCCCTTCAGGTACTAGAAGGCCACTAGAGGATCTCTTCAGAGCCTTCTCTTCACTAGGATGAACAACCTTCACCCTCACTGAATGCTCTGTTTTGCATTGCTGCCATGCCATATTGCCACCAGAGGTAACTGATATGAAACAGAGAAAACCTTCACAAGGATGAGTAAAAAGAAGTGTATAACCCTGCTTCTCAAAACAATGTCAGTATTCAGAATAAACTCACTTATAGGACTGTATAAAGTATATTGTGGCCTGTTCAGCACTGGAAGGATTCACTGTATTAGTCAGCAAGTATTCACCAAAAAAAACCCCAAATTTCCTGGTGCTGTATTATTTCAAGTGTAAAAAGGAGAAAAGCATACAGACAAAAGCATTGGAAAGTACAGATATACCAGGGTGATAGATGAAATCACTTAGAAGTAACTAATCTAATATTCCTTGACTGGATAGTGGTAGATACTTTCAAAAAAATCCCAATAAATATTACTATAAACAAAAACGGAGAAAATGATTGTAAAATAAGTTTGTTTATTGGTTAGAAATTTCTTTGTAGTTTAAAAGAGGAGAATTTTCTTTTTCAGTTAGCATATGTAGAGTTTAAATTCAGCAGTTAAAACATTTAATTTCCACCTAAAATTTCAAACATTTAATGTACGCTTTTACACTTTTTATCTTTGAAAAAGCTGTAATATTCAAAAAGCCATCTCACTCTAGACAAAACAAAACCTCAAATATTTTAATATCAGGACAGCTGAAATGGCAGGAATGCATATTTTTAGGCAGATCTACCTATAAGATTCTGTTAGGCTGTTTCCTTGATTCCTATAAGAGATTAGCCATATGCAGATTTTGAAGATGTGAGACAGAGACAAGGCATATGTATTTAGAATGTATTTATTTCATAAATGAGTATCTAGATCTAAAAGCACACTTTTAAGCACGATAATATAATTGACTACATTTTTGAATAGTGTCAATCATGCTCATCCACATTTGGCCTTACTAATCTTAAGTATTGCAGGGCTACTATAATTTCACCACAGTGTTTGCAGAAGTATACATTTGATATAGTATATTTCTTTTTAACTTATATGTCTTTATATTTGTAAAAGATTTTGCTGACACCTTATACCCATTATTATCAACTTTACTTTTTAAAATTAGTTAACTATAGCACAATTATGCCCTATTTTGGATGTAGTTCAAGTGTTCCATTAGGTTTAGAAAATGTCTATTACCTTTATAAATTTGTTCACTGCTGACTTTACATAATATAGATGCTATTTGATTCAAAGCTGTAGTTTTTAGTTCCAAAAATCTACTTCCATCATTTGCAACAGACTTCTGTTGTGCAATTTATTTGGTGTTATTTTTTTGTAGAGGCTGAGTTTTTAACTCAATGTTTGCATGCAACATGGCATTGCTGAACTTGGCATTGTAGTTTACAGCTGTGGAAAATCTTTTCGGAAATGTGCATCTCATCAATAGATTGGCATGCGACCATTTTCAGTGAAACTAATTCTCATTAAGACAGTAAAATGTGAGCTTGAGGTTTTGCTGATTGCTTTTTTCCAACCTCTTTTCCTTTCTTATTCTCTTCTTTTTTTTGTTCTGTGCCATTTACTTTGAAGTAACAATGCCATATTTTAATTAAATGATGATGGAAATATTTTAAGCTTGAAATAGTAACTCTTTGTAAATGACAACTGTAGTCAGCAACTCATATTCTTTGCCAATAGATTTCATGTGGAGCATTGCCACTTTGATACTCAGCTTCACAGAAAAGTAAAAAAAAATGGTAATGCAGTTAAGAAAAACAGTTAGAACACCTCTTCAAAATAAATGTCTGTTCTGGAGTACAGAGAGTTCTGTTTATTGGACAGAAAGTAAAAATTAGGAGATCATATTACTGTTTTACTTTGTATTAATCCAGCACCTAAAGATATCAGTAAGAATTCTGTCACTACTGTGCTAAGCCCTGCACAGAATTGGCACTTAGATGTTGGCCACTGCAGCTTTAAACATCGGTGTATTACCATACACATAGTGTATATAATGTACAATAGAAGTCTGCTACACCTAGGGATGGATAAGCACAAAATAAGCATAGGGGTATGATAATATTCTGTACTGATTTTGGCTGGGATACAGTAAGTTTTCTTCACAGTAGTTTGTATCAGGCTGTGTTTTGGATGTATGACCAAAACAGTGTTGATAATACACCAATGATCTAGTTATTACTGAACAGTGCTTACTCGCTGACAAGGCTTTCTCTGTGTCTCAGACTGCCCTGCCAGTGACAAAAGGGATATCCCATAACATGGTGTTGTGTACAGTAACTGGTGGAAAGAAGGAGGAAGAGCGGAAATTCAGGGTTATGGCATTTGTCTTCCCACGTAACAGTTAGGTATAATGAAGCCCTGCTTTCTCTGAAAATAGCTAAACATCTGCTTGCCAATGGTGAGCAGTAAACTAATTTCTTTTTTGCCTTGTCTGCTTACAGAGCTTTACTTTACATATTAAAGTCTCTTTATTTCAACACACAAGCTTCTCACTTTTTACCCTTACAATTCTCTCTCCTATCCCCTGGGAGGGATGGAGGGAGGAGCTACGTGGAGCTGAACTGCCTACCAGGGTTAAATCAGAGCACACTCAATCTCACAAACAAGGAGGAACTCACTGGTAATGAGGAAGTTTAAGACAGCTTTGGCTGCAGTAACCATGATGATCAAGAGTTCAGTGTCCTGAGTTGAGGGGACAGAGATAAAACCACAGCATTGGACTTCGGGAGAGAAGGCTTTGGCTGCTCCAATATCTGTTTGAAAGAGTCCCATGCAAAAAGACACTGGAGGGAAGAGGCACACAGGAACTCTGCTTAACACTCAAGAATCACCTCCAAGCTCAAGAGGAGTCCATCACACCAAATCAGAAGTGAGTCAAAAATGCTAGGATGAACAAGGAGCGCCTGACTGAACTCATACACAAAAAGAAAGTTAACAGAAAGTGGACACAGAGACAGGTATCCTGGAAAGAATACAAAGATCCTGTGTGAACATTCAGGGATGAGGTTTGGAAAACCAAATCTCAAATGAATTTGAATCTATCCAGTGAAGAGAAAGACACCGAGGTCTTCTATAAGTGCAAAAGTGACATAAGGAAGACTAGGGAAAATATGCCTCCCCTGCTGAGTGGGTCAAGGAACCTGGTGACACAGAACATGAAGAAGGCTGAATTACTGGATCCCTTCTTTGCCTCAGTCTTTACTAGCAAGCCTGATGTCCAGGAATTCCAGCATGCAGAGACCCTAGAGAAAGTCTGGAGCAAGAACTTCCCCATGGTACAAGAGGATCAGAATAGGAAATGTCTAAGCAAACTGGACTTACATAAGTCCATGAAGTCTAATGGGATGCCTCCACAAGGTCTGAGGGAGTTGGCTGATGTTATTTCAAGGCCGCTCTCAATTGTCTTTGAATGATCATGATGACTTGGAGAGATGCTTGAGCAAATGTCTCTTCTGTTCTCAAGAAGGGTAAGAAAGAGTATGCAGGGAACTACAGACCAGTCAATCTCACAGCATTCCCTTTGACAGATTAGCCAAACCTGGGAAAATTTTCCAGATACAAGAAGGACAAGAAAATCATTACAAATTCACCAAGTGGAAGTCATGCTTTACCAAACTGATAAAATTCTACAGTAAAAAGACTAGCCTGGAAGATAAGAGGAGAGGAGTAGATACTATTTACTTGGAGTTCAGTAAGGCTTTTGATACTGCTTTCCATAAGATACTCACAGAGAAAATTATGGAATATGGGCTGTGTGTAAAAACTTTATAATGGGCTGACACCCATCTGAACAGCCATGCCTAGAGGGTGGTGATCCATGGCACAAAGTCCAGTTGGAGACCAATGACTCCATCTGCCTTTCTGTCTTCCTTCTTCCTTCCTGAAGCTGTCCAGTAAATGTAGAAGACATTTGATAATGCTGTGATTCAAACTGAAACTACCAAAAATATAATCATGGAATGATTAAGTGCCTAAACATGAAGAAGGTAGCAGAAGCCATATGAATGGGTGACAAACCTTAGATAAATCTGTTAGACATCTGTTTGAGGAACAGATGTTATACTACTTCTGAACTTGTAAAAATGTAAAAATGTGGATCTGCTTTCACTAGAGGGTTAGACCATAGATCAAGCCTATTCTTATTTCATCATTCAGACACTTATAAATCTTTCTGGTCTGAATAATAAAAATTCGTAGAAGTGACTTAAGAGTTAAGGAAGAGATTGAAACACTAAATGCCTGAACTGGAATTAGAGGTGACCCAGATGTACAAAAAAATGTTTAATTGAGAATATGAGGGAATTTAGCAGAATTGTGTCTGAGGTCATCATTTACAAAATCATTTTGAAGTTTGGCCACAGAAAATTGAAGCAAGCATTATACCATCCTCTGAACATTTTCTCTAGTCTCTTTCAAATATTCAAATCTAATCTGTAAATTCTACAAACCCCTGACTTACTGTATTTGCATTTTTAATGTCTTCGTATATATCCACCTGTACACCTGAAGACTAACATTTCTATAATCATTTTATTTCTTTTCAAAATACAGTGTGTTATAAGCAGACACCAAACTCTCCAGTGGAGTTCTTAATGAGAGTCTCAGGCTCACTGTTATCCCTGTCTTGTCTGTCTTCATATCAGGTTAATTGGTTCCCTGTAATCTCCTGTGTCAAGTAACTTCTCTATCAGCAGGTGTCTGAGATCTATGTTTGTGCCTCTGCCTGAATAGCTTTTCAATGTTCTCAAAAATTGTGTAGAGAGTTAAAAAAAAAAAAAAAAAACCACAAAAATTTTTGAGCTCTGCTATACTGTTGTACTTTGACAGCACCTTTCCCATTAGTGTCATAATAGATGACTACAGAAGGTTTAGTACAATTGAAATACCAGCAAACAAGAAATGAGCAGAGAGGGTCACATACAAAAGAAAAGGAAATATAAAACCTGAAATAAGGCAGGGAAAGGCACTCCGTGAGGTTACTGAGTGGATAAAACAATCCATTTTCAAAACTAATGAGAGCTACTATGCTGCTATCACTCCTTGAGGCATGGGGCACAGAGATAAAAGCTCACATGAAGGCCGCTAATAGTCATATACCATTTTTGTCAGTGAAAGTGGTTAGAAACCCTTTCTTGAAGATGGCTCATGCTCTGTCTTCTTTTCTTTTTCTCCGTCTCTCACACAAACAACTTTTCTGTCTATGTTGGCAGATCATCTTAGTGCAAAATGTTTGTCTTTAGACTGTTGAAGCAAGGATAAAAATGCAAGCCAGTGGTAGGGTTATATTCTGATGAAATGAAATTATGAATGCATAAAAATGCATACACACGTAGTATGGTAATGGCTCTATCTTTTTCCATTAAAAGACTGAATTCAGCAAGAGCTGTGCCAGATCTCCAGAAATTTCAGCAACTTCAGGTTCTTACTGCTTCAAAGATCACATCAAGTAATAGCAGACACAAAAAAAGCCTTATCTTAAAAATAAATAAAGAAATAAGCATTTACAGAAGACTATCATACTACGCAGTATGAATCCTTCAAATATTTCTGTTCTAACAGCTTCCACATTCAGGTAACAACCACCTTTTTTTGAAGTCCTTATTAGGTCACTTTGTGTATTCATCAGCTTGCTTGCAGTAGATATTGTTAATATGCAGTCAGCACTAGAAAAACTATCTTTTCTGTTTGCTTTTTGTGTTTATAAATGTACCAGTTATTGTAACAAGAAATGTATGTCAACTGCCAAGTCAGTACAGCACTTCAATACACTTTCTTTGACAGTAAAGATCTTACTTTATTACTACTACTTTCTTCTTTCTTTTTAGTACCCTCTTCGTATTGTATATACTGTAAAATTTACTTTTTTTTTCTGCATGACATCAGCTTATGGCTGATTTTTATCAACATAACTCTGCTTGGGTATTCTTTGTAGGTTTAAAAATAGCTTAAATTGCAGGATGACTGGAACTGAACTGTGGAATGCTTGAGGAGAACCTTATAGAATCACAGAATAGTTAGGGTTGGAAGGGACTTTAAAAATCATTTAGTTCCAGCCCCCCTGCCATGGGCAAGGACAGACCACTAGATCAGGTTACTCAAGACCCCATCCCACCTGGCCTTAAAAACCTCCAGGGAAGGGGCATCCACAACTTCCCTTGGCAATCTGTGCCAGTGTCTCACCACTCTCATGGTGAAGAAATTCCCCCTAATGTCTAGTCTAAATCTGCCCTTCTCCAGTTTATACCTGTTCCCCCTCATCCTGTCACCACAAGCCTTTATCAATAGCCCCTCTTCAGCTTTCTTGTAGGCTCCTTTCAGGTACTCGAAAGTTGCTATAACATCTCCTTGGAGCCTTCGCTTCTCCAGGCTGAAAAAGCCCAACCCACTCAGCCTGTCCTCATAGGGAAGGTGCTTCAGCCCTCGGATCATTTTTGTAGCCCTCCTCTGCACTCTTCTCATTGATCAGCCCAAGTCCTTCTCTGCAGGACAGCTCTCAATCTAGTCATCCCCCACTATGTACTTAAATTGAGGATTGCCCTGAGCTAGATGTAGGACCTTGCACTTGGCTTTGTTGAACCTCATGAGGTTCTCACAGGCCCAATTCTCCAGCCTGTCCAGGTCCCTCTGGATGACATCCCCTCCTTCCACTGTGGCAACTACACCACTGAGTTTGGTGTCATCAGTAAACTTGTTGAGGTGCACTCTATCTTGCTCTCAATATCATTGACAAAGATATTAAACAGCACCGGTCCCAGCACGGACCCCTGAGGGACAACACTTGTCACAGATCTCCATCCCGACTTCGAGCCATTAACCACTACTCTCTGAATATGACCATCCAACCAGTTTCTGACCCACTGTACTGTCCACCCATCAAATCCGTATCTCTCCAGTCTAGAGAGAAGGATGTTGTTGGCCTTTGTAGAAATCTAGATAGATCGCAACCATTGGTTTACCCATGTCCACTGCTGCAGTTACCCCACCTTAGAAAGCCACTATGTTGGTCATACAGGATTTGCTTCCTAGCAAATTTGCTTCCATACCTTGTTGCTTCCTAGCTCCAATCAGTAAAGGCTGCATACAAATTTTGATAGAAAAAGGCCTCTCTTCCTGAATGCCCCACTTAACAAAGGAACATGAGATAGAACCAACAATTAGGAGGGTGATCATATGTTGTCCTTCTGCATATAGACTATTTAATTTGGGAAAACTGAGGACATGCAGCCCAAAAGAAGGGCTCCTGGAAAAAAGTTATGTTGGAAAGAAAAAGCAGTCTTGGAAAGAAGAGGGTGAAAATTTTGCCTGAAGGAAAGTTCCTGAAATTGCAGGAGACACATACAGAAAAATGCTGGGCAAAGCGCAGAGATATTGATCAATAACACAGGTGGCTGTTGATTATGAGCAGAGGCAGAGGGTGACTCATCATGACTTTGTGCTCAGTATTCCCAAAACAGCAAAGCCCTCCATGCAGGGAAGGGAAGTCCAGAAATACTGAGTGCTCTGATAGGGGGAGTGAGTGTGAGACATAATCTAATCCCCTTGGTTCTTAAATAAAACCTATTGTGCAAATCTACTGAAGGTTATCATTTACTCACTCACCTGTAACTGTGTCTTAATGGATAGCTGCTAGTCTACAGAGTCTTCGTTTGTGTTTCTGTTATTCTGAGTCTCTTAGTACCTCGTAAGGCTTAAGACCCATTGGGATACTTAATGTTCTTTTAGTTAATATTTTGTGTGGCAATTAACAGATTCAGATCAACTTATCTGTATATATATTTCTTGGTGTTTGAATTCTTTTCCTGAGTATTCTGCCATTTTCTTAAATGATTATTTTCCCCGTGATGGATGGCAGCAGGCTACAATTGAGACTGCAACCTAGGGCACAGGTCCTGGTCACTCAATGAGTTACACTCTGAGGGGAAATTCCTTCCTGTTTATCTTGCTTTTGCTATCAGTTTTCCTGGTTTTCTCTGCTGTTTTCTCATTGTTTAGCAAATAGAAATAAATGTCTTTTAAAGCTGATTTTTGGTTTTATTTTTCTTCTGATCTGATGACTGTTCTACACTGAATTTCCTTTAGTGAATCTACTTATTTATGCTTAATTAGAAATGTACTATGTCATTGTTCATGCTGTTAGAAGCCAGACATTGATCCCCAGCTCAGGCAACTGTGGGACTGAGTATTGGGTCCTTAAATCATCCAGTTACACCAAAAGTACTGGTTAATTTTCTGTTCCAATTTCCAGCTGAAGATTTGTGAGCACTTCCCTATGTGCATGAAGAGACTTGCGCTGTCACTTTTAGCAAAGTATTTCTTCCCTCTTTTGTTTCATTTTTTGATTTGGGATTTGGAGGTTTGTGGTTTGGGGGAGGTGGAGGGGAAGTAGGAAGGAAGGGAGGACAAATAGATGGGAGGGGGAAAAGTAGCATAAAATAAAGTATCTTATTACACAAGCATTATCATCAGTTGCTGGAATATGCTTGATTTTCTCTCTAAGAAGGGCTATTCCATTCAGTTCCAGTTACCTTTTATTCAGTGCATCCGTAAATATAAAGCTCCATTTTCTCATTCCTCAGCCCCGAAGTTAGATATTTTTTAAAGACTCATTTCTTGATGTCATCTTCCATGCCTGCACAGGTCTGTTCAAATGTCTATATAGCATTCCCTATGGTTTCAGAAGTTCCATAATGGCTCTTCTCTCCATATCAAAGTGGCTTATTTTTGCTGCTGAATCATGGGGATTTTTAGTTTTTGCAGATATCTCTAGGGATATATGCACCAGGTTTTAGGTAACTTTGAGAAGACTAAAACTGTTAATAGGATGCTCTTCAGAGATGTCATAATTGCAGCCATCACTGTAGTTGCAAGAACATAGATTAAATTCTTGACATTGATTTCTAATTCTTTCCTTCTATAATCTATAACCTTTCCTCTATGGAATTTGCTTTACAATTACTTATTTTTTTTAGGAAGTGAGATCTGTGGTATCATTGTTTGCGTTTACCTTATGCTGACAATCTCATTTGTTCAGACTTTACCCTTCTTAGAACAGTAGATTTTAGAAGCTCTTTACTAAAGTAGGGTTTGTTTCCAGCTGCTGTATGCCTTGATCATTGGTAGTTATGCAAAGAGCACAATAAGAAATCTATAATACTAAAACACTAGATAACATCAACTAGCAACAGAGGTCCTCTATTTTATTTTTAAAATCACTTTGCACCAGGCTGTATGACAGCACAAGGTCTAAGACAGTGAGGTTTCTAATATTTATGGGGGTTTGGCAGGGTTTAGGATTTGTAAACAATTCTGCAAGAGAAAAACCTGAAACAATAGCTGTAATTCTCAAGGGAAAATCTGAGATTTACTGAAAACTGGGAGACAAAATTTACAGAAAACTGGGAGAAAAATCCTGTGAAATATAGCTCATAAACAGTAGTTATTTTACTGCTGTTCTTTAAAGAATCTCAACTACAAGCATATTATGAGAAACATAAATGAGATTAATAATCTAGAACCTACTGTCCATTTATTTACTCTAACAAAATCTATTTCTCAAATTCAATTGCAGTAATTGTTAAGCACAATGACAACATTGAGAGACATTAGCCAATGAACATAACCTTTCGCAGAGGACAAGTAATGACCAAAATGATGACTTTTTTTTTTTAAGAGACTGTGTTTCACAAGAAAAGATTGTAAAAAATAAAAGGCTCTCTATCATACAACAATCTGGGAGAATAAAAGTGTAATGAAACAAGTGTTTCTTCCTCTTTTGCACGCAAAAGAGAAAGAAACACATTAGATGTTTAGACAACGCATGAAGAAAGCAATCAGTGGCCAATAGCTGCATTTCCTTTATTCACTTTCTGAACGTAAAATATTTGCAGAGAATTTGCAAATGTATTTTCCATTATGTTTGAAAAATAGGTACATACAATATCAATAAAAGAAGATTGCAACATAAAATGTCCATTAAATCAAAGCATCAAACTGTCTTATTGGGAAAACGTGATGATTCTTTGCACTTACCGCATTTCAGGTAAGGAAAATAATGTGAATACTGAATTTAATACTGAGTTACTGCAAGAACAGTATGCAAATAATACAGTCTTTCAGTAAGGAGGGATAAGGTTTTCCTGTAAGTTCCCAGTAAAGCAGGTAAATTATACCTGAAGAGTAATCCTATTTTTTTCTGTTATCAGTGTGGCAAGGGATCTTCAGTTAGTATGTATTTCTTTCTACTGTTTTTACTTACTCAGTAGTCCTCACTAGTTTTCTTGCCTGCTTGTTTGCTGTACCAGATTTGGAAGCATGTACTTCCACTTATTCTTGATCATACTTACTATCATTAATGTCATGAAAAACTAATTATCTGTTAACAAAATTTAGTAGAGGCATGAGCACAAACCCTCTGCAAACCATATGCACAAGTAGATCTGTGAGTATGAATATTTTATACATTAGATGTGTAATTTCTGTTTGTATAGAGATGCTGTACTGCTAAGTCAACGTAGAGCCCTGGTACATTGTGAAATGCACAGCAGACATTTTTCTATGATTTTTGGAAGCCTGGCACGAACAACTTTCATAGGGTATATGAATTATGATGAAAAACTCTCATACTCCAGGCTAAAATATATTTGACAAAACCTAAATATTTATAATTAGGATTCAGAAGTAGCTGCACAATGCTTACTCATAGAATCAGCTCACCGGAGGAGGTATTTATGGCAATGACTTAAGTGTATGAGTAGACACAGCAGTCCTCCAAGTCTTAGAAGACTAAATTGAACACTCTCCTTTCACCATGGGTATTTGTACTATTTTAAGTCCTTCATAGTATTAAATATTCTACATGAAATGACATAGCAATGTTATAGGGAACATTAAGAAACACCTAAAGAATCACTGTTGTGAAGAGCAGGAAATTTCACAAGCAGCTAGTTAGGCAACTTGCTCTAATTACTACTTAACTATAAAACATACGCCATTGGATTGAGGACTTGTATTTCAGATTATATCTAAACTCTGGGACCTGGATCACATTCAGTGTTCTCGGTTTAGAGCTTACCTTGACTGAATTTCAGTTTTATACATGTATAACATTAAGCAGGTACTGGCCTGCTGCACACTTCATTTCATAGAGAGGCCAGCTTTTGATAACAAGTTGATACATCACCAAATGAAAACAAGAGAAGGAAAAGGGAAAAATAGCTACATCAGTCAAAGAAATGATGTCTACCACTATGAAATCATATCCCTAAGCACTTTATCTGCACATCTTTCAAATATCTTCAGGGACAGTGACTCAGTCACCTCCCTGGGCAGCCTGTTCCAGTGCTTAATGACCCTTTCAGTGAAGAATTTTTTCCCAATGTCTAATTTGAATCTCCTGATACAAGTTGAGATTGTTCCTTCTTGTTCTATCATCTATCACTTGGGAGAAGAGACCAGCACCCAACTCGCTATAACCTCCTTTCAGGTAGCTGTAGACAGTGAAAAGGTCTACTTTCAACCTCCTTTTTTCTAGAAGGAACAACCCCAGTTCCCTCAGCCACTCCTCATAAGATTTGCTCTCCAGCCCCTTCACCAGCTTCTTTGACTGTCTCTGGACACGCTCCAGGACCTCAATGTCTTTCTTGTAGTGAGGTCCTATTGGCCACACTGTTTCTGGAATAGGGCTTCTAGGCCACCTGGGCACACTGTTGACTCATATTCAGACAGCTGTCAACAAACACCCCCAGGTCCTTCTTTGGCTGGCAACTTTTTAGCTACTTTTCTCCAAGCCTGTAGAACTGCACGGAGCTGTTGTGTCCCAAGGACTGAGCAGTTGGCCTTGTTAAACTTCATACTATTTGTCTCTGCCCATCTACCCAATTTGTTCAGATCCCTTTGGAGAGCCTCACTACCCCCAAGAAGATCAACACTTTCTCCTAGCTTAGTGTCATCTGCAAACTTACTAAGGGTACACTCAATCCCATCATCTAGATCATTGATAAAGATATTGAACTGAACTGGATCCAGCACTGAGCCCTTGGGACACCACTTATGACCAGCCTTCAATTGGATTTAACTCCACTTACTGTGACACTTTGGGTCTGGCCATCCAGCCAATTTTTAACTCAACAGAAGGTATGCCTGTCCAGGCCAATGGCAGGCAGTTTCTCAAGCAGAATACTGTGAGAAATGGTGCCAAAAGCTTTACTAAAGTCCAGGTTCACACAGCCTTCCATTGATTAAGTCCCCTTGTCATAGAAAGGAACCAGGTTAGTTTGGCAGGGCCTGCCTTTCGTGAACCTGTGCTGAGTGGGCTTGATCACCTGATTGTCCTGTGTGCCATGTGTGATAGCACTCAAGATGACCTTCTCCATGACCTTCCCCAGCACTGAGGTTAGACTGACAGTTCTGTAGGTCCTTGGATCTTCCATCCTACCCTTCTTGTAAATAGGCGTAATTTTAACAAGTTGGAACTGTGGAACTTGAAGAGATTTATGTTGAATCTAAGGTTTGAGAACTTTAGACATCAAACTTAAAAAGAAAGCACATTTTCAAGTTTAGTCTCCTTTTCGCATTATCCAGATTCCAGCCCAGGTTCTCCTAGACAGTACCCAGACATTATCTATTCATTCAACAGCAGGTCTAAGGGATTGCTCCCAGTCAGTAGCATAAATAATGATCCCCTGAGTCTTGACTGGAGCAGAGAGGATAGGCAGAAAGTTTAGAAACTGAAGAATGAGCATGCTGTGCCACATGTCCTCAAGTCTGCCAGTTGATTCCTATCCCATTTGATGTATTGATACAGACATAGGCCAGCAAATTTCTTATATTCTTAACTACCAGTCAAAATTCACATCTAAACCCCATCTGATGATTTGGTTAGTAAACTCATTCAACTTGATATGTAATTTAACTGTTTCTAAAACTAAGTTTTCAGAGCACTTTACAGTGACAGAAAACACTGTATGATAATTACAGGTAATATTCATGAATTACAGGTAATATTCAACTCCATCCCATTACTAAGGAATCAGATGCAGGAAATGAGGAATAAGAAATGGGTTAATGAATGGCTTAGGGACTGGTGTGAGAACAGGGACTTTGGGTTCTTTAATCATGGGGAGGCCCACGCAACCCCAGGCTTTCTTACTAGGGATGGGACACGCCTGTCTCCTAGGGGGACAAAAGCCCTCACCAAAAACCTAGTTAAGCTCATAAATCGAGCTTTAAACTAGATGTGAGGGGGGAGGGGATGGAGGCCAGGCAGGATGGGAGTGAGCCTGGAGGTGAGACTTCAGTGGCAAAGGGGTGGTGTGCTGGCGACGCCTGCCAGTATAACACCACTAAGCAAGAGGGGGTGAGTGCAGCTGAGGATGGTAGGCAGCAAACTGGCACTGTGGCCTTAGTTAAGTCAAGGGCCGCTCAGTTGGGGAGAAGCCCTATTGCAAAGGCTGAAGCTACGCCTGCCCAGCTGAAGTGCATTTACACCAATGCACGCAGCATGGGAAATAAGAAGGAGGAGCTGGAAGCTGTGGTAGGGCAAGGAGACTACGATGTCGTTGCCATTGCAGAGACGTGGTGGGATGACTCGTACAACTGGAGCGTACCCATGGTGGGGTATAAACTCTTTAGGAAGGACAGGAAGGGCAGAAGAGGAGGCGGGGTAGCCCTCTATGTTAGAGAGGGCTTTGATACCCTTGAACTGGACTACGGTCAGGATGGGACTGAGTGCCTGTGGGTGAAAATCAGAGGAGTCCATGGGCAGGAAGGGATTGTGATGGGAGTCTGCTATAGACCACCCAGCCAAGAAGAAGCAGCTGATGAGCTCTTCTACAAACAACTGAGTGTAGTCTCAAAATCGCTACCTCTAGTCCTTGTGGGAGACTTCAATTTCCTAGATATAGGCTGGGAATATAATACAGCAGAAAGGAAGCAGTCCCGGAGGTTCCTGGAGTGTGTGGAAGACAACTTCCTCACACAGCTGGTGAGCGAACCGACAAGGGACGGTGCCCTCCTGGACCTGCTGTTGGTGAACAGAGAAGGACTGGTGGGGGATGTGAAGATTGGAGGACGCTTGGGGCAAAGCGATCATGAGATGATAGAGTTCTCAGTGCGGGGTAAAATGAAGAAGGAGGTTAGCAGAACAGTAGCCCTCAAATTTCAGAGAGCAGACTTTGGGCTGTTCAGAAGGCTGGTCGGAAAAGTCCCATGGGAGGTGCTCCTTGAAGGCAATGGTGCCCATGAGGGCTGGGCGCTCTTCAAGAAGGAACTCCTAGCAGCTCAGGAGAAAGCCGTCCCCAAGTTCCGGAAAAGTAGCCGGCGGGGTAAGAAACCAGCATGGTTGAGTAGGGAGGTCCTAAGAGACATCAATAGGAAGAGGAGGGTCTACGACCTCTGGAGGAAGGGGCAGGCATCCTGGGTGGACTATAGGGAGGAAGTGAGAACGTGCAGGGAAAAAGTCAGGAGGGCTAAGGCCCAACTAGAAATGCGATTGGCCATGACTGTGAAAGACAACAAAAAGTCTTTCTACAAATATGTCAACAGCAAAAGTATGGCTAGGGAGAATCTCCAGTCCCTAGTAGATGCAGAGGGAACAAGAGTAACAGGGGACTAAGACAAGGCTGAAGTACTCAATGCCTACTTTGCCTCAGTCTTTAACAGTAAGGATAATTGTTCCCTCTGTGCACAACCCCAAGGGTTGGATGAGAAGTATGAGATTCCCAAGGTCCAAGAGGAGGTGGTTAGAGACTTGCTTGCCCAGCTAGATGCCCACAAGTCTATGGGGCCGGATGGAGTCCACCCAAGAGTTTTGAGGGAACTGGCTTATGTGCTGGCCAAACCCCTTTCCATCATCTTCCAGCAGTCCTGGATGACTGGGGAGGTTCCGCTGGACTGGAGGCTGGCTGATGTCGTGCCCATCTATAAGAAGGGGCGCAGGAAGGATCCGGGGAACTACAGGCCTGTCAGTCTGACCTCGGTACCGGGGAAAGTCATGGAGCGGGTGATCTTGAGTGCGATCATGAAGCACTTGCAAGAGAACCTGGTGATCAGGCCCAGTCAACACGGGTTCATGAAAGGCAAGTCTTGCCAGAGTAATCTGATCACCTTTTATGACCAAGTAACTAAACTCTTGGATGAGGGAAAGGCTGTGGATGTGGTCTTCCTGGGCTTTAATAAAACTTTTGATACAGTTTCTCATAGCATTCTGCTTCAGAAACTGTCGGCCTCTGGCCTGGACGGGTGCACACTCTCCTGGGTGAAAAACTGGTTGAATGACTGGGCCCAGAGGGTGATGGTAAATGGAGTTAAATCCAGCTGGAGGCCAGTGACAAGTGGGGTTCCCCAGGGCTCAGTCCTGGGTCCAGTCCTGTTTAATGTCTTTATCAACGACGTGGATGAAGGCATTGAGTCCTCCCTTAGCAAGTTTGCAGATGACACCAAGCTGGGTGGAAGTGTGGATCTGCTGGAGGGTAGGAAGGTTCTGCAAAGGGACCTGAACAGGCTGGACCACTGGGCAGAGTCCAATGGCATGAGGTTGAACAAGGCCAAATGCCAAGTCCTGCACTTGGGGCACAACAACCCTAAGCAGAGCTACAGACTAGGAGAAGCCTGGCTGGAAAGCTGCCTGGAGGAGAAGGACCTGGGGGTGCTGGTTGACAACTGACTGAACATGAGCCAGCAGTGTGCCCAGGTGGCCAAAAAGGCCAATGGCATCTTGGCTTGTATCAGAAATTACATGACCAGCAGGTATAGGAAGGTTATCCTCCCTCTGTAGTCGGCACTGGTGAGACCGCACCTTGAGTACAGTGTTCAGTTCTGGACCCCTCACCACAAGAAGGATGTTGAGGCTCTGGAGCGAGTCCAGAGAAGAGCAACAAAGCTGGTGAAGGGGCTGGAGAACAAATCTTATGAGGAGCGACTGAGAGAGTTGGGGCTGTTTAGCCTGGAGAAGAGGAGACTGAGGGGAGACCTTATTACTCTCTACAACTACCTGAAGGGAGGTTGTGGAGAGGAGGGAGCTGGCCTCTTCTCCCAAGTGACAGGGGACAGGACGAGAGGGAATGGCCTCAAGCTCCGCCAGGGGAGATCTAGGCTTGAGATTAGGAAAAAGTTCTTCACGGAGAGGGTGGTTAGGCATTGGAACGGTCTGCCAAGGGAGGTGGTTGAGTCACCGTCCCTGGAGGTGTTTAAGGTTAGGGTGGATGAGGTGCTTAGGAGCATGGTTTAGTGTTTGATAGGAATGGTTGGACTCGATGATCCAGTGGGTCGCTTCCAACCTGGTTATTCTGTGATTCTGTGATTCTGTGATAATAACGTAACACAATAACCATAACATAATAATTATAACAATAATAACCACTCTATTATTTACTCTGCTGTAATTGGATGCACTTACACTTGGTGTACTAAATGAAAATGTGCGTGTAAAACATTTCCAAAGAGACACGTACAGTATCCTTACTCAGCTTAAAAAATGCAATAAAGTGGAAAGTTGACCAAGCAGATGAAACAACACAAAAAGTAAAAAACAATTAACTGCAATGGTATCCAGTTTCGATAACACCCTCCTCCTATGTGCAAGAAAAAGAACCATCATGTACTGTTTTTCCAGCTTCTAAAAGCCAGATGATCCTTCCACTGAAAGTCACCCAGTATATTTTCAACCCAGCAGGTTCCAATGTTGCAGTTTTCTTCATGAAAACCCTGCTGAAATAACTATTAGACTGCTTAGACATTAACATAGTCATAATTATGGCAGTGCTTTGTGTGAATACCGAATTTCATTTGTAATCATGTTACAAATTTTTTGCTCTCTATATTATAATTAATCATTTATATAGCACCAGAAACCAATAGGCAGTTAGTATGGATGCTTGAGCCAAGATGTCACATCATTCCTTATGATACACCATTCACTTAAACATGCAGGCTGATGTTAGTTTCTGGGTTTGTCTGTCTCTCATCAGTTCAGGGAAGAACATTATTCATCACAGCTGACAAATAAGGAAACTCTGTTCTTGATTTTCACACCAAGCCCTCATTTTAATTGCAGCTCAGAATGCTCCAATTAAATAATCCAATTAAGTCACATAGAACAATTCCTTTCTCAAGGTCATTCCTTTCTATATTGTTTTATCAGCTAGAGGAAAAGAAGAATGAAAGTCATTGGGAAAGAAGAAGGAAAAGATCTATTAGGTCATCCACTCCTTCACTCTGCCTGAGTATGATTGTTCCTTATTGTTCGCTTGAGCTTTTTTTTTTCTCAAGTCTGATTTAAAAAGACACAGGCAAAGAGTACTCCATCACATTCCCTAGAAAACAATTCCATAGACTAGTAGTTAACTTTGTCAAGAAGCTTTTTCTTCTTCATGTAATGTTTGAGCTCTTTTTAATTTACTCCTAATGACAGCTTCTTAAAACTACACTGTGCTTAATATATTTTACTATCCTTTACGTTTATACCCTCCAGTTATTTGTAGATTGTTATAGTGTTTTTGGACTTGTCAGTTAGCCATGATCACACATTCCATCTTTCTACTACTTCAGGAGCTCCAGAAACATTACAAAACTTACAGAAGGATGCAACCTGAAATGCAATAAGACTTTTCTTATTGCATTTGAAATTGAATGCAATAAGAATTTTCTCATAATGTAAACTTTTTAAAGAGGAAAACAATGGGGTAAAGCTCAATCCTGTAGCAAATGCTTGGGCTACTTACAAACAAGTGGGATATTGAGGAATAGGATTGCATGTATTGGAAAGCAATTCTATACTATGTCTACATAACATCACCTTTATTTATGTATCAGGTAAATGAAATGGTTCCAGTAGAATATGGGAAGCTGTGTAACACCCTACCAAAGATGAAGGATTAATATACTAGACAAGGTTAATAGTACAGCTGCATTCCAGTGCAAAAATTCACATACTGGATTTGTTTACTTGGAATATGGAAGTGTAAATGTTGCCTCCAGTCACACCTAGCATAAGCCAGCTTATCTTTTTCAGATAAAGTAACAGAGACTGATTTTCTCAAGAAATGGAACAAGTTGTCCATGTTGTTATTCCTAATACTATGAAATAATAAGTAAGAGGTGAGTAAGGCTTATAGTATCTTGTGAAACAGAAAATTATGAGGACTGATAAACTGAGGTATAAAGGAAAATATTTTTTAAAATTAAATATCATTAATGTTTGTCTCAAAAAATTACATTACTGCAGAAGACTAATATGTGGATATAGTTTGTTCTGTTTGAGAGGATACTGTCCAGAATAAAAAAAATTGAGATGAATACATTTTGTTGTGTTTAGAAGATGATGTATAAAATGTTGGTCTTATCTTAATATTTCTAAAGATGGCAGGAACATCCTTAAATCCTGATTAAAGACTACTGAAGAAGGATATTATGAAAGCAATGGAGTTGGTGCCAGGGTATTGAGTCTCCATACTTCATGAAAACTGTGACTAGATTTTCCACAGAAATTCTACCTGAGAGCTGTGTTTGGTGGACCATGTCATCATTAATCAGAGAACCATAGTCATGTAAGAACCTGAACCGGAAACTGAGCGAAGTTCAAGCTCTGATTCAACTCAATTCATTTCACCTAAGTTACAGGAAGACTGCTATTTAAAAAAAAAGCCTTTTTGATTGGTTTACATCAATTACAAGTTACACTTAATTAAAAACACTGAATTTCACAGTGTTTCTTAAAGAAAGGAGAACAAACTCAAATATTTTAAAACTGGAGGATTATGTTGAACTGGAAATCGAAGCCTTACAGAGATAAAATCATAGAATGAGTTGGAAATGGACCTTAAAGATCATCCAATTCCAACATTCATGTCATGGGCAGGGACACCTCCCACTAGACCAGGCTGCCTAAGGCCCCATCCAAACTGTCTTTGAACACTTCCAGGAAGGGGGCATCCAAAATTTCCCTGGGAAAATGTATCAGTCCCTCAGCACCCTCAACATGAAGAATCAATGAAGGTGGTCACAAACCTTATCTTCCCCTGCAGTGGGAGGGACACTTGGTACCATATTGTGGCCCATTGATGCAGGAGGGGTGAGGAGAGAACAGTTGCATGTGAAGACTGAGGCAAAAAAGTTGAATACCTCAGCCTTCTCCTTGTCTGTTGACAAAATGAGATTTGGGGTGTAGGGAGTGGGTTTTGGGGCACAAAAGGTAGATTTAGGGGCACAAACAGTGGATCTTGGGGCACAGTGAGTGGGTTGTGGGGCACAGTGAGCAAGTTTTGGTGCACAAAAGCTCCTTTGAGGGGCACAGGAGTGGAGTTTGAGGCACAAAAAGTGGATTTGGGGGCAGAAAAGTTGGATTTTGAGTCACAGAGGGGTGGGACACAAAAAGTGGATTCCCAGAAAGGGTCATTGAGCACTGGAACAGGCTGCCCAGGGAGGGGGTTGAGTCACCTCCCCTGGAGGGTTTTAAGGGATGGGTGGGTGACGTGCTGAGGGACATGGTTTAGTGATTGATGGGGATGGTTGGACTCCATGATCCCATGGGTCCTTTCCAACATAGTGATTCTATGACTCCAAATCTGGAGCATCCCATTAATTAGTTAAAGAACAGGTGGAAGAAGTCATAGGAGAATTCTCCAAGTGATATTGATGCCAGGTGTCTCCTGAGGAGGTTCTAGAGGGTAAGAACTGTGCGGACAGCCTTGCCACCTCGCCATTTGGATGGTTGGCTGCGTTCTTGGGGAAATCGTGACACGCAGAGGGTTTCAATTCCACTCCGAGCTGATCTTTGCTTGGCTGTCTCTCCAGAAGTCGATCTTGTATCTCCTCATCTCCTCTAGAGCCCCTTTAGGGCCTTCTAGAACCCCAAGGAACCATCTAGAGCCTCCTGGATGCCTTTAGGTCCTTCTTGGACCCTTCTAGGACCAGCAGGAACCCTCTAGAGCCTCCTTGATCCCTTTAGAGTTTTTCCAGGATCCTTCTAGGGCCACCAGGAATGCTCTAGATCCACCTGGGACCCCTTTAGTGCCTTCCAGGGCAACCATGAACTCTTTATATCCACCTGGGACCCCTTTAGGGTCTTCTAGGACAACCAGGAATGCTCTAGAACCCCCTGGGACCCCTTTAGGCCCTTCTTGAACCCTTCTAGGACCCCCAGGAACCTTCTAGAACCCTCAGAGACCCCTTTAGGGCCTTCTTGAACCATGTAGGTTCTTGTAGGACTCGATTCTTCTAGGAATCCTCTCTCATCTGACTCTCTTATGACTCTTCTATGACTTTAATCTTCTAAGACCTAACTGTTGACTATCCTGACTCTACTATAACCCAACTCTTATCATTCTACGTGAGCTTAATCTTGTAGAATTCAACTTTTCTACGACCTTACCTTGACCTAACTCTTCCAGGACTCCAACTCTTACCCAACCCAACCCTACACTGACCAAACTCTTCTACTCCATGACTCTCCTATGATCCAGCTCTCCTTTTATGAAACATGTATGACATGATTCCACTTGATTTTAAGAAACCTGCAGGACTTTTGAAAGGGACTTAGCAGTTCCCATTCTGTTTTCCTCTCCTGCTCCTTTTTCTTGGTTTTGGGGAAAACCTTCTCCTTCTCCATCTCCTTTTCCATCTCCTTCTTCTTAACCTTCTCCTCCTTCTCCTAAAACATCTCCTTTTTCTCCTTCTCATTCTCCTTAACCTTCTCTTTCTTCTCCCTAACCTTCTCCGTCTCCTTCTGCTCCTTCTCGTTAACCTTCTCCTTCTTAGCCTTCTCCTTCTCCTCAAACTTCTTCTCCTCAAACTTCTCCTTCTCGTTGTCCTTTTCCTTAATCTTAAATATCTCCTTAATCTTTTCCTTAAACTTCTCCTTCTCCTTCATCCTCTCTACAATAAGTTTGGACATGATACATCTCGGTGGCTTCAGGAGAGCTGAGGGTCTGTTCTCCTGGCGTTCCTCTTGGCCAGGATGGTCAGTCTTGAAGGAACATTATCTCTTGGCCTAACAGATGGTTCTTTCTCCTTCACCTCCTCCTCCTGCTCTTCTTTTGGTTTCACAGCCCATTTCCTCATCTGAGAGTAGAAACACCAACACAGTCCCACCACTCCGGGAATGGCATAAAACAGAAAATTGTGGAGGCAAGAACCCATGGTTCTGAGTCTTGGCTTGTCCCTAGGAGATAGAAACCAGGGGGAAACAGTTATGGGGAAGGGAACCCTCTAGATCCACCTGGCACCCCTTTAGGGCCTTCTAGGACCCCCAGAAACCCTCTAGATACAACTGAGACCCCTTTAGGGCCTTCTAGAACCACCAGGAACCCTCTAGATCCACCTGGGGCCACTTTAGGGCCTTCCAGGACAACCAGGTACTGTCTAGATCCACCTGAAGCCACTTTGCAGTCTTCTAGAACCACCAGGAACCCTCTAGATCAACCTGGCACACTGTTAGGGCCTTCTAGGACCACCAGGAACCCTCTAGAGCCTCCTGGACCCCTTTAGAGCCTTTCAGGACCACTAGGAACCCTCTAGATCCACCTGGCACCCTTTTAGGGTCTTCTAGGACCGCCAGGAACTCTCTAGATTAACTGGAACCCCTTTAGGGTCTTCTAGGACCGTCAGAAACTCTCTAAATTTACCTGGGACCCCTTTAGGGCCTTCTAGGACCCCCAGGGACCCCCTAGATCCACCTGGGACCCTTTTAGGGTCTTCTAGAACCACCAGTGACCCTCTAGATCCACCTGGAACCCCTTTGGTGTAGGGCAAGGGCAATATTTTTTGTCCAACAACTCTCACACCTTCTGGAAATTCATATTTTGGTGGAACAGAAATTCCACGGACATTTTATTGCAAGCATCTAATTATTTCAGGGTGGTTGAAGTCCCCCATTCTGATGAGAGGTTGCGAGTGTGAGGCCTTGTTTCGCTGAAGGAAAGTGTCTTCATTAGTAGGCTCTTCTTAATCAGGTGGCCTGTTGTAGACATCAGTTACGAGGTTCACTTAGTTGCCTTGGTCTCTTATTCTCACCCAGGAGCTGCTTGTGGCTGTTCTTCAGGGAGAGCTCTTAACACTCTACCTACTTCCTGATACAGAGGACAACGGCTCTGCCCCTCCTTCCTGGTCTGTCCCTTCTCAACAGCCAGTAACCATCAATAGCCACACTCTAGTCATGGGATTCATTCCTCCAAGTTTCAGTGATGGCAACCAGATCATAGATTTCTAGCAGTTCAGTAGCTTCCAACTCCTGTTTTCTGCCCAAGCTGAGTGTGTTTCTATAGAGGCCCTTCATAATCTGTCTACAAGAGGCTTAACACTTGCAACCTCTTATCAGACTGGGGGAATTCAGCCACCCTGACATAAGCTGGAAAAGCACGGCAAGCTATAGGCAATCCAGGAGACTCCTATAGTGTGTTTCAATCAAAAAAGGAAGGTTAAAGAAAGCGCACCCCTACTGATGGATGAAAAAGGTGACCTTGTATCAACAGACAAAGGCCAAGGTACTCAACAAATTTTTTGCCTCAGTGTTAACCGACAAACCCTCCCTTTACCCCTCCTGGGTCAATATACGATAAGATGGGGACCAGGATGGTGAAGTCCCTCCCACTGTAAGGAAGGACCAGGTTCATGACCACCTGAGAAACCTGAACACACTTAAGTCTATGCAACTTAATGAGATACATCCCAGAGTTCTGAGGGAATTGGCTAATGTGGTTCCCAAGCCACACTCCATGATATCTGAAAAGTTATGGCAGTTAGGAGAAGTCCCTGGTGACTGGAAGAAGGGTAACATTGTTCCCATTTTTAAAAAGAGTAGAAAAGATGACCCTGGCAACTACTGACCTGTCAGCCTGACTCCTGTGCTTGGGAAGATCATGTAACAGATCCTCCTAGAATCTGTGCTAAAGCATATGAGGGAACGGAAGGTGATTAGTGGCAGCCAGCAGGGCTTCACCAAGTGCAAGCCCTTCTTTCCCAACCTACTGGCTTTCTGTGATGGAGTAATCACATCACTGGACATGAGAAAACCAATGGATGTGATCTATCTGGACTTCTGTAAAGTCCACGGTTAACACGGTTCCCCACAACATGCTTCTCTTTAAATTGGAGAAATACTGATTTGATTCTATGATTCTACCAGTAATCTGTAGCATTATCCTCGCGTATTTATAATGGTTCACCTTTGTGAATAAGCTCTGTTATGCTTACCTGCTGAAAAGTTGTTATAACAGCTGACCAAGCAAAATCACTGCTTATGTGCAAACAATTTTTCTCGTCTTGCAAATTCTTATGCATGGCTTGAGTGTATGGACTAGCAGTACTCTGTCCGGGCTTCCCGAGCAGAGCAGTTTGTAACTGATGGCTTTGAAATATAAGTTCAGAAAAACAGTGCCTTAGGACAAGTCAGTCAACATGAACAACTCTCACTCCACCAGTCTACAGGATTAGTTCTACACCTATCGTTTTTGAGGAATGGGAAAAAAAGAATGTGAAAAGAAACATACTAAAAAAAAAAAAAAATCTGCCCAGAAGGCCAACCATATCCTGGGATAGATCAAAAGAAGCATGGCCAGCAGGGTGAGGGAAGTGATTCTGCCCCTCTACTCTGGTCTTGTGAGACCCCACCTGGAGTACTGTGTCCAGTTCTGGAACACCCAACATAAGAAGGATATAGAACTCTTGGAACAGGTCCAGAGGAGGGCCATGAAGATGATCAGAGGACTGGAGCATCTTCCTTATGAGAACAGGCTGAGAGCTTTTGGGTAGTTCATCCTGGAGAAGGGAAGACTCCGGGGAGTTCTTATAGTGACCATCCAGTACCTGAAGGATGCCTACAGGAAAGCTGTGGAGGGACTTTTTACAAAAGCATGTAGTGATAGGATGAGAGGGAATGGCTATACATTTAAGGGGGAAGATTTAGACTAGACATTAAGGGGAAATTCTTTATGTTGAGGGTGATGAGACACTGGCACAGGTTGCCCAGGGTAGTTGTGGATGCCCCCTCCCTGGAACTGTTCAAAGCCAGGTGGATGGGGCCTTAGGCATCCTAGCCTAGTAGGAGGTGTCCCTGCCCATGACAGGGACGTTAGAACTAGATGATTTTTAAGGTCCCTCCCAGCCCAAATCTAATGAATTCTAAATTCATAAGATTTGGTGTAATTCTGTTTCTTTTCTGTGTTAATGAATTTCAAGAATACTGAATTTTCAAGATTGATCATTACAGTGGAACAGGTAACAAGTAATTTCTTTGTACTGTCAATTAGAGGAAATGTTAAAAAAACTAATGTCTTTATTTTGGAGTCATTTACATTCTTTAAAAAAGAGGCATTGCAAAAGAAAAATTTTATTGTTCTTTAGATACAAGAACAAAAGAGACGTATCGGCCGCTGAGAGAAAGAGCAAAAGAGATCAAGTACTCATCAGCAACACCATTATCAAGTCTGAAATGGTTAACAAAAAGTGCTTGATTCCTATTGCTAAGGTTATTCATAGCATACAATAGAAATGCTGCATGGGTATTATGGATTTTCTGGGCACTTCTGCTAATATGCAAATATCTTATCACAATTTGAGGAAATAAAGATTTTTTTTTTCTGAATCTTTAACTCTCTGTTAAACCACAAGCACCTCTCATATTTTCAAGGCAGTTAAATGCAGGCCAAAGCAGGTGAGAAGAATGGGAAAACAAGTGGAAGAAAAATGTAGAAAGGAGAACCAACACGTGATTAAGAAGAAGGGAATCTAGAGTCTGCTCTTCTGTTCAACATACTGGAACAATTTTAAATTATAATAACCACAGTTTGGTCCCTATTATAAGGTATTTAGAAATATTTTATAACTTTATCATACTTGCTTGCACTTTCTTTCTAACTTCAATTTTCAAGTTTTGAAAATGTCCCGAAGTCTTTCTGTAGGTAATAATAAATGACATATTTAGGACATCAGAATATCTGGAAATAGTTAACATCATTCTCTAAAGTTATTGAGACTGCTTTTGAATTAAATACTGCCTCAGAACAGGGAACATTGATACTATCCATGCAAATAAAGGACTTCAGAATTATTAGCAATTACTGATCCTGGAGCTCTGTCATTAGCTGGATTAACAAGAATTTGTGACTGTGACTTTAGAAAACAGTTTTTTACAGCATATATGTTGATAACATTATATTCTAATGGATCTACAGGAAAATGTTTTTTAAATTCTATTAAAATAAATTACAACATCAAATATTATATTATAGATAACATGCTTAGTTATTGAAATAATTGCTGTTATTATTAATATTAAGTATAATTTTAATATATAGTCTTTTTTCCTCAGTAGTATATCTTTGAAGAAAGCATGTGGAAAAATAACTCAGGAAATTATGTACAGTAGTGTGTTCAACTGAATTTCAGAAGATAAAATCTAAACAGTGTATTATAGATAGGAACAGTGTCCATTACAGGTCCAGAAGTTCAAAACACTGTCTCAAAATCTTCAAATACAGTAAAAATAAAAAGGTACTTATCTTTCATGTAATAGAAACAAGAGCTACAGAATACTAGCATCTGAAAGAGACACAAATGATGGGGGTTTTCTACCTTTAACATTTATTATTGTAACAACTTTATCAGTGCTTTGTGGAGCAATTAAGTTTTTTTTTTTTTTTCCCAGACTGAGTCATCTACTACTAATTAAGCAGATAATACAGTTCTTGAAGGGTGACATTTTGATTTATGAAATCTAAGGGGTTGAAACATCGCTGTAAGTGGCTTTTGTTACTGGTTAGGGTAGCTATATAAAACAAAGGAATAAGAAATTATTTTACCACCATTTTCATGCTCCTCCTTTCTTGCACTAGGCAGTATATTCAGTAATAATCATTTGTGTCAATACAAAAATGCCAAAGCTTATTCTCCTTTTCTATATACTTTGTTGCAGGCTAAGGCTGTCGGTTACTCTTCTAAAAATACATTGTTTTGGCAGTATCACAAAAGCATGGGATTGTTTATTTCCTCTATCCATTTTATCTGAAGTTGTTCTACCAAAATAAAATCCCATTTCACACTATAAGGATCACCAATTGTCCATTCTGTTTAATGGATCTTGAGTTCCTTAATCCAGCACATTCATCAATTGATCGTTTTTCTGGAATAATGATTTTTTGCTTTTTAAATGATTCTTTTGGCTAGCTGTTGACTCCTCAAATTCTCCCATTTACTGTTTCACTGTATGCACTTAAAGAGTATTTATTTGCATATGAATGTTCTGTCCAGTTAGTAATCTAGAACGTCATAAATATTGGTAGCATCTTTCCTATTTGTTGTAAAGACCACTTTCTAATATACTTGGTCACATATCTTATTACCTTACTTCTTACATTATCCAGTAGGAGCCATTCTGCTAAAGGATATACAGTAAAATTCCATAAACTTGAAAGAAAAACTCGCTATTAATTTCCCAAGATACATTAGGGTGACATATCACTGGCCAAATAGACTGAGGACAGGAAAAAAAGTTAAATATTTCATATTTAATACTGAATGAACTGTGTATGTAAGATGATAGGTTTTTTTAATATGAGGTAGTAGATAATTCTTTGAAAAAATTATCTCAGTGCCCTGTGTCTGTCAAAAAGGTCTCAAATCATTGAATATTTACAAATTTGAATGATACAGAAAAGATCACTATAATATTTCACACAACATGCTACACTCACACCTTGACATCTGCATGGAGCCCTAATTATTTATCTCAGAAAAGATATAGTAGAACTGGAAATGTAGAGAGGTGCAGGAAGGATACTGAAATATAAGGAATTGCTTCTGAACTAAATAGGTGAGAATTCACTCTTACTGTTGCTCTAGGGTAAGGAATGGAATTTTTGAAGGTAGAACAGTAAGGAAAAACAGTAGAGGAGGTAGTCAGGGGTCAGTGAAGGTGTGGGAAATGCAGTCTTAGGACACTATAGGTGATCCAGCCTCCAGGGACTGACAAAGCTATTAAAGAAACCCTTAACAAGAGTTTATGCTCCCTCTACCCTCCACCACCCTCTATTAAACAGCAAGATACCAGCTTTTCTGATTTAACAAGTCATTGAGCTACAGAGGTCTGGAAAGTGAGAAGGTGATTTGAGACACCCAGCATGGCTTCACCAAGGGCAAGTCTGGCCTGAGCAAACTAGTGGCTTTCTATGATGGGGTAACCACAGCAGTGGACATAAGAAAAGAAATAGATGTAAACTATCTGGACTTCTGTAAAGCCTTTGACACAGTCCCCAACAACAACCTTCTCTCTAAACTGGAAAGATGTGGATTTGATGGGTAGACTGTTCAGTGGATAAGGAATTGGTTGGGAGGTCGTATTAAGAGAGTAGTGGTGAATGGCTTGATGTCCAGATGGAGATCTGTGACAAGTGATGTCCCTCAGGGGTCCATACTGGGACTTCTGCTTTTTAGTATCTTCATCAATGATATTGACAGCAGGATTGAGTGCAACCTCTGCAAGTTTGCAGATGACACGAAGGTGAATGGTTCAGTTGCCACACCAGAAGGATGGGACGTCATCCAGAGGGGCCTGGACAAGTTTGAGAAGTGGGCATGTGTAAACATCATGATGATCCAGATGATCTTTAAGGTCCCTTTCAACCCAAACCATTCTATGATTCTACGATTCTATGATTCTATGATTCCATGATTCTATGATTCTATAAAAGGACATCAGAAAAGTGTCATCTGTTCTTTCCCCTGCTTATTTGACTGTTGTTACTTTCAGACACAAATTTTGGGCTAGCTAATGCTTTAACCTGGCCTGCTCTGAACAGCCTAGTCACGCCTTTCTATGCCTATAACGATTGTATAAATGGGCTTGTTTTATAAAATGAGGTAATTATATAAAATAATAAAATTTATTTTGTTTTTTTACTTATGTATTACCTAGAATTATCCAAGGCACTCATTTCTCATTCTCCAAATCCCAACAAACTGCTCATGATTATTCTGCACCTAACTTCAAGGAGACACTGAATTTAAACTGTTACCGTAGGGAGGCTCTGCAAAGGGACCTGAACAGGCTGGACTGCTCGGCTGAGACCAGTGGCATGAGGTTTAACAAGGCCAAATGCCGAGTCCTGCACTTGGGGCACAACAACCCTAAGCAGAGGTACAGACTAGGAGAAGCCTGGCTGGAAAGCTGCCAGGAGGAGAAGGACCTGGGGGTGTTGGTTGACAACCGACTGAACATGAGCCAGCAGTGTGCCCAGGTGGCCAAGAAGACCAATGGCATCTTGGCCTGTATCAGAAATGGTGTGACCAGCAGGTCCAGGGAGGTTATTCTCCCTCTGTACTCGGCACTGGTGAGACCGCACCTCGAGTACTGTGTTCAGTTCTGGGCCCCTCACCACAAGAGGGATGTTGAGGCTCTGGAGCGAGTCTAGAGAAGGGCAATAAAGCTGGTGAAGGGGCTGGAGAACAAATCTTATGAGGAGTGACTGGGAGAGCTGGTGCTGTTTAACCTGGAGAAGAGGAGGCTGAGGGGAGACCTTATTACTCTCTACAACTACCTGAAGGGAGGTTGTGGAGAGGAGGGTGCTGGCCTCTTCTCCCAAGTGACAGGGGACAGGATGAGAGGGAAAGACCTCAAGCTCCGCCAGGGGAGATTTAGGCTTGAGGTAAGGAAAAAATTCTTCACGGAGAGGGTGGTTAGGCATTGGAATAGTCTGCCCAGGTGGGTGGTTGAGTCACCGTCCCTGGAGGTGTTTAAGGTGAGGGTGGATGAGGTACTTAGGAGCATGATTTAGGGATTGGTGGGAATGGTTGGACTCGATGATCCAGTGGGTCTCTTCCAGCCTGGTTATTCTGTGTGATTCTGTGATGGTTTAGATTCCATAGGTACTTGCATGGTAACAACTGTAGGACACTGCTTGTCATCAGCAGAAGTGTAAACTCAGCTACAAGAGATATAAATAATTAGAAATAATAACAGGGAAGTAAGTCTATCAGTACTTTTAAACCTTGCACAAGCATCTTGAAATTGAGGGTGATGTTAGGTTATGTTCCAATTATTTTAACATGCTGCCCATGAAGCCTTATTGCTATATGCTCATGTAACTGGAAAAGCTAGAAGTTAAATGCTTCAAGTTTTCTTGTTAAAGATGGAGAATAATACTGAGGAGTTTCCACTTTTATGTAATGTTATGATCCAGAAAATGTGACATGTGCATACTGTTAACTCCCAACATGCTAGAAGCACGTTCAGAAGGGGGACAGCATTGTTAAATGTTAGGCTGCCGACAGGTTGTGATATATCATTAATGGCACATAGCAGAAGACAGTGAAGGGAAAAGCTTTGATTACTCCAGCCTGTCTTTCTAGCATCTGTCAGTGTTGCATGATGTCAAGACAACTGAAACATAGATTACTTTTGTAGAGAGGTAAGCAAAGATGACCCCTGAATTTTGATAGTGACTGATAAACAAATCAAGACATCATGCGTATTTCTTCTGGAAGTCTTGCTCTTCTCCATCCCTCTGAAATCCCTCATCCTTTCTTCTTCATCCTTCCACAGCAATATAAACACCCAATCACAAAAATTTCCCTCAAGTAAATCCAGTCAAACTTGTAATGACTAAACTACAGAACAGTACAATTAACAAAATAACAACAGCACTCAGTTTTGTTCCTTAAATTTTGAGACTTAATTAGTCCTCCAAAGTCAAGAAGGTATTCCTTGCTTGTTTGCAAAATTATTATTTACCTGCTCTGAAGTCTAATAATGATCAATCTTATATTAGGCATAAAGAAAACCTAACCTTTTATTGCTGAAAACTCTGCAACTACATCTGTGATTTACACTTGCAGGCTAAAGCCCTAAATGGCATTTAAGAAACACATTGTGAACAATAAGTAAGAAATATAGTATCATCCTCAACTAAAACATAAGTGTTTTCCAAAATAATTCATTTCATTAACAAATTCACTTTACGATCCTCAGTGTGCAGTGTTAACCAGGGACCATATTTGCTTTGAAAGGGATTAAAAAGCCACTTTTAAAGATTTGATACAAAGTGGAAATGGTTTTGTAGAGTGAATCAGAAATTGGTAGTTTAATGTTCTCTCTTAATGTCTTCTGAAAGAGTTCATTAATCTAAGGAGCTGACAGCATAATCATTATTGCAAAACAATTGCCTTCAGAGTGTGTTTGCAAGGTAGCTTCTTTCAGTCTTGGGATGATTTAGTTTTGCTTGTGTTTTGTGCTGTCACTTAGGCTTTAGTAATGGAGTAACACATGCTTAGAAAAAACATGGGATAGAATATTTCATCATTGAAAGATTCATAGAGAAGAGAATGACAGCAAGAATATACTTTAAAAATCTGTTTGAAATATGCAGGAGTACAATATCAATAATTGTTCATAGAAGTTTCCGTTATTCGTATAACTCAAAGACTTTGAAGTGAGAGATATTTTTGCTGTGACTATAAGCTGCCATGATTGCTGTTAGCTTTCCCCATGGGTCTTTTTAAGAAACTACAGATTTGAAATATCTCCTAGTCCCTTGTAGCAACTTCAGAAAATACAGCAATTTGATACAGTGGTCAGGAGAACTTATTTCCTGTTATTGGCTTAGACATAGGTCAGTTACATGACCTTGAAGAAATAATTTGAAATTTTTGTTTGGTACTGCTTTTGTATCCCCATAGTAAATGAGACCTTTTTTCATGCTAGTTCTAAATAAAGTTTAGGTGAAATGATTCAGTGTTAACTGAATCTTCCTGGCATTGTAATATAAATGAAAACATTAACAGAGGTAGAGTCTGGGGATCAGTGATAGAGAAGTTTAAGATTGTCATTAAAACAGAGATTTAGAGCGATTAGAGAGAGATGTGACTGGTTAGTTTGTTATGGTGAAAACTTCTGAAAAAACTTTCAATAAATTGTTCAAAACAAGGGAAAATCTCAGATAAAATCATCTGCCTAAGTATATCACAAAAGCAGATCTCTGGTAATTTGTATGGTTATTGTCAACAGTTGATGAGAAGAAAGCATTTTTCTATTGGGGCATGCGAACCTGACGTATTGAATAGAATGTGGAAATGGGCTAATAAATCTTTATAGTGTAGTTTTGGTTTGGGCTCTTTTATAGCAAGAAAGGGCATCAGTGAACATTTTATTGCTGAACGGAGGCTATAATGCTGTAAAAGCGACAGGTTTCTGTATGCATCCCTTTTTTCCCTCAGAGAACAGGAGTACGAGAAATAGTCATAAAATCAAGTTTTCCCAAGTCCTCCATGAGTGTGTTTTAGTTCTTGCCATGGAAATTACTTCCAATGGCAGGTCAGTCCAGACTCCATGTTCATTCAAGCCTCTTTTCTGTGCTTAGCCTCTAGACTGCCAACCAGACTGTCAATTAGAGCCAATTGTTTAAAAAGAAGCAATTTGTTGTCCCCCAGTGGCAGCCAAGAAATAAGGTAAAGAAACCTTGAAAGGGATCAGTTATCTTGTATATAGCCAGTTTAACTTAATGTTGATTTCTGCTGTCACAAGCAAAGAGGACAGTAGTTTATTCTTGCTGGCAGCAGGCAAAAACTACCAACTGCTTGGTTTGTGAAAGGAAAAAGGGAAAAAAAAATGCTAAAAGAGAAGTGCCCATGAGCAGGATGACAGATTATTGTAAAGGCTTTATTTTATTTTCAAATCTCTGTTAGCGGGCAGTACAACAACTCTCATATTCATTCCTGACTTTCATAATGACAGTATCCAAGCTAAATCTGATTATTAGCCTTAACCAGAGGGATATCTTTGAAGTTATTTCTTCTTCTCTTTTATTAAAAACAGTTCCGATCTTAAAGACTGTTAGTTCCATATTCACCTTAGACATCCACTATGCAAACAAGTTCAGCATATTACAATATCCAGTTTTTAAGAAAGTATCAAGACTTTTAGAGACAAAAAGGTAAAGAATAAAAAGGCAGCAGGCCTCCATAATTTCTGTCAAGGCAAGAGGATAATATTACTCAAAGAACAATCAGAAACTACAAAAGCAACAAAATAGATAATCGCAACATTCTTGAGTCTATATGGAGAGTACCTGATACCTGTATTTGTTCATACGGTGGTTGACAATTTATTAGCTGCTTTAGAGAAATGAAAAAAATTTCCCAGAGGAATCAGGTGCTGGTCTGATCCAAGGGCAGCCCAAGAATATGGTCTGACCTACTAAACGTGATTTCAGTCACAGATACATGTCAAAAAATTGAAAACATCAGCTTGGGACTGTTGGCTTAATATAGATAGTCATTGAGAGGCGATATGACAGAAATACATAAAGTAAAAAATGGTAGCAAGGATTAAGCTTTCATGATTTAAAAGGGAAATAAAAAAACTTAGTATTGTCAAAGGATATTTGCAGGGTATTGAAATGTGGTGAAGCTCAAATCAATTATAGATGTTGTCTCCATGACACACTAATCTCAGTGCAAACTTCAAGTGTATTTGAAAGAAGTGTTTGTGATGTAGCCCTGCAGCCCCTTCACCTTTGTCTGTTGCTGTGTCTGCTCCCCATCACGCACACAAGAAGGGCTGCACAGTTTTCTCAGTCATTTCAGCTACGTCTAGCCAGAATGGATAGCAAACATTCAAGGGAAGGATAGACACTTGGCTGGCTGAGGAAAGTAATTTGCAGTGATGGCAGATCTTATAAACTTAACCTTAAACTGGCAGATTTGTAGCTCATATGTTAAACGTGGGGAGGAGGAAAGAGAGGGGAGCCTGAATTTGTTGTTCACTTTTTTTAAAGTACTGGCAATATCTGTTGTTGTAGCAAGGATACAGGATAGTAGTCCAGATCCACTGTTTTGAATTTGCATTTGTGGAAGATTCTTAACTCAACTGCTAACAGAAATGTAGTAAAGAAAATGACTGCACTTACATCCGGCCAAATGAAACAAAAAAAATGAACGAAAGGTATTACTAGATATGAAGTAATTACCAAAAGTGATACTCTATCCAGTACTGCAATGTCATGCAAATCACTTATTCTGTGTGTATTGTAGGGTCCTCATAATCATAGGATGTCTCCTTAATAATTTAAAAGAATATTTCATGTGGTTATCATGTTTTTAAACACCCAGTCTGCTTCCAAAGTTAATCAGGCTTAATTGAAGTTACTTAATTAAATTATTTTAACCATAATCTAAAAAAATGAGCAAGAAATCTTGTTACAAATACTTAATTTTACATTTTTGCTACTGTTAGTTGCCACTTGATAGTTGTCAAAATATCATTTTTGATAGTTATAATTATTGAGACAAGTTGTCTCACAATTCAGCATAATACAACAGAAGTAGCACTATATTTTCTTAAACGGGTTATACTACATACACATTTAATGAGTTACACAGTTTGGCATACAGTTGAATCAATTCTTAATTTTTATTTTATTATGTTAAAAAGCAGTTACCATAATTCCTTCTCTAATAGATGAGTCATTTTCCAATCATGACCTCGTGAGTCTAATGGCTTCCGAATGGAAACTGGAATTCAATTTAAGTGTATAAAATCAGCATCTTTAAGTTGTTTTTATTAGATAAATAGAAGAACTCACTTTTCTGGATGTGTAAGGGAAAAAACAGTAATATCTATAGCTGGGTATTAAATACCTCTTGTCATACTGTCCTTCAGTTTTCTAGAATTAGTATATGACAATTCTTAAAATGATTGTTTTTCATTGGCCAAACAAACTACAATAAAGAAAATCTAAAATTGTATTTGTACAATATGGAGGGCTGTCAAAAAGCTTTTTTATCTTTTCTGAAACTCACTTTTTATGATATTACCTGACATGGAAGCAAGTTTCCCAAATAGATTGCGGAGAATTATCCTTTTGGGTTTTCAAAGCTCAGCTGGATATGTCCTGAGTAGCCTGAGGTCTCAAAAGATCCCTTCCAAATAAACTCCTGAGTAATTCATGGATTCCATGGTTTAACTTTAGCAGTTTGAATTTAAAAAGGGAGCAGCAAACCTGTCCTGCTCAAGTGCTATATATTTTTTTATTTACATTACATTATTTAATAAGTGATTGTAATAATGCAGATTGTAGTCCTTCTTAAATTTATTCAATTTAATGCAATTCCTTTTGAGAAAAAACTTCACAATCACAGATCTGGGCAGTAGTCCATTTTCTCCTTTGAATTGAAGTTAAATATATTCACGTACTGCTTTTTCCAACAGAACAGTTAAAAATCATTAATGATGGAGAAAGAACACAGATTGGTTTAAATTACCAAAATGGACTTGGGATGGCTGCCAGTTATGAATTAACATTCCCGATCTAGAATGACTGAGAGGTATTAATTATTTCATCAGATATTTCCTTTGAATACCATCTTGTATAATGAACACAATCAGGGATATATGGATAGTGAACTACAGAAAGAAATGCTGATGTTATCTGATGAAAGAATGACTGTGGTCTGTCATGTACAGTGGTTTTAGAATAGGCCTAGTCTGCCATTTGTTCTTTCAGATTGCCTGTGCAGGGCATATGTTATTTTGCATTACACAGAGCCACAAAACTGAAGCAGTTAGAAGAACATATAGGAATAGATAGTCGAGTATTTATGGATTCTCCATTGTACTCAGTCTTTAAATCAAGATAAGATAGGTAGCCAAAGGTATGTAATAAAGCATCCAGAAGATAGAAGCTTTATCTAGTTACTGCTTAAAGAAATTCTATGGCCTATGGTATGCGAGAGGTCTAGCTAAACTAGACCAGCATATTTCAATGTTTTAACCTGGGCTTCGCTTCAATCAATTACAAGCATTTTGAGCTTTGTCATCCAGAAAGAAAACAGAGAGAAATGATAAGGGAGAATGGTTTTTGTCTCACTGAATTCAGTGCACATTACCAGTTGAAAAGACACAAGGCAGCAGTGAATGCCTGATGCTGTTGAGGTCAACAGGCCTTTGTCTTCAGAGGACAAGGATTTCAACTAATTAATTTCATGAAGATAGAAAAATTATTTGACTACACAGGAAATATGCACTTGCTAATTAGTTTCTGCATTCACATGCAAAATGGTATGTTGAACTATTATGCTCAGCATAATGGTGTGCTGAATTTCTTCACCAAACTTCTTATGTCATGCACTCTCAGAAACACTCCACATCTTATTTCAATATATAAGCATTATTTCAATACAGATACTGCTTTTTGGTGAAAAATGGGAAGTAGTTAACTACAAAATCTTATATTGAAGAAGATGACAGTAGAGTACTTGAATAGAGGTCCAGTCTTCAGTTCAGAGGCACTGCTAATGCAGTTATATTTGTTCAAATAAGCATGATAGTTCAGAAAAATGTCAATCACATCACTTGTACTTATTAAAATGTGAATGTAATAGCATCTGAATATATTATAGGCTGCATTCAATAGGGGATTCTTCTTAGCCTATTAATCCCTAAACCTGCTACCAGTGCAGACCATCAACATTTCCCCAGTAAACATGATTTGTCTCTCTCTGTAAGCTCTGTATGTTTATGAATCTAGGAAAAATTCAATTAAGCCAAAATGGAGAAAAGCTTAAAGAAAGAGAAAATGTTATAAAAAGCTAATCTTTTCTTCTTTCTGCACCAAATCTCTCTTCTTCATGGACCTCCTCACCATTTTTAGATCAAACTGCCACATTTCCCAGTTTAGAATATACTCTGAATAAATGCCATCAAGCTTTAAAATTTGTTTTTCATTCAGACTGTAAAGGGCAAACAAAGAACCTAGAATCATAGAATAGAAACATAGAATAACCAGGTTGGAAGAGACCCACTGGATCATTGAGTCCAACCATTCCCACCAGTCTCTAAACCATGCCCCTCAATATCTCATCCACTCACACCTTAAACACCTTCAGGGAAGGCAAGTCAACCACATTCCTGGGCACACCATTCCATTGCCTAATGACCCTTTCAGTGAAGAACTTTTTCCTTATGTTGAGCCTGAACCTCCCCTGGCAGAGATTGAGGCCATTCCCTCTTGTCCTGTCCCCTGTCACTTGGGAGAAGAGGCCAGCACCCTCCTCTCCACAACCTCCTTTCAGGTAGTTGTAGAGTACAATGAGGTCTCTCCTCAGCCTCCTCCAGGCTGAACAACCCCAGCTCTCTCAGTCGCTCCTCATAAGGCCTGTTCTCCAGCCCCTTCACCAGCTTCGTTGCTCTTCTCTGGACTCGCTCCAGAGCCACAACATCCCTCTTGTGGTGAGGGGCCCAGAACTGAACACAGTACTCGAGGTGCGGTCTCACCAGTGCCGAGTACAGAGGGAGAATAACCTCCCTGGACCTGCTGGTCATGCCGTTTCTGATACAAGCCAAGATGCCATTGGCCTTCTTGGCCACCTGGGCACACTGCTGGCTCATGTTCAGTCAGCTGTCGACCAACACCCCCAGGTCCCTCTCTTCCAGGCAGCTTTCCAGCCAGGCTTCTCCTAGTCTGTACCTCTGCTTAGGGTTGTTGTGCCCCAAGTGCAGGACCCGCCATTTGGCCTTGTTAAACCTCATGCCGTTGGTCTCAGCCCAGCAGTCCAGCCTGTTCAGATTCCTTTGCAGAGCCTCCCTACCCTCCAGCAGATCCACAGTTCCACCTAGCTTAGTGTCATCTGCAAACTTGCTAAGGGAGCAAGCAGAAAGAGCCTGATTTCTAATAGTGCAAAACAGCTCATTGCAGCCTTTTGTCATAAAGTCCACAGCAGACTGCTCTGCATTTATAAGTTTCAGGCCTTGAACAGTGACTTAGCAAGGGTTAAATTAGCTTCATTCACTTTCAGTCCAATGCTGCAAAGTTTCTATCAGTTCTCTGTAGGCAGTCCAAAGTCTATCACACTATGGAGCCAAAAAATAACAGCTCCTCTCCATGCGTCTTCAGTGTAGGGATGGTTACCTGGAAGGGTAGACTAAAGAAGTGGATCTACTTTAAATCAAAATAATAACGTAAACTAGATTGTTATTAGACATCATTTGGAGTCAGAAATCTTAATCAGAAGAAAAACAAAAATAAGTACTAATGTTTAAGTCATATTTATCTGCTAGGCTGAACTGTTTGTAGAGGAACTTTATCTGCCAAGGTTATAAAGATTCTAAAAGACACTGTTTAATTATCCCTCGGCAGAACAAAGAAGTCCAGAAAGTGCATGATACGGGACTAATGGACCAGCAAAAATGCAAAGTACCATTCACCACTAAAGTAATTGGGCAGAACACAGAAAGAGACCAGGATAAATTATTACTTCATTAATTTTAAAATTAAAGGGCAAGATAAGGCAGTCACTGTCATAGAGAGTTATTAAAGTAGAACGGGTTAATCAGCACAATTTAAATGTAAAAACACCATTCGATGCCTGCCAACTTCAGAGGAGCATGAAATAAAGTAATTTAATGTATCTTTATCAATCAAACTATACATTTAAGTGTTTCAGTCTAAGGGTTTTCTAATTTATTGTAGCTTATTTTGTAATACAGCGATTACTGTAAATTGAGGATGGACATCTCTCAAAAGGTTTGGATTTGGGGACAGACTTATCCAATACTCTGCAAATTTCAGTTCTCTTCAGGAAATCCCATATTCCTTGATTCTGTGAAGCTCCTATGAAAACAATTGTCACCCTTTCCACACAAATTCAGTCCTGTTTAGGCTACTGATCACCCTTTTTAACATTTTCTTTGTAACAGAGGTTTTTGTCTTGCTTTCTGAATTGCCTTCCCTCCTTTCTGTTGCACGGACTCAACACTTTTACAGAAAAAAGTGGAGTTGCCTCCACATATGCAACATGTATAAACAGAAGTCACCAGATGTCCCTTTTCACTCTTCTTCTGTGAACTCACATTTTAAATATAAGCCAGTTTATTTTTATCCCGTATGGATTTGATAGGAATGGTTGGACTCGATGATCCAGTGGGTCTTTTCCAACCTGGTGATTCTATGATTCTATGATTTACCTCTGAATTCTATTAGAACCTTCAATAATAACAACAATATTAATAACAACAACAATAACTTACAAAGTTTCAAATAGCCTTGAGTCTTCTTCAGAAATACAATCCTATCACTGGAAGTTTGAGTAAGTATCTTAAATGGTATTAAATCCTAAAATACTTCCTTTATCTTTTTCAGTCCATCAGCAACATCTATTTGCTTACTCCAGAAGTATTTAATATGCCCTAAATACAATCCCACATGCCGGACTAGAAGACTATAGCTTTTTACTTATTTATATTCTGTCATGGTACTGCCATGGATATGTAACATCTCCTGAGACTAAAAGCCTTAAGGGTTGTGCATTATATGCTTGATCTGTTATCAACACATCATTTTGTTTCCCCTTATAGCTGTCAGTGAATTCTGAAACAATAATATGTTAATACTTTCTACTGACAGACAAGATAGTATATAATGAAAACAGGGGGTCTCAATTTAGTAATAAAGATGCACTTTGACAATAATGAGAAAATATATAATAAAATCTTAAATGTCTAAATCTGAAACCATTCTTGTTCTAGGCTACCTGCCAAATGAAAGTTTATGAGGAAGGTTGGGTAAGTATAGACATAAAAGCACACAGATGGAATAAAAGTTTTGACAGCATCCCTCCCCTTTTAAAACATAAAATTCTAACTATAAATTTAGCTCTACAGATTGGAGGCTGAAAAACAAAATCAAAACTTCTGGTTCACATTTTCTTGCTCATGCATCAGCCTCATCTTTTATTCTGGGTTTCACCTATAGCATACTTGTAAGCTTTAGAAACTCTTTTATGTTTTTTAACCCATTTAATGTACAGAAAACAAGTTAAAAGAAAGTGCAACATTCTGCATGACACTTGATTGTTTCCTGTGTTCAAAAGTAACTCATACAAAGAGCTCTGCAAAACTCAACTGTTTACTTTGCATTGTAATACCTAACAAATGTTCCTTGTTAGCTCTACTTTGTTTTGGTCTGAGACACAGAGACAGAGAATACTATCCTGTTTTGGTAGAACATTCATGCATACTCCTCAGATCTGCTAATTGGTACTATTTATTGAGTTACAATTAGAAAAGGCACTGAACTGGAAAATCAAATCTTAGTACCCTTTCATTCTGAAAAAAGGTTTGGATTTAAACCAAACTCTGGATCAGAACTCTGCAGCTATCTTTAAATTATATGAAGTTGACCAGAATTTCAATACTCTGTAGTTGCAAAATATTACAGTTTATGCTGTGCTTTAAGCTACTTCTGGCAAGTACAGTTGCACTTTTATCATATGACTAACTAAGACAAATATAATAGCTATGTATATAGACATTTAAAAATAATAGAGTCTTCGTGACCTTAGCAACCTGTCTCATGTGCACTCATTTTAATGCAGACTTGCATAAAGGTATGTGGTCTAAAACTAAAGGGCTAAACATTCACCTCTGGCTTCACTGTCTTCTGCCATTCTGTCTTCTCAGCTTTCAATGAATGATAATATTTCAATGAATGATAACAATGAATGACCACAAGAAGGATGTTGAGGCTCTGGAGCGTGTCCAGAGAAGAGCAACAAAGCTGGTGAAGGGGCTGGAGAAAAAGTCTTACGAGGAGTGACTGAGAGAGCTGGGGTTGTTTAGCTTGGAGAAGAGGAGGCTGAAGGGAGACCTCATTGCTTTCTAGAATTACTTGAAGGGAGGTTGTGGAGAGGAGGGTGCTGGCCTGTTCTCCCAAGTGACAGGGGACAGGACAAGAGGGAATGGCCTCAAGCTCTGCCAGGGGAGGCTCAGGCTCGACATAAGGAAAAAATACTTCACTGAAAGGGTCATTAGGCAATGGAACGGTCTGCCCAGGGAGGTGGTTGAGTCACCTTCCCTGGAGGTGTTTAAGGTGAGGGTGGATGAGATACTAAGAGGCATGGTTTAGAGATTAGTGGGAATGGTTGGACTCAATGATCCAGTGGGTCTCTTCCAACCTGGTGATTCTATGATTCTATGATTTCCTATGGCTGTAAGAGACTGTTATATATTTAATCTTGTTGCTAAATGTGTTACTGTCCATATTTTGTGTGGGTGTCATCCAGAAGGCAGAAAGTAGATAGTGGTGTAATGTCTTCATTGATGTGTATTTTTATATGTCTTTTGGTAACATTTTAAATGCATCAACATTATAATCGTTCTTTATTCCTGCTCATTTCTTTAGTTTTAAAGGAAATGGGAGTATGGGTCTAATTTCTGTAAGTAATATGAAGTTGTTAAAACAGCTGTTAAAGAAGTCACATATTTAAATAATACATAAGATGAATAATTGGGTCCATGAAAAGATACAGGGCAGAATCTATATGAGGCATGCCAATACATTTTAACAAGCTCCCTGTAAAATAAGTCTGGCAGCATGCTCTTGAGAGAGCAATGTCAAATAAGTCTGGATGAGAACAGTGCATTATTAACTGAATAACAACACCACAAAGACATAGCTACTTCATTTACACACCAGGATGGCTTGTCTCCTTGGTGCTATACTGCACTTCATTGATTTACTAGCTTCTGCCCATGGTAGCTTGGGGATGGCTTACGGTATGATGCGCCACAAAATGCAGAAGCATCGTTATGTGCTTCATTAATGAATACTTTTCCTCAAAATTCATTTAATCAGAAAGTGTTTTCTCCGTTCTTGATGGGACAGCACTTACACACCCTAGAGTAAATAAGCTGAAGCATAGTTTCTGCTCTCAATTCAAGGTGATCTCCCTGGAAGTCTAGCTGCCAGCAGCTACATATAGTTGCTGAATAATCTACTTGCAAAACTAAGCTTCAATGGTGTTTTGAAACCAAGTATTCCCCTAAATATATCACTACAGCAGGACCTGACTTAGGAATTATTTTCAGAACAGCCCTCTGGAAGAACAACAGCATTTAAGGAAGCATCTTGAGAGACAAAAAGTCCTCCTTCAAGCCATTGATATGCTTTAAATCTATATATCCAATTTGCAGCAGAGAGGGGAAGAGGCCAGCCCTGTTGGTACCATTGCATGGGATAACAATATTTATTGAATTAGCTGCCACATGAATTTGTGCTCCAGATTTTGAAGCTCACCTAACTTAACTGTCTAATCAAGAGATGAGTTACACAGCAGGAGAGGTTTTCATTGGCACTTCTGATGGCCAGATTTATGTAGCTCCCTGATAATAGCAGGGCTGCTGTGAATCTGATTCCTATTCTTTACATTCCCAAGTTTTTGAACAGTCAATGTCACTACGAAATGCATTTCCTAAACATTAAGTATAAGTTTCTCTTGTTTCAGCACCAGTCCTCTAACCTGAGCAAAAACTTAGGAAAAAATTTAGCACTTAACTCTGTGCACTATATGACACCTTCCAGAGCCATCTTGTAATATTACCTTAGGTTATTTTGTACAATTCTACATGAATTCCCCAGTAGCAGTGGGTTACTTTGCTAATTACCCACAAAGCATATCACTACCAAGCAGCAATGTGTGTACAAAATAGATATTAGAAAAATAATTATTTTTCTGCTGACTTTTTCTGTACTAGGAATGTGTATTAATAAACAGTAATATACATGGCACGAAATGCAACAGTTTATTTCATAGTTATCAGCCTACTGTTAAAATCCTTATTAATGTTGGTTTAAATTTATATAGAGTCTATTCACATCTACAGAAAATAATTTCTTTTTAAGTTCCATCTCTCACCTGGGTGTTCTTTCTAGTGATTGTGTTGCATGATCCTGGTCATGGATTGCTTTGAGCCTGGTCCCCCACTTTGAACCTGGGCCTGAAAGTGCCAATACTTCTAAATTGTCACCTGTGGCCCTTTTAGATATACCGGGGTGATTTCTGAAAGGAATGTTTTAAAATCTTTACAGGAAATAGGCAGCAAAGAACCATTATAGTTAAACCAGACAGCTTTTATGTAGGGAACCAGAGTTTGTTGCTCACCTGCATATTAAGTTCTCGAGTCAGGTTACTAGCTTAGCAAATCTTTGTCAGATAACAGAGCAAGTGATTATCTTTCCTTCTGAAATCCAAGAAGCCTTTTCCCTTGTGCCTCTAATTCCAAACCTTTCTCTCTCACACTCACTTTTCAAATTATGTTTATTCTAATTTTTTCTTTGATGGCTTTTCCAAGGAAGGCTAATTCCTACAAGTTATTATCTGATAGATGAGTCACCAATATTATATCCAACACATTCCCTTGAAATATATTTAGGTATAAATGATACATTTTAAAATTGAAAACCATTCAAGTCTAGGTTGGATGTATAAATGCAAATGTTGACTAATCCTTCTGCTTTCCAGCCCAAATGAGGATCTAACTCATTGTCTCCTATTATAAATGATTAAACAGAAATGTAAGAAACTGTGACAAGCTTAGTAGACATAAAAGTATTTCAGAATATTTTCATATGGTCCTTCAGTTGTTATGTGAACTGAGCATGAAGAAGGTTTTCTTCAAATTATTGGTTTTGAACTATAAAAATATGTCAGTGTTATCTATGTGGTTTTGTGACTCTGGTTTGATGTGACTTGTCTGGGATCCCAAAGGACACTCTAATGCCAGAAAGGGATCCCAGTATCTCTCTTCCATACTGTCTTTGAACTTTTTTATGAAATTCCTTTTTTCTCTGATTAATTTTTTTCCAACCATCATAAACTCTTGTGAAACTACACATAGACTTTGCCAAAACAGAAAATTCATAATGCTTTATGATACTTCTGAAAAATATTTTAAATATTGATTTTTCAAACTCACATTTAGACCTATTTTCTATCTTTCAATTCATTCTGATCCACATAAAGGCACTCCTAACATAAAACTGTGTGGAAGATTATGTCTTGAGCCTCAATACCGCGTGAGCTGTGATCATAAGATAATTTGGTAAAGCAATGCTGAGGTTACTGGAATTCTAGATGTAGAATATGAGAACGGATCACATTGAAAAATAAACAAACAAATAAACAAGCAAAAACCCAACATGTAAAGCTGGGTTCAGTAAATAAGAACTACTCCTTCAACTGGAAAATACACTGAAGTGTATGTGGCTTCATGAAGAGACAAAGCAAGTTCACAGAAGAGAAACCCAGAGAGCGGTGACTGCACATAAGGCTCTGGAAGAGTACATGATGTATCGTGTATGCTCAATGTAATCTTAAAGTCTTCCATGTTTATCTGCATCCTTTGTTGCAGATAGTGTTGCTACATGGATGTGGGAGTCTGTGTCACTACAGCTCTTCATTTCTTCTATGATCTTCTGTACATTCTGAGCGGGCATGAGTCCTTTGTCCAAAAAGTAGCTGAAAGAAATACAGAAGAAAATAGCAAATTCCAAAATAGATATATATGTACCATAAAGAATTATGTATGATTTACAACACTTCAGTGAAAGAGTATTTATCTGATGCCAGCTGATTACAGAATAACATGGACTACCTAAGGACTGGCAGGTCTTATAGTGAAGTTTAAAGCTGTGCCTGTGAGTTTCTAAGGACGTAACTTATTCAAGGCCCTGTGACATTATCATATTTTCTATTGACTATTAGGACATATCTGCAATGCACAATACTATTTACAGCAGAATTCTGAGCAAAAAAGCAAACCCTGCAACCAGAAAAATGGTAGGCATCTTCATACAATTAGCGTTTGCTCTTGGGACTTCGGTGCATATCTCCTCAGAGGACTCAATATACTGTAATAACAAATCAACTCAGTCAGAGCTTTCTGAGACTCTTTGAACTGCATTTTACCATATAGTAACAATGCATTTTCAGTCATTTGTATAAAAAAGGACCAAGTCAGACAGCATGGACTAGATCACTACAACTTTGCTATAACAGGTTTATTATAGGAATTATTTATTTAAATCAGAGGGAGGTGTATGCTCCTTGCGTTTTTTAAATTAAGGTAATTTTGTTGACTAAATATGCATTGAACTCATGGACTCAGATTTCCAATTATTTTCATTTAAAGCTACTCATATTTTACATGTGTGATAAGAATTGTGATAGATCATGGAACTATAGTGTGGAATGGAACTGTCATGTACAGCTAACTTCCATTTCCTCAGAGTTATTAGAAGACTGCCAGTTATATTGACAACAGAAACTCCTTTCCTCTACACAAATATTGTACTTGTTTAGTACTGGGACAAAGGCTGGAATTATTTAATTTGAAACTAAAGATAGTTTTAAAGTCTGGCTATTTGTCTTTGGGACAGCAATTTTTACTACTCCCGTTTTCTGTTGTAACTAGTTTAACACAAAAGCAGTGATATCCTAAGTGATGCCTCTATCAAGCATTCTGCGTTGTTGTATGAAGACCTTTGTAGTGAAGACAGACTGAGCTACTCAAAGTAATTTCAAATATGGTGTCACTTTCCCAGTGCATGTCTTCTGTTTCATTATAGCTAAGTCACCCTGACAAGTTGTTTCTAAAGGCACAGGGAATTAGATGCTCTAGCTATATTTATCACAAGTATTAACATTACAAGTGATCACTGGGAGACTTGATACGAAATGGAAATCAGGGAAAATATTCCCAGAGAAAATGATTTTAGTTTAATAATCATGCCTATTTTTTCATAATTTTATCCATTGTTCATGCATTGTTCAGAAAATATTTTTACAGATACACTTTTGAAGAAAATTTGAATTTATAATTGATTAAAAGATGATAACTACTAATGAATTGGATTTTAAATAGATTTACATAGGATCTCAAAAATCAATTTTTATGAGACAGTGATCCAGAACAGTTTTTTGACTGACACTGATCACTCTGATACATGAATAACTTCTTTTTCTAGTGGAGTTTGAAGATTACAGTCACCTTCCTCCATGAAATTTTAGTTTTGACATTCTATCAGTCTATCTGTTTCCTGATTATTATCTCATTGCTATTAGATCATCAATCTTTTTTTCTGAATATATAATGTTTCTATATAATTTGGCACTCCCAATGACAGTAAAGTAGTATCATTCAAAACTCTTCAACCCACAGAGTGCATGTCATGCCATGAGTGAGGCATGGCAGGGGTTTTGGAGATGGGGTTTTTGTAGAAAAAAGCTTGTTAAAATATGGACGAATCTCAAAATAAATGGATATATTTCAGATTTGTATGGAAGTACTACCCAGACTACAACTAATGACAGAAGCTGGTAGTCCTTTAGTCTCCTCTATCCTCTGATCTGAACTGCTCTAGTGTTACAGACATGATGATAGAAATATTTTGAAACAGACACTGAGGGCAAAAGTATTCATACCAGATGATAACACGGTGTGAAACTCTGGCCCCCTGTCACCCCTTAAATTGTCTTCTAGTGTATTTCTCTCCCTCCAACTCTAAAGGAAATTTTGGAGGAAACTAGAAGGGAAATTTTACATAGATTAAGTACTTAGACAAATATCTAGTGGAGAATTTAAATACTTTCTTACATATCTTACGAAGTCACAGCTAAAATCTACAAGGCTTTTAAAATTAATGATAAAAATCTCATTAAATCTTTGGGTCCTTATTTATGTAGAAATAGTTATAAACTATATAATTAATTTCATTAACTCTACATGATTTTCACCATTGTTTATCATCTCAGCACTGTTATTTGTACATAGAAGTGAAGGATGCTGTTGAAATGCAACTTCCTTATTCTCAATTTGATTCTCAAATTACTTATTTCCTTTAGTGTCTTAAAATTCATTATATGGTCAGTGCTGGCAAGCAGAGGAAATCACATGAATATGCATGTAACAGGAAAAATCTGGGATTCATTTTTCAAAGCCAGGCCAAAGTTACTTATTTGTCTGAATTTTACCATTCAGCTGACAACATTCCATGAGTTTTTACAAATAATTATTTTAATTCAATTATTGTTGCTTTTGTGGGAACAAGTGAAGGTGGAAAAGTAGTTCACCAAGAGATAAAATTGTTCATGGATTATTTTCAAAATGGAGAAACTGGTAAATAGAAAGAGGACTAGAGATGACATGGTTAAAAATATAGTGGGGGTGTGGGGGAGAGCAGGGGGAAGAAGGCAGGGATTCTGGACCAAACAGTGCTGATAGCCAGGGGAAAATGAAGAGTTAAGGGTAGAAACAAAAGAAAGAGAAAAGCCTATTGAAGCTTTTAAATAATTAAGATATTTGGTTGCATGTAGAAACACTAAATAATAACACTACACTCTCTCCTGACAGGATGTGGAGCTACTCCAGTGAGAGATGTCATAGGCATATACAGTTATCCTGGACTGAAGCAGGGGCCTTGTTAACAAAGTAATATCTCCTCAGCAGGACCCAGCTGTTTCAAGGGGAGTCGGAAAGACTGAAGGTTCTGGAATACCAGTCGCCAGGGTAACCTCCTACCAAATCCCTGTTAGCAAGGAGTTGGCTAGTACTTGCCTTTTGGATTGTTGTTTTGTCCTTATCTCGTGTAACTGAGAATTCTAGCAATTCACATGAGTGGACAACTTCTTTTCTAATTCCTTGAAGTCCTTTGGGTGCCAGCTTGAGTGGAAGTCAACCTTCTAAGTTCTTACACTTGTCCTTAGCCATGTAGGGGCACAACCCTTTTGGAATGATAAAGATGTTGTTGTGGAGGCATCCACAAAACAGATAAGCAGTCACACAAAATGAGAGTTTATTCCAACCAAAATTACCTAGCACACTGACAAAGCAAAGAAAACTAAACCAAAATTACTTAACTCTGAAAAAACAAAGTAAACCATAAGTCTGGATGTCAGATGGGAGTATTACTACATGACTGACAGTCCTCCTGTTACCTTGTCTCAATTCTAATCTCTTTCTCTTTCCTCCAAACACTTTTGGAGACATCTGTGTCAGTCCCCTCAGCTAAGCCAACCTTTGTCTCATGAAAGAAAATACACCGATATAAACATATATCCACAACATTATCAAGTATTAAGGTTAACACATTGACGAATACTCATGGATTCCTTTCCAGGTGCCATCGTTCATATTGAAGTATGAATATCTTCACACCAATGTAATTCATAGAATCACATAGTAATTCACACCAATGTAATTCATAGAATCATAGTTGGAAAAGACTTTCTGGATCATCAAGTCCAATCATTCCTATCTGCCTCAAATCCACGTCTCTGAGCACCTTGTCTACTAGTATAGAATCATAGAATCACCAGATTGTAAATTCCCTTTAATTTTCCTGTTTTCTCCAACAGCACATAACTCAGTGCATTATAGTCAGTCATGCTGGTTTTGGGTTTTTTTTTTTTTTGACTTTGCCCCTCACTATCCAAGTGTTGCTTTTGTGATCCTGTTTGCATACTCTAGCCTCTATCCAGTACATTTAACCTGAAGCATCTAGCTGAGCAGTCTAAGTCAGATGTGTTGCTCCCCTGGGCTGTCTACACTTCCAGAACACGATTCAGTTCTTAAACAGGTTGAATTACCTTTAGGAAGCTCCTGTACCTTCCTCTGACAGAAAAGGTGCCTTGGGTAACAGTGCTTCCAATTTAAGCAATGTCTGAAATTAAGTGGAACTGAAACAAGTCCCACAGCTTACAAATAGGATGCTGGAAGACAGACAGCTTTCCAGGATAAAATAAAAAAGGAACTTCAATTGTAATTCAAATATATGGGAAAGAAGGGGAAATTTTATTTTAGTGCCGCTCAGTTCATAACACGTGACATAGTACAGACTGTGAGTACACAATGCATTAGATTTTTAAAGGAATACCTCTTTTGTATTAGTGAACTCAACTAATTTTTTGCCAGTGAAACGCACAATAACCAGAGCAGAAGGTCCTTGATCCCCGATCATTTATCTGTACTAAGAGACATATCTGTCACAAGAAATGTGTGTGGTTACTATACAAAGCATAAAATAAAAAGCCATTCATGGAACTAAGATTATACTAAGTAAAATCATCATAGATTCTCAATGCAGAAACCCAAATCTGTCTTATCATATATCCTTATTAGAAATTCAGCTACAATATTCCTTTCTTTGATGCTTATAATAATATTCCTTGCACTGAGTACTGAGCTGTCTTTGGTGTTTCCAGTACTACAGAAGTGTGTAGCATGGATTTTTCCCATCTGAGTAACTAAGTGCATTAAACCTCATCAGATTTTACATCAACTTTGTGTCAAAATCATTAGTAATAAACTGGTGTCATGTTACTGCTAATTCTTCATACACAGCCAAACCAAACAGTGAAATGAGAAGGAATAAGAACAGATTCTTCCCTAGACACCTTTTGAAAAGGCAGTTCTTACTCCAATTTGCATATTCAGAAATATGGCAAAACTGTATGCTATATGCTTGCAAGCCATACGTGCTGCTGAATGAAGATCCTATCTTTTGAGGGGAAAAGATGCTACAAAGATGATCAGAGGGTTGGAGCACCTCCTATACAAGGACAGGCTGAGAGAGCTGGGCTTGTTCAGCCTGGAGAAGAGAAGGCTACAAGGAGATCTTATAGCAACCTTCCAGTACCTGAAAGGGGCTACAAGAAAGCTGGGGAGGGACTGTTCATAAAGGCTTGTAATAACAGGACTAGGAGCAGTGGGTATAAACTGGAGAAGGGCAGATTTAGACTAGACATAAGGAAGAAATTCATTACCATGAGAGTGGTGAGGCACTGGCCCGGGTAGCCCAGGAAAGCTGTGGCTGCCCCATCCCTGGACGTGTTCAAGGCCAGGTTCAATGGGGCCTTGGGCAGCTTGATCTAGTGGGATGTCCCTGCCCATGATAGGTGAGTTGGAACTAGGTGTCTTTAAGGTCCCTTCCAACCCAAACTATTCTATGATTCCATGATTCCACAATTCTATGATTCTGTGAAATTAGAGAGCTTGACTTGTTTAATGAACAAAATAAAAAGTAAGCAGGGACACAGTAGTGAAACAGCTACACAATATGTAGTGGGATGACAGTCTAAGTGTTTAAAAGAAATTTGTTTCCGCATCATATGCAATTGCTTTTTTTTGATTGATTTGGGACACTGTTCTCCATTGCTTTACTCAGAATGTTCCAGCTTCCTGAGCTAGGACATTTAGAGGATAAGCATTTCCATTATCACCTACTTTTTATAGCCACCACCTTACACCTATAAGATGTTCAGGGACTAAAAAAGCATGTATTGTTTCATCAGTTTTACATTTGGCAGGGCTGGAGATCATTTCCTCTGGGAACTATGGTAAAATCTGGTTTTAGTAAGAGGAATCCAGATTACTTGTGTAGCTTCCAGTTTAAGCTCCTTGCACAATGGGTCCAATGCCAGTCCTCCTAATCCCATACCTTCTCATCCCTGTATGTGATTTTAATTAAGAAGTTTTTACTTTAGGAAGATATCTTGACCTGTTCTTCTGCTTCTCCAACTCTCCTCTCTCATGCAAGGCATTTGAGTTTAGCTCTTGCAGAATCAGAAATCAGTCCCAGCTGTTCCCTTTGTTATAATTTAGCATCTGGCAAAGGATTTGATTTATATATACATGCATGACAAAGATTTATCAGATGAAATTACCCTTAACTAACACTCACTAAATATTCAACCACCCTTATAGGTTTTTGCAGTGCTTTGAAGCTTTAGAGAACATACTACAAACTGGGTTCTAGGGCAAATTACAGGGCAAAGGAAATGTCTAGCAATAGGTTTTTCAAAGACCACTTGTGAAAAAACGATTAATGATACTACTGGTTCTTAAGAAAATAGAAGGCATTTGAGTCCTCAGTGAATTTACTTTTTAATTTCAGATTAGAATATATCAAGATCAAGCAGCTCCTAAATGAAGCTGCTTAGCTTTACACTGTGTTAATATAATGGAAGTATGAAAAGAGTCACATTAGAAATAAATTTTTAAAATGCCTCAGAAATATTCTGACTAGCAACAAACTTAGCAATTATTCTAAATTTCAATAAAATTGACTGTTTCAATCTAGTGATTTTTATAGATCAAACAATCTAAAACCAAGCAGTCAATTAGCAGTGGACAGGAAAAACATCCATAAATACTGCTGCTACATAAAAGTATGCAATGTCATAACGAAGAAGTTGCAAGTAGCAACTGAAAATGGTCACCATATGTTGTTAATATCACAGGAAATTATATATGTAAAGAAGAAAAAGACTATCAATACCACATATCACACCTATCAGTTCAATTGCCTACTTTTTGTTGACAGCACAGTTTTTTATGTAGGTTTAAGGTTTGAAAGTCTAAAACTTTTTCTTGCACAAGATGCTAATTTGAAAAGCTATTTCATATAAATTTGCTAGATGTTTCCAGAGTAATATAAAAATAAAAGAGGAAAAAAGGAAAAATATTAAGATGTAAAGACAACAAGTTTATATTACAAAAGCGAAAGTTCTTTTGACTGTTTTTCCACTGTTTTCTGTTTTGGTCAATGTTTTCTGTTATGATCAGTCAGAATTTCTTCAAGAGAGGAATGCAAATTGAAGAATGTAAATAAAATAAGTGATTTTATACATCATCTAGACAAAATATCTTGACAATATGCTAATATTAAAATTTAAGAACCCCCAAAAATAAGTTATTTTCAAAGAAATATCAAGAGCAGAATATAAGGAATTTTTTTTAGATGGTTAGATTTTACTATAGAAGTACCTAATCAATTCAGCTAAGTTAAGGATTCTATTGCAGTCAATGAGGTAAAGCATACATGGATTTGTACACATCACACTTAATTAAAGAAACATTTCCACTTTTGCTAGACCTGCAGGTCTAATTTCTCCAGTAAATGTTACAGCATTTGATACCAGAGGCTTTTGATTCCCGTAAGACCTTAGAGCATGAAAACAGATCTCAAATAATTTGTAGGTACATGACTAGTTTTGGAGTTTTTACTAGTTACATGTTAGATGATCAAAACCAGATTTCACACTCATGTGTCTTGTCCCTCATTTTGTTCTCTTTTTTTGTAGTTGCTGTCATTTGCTTTGTTTTCCATGGAGGAATTGCATTTCCTGTGGGGGGGAAACAAAAAGATCTCTGCTTTTTGTTTGCAATCATAAATTTCTCACAAGCTTATTTTGAACTGTTAGGAATTCAGGATTTGTATGACTGTTCATTTATTTATTAAATGTACATTTGTAAAATTTGAAGCATTTTATATCTTTTTTTTTCCTTTGGGATGATGATGGAAACCAAGGATATGATTTTTCTCAAGTTTTGTTGTTTAAAGTAACTCAGAAAACATTTTCTTCAGCTGGTGACTTCAAGGTCAGAAGTTGACAAGAAACACTATGCAGCAATTTCTAGGAGTGTTTTAAAAGTTCTCGAAGACTCCATCAATTGCTACTGGAACCTGAAAGGAGTATACTATGAAGGTGCAAGTTATCACCTCTTCCACTGTGAAATATGTGAAATATTAGCTTTTTATAGACCTGCAAGTCTAATGTCTAGCAGGTCCCTATCACAAGGCAGCTAACCTATAAACCTCTGCCAGCCTAATAGTTTTCCATCAATGAGCCCTTTCCTCTCATGTTAGTAAGAACTTGGGGACATTAATAGAAGTAGTTGACTCCCTTACTTTTTACTGAGCTTGAATCCAAGACCTTACTGATGGCCTTTGGAAAGATTTTTAATTATTCTCTGTACCTGCAGGTGGCAGCTTATGCAACTTGACAAGAATGCCACACAGCACAGAGGAGTCTATACATTTGGAAAAAAGTAGGTGTACGCAATCTCCTTGGTCATTGTCATGGCACACATATGAGAACTGACACCTTGAAGGGAATTTTCCAAGCTTTATTTTTTCCTTTCCCAGACTTAAGATTGACCATATCTGTATAATAATTAAGTTTCTAGACCCAGTGGAGTTCCAAAATCAGTGTTTCTTCCTTGGTTTGAGGCTGTGGTTTCTAATGCATCTGAATATCAGTGGAGTCAGGATTCAGATGCTGTGATTTCTAGTCTCCTTCCCTGTGACAGTTTTCCTGTATCGTAAGTTTAGTATGTATACCGTACGTTGCAGGTCGTTTTCAAGAGAGGTAAACAGTATCTAAAGCAGGAAGAACTCATAACACCTGTAAATGAAGTAAGCTTCCTACTCTGCAGCAGTCATGAGCTTTCGCTGTTCTGCTCCTTTCCTTGAAATCTGTCTAAAAAATGTCGTTGAGATTACATTTACCTAACCTGTGTCATTTGATATATTAACCAGATATCACTGTGTGTTGTATCCTGACCATTCTGCCAGGATCTCAGAAGGAAGCCAGGTCTTTTATTGGGAAGGAGATCCCAGGGATGCATGGAAACTCTCAGCTCAAAAAACCCTACTTTGAGTTAAGTGTTTTTCCTGAGACTACTCTCAGTGCCATGGTCCATGGGCTCAGTGTATGCTTCCAGGAGCCAGGACACACAAAGTGGGGATTAAGGAATCCTTTTCAAGATCATGAAAATTGTAATTATAAAGCATTTATGTGCCAGTTATCAAGATATATGGGACCTGACAATACCCTTATTTCAACTTAGTTATTACCATGGAAATTCTACATATGTGATAGGAGAATAATCAGAGTACAATAATTCACTGAAAATCTTACAGGAAACTTTTAATTCCACAGATACAGGAAACTTCCCAGAGTAGTAGTATTAAGAGTAATAGTAGTAATAGTAGTAGTAACACTACTACTACTATTAATAAGAAATAGTAACTAAAAAAATCAAATAAATAAAGCAATGAGATCCTCCTTCCCCGAGCATTTAAAAGCTTATTTTGCAGTGTTGATACTGTCTACTGAATTATGACTGTTACTGTAGTGGTTGTGTGTAATGACTAAGGCACAGACCCCGTCGATGAGGCAACAAGTGAGATCGCTTTATTGAGTGGATGCAAACCTTAGTGTTCTCAGTCAGCAGCTACGCCAGTGAATTTCCACCATTGAGAATCCTGCAGTTACAGCAATTGAGTGCAACCCACTATTTACCACAGATGTGCCCCTTATCTTCATGTGTTCCATCTAATGCATGCTTTTCTTATTAACTCAAGGGTCTTAGCAAAGATTCCAAGGTCTCAACAAGCTAGCAAGCATGAGAACATTGGCCATTTGCTCTGTGCTTGCTGCTAATATCACAGGTATGACAAGGCATCAGCCGCTTGTCCTAGCATATGCACCACAGTGAAATCTTTCATGCTTGCAATTGTGTAAGAAAAAAGAAATTAGGACTGCCAAAAAAATCATTTTACAGAGGTAAAAATAAAATAGCTAATACATTAGAGTGCTACTTGGTTGTTGTTTAAACTACAATCATTTGGAAAACAATTATCTTTCATATTTGGCAGAGACAGCCTATGCCAATGAGTATTTTCCATTACCCATAGCTGATCCTGCTGAATCCTGAAGCACATATAGCAGAAAAGATATACTACAAAAACTTTATTGATTCTCCAGTTATTAAACTATGTGTTTATTTTCTGAATTCAGGCCATAAATTGGAGATTGGAAGTATGTCTAGGTACATCTCTGAAGGCTACCTGCCTTACATGAAAAATGTGTATTGTCATGACTATCTGAATGATGATTTGGTAGAAAGACTTTAGTGGTAATTTAACATTTTAGGCAAAATGCTCCTGCCAATTGATTACAATTTTTTGTGCAGTGCCAGAATCAAGGAAATAACAATTAAAAAGCAAAGGGATGGAGATACCATTCTCCCACCTTATATTAAATTAATGATATTGGATATAACCCTAGGAAGACAATTTCCTTTAAAATTCCTTGGAGTGAAGAGGTCAGATTCACTGAAAATTGTTTCCTATATAACTTCCAGTGATTACTCTCTACCTTTTTTTTCAGTATAAAGAGACATTTAAAAGTATTGAAAGTGATTTGGCACAGATTTTGCAGAAAGATACCTCGATCAAAATCTCAGTAGAGATAAAAAAAATTAAAACAACGTGAACAAAGTATTTTTATAATAATTAATCAGTTTTAAAATGCTTGCACAGTCCTTCTTAAAGTCTTATGGGACTTTATAGCTTATGAAACCAAAAACAGAGAACAGCATTGACATAAGTGAAAATTGTATGTAATTATCTTCAATTGAAATAGAAAATAATAACATTCATTCTTCAAACTAGCTTGATTTGTACCTGAAATGGGACCGCTCTCCTAAAAGAAGCAAGTTCAAAACCAAAACAGAGTAAACACAGTATTTTTTATAACTTTTGCTTAATACATAACACGTAAACCACAGATGTTTTCCTGCTTGGCTTGACGCTAATTGTGGTATTGAAAGATATTTGAACCACATTCTTTAAAGACGCGAAGCCTAATTGCCTTTTTCAATCATTGCCTAAGAGAGTGATGAAGAAATTGCAGAGGTGTTGAGAAACAGTAGTTTTATGAATCTTTCAGATTCTTAGTTGTTGAAAAGTAGAGGAAAGAGATTTTTTCTTTTTTTTTTTAACAACACACTAAGGCCTCCAACCATGCCATTTGTACTCTACTTGACACAGGACAAAAATAGAGGAAAACCTCAACAGGAATCATAGGTGTACAGGTGTTTTTCATAGTTACGAATAAGGACTAAATTTCATTAAAGTAGCAAGTGCTAGAAGGCCTACATGGAAAAGCAAAAAAACCCACCAAACTCTGTACTATTTCATGAAAATTAATGAAATTTCAAAATATAATTTGTTTGCTAATTGCTGTAAACTTGATTGACATAGGATAAAAAGAGCCTTACAAAATTTTTATTTTTTAAAGAAATGTATACATCTTCATTAGGGCAAGCAATAGCTTGATGCTCGTACTGGGTATTCAGCTCTCGAAGAAAAGGAACTAAATCTTCTCATAACTTCCCTACATCTACAAAAGTAACTTGCTTACTAGCACATATTTCTCAGGTTTGTATTTACTTTTTTAGAATTGTAGATGCTTTTATCTGGAGTAATTTAAAAATCTACAGGTAAATACAAGATCAGCTGCCTATTGGTCTCACATTTTAAAGAAATTAATGAAAAATATTGCACATATATTTAAAAAGTGTAGTTTGGAAGTGAACTTTATCTTTTACTCATCCGTCAGTGAGGAGAGTTGACGATTCACTACAGGAAAAGACCTAAACAACACGTCTCCACACAGGTTCTGTTTCTAAGATGTGCCAGCAAGGTAATCCTCTGAATTCTAATAGTTTATCAAGAAGTTTCAATTAGTTTCCACTCTAAAAGAGATACTCCTATGTGATTATAACTTGAATGATGATCAAATTTGCCAGTGACCCGAAGACAACATAACAGATAGATTACAAGATATCTGGCATACATCAAGCAACAGGCATGAGTAATAAATTATAAATTTATAAGGCAAGTATTACCAGATTAACTGTTTTTCTTTGATACATAGAGAAGAAAAGAATATTTGCACAATATTTGTTTCACCCATTTCCCCTTTTTTTGTGTTAAAGTAATGAAGAGTACTCTAAACAAAATCACTTGTTAAACTAGTAGTAGTAGTAGTAGCCTTCCACAGCCTGGAATTGTTCTTTCAGCACAAAACATTTATGTTACTCAATTTGCCTATTTTTTAATTCTTGTCCTAATCGCAACCCTTTCCAATATAATTAGGTTTTTTTTTCTGTGTGACACTGTGTTAAGAAGAGTGAGATTTACTGGGTATTTTCTGTCTGGAAAAGCAGGAAGTTTTAATTAAAAAATCATCATATCAAAGGGATGATCTATCTCTAACTAACCTGGATATGTATTTGATACATATCTATAGCCTAATAAGGAATAATAATTTTTTTCCCTTCAAACTGTACACAGGTCACGCCACTAGGTCTGTACCTACTGAGATAAACATCTCTAATCCTCTTTTTAATTACTGATAGAACATCAGAAAGTACTATACTAAACGAAATAAATTTGTTGAGTAGTTTTGGTACAGGACTGTTCTCATGAGTCAGTTCTTTTAAAAGTAGGGTAGATAACACCTTGTTTTCATCATTTGAGCATACCAATATCTTAGAACTTTTGTTTCTTCATTCTGTGCATAAGTTTCTAAATCTACCTTTCTATTAATCATTCTGCATTTATTCTTACATCAATCTTTTAATGTTAATGAAAATCTTTGTTTATCGGGTTTATTAGGCTTACATCCTCAACATGAAACTATTCATTGTTCCTGAAAAATCAGCCTTCTGCATCTCCAGAGGACTTGCACCTTACTTAAAGACTAAACCATCAAACACTAAAAATATAGACATTTCTTCAAGTACAGTCACAACAAAGTTGTCAGAAACAGTAGCTGTCTTGTTTTCCTATCTCTCAGCTAGTGGAAAAGAAATAGCTTCTCTATTAATTTATTTACAGGGAAAAAAAATTGGGAAAAAAATAATTTAAATGAGACTTGACAAGGACAACGTGACGAAAGATTATTGATCAGATCAATTTCCTCCTCAGATATATTGACTCTCTAATGAAGACTCGGCTGAATATAGGCAGAAGGCCAGCTACTCAGTCTTTCTGAAAAGGACTCCATGCTCTATGCCCAAGATGGAAAAAAAATTTACCCTGAGAGGAATCCGTCCTGCTTATAGATTGTTTGCTGAAGTAACTTTATGTGTGTGGAATAAAGAAAAATTCTCAAAACAGTGTTTTAGAGGTTTTAATCTCTATTTAAAGGACTATGAAAAGAGTTTATTCTGTACTGTTATGCTGTGCTCTCATTATTTCTTTGACCTTGCTACAGCAGTGCATTGGCAAACGGAGACAAAGGTAAGTGACAAGATTAAAAGATGTGAGGACTGTAAAATATGATTAAATTCTGCCTCACCCAAACTCTGTAATGATTCATAGTGACTAAAAGGAGACAGGAAACCTGTGTATACAAAAAATGTGGTGAGATGATATTTCATATAGATCCATTTAAAGTGTTCTCACCAGATACCAGCCATGACAGCCATTTGTACTTAGACCAGATATGGATCCAGTCAGAACTCACAGGTGTGACAGGGGAGAGGACAAAGGGGAATGGCCTCAAGCTATGTCAGGGGAGGTTGAGACTAGATATCCGAAAGAAATTTTTCACAGAAAGAGTCAGCTGGCATTGGAACAAGCTGCCCACGTAGGTGGTTGAGTCACTATCCCTGGAGGTATTTAAAAGATAGGCAGATGAGGTGCTGAGGAACATGGTTTAGTGGCAGATAGGAATGGTTGGACTTGATGATCCAAGAGGTCTTTTCCAACCTGGTTACTCTATGATTTTATGATACAGGACATGAATAGCTCTGAAGTTCATAGGAAAATGCAAATCATAAAAAAGGATAATAATGGTGTTTGATTGCTCTAATTAATGTTTAAGTACTTTGGGGTGAGCAGAGTATCATCTTCAATCGAACATTTCATGATTCAGCCCTGACTTCAGTACATGGAGCAGTCAAATGTTACCCTAATTATAAACGTGGAGAAAGAAGAAAAAGAATGCTCAACCATGAAATATATGCACCCACTCAACCTTTATGAAAGTTCAGAAGAAGAAGCAGTTCTGTGCTTGTGGGGCCGCACTTCAAATACTGTGTTCAGTACAAGAAAGATATTGATCTGCTGGAACGTGTCCAGAGGAGGGCAACAAAGATGATGGAGGGGCTGAAGAACAGGTCTGATGAGGAGTGGCTGAGGGAACTGGGGTTGTTTAGTCTGGGGAAAAGGAGGCTGAGGGGAGACCTTATCACTGTCTTTTAATGCAGCCCAGGATTCGGTTGGCCTTCTGGGCTGCAAGCATGCATTGTCAGCTCAAGTTGAGCTTCTCATCAATGAGCATTTGCAAAAAGAGGCTGTAGCGAGGTGGATGTTGGTCTTTTCTCCCAAGTGACAAGTCAATAGGAAATAGCCTCAAGTTGTGCCAGGGGAGATTTAGATATTGTGAAAAATTTCTTTACTGAAAAAGTGGTAAAGCATAAGAACTGGCTTCCTCAGGAAGTAGTGGAGTCTCCATCCCTTGAGCTATTCAAAAATTGTGTAGACATGGTTTAGTAGGCATGGTGTTGGATTGACAATTGGACTTGCTGTTCTTAGACGTCTTTTCCAGCCTTAATGGTTCTATGATTCTGTACCTGAGACAGTTCCTGCCGTTGATATGAGCTTTTACACAGCTAGTTTTGCTGAACGTGCTGCTAATCAGCGAGGCAGGTTTTCTGTTAAATAATGTTCTAAAAATACATTTTTCCTAATGCAAGATGGACTTTTTACTTTTTTTATGTGTTTGTTTTCTTGCTAGAGTTGCTTGCTGCTAGTCTCACTCTTCCAGAGAGACCGTGAAACAGGCAGCTTTAACAACCTTCTTCCAAGACATGATGTCAACCTTCCCTCTAGCAATTTAGGATGCCTCCTCCAGAATCTGGAAACTCTGCGATCCAAGATGGATAACTATAGAGGTTTATAAGGTGTCTTCAGCATCTCCAAAGCTGTTGGAAATATGCACATTTCTGTGGGAATTAAGTATTCCAACTTCTTAGAAGCCCATCAATCTGAATGGCCTGAAAACTAAGTTGTCTTTCCTTTTCCTTCCCCTGTTTTGCTTTGGTATATGCTTATAATGATTATAATTTTTGACTTGGCTGTAAAACATGATATTTATTGCATTTTAACAAGGCATAACAATATTTCCATATTAGACGATCAATATACATTATTACTGTTATGTTCTGTAGATGACAATAAACCCACCACCTGCTATTGGGTTTTTTCAAACCACTCAGCTTATTTTACTTGTAAAAGCAAAATAAATGTACATCAGAATCTTCTGTTACACAAGGAAAAGAAATTAATCCCAGTCCTTTCACACATTGCTTGCGCTCATGCAATAGCTGTGCAAACTAAAAAAGGCTGCAGGTAAACCAATGCTCAAAACTGAGTTCCTATATAGGATACACTCTCTGGGGAACAGTAAAGAAGGATCTGTATAATTTCTGCCACTGATACTTGGTTACTGCTGCCACTATTGGTGACAACAAATAGCAGAATTGTTTAACCCCTGCAAGTGAAGCTTACTGCTGTACAGTTAGCCTATCAATGTTTTTCCTTCCTAACATTCAGTCTTGCTCAGTTTTGCTTATCATACTTATATTTCCCTTCTTGCTAAGTATTCCCCAAACACTGTAAAAAGCAGAAGCCATTACACTAAAATAGCTTTATTCTCCTACTGTTTGATTTGTTTATTTTCAAAAACTGGTTTTCAGGCCCAGATAGAAATCTCCTTTGCAGAACATATCACAAAATGAAACTATATCCTGCAGTGAAATTCAATATTTCAGGTACTCTTACAACCACAAAGACAAGATTTGTTCCTGTATTAAACCACTGGCAATAACTATCTTTATTTCAAAACAGTACCCAAGTATTTTCATTTAAAATTTATAGGAAAATTCTTCTTAAAATTTCAGCTAAAATTTTACTCTTCTTGGATGACATCCTTAACTTTCTCTTTGTTCAAACAATCACAATACTCAAATTTTACTGAAATCACAATGTTATAACGAAAATGGCCAATAGGAATTAATTCTATTAATTCCATTAGCTCAAAATACCCTAGTACAAAATTTGTATTTCCTCAGAATTTCCAAGCTAATCAAAATGATAAAGTTTCATAGAAAGAGACTATGATAAAATTCAATAAAGGACAGGAGCTTTATAAAACTTGCTAGTCAGGTTTTCCTACTTCCTTAGCAAACCTGTCTACCAGACTGTTTGCAATCTGAAATAGCAAGGTTTCTGTGATCTCTTCTGGAGGCAGCTCACTAGACAGACTGCCTTGGAGTAAGAGTGTTATTCCCTTTCATTGATGTATCAAAGCTTCTATTCTTTTTTCCCAAAATGGAATGTAACTACATTCCAAAATTCTTCCCCAAACCACACTAACTTTCTTCACTCTGTTCTCAAAATATACTTGGGCAAGTATGATGACTATCCAGCAAAGTTCACAACAAGGAAATTGCCAGCTGGGGCTGCATCTCTACAGTTTCTAAAATGCATGCAGAAGGATTCTGCTGCGGGTATTAGACACCCAAAAACTGACTTTTGCTTAAGGAAACATTATAAAAAACACAAAACAGGAGCTAACTGTTGCCTGAACAATGATAGCAAACAACAGCCACATACATTAAATAGAAAATTGGTCATCAAATTTGTCTATTTCAGAGGAAACATGAGGACATGCTTACTTGTAAATGCCTCAGAAGAGAGATGCTGTGTACTGTGAAAGTTATTGAAGAAGTTTATCTTTTTTTGGTCCACTTTGGTTGCCAGAAGGTCCATTTTTTTCCCATATTATTTTTATATGCAAACCCAAAGCCTATTCTTTCATCACCATTAGGGCCATCTTGATATAGTGTATTATCCCCGGTGATTGGAAGGGTAACATTGTTCCCATTTTTAAAATGATTAGAAAAGATGACCCTGGGAACTACTGACCTGTCAGCCTCACCTCTGTGACTGGCAGGTCAGGGAACAGATCACTCTAGAAGCTGTGTTAAGACACGCAGAGGACGGGAAGGTGATGAGAGACAGCCAGTGAGTCTTCACCAGGGATAGGTCCGCTTGATGAACCTAGTGGCTTCTATGCTGGGGTAACCACATCAGTGGAGATGGGAAAACCAATAGTTGTAATCTATCTGGACTTCTGTAAAGCCTTTGGCAAGGTCCCACACAACATCCTTCTCTCTAGTTGGAGAGATATGGATTTGATGGGTGGAATGTGCAGTGGATAACGAAGTGGTTGGATAGTCACATTCAGACAATAGTGGTCAATGGCTCAATGTCCAGATGGAGATCCATGTAAAGTGATGTCCTTCAGGGATCTGTACTGGGACCAGTGCTGTTTAATAGCTTCATCAATTATACAGACAGTGAGATTGAGTGCACCCCTTGAAAGTTGGCAGATGACACCAAGCTGAGTGGTACAGTTGTCACACCAGAAGGACAGTATGTCATCCAGAGGGACCTGGACAAACTGGAGAATTGGGCCTGTGAGAACCTCATGAGGTTCAACAAGGACAAGTGCAAGATCCTACACCTCGGTCAGGGCAATCTGTGGTTTCAGTACAGGGCGGGGGATGTGATTGAGACCAGCCCTGTGGAGAAGGACTTGCAAGTGCTCATTGATGAGAAGCTCAACATGAGCTGACAGTGCATGCTTGCAGCCCAGAAGGCCAACTGAATCCTGGGCCGCATCAAAAGAATTGTAGCCAGCAAGTCAAGGAAGGTGATTCTGCCCCATTGTTCCAGTCTCGTGAGACTCCACCTGGAGTATTGTATTCAGTTCTGGAATTCTCAATGTAAGAAGGACATGGAAATGTTGGAACACATCAAGAGGAGGGCCTCAAAGATGATCAGATGGCTGGAACACCTCCCATAGGAAGACAGGCTAAGAGAGTTGAGGTTGTTCAGCCCAGAGAAGAGAAGGCTCCAGAGAGACTTTATAATGACCTTCCAGTACCTGAACGGGACCTACAGGAAAGCTGGGGTGGGACTTTTTACAAAGGTGTGTAGTTATAGGACGAGGGAGAATAGCTATAAACTGGAGCAGGGGAGACTAGATATGAGGAAAAAATTCTTCATGCTGAAGGTGATGAGACAATGGAACAGGTTGCCCTGGGAAGGTGTGGATGCCCCCTCCCTGGAAGTTTTCAAGGCCAGGTTGGATGGGGCCTTGGGTGGCCTAATCTAGTGGGAAGTGTTCCTTCTCATGACAGGTGGGTTTTAACTAGATGATCTTTAAAGTCCCTTTCTAACCCAAACCATTCTGTGATTCTATATTGAAACAGCTGATTGCTTCAGGGTCAGGAATGAGGAATTGCAACAAATGTAAGATAAATAAAGACCAATGACAGTAATTCTCATCAAACTACTGTTCATGCACAGTAGATGAATACAAAAAAAAAAAAAAAAACAGGCTAGGAATTTTATTACCATTACCCTTTACTTGGAATTATTTGGCCTTATTTAGGAAGAATCATCTCCTGTTTCCATCAGCTTCCCTTATAAGGAACCGTGTTCCAAGTCTGTTCATAACATTGACGCTCTTTTACTTCCTGTAACACAGCATGACTGAAGCCAGCTTCTGTGTGCTGGTAGTATCGTTGAAAACAGAAAGTGAATAATATTCTCATTACTGTGATTTCCAAAAGGCAGGTTATTACACTCTTTCAAAGCTGCATATCAGCATTCTTCCCATTTGTATTACAGTTATCACCAAGAATCTGACTGTCTCAAAGACAAGTATTTTAAATATATTTATTTTATTAAAGAAAGTACAATTTATTTTCCAACTCCCTGTTTTCTGATGCAGAGGTTTTTTTCTTTGACTAGTTATTTCTGACACTGGCAAAATATTTGCACTGTTGTCATGTTTTTGAAAATCTCCAGGTAATCCTGGAGTATCTCTGTTTATGTACTGCCTGTATTTTGAGACTTCCAAACAATGCTTATAAATTCATCTCCTCTCAGTTTTTTTTCTAATTATATTCTCTTTATACTCTAAGTATATCACTTCTATGTAAAATGTAGTAGATCATATGTTTACTCTCACCTAGTTCTTGTACAAAATTTAAATGGTGCATAAGAGCACTCTGTATCCACACATCAGACAGCTGCCATATGGAGAGAATTTGTTGTTCTTCAACATATTAGGTAATTAAATACATAGAATAGAGCTGGTAACTTTCTCACTGTAGAGCTCCACACCAATTATAAGTTCAACCTCCTCATATTTACAGCTTGAACTGCATCAAACATGCATCAAACAGCACATATGCAATTAAAAATTAAAAATAAATCAATGAGGAAACCTCAGAAAGATGAAGATTTTACTTTGGAAAGGAGAATTAAGTAGATCAGTTCAAAGATAGCAGCTACATCTGCGTATCATATGGAAGCTGAGCTGTGAATAATTTTAAAATATGAGAGATACCCAGAATACAACTATAATCCAGTCTATGTTTGAATAAAATGTGAAAAATACCATTGACAACACTGACAGGTTTCACAGGTGAGTTCTGGCTTCTGTAGTCCCAAAAGATAATGTCACTGAAAGACTACCTCAGAAATTAGATTATATGGAAGTTTTTGGGACAAATGCACTGAAGAACTGTCAAAAACAGTGACAGAGGAAAGGCCTAGCCGTGAAGTCAAAGTTTGGAATAGTTTGATCAAAAGTTCTGAAATAAATTTCCAGCTACAGTAAAGATGAAGATGATCTCTAATTAGAGATAATTAGAACCTGGAACACAAATTCAATATGGCAAAAAATATGCTAGAAAGCATAGGATGCAACAGGGCAAAGGAGTTGCAGTCACACTTCTACTCTCAGATTATCTCATTCATTATCTCAGTGTCTAAACTCACTATTTAGGTATAAGTGTAAGTCCTATTGTCTTTAAAAGGATTTGTGAATATACTTAAGACCTCTAGTTAAAGTACATATGGTGATAGGCATATGTGTAAATGCTTTCAGCTGGGTCCTTGGCAACCTTAAGTAAAGAAAGAAAAATCACACAAATGAAAAATAAAGACATTATGAAGTTAGAGGCATTTAATGCCGTAAACCATTAACACCTTGTATAGCAGGCATTAGTCTCTGTTACTAGCATAAGACACAGTTCATCCAAATTAATAACAAGATCTAGACTCTCTGATGTATCACTTCAGTGCATATCTTCTTATTCTGCCTATCGAGAAATTATAGCCATAGTTTTATATATTTCTCTGCATGATAACTGTTTTCTCCAGCCATTATAACCTTAGATTTCTTAGGAATAAATAAGATACTGATAGGTTATATAGGTTTATAGGATATGGCCTCTTTGCAAAAGGACTATTGTATTTAGCATTTCTGACGACTTTCCTGGGATGAAGTAATGCACGTTTAGGTATCTCATTGTAAGCAACCTGACTGAAATTTCTTAATTAATTATTTATGTAAAATAAAGAACCAGGCTACTACATAAACATATTTTTCTTCTGTGAATAACTTCAAACATTGTATTTCAATGAGAAATATGTCTTTCTTACTTATATAAAAAGGGAAATGAAAAACAATGCAATGAAAAATGCCACTTATTCTTGTTTCTAAATTAGCTTTGTCAGAATTATTCTGAATATAAAAGGATTGCTTAGGTCCAAGTTATTATTAAAATGGTAAAAAATTACATGTAAAAATTTTTTTAAATATTCTTAATGTAAAAAAGTCTGCATTAATTAGTTTTGAATATATTGTAAACCATATAACTTCAGTGCATCTCCTTAAATAAAAATAAGGAATATTAGCCCACTTAAAGAAACAGCTCTGCAGAGCAGGAATAATTTAATAGCATTTCTTGATTAGCACCAGTGTAACATTGTTACAAACGAGATGAATCAGGTCTCCACATGTTTTTCCCTTATGCTGCAACTCAGTGTACTAGAAGTATAAAAAAGACTCATGAATGCAGGAAGCAACCCAAAGTTATTTCTATGGAAACAAGCTCTGGCTGCAGGGAAAGCAGTAAATCAACCTCTTTTGTGTTGTATTTCAAACATGTTTGGATGTTTCCTACACTTGGCTGCCAGGTTACCTAGCCATCTAGTTTCTCAGTGTTTAGCACTAATGACAGAGTCTGATCCTGAATTCCCTGCACACCTAACTGACGACTGTAGTTTTGCCTGAGAAAAAAGCAGGCAGACATAAGTATTTATATATTTTTTTTTTTTTCAGATTGCAGAACTAATGTCTTTTGGGTTTTGCTATGTTGTTACACATCCTGGTAAAATTTTCTTTACAAAAAATAGACAACCTATCCCTAGAACCCTCTCAACAACAGCAAAGAACCTCTCCTTAGGTTAAATAGACCTCGTGTAAACATAATAGAGCTAAGCTTACCCAGTACCCCAGGCCCAGAGCGATATCAACACGAACTCCCCATTTGCAAGTACAGGCTGCAGAGGGCAATGTCCCTCAGCAATGCACTGTGCTTCCCAAAGAACAGCAAAGGGGCCTTTGGGTTGTCAAGTATTCCACATCTGGAAATAAAAATCTGGAATAAAAATCCCACAACATTTTAAATAAAATCAAAAGCTGATTTCTTATCCTATCATTTAACCAATAAAATGAAAAACAGGTAGTTTGCTTTGGTTTTAACTGAAGAGTAGGAAAGTCAAGATATCCTTCCGCCTTGTCCTCAAGTTGTGAAAGTAGAATGCAGAAATAGGTATGGATAGTGATTCACTTATTTGTTGCTAAAAGAAAAATGTTAACCAAGCTCACTTCTTCCACAAAAATATCAGACAGCTGTATTTGAGAGCAGTGTCTAAGATCAAAGGAATACAAAGACTGCTTTTGCCATCAGTCTCTCTACAGATACCCAGTGTTGGATAAGCTCTATACAATATTGCCAGCCACAAGCCTTCAGAAAATATGAAACCAGTCTCTCCAAATTATAAGACCAGTTTTTAAACCAAGCAATCTTCAAGTACTAATAAATAATGTACTTTCCATTGGAGTTAAGTTATTTGGCCTTGATCCACCATCATAAGAACAGGAAGTTCTGTGTTAAAAAATAAAAGCTAAAATTCTCACATATCCACTGAACTGGAGGACTGGGAAAGAAGAATAAGATTTAAGTGAGAAGGAATGAAAGAAAAGAACATGAAAGGTGGGTGCAAATGGACAACAGACCTCAGTAAGGGAAATAAGGGAAAGGTAAAAAGTGATTCAGACTGCAGTTTGTAAACTGTGTAATGTCATGTTTTGCCTTTATTGTTTTAAGCCACAGAGATGGTAAAAACCTCTTAAAAGTCATTCTGGTTCACTGTACTAGCCGAATGAATATTTAAAAAAAATATTTGAACACTGGCTACTGAATTAAAATCTATACACACACAGTACAACTCCATGCTCTAATTATCCAACTCAAGAAGATTCATGATCATATATTGCCTAATATGGTCATTACTCCAGAGTTTTTTGGACATGATACTGTCTAACTCCACCTGGAGCTCAAAAGAGATTTAGATAAATATATGATGTTAAGACTAACAAGATAGAGTTCCATAAATATCTAATATTTGCTGCAAAGTTATATGTGATTACTAGGAAAAAAAAACATAGAATGAAAGAAAAACACATCACACATTTATAATGAACTTTGGTTAATGGCAATAAATAAAATTCTCAAATGGAGAAAAAAAGATGAGAAACACATTCAAGTTATTTCATGTATAAGCAGGTTTTCAGGTATTAAATTTTTTTTTCCAAATTATATTCTTAGATTATAATACAATGCTTAAATCCAAAATAACCAAGTTTTTATTTAGGATAACATAAATACACTGACTTAAATTTTCCCTTGTCTTCCACTTACTCCTCAATGCTTTTAACACACACTGGCTATTATTTTTTCCACTGAGCTCTCTTCTCAACAGTGTTTCCTTCTCTTCCCAGACATAAATGAGGTGCTGGGCAATGTTCTGACATCAATGTGGTGATTGCCCCAGGGGAGAAAACCAGCAATTTTAAATAGAAATGGAGACACAGACAGACACATTCATATGGACACCTGTGGGTGCCAATAACACTGATAGACCCAGACTTTCTGGAAATTCTGGCAGACTTCAAATGCATTTTTCTCTCTCCATCTTGGCAAGGTTTGACTCAGAAAATACAGGATTGGCACTATACTTGAAAGTTCTCCAAAGATTACCAAGGTGCAGAGGACATGGCTGAGGTCTGTCTCAAATTACAACCAAATTATAAGACCAAAGCTGTTTATAGATCTCTGGGTAAATGATAATCTCATGTTTAACTTCTTCAACACCTCTAATGGAAAATCTTCTGTAAAAAAAATTATCCCATCACCAGCTACACAAAGAATGCTAGAATAACAGAATTAAAAGAAACATAAAGGAATAAAATCTAAAAAAGAATCTCCAGAGGTAGAAGGCAAAAGTCTGGATTTATTTCTCATCTCCATCTCTGTTTCAATTCCCAACACACGTTAGGTCTAGAAAAGCTACAGTATAGATAGTTAAAGAAATAAAAAACTGGTTTTTAAGCAGATGCTAGAGAGTTTTGCTTGTTCAGTCTAGCAAAATTATGTCTGGAAAGGAATACAGCAACTCTTTATGAAAGAAACAACATATTAAATATCACATAATTAGCACAAAATGAATGGGAATATATAGGCCATGAATACATTGAGATTGGAAACTGGAAGACTTTTTCAAGAGAAGTTCTGGCACAGCCTTCTGATAAAGAAAAAAAATAAGATACTTTGATAATATTATGCATGGATTGTAAAAAAAAACCAAAAGGAGGTCATTTTTTGGACAACTAGGAGAAAATACTTCAAGTTCTTCACCAAGGGAGGTTAAAGATCAGAACCATAAATGAGTTCAAGAGAAAATCAGCAAAATACCTGGAAAAAGAATCCACAGAAGATTTCTAAAAAGGGAAAACCCACAAAGTTGAAGAAAAGAAAGCACACTAGGGAAACTTCATATATATTTACTGGGTATTTTTTACTTTTCTCTTATGATTTGAAGATGATTTATGACACAGATGTATTCATTTCTGAGAGAACCCTATGTTCAAGAGACTTCCTATGATTACACCTCTAATTTTAAGCTAATCCTAGTGGAGTGGAAGATCAAACTATACATAAATTATTCTGTACTCTGAAAAAAGATGTAGAGGAAAGACTGAGACCTGTGGTAGTTATCTGTGTTCAACTCCAAAATCTGTTGGAATGTGTCCTGTTGATTTTTTTAATACCAGTCCAGTGTATTCAGATCATCTTCATCTCTCTCCAAAGAAACTTCCTTTTCCAAAATGAATAAAATATTTTATCTTAAGTGCTCACATTTCAACCACCCCAATATCTGCTGGAAAAGTAGCATGGAAAACTGTAAGTAATCCAGGAGATTCCTGAATGCATTGAAGATAATTTCTTAAACCAGGTAACAGACATCTCTGCCAGAGAGGAAACAATACTGGACCTGATGGTCACCAACACAAGTCAGCTAACTGGTCATGGCACAATTGGTTGCAGCCTGGGCTGCACTCATGCACTGGTGGAGTTAGCAGTCCTGAAGGACATGCATCAGGCCCTGCCTCACGAGCCCAGTGGCTTTCTGTGATGGAGAGGCTAAATTAGTGGACAAGGTAAGAGCTACAGAGGTCATTTATCTGGACTTCTGTAAGCCTTTTGTAGTAGTTCTGCATGGAATTCTTGTTGTTAAGTTGGATAGATGGATTTGATGAGTCTTCTATTTGACAGATAAGGAATTGGCTGGTTGGTCGTACAGAGAGGGTTTAGGTCAATGGTTCGAAGTGCACATAGAGAGTGGTGACAAGCGGGACCCACTCAGGAGTCTCTAGGGAGACCTTATTGCGACCTTTCAGTTCTTTAGGATGGCTTATAAGAAAGGTGAGGATAGACTTTTTAGCATGGTCTGTTGCAATAGGACAAGGGGAAATGGTTTTAAACTGAAAGAGTGTAGATTTAGACTACCTGTAAAGGTGACATTTTTTACAATTAAAGTGGTGAACTGGAACAGGTTTTGCAGAGAAGCAGTAGAAACCTGATCCCTGGAACCATTCAAGGTTATGTTGGATTCCCCTGCATCCCATGGAGGACCCCATGCTGAAGCAGGTAGTTATACACTGAAGTAAGCTGCAGCTCATGGAGAGCCCACACAGGAGCAATCTCCTGGCAGGAATTATGGCCCATGGAGGACCTGTACTGGAACAGAGGAAGAAGGCAATGCAGAGAGGATCAGTTCCGAACTGAGCGCAATATCCATTCTTCATCCCTTCTCCCTGTGTTTCTCAGAGTGGGGTGGAATTGGGATGAAGGAGTAGAGAAAGATTGGAATGAAGCAGTAAAGATGAATCTGGGGAAAAATAAGGGAGGAGGGTTTTTTTTAATTTGTCTTTCACAGAATCATAGAATAACCAGGTTGGAAGAGACCCACTGGATCATTGAGTCCAACCATTCCTATCAAACACTAAACCATGTCCCTTAACACCTTGTCCACCCGTGCCTTAAACACCTCCAGGGAAGGTAACTCAACCACCTCCCTGGGCAGCCTGTTACAGTGTCCAATGACCCTTTCTGTGAAATTTTTTTCCTAATGTCCAGCCTTAACCTCCCCTGGAGGAGCTTGAGGCCATTTCCTCTTGTCCTGTCCCCTGTCACTTGGGAGAAGAGGCCAGCACCATCCTCTCTACAACCTCCTTTCAGGTAGTTATAGAGAGCAATGAGGTCTCCCCTCAGCCTCCTCTTCTCCAGGCTGAACAACCCCAGCTCTCTCAGCCGTTCCTCATAAGGCCTGTTCTCCAGCCCCTTCACCAGCTTCATTGCTCTTCTCTGGACTTGCTTTGTTTCTTACCATCCACATCTATTTTATATAGTAGTAAATTAGACTAAATTTCCTCAAGTTGAATCTGCTTTGCCCATGAAAACAGTTGCTGAATTATCTTCTCTTTGTTTTGGTCCATAAAGTTTTTCATCTTCTTTTCTTCTCCTGACCTGTTTCAGCATGAAGTTAGAGATCAATTGGAAAGGGGTCTGACAGCCACCAAGACCATGCACTCCACCATCCAAAAGAGTTGTTGTAGATATACTGGAAGAAATACTACTAAACAGCTTGAGAGAAAATTTGGGGCAGCAAGGGTGACTGGAGAAAGCTTTCTTGAAGGTTTTTCACTTCTCTTTCTTATTTTTAGCTATGATGAACTTAAAAAAAAAAGTATATTTTAAAAACGAGGCCTACATTTTTCATGTAAGAAGTCTATACTTCAGCTGCTCCAGTTCTTGTATTTTTACTCCTATTTCTAATGCTTGAGTTCTTTTTTCCAGGCTTTTACGAAGTATGCATGTGTGATCAAAAAATCCAAATTCTTGGAAGTAGTCTGGCCATCTCATGATAATTAGTTGTATACCATGTCACTATTAAAGGCAGAAATCTTTGGAGTATAAGATTTTAGTCTTACACCACATCTTAACTACAAGCTGATGCCACCTCTGAAGGAGGCACTAGACATCCCTAGGAATTTCTATCTGTCAAAAGTATAAACACAAGAAAAATAATTTTAGCTGCTGCACAGTGAGAGGAGTGCTAAGTAACAGTCTAAATTAACATGGAAGTCACAAGGATAGCAGCTATCTTCCCTTGAAATTGTCATCTTTGCCCTTATTGTTTAGGTAATAGAAACTACCAGAGTAATTCTTCTTCTTCAATACAAGCTAAAGAAAGAGAAATCTTTCTGTCCATTATGAAACCTTGAATTAGCTACAGTTTTGTGCCGAAAATGCAGCAGAGGAACTTTGAACACCTAATGCCAGAGACTTGGGTTTGCTTGGTGAATAGCTTAATATAAAGGGTTTTATCAGCAAGTGTTCCTGCTGGCATCTTGCAAAGACATTCAGTTTCTCTCACATACAGTCTAGCACCTTTCTATAGTTTCTAAAGTTCAAGCAAATCATGCTGAGCCCCCTCTGGACTTTTAGAAAAACATTCATTATTCTGTCCTCTGAAAAGTCTGGCTGAGTATTGTTATTAGGAGGCTCCTATCTGCCCTTGTGCTGCCAGCTTGACATCTTCCTCACCTCCTGCCTACCGCATCCCCAAATCCATCTTGGGATGCTGCCTTACCCCAGCTCTCTTCATCCAGTAGCTGGGCATGCAGCAACCTCCTCTTCCTACTGTAGGAGTTTCCTCTCAGTTCAGGGTTTCACTTTGATGGTGTCCAAGACAAACTGGCAGCTTTTATCTCTGCTGCCTATAAATATCTTTCAAACACAATGTTATACACAGCTAACTGAAAAATGAAGTAATATTACCCATCTTACCATCACACTTTATTTGTTTTAAAAGCCCGAACAGTTTAATCTCTTAAGAAAATTATTATTTGTACACATAAACACACACACAGAGGACTACACTTATCTTAGGAAATGATTAAGTAAAGAAAAAGTATTTGTAATGCAAATTTCTTCCGTATTAAAATTCAGTATCTTGGGTGACTCATGCACATGAAGCCAAATAGCAGTGCCTTGAAGCAAGTGCAAGTCTGGAAGGGTGGAATAAGGTAAGATGTGTATGTAGTTATTCTTGTATTAATTGGTGCCAATCCAGTGCTGGATAGAAAAGCATGAGTTAGCCTCAGTGTCTAAATATGGAATTGATGCCACACTTTACAGCTCAAGCTCCTTTTTCTCAATGCAGCTCTCTAGTGACACTTTACTTCACTGTATTTGACAGAGTGAGTTCTATTTTGTAATACCAGGACTCCTATAACTGCTGTCCTTCCCAGTTCTACTTTCTTGTATCTCTAATACTAACAGAGATTTTCCTTTTGCTGTATAAGTCATGTTTATTCACTTTGTTGCAGTGTATGAACAAGAGCTATGGAGTTTTGGGAAAATAGGTAGTATGCATGGCACAATAAAACCATGTTTTGGTTGTTGCAACCATGGAGAAGTATGTAGAAAAACCAACGCTTTCCATAATTAAGTCTACCTCTGTATTTGCAGTTATTACATTGAGCACTAGATGTTAATACCAAAGAAACAGTTACTAACAATTTATAATAAGAGGATATCAGAGTTCTGGTTTATTAGACCTACAGTTTCAAATTCCTTGGATATTTTATCTTTCTTCAGTTAGATTCTGTTTCCCTGTTTCAGAAGACAAGTAATGGTACTTAAGAACAAGTAATTCAAGAAAACACAATTCACTGGATTTTTAGCTCAACTACCAGAGAAAATAATTGTCTAATCCTTCAATACTTTTAATATATAATTTCCAAATGGGTGAAATTCATAACAATGCTATTATAGTGAAATGAAGGAATGCACTTATCATTATGGAGAAGGATTTGAATGTGTTGGGCAATACACACACACACTCATACATACAAGCAGATACACACACAAAAGATTAATCATCTATTAAAATGTTATAACTTTAAAAATTATTATTTTGAATCAAGATGCAATAGATGGGCACCTTCCATAATGAGGCAGTGCTGGTCAATACGCTAGAAAATAAACTTAGCAGCAGTTTAATATCAGTAAGGATTTTCAGGCAGGCATAAATGAAAAATAAACTTTTAAGGATAATTTTAAACAGAAATGTTAGATTTATTTCTATTAATCTGTTATAAATTTACTATACGACATAAGAATTCCCAAAGTATTTACTAACTATACAAAGAAATGAGAGACAAATTAATGTGTTAGAAAATATTCTTATAACAAAGTGTAGACACACCCTTACACACGAAGTATCAAAAATGTTCCTAGATGTGGTCAAGCTAAGGTGTTGTTCCACTGTGTCTTTTGCTAGTATTTAAATGCATTACAAATTGATGTTTTGCCTTAAGAATAAAGAAAAAAATAGTTTAAGTTAATGAAGATAACAAAATGAACATCAAATCTGAGAACATTGCTACTGAAGAGGATGTTTAGGATAATGAAGAGTTCATTCTTGACATTTTAGTCTGTAATAGTCTATAAATTCAAACTTATTTTGAGTGAGCATTTAAGGAACGTATTTCAAGTTGTTTGGTTGAATAAATATCGGTAAGATGGGTGATGACTTTTTCATGCTGATATAAATTTTAATTAGAAATAATGGATTAAGGGATCATCTAAAATGAGAGTTCTTATTATATGTTTATGATTTACAGGAAAAAATAATTATGTATCCTTGTGTTTTTCCTTTAACACATTCCAAAGTTGTGGCTCTTGATTATTTTCTGAAATGTTTCCCAAATCAATACCTTCGTATCGACTATAAGAGTGATTTGAATACTTTGCTTCACTTTTAGTTCTCCATTTGTAAGTCTAGTGACACACTACTGAGTGTAGAAATCAGCTATTTTCTTTTCCTTTTCGCTAACATACTTATTAATAGGACATCAGTAGAGTAACTGAAGATGATTTTTTTATACCATTGTTTCCCAAATGGTTCAATTTTTATTGATTAATTGTTGGATCAAATCACATAATCAAATTGTAAAATGATACATTTGCATATGCCATACTTTGCTTGCGTATAGTTTGAACCACCTGCTGTGTGATTTCTTCCATTAGAATGGCAGTGGTTTTTAAAACCTGCTCCTCTTTCCATCATTCTAAAAAATAAAACTCTTTTAAAGCTAAACAAAGCATTATGCCTGGTTCCAAAGGAAGATGTGTCAGATCAGTGAAATTAAACATTAAGTTTTTTTGTGATAGAAATGCTGCGCAGCAAAATCGGTAAAAGGTGAAGAAGATTTTTATAACTTTTTGAAAATTTATGGAATTCATGTGTCAGACTGCACCTTGCTTTCTGTCTGAAAAATTCAAGCTGCAGTCTGTTAATTTTCCTTTCCATTTAGATATGATATGTTACCCTGAAATAAAAAATTCTGAAACAAGATTGTACTGCCCTTACGACTGTAATGGTTTGTGTCCATCACTGAATAGCAAGACTGTTAGGCATCCCTATGCATTCAGCATTATAAATAGAATTGATGACCTCCAGCCTGAAGAGCACAGACTTATACCTAGTAAGGCAAAGAAATAACTTGGACAGTAAAAAAATAATTACAGTGACTTACATACATCTCTATTCAGAAGCAAATCACAGTATAATGTAAAGGATAGACAGAAAAAAAAAAAAAAAAGTAGAGAACATCCAGCTCAAGGTAACTACATTAAAAATAGCAGCTCTCTCTGGTCCTCATCCAAAACCCAATGGAATCTATTAAACCCTACTGATGTCTTTTTTTTTCTCTCGTAGTCGTCTAGAAGGCTGTGTTGGGATTTATTTTCTAAATACTCAAATGAGTAACTTCTCTGAATAACAAAGATATGAGAGAAATTGTTTTATAACAAAAGCTAAATTGAGTTGTTCTTTGTTTAGAAAAAAAAGGCATGTAATTCTTCATTTCTCTGAGGCTCCTTTAGCTAGGAAATGGAAATGATCTGTGAAGGGAGCCAAAAATGTTTGTTTGGGTGTTTTTTTTTTTAAGAACAACCTGCGATTGTCCCTACTGGACTGTGAACAAGGCTCATAAGCCATGAAAGTGGGGACAAATAAAGGCTGTGCAGTCTTATGGCACTTCCCCTCCTCTTCTAATAGTTAGAGGATGTGTCTCATAACCAAACATATCTGGGTACCAAGAAAATATCAGTTCAATATTCATTTTTTCAGAGAATAACAGTTCAATTTTCTGTGTTTCTTCTGGGATTAAGTGGAAGAAAAGATTTATTTTTCTTTGTTCCCTTCCTAAGCCTTCAGGAGCCCTCGTTTTAATCCCCAGCTTTCTAAAGAAGTTTTGGTAGCGTATTTCTATGTGCTTCAGTTTTGCAACTATCAAATGAAAATTATACTGTATAGCTGCAGAATGCAAATGAATTAGAGTGTGAAAGCCATGATACTGCCAGATATCTAATACGAAGCTTTGTACAGTGACACGAGCATAGAATTCCTTTTTCCTACAAAACTAGGTCAGGCTGCTGCTGAGAAAATTATTTCTGTGTTCTTGGACATGAAAGTATAATTAAGGACAGAAGCAATAAAAATACATTGAAGTGGAACACAAGACACTGTGTTAGAAATCAAGCCAAACAGTTCTACTTGTATCCAAATCATATTTTTTAAAAATGTGAGAGAAAGCCAAGTTTTATGACTTTACATAAAAGCCATGGTAATCACCATCAAGCTGGAAAGTTGGGGAATAACTCAGTTTGTCAGCCAGGCAGTCCTTAGTGAGTTTTTCTGAGGCCAAGGATGCATATGGCTGAGAAAAAAAAAAAAAAAACCCAAAACATTTTATTCGTGACTCAGACTCCTGAAGCAGAATCACAGTCCAAGTACCAACAAGGTCATCAAAGGTTATTTGTCGCTGGTCTCTAACAAGCTGTTAAGAATTTTCAGGATTCATATGCAATGAGTACAGGTGCATGTCCTCATGACCACAGTTTGATAGAAATTATAGTCTCACCTGATCTGAAACGCCTTGGCCATATGTACACTTTTCTCACATTCATTCCTTCCTCCCTGGAATGGATACGTCTGGCATATGCTTATACATCTCTTCCCCAGCTACATCTTTTCAGGTGAGAAATACTGTTACTCCACACCTCATCACTGTACATGGAAGTAATTTTCAAGTGTTTCTTCAAACTGAAATCCACCCACCAATATATGCAAGTACAGCTACAATGAAAGTACCTTTTAAAATCTCGAAGTTTGATCTTAAACATTTAAGAAAACAAATTAGCAACATAAACTACAAAATTATGTTTTTATATGCACAGATGAGTATATTCCTGATAACTAGTATGTTTAGTTGTAGTTAAGTATGATTCAGATTGGAAAGCTGCCATTAAAATGTTAAGAGATGTCAAATATAAAGTTGCCCAGACAACGTCAGTTTTCCTCCTAGTATATTTTGCATATGATAGAATAGCTAACTACATAATTGTGTGCAATTTTTCCCCCATTTTTTATAACTTTCTTTTTTTTAATAGATTCTCTATTGACACTAGTTGCAGCCTTGATTTCATACATTGACAAATAATAACTCAAATGTTTCAAGTTGAAATAACTAACAAAGAAGAGCTGGATTCACAAAACCAATTCAAACACCTAGATTCACAAGAAGATTAAGGTACTCAATTGTCATTCCAGGCACTTAAATCTACAATTTGAAAATGGCCAGCACAAACTGCTACTCACATATTTTAGTTCTGTTATACTCAGTTACATCAAAACATGTAACTTCATAGTGAAATTGTTCAAAGGCTCTTTTAGAGTTCCAAACTGACATGGAGATGGTAGTCTTTTTTGGATGCAAGATTTATCTTCTTAAAAAAAATCATTATTTTTCAGAAAGATCATCTACAAGAGAAAAATCAACTAACTGACTGGTGGTAGAACTTGAAGACAGGGCTCCAAATCACTTCTGAGAATCTTTAACAAAACACTAAAATCATATAGCTCTCAAGTAATCAAGAAGCAGAGAAAAAAACATAAGTGACAAAAGGTAATTTAAAATTCTGAGGTATTGTTTCTTTTCCTGATTTCATATTTTTACATTAAAAAATTTCCACTAAAAATGAACTGAAATTAGTATCTTGTTCAACAACTTAAATATATTTTTCTTCTACTGTATGTTGCTTCCTTTTCCCCTTCTCCTGGCCATGTCAGCTCTTTCTTTTGACAAGGCACAGGCAAAATTAGGGAACCACTGCATATGCTGTGAGTCTGTAAGATATGCAGATACAAGAGACTATAATTTATACTAAATAATTCCTAAATCAAATGTTAATGCAAAATATGATTAGTCCTGTTATAGGAAGAAAAAAATAATTGAGATAACCCATAATGCATACAAACTGTCTTCCAAATTCAAAGAAGCACAGACACCGAAGGTATTCTCATAGTCCATGTTAGGCATCTGGCTTAAGAGAACCAGCACTTCTGGATCAGAGAAATATAGGTGACAATCTGATGATAAACGTATGTCTCACAAATGCCTACCCACTGTTTTATAAAAGTCTAGTGGATTTTAATGATTCTGGTTACAAAAAGATTCCTACTTTGTTGCTAAATATGTAATTTCTTTTTTTTAAAAATAAATAAATTGGACACTGGAACAGGATGCCCAGGGAGGTGGTTGAGGCACCATCCCTGGAAGTATTTAAAAGACGGGTGGATGAGGTGCTTGGGGACATGGCTTAGTGATTGATAGGAATGATTCGACTCCATGATCCTGGAGGTCTTTTCTAACTTGTGATTCAGTGATTTCCAATTCTGTGATTCTGTGATTCTAGTTTTGTGGACACCTGACAGAGAATGTGATGAACACGCTCTTCCAGAATACACATTCAAGTGCCTTAGGTTCCCACTCTGGATCATCTAATCGATAATCATTCTGAGGATAAAGGAAGTCTAAGAATATGAACCTCCTGACATAAACTCCTTAACCTCATGTAAAAATTTAAGTGGAATCACAGTCTTTTTCCCTTGCCTCCAACTGATCGATTAGAGAGGAATATCAGATATCAGAGAGCTAGAACCTCACGTAAGACAAGTGGTATAAACTAAGCAAAACAGGCAGCACTCTCTCATGATCTCATGATGTGCATAGCAGGAAGTTCTCCCTTTTTTTCTTTTTTTGCCAAAGAAATAACTTCCTTCTATGTATAGGGTTTTCTCCTCAAAGGGAACATATTTTCTGTTCCTCTTAAAACCTACAATCATTTCCAACTGTCAAGGAGAACTACTTCTAAAACTAAGCAAATGGATTTAATGTAATTTACTTAGGATCAAACAAAGTGGTGCAAAGCCTATGTACAGCTGAAAATCCTCAGAAACCAGTAGGATCAGGAGGATGACTGAGCAGGACTAGATGTTGTCATAGAAAAATTGTTTGGTCTGTGTGTTGTTTTATATATATAATACATGGATATTTAAGGCTATTATTTTGATCAGCAGCAGATTAACTTTTGAAATATTTCTTGATCGTGCTTCCACCTTTAGTACCAGAGTTACCCAACCTCAGTGCCAGGGAAAGTAATGGAATAGATCATCCTGAATGGCATCATGCAACATGTAAAGGACAACCAAATGTTCAGGCCTAGTCAGCATGTGATTTCTAAAGGCAGGTCCTGCTTAACTAACCTGATCTCTTTCTATGACATAGTGGCCCACATAGTGGGTGTGAAAAGACTGAGGATGGTGTCTACCTAGACATTAGTAAAGACTTTGACACCTTTCCCACAGCATTCTCCTGAAAGAACTGTCTGCTCATAGTTTGGGCAGGCATGCTATTTGCTGGGTAAAAAACTACCTGGCTGAATGCACTCAGAAAGTTGTAGTGAATGGAGCAAATTCAGTTGGCAGCCAGTCACAAGTGGTCTTCCCCAGGGATCAGTGTTGGAGCCAGTTCTGTTCAATACATTTATCTGTGATCTGGATGAAGAGATCAAGTGCTCACTCAGTAAGTTTGTAGGCAACATCAGTTTTGGCAGGAGTGTTGATCTGCTTGAAGGAAGGCTCTGCAGAGGGATCTGAATGGACTGGATCAATGCACTGAGGCCAGCTCTATGGGGTTCAATGGGGCTAAGTGCCAGGTCCTGCACCTGGGCCACAACAACTCCATGCAGTGCTACAGGTTTGGGAATGAATCTCTGGAAAGCTGACCAGGGAAAAGGACATGGGTATGTTGGTCAGTAGTTGGCTGAATATGAGCCAACAGTGTAGAAAAAAAAAAAAAGCTCTGGAGAAACAACAAAAAATTAGGACTTGAGCTTGTCTACCATGGCTACTATTTAGGTCTCGTGTAGCTTTCCATAAATTAACGTGCTACATTTCATAACGGCCCTGCCATCACAGGTGAAGGGGACCTCACTGAAAAATTACTTCAGGAAATGACACTGGAAGCAGCTTTTATGATCTGACAATAAGTCACTCCCACCTTGAAATACACGCACCAGTAAGTAAATAATTAATCAAAAGAAGCAGAAAGTTCCCTGCAGAAAGCATTCTGCACCAGAACACCAAAAAATAAAGTTGCATTTCAGTCCACAATTCTTTTTCAATGTCACCGCTCAATAAAATAGAAGGTTGGGGGAGGAGCCATGAGCCGGTGTGGGTGAATTTGTGTTTTTAAAAAAAAAAAAAGTTATCGCTTTTTTATAAGTTAAAGGAAGACTCTAGCACGCAAAGTCCCGGTTCAGTGACAGCCTGACACCACCCCACACAAAGCCAACTTAGTGTGGGGCGAGGGCAGCGTCCCTGCCTGTCACATCTGAAGGGCCGAATAGCCCCACACAGGACCTGAAGAGTCGCAGGGAGGATCCGGGGAACTACAGGCCTGTCAGTCTGACCTCAGTGCCAGGGAAAGTCATGGAATAGGTGATCTTGAGTGCTGTCATGAAGCACGTGCAAGAGAACCAGGTGATCAGGCCCAGTCAACACGGATTCATGAAAGGCTGTCTTGCCAAACTAACCTGATCACCTTCTATGACAAAGTGACTAAACTCTTGGACGAGGGAAAGGCTGTGGATGTATCTTCCTGCACTTCAGTAAAGCCTTTGATACAGTTTCTCACAGCATTCTGCTACGGAAACTGTCAGCCTCTGGTCTGGACAGGCACACACTCTTCTGGGTGGAAAACTGGTTGGATGGAGGGCCCAGAGAGTGGTGGGAAATGGTGTTAAATCCAGCTGGAGGCCAGTTACAAGTGGGGTTCCCCAGGGCTCAGTGCTGGGTCCAGCCCTGTTCAATGTCTTTATCAATGACCTGGATGAAGGCATCGAGTGCTCCCTTAGCAAGTTTGCAGATGACACCAAGCTGGGTGGAAGAGTGGATCTGCTGGAGGGTAGGGAGGCTCTGCAAAGGGATCTGAACAGGCTGGACTGCTGGGCTGAGTCCAATGGCATGAGGTTTAACACGGCCAAATGCCGGGTCCTGCACTTTTTAACTCTATAGGTCTCAGCTATGAGTAAGGCATCTAATGAGCAGCTCAGCCTGGGTGTGAGCAATTCTTGGAATGCACAGAGGGAAATATTTAAGTTTCTAAACAAGTATCAAGAAGCCTTTATTCCTAAAAAATGGAGGAAGCTGCAAGGTTAGGCAGCAAGACACTAAACTGGAGCTTGGACTTTGATGTTGCTTTAAGTGAGAGAGTACCTTTGCGGGGCCAGCTCAGAGCATTCAACTATGCTGAGTTTACACTCGTCATAACTGAAAAACTTCCAAACCAGCCTTATATCTCCCTTGTTCCTGGGAGCAGTAAGGTGCCAAAACACCCACTGGCACAAATAAATCAAAAATCAAAAGCTAGCAGGTGGAATTATGGGTATACTACATGCAAATAAGGTTGAACAGAACCAGCTTTTCTTCATTGTCCCTGTATGGAAAGCAAAGTTCTCTATCCTCAAGGCTTTCTGGCCAAGAATCTACAAAAGATAGTCAGGTAAATGTCTTTAATACTTTACTATTAACTGGACTAGACTGTGTAAATCTTGCTTTTGTGGATGAGAACCAGATTTCAGCTACTAGGAAATACACGCTTGTATTTTTCCCTTATTCATGTTTTTGTTGTTGTTAGGAATGAGCTTAATCTCATCCTAGTCCCCAGATATAGAGTAAGAGTTTGCAGAAAATCAATCTCAAAATGTTTCTGCATCTTCTAGTTCAAGAAGCTGACCCAGCAGGGGTTTAAGTATCTAACTAGCTATCACAGAACAGTTTCTTCTGGATTTTAGCCATCTTTTTTGGGAAGATGGTAATACAGAAAATATTTCTTAAAATGTCCAGATTTTTAAGCTATTTGACTCTATTTGTGGAAGGATACATGGTGGACACAATATTATCATTTATCTCTAAAGAAGATTTAATGATTTTCCAGGTAAACTTGCAAAGAGTTGAGAGTAAATGATTATAATTAATAAAGTAAGAAACAACTTTGGTACTCTGAGAATCAAACATCTCCAACTTTCTAGATGGAACAAGAATTCATTTCTCTAGTTAACTAGTTTTAGTTAACTGTCTAGTAAATAGCTGTAATGATCTGCACATTCATTGGTTTATATCGGGTCTGGATTTTTTTTTAAACATAATCTATTCCTTTCTATCATACAAAAATACTTAACAATTTTTGGGTTTTTTTTGTCAAGACATTCTCCATGTGACGTAAGATATTATAGTGACACATGACAGGGGGAGGAAAAGTTCCTTGCAAAAAAAAAATCAAAATCATGTCTTCTTTCACCTTCTACATGGTAAACAAAGAATTTTCTTTGCTCTCTCTGAGGCACTACTGGTGGATGATAGCTGAGTTGGAAATCATCGTAGTTAGAAGAGTTAGCTCTTTTTGCTGTCTAGATGTGTAGGTTTGTGGAGCTTTTTTTTAATATATGTGCCTAAACATCTATTATTAACTACATCATTCAACAGACAGATACTTGAATTAACTGAATGCAGTCAGACTTAAGAATTTTCAATGCATTTACATTGTTGAATTATGGATTCAAGCTATGAAGTCTTATAACACACGCATAGCACCAGGTTTCTTGCCCTTCTCTCTTCATTTAGAAAAAGAAATTGAGACCATGATGGCATGCCTGAAGATAGCAATCAAATACTGAAAACTATCCAAATTGTACAATAACTGTACTTCAGTAACAGAAAGACATTTTCTGAAGCAAGAAGTAAGCTTCTTCAGCCAGGATGCAGTTCATTTCTTACTTGGCTGGAACTGTCATTTTTTGGTCATACCAGTATTTTTTAAATTGTCAGAGCTAGCATATACTGTTATAAAGAAAAATCAGAAGAGACAAAAACTGTCAAAAATCTGGGATTTGGATAAGATTTAGAAATGTAAGTTTGTTTCTCTAATTCCTTTTATAGAAGGCCAGTCACATAGAAGACTATTTTTCTCTCCTCTTTTCATATGTCAGTAGAAATGTAATCAGCAAATCATGTTGCTTTATTACCAGGCCAAAAGTGATTTCTTTTTGAAATAGTGCCTTTTCTTTAAGGGAGTCTTTCACTACAATAGTGGGTTGATTTAAATTATGGTGAAATGACATTGGTTTACTTCTTGTAACAGATTTCAGGACTATGGGGATTTAAATTAACACTGAAAAATTAAACCCATGCATCCTAAAATCCAGTGCATTTCTCTACTTACAAAATTTTCTTTTGTTCTTTAGTGCATTCTATATGTCAATTAATTTCTTGTAGCTTTGAAATGTATGCGCTATTTTTGATAAATACCAGAATTTTATAGAAGCTTGTCAACAGTAATTGCCAAAAATTGGGAGGCAGTACATGTGTGCCTCCTATTCCTCTTTAGTAATAAAACAAGCAAAAATAGCAAGATAACAGAATAGACTAAAAGAACTAGAAAAACTTCTAAAAGTGATGAGAGGCAACAGAATTCCAGAATGCAATTGGTTTCATCCAAGAATATTGTTACATCTTTTTTCAGAAAGGAATCTGGTAATAACTCAGAATACAATGAAACAAACTGGGAACTTATGCAACATACCTCCTATGTGGATCACAATGTATGGCCTAAATGGAAAATAACAACTGTGACTGTATTCAGACTAACCAACATGAAAGAGCTGCATCCACCAAGTGACATGGTCTCTGTGATGAATTTGACCGCTTCCAAAATAAATTTTTTATCACTATGAAAATGATTTTTCACATTTTTGTCAATGTGACAAAACAGAGTAGGAATTTAAACATGGAAGCATTTAATTTGGAAATATTTGTTATGACTAGAAACTTCTAGGGTGTTTTTTCACCATGTATATTTAACAAGTTCTGATGATATTCCCTAAGTACACTTCCTGCAACAAAGCTCTAGGATCAGCTCTGGTTTCTTGTTTAATAAGGTTTTAATACATACACCATTGACAGGCTATTATGGGCCATCAGAAACAAGACAGCTTGACTTTAGTTAAAAAAATATGTCCTAGCACTGTATGCGAAAAGGACAACCTGACACAATGAGTAAAACGCTTGCATCTCTCTACTGAGATCGAGGTTCAAGGCTGTGGATAACCTTCATAAAAAGGATTTAATTCAGCCTCTTCATCTGCCATGAAAAAGAATTTATTACCAGAACCAACATGACAACCTAAATTGAAACAAGACATGAGCCTGTGAAGAAACGAATAATGAACTAGATATCAACACCTTGAAAGGCTGTTGCTTTCAGGTAGAAGATGAGGTCAATGTTAGGTCATTGTTCTTCTGAACTTCATCTGTTACAGCTTTGGAGGTATTTAACTGATATCAATTTAACAGTCTTTAAAAGCAGATATATCCACAATACGTAATTAAAAATAATAAGATCCACCTGAGCACATATTTACAGTGTGCAAAAGACCAGAGCAGCTCTGACAGGGAACATATCAGGTAAATAATACGTGGTTTATTTATAAATATTTACCTGTTGTACCAGAAGACTTATAAATAGCTTTTCCATCCCCTGTGCAAAAGATAAGTTTTTAAAAATAGGAACTGATAATATATTTACCTGAAGGACCAGATCACAATGAGAAGATAAGTCATTTTATATATTCTTATAACATTTCCTAACAGGAGAATAAATATTAAAATGACAACTGAATATTATTGCATTGAGAATGGAAACCTTAAGGAGATAAAGTGAGTCAAACCTCCTCTACTATTCAATATCTCACCAAATTTCCATCCAAGTAAGAATGCTCTAGACAGGGAAAAACTTACCTAAAAGCACAGTAGAAGCTCTTACGGGACTCCTGAATACTCAAGAGATTTCTGTGTGGTGCAAGATGAGAATTATTTGGTCACATGACCAAACTCACAAGACCTAGCAATTCTCAGGTAAGACCTTCCCAATAGTGCCCTTGAACAATACATATTTACCACATGATAATATCCCACCAGCCAGTATTAAAATAAACTTTATAAATGAACAGAACTATTTTCCAAAAGTAACAGGACAAATTAAGTATCATGAGGTAAATGTTAAATATTGGATATTAGACATCCACAAACTGCTCCTACAGGGCTTAGGAGACACTTATGAACAATAAGTTGGGGTTCTTGGGTTGTTTAGCCTGGAGAAGAGGAGGCTGAGGGGAGATATTATTACTGTCTACAATTGCCTGAAAGGAGGTTGTAGAGAGGAGGGTACTGACCTCTTCTCCCAAGTGACAGGGGAGAGGACAAGAGTAAATGGACTCAAGCTCCGCCAGGGGAGGCTCAGACTTGACATAAGGAAAAAAATTTTTGCAGAAAGGGTCATTGGGCACTGGAACGAGCTGCCCAGGGAGGTGGTTGTGTCACTTTCCCTGGAGGTGTTTAAAGGATGGGTGGACGAGGTGCTGAGGGGCATGGTTTAGTGATTTATAGGAATGATTGGACTCGGTGATCCAGTAGGTCTTTTCCAACCTGGTGATCCTAGGATTCTGTGATTCTATGAATATCGTGGCAATGGAGTTGTACCACCAAAAACTCTTTTTATGCTATTTCTGGATGGGTTTTTTTTTGTCTTTGGGTCTAGGATAGTTTTGTGAGTTCCTAGAGGTTCTTCTATCTATCCTTGTCTTCATCAGGGCATAAACATCTTTCCAAGGAGGGAGATTACAGATATGTTTGGGAATCCAAGCACAGGCTAGTACAAAGGAGTATGGCATGATATGGCACAACACAGTGCCAGTTAGGAGATTCAAAGCAAATCCGTTCAATTGCAGGAGGCACAGGCCAGTTCCTATGTCAGTGGGTTGTAGGACACAATGCATTTCACTCACTTTATTCCTGTTGACTTTTGACTTTGTGACACTTTATGACAGAGCACTTTGTTGTTCTGTGCCCTATAAGTCCCCAGATAACAAGAATCCCTGTGGCTCCATGATCTGTTGTCAGACAGGTGCCACAAGAAGCTCCCTGTGATAACTCTGAAAGTCAAAGGGGAACAAAGTTTAAATTAACTTTCCTGTGAAGGAAAACCTCCACAAGAGGCAAGAAAATTCAAGAGAAGTTGCTTTCATGAATTTAAGCAGTTTGCAACAATAAAGATTTATGGTCTATGCAATGCAAAGCAACTCAAAATGCAAAAAATGCATCCAAACACTCCTCAGGTCTGTGTTTGGTTTCCCACAAAGTATTAGACTTACAATCCTTGCATTAGGTTTTTCCAAATACCTCAGATGAATATATTTTTCTGTACTTGACTCTGGACATGATACAAGAAACATTTTATGTTGCACAAGATGCAAGAAAGTTCTCTTCTCTTTCAGGACAATCATCCACACAGCAATTTTAGACTAAATGAGGCTGTGAACCTTCCCAGGCATAACTCTTTGCAGTGTTAGTTTATTCTCATCTGTAACAGCCTTGACTTTAGAAAAGATGCATGCACTTCCAAAGACAGCCATCTGAGAGTTGAAATAACCCTGTAAAGAAGCAGGAGAGCTATTTATAGTAGTGGGAGCTCTTAAATGGCAGGATGACACTGCATGGGGTTCTGTTTGGTACAGCTGACACAACCCCTGCCTTGTAATAGCAATATTGGAAACGTACTTCCTCAGTGTTTAGCCAATGGCCAGTATGGTTTTCTTCACCTCAGTCAAAGCAGTAGGGGAAGTGCTGGCAAGACCCTGCCCCAGAATACTTCAAATTATGTGGCAATACTTGTCCTTTCTAAACAGCTTTGGCCCAAGATGAATCCTGAAACTAAGGTTTATGAAGGAAGATCAGTCCGTGGTAGAGATATCAATGAGGCTGATCTTGATACTGGAAAAGAACAGTAGGACAAGAAGTTAATAAAGTACTTTTGAAATAACTGGGTTATCCTGGAGCTGCTAAGTTCTTTTAGTTTGAACTCACTCATCAGCATCTTGGATCTGTGCTCTATCTTGCCCTGTAGAGCCACTTAGGAATGAGTAAAAACTGATCTCAGCAGTGTTCAAAAAAAAAAAACCCAAAACCAAAAAAAAAACCAAACCAAAAAAACAATCTTGTTATGTTTTTCTCTATACCTGCAGAGGAAATTTGTCACCTGTTGAAAAGTGATACCACTTGCTGTTTGGGTTCTAACTTTTGTCAGTGGGTGAGACTGTCAGGACTGAATTGGTGTAATGTTTCACAGCAAGGCCCACTGTCTTATGCCTGGTGCCACGGGAATAAAGAGAAATGAGGAGGATATGCTGTCCCTCACATTATTTGTAGGGGACTTCATGAGTGGCATGAAGCCTTGTCATTTCTTTACTATTACTCATCTAGTGAAAATACTTGGTTCCTACTGAAACATAAGCCTGGATGAAGTTTTCAGGGTATTTTATGTCCAGGAAAGTTACAAACAGGCATTACAGCCCTTTAGTGACTGTAATATCTTAGATTTTACTCTTTTTGCTCTATAAAACCTTCAAAGAATACCCTGGAAAGAGTTACCCAGAATTCAGAAGGACACAGTACCACTAGGAAGGAAAGTAAAAAAAAAAAGAGGAGAGAAAAGTAGGAAGGAAGGAAACAGGGAAGGGAGAAAGGAAGAACATACTCCATCCTGTGCCAGATGGACAAATCTGTATGCTTGCAAGGGACTAGCTCTGAGAAACAACAAGGGCACAACCACTGTGGAGCATTGGTCTGATAAATCAGGCCACTCTCTTGACATTGACTGCTGTGAATTGTCAGTGTAGATAGTTACACTGTTGTGAATTGAAAATGGGTTAAAGGAATGGGTTCACTTGCCAGAGGCCCATGGCCAGTGATGTTACCTAGATGGATTGCAGAGCATCTCAGCATTGCAAACATACAACTCAATGGTTTAAAACATTAAATCTTTAAGCTCTCACTTCCAAACTGTCTAAGAGGGCATATTTTTTTCAAGCTACTTACTTATCAAGAAAAAAGAAACTTACATTCAAACTGAAGAGTTACATTTACTCTCCATTCTGAAACACTTGGAGTTACTTGCCTCAGATTTTTCATATTTAAAAAGACAAAATCCTCAAACATTTAGGTGACCAAACTTGGAAAATATTAACCCCAAAGGATTGTTTTGAAATGCTTCTGCACATAAAGCCAGGAGACTCTAATGAAAGTCTCAAAATAACCTATAATCGTAGTTTTCCCTATCTTTCAAGGAATAATGTCTTATTACTAATGAAGCAGCAAATAACATGACACCTAGTAGATGGAGAAAAAATTTTGTAGCAATGTGCAATTAAGTATAGTTTTTGGGCATGATTTCAGTGTAATTTTGAAACTGAGTGGAATTTTTGGTCCAGCTATTTGCCCTTGCATGATTTTAAATTGCAGTATTCCACTTAAGAAGTCAAAAAACTTATTGTGTTCTGTAATTTAATTTAAATATCCTGTCTGTGCCTTGTCTTCTCCTTCCTGCTGAAAAATGTTCCTTCCCCCTTGGGATGTCCTGGAGCTTGGAAACAAATGCAAATATGTTGATAACTTTCAGAGTCGATTTATTGCTTAGGTAGAATTACCAGCTGCCTAGGATGGTATGTTGATTCACATAGGCATGCTTTCTGATCTTCTTGTGCCCAGAGATATAGAATTAGCCCAAATAACATTAGTACTATGGAGAAGTGTGGAGCAGGGTAGTGGCATGCAGGAGAGATATGTAAGGACAACAAAATTTCCGCCAGAGGTAATGAACCTTTTTTGCAACACCATCCCAGATATAACCGAAGAGAACTGAGGGAGAAGAAAGCCCTGGATCTTGGACCACCACATCCTGATACAGGCTAATAATTTAAGCCATTTTCCTATTCCCCTCCCTTTCCCTTTCTCTCAGTATGCCAAGACATGTAAGAGATTAAATAAGGAGTTTGGGGATGAACAAGAAGAGTTGATGCATTCTCAGGGTACATTCTCATAAAAGCCTGTGGAAGTAGAGTGGATCAGAGGGAGGAAGAGGAACAGAGATTTTGAGGAAGAAGATGAAGGGAGTAGACCTGTAGCTGGGAGACTTTGAAAGAAACTGAACTCCTGCATATTTGTTCTTTGACGTGAGGTTGCACAGTAGAGCCCTGTGTGTTACTGGGAAGTTTGCTTGGTCTCTATAATGAGAGCCGATTGGGGAAAGTGGTGCTTGTTAAAGGCAACTTCTCAAGAAACACATGTTGAAGGATCTGCAGCTGCATTTGTGAAAGGAGAAAAAATTCTCTTACTTAAACCTGATGTGCCATAGGCAGCACTCTATACTTAAAGCAAGACCTTTAATCAGAGTTTATTGTCTGTACATCTGAAGTGGGATTCATCTAAACAAATGTAAGTACGTATTGTGTATTCTCTCTTTATAGGAAGAATTATTGACTTCTAGAGAATGATTTGTCTTATTCCAAAGTAGACATCAGACACAGATGAGATGTCCTAAACATGTCTGTTTCCCAGAGGACTCTCTCAGGGTTGCCTAGCTACTCATATACAGGCAACTGTCTAACTAACACTGAATAATACAGTTTCAATCAAAGACAGAGGCCTCATTTGAAATTGTAACTTTTGGTCTCCACACATAGGCTTTTGGTAGTGACTGATTTCCAGCTCTAAATGGTGATGGCATGGCATGTAAAATTTGTAAACCGGTACGAAGAATGGGTTATTTTTTTTTAACTATTTCAAAATTATTTTATCTCTATGTAATAAGCTGGAGTATTCTTAATGGCACTTGAAAGCAAAGACATCTAAGACACAGGTCAACCAGAAAAGAACAAGAGACTCTCCATGCCCTCTGCCCAGTGCTGGCATATTTGATAGCAAAATTTCAAACCACTCATGAGACACGACCCTGCCTTCCCCAAAGTTGTGTACCCACATCTATGCAGATCAGGTGGAAGGGTTCCTTACAACTCCTGATAAAGAGGCCTTCCCAAATTCCTGCTCTCTGAGCAGAGCCCATGCATAATCACCCCTAAGATATAGGAAAATCTCATGTGAAGTCTCCATGCACTTAGAGATTTACCAAACTTGGCACTGGATGAAGAGCAGATAAACTAGAATATCTTTTCTATCTTTTGTCCCTGTTATTCTTGGATCTGCATTTCTGAGGGGGTGTTAAAGCTGGCAGAGACAAAACACAGTCTGCATTTAATCACTCCAGCTGATGATTGCAGCAATAACCAGGTCAAGACAGAGTCACTGATCCATTTAGCACAGCTTTATCAGAAAGTTTGCAAAGTTACATAAATAGATGTATATAATTCTGAACTGAACATTACCTACACACCTAATGATTTATAATTTAAGCAACCATCTTTCACTGCCTTGTATACTGTAAGGCTGCTGAAGAGAGATTTAAAATATTTTTTTATGGCAGCAAAGTGATTAATATTTCAAATTTGGATATATTCCCAAACTACAGATGCTCTGGCCAATGGCACACTTGTGTTCCAAGCTTCAGAAAAGTGGAAAGGGCCTTCTCAGTTATTGATGATTAATTTGTTATCATTTGAGATGTCAGCTTGTTTTACATTTACTAATAACATTTTTTTCTTGCTACAGGTCAACTATGATGTCTTTTGTGTAGCTACGGTATACCAATAGCTATATAAGTCTGTTTGCAGGACTCCAAATGTATTTCATCTCATGTGAGGTTAGTCCAAAATTCTTGTTAGTTTAGTACTTGCTCTCAGTTAGTATCTTACTGCCTAACTTAATCTAAAGGTATGCTTCAGGGCTTAAAATCTGGTTTCCAGACTAAGATTCTTTCCAATACCCTCATACCTCTTGGTCAACATCTGCGTTTACCATATAACTTTTCTATCAATTGTCAGGCTTGCAGCATAAGGAGTTAAACACTCAAAAATTTTAAGGATGATCTAAGTTAATACCTCTAATGCTTTAATTTCTTCTTTTGTGATACTGTTCCCTCTGATCTACTGTATTTGTGATAGCGAAGAATTAAAGCAGTTATGAGATTGTAACTGCCAACTTCCTATTTCAAATAAAAAATTTCTTCCCACTTAAGAGGTACATTTGAGAGTATCTGAATACATTGAATATCCTGTGGTCTAAAGAATATTCTGTTTTGTTAATTGCATAAAAAAATTAGCATGTTCGCATAATGCAGTCTGGATAGAGAGATAAAAGTTAGTGGGGAACATTCTGTATCTCTGATCAGGTGGTAGTAAAAGTTGTTAAGTCCTTAATTTCAACTTTTTGACTGGACATAGAACAAATAATGTCAATTGTTTTAAACAAAGCTCTTGTTTGTGAGAATAACATTATATAAATTTTGGCCAAAAAGAAAAAAAAAAAAAGGTAAAACAAATAAAAGGCAAACTATCCAAAAGAATTTTGGTCAGTAAAATTCAGTTGCAAAATAAATCACTCTGAGAAACCTTTCAAAACATGTTCAATCTGCCAAGCAATAAATAACCTTCACACTTGATTTGCTTTAAATTAACAAGGTCTACGGTAGATACCAGTTAGTAGTAAAATGAAACCGTTTCTCTACACAGTTGGGATATCATAGATTTTAACAAATAGAGACATTCAAATCATTTTCACAGCAGTGAACTGAGTGATTTAATGAGGCTGAAGAAAGGTAAGATTGATTGAAACACTCTGGAGTATATGGCATCTCTTTCTTAGATGGCAGCACATATACTGCATACAGAAAGTTAGGTAAATGAAGAAATCGGAGAACATCAATCAGTCCTTTATCATACCCTCGTACTGCTGCTAGGTCTTTGTCTAGCATGCCATAATATTGTCTGCATTAGGAAGTGAAGAGGACTTCATTCTTGTCAACAAATGTGTACAAAACCACTGAGCTGGTAATGGGCCAATCAGTTACAAACTCTGACAGGTCTATCTCCATGTGAATGGTTTTTTTCAACACGATAGATTATATAATCACAAGTGATGCCTTTTTGTGTTGTATATGGTATGCGTCTGCATTTTCTTGATTACAGTGGTGAAACACTTGTCCTTTACATCAATAAGAATATACTCTAACTTTAAAAAAAAATACCAGAACTCAAAACACTGTATGTAATTACCAGCAGAACGTATATGTATAAATAGAATTGTCTTATAAAGACAGAAACTGAAAATATTATGAGTTTTAGACTATTGTGCTGTAGAACATTATCATACAAATAAAAGCATAGCTGAAACAAGTTGAACCACAGTGGAATTATTCCAGTAGATAATTTTAGCTTAAAACCGATTTAAAATACATTGTTCTAAAATTTTTTAATTTGTCATCTTGTTGTCCCAGTTAAATACACAAGCTGTATATATCTAAATATTTGAAGAATAGTCTCACTGGAAGAAGATCCTAAGTTCATCTGTCCCAGTCTTCTTTCTTCAACGATAAGCAGCAGGTTCTTAGAAAATGCACAAGAAATGGGAAATGAGAAAAGATATAAGAATCTAGCTCCCAGTAGTGAAACATGTCAGTACTGCCTGAGCCAGTGGTGACTTCTGGACTGTTTTACTCAGTTTGGTTGGGATGGATTTAATTTTCTTTATAGCAGCCCTTATAATATTATGTTTTAGACTAGTGACCAAAACAGTGTTGATAATACTCCAGTCATTTGGCTCTTGCTGAATAGTGCTTGCACAAAATCAAGGCCTTCGCTGTTTCTCACTCTGTCATGCCATTGAAAGACAGAGAAAGGACAAAGACAGGAGAGACGACCTAAAATGGCCAAAGAAATATTTCATCCTATAAAGCATCATGATGGGCAATAAAATATGAGTGGTATTTTTCCCAAAGTGGCCGTTATTTGAGGACTGTCTGAGCATTGTTCTGCTGATAGTGAGTGATTACTTTGCCTAACTTTTTGATGGGTATTATTTTTATCTTAATCCAGGAGTTTTCTCTCTCTTTTGCCTTTCCAATTCTCTCCCCCATTCCACTGAGGGGAAAATGAGTGAGAATCTGTGTAATGCTTAGCTACCTACTGAAGTTTATACACCAAAGTTAATGACAGTATTTTTCACAACTCAAAATTAGTAGATTTATTCAGTTTTTTATCTGTATCTTCCAACATTTTCTCATTCATGTATTGTATGAAGGGCAGATCTACATTAGCTATTTATGGAAACTAACAGCCATTTTATGCATTTGTGTCCAGTTCTGGTAGACTCGACATAAGTTTATTTCAGAACCATCCAAAAATATGGAATAAAGGAGGAAAATGAGGAAACACAGTAGATATATTGGCAAATATAAGAAAAGAATGAACCACTTTCAAATCTAGTCAACTTAGTGATTTCATGATCATTACATTGGCTCCCCATGCTCTTGTTATCCATCTCATGAATCTCTCACCTTTTTTCTCTCTCAGTTCCAATGAATGACTATTTTTCTATTCATGTCAGAAAGAGTCATTGACCCACATGAGAATGTCTTTTATCAAAGGATGACTTTTACTGTTTTCAAATTTAACCAAATACTAATAGTAAATACATTTATTTGATGCTTCTTTCTTATTTTATTTTCATTAAATCACAGAATCATAGAATCACAGAATAACCAGGTTGGAAGAGACCCACTGGATCGTCGATTCCAACCATTCCCACCAATCCCTAAATCATGCCCCTAAGCACCTCATCCACCCTCACCTTAAACACCTCCAGGGGTGGTGACTCAACCACCTCCCTGGGCAGACTGTTCCAATGCCTAACCACCCTCTCCGTGAAGAATTTTTTCCTAATCTCAAACCTAAATCTCCCCTGGCAGAGCTTGAGGCCATTCCCTCTCGTCCTGTCCCCTGTCACTTGGGAGAAGAGGTGAGCTCCCTCCTCTCCACAACCTCCCTTCAGGTAGTTGTAGAGAGTAATAAGGTCTCCCCTCAGCCTTCTCTTCTCCAGGCTAAACAGCCCCAGCTCTCTCAGTCACTCCTCATAAGATTTGTTCTCCAGCCCCTTCACCAGTTTCGTTGCTCTTCTCTGGACTCGCTCCAGAGCCACAACATCCATCTTGTGGTGAGGGGCCCAGAACTGAACACAGTACTCGAGGTGCAGTCTCACCAGTGCCGAGTACAGGGGGAGAATAACCTCCCTGGACCTGCTGGTCACGTAATTTCTGATACAAGCCAAGATGCCATTGGCCTTCTTGGCCACCTGGGCACACTGCTAGCTCATGTTCAGTCAGTTGTCAACCAACACTCCCAGGTCCTTCTCCTCCAGGCAGCTTTCCAGCCAGGTTTCTCCTAGTCTGTACCTCTGCTTAGGGTTGTTGTGTCCCAAGTGCAGGACCCGGCATTTGGCCTTGTTTAACCTCATGCCGTTGGTCTCAGCCCAGCAGTCCAGCCTGTTCAGGTCCCTTTGCAGAGCCTCCCGGCCCTCCAGCAGATCCACACTTCCACCCAGCTTGGTGTCATCTGCAAACTTGCTAAGGGAGGACTCAATGCCTTCATCCAGGTCGTTGATAAAGACATTAAACAGGACTGGACCCAGGACTGAGCCCTGGGGAACCCCACTTGTCACTGGCCTCCAGCTGGATTTAACTCCATTTACCACCACCCTCTGGGCCCAGTCATTCAACCAGTTTTTCACCCAGGAGAGTGTGCGCCCGTCCAGGCCAGAGGCCGACAGTTTCCAAAGCAGAATGCTGTGAGAAACTGTATCAAAACCTTTACTAAAGTCCAGGAAGACCACATCCACAGCCTTTCCCTTGTCCAAGAGTTTAGTCACTTGGTCATAGAAGGTGATCAGATTAGTCTGGCAAGACCTGCCTTTCATGAACCCGTGTTGACTGGGCCTGATCACCCGGTTCTCTTGCAAGTGCTTCTTGATAGCACTCAAGATCACCCGCTCCATGACTTTCCCCAGTACCAAGGTCAGGCTGACAGGCCTGTAGTTCCCCGGATCCTCCCTGCACCCCTTCTTATAGATGGGCACAATAAGATAACTAATAAGATCCAGAGATAACTTGCGTACTAGTCAGTTGCTTAGTTACTGAATTTTAAGAGAAAGTACATTACTAACTATGGTTGTTGTCAAGACCAGACACCAAGACTCAGAGCCTGAGATATATGATATGAATTCCTTTCTTTAATATAGTTAGTTAAGTATCACAAATTCAGTTGTGTCCTATTAATTTTTCTACAGGTGCAAATGTATCCCTGTACATCATACTTCTTAGTAAAGAAAGTAATCAAAATTGACTGTTTTCACAACTACAATTTTGACTTTAATAAATTTACCTTTCCAAAAGAAAAATATGTTTTATTCAAAGTTTTTGAGTATTTTTTTTGTTCTAGAATAAGCATCATAATGTGCATAGTGATGCCTAGTCAAATTGCAATAACATAATATGGGGTACAGTGTGCATTTAGATAGGACATCCCAATGTGGATAGTATGTTTCCATAGATGCAGAAGTAGCAAATCAAAGATTGTATAGAAACAAATTTGCTTCAGTTAGAAAATGAACATAGAGATGATCATGAGTTATTTAATGGATTTCAGTTGCAGGATAGCATCATATAAAAAGCAGCTAGAACAGAATTTCATAATAATGAATTTTAGTAGGTACATGAATGCTACTAATTCCAGGTTCCATCAGTTCTTTCAGTGTGGGTAAATTTATATATATTGACTTTACTCTATTTTTTAGGTTGCATTTCCATTAGTTACATGGATTCTCTCCCAACTTCTCTTGCAGAAGTTTTACAGCAGTACTACTTTGCTAGCCAAATTATGTTTTCATAACTGCAATGACCTCAGTCACTGTATTGGCCACAAACCAATTCAAATGATAACAAAATTTGTTCCATTTATTTTGGTGGACCTCCAACATACTCTCTTCACTGTCTGACAGAGCTGTATTGTAAGAATTTTTAAAGCCATTCCTCTGACTTCTGAGGACATTTTCCCTGCCATCATAATGAATATTATTTGTCATTTATGCCTCAGCTTGTAGGAGACCATCAATGCTTTCTGTGTCATCTGTATGCATTGTTTCTCAAGAAGCAAGGACTAGATTCAGTCATGTTCATCAGTAGCATATCAACATAAGTAACTTAAAGTAGTCATGCTAGTTGTGGACCTGTATTTTCACAATTCCAGTTCAACACAGTCCAAGAACTGCTATGGCCATTCTCTTCCTTAGCCTCATGACACAAAAAGAAATTATTTGAAAGTTGTAACTGCAACCGTAATTTTAACACATATATTTTGCAAGCACAGAATCTGTATCAATTTCAGACTTGTTATATTATTTATGCTAAGTGTGTCTCTTGTTTAAAAACATTTCCTCAATATGCCATTCTGCATGGAAAAAACTGGGCACTGCTGATTTAGCTAGGAGGATTTATTCTCCTTTCTAAAAAGGAAAAAGTGAATTTTAAAGATAGTTTTGTTGTAATCTTTATACTCATCAGAAACCATCTCTCTGTGACATTAATGAAAAATCTTGGCTCAGCAACTGCAGAGATGAGGCAGGCAAGAAGAGAGATTGAACGAGGACACAGGAGAAAGGAAATAGCTATTTCTTTTTGTAGATGTAACTAAAATCAGGAGTTTCCATTAGTTTGAAACAACAGTAGAATTAAGAATTTTTATTATATGTATTCTTCAAAAAGAATAAAACTCGTAAAGGATTCAGAGAGAAGGTAATGTCTGTTGTTGCTATGAGGGAATTATAATAATCAAAGCCATCAAAATAAAGTCCTTTTAAAAATTCTTTTCCTCCTGAAGTACCTACCTGTGATATTCCAAACAACAGTATCTGCCTCTTGGCACTCATTTAAGATATACCTGGCAAATGAAAACTGATTTAACAATAATACTTTAAAAATCCCTAAGGCCATATTGAAATTCTATATACTTATAGACAAAAACAGTTATGCTCCAAGTGGTTGACAGCACCATTTCCAGGCTATATACTAATAGGTACCAATGAAAATTATTGCATATTTCTTTCTTCTCACTGGATAACCTTCAGGTTAACTAATTTCAGGCTCTCTGATTTTCTAGCTTACTTTCCATACTTATTACTTGCAACAACCTCAACACCAAAATCTGCACGTCAGTCACATACAAAACAGATGAAAATATACCCAAAGTTTAATTTACTGCTCTGGCTTACTGTGTTCCATGGTGTAAATGCTACATCGCTACATCCCTATGAGGAACTGAAGTGACCCCAAATGCTGAGTCCAGTCCTTCACAGAAATTCTAAACTAAAGTCCAGAAAAGTCCACTGCAGTATGCACTGTAACACTCCTTCTTGCACTAGAGTATTTTGGGCAGCTTTTGGACATTTGTCTAACTGTCCTTTACTAGGCCCAGGGAGTTCCTCAATGCTTTAGTGCTCTTCCACCTTTTTCCTTAGAGCTGGCAAAGCATCCTTGCCTTAAGGGCAGAGTGGAGGAAATCTTGCACTCACAGCCAAAAATCCAACAACAGTGTGTATGTTCCTGTTAGAATCCTACTTATCTAGGCAACTCTTTTAATTTTCTTGTTTAGCAGCTTTGTTATCTGAATCCATGGAAAGTAAATGCCCAGAAATATGCATGATATACGTAAAGAAATAGTATACATAGTTTGTAGCTTATCACAATCTAGTGTGCACTGGGGATAACGGCGTGCTTCTTTTCTACCTTTAATATTTGATACAAGGAGGTATGTTTGCTATACTTATTCCAGTCTAAATTCTTAATGTCGGAATATGGGTAGACAAACTTTAATGAAGTATCATGAATAGTTTGAAAAATTATATGAATATTTCTCAGTTCTGCTAAAGAGTCTGCTATATTTTAGAGTCATATTAGTCTACTGCATCCATACTGCTAGCCATCATTATCTTCAAATCACATAGTACCTCAAGAACTCTTCTCTCTTCCCTGTCTCTCAGGCAGAAAGATTTAACAGTCTCTATCACCAACGTGTTATCACATTTCTATTACACTATTCCACAAGATTATCTACATCTATTTGTATTATAATCTAATCTTTTCCTATATTAACAATAATTTGCATAGCCTGAAAGTACAGCAAATGTACATACATTTATTTCAAAAGCATACTATTAAACAAAACTGATCTTAACACTATTTTCTGAAACTCATTAAATTGCTTTTGATCCTAATAACTCCTTTTCATGACTCTGTAGCTTTTGTTTATCTATCTTCCAATACCAATATTAGTCCTTTCCTACTCCATCTTAAATCAGAATTTACCTTTGCTTAAAACTCAGTGGTGTAGGTTCATGGTATTACATTTGTCTATAAACAGTTATCACAGAAGTCTATCAGTTTAGACTGGCATCTTCTAGCCAATGTACATGGACTATCATGATAGCAGGTAATAGTATGTCACTGATATTGTAGTTCACAAGTCTTTTATCAGGTGAAAGAAATGGTCTATTTGTCCTCTCCAATAATATCAAATGTTTTAGTAGAATTACTTGCCCAGAGTAGAGGCATGTTCTCAAATACTTAGCAATTCATTAACATCATAGAATCATAGAATCACTAGGTTAGAATTCTATGATTCTATGATATTAATGAATTTCTAAGTATTTGAGTATCCTTTTCATAAGATTATTTTCTAAACCTTTGAAAATGATGTAGTTAACTCCAGATGATTCTATGGAAATGATTATGCAAGATGTGTGTGAGAATGGCTCTATATTTTCTTAGACATACATATTCCAGCTAATTTATGTGGAAAACAATATCAAATTACATGTTCTCCTCTTTTTAAAATCTTTTAGTGTTCTATAATTTGTATTTACCTGTGGTTACTTCCATATTTTCTGTCTTCATGGCTCTGAATGAATTGCCTCTCTTAGATTATGTGAAAGACAATTCACTCTTAAACATAAAACTTTAACCGAGTTCTTGGCCTGTGGAAGATAATGTTTCCTTCTTAAAATCAGTCTTGGTAAGAAGGAGCACTATTGAAATTTTGTAAATTTTAGTCTGAAGTGATGGAAAAATGTTTAAAGTAAAGTTTTCCATGTTTTCCTTTTAGTTTTTTCTTTCTTTGTGCAACAACAAGCTATAACACAATTGGCAATATAGCTGTTGTCATAGATCTAGAACAGCAATCCTAATGTTAAACACATGAAAAAAAAAAATTTCTGGGGTTATGTTATGATTGAAATGCTGCATTGACATCACTAATGTATTCAATGGGATATTTTCCATTTATTTCAAAGATCTGTAGATTCCATCACAATTTAAAACTGAATATACTGCATTTCATTCTTGCAGTGATGGAAAATCTTCACCTCCACAGTTACTACTTAGAATATCACAGGAATCTTCAGAGCATAGGACTACAATATTCCATCTCACTCACTGTCTGATAGGTAACTCCTTAATCATAATTTGAATGAAATGTGAAAGTCCTAACCTCCACAAACTCTCCTCTCTACAGTGTGGAATTACTGTTGCAGCAAATAATTTCTGTGTTTATCTTTTAAGGGAATGGAAAGATAGGGAGAAGTTGAAAAGTTACCCAAATACAGATTTTAGGAGATATTTAGCAGTTTTAATATTTATTTAAAAAAACATCTATAATCCATAAGAAGCAGAGATAAATATGAACAAGTTAAAATACAAAGTACCTCCTAGACATACAATAGTAGCAAAATTTTGCAGTAATTCTGCACTTTATTTAGTACACATTTTTTGTGGTTTGCTGGTCAGAGTCTGAAGGAATAGAAATTACTTCGAAGGATATGCCCACCTCTTAACTAAATTAAGAGGTTTGATTCTGAGCATTACAGTTTATTTTTATCTAAATTCAGATTCCTAATGTAGGTGTCCAGTCCAAGTAGGCATAAACTATGAAGAGGGACAGGTATCTTTAAGTGACACATTAAAGATTTAGGGAAGGATGTCTGTATTTTTGTGACCAAATGAATTTAACGACGTGCCAGGTGTCTATTCCAGAATCTGAAGAGAAACAATTTTCTTCTAGTTTCTGACCCAAACCACATACTTTGCACAAGACTTTTAATAAGCAGTTTTATGTCAGTAATTCTTTTTTTTAAAGTAATAGTATAAAAGTGGCGGGACAGTTGCTACCTAACAGTCATATCAATACATTAGCCCATACCAGTATGGAGTCTAAAGTACATCTTAAAATCATTTTCAAAATGCATTCCACAGGGAATCTGTAACAAATGACAGATTGATGTGCACTAGCCCTTGTAGGCAGTTCAGACTCACACAGATGCACACTCACTCCCTCACAGTAGGATGTGGGAGTGAAGCAGAAAGGTAAAAATGAGAAAATCCATGAGTTAAGATAAATACAGTTTATTAGGTAAAGCAAAGCTGTGTACAGAAACAAAATAAAGCAAGGCATTCATTCACAGCTTCTCATCAGCAGGCAGAGGTTTAGTCTTTTCCAGGAAAGCAGAGCATCATCATATGTAACAAGAGTTAAGACAAATGCCATCATGCAAATCTTTTCTCTTCCTCCTTCTCTTCTCCAGATTTAATTGCTGAGCATGATATCATATGGTATGGAACATCCCTTTGGTCAGTTGAGGTCAACTGTCCCAGCTTTGACCCTCCCAAATCCTTGTGCATCCTCAGTCTGCTTATTGGCAGATTAGCATCAGAAGGCCTTATTGTATAAGCACTGTTCAACAATAATTAAAATATCAGTGTATTATCAACACATTGTTTTGGTCTCAAATCCAAACAGTAGCGCCATGTAAGTTACTACAAAGAACAATAGATCTATCCTAGACAAAACCGGTACACAGAGGAATGAATCCCTCTCCTTTGATAAATGAATTTATTTTAAATAAAGATTAAAATATTATCTTGCCAAAATTTTTAATGGGTAGGTAGTAAATTATATAAAGTTAAAGAATTATTAAGTAAGTCAAAAGTTTTTTTAAATGTTAAAAAATCATATTAGATTTTTTTCAGTAATTTTTTTTCCAAATGGAAATTAGAATCAATAAGATGAGTTCTTCTCATGTCCTTGGTTATTCATTTGCAGTCTTTCGTGACATGAAATAAAAAATTGAATAAAATGAGGAAAAATGTCAGCTATGTCTTATTTGTCTAGATACTTGCAGAGACCTATCATGGCATGAGTTGATGACTCAAAGCAGGTGATGCCCCCCAGCTCCCAGTGACAAGACCACAAATGCTGGAGAGCATATCTGTGCCTGCCTAGTGGGGGGCATGAGAACATGTTACCTGTCCCCCCGATCTGATCCAATGAGGAGCAGGGACAGAGAGCTTAAAAATCCCTCACAAAGCCTACAATCTTGTGTCTTTGTCTTGTCCTGTAGTGTGGACACCCACCGTCTTCTGGACCCGTTGGAAAAAGAAACATGTTGCTACGTGTAGAGTACCTAAGGTGATGACTATCTCTCACCTTTCCTATTTCTCTTGTAATTATTTCTCTCTTTTCTCCTTTCTTTTCTCCTTTTTTCTCTTTCTCTCTCTTTTCTCTTTGCAATAGGTGTGGCTGCAGTGTGCTGTAGCTGGCCATTTTTTTTTAATTTTGTGTTTGATTCCAGCAGCAATTAGGGCTCTCTTGTTTTAGCAGTTCAGTTAATCTTAGGCTTGTGCAGGTTTTCTGCTGGTGCTCTGTTGCATACAGGTTGTTTGTTCATTTAAATCCAGGTCATGCACGTTGTTTAGTAAAAAGTACCATTTACACCCTCCTCCTGAGTGATTTTGGATCACTTTGGCACCATGGTGAGATAAAGACCTCACTTTTTTTTAAAGTGGGCTATGACAATAACTCTCTTAAAATTAGAAAAATATGCAAAGTTTATTTGCTATGTTAGACAAATAAGTGATTTTTCTTTCCCAGAACTAAACCCATTTTTAATTTAATTCAAGAGCACACAGACTTTTTCCTCTGAAGTGATTTCTACAACTCTTCTCCTTCTACTCTGTCTTTGCCTCAGGCTCATGTATTTTTAAGCTGCGAAATACAAACACATATTCTTTATCTAAAAAGAATAAGAATAATGTTCCAAAAATTGGACAATGTATTTCAGTAAAAAATTTTAGCAGATCTGCAGGGAAAATCCTTAGCATTCAGCATAAGCCAATATGATTGCAATGGTCACTTATGGCAGGATGTATCTAGCCTAACATTGCTAAAATTTCCCCTGAGTTCAGTAGATTCAGATATATTCACTGCAAATAAATTCATTAAAGCCTTTGAAATACAATGGACCTCATCTTATGGCTCAGTAAGTTTCAAGGCCACAGTTAACCGAGTGCTAGAAGACTATTTAGGGGAAGTATCTCTTTGCATTTATGCTGTTCTTTCATTCTTCCCTTCAAATACAGAGGAGAGAAAATGAGAAAAGATGATACTTTATATTATAATATCAGAATATATTTGCCCTATACTTATATCTTTATATTTGTCTTGAATATTTCATTAGTCATTGTTGTGGATATGATGTAAGCCTAGACAGGCCTTTATTCTGATCCATTATTGAGCATAGCCCTATGTTCTTATGTTCTTAACCTCATTTACCTACAAGGGAAATATCTGTATCAGAGCTGCAGGGTGCCTATGAGCTTTTTGAGATGAGTAGGAGAATTTTAGAATGTGATTCATCTGACCAGTTGAATAACACCTCTGTACCCAGAAAATGAAGAACATATAATCTAAAAGTCCCAGCTCATAGTATGAATTATCTTTTATGGTTTTGCTCAGTGATTATGTCTGTACCAAACTGTTTTTTCCTTGTTAGAGCTGCATGGGCAGCCAAAATGTAACAAGCAGCTGGAATATATTTCTGTGTGATGCAATTGTTTCACTAAGTTTCTCTGCTGATTGATTTATTACAAGAGGAGTAGGAAATGAGGCATTTATGTTCTGTCACCAAAAAAATTAACTGGTCTTGATTAAACATCTTATGGAATTAAGAATTATTTCCTTCAACCTCCTGGCTGCTTTCTTGCTCATATGGTCCAGAAAGCTGTTGTCTTTTTGTGTACCAGGAACCTCAAGTTCTTTCCTGCAAAAGTACATTCTAGTGAGTCAGATCACAGCCTGTATTGGTGCATAGGACTTTTCTTCCCGAAAATCAGGATTTGGTATTTACCTTCATTGAACTTCACAAGGCTTCAGTCAGCTCGTTTCTCTAGCCTGCTAAAGTCTCTGTCTAGCAGCCCTGCCCTCCCTCTTATTGACCTCTCTCTTTATTTTGTACCATCTGCAAATTTACTGCTAGTGCTTTCCATCCCATCTGTCAGGTCATTAATAAACATATTAAATTTGTATTTGCTCCAATCGGCTCTTCTCTGTCTAATGACAGGCTGCCAGCCATATTTTGTACTGCTGTTCATGAGGCACAGAACCTGGTGGTCCAGCCAACTTGCTACCTACTTTATAATACACCAATCCACATAATGATAAATGTTGCTGCAAAAGTACTGTTTCAATAGAACAACAAGCCTTCAAGTAATCTATCCAGAATTCAGCTTATTTGGGAAGCAGTTTTAAAAAAAAACTAGAGACAAGATTTCGTCTTTTAGTCAGAAGCTTTATTTATAATGAACAGGGATTCTAAAAAACTAGCTTAGGTTAGAGATATTCAAAATGACAAAACTTAAGTGAGATGAAGCTGCCCTCACTTAAAGAACCTCCATTTCAAGAATTACAGACAGTGACTGACCTAGCAATCCTTCAGAAACAGATGTAAGTATCTGCAAAGAATTGCAGAACAAATAGAATATAAAGAACAACTAATTCCTATATTTCTACACTGGTCAGATGTCATCTCATTGAGGAACCGCACAAAGAGAGGCATATAGACCACCAGCTAGAGAGTCAGATGCTCAGGAGCGTTGCAAAGGTATCATGCAATGCAACACTGAGAAACCTTAACTTGTTTTGCCTGTGTAGTTCTCCCCAAGTCTGCAGTGGAGATGGCAAGAAATAATGAACTTAAACTGCAGTAAGAAAGGTAAGATTTAGACGTTAGGAAAAGCAAACTGCCTGACATAGCTGTGGAATATGTCAGTCCTTTAAGAACCTACTAGTGAAACCCCTAATACATACCTCAGTGCTTTCAGTCTTATTTTCTATATTTGGCAGTGCTGTGGTCCTTGCATTAGCAGAAGTTTCTAGACAAACATAATTCTGTTTTGTGGCTAGCTGGGGGGATACATTTCTCCCCCAGCTAGCCACATCAAGCATTCAGAGACTGTTTACCCAGCTATTCGATCAGTGTGGAGAAAAACACAAAATCAGGCCCTCAAGATCTATTGCCTTGACAGCATGCAGCATAACAAAATTGCCATTTTTCTTTCTGTTGCTAGAAAATAAACAAGACATTTGTTCTTTTATAAGTGGCATGCAGTTCTATAAAGGAGTTATTTATTTATACTATTTTGTCGCATACAGTTACTTTCAAGTAGTGGATTTTTTAGCCAACATTTATCACTCATTTTAGAAATCTTTAAGCATAAGCATAATAAGTGCATAAACAGAATATTCTACATATTCTACAATAGCTCAAATTAAATAAATAATTTTTTATGCTTGGTCTGTCCTTACTCACAATATTGTGTTGACCAGTGAAGTTGAATTAACTCTTTAATAAATTTTTCATTCTCCAATGAATAAAAATCTAATCTAGTCTTGTTAGTGAAGTGTGTATAACAGGTACAACGAGTAAGCCAATTCATTATGAATGAAACAACATGAATAGAGAGTCCATACTACATATTCTTACAGATGTATGTTAAATGCATATATTAAAGTATCTAAGAATTAATGACACAATTATCCTGGATCCACAATAGTTGCTCAGAATGCTTAACAACAGTACATGGATTACAGTTACACGTGGAAGGAAATTTTCCAAATTCCTTTAGTGTATTTTTTATATTTATATTAAATTGTACTGTATTGATTTACTTTTCCTTGATTACTCTTGAGTACTCTGGAGAAACAGTTTGTGTCTGTAGAAACATTGTCACTAAATCATCTTTAATTTCATTAGTTATATCCACAAACAAAGTAAAAAACCCAGACTAGCTAACTAATGAAAAGACATTTTAGTTAACCAATATACAACCCCTCAGAACTAACTGATCATCAAGACATGTCCTGTATTATCCAGGATCCTCAAGAAAGGGATCATTCCCTCAGCACCTGCATGGAATATCTGTGCATATATGATAACTCTGGCTGCCAGCAAGGAGCTCCAGGACAGGTTTCTACAAATAATAAACAAGACACTGAGTCTGGGAAAATTCAGAAAAGGATCTAGCATAATAAAAATTATTAGGCGTACCCTCTGTCACAATATGGAAACAGCAAATACATGTATGCTTTTTCTTCAATTTATCTTCCTGGATGTGAGAAAGCTAGATTCAAAGTCAGGTATTACAGAAATAGAATGCTTAACATTCTGTTATTGTGCAAAGTCTGCTGGGTTGTATAAATGGAGAAAAATCTCTTTCTCCAGGAAAGTTATGACATTACTTTGGGTTTTCAGTACCATGAAAAAGCTCCATGAGTGGCATTTTCTGGACCCAAATTTGGATGTAGTGTGCTGTATGAGAGACACTTGCATGACCAGGATACTAGATTTCACAGTCTTTCCCACATTCTTTCTATTAAAATGTAAGACCATCCAGTGGGAGCCTCAGACTTACATAAAACAAGGCATGGACTAGCCACAACGCATTATCTTCCTGTACATAACTGCTGTAGAGCTGTGCATCAAAATCACAGAATTCTCTTGGTAGCTTTCCAGCTACTTTAAGAGAATACAATGGAAGTATGAAGAAATTATGAGCCTAGCAATATATAATTATCCATTCATATGCAAAACGTAAATATGAGCTTTCTGCATATGATTCTAGTCTACTGCCTGTGCACTTCCTTAGTAGATGACTTCTCACTAAGCTTTCCTTCTGTAAAGGCGGTTTGCATTGATTCCAGATAAATTTTGCTGGAACTAGAGACTTTAAAACTATAAGAGCTGTGCAAGCAGAAATATTATTTTGCAAGTGTGTTAAAATGAGGAGTTCATACCTAGTCTGAGGTTGGAAGGTAAGGAAAGATGAAAATTAGAACCTCTTTACTTTGACAGCTGAATTCCAACAGCACTTGGAAAAGGGTGATAAGTGTGAAACCTCCACTATTAATAAAATGTTCCATTTAGCCAAAACAGTCTTTATCTTTTGGCTTTATAAGATAAATTTCTCCAATACAAACTGTAATTCTAGGAAATATTTCAGGAAATTGTTACATTAAGAAGGAACTTTTTGTAAAAATGTGTATTACAAATACTGTATATGTAGTAGGTTTAATTCTTCTAAGGAGTCAATACTTGCTGTGATCATTGGCTGATGTCCAGAGGAAGAAAATATTTGCTTTTAAAAGTGATTGATTACTTTTGATAATGCTTTGCCAATAGTTACTTTATAGATCTTTTATAGTAAATCTTTTCCTTCTTCACCCCAAATAGGGTTCTTCAGTCATTTCTCATTTTCTGTCTTCTACCTCAGTACATGAGATTCAAGAGAAAAGAAACAGAGACTAAAACTATAGCTTGGGAACCAAGAGTCGAAGAGGAGAGACAAAGAACATGTAGAAGAAGTAGAACATGTTCTAACCTGTCACAGTGAGACAGCTCAACTTGATTGCTTCACTCAGTGGACCCATGGTCAGTTCTAAGGGATTTCTTACCCTCTGTCAGGAAATGTCAGTGTGCAAGTATGAACAGAGAGTTAACATCAAGACAATGTGCCAGCCCCCACACTCTGCCTATGAAGCAGTTTTTGACTAATAACAACACCATTGTGCTTGAGCACCCACCCTATTTGCTAGGCCTGGCTGCTTGCAATTTCTGTCTCTTCCCAAAGATCAAGCTAGTGCTCAAAGGAACCCATTTTTTTTGCTGGTAGAAGATGTGAAAGCAAAAACAATGGAGATCCTTAACAGCCTTTCACAAAATGATCTGTGGAATTATTTTGAATGTTGTCAGGATCATAGACAGCTGTGTGTCAACTCAGAAGGCAATTATTTTAAAGGTGATCGTAGCTAATTTTCTTAATTTTTTAAGTATAAAGAGCTACAGGCACAGTCCTGGGATTTTTTGTGTCAGACCTCGTATCTTCAACTCCCCTTCCTGTGGGCCTGTTTACATCGTATTATATTGCTTGAAATTAACTATGAGCGGTCTGCATCAAAATTAAGTGTGACCAGCAGGTAAAGAGAGGGGATTCCCATAAGACTTCAGCTGGAGTACTGTATTCAATTCTGAAGTCCTCAGGAAACGAAGGACATAGATCTATTAGAGCAAGTCCAGAGGAGGGCCACAAAGGTGGTCAGAGGGCTGGAGCACCTCCTATAGAAGGACAAGCTGAGAAAGTTTGGCTTATTTAGCCTAAAGAAGGGAAGGCTCAGGGATCATCTTAAAGTATCCTTCTGGCACTTAAAAGAGGACTACAGGAAAACAAGGGAGGGGCTTTTTAACTCAAAATGTAGTGATAGGACAAAGGGTAATGATTTTAAGCTGAAAAAGGGGTGATTTATACGAGATATTGGGAAGAAATTTTTTACTGTAGGGGTGATGAGGCACTGGAACAGGTTCTCCAGAGAAGCCATGAATGGCCCATCCCTGAAGGTGTTTAAGGCTAGGCTGGTGGGGGCTTTGAGAAATCCGATCTAGTTGAAGGTGTCCCTGCCTAAGGCAGGGGTGCTGGAACTAGCTGATATTTAATGTCCCTTCCAACCCAAACCATTTTATGATTGTATGAGTTGTGCATGTTGGTTGTATGTGGATCAGGAGAAAGGAGTTTTTAAATTCACAATTTTGGAATACAAAAACATCATAATACATCTTCCAATGGAAAATTGTGAAACTCCCCTTTCCTTCCCTTTTTCAAAAATTCACTGTACTCTAAGAAGCAAATGAACTGTACAAAGCCAAACCAGCACAACTAATTTATTAAGAAATTCTGTTAAACAAGAGTTCCTTTCCTAAATTTTGTTTGGTTTCTTTGCTGACTAATTCATTTTCATTACACACATCCTGTTCTCTCCAGTTGCTTTGCATGGCAGTTCTCACAGAATTACTTCACATTGCTGAGGTTTTCTTACCTTGTGCTGACAAGGTTTTTAGAAACTGCGGCTAGAGGCTGTTATTCAACATTTACCACAAGCTTGTATAAAGGTCAAAGCAGCAATGCAGTTAGACTTGCTTAGAATTTCCTCTCCCTAAATAATCATAGAATTATAGAACAACCAGATTGGAAGAGACCCACCAGATCATAGAGTCCAACCATTCCTATCAAACACTAAACCGTGCCCCTCAGCACCTCATCCACCTGTGCCTTAACCATCTCCAGGGAAGGTGAATCAACCACCTCCCTGGGCAGCCTGTTCCAGTGCCCAATGACCCTTTCTGTGAAAAGATTTTTCCTAATGTCCAGCCTAAATCTCCCCTGGTGGAGCTGGTGGCCATTCCCTCTCGTCCTGTCCCCTGTCACTTGGGAGAAGAGGCGAGCTCCCTCCTCTCCACAACCTCCCTTCAGGTAGTTGTAGAGAGTAATAAGGTCTCCCCTCAGCCTCCTCTTCTCCAGGCTAAACAGCCCCAGCTCTCTCAGTCACTCCTCATAAGATTTGTTCTCCAGCCCCTTCACCAGTTTCGTTGCTCTTCTCTGGACTCACTCCAGAGCCTCAACATCCTTCTTGTGGTGAGGGGCCCAGAAATGAACACTGTACTCAAGGTGCAGTCTCACCAGTGTAGAGTACAGGGGGAGAATTACCTCCCTGGACCTTCTGGTCATGCTGTTTCTGATATAAGCCAGGATGTCATTGGCCTTCTTGGCCACCTGGGCACACTGCTGTCTCATGTTCAGTTGGCTGTCAACCAACACCCCCAGGTCCCTCTCCTCCAGGCAGCTTTCTAGACAGACTTCTCCTCGTCTGCATAGGGTTGTTGTGCCCCAAGTGCAGGACCCAATATTTGGCCGTGTTAAACCTCATGCCATTGGACTCTGTCCAGCAGTCCAGCCTTTTCAGATCCCTTTGCAGAGCCTCCCAACCCTCCAGCAGATCGACGCTTCCACCCAGCTTAGTGTCGTCTGTAAACTTGCTAAGGGAGCACTCAATACCTTCATCCAGGTCGTTGATAAAGACATTGAACAGGACTGGACCCAGCACTGATCCCTGGGGAACCCCACTTGTCACTGGCCTCCAGCTGGATTTAACACCATTTCCCACCACTCTCTGGGCCCAGCCATCCAACCAGTTTTCCACCCAGGAGAGTGTGTGCCTGTCCAGGCCAGAGGCTGACAGTCTTTCAGAAAAACTGTGTACAATGTGAGGGGTTTTTATTCTTTGTGGATAGGAAGTGCTTTTGATTGCATTTTAAAAAATATCTTGGTTTTTTTGTTTGCAAAAGAAAATTTTTCTTTAAAGTACTTTAATTCTCTGAAAAATGACATTACCTACAAAGTAAGTTCATAGCCTTGTAAAGGAAGTGTTCATGTTCAGTAATAAGTTTTTAAAGCATTTTAAACAGATTAGTTCCACGTATTCTGTTTAATAAAGAAGGGTCTTCTCTTCTCCAGCACTTAGGAGTTCACTGACATTACCAAGCTCTTAGAAAAATAGGTATTTCTTAGCAGCAGCAGCAGTAAAGAATGAAAACTAACAGTATTTCCAAGTCATTAGCTTTTTGTTGAACTATTCTGACGTTTACACATGCAAATACCTGTCCTGAGTCCATGCATTTATGCAGCTAGCCACAGCTGGCCACTCCTCATGCAGATAGCTGCTTACTGAAAGTGGAAAATAAGAGCCTGTCCTAAGCTAACAAAATCAGGAGCTAAAACCTTAGTCAGTCCTTAATCCAAGCAGCTAGGAAGCAGAAAAGCATGTCAAATTGAGCCATAAATACAGAAAGGATATTTATATAGCAGTTTACAGCGATGGTGTTTCTTGGTACAATACATACAAAGAAATGGGTTTATGACTTCTTTGTGCAGAGAAGTGACTGCCATAAAAGAAGATGAGTAACCTACCAGCCCTCTTGTAAGTCTAGCTGAAGTTAAATAGCATTTATTATATATTCACTATGTTTCAAATGAGTGGATGTGAATTTCCTTTTCTTGAAATTAAAGCATATGTACAAGTACAATCACAATGTAGTCTGCTTTCATGTATTTTACAAGCCTTTTTGACTCTTCTGGCACCTCTGCAATTAACCTCATGTTATGAGTTGAGAAGTAAAAGCTGTTGATGGCTAAGATAATGGATACTGGGTGGGAGGATAGATAATATCCTACTCTGAGTACAGGGAGTTTGCCAATGGTCCGTTTCATAGAATCATAGAATCACCAGATTAGGAAGGACCTCTTGGATCATCAAGTCCAACCATTGCTATCTGCCACTAAACCATGTCCCTGAGCACCTTGTCTATCTGTCTTTCAAATACCTCCAGGGCTGGTGACCCAGCCACATCCCTGGGCAGCCTTTTCCAGTGCCCAATGACCCTTTCTGTGAAAAATTCCTTTCTGATACCTAGTCTGAACCTCCCCTGGCATAGCTTGAGGCCATTCCCCCATGTTCTGTCCCCTGTCACTTGGAAGAAGAGGCCAACTCCCTCCCCCCACAACCTCCTTTCAGGTGGTTGTAGAGAGCCATAAGGTCACCCCTCAGCCTCCTCTTCTCCAGGCTAAACAACTCCAGCTCACTCAGCTGCTCCTCATAAGACTTGTTCTTCAGCCCCTTCACCAGCTTCCTTGCTCTTCTCTGGACTCGCTCCAGAGCCACAACATCCTTCTTGTGGTGAGAGGCCCAGAACTGAACACAGGGTCCTTAGCATCTTCCAATGACATTGATTCCATTTTAAGACTGACTCTTTAATGATTTTTAATATATCTACCCCTGTCTAACATATTTCTTCAAACTATCTGTTTCTCCTTGTTTTAAAGAGTTCTATAGAGAAAATGAGTTATGATTTTCAACCTAATCCTTAGTATCTTCTAGCTAACTAACTCTATATATTGAAATATTGACTTATCCATTAACCCCAATGCTATCTCGTTCCCATTTCATGTCACACAACATAGCCAGGGTGTAGGAGCCACACTTACACTGATCAGAAGTGCATGGGTCTCAGTAGCCACCTGCTGCAAACAGAGACTGTGGCTGTCCTTCTGAGACAGGATACTACAGGGAGTTGTCGCACCCTTAAATTAAGCATAAAAAAATACATCCCGAGGCCCACTCACAGTTTTTTGTTACGTTCATGATACAACTTATGTCTAATATAGCCCTATTGCTAGAATGATTAAACAGCTTAAGAATAGGTTAAATAGGTGGTTGCCTTAAAAATAGGTTAAATAGAATAAATAAATATTAAGCTTCCGGCAAAATGGTGCATACCATCCATAAAATGTGGCATGCTTGAGTTGTTGTAAGCTGTCATTTGAGAAAAAGACCCTCAGAAGTGCTCTAAAGACCATAAAATGTTGAAAATACCTATGTGTGAATGACTTATACAAAAAATCAGAAAAGAGAATGTTTGATTATTTCCGATGTTTTTCTCATAATGCCACACACCTTGCCCATTCCTATTTCATCTCTTTGAAGTGTCTGTCTTTGCCTGGAGCTGAAAGACTGGGAAGTGTAAGCCCAGTTCTGCCGTGAAAGAATGTTTGTTCCAGGTGAATGATTAATGAATCTTTTTCTCAGGTACAAAGCCACTATCTCCATTAGGATAACAAAGAAACTGCTCTTCTGTTCAGTTTAGTAGGATTTTTACAGAATTTTTTTAACTACTGAATCCAGGGCAGGGTGCAATGATCTTAAAGTATCTCATCAGAAACTGGTAGAGTCAAGAAAGTCTCCAGTTTTCAGGTTTTATTCCTGTTAAGGACTCTTGGGAACACAAATAATGTCCCTTTGAAAAATAACAGGCTTGCTGTAGTGGTAGTAGGTACTTGGGAGAATAATCAGGGCTTAGCTTTAAGATGTAAAAAGGAATCTTATAGCAGATGTCAAATATTCTTGAAGCCATAAGGAACTTGAGGAAAAGTTTTGGACTCCACATTTCAAAACCAGGTTTGAATCTAATATTCGCGGTTAGGAAACCATTGAGGTATGACAAAAATTTTCTATTTAATAAAATTATTTTTTGACTCTAATGGTTTAGAACTGGGACATTTTCTTTCTTGGGCATTGTCAGAAGCATCAGCTCAGGAACAAGCTCTGTAAACCTACTGCACAAATCTACTCCCTTGGGCTTACAGGTAAAAAGATCTTTCCTGACTGTAACACAGACAGCACTGGGTCAAATGTTATGACTATTATAGTGTTTTGGGGGAAATATAGATTAAGAAAATAGAAAAAAAAAAGATTATGCAATAGCATGGAAAGTCTCATCACATTGTAAATTCAGTGATTATCACATTGTTAATCCTTAGTCCATCACTATCGATCAACTTTGTTTTACTATACCAAATATCCTGAAACAGCTGTCTCAAGAAAAGTGTCTAAACTGTCAGAGCAGGAATCTGAAAAGCAGATGTCAGCTAGAGAGTTTTACCTGAAAATTGTATCTTCTCCAGATTCTGCCTTGTATTTTACAAGTAGGCATTTTTTTTCACATACAAATATTACAACCAGAGGCTCTCCACATCTCAATGAGGAGAAAAAGTACTTACAAAGTATCACTAGACTTGAATCCAAGTCTTTTTTTTCCTCCTAAATACTTTGCTTATTAATCTGGGGATTTTTTTTAATATTGTTATTTCTGAATTATTGATTCTTGACTTCTGTTTATGTATAACGGATGTTTCAGCAGACAGCCTTGTGAATGCTTCCACCTCAGTACATCCTATAAACTCATTTCTCAAACACTAAGCTAAGAGCATTTTGTGTGGTGATAAATGTGCACTTCATTATCTTAAGACAAAGGAAACTGAATACTTGTGTACTACAAGACACTAAGTAAGAACTAAAAGCTGAGTATAAATGAAAGAAACAGGTAGAGCTTACTCCATCAGTTGTATTTAAAAAAAAAAAAACAGTACTGCAAATCCTACAAAGTTTTGTAAGGTATGTATGCAAAAAGAAGTCTATGATTATAGACTGATATAGATTATAAACTTGAGTGTGAGGTAAATGTAACAAGCTTCCTCTCCTAATGTTATATCTTCACTAAACATTCCAAATGGTAGGAACAGGAATACCTCCAGTGAAAAGTCCAAATTTCCTTAGTTTTTAATCTGTACAAGCTGCAATATGCTGATAGAAACACTTTTCATAGTTTTAAATTAAATTATTTCTTATTTATGTTACAGCTACTTAAAGGTCAGTGTTTGAGGTAATAATAACAATGCAGGGACAGAAATTAAGCTTCTTGTAGTCAGCTGAAAAACTCCTTCCACAATTTCCATTGGCTTTTAAAAACATCTAATTGTAACATTATTTCAGTCCACCTCTTTTATACACTCAGCTTGTCATCTCAAGAGGCCAGACTTTAAGAATTTTGCTCCAGGCATGCAGTAGAAGCTCTGATGTTTTAACCTTTCTGTTTCTTAGATCCCCCATCTGTTTGAGGGGGATAACACCACTTGCTGAGAGTAACAGGAAGTTTTTCTGGCCAAATCAAGATCTTTCTCATATAAGTAGTTCTTTTAAGATATATACAGAAGTTTGAACAAGGTAAATTACCAAAACTTAGCTTTTCATGCTCCTGGAGGATTTTGAAATTTGTGGTAAACAGTCTGTAAGTACAAGAGGTTAATTTGATTGCCTAAGTACAAATCTAATGTGTGTTCTGCATCTGTGTGATATACATCTTTTCTGCCTTCCCTTGTGTGTGAATAAAGCTAAATATGGGTATAAAGCTAAATATTGGGAGAAAAAAGAACCCTAAAGTTTTCTAAACACTCCCCTCATAGGTTGAGTACGAGGCAGGTTTACTTTAAAAGCAGTCAGTGGAGATACAATATGCACAGATGCAGCACACTTTTCATCACCAAGCAATCAGAAAACCAGTTGAATTCTGCTATCCTGGAAGACTCAGCTAGTGACTTACTCTAGCAGCCAGCCCAGTTGAATTCTAGTCTTGGCATGGAGGCACCAAGAATAGATTCAAGCCCCAGTAAAGCAAATTATTTGGGACTTCTTTGTTTTCTCCTTATTCCTCTACCTGCACCTTGTCACTAGCTCATGCTAGCAACACAACATGGAATCCTGATCAGGGAACAGCAAATCATTTTTCCATTATTTCTTAATTTCCTTAAGGCCTCTGGGCTACTTAGTGTTGCAATGTCCTAGGGCAACTCTCTTGGCCATCTGCTTTATGATCTTGCCTTTGCCACCAGACATTTTGACATCCTTTGTGTCCCCTTTGCCACATTAGTGGCATTTGGCTCCTGTCATATTTTTCATGCCCACTTTACTTAAGAGAAATGGAGGATGCCAGGGTAACAGCAAACAGTCCAGCATCATGCCTGGAGACAATCTCCAGGTAACCAGCGTAACTATGTTAGCTGTAGAGTCCATAGAGCTCCATGTAAACACCAATCATCATAACGGTAACTGTGTATTCCATACACTTTGAGGAAATACTGTCAGCCAGATTGTGCCTTTACACTTGCATTGTTAATAAAATTTATATAATACTCAATTCAAATACAATATTAGTCCATAAAAAATTATTGGTAGGGAATATATCAAGATTCAAATTAGCTGTGAATTCACTGGCAAATAAATATCAATAAAACTTAGAGCAAATTTACACATTAACTTGCATTTTTAAGCTTTCTACTTTTGAGATGCATAAGAAAGTTTAACCTTGCTTACAGGAAAATTACCAGAAGAAACACTAAATAAAATCCTTATTCTTTACATCCCCATTTTGGAAGACTATTAACAGCTTCCAAATATACCTACTGCTCCTTAGAAAATTAAAATCACTTTTAAACACACTATAAGTCCCAAAATAAAAGATAATAGATCAATATGTAAGAAATAAGGACTACTTGTACACAGTTTACCAAGCATTTTCCCTTTTTTGTCTCTAAATATTAGCACATTTCTTCCAGTTTTCTGAGATGTTATGTCGCAACATTTCTTGCCTGCAAGAGTAAAAACCCTAAGCATTTTTATACAAATTATGTGCAAATATTATGCATACTCTGTGATTGCATGATGAATTATTGAAGGATGATTTTGCAAATATTTCTCATTAAATGTTAAACTCGTTGATTTCAAAATACAAATAAATTTGAATTTAATGGTTTCTCAACTTTAATGTTTTCAGAGACAGACATTGATAATCATATGAATATGAAACAAAGACTGGAATTCTGAAACCAAATTATTACTTGGGAGTCCATTCAAACTACAAAGCAGTTGTATCATATCTCTGGTATGCCATATGCATTATTTTACTAGCAGTGTTTATTTTATAACATTTCTTTCTGCTTTAAAGTCTAGATTTAATGTGGAATGCAGTTGCTTTGCATTGACCACTACAGATCCCTGATGGACACCACTTGTCACAGATCTCCATCTGGACATCAAACTTTTGACTGCTACTCTCTGAATGTGACCATCCAACCAATTCCTTATCCACTGAACAGTCCATCCATCACATATTTCTCCAATTCAAAGAAAAGTATGTTGTAGGGGCCTATATGTAAGGCTTTACAGAAGTCCAGATAGCCATCTCCTCATCTCTTGATAAGAGGTCACCATTGTCATGCATGAATCAGGGTACACTTTCTTTAACCTTCCTTTTCTGGTTGGCATACATATAGAAGCCTTTACTACCCTTGCCAAGTTCAGCTCCAGCTGCATCTTAGACTTCCTGACCCCAGCCCTACAAAACTGGGCATCATCCATTTACAATTTCCAGGTTATCTGTCCCTGCTTGCACTGCCTGCGCAGTCCCCTCTTGCTCTCTAGTTTGAGTAACAGGCCTCGACTCAGGCATTCGATCTTTTACTTTCCCTGCCTGACTTCCTTCATCTGTCTAGGTGCAGACTGCAAAGTAAGCAGTGGGTGTTCAAGGATTTTAGAAAGCCTGTTTCAGCAAGCTCAATGGGTTTCTATGAACAATACCTTTTAAGATGGGTGTCTAAAAATTTCTAAACATATTTCAAGCCACACAATCTTTTTCTGGTCATATGAAAACACAACTGTGTTAGTAAAAAGGATTTCCAGAAAAATGTTTTGTTCATGCATTTTTCCTAGCACAGTCATTTAAATATTTCTTGGATAGTCTTGACACCAAACGTAAAGTCATAGTTAGGCAGTAGCATTGTCAGAGAATCATAGAATCATAGAATAGCTAAGGTTGGAAGGGACCTTAAAAATCATCTAGTTCCAACCCCCCTGCCATGGACAGGGACCTCTCACTAGATCAGGTTACCCAAGGCCCCTTCCAACCTGGTCTTAAAAATCTCGAGGGATGGGAAGAGAAGGGCAATGCTTTCTGATGGATAATTACCATATTGCTGATGTATCTTTTATTTTGTTGTTCTCTACTGGAATAAAAGTTCCTTTCATGCAGTCTAACCCTGGAATAACCTGGCAAGATCTCTTCTCTTGAACTACACTGTCATGATTTTTTACTTTTCTTTAAAAAAAAAAAATGCTACTCAAAGAACTTCTAAACACATTCAGAACTCAGACCTGCTTTAAATATTTTAAAATATTGGTGATGAATTTAAACTATCTAGCCTGTTTGATTTAGTCAATTAAGATTATTAAGTGCATCATAACACTGTACACAATGAGAAAACACTCATAAATCGCTAGACAGTGTAAATTAATTGCCACAGGTAGCACCCTGCCAATATCACATATAATTACTTTTTTGTTGCAGAGTGGAAAATAAGAAAGTTGCTTCTAGAATTAATGAGAGAAAGAAAAATATGTATACATGTTAAAGTGGCTAGAATGCTTGCAAATATTCCAAAGCTTGTAAATTACACTTTTCTTTGTCTTCATCTTCTATACCTATAGTCAATCCTTACATCAAACATAACTCTATTCTTTGTCTGATTGAACTGTCAACCCAATACCAATAAAAAAAAATATCTTCAGAGCCACAAACTGAAAAAAAGATGACTTTAAATAAACCCAGATTTACATGTTATTGATTCAGTAAAAGGACCAGGAAGAAAACAAGGGACTTCTTTATTCTTCATAGTAATGGCAGGGAGAAGAAACAAAGCTGGAAAATAAAATCTTTGGTCAAAATGGAAATTAATGTTGCTAACAGAAAATTGATTACTAAAATCCAACAAGCTTATATTTGTGGTGAGTTGAGATAAACTATATTCTTCACCTCTTCCTTCCAAAAGACAACCAGCATAATATATGGATATACTGTGCATAGTCATGGCTGTGTGGCGTTTCCATTAGCAGCAGGGTTCTATCCTGCCTTCCATTTCTTAAGTCAAATCTTATTGAGTTCAATTTTAAAGATTCTGTCAACTTCATTATTCAATGGCTACATGGAATCTTGACACTTGGGAAACACAAACACTAAAACTTTGTAGGACTAGGATAATTTTAGTGAAATGGGAAAAAAATCTCATGCTAGCTACTTATTTCCATGTTTATGCATCTTGCCAAGGAAAGTCTTGAAAGATTAGTCCTGGTTGGAGACAGAATTTAAATAATATTCTTTTTATTCATAGAATCACAGAACAATTCAGACTGGAAAAGACCCTTTCATAACATCCAATCTAAACCTCCCCTGGTGCAACTTGAGGTTGTTTCCCTTCATCTTACCACTTGATACTTTGGAAATGAGACTGACACCCACCTTGATGCCATCTCCTTTCTGGTAGCTATAGAGAATAATAAGATCTCCCCTCAACCTTGCTGTGTAGCATTTTCATTCACAACAGGGCTCTATCCTGCCTGATAGGCAAGCTAGAGAGCAAGAGGGAACTGTACAGGCAGTGCAAGCAGGGACAGGTAACCTGGAAACTTTATAGGGATGATGCCCAGTTTTGTAGGGATGGGGCAAGGAAGGCAGATGAGGAGATGGCTGAGGTACTCAACAACTTCTTTGCCTCAGTCTTCACTGACAAACCCTCTATACTCAACCCTCCTGGGTCAATGAACAACAGGACTGAGACCAGGGGTGTATACTCCTTCCCACTGTAGGGGAAGATAATGTTTGTGACAACCTGAGAAACCTGAAAAATACTTAAGTCTATGGGACCTGATGAGATGTTGGTGGTGAGGCACTGGAACATGTTGCCCAGGGAAGCTGTGGATGCTTCCTCTCCAGAAGCGTTCAAAGACATGTGGATGAGGCCTTGAGAAACCTGGTCCAGTAGGAGGTTTCCCCTGCCCATAGTACTTGGCTTGGAACTAGACAATCTGTAAGTCCAAAACCCTTCCATGATTCTATTCTATGATTCTATGACTGTTTTTCAAAAGGGAAACATTCAAATTCTTCCTAAAAAAGCAATATAATTCTCCAAGGCACGAGAGAGTCCCAGGCTGTGAATCCACATCTGACAAAATGGAAGAATCCTGCTCTTTATAAAACTGATTTTAATAGGTGTTCATAAAAAGTTAGTACTGACTCCAAATTTGTGGGTTTTATATATCCCCTAGGGCAGCAAGATTCAAAACGTGATATTTCCTAGATGTGTAAGGCTGAGGAAAAGAAGTCTCTATTTCCATTACCTGCACTAATTTTAACTCCCATTGTGCTCCCCTTCTGTATTGTAGAATTTCTTTCCTTATCACTAGACCCTGGGAAAAAAAATGAGGCAAGTCCTCTTGAAGGCTATTTCAGGACCCTGAAGGAATAGAAAATGATTGGGAACATTGTTTTCCTGACAGAATCAACAGTACTCTAGGCAATATTAACAGGAGCACTGTCAGTACAAGAGGAGCAATTATTCTGTTTTACTTGGTGTTTTTTGGTCCACATCCAGTTTTGGAGCCTCAGTAGAAGGAAGGTGTTGATCAGCGGGAACAGGTTGATCACAGGGCCACATAAACAGTTGAGTCTGGAGTGCTTTTACCCTATGAGGAGGAGCTGAGCAAGCTGGGCTTGTTCAGCCTGGAAAAGGATCACTGCAGGAAGCTTAACAGGAGCTCCCCAGTGCCTATGAGGGGGTTACTGAGAACATGAAGCTATACTGTTTAATAACATGCATGTCAGAAGAATAAGACAATGATCATAAATTGATATGGGACTAAATAAAGGAGTATTCTGACCGAATATAAGGAAAAAAAATGCATGAGGTTAATAATTTGAAAATGGTTGCCTAAGAGGTTGTAGGTTCTCTTGAGGTTTTCAAATACAGCCATCAAAGTCCTGAGGCATCTAGTCTGAATTCAGTGTTAACTCTGCCTTGAGCATGACCTTGAATTAGAGACTTCCCAATCCCTTTCAGTTAGATTGATTAAGCAATTCAATAACTTTAATGGCAGCAGCCACTAGAAGAGTCCAGAAGCTGTCAGGCTACATATTTAGGGGCCTCACAGCTTCTAAGGAATCATGCAGTGCATGTGGATAGCTCAGTTATGTTCAGGTTTTGGCTTCCTCCTCTGAGAGAACATTGTTCCTCCAGCAAAGAACTTGCAATTAATCCCATGATGGGATTCAACATTTTCCCAACTAAAACAGAATGTAAAGCACATCCATTTTAAGTGTCATTTGTTGCAGAGCTAGTGTATTAAATCTGCCTGTCTTGCTTCACTCTTAAGTTTCAGTGTTGTATTTTTTCCTAGAAAGATGCCAGATAGATAAAAATCTGATTTTTCAGCACAGCTGTTCCAATTGAATCCTCATTGCTACAACTACATTAGGAAATAAGGAGAGGTAAAATGGTTGGAAAATATTTTCTTTCCTACTTAATATCCAGATTGTTGGTGTGAAGGTGTGAAGTCTTTGTCTTGGCTTCCCTTTGCAAACTGGACATTGACTGCCAGTCGCTAGCTTCTGAGGGAATTGAGTTTGAAACATACTGTACATAAAGAGCCAAATTTGCTCTGTCATAAAGGCGAGATTGTTTTCTTCCTCCTGTTTTGTATTTACAGCTTAAGAAATTCGGAAGGAAATTAGTGATCATCATGAACTGGAGAATAAGAACAACAATAGATATAATCAAGTAACACTCCATTAATGGATCCAGTTGCAAAAAAATTATTTAGCAGCAGCTGTCTCAGACTATCTCCATCAGCTTCTCTTGATCCACAATTTTGGACTGTATATGGAACAAGAAAGCTATAAAAACCAAACTTTATTAAAATTGTGCTGCATCCAGAACCCTGCAGCCAAAAGCCCATATAAAGTACACCGGGGGGGCTTGAACATGAGTATTCTAGAGCTACTTGTGGTATGTTGAAGAATCATGCATCAGGGTACAGTGGAGTTCCTAGGAACTAAATGAAAGATAAACTGAAAAGGATCCTTTACCTGCCAAGACCTAAGTTCAGCTTCCTGAGTTTCTCTTAAAACAGCACAGCTGATGACATCACTAGACTCCAAAGCAGAGCATAGTGATTTTTCCTAGAATCTGGCTTCACTGTGAGAGAATGAGGCTAACAGACACAGACTCTTGTCTCTTAATCACTGCTTTCTGCACTTTGTGAATTTGGATTTTGTTCCCATTTCTCTCCTTAAATCAGAGGAAAAGGCAATAGCTTGCCCCACAGAAGTGCTCTTGTGGTTAGTTAAAAGTGGAGCAAAAGTGGAGACCTTTGTGAATGCCAAAAGCATGATTATTCTCCCACCCACAAAAGTGTTAATCTGAAGTCACAGGAGTCTCTGGTGTCAAACTGCTATAAGCGATAGAAGTATCAAACCATAAGAGTTGTTACTATCTTTAGTATCTAGGAGGTTACAGACAGCTGCAGTGGAGGAGTTTGTTTACTGCAAATTTTCATTTTACTCATTTGAATGTACTTTTTCACTGGAGTGCTCTGCCAAATGCAACAGAGGCCTCCAACAGAGGCCTGCAATCCTTAGATGCTCTTTCAGTCTAACGTACTAAACAGGGGGACTGTTTCACCTCAGGAGCCCTCTCTGTAGCATCCTTACCTGTGTAAGAGACTGGAAGAATTAATATGAATATCTCAGGCTTTCTTGCAAAGAAAAGCAAAGATGAACAGCAATGGATAAGGTTGGTGCCATTAAATCATGATAAGCAGGATGGGTCTTGGAGACAGAACATTGAGGAATCAGGGTGGCCTTGCTCCAGACCCATCCCTCTCTGAGATGGTAACCATGAAACGACCTTTTTCTCATTATCATCAAGTGCAAAAAATGGGTGACACCCATGCATATACAAATGAAGATTATCAAGCACATGCTAGTTTCAGTATCCTATGTAGAGGCATAGTCCTCCAGTACTATCTCATATATAGATGTTCTACCCCTCTCCTAGAGAGGAGCAGGACCACTACAACACCCTAGTTTTCGCACTGTGGGTCATAACAATCTGCCTGCATCCTTCTTTTGTGTCTGCCTAGTGGCAATGTGAGCACAGAGAGCAGAATAAAGCCCACCTAGTTAGAAGGCTAATTTAGGCACTGTGAAAAATTGGAGACAGACAGTACCAGCAAGCCAGTTCAATCCAATATGGCCTGAAAAAATTTCTGTACAAGGCACAAAAATAGGACTCCTCCATGAGCAGGAAAAAGCTTATTAGTGAGCTTTCATTTCTTAATTCCTCTATTGAGAATACAGGGACTAACAACAGGGAAAACAACCTATTTAGTGTTTCTCTCAGTTACCCAAACTCCCAAGTATGATAGAACAATAAGGCACTTCTACCTGCTTTGGATCTCTTGAGAAACATGAGAGACTTCCTCTCCTTTCCCCTGGGCCAGAATAATCAACATTGTTGATAATAATGATAAGAAAGGCAGATTCATATAGAATCACAGAACCATAGAATAATTAGGGTTGGAAGGGACCTTAAAGATCATCTAGTTCCAAACCCCCTGTCATGAGCAGGGACATTCCACTAGATCATGTTATCCAAGGCCCCATCCAACCTGGCCTTAAACACCTCCAGGGATGGGGCATCCACAACTTACCTAGGCAACCTATGCCAATGTCTCACCACTCTCATGGTGAAGAAATTCTTCCTAAAGTCTAGTCTAAATCTGCCCTTCTCCATTTTATACCCATTCCCCCTCACCCTATCACCACAAGCCTTTATCAATAGTCCCTCTTAAGTTCTCTTGTAGGCTCCTTTCAGGTACTGGAAAGCCACTATAAGATCTCCTTGAAGCCTTCTCTTCTCCAGGCTGAACAAGCCCAACTCTCTCAGCCTGTCCTCATAGGGAAGGTGCTTCAGCCCTCAGATCATCTTTGTAGCCCTCCTATGGACCCATTCCAACAGTTCCATATCCTTCTTACATTGAGGATTCCAGAACTGGACACAGTACTCCAGATGACGTCTCACAAGAGAGGAATATCAGTTTCTATCAGATTTTGATTTGACTACTTCTTAAATTCTAGGTGAATGTTTTATTTCTGTTCACAGACCATCAGACAGAGTTGAGTATTCTTTACAAAGTCAGCACATTCATCAGCTGGATTTACTGCAGAATATGACAATGTTTAAGGGTCATTTTTAACTGACAGACTCATCTACATTTATCAGGGCATCTCTGCCTACCTTAACTGCATTCATGCTGAAGAGGATATAAAGAATGCAAACAAGACAGAAACCATAGTGTGATGGATGTGCTCAGGGTCAGGGTCCTGAGGGCCCTGAGACCAGCCTCATAAGGACTCCCAACCACTCCCTGTCCATAGGCCAAGGAGCAGCCCATCAGCTCAGTCTAAGGCCATCAGTCCTGGCCCGGGCTGTCACAGGTGTGCCTGTGGTCTGCCTTGTCTCTCACTTGATTTCCTGTGTGAATCTCAAAGCTGTTATGGGTACCTTGACTCTGACACCATCACCAGTCACCAAATGAACTTCAGACTACACTGTACGTTGCCTCCAGCTTGCCCATAGCCCTGTCTTCTTTCAACCCCAGATGGGCTCCTGGAGAGATGCAAGACCTGGTACTGCCAGCAACTGGCACTGAACCTTGTTACTACTCCCTGTCTCAACCCTCCCATGTTCAACCCCTCTAGGACTGTGCCCCATCAGTAAGAGCACAGACTAAGTGGGGTCACCCTCAGCTCCTGAGTTTTCTCCCTCACTGTGAGTTTTCTCCATCGCTTCCTGTGCCATGATATTCGATACTGAATGAAACATTTCCCTTCTAAATGCAATCCCAGGTCCCAGTTTTAATTTAAACAATTTTTTAAATGGTGTTAGGTAGAGAAAACTCTTTTATTTCCCTCAATTGGTACTTACTCTGTCATTGTATCTCACCTAGTTTATGTTCTGCTTTGGTTAATGAGATATTTCAGAGAAGACAAGTGGTTCTGCTGAAGCAAAATCTTGTTATCATAACAGTGTAACCATGATTTTTTATATTACAGTGTCCATTCTTATTGCCTCATCAAAAATAAAAAATTATTCATTACCTAAAGCACTCCTCCATAAACAATGGAGGACAATGTGTGGACAATGTTGTATATGCACTTCACTTCCCCGAGCAGAGAGAACCGAGCTTTGTACTTATTTGAATAAACTTTTCATGGGAAGAATGTCTGTTAGTATTGACAAGCCACAAGAAGAATTTTTGGCATGCTAAATATATATGCTACCGTTCTTGTTGCTAAAAAAATCCTGTTTAAAAAAAAATCCTTCTCTGTTTTACAGCATCAGTTTCCACATTTAGATCATTTTTGCATTAGTAAAACTGAACTAATCAGATCTAATGGTCCATCTGTTCTTAAGTCAAAAATAGCACTTTCCATCCAAAATATGCATTAATACATGATGTAAATTGTCTACATTTAATTTAACTTGTAGGTGAGAAAATATGCTTCAGCAGAAAGGCAGATGAGCCCCATCTTTTAGTTTATGTCAGTTTAACCTTTTTGCATAATAGGTGATTTTTTTTATTTTTATCTTTTCTTTAAGAATGATGATTCAAATTTTTTTTTATTATTTTACCTATTGAGCTATGATTTCCTTCTTACTGATCTCCAGTGGCTGTACAGGGTGACAGTCTGGATCTGCTAACAACAGAGCGAGTTTTGCCAATACTTAACACTGGTCCAAGGATTTCACTCATAAGCTGTTACTAAGCTAACTGTAATCTTCAAAAAAGCACATGATAATTCTATTTATTTGTCACTTGGTTTTGCAACTTTATTTAACTTATTTTACTTGGTGAGTTCAAAGAAAGGCAGCTATTTGCTTTCTTATGAAATTTTCAAAATTACTCTGCAAGAAATCTTTGATTATAGCAGGATAGCTATATTAATGCTCTACACTAAACGTATTTCATGTAATAACATACTTGCTCTACTTATACAATTTTAATTTTTTAAACCTCTGGCACTGGCTACATTTGAGTTCTAAATTTGTAACAGCTCATTAAGAAATTCCGGTGATTTTTTTTTTTCCCTGCATAGTATTGTAACTTTATTTTCACTACTGAAAGGTGAAAATAAAATAGAAAACTTATGTATAAAAATAATAGCAAAAAAAAGTGCAATAGTATACAACTGGTTTATCAGAGTTGTACATTATGAAACTTGAACTGGAAATTACTACTGAGTATAAGAATAAGTTGACTAGAACTGATGTTTTTTTGCAGAGGAGGAGGGTAGCCCTTTGCTTACAGTCATGCTGCATTTGCTGATGGTGAAGGAGAGTTAGGGCTGCTTTCACTTCTCCTGGTAAATCTACAGCAGGTGAGAACTAGGTCCTAAGAATGTTTCTTTGCTTCAGAAAAGATAACCAGAAGCAAACTACCTATGTATTTCTTATCCATATTGTCCCGTATTGCTCTGCTAGATACTGTAATGTAAGTTTTCCCTTTCATTTATTTCCTGTGCAAAGTAAACCTGACATGGAGCTTACTGATTTTAGGAAACACTAGTGATTTCATTCAAACTACACTGTCCTGTTTTGTCTGAGCTTGAAGATATTATAGTCTTCAGAAACTGTTTGGACCTGCAAGCTTGTAACAGTTAGTTACTGGTGATTATGATGATGAGAGAATGATATACAGAAGTTATTTAATTGAAATAATATTGGGGAATGATCACAGGCATTGGAACTTGATGATACACACTGTTAAATTTTTCAGTCATTCTCTTCAATGGTTTTGAGCCAGGTCAAACTGCGCTCTCTGAAATAACTTCAAGGCAGAGGGTTGGACTCAGCATAGACCAAGTACCATTCTCAGTCTGAATGCAGCTGTCCTGTTTTGGAGGGAAAGAAAAGTTTAACAGTTTAGCCATGAACTATTTGATGCCAGGTGAGATCAATGCCAAAGACCAGTTCCAGGTTAATTTATTTGCATAGCTATAGCCAAAATAATAAAAAAATTGTACATTTTGGCTAAGTGTCCTCATTATCTTCCAGCCCACCACTCACACTTATATTACCCTGGGAACAAGCAAAGGAGTTAGTAAAAACTAGTTTCAATGCAGAGAGCCATATATCAACTTATACCTAAAATCAGCAAAAGATTCTCCTTATAAAGCATTTTATATTGTGAAGTAAGAGATTCAAGTTAATGCTCACCAAGCTTTAAACTGAAGAATTTCATTGGAAGCATTTTTGGACTCTTGGGCCATATAGATACTCCAGGAATTTTGTCTTGAGATCATCAAGGTACTCCTGGGAATCCTTTGAGAAACATCAAGGTACCTAATGCTGCCAAGAAATGACAGTTACTCATGTCTTCCAGCAAGCTCTAGCAGCTTCTAACAAGCTCTAGCAGCTGTTCTTGATCAAAAGAGTGCACTGAGATTTTACTCCAGCAGATTCTTGATTAGGGAGGATCAAGCATCCTTTAAGCAGGTGATAGATTGAGGCTTACTTAAGTGTAGGCTCAAGATACATCTTCCAGAGGTGGGAGTAGCTAATAGAGATGTCAGTTTTTGCAGAAGGGAGACAGGAATTTTGTTGAGGGAAACATACATGCGCTCAGTGGTGGTAGTGATGTGCCATGGGGTATAATTCCAGCAGCTACAGGAGCAGCTACCCCCATAATGTCATGGTCATAGGCCAGATGGAAGACAGAATGGAGCATACAATGGAGGACCCCCCAGTGGAGAACATAGATCTGCAGGCCTGGGTCTGCAGGGATGCCTGGGGCATCTCACTAGGACTACGGTCAGGGGCTGAAATGGGATCCTTGCCTGCAGGAGGAGTATGCTGATATGTACGCTGCCTGTGTCATCGAAGAAAGAAGCTGAAGGAGGAGACAAGAAGACTTCACAGAATCAGAAATTATGAGAAGGAAGTTCCCTGGATCTTCTCCAAAACCCTGCAGATACAAGAGACTGAAAACTTAAGTAGCAGAGGCAAAGGCAGAATCTGTGCACATCTGGATGGAAAATGAAGACTTCCATGGTGGCCAAGGCTAGAAACTTGTAACTTTTGGTACCAGAAGGACAAGGTTACAGAGCTGGTGGATAAGGTAAGAGCAAATGATGTCATCTACCTGGACTTGTGCAAAACATTTGACACTGTCCTGTATGACAATCTTGTCTTTAAATTAGAGAGACATGGATTTGATGGATGGACCATTCAATGGATATGGAATTAGCCAGATAGTTGCAGTCAAAGTATTGCCTCATCAATGGGGTCCATGCCTTAATCACTACATCAAAGAGTTGCAATCAATGGCTCAATGTCCAAGTGGAGAGTATTGACAAGTTGAATTCCTCAGGAATCAGTACTGGGACCAGTGTTGTTTAACATCTTTGTCAGTGGCATGGACAGTGGGATTGAGTGCACCCACAGCAAGTTTGCTGATGACACCAAGCTGAGTGGTATAGCTGACAAGCTGGAGGGAAGGGATGTCATCCAGGGACTGGATGACAATTTTGAGAGTTGGACCCATCCAAACCTCATAAAGTTCAACAATGTCACATGCAAGGTCCTGCACACAGGGAGGGGCACTCTCTGGTATCAGTACTGGTTGGGTGGAGAATGAATTGTGAGTAGCCCTGAAGAGAAGGACTTGGGCATACTGGTGGATGAGAAGCACAACATGAATCAGCAATGTGGACTTGCAGCCTAGAAGGCCAATGATATCCTGAGCTGTATAAAGTGTGATCAGCAGTTCAGAAAAGGTGATTCTGCCCCTCTACTCTGCATTCATAAGAACTTACCTGGAGTACTGTGTTCAACTGAACCCTTAGAACAGGGAAAACATGGAACTGTTGAGGTCCTGTTGGACCTATTGGAGTAAGTCTAGAGGAGGGCTGCAAAAATTAACAGAGAGCTGGAGCATCTCTCTTATGAAGACAGGCTGAGAGAGTTGAGGTTGTTCAGATCTGGGTCTGGACGTCCAGCCAGTCCAGTTCCCTTTGGAGACCCTCTCTACCCTCCAACAAATTGACACTTCCACCAACTTAGTATCATCCCCAAATTTGCTAAGGGTGCACTCAATGCCTTCATTCAGGTCATTGATAAAGACATTGAACAGGGCTGGACCCAGGACTGAGCCCTGGAGAACCCCACTTGTAACTGGCCTTCAGCTGGATTTAACATCATTTACCACCACTCTCTGGGCCCGGTCATCCAACCAGTTTTCCACCCAGGAGAGCATTTGTCTTTCTGGCCAGAGGCTGACAGTTTCCATAGCAGAATTCTGTGAGAAACTGTGTCAAAGGCTTTACTGAAGTCCAAGAAGACTACATCCACAGACTTTTCCTCGTCCAGTAGGCAGGTCACTTTGTCATAGAAGTCAGGTTAGTTTGGTAAGACCTGCATTCCATGAGCCCGTGTTGACTGGGCCTGATCACCTGGTTCTCTTGCATGTGCTTCATGATAACACTCAAGATCACCTGCTCCATAACTTTCCCCTGCACTGAGGTTGGACTGACAGACCTGTAGTTCCCTGGATACTCCTGCAACCCTTCTTGAAGATGGGCACAACATCAGCCAGCCTCCAGTCCAGTGGAACCTCCCCAGTCAGCCAGGTTCGCTGGAAGATGATGGAAAGGGGTTTGGCCAGCACATCCACTAGCTCCTTCAATACTCTTGGGTGGATCCCATAGACATATGGGTGTCTAATCATTCTTTGATTCCACGAATTTTCTTCTCCTGAAAAGGTTATCCTGATGATGGATGAACATTGAAAGAAGTTCAGTAATATAAGTAACATTTAAACTAAGGAAAAAATGTTTAGAAAGGGAAATTTGCTTTATTTCCTGACCTACAGATAAATCACTGATAAAACTGAAGTCATTATCTCATAATCCCTATTTTAAAGGCTTATATTTGTCACAAATCTTCTTTGTGGTCCTGCAGTAGTAACATGTAAAACTCTCTTCCTTTTAAAGGGGAAAATAATAACCAAAATGCTAATGCCACTCTCCTGTTCAAATTGTCATAATCAGCCCACTCCTTTTGCACAAATTTAACTTCTATGGGAACAGAGTTATCACATGAGAAAGTTCTTACAAAATACTCACATACAGAGAACTTTGAAAATAAACGTTCTATTCATGCAACACAAATTATAAATTATCAAATATATAATATGTTCATCATCAGCTCTGAACAAGAGAATTAATTTCTGATGTAAACTAGAATTTTAACCCTAGTGATTTGATGAATGTGAATCACTTAGTGTGTAATTAAGTAAAGCTTCTCCGAGTTTCATTTTTTAAGTGGTATTACTAATACATTAGTTCATAAATCTAAAATTTTGCTTAGAGTATATTTGGCTGTTGGACTTTTTGTTCAGGGAGAAAAATGTTAACAAATCGTATATGTTTAGCATGTCTCCAGTAAACTAGAGGCTCTTGAAAGATAGCTACATACACAACATAGTATGAAGCTTGTAGTGATTTATCAGCAAGTTTTTTCAAGAGATGAAAATGCTGAAGGTAGCTGAACTACACAAGTACAATACAAGCAGGAAGAAAAGAGTACATAGTCAGAACAGAGAGAGGAGTAGGCTATGTGATCCCTACTGTGTCACACACATTGTTTATGATGAATGAGTGTTTTACAACATGGAAATCTAACTGCAAAATTATAGTGTAATTTATACTGGAAGGAGTCTCTGGAGATCATCTCTTCCAACTCCCCATCTGCAAGTCCAACTTAGTTCAGCTTGTTCTGGCCTTAATGGGAAATACTTTGAGTATTTCCAACAGTGGAGCCTCCACACCGCTAAGCTCCTGTTCCTGTGTCTCACCACACTCATGGTGATTTTTTTTTCTTTGCTAATATCTGATTTAAATGTTCCTTGTTGCAAGATGTTTGCTGTCATCCTGTTCCTGCCTACCTCTAAGCAAAGTCTGTCTCTGTTTTGTGCATGCCTTCCCATTATGTAGCCAAAGGCAACAGTAAAATCCCCCTGAGCTGCCTCTTATACCAAACAAACCCTGTTCCCTCTCCCTCTGTTCCATGTGCCCCTGTCTCATGCCACTTTGATGGCTCTCCACTTGAATCAAACCAGTGTGAGAGTGTCTTTTTTTGTACTGGGGAGACCAAACCTGGACACAGTGCTTCAAATGTGATCTCACAAGTGCCATCAGAAAAGACATTCCCTTGTGCTACACTCCTGCTTCTACAGCCTCGGGATGTCATTGGCCTTGTCTGCTGTGAGGACACACTGATGACCCATATGCAACTTTTGCCCACCAAGAATCCCTTGTCCTTTTCTGCAAAGCTGCTCCCTAACTAGTTGCCCCCCACTGTCTGCACTGGTAAATGGGATTGTTCTGTTCAAGTTGCAGGACTTTGCATTTGACCTTGTTGAAGTTTACGAATTTTCCATCAGCTTACTTCTCCAAGCTTCTGATGAAGTTTCCCTAAACAGCAGCCCTTCCCTCCAATGTATGAATCATTCCCTCAGTTTGTTATCTTTATGAACTTATTGAATGTGCACTGTCTTATCATTCCTGTTGTTAATAAACATGTTAAACAATGTTAGCCCTAGTATTTACCCCATAGAACACCATTGTTGACCATCTGCCAATCAGACACCATACTGCTGATGAGCCTAGTAGTGTATAAAATCTCCCGTATATTCTTGTCCATTTATACACTCCATATTTCAAACATTTGGGTAAGAAAAAACTATGGTAGACGGAACCAAAGGCCTTGCTAAAGTTCAATCTATATAACACCTACTGCTCTCCCCTCCTTCACAAAACCAGACATCTAATCCTAGGAAGTTATCTGATTGGTAGGGCAAGATTTACCATTATTTGCCATCCATGTTGCCTGTCTCTCCTTGCCTTCAGGCACTTGGGTATGACTTCCAGGAGGGATTGTTCCATAATCTTCCTAGTACTGAAGACCGGTTGTTGATATACTTCTTGTTCTTGAAGGTGAACATGATGTGACCTTTTCCACCAGGATTATGGACCTATGAGGCCAGCAGCAGACCTTACCAGTAAAAAACTAAGGTAAGGAAAGTACTTTGGCCTTTTTCCAAGTGCTTCAGCTTTAGCTTAGTCAGTGTGTTTTGGAAGAGGTTGATATACAAGTACTTAGATCAGAGTGAGCTACTGCTATAGGAAGTGCAACAGAAACAATAGATATTAACAAATAGAGAAGACTGGATATCTCTGTATTTCAATCAGGAATAAGCCAGTCAAATTTATTTTTTTACTGAAAACCTGAAAAAGAAATTATCAAAATTACTTTATTTAAAAAAAATCTCAGTGCAATTTGAATTTTGGCAGAAAATTTTTTAACCTTAAGAAATTCCCACTAAAAAAGAGCAATCTCTAGCAACTCAGAATAACAAATCACAGCATCATAACTTTGAACAATTATTGAAACATGAGGGTTTGTATTCAGCATGAATACTTATTGTTTTTCAGCTGCCCTGATTTTATATTACTACTATACAACACCAAAAACTTTATCTTCTGAATGCATTTCACAAGCTTTTTTTGTAGGAAATAATTTTTATATGTGAATGCATGGGGGATGCATACATAGAAAAAAATAATTGTCTTTTCTTAGATGTTCAAAGGGAACTAGAACATCAATATGGAGAACAACAGAGTCAAGCAGTGTAACACAAAATACAGTGGGGACTCTTTATTTACTTCAGGGTGTAGATCTCCAGAACTTTGGAAAGTAAATGTTTACAAGTATTATTTCTTTGATAAATGGAATGTGGAGGGTTTTTTGTTTGCTTTCTTTTTAAAAAAAATCCCACAAAACTATCTCAAGAAAAAAGACTCCTTGTGTTTAACGGTTTAGTTGTTAAAACACTCACTCATGGAGCTAAAGATTTGGATTTTAAGCCCTCCTCTGACTGATGAGGTTCAAATCTACAAACCAACATCTGTTTCAACCATTGGATTATAATCCATTCTGGATAACAGAGTGAAGAGCACATTCCTCCTCTCTCCCTGAAGCTGTTTTCTCCCATCATGAGGAAAAGAATATATTGAGTTAGAGAAAGATCATGAGAGGAAGTCTGGCTCTGTAACATAATACTTAGGACTTTGCTCAGCAAAGGATTTGGATCCCAAAAGGTTTTCTGTGTCTTGCATTAAACAGATATTAAATAATATGAACTGAATAGAAAGCCAAGAGCTGAGACCAGAACACAGTACTCTTCCTCCCAGAATGAGCACTCAAACCACATTGTATACAACTGCTATATTTTCATATTACTTTGAAAGCAGACTATTGTTTTCCAAGCTGTTTCTGGAGACTATTGAAATAAACAATTTGAGAATTTTTGAGTTAACAGTTCAGAACCATGAAATGCCTGAGCTAAGCTGAACAAGCAGCTCAAAGTATGTAATAGTCGACCTTCATGTCAAAAGACTTGTAAATAGAAGATCATTTCTCAAATAATTTCTTAAATTTAACATTTAACTTACAAAGAACCTTGAACAAGTTCAGGAAACCAGTCTGTGAGAATCATACGCTTCAGTGTCTCTTATCCATGTTTTAAACTCCTATCAGTATTCAGGGTTTTCTCCAGAGCAGAAAAAAATTATCATCTAGATCTTCTCCTACTGACTTTGAAAGTAGGAGGGATAGGTGAGCTGTGAAACCAGTGCAAATCCCATATATTGAGCCATGAAGCAAGCAAGAAAAAATTGAGTCCAGAAACATGTCTCTAAGAAAAGCAAATACTTTGAAGGTCCAAGTTCCAAAAGAATTTTACAAAAAATATTTAACATGGATTACAGCAAGTTCTGTGTGAAGCGAACATTTAAATGAACGACACCTATATGCAAAATCCTTACAAATGGACCAGTAAGGAAAGAACCCAATTTGCTGAAATTTATAGATCCTGAAATGTCAACAAATAAAAACCCAAAATACTCAAAAGCTAACTCGTGGCTAGACAGTTAGGGCTAAACCTTATTCAAACATCAGATGTGGAACTGTGAATCAGGATGATATTCATTGTGCTTGCAGCTGGAAATCTCATCATAAGCAAGAATTGAACTTCTATGGAGTACTGATAAAAAAGCTTTTTTATCAGTGAGTCTCCAATGTGAATTTGCATCCACATAAATGTAGCAGATGGATGTTCTTAATTTGTTATAGAGCCTCTTGGTAAATTAGATCTAATTTGTGCCTAATTTTCTTCCCCCACTGTTCAGTGGATCACCTCATCTCCTACCTGGTAGTTAAACAGATTATGTGTGAATAAGGTAGAAAGTATCTTCACTTGAAATCTGATTCTCACTTCCTTTGATTCTTCTTTCCTTAATCTTTTCATCTAACTTCGACTAAACACCTTAGTTCTAAGAGCATAATTTATAAAGCAAAAAGCTCATACTGCTTTAAGTCATTTAGAGATCTTCAGACATTCCTAAACATTGCCACATCCCCTGTAGCTTGCTTTTCACATATTTTCTCCTTGTTCTCTGTGGTGAGTAAAGTCATTCTGTTCTGTATTTGTACACCACTGATAGAAACAGGGATTTGGACCACAACCAGGCCATCTAAATACCAATAAAACTATCTAAAACATATCGAATGCTTAAATTCCTAAAACAGGCACACAATGTCGCTCTGAAAACATTCTCTAAAGAACATTCTCCAAAGCCATTCAGCTTTGTGAATTTTCTTGACTATCACAAATATTAAAAAATTTATAAACCCATCTTTTATGTTATTTCTAACATTTCCTATTCTGTCACAGCATGGAAATTAAAAGGGGAAAAGAATAAAAAAATCAATAGATTCAGCTGTAGATACTTTGTAATATTTATCATTACATTATTCTGAGCCAAGTTTCTTATCTGAGTGGATTTCTACTCAGTGGAAGCCATAGTGGCCAAAAAAATCACAGCTTTGTGGCTCAGCCTTTCCTTGTCTTGTCGAATATTTCAAGATTGGAGAACAGGCTCAAACAGACCGCAGACTTAGTTTCTCCATTCAGCACCAGGCAATAAGAAGAAAAAACATCGTTGACAGTAACTAACTGTGAGCGGAATTTCTTCCTCAGAAGACATTACTCCTAATGACACCATTCACTGAACAAGAGGCTAGATAGGGACTTAGGAGTATTGAGCTATACATCCTTCTCTGTCAGAAAATTTAAAATTTACAAAGTATTGTCAACAAATAATATTTTCTATGTTTCTTGCCTATGACCACTCTTACCTTTATTTACCACAAATACAGCTATAGGGTTTCAGAACATTGCAACATTTGACCAAATCACAACTACTCTAGAGCGACATCTTGTGGCACAGAGAGTTGAACACTGAGAGACGCAAATTTATTCCCCCGTGCAGCACTGGGTACACATGGTTCTTACATATTTATTCCTGTGCCCTGTAAATGTAGTATAAATTCAGTCTTAAGTTCAGAAATTTCAGGAATAAGTGGTATGGAAAGCAATATCACAGAAAAAACGAGGTGGGAAGACAGCTCTGAAGATTGTCTGGTCAAACCCTACCTTCTTAAAACAGGGTAGCCTAGACTAGGTTGCTCCGGACCATGTCTAGTCAGGTTTTGAGTACTTTCAAGAAAAGAGACTTCACAACCTCTTTGGACAACCTGTTCCAGTGTGTGTTCACTGTTAGAGTAAAAGACACCTTCTTATATTTTTGTGGAATTCCCTGGATTTCAGTTACTACGCATTGCCTTGTCTTCATCTTGAATTCCACCTTCTCATAATCACCATAGCCAAGGCTAACCTGAACTTTCAAGTTTTGTTACAATCCCCAAGTAGCTCTTCCTTATTTATTAGTTCCAGCTCCAGCAAAGCTTTTGCTTTCATCAGATCCTCAATCAGCTGTGTTAAGAAGTTGTGACTAATGCCTTACAGAAATCTCCAGAGCTGTTTGAGTTGTGCTGTTATTGATGTAGAAAATCTCAGGCAGGTTCAAGTTCCTCTATGAAAATCAGAGCCTGTTAGTGTAAGGTTTCTCCCAGTAGTCTGGATAAAGCCTCATTTGCTACTTCCTGATCGGGTGTTCTGTAGCAGATACCCACCCCAGTGCCCCCTTAGTTGCTGCCCCCCCCATCCTGAACCATATGTTCTCATCTAGTTCATCATCCTTATCCAGGAAGAGCTCCATACATTCCCACTGTTTCCTCACATGAAGGACAATTTTCCCCTCCTCACTATTCCAGTCTGTCCTCCCTAAAATGCTTTTATCCATTGGTGGAAGTACCCAGATCATGTAAGGTATCCACCACATCTCTGTGATTTCAATGCCCTGCTACTGCATGCTGACCTCTGGCCACTCTTTGTTTTCTCCCCATGAGGCAGCAATCAGTGTACAGGCACTTCACAGAGACACACAGGCACGATGATTTCACAGACACTGAGAATGGTGAACAGGATCAGATCCAGTATCAACCCCCAGGGGTACATTATTATTGACTACCCACTACCCAGACTTCATGATACTGATTGCCAGGCCCAACCATTCAGCCAGTTTTTAAGCTGTGTCACTATCTGCCCATCCAGCCCATACTTCATCATCTTCTCTGTAAGGATCTTATGGAGACAGTATCAAAAAACTTACTGAAATCGATGTAGACAATAGCCACTGCTGTCTCCTCATCCACCAAGCCAGCCACTTCATTGTATCAGGCTGATACAATGAAGCATGACCTCCCCCTTGTAAATCCATGCTAACTACTGCCAATTACTTTCTTGTCCTTCATTTGCCTGGAAAACATCTGCAGAAATAGCTCAGAAGTCTTGAAGAAATTTTATGGCGTATGCTTAGAAATTGCTTTTAATGAACCTAGGGACTATTCTGTTTCCAAACAGATTTGAGAAGCATAAAAACTAGAAAGCAGAAGAACAGAATAGTCTAAAACTCCACCTCATTCTGTATTGTGTGAATTTAGCAGTTCATTTAGCTTCCTCAGAACAGCCTAAGAACAGTTACATGGCTGAGTTCAACATGTCAGTCCCTGACTGCCGCAAGTACAGATTAAAACATACAAACCTAATCCAGAGCAAACTATAGAGATGTATTTCCAGCACGACATGTGCACGTATACAAACCTAAGACTGCTCAAGCCTTCCACACTCCCACCATCTGACCACTGACAGAAGAATGATTTTCTAAGAGTAAGAAAAACAGGATCAACAGACCAATGTTGGGTGTGGGTGATGATTAGATCAGCCTCCTTGACTGTCTTTTATAGAATGGTATTTAAGAGAAGGCCCAAACACAGGTACCTCACTAACACCTGACCTGCCTCAGGATGGTTTTAGTTTGTTTGAGCTAAGGTCACCACCTCAGTCAACCCAGCCCATTTTAAACTTCTAAGTGTTTAAACAGTTTTTAAGATAGGTTTCCTTTGTCTAGCCTTCTGTGTGGTCAATGTGATGTGCATTCACAAATCATGCCTGAGCTTCACGAATTCGGAAGAGAAGACTGTATCTATTCAAATTACAGTGCATTATGTGTTGAGTCTGAGCACTGAAACAACAACTGTACCAAAAAATGCAACTTTTCAGGTGCTGAGCAACCTGATATGGACAATAGGTGACAGTACGCAGATGGGCACAAGAACCTCTGGCTACCTCTGCCTAAAGCCCTTTTTCTAGACAAACTATTAAGACTGTGACAATATTTACCCTCACAGGACTTCCCACAAAGTAAGGGAACACAGATAGCCCTATTCCTAGATGGGAACTGAGGAACAGAGGGTTTGAACAATTTGTTCCAAGACACACAGGAAATCTGCATATAGAACAGGAAATTAAATGCAGGGATCTGAAGTCCCAGCTCATTATTTTACTTACTTCCTTGTAAAAATGATCTCTCACCATTTTCACCCAAGTAGGTATAAATTAGAATTCCCTCCTTTCATTTAGTCTGGGAAGTTTTTATACAGCTGCAGTGCACACATGCTTCTAGCTTAATGAAGATGATGGAAAGTTCTGGGATAATAAATACTTCCTTGCCTTCCTTGACAATGTCTATTATCCTAATTATTGAAGTTTTCTTGTGAAAAGCTGAATTTAATTTTCAGTTACATTTACCTCCCCTTATGACTTTCTTTGTTTTATCTTAACTTTGAAGCTTTGCATTATTGTTCACAGATTTACTCATGAAAGTGAGAAGTAAACAGACACTATGCCAAAAGGTAATATTTCAAAATTCCCTCATTAACACACTGTTTTAAAGAAAATTAATACCATACTTTAAATATTCACAGACCCTGGGTGAAATTATTTTCATTCAGTTATTCTTTTTTTAAAAAACTTTCGTTCCAAATTTAGTTGTGTAATGTAATGGAGGTTAAATGGTTTTTAGAATATTCACTACCCAGCTCTTCAGTCTTTCTTTTTTAGAGTTCTAGTAACTTCTTTCTATTGATATGTTTTCTACCAGAGTCCAACATTTCATTCCAGACTTTTGGGCCTCTGGTTTTGATTCCTCAAAGCATTTAATCATCTACCCAACAAATTTAAAGTGTTTAGGTCCCTTTAGGATTAAGTTAAACTGAAGCACACTCACAAATGTTTTTGCCAGACCATGCTATCCCTTCATCTTTGTAGTCAACCATGTAAAATGATTTATGTCAAAAACATCAAGCTTGACCTGATTTTTATGTTCACCAGAGATTGAATAAATAACATTTCACAAGAAAATGAGATGGTGTTTCAAAGCTTTGAATGTTTCTGTAAGACTAATATTGATGTTGAAATAACCAGATACTTTCAATGTATTTGTATATTTATAAATATAAAGAGCAGATCAGATCATTGGATTGTTATTAGACCAAATGCACAAATTTCTGACCAAAAGAAATACAAACAACTTTCAAGGTATATAACAAAAAAAAAAAATGAACTCTAATTCTAACTACTCTGATCAATACATTAGTTCTATGAACTCTTTCTCATGAGATTGTTGAGATTTTATGATTCAGATGTTGTGTATTTCCACCAGTATTGTATTTTGGAAACTGAGCCTGGAATTCTTGGTGAGATTTTTGTGAAAACTGCAGCCCTGTCTACTCTTATTCTTGTTAGAAATACTACAGAACAAGTGTGGTGTTTGTGGCTGTTTTAACTATTTGCTTGCCGCAACATGTAGAAATTTAGCCGCAAAGGGGATCCCTTGACACAGGGAGATGCATAAGAACAGGTGGGATTGTTTGGTTTTATTTTTAATCTTTGTAGAGGAATGAGAGATTCATAGAGTTCACAAAAACACAAAAGAAAACCAACAATAGGAAAAAACCAGCCAGTTACAAGAGCAAGAATGATGCTGTATACTCACCACTAAAAGATGATATTTGTTTCTAGTCATTCCTTTCAAGATTGTGAATTTTACTTTTAGTAGTCATGGGACAGCAGTAACTACAGTACAAAAAAATTACATATATTAGCTAAATGGCTAAGAAATAGACTATGGATCTTTGATGAGAGAAGTTTTAGCCTTACTAAGCTGAAGAGAATTCAAATTCCTAGCTCTCAGATTAATCTGCTACCCTGTTGTTACATAAAGACAAGTGTCAGTGGCATAGATACCTTTAAAACAAGACCCCATTCTTTCAAAATGGGGGGTAGGCATCTACCTTTGTAAGAGAATTTTGCACTCAAAATGCCTGCTAGAAGCAATGGAAAAGACTTAAATTGCATATGGAATGTTATGTTCAGCATTACAAGTGCCTACCTCTAGGGATATTCCCCTGTCCACTTCAGCTTAATCCTTCACCTTTTTTCTGTCAAGATTTCTTTAATATTTTTACTCATGCATCTTATTTTCTTATAGCTCTATTTCCAGCTCCAGGTTTTAAAACTTAATCTAAGGGCCAGGAGGCTAAAATCTAGGCATTGCAGCACTGGATTTAAACGCTTTTATTTGGTTGAGTCTTAAGTGAATTCTGTTGGATCAGCCAGGAAATGTATGGCAGAGCCAAAAACTAAGTATCGGTCCCTAGGAACTTATTTCAGAGCATTTGGCAAATGGCCATTGTTTCTATCACTATATGTTAAAGATTCTAGTCCAAACTGGAAAAGAGAAGTGGGAGAAAAAATGCCTCTTTAAGCACTCTCAAAGAGTAGTTAAAGGGATCCTAAAACCAAGCAAAGTTGCATCGTGATCTTTAGTTTTTCACCCATCCTTCATTTTTCAGTATATAAGAGAGTGTCACAACTGGGAGCAATTATGAACAAAAATTATTACATAATGTATGACTCAATATACAAATGATCTTTGGGAAAAGAGGTTCTTGAAAAGGAGGTTTTGCGTATGGAACAGTATCAAAAGCACTGCATGGTTTGGTTGTTGGGGGAATTATATATTGGTATGTGACACCTTTGGGAAAAGTACTGAAAAGTAGGTCAGGTACCATGAGTCTTAGCAGACTGGTTACTTATTCATAGGGATCAGCTGTTCTGAGCTTCAGGAAGTTCAGGTCTCAGCAGCTGCTGTGTAATCAGGGCACAAAATACTTTACAATGGCTAACTATAAAAAAAAATTGGAATTGAATGAGAGGGCCTGAGTTATTCTCCTCCTGTGATTGGAATATGCAGCATATAGAAAACTGTCTTATGCTTAAGCCTTTCTTTTATATCTCTAGTGTTCATGAATTTAGTTTTAAACCACTAAGACTTTCTCCCCTCCTCCTCATCTCCCCACAATAATTTCTGGTTCTAATTTGAAAGGTTTGTTGTTGTTTTTTTTTAATAAATATGTTTTAGATTAATTTAGTGCTTGTGAAAGTTGCCAGCCTATTTGATCTTGGACTGGAGGGGAGTGCAGATATTAAATGCTGGAAAAAACTAGGACCTCACATGATGAAGAGTCCTAAAAAGCAATTGATAACTCAGGAAAAAGAATAGTACTGCAGGATTAGCTGATCAGAAAAAAACCCAAAAAAAACCCCACCAAAAATCCTGTCTTCCTCAAGAATAATCCCAAGGAGACAATGGATGTCCAATATACAATCCTTATCAGACCACCACTCTGGAAGACCACTTGAACTGAAAATGGAGCTGAAACATTATGACTGCTAAAGTGTAGTGAAGAGCAAGAGATGATATCTGCCTCTATTTTTGAATTTGTCAGTCATCAGTAAGAATCTGCCTCTATTTTTGAATTCGTCAGTCATCAGTGTTCTTTAAATCCCAGTGAGGACTTACTCTCCACACTGCTCTTGTCACGCCTACAGCTTGCCTGAAGTCCAGCTTACAGTCAGTTTAAACATTGTGAGAAATCTTATGAGAGCTTTTCTCTGCTGAGGAAAACTGTTGGTTCTTAATAATGATATGAACAATGGATATATTGTTTCTACATGTTTATATCATAAAGACGTCAAAATGGAAAAGTCAAACAGAAGTAAAAGAAGACTTTTAGTTCTAGCTAGCTACAAACCTTTCTGAAGTGATCAGATGGGTATACATAACACCTTTTGTGCAAGGATTTCAATTATCTTTGAATAAGTAGGAAAAGAACAGTACAGTTTCTCATTTTAATGATTATAGGAGACCTGTATAGGCCATTACATTCAGGCCAGGTTATATATCCAGTTATTAGCAGCATAGGAATAAGAAGCTGGGGTGAAATCCTAACACTGCTGAAATTATTGGGAGACTTGCCATTTTCTTCATGAGGGCCGAAATTTTATATTCATGTGTTCTTTCCATTATTTAACCACAAAACAATTCTTTTATTCAATTCCCTCTCTAAGCACAGTAACAGACAGCCTCATAAGAGGCTTAAAGTTGTTTCTTTCATATATTAATCATAATATACATTGACATCCTGACTTGCCTGTGCTTACACATCCAACTACTCATAGATTACCTATCACCACTCTGTCTGATCATTTTATATGCTAAAATTTGACAGAAAGTAGAAAGTTTTACTCATCACCTGCAGCTATAAATATACAATCCTAAAAGACTTTGCTGTATCATGCCCAATGTTGTTTTCCTTTCCCGTAAACAAGAGAGGCCGGGCTGGGTAAGAAAATGTGTAAACAAAACCAAGCTCTTTGTTTGTTTCTTATGGTTGTCATATGTTTGTTATCTTACCCATAAAAAGAGAGAAAATCAAGTAGCAGGAAACACAACAAAGATGTGCAAAGGAAATGCTTATCAGTCCTGATTTCTCCTGGTCATATAAATGGACACATAGTGGCCCTAAGGCAGTAATTCAGTTACTGCTTCTTGACAGAGCCCTTTTTTTTTTTTATTTTCGCTACTTGAAACTGAGATATCAGGTCTAAAATCAGAATGACATTCCCACAGAATTAGGTAAACTTTGCAGGTTTTATTTTCATTAAATTTATTTTATTTAATCCTATGTCCTCTGCAAGTGTCTTTTCCTTTGCTGCTTCAAAGCTACATTAGTAGTTTTATACAAAACACTACTTCTTATCCTTTTAATAATCTTAATGTTCTCCTTTTTGGAGCAGAAATTTCAAGATTAGCAAATAACTCAAATTGTGTACAGCTCTGGCTTCAAGAGCTTTGACATATATCATGTGTTCCCCCACATTACATTTTTGCAAGGAAAGCAATCCTTAAAATATTTATTACATTTTCATCAATCCTCTCTTATATTCTTCCCCTTTTTCTGTTTTTAAGGTGCAGAAAATTATCAACTAACTTGGAAGTTATCAACTTCTTATTGTTACATAGAGTTCACTCCCAGGGAAGGAGATTTAATAGAGGGAGATAAGCAAGAAAAGAAATAAATAATAAATTCATCTCCTGTGATGCCAAGATTTTTTTTTTGTTTATTTATTTGCCGAAGACATTTAATATCATATCTCACTAACTGCTGCTGACTGAGATACATGAATCATGTTTAATTCTTAAATAGGCATTTTAAAAAGAGTGTGAAAGTTGGTTCAAGACAATCACATCTTCAAAACTTAGAAATACTGCATGAAGTGCAGAGAATCAGGAACAAAACAATAGTGGAGATTAAAAAGCAATTCATGATCTAGGAGAACCCTAAAGTTATTCTTGGCATTTCTGGAGTTAGAAAAAAACAAAGTTAGTCTGAAGATGAGGTGAAAAAATGACTGAATACTCTACTGTCTACTCCAGATACGGGTTGGGAAGAGAAATTTAGGCATATTCAGTGAGAGAATGTTTTCTTATTCCAGGTCTCAGTACTTGAGTATTTGCCAACTATATAATAAACAATTAAATAAATAAATAACCCAGAAACTTTGGAGATGTTGAGCATAAGGATTCCTCTGAAGGTAAAAATTGTTGTGACACAGACAGCACAATGCCCATGAAGTTTTATGAAAACCTGATTTTTTTTTTTCTTTTTTTTGCGACCTAGACAGATACATTTGGAAAATATTGTTCAATCCACATTCTAAAGATTTCAGTTTATAAGTATGCAGAAATACACACAGAAGCATTTTGAGAATCAACTGTGACATTGATTTTCACATCTTCAAGACCATTCCTAGAACAATCTGTTCATAAATTGGCTATAATTTCATAAGTGCTTGTTGGAAGTTGGGTGATGGAACCGATAACCAGAAGAGAACAGAGATGGTTCTATCATCTTTCCTCCAAGTCATGGAATTTCAATTTATTATCTTGGCATGAAGCCAAGTAATTTGTGCTTAGCTGATTTTATATTCCACATTGAATTTTAGAGTGTGGATGAAGTCATAGAGCAAGCACCACTTTTTCCAATGATTTCTCTACATATTAGAACAGAGCAGGTTGGGAGGTTTTCTATTAAATTAATTGAACTCTGAAAAAGTGTGCAAGCAGGGAACAGCATCTAGCCCACTGTGATTCCATATGAGTATGTTCAATAATATTTATAAGTTCACATATGAAAATAAAAGCCACCAAGGAATCAAAAGCAAAAAAATCTCAACAACCCTCTCTATTCTAATCCTTTCATATCTGGTAGAACAAAGAAAGAAAGAACATCTGTAGATAAAGCCTAAGAGGGACATATGTGTTCCACACCTAACTCCAGCAGGGTGTCACTATAACAGCTTGCTCACTACTTATCACATCCAAGTCCATATGGTGCATTTCTGCCATAATTGGGCATTTCCATGCTTTTGTACATTTCTGTCAAAACCTAAATGATATTTAAATATTCTTTTGCTGATACCAAAACTTTTTTATTTTAATTAATTTCAAGCAAAAATTAAATCCTGGAGTGGATGTCCACAATATTTTTTAATGACTGGAGAGATTCTCTAACAACAGACAAAAATGCACTGTTATTTTACCTACATTCATATTTGAATTTCTTGCCAGTATTCAGCACAGACTGCTCCAAATCAAACAAACTACAGAGGCCCACACAGTGAGAGAGGGTTCATTAAGGATCATGAATAGCTCAGAGTGGAGGTGCCTAAGTAAAAGAACAGATAGCACTATAAAAAGACAAATAAAGTATTTGCCCCATACTCTCCATGTTTAGTGAACTTTCTCAGAGAGGCTGTTTTATTTGGGCATGCTGAGGACTAAGGAAATGAAAAATAAGTGGCTTTACTTGCTTGTCTGAATGTGGAGAGCTATTTTGATAGAAAGGTAGACAAAAGGAAGTGTGAAGGGGATCAGGCATCTGCCAGAGCCTTGTGCATGACTTCAGTAAACCTAAGCATAAAAGGGTGAACAGCAAAATAGTACACTATGTGCAGACAAAGCCTAAAGATAGCATTGATCCCTGCTGAGTCAGAGCCAAGGATAAAAGGTAGAAGTGACGACTATTGACTGAAACTACTCTCTGTTACTGAAAAAACATGAATGTTCTGAAGGATCTGTCTTGGATACAATACAGTTTTCCATTTTTTTCCAGTTTTCCTAGTTTTGCAGCTAACGTTTTCAATTACTTATTTCCTTTTCTACTGGCCTAGGAAACAGGAATATTGATTTTCTCTGCTTTTTTTAACAGTGGGGGAAATGTCCAGAGTTTTTTGAGCCCAAAAATCCCAGTAACTTTGGCTGAATAAAAGCAGTCCTTGTTAAGATAAATATCTTAATAGGAGTCTGAGAGGAAATACCTTTCTTAGTTTAGCCCTTGGACAACAGCTAGATGGTATACATTCACTCTATCACTTCCCAACATATTCAGTGGGATTGGGTAAGAATCAGAAAAGGAAAAGAAAACTTGTGAGTTGAAAACAGTTTTAATAAAACAAGAAAAGAAACAATAACGATAATACTAATAATAACAGTAAAATATACAAAACAACACTTAGCCCATCCTGAACAGTAGTCACAGAAACCACACTTCAAGCTGTGACTGCCAGATGGTGGACACAGTGAGGACAGCAGTTCCAGTGGGCGCAGATGTTATGGCCAGCACAGAAATCATCAAAGATAGAAACCAAACTCGGAGCACCAGAAGCTGGACACCCAGGGCAGGAGTGCCAAGAGTGAAAGGGACACCAAGAGATGGTTGACACTGAGTGAGTGAGCCACTCTTCCTCTCAGCCCTCTTACACCTGCTTAATTGCAAAAAATGAAAAACCAAAAAAAGTCTTTGATTCCTTGACAACTGTCAAAAGCATCAGCTTTTTCCAGTATTCTTCTCATACTAAAGGCAGAAAAACGGCAGCTGATTAGAAGAAAATTAATTCTATCCCAACCAAACATAAACATCACCTAGCAACATGCGAAAACAATGTGTTATCAGCATTGCTCTCACACTAAGTCTGAAATGCATCAATTCATATACACAATTATAGAACATTATACAGACTTAAACTAAGAATAGTACGAATAAGATCTAGGTGTTCTTTCCTTAAAAAAAAGCTGGTTTTCAGTACACCCAATGGCAAGCTTGCTTCCACTTAGCCCCAGGTTCCTTCCAGCAACCATTCCTGGATGAATAGGGATGCTGAAAAAGTTATTTAAGAAATTAAGAAAAAAAATTATGAGAAGTTAAGCCTGGATGACTAAGAAAAAGCAATGTGTGCACTGCAGTATGTCAGTGACAGTGAGAGACACGCAATGTGGTGCTGTCTTTTTTTAGAGCACAGTAACTAGCAGCAGGTACCTCTATCCCACACAGACATAGTTTAGGATACAAAGAACGATCTCTGAAGGGAACGTTTCATGAAAGCGGAACTCAGCCATGATCATTTCTTTCACAGGCTGATTTCAAGTAGTTTTCTCCCCCTCCATGGTCTGGACATAAGTTGATTTTAAAATGCATGATTTCTTTGTAAAAACACAAGAATGGGTTGCAGATTGATTTTAAAGGATGAGACATATAACATAGCTCATGCTACAGAGCCCAGAAAACTTGTTTTAATTTCTGTGTACGAGCTTCTTAGCAAACACTAGTGAGCTTCACATCTGGCTGTTTATTCTAACTTCTATGTTCAGAAGACTAGGAAACTTACAGGATTTATCAGGATTCAAAGATGAATTTAGAACATAACAAATCCTGATAAAATCTCATAGGTTATCCTTCGGAAGAAGCATCAATTAATTCAAACTTCTAATACTTTTTATAAAAATAAGGGGTTTTTTTTAATGTGTTTGAGGTACTTGACTCTAGTCCTTTGCTTCTTTGAATTCCATCTTCTGAAATCCTTATTTAAGATTTCCATAGGTTAAATCACAGCTGTTAAACAAATTGAGAAAATGAAGTTTCTTTCTTCTTGTTACGTGTAAAATAAAACAGACTCTGAGGAAATTGTGGTGGTAGCACTGTAAAAGCTGCAGAGCATGTCAGGATGCGTAAGTTGTAGCATATACCAAATTCTTCTATAATATTTCTTAAACTCATACAAGCTCTTTTTAGTAATAATAATAATAATAGCAAAAAATATTCAGATTCAGAAGTACTACTTAGTTGATATTACTGAAATTTACTTGCCTTCATTCACATCTGCAGGTCACAGACTATCACAACCCTCTCTAAAGTAACTACTTAGTTATCTGAGAGGTTATAGAGAAATAGATATCTTGCAAGAGAACTTACTTCAATAGCTTAAAGTCTCCTCTTGCATGAAAAGAGTATTGTCTCCATCACAGCTGAGTTGAGCAGTTTGACACCTGATTCCTCTGTGAATCACCTGGGATATCCAAACAAGGCACCTTGTATCAATGCCCATGAGAAAAGGAGCAGGTAAGTGATTTCTGAACCTGATTAATTTGTGGAGAACCCTCTGAATGCAGCACAGCATGACATTCAAATCCATCCAAACACTTGTCAGACAAGGTACTGCCACATCCTGCTGAAATCGTAGTTTTCTGCTTACAGGACTTGCCCAGGAAACTGAAAAACTATACCATCATCAGCCTGAATGAATACAAATCCACAGCTCCCATCTCTTTGGAGAGTGCCCTAGCCACATGGCTTTTGTTGAAGCTATGCCATTTCTGTGCAGCCAGGAATGTGGAATTTGGCCTGCAAAGAAGATTGCAAAGGGAAGTCTATTTCTGTACTCTAAGAGGCAAAACACTCTGCTGGAGAGGAGGAGAAGCTAAAATAGTTCTTCCCCGAGGGCCTGCTAAGAATATGTAATTTCCATGTAACAGTCTTGGGATAAAACAAATTAGTGACATTGGAAGAAAAGCTGAGACACAAGAACTTCCTTGTTTCCACAATGGACAAATCTCATTGTCTCACAAGTGACAACTTTTGCTTACTTTTTCTTTCTGGTCCCAGTTCTTGCACCATTTCTTGTACAAGAGTTTTCTTCCAATGGATATATTTGAGACTGGCATGGCATAAAACTGGCCAATAAAGATGTAAACAAGATGTTCTTTCAACAAGAAAGCATCAACCTATGTTCAATATTCAGAACAACATCCTGAATCCTGAACTCAGCAAGTGGGTTCACAAATATACCTCATGCAGCTGCAGAAAAGTGTAAAAGTCTAGGGAAACACTTTCCAGTCTATTCAACATTTCTTAGCAGCTGGCTTAGACATCTTCTTGAAGAAGATAAAAGCAAACACTTCTACATACTTGAATTATTATTTGAATTTATAAATTTCACCCCTGGAATGTCTTTATGAACCTCATCTACAAAGAAGGATCAAATTCATATGCTAAATTTGATCCTACCTGCAGCTTTGAGAAAATAAAATAGCCCAACTTAAATTCTCAGATCTACTTTTTAGAGAACTAAAAACAATGTTTAAAGTTGTAGACGCCGTAAAAAAACAGAAATTCCTGGTTAAGAGCAAATTCCATGCTGGCATGAAATTTCAAAGCAATGTTCGTAAAGAAGGCAGGCTTGTTAATCCACCAAACAGGTAGATCCTTGGCTAGAGGCAATTTTGTCTTTCTTGCATTACCCTACAGTGATGCTATAAGCTAGAAAGTGCTATTGCAAACAGTTATAATCCAAAATTTAAACCGAAAGCTGCAGCCATGCTCTGAAGTATTTACTGGCCTTCAGAGTGTTGCACAGAAGGTCTCATGAGACTCACAAAATCTCAGAATATCTTACATGAAAGTACTGTTCCTCTCACAAAATATTTGCTGTATAATCTGTGCATGAAATACACCATTAGTTCCATTTTTAAATTTGAAACTAATTTTACATGTCTTACTCCATCACCTCTTCTTTAATTATCTAGATCACAAAAAATCAATCACATATTCAACAGGAACACTCAAATTAGAAAGAAGTGACAGAAATGAGTTTATGATTCTGTAAGTCCTAAAGCTAAAATACAGTGATCTAATCTCTCTGCATAGGAATTTGGACAGGTAGGGCTATGAGCAGAAGCCAGTTGTATGAGGTGTAACAAGGCCAAGTGCTGCATCCTGCACTTTGGTCACAGCAACCCCATGCAGCACAACAGGGTTGGGAATGAATGACTGAAACACTGTCTGACAGAAAAAGACCTGGGATCATTGGTCGAGAGCTGGCTAACCGTGAGCCAACAGTGTGCCCAGCTGTCCAAAAACAACATCCTGGCTTGTATCAGAAATGGTGTGGCCAACAGGTATAGGGAAGGGAATATGCCTCCGCACTTGGTGCTTGTGAGGCTGAACCTCAAATATTGTGTTCAATTTTGAGTCCTTCACTATGAGAAGAAAACTAAGGTGCTGGAGAGTGTCCAGAGAGGGGCATCAAAACTGGTGAAGGGGCTCAAGAACAAGTGTTTTAAGGGGCGGCTGAGGGAACTGGGGCTGTTTAGTCTGGAGAAGAGGATGCTGAGCGGAGACCTAATTGTTTTCCACAGCTGCCTGAAGGGTGATTGCAGTGAGGTGGGTGTTGGTCTCTTCTCCCTAGTGACTAGAGATTGCACAAGAGAAAATGACCTCAAGTAGTGCCAGGGGAGGTTTAGACTGGATATTAGGAAAAATGTATTTACTGAAAGAGTGCTGAAACATTGGAAGAGGCTTCCAATAGAAGTGATGGAGTCTCAATCCCCAGAGGTGTTCAAAATACATGTAGATATGACACTTCCAGACAAGACTTAGTAGGCACAGTGGTGTTGGGTTGATAGTTGAACTTGAATGATTTTAAAGTTCTTTTCCAAACTTAATGATTCTATAATTCTATTTCATAGCAAACGAAAACAAACTGAAAGCTTCTCTTATTGATACTGCCTGTCAATAAGGCAAGATTTGATAATACAGGAAAAGAAACAGTTCAGCTCCTGCCTTAAGGAGTCAGGAAGGAGGTATCAGAAATATCTTGCAGCTTGTCTGTCCCTCTGAGCTTGGAAAATCTTTTGGCATCTGGAGCTACTAATCTGGGAACAAGTAAATTTCCCCTATAGAATAGCATATTGCAAGTATTCACATAATACTTTTTCATATTACATTTATTATGAGATAATTTGAGAGATTTCTGTGCCACCTTGAGAAAGAAAAAAGGTGTTTGATTTCTAATTGGATGAGACTACACTTCCATGTTACTATATTCTTTTTTCACACATTATGATTATGTAATACGTTTACATGTAAGGCATTTTCATCCTCCTTATTTCACATGTTTAAGAAAACAATCATTATTATTATTTTCATTTGGTATATGGGAAGAAGGAAAAGGACAAGGAGGTGAGAAAAGACAAGGAGAGGGGGAAGAGAGAGAAAGAGCAAGCAAGCACAAGAAAAATTTAAAAAACACGTATGTCTATAAATAGAGGTCACAATTTAATCTCAATTCCGTCTTTCCTTCAGTATATTTATAAAATTGTAACATTGTGCTTTTTATGATATTAATTTCAGCTTTGTTTAAGTGGGAGGCAAAAAAATATATTCTGGTTTCAATTAGGAAAGACAGCTATATAACCAGGTTTTATTGGAAGGTCTTGATAGGAACAAAAGAATGTGATATTGATGGACACAAGGGACTCAGACCTGCTCATGTTCAAACCACTGGAAAAAACTTCCATTGGCTTCAGGTCTGCAGGATCAAGCACATCTCTATGTCACCAACAGGTTTAGCAGACATGTTAAAATGGCTTCAGTTTTGATTACTGATGGCTCCATCCCCAGGAATCTGGATTTCACTGCCGTTACCCACAGTCAGTGGTAGCCAAATGCCTGAATTTCTGCTTTAAAAAAAGGTTGAAGCCTTGCCATAAATACTTTCCACAGAATGGCAGTTATTATGGCAACAGTGTTCCCATTGCTCTAGTTAAGGTTGTGTCAGCATTTAAATTATAAACCCCTGTTTTCAGGGGTTTACATCTTGGCTATAAACATTCGCCAAGAGATGAAAATTGGCATTCACTGCTCTAAAGCCATTTTTTTAATAACAAAGCTTGGAGAAAATCAGACTGGGGTTGTTTTTTTTTTTATACTGCAACAGGGAAAAGAATTGGAGTTTTGTTGCGGGTGGTGAGGTGCATTTCTAAGTACATAGATATATGTATATACAGAGATGGGAAGCATGTATACTCCTAAAACATAAAATCTGCTCTCTATGTTTTAATTAAATTTTGCTGGGCGCTGAGAGATTTGTTAGTTTGTTTTAAATACATTTGTGAAAGAATACTAAAACAAAAATGAGTACATTGTAGCTAGTATATATATTTCTTATAGCAGCATGAGGTTTAATAAGGACATAGCAAACTGCAATAAAAATAGCTTGCCCCTAAAATGCTAGTATTTTTGCCCTTTGTAAAGAGGTTGTCACATTATGTTTTATATAGTTTTTCTGAGTACAAATACTCTTTTTTAGCTGTAGAAAGCAAAACCCTTTTGCTTGTAACTACTCATTCTCAAGGTGTCTTAGATGACATTTCTCCTTTGAGTGTTCACATAGGAAAACTTCTCTAGCCAGAAAATTCATCCTTCAGCAGTATCCAGAGCTGTGTGCACCAGCCCTAATCCTCTGCATGCTAATATCTGGCTCACAAAGGAGTGGTGCACATTACTCTTTTCCTGAATTTCTCCTTCTAAAAATCCATTGGAATCCCTCTTACTCTCTGAGCTGGTGTTTTTAAGTGTGTGCATTTTGTGTCTGTCTATACACATATCTAGATTCTTACGTGTAAAAGAATTCTGAAGAATTTGCTTATGAGTAACTTCTTTCTTGTATGTTTGTTGTATGTATATTAATATTGGGCAACTGCAGGAAATACTCCCTAGTGAAGCATACTGCTCTAAAGATGAGTTTTATATCTCTAACAAAATTATCACGGAGAGACGAGATTCACAAAAGCAACATTATTGGGTATGCAGCACCGTCGTCATGTAAAGGTACCTGAAGCCCATGCTACACATTGAAAACACAATATGAAAGCTTTGGCAGGAGTGGTAGTTTCCAGCGGTTAGTGAAAACTGAAACAAAATTGCTTCGGAATTCCCAGTGGCAGATGGATCCTTATTTCCTTATATGACAGACATCAAAGGATAGATCCGGTGAGAAGCACACATTAGCCACTCTAACTAGAATTAGGCAGTGTCTAATAATATATCTCAAGCAGACATATATTCTTCTGGAAGAAGGCTGGAACCTCCTGTTTCAGTTTTAAAAAAGTATGTGAATTTGAAGTCTTTCCAGTTTTGGGTGACCAGGAAATCTATTTTTTTCCAGTTACAATCAACAACTTCAGTATGGCCAAGCTCTTCCACCAGAAGAGTCAAGATCTGAGGTCCAAGACTGTGGACAGAACCTTCAATGGAAATGGATGTTGTCTCATCAAAATAATGCATTGGACTGGTGGACAAGCATGTGCTTCCATAGGTGTGTTGATGCTGACTGTAGGAATAAAAAAATCTGGAATTAAGACCTAGAAATGAAGACTTTAATACAAAACAGCAGGGGAAGAAGGAAGAGCAGTCTACTGATGACACTGCCTCATGCCTACAACCAGCAGGAGCCTTGGACATCTCACAGATTGATATAAACTCTAGATAACAATACAGGTCTGCAAACTCTCAGGAACCCTGGAAATGTCAGGTTTGCATAGACAGGAAACAAATAAAGGGAAGGAAATTGTCACAATTAATTTAAAACTAAATGCAAATTAAAACAAAATATCCCTTTGCTTCACTTCTGATTAAAAAAAATTACCTTTTACCCAAGGTGTCAGATTCATATATATATAACGCTATTCATTGCATTTAATACTTAAGCTGCTCCCATCAGTTGTAGTCTCTTAGGTCTGATTGGCCTGCTTGATTATTTCTGAATTATAAACAACACTCATTACGATTTTGCTTTGAAAGGGATGAGGATACACCCCTTAATCACATCTTTTGGAGTTATATTTCTAGGAAAAAAAATCTCTATGAGATCTTACACCTCTGTTATCCTTAAACATTTTTGAAGAGTACAGAAAGGTCAATAAGATATCGAGTACCAGCTCATTATGAGATATTATTAGCAAGCACAATAATTGTTCAAGCTCTTCCATAGCATGATTGTGTGCTTCAGTGCACATATTAATGAATAAACCATTATTTAAATGGCAATTCATCTTTGACTATTATAAGTTATAAGCTTCTGAGTATACATAAATCCAGATAAGACCCTTAATGTAATGTATAGCACATTATTTCATTTAGTTAATGAAAGAACAAGTACCAGCTAACAAATGGAAAATGGTCTTGTTTATTTTCCCTGTCAGCAAAAGAAAAGCAAGTTGAATAACAAACCTGAGCCTGTCTTATACAATCCAGAGCAACTGACACTGCTGAGATGATGATAACTCTTATTTATTTGTACTGATGCTCTGCTGGTGCAAGGAGAAGCTTCACTGAGCAGCAAGGCCTTTTTCTATTAGATACTTAGATGGATCCATCAATCTCCTGTCCTGAAGAGTGTCCCATCTAGTTTCAGAGATTAAAAATAGGAATGATGAGAAGGGAAATGAAAGTTAGTTGACATCATTGACTGGAAACTGATGCCCAGTGCAGCCATTCCAAATCATGTGAAAGGGTCATAGAGAATACTGACAATGATAAAAATTGGCAAGACATGAAGACCATTAGGATAGAAACTGTAGATGTGCAGAGAACTGAAAAAAGGGATGATGTGTAAAGGCAAATATGGACAAGGATGAAGGGTAAAGTTATGAAGCCTGAAGAGTTTTAGAATTTGAATATAGTCAGGTGAAATATTGTGAGGGAAGACAGTGGATAGAGATAGAATGTAAAAATACATCTTTCCAGTAGTGTCTTGTGATCATCTGAAGATGAGGGATCTATACCTAGGTGAGGTCAGAGAAGTCAGGAAAGAGCGAAAAATATGGATGTCATACATACAGAAGAGTTGAAGGAACAAAGCAAGTGTGATGAGGAGAAAGCACAGCCATAAAACATGATACAGGAATATGTGTCATAGGCAAAATAGTGATGGAAGAAGGGTTTAAGCCCTCAAAAATCCATTCTTCTACTCAAGAAAAAAAGTAATGGAAATGAGGATCTGTTCAAAGGAAGCTAGGGAAGACTGCTGAACAGCCAATATAACCGCTACAAAAACTGAGGGAGAAGACTAGAATTAAGATAGGAACGGAGAAAAGAATGAAAAAAAAAAACCCAGTTCTAGCATCACAGAAAGGCAATGTAAGAGTAGAGCTAAGAGGGATCGGTGGCTCTCCCTGAACGAAGCCCTAAGTAAGTATCTATTACATGGGTCAATGTCAATTGTTCTGTGTAGATGATGAGAAGAGGCTATACAAACAGTAAAAATAGTCCGAAATTACAAGTACATGGCCAAGGGAGCTTCTGTCATGATAGCCAAAAAAACAGAAAATATATCATAGCTTGAGCACTGGATTATAGATAAGGAGCACTTAGAAATACACATACTGATTTTTCCTGGAGCTGGGGGAGGGGGCCTCTGCTTGTTGAGCAATGAGGAAAAGATGAAGAACCAAAATGAAAAAAACAAAGCAGATCAACCACTGTAGTTATGGAAAACAGTGAGAATAGAAGGAGAATTAAGGACAATAAAGAAACTGTAGGAACAGAGAAGACTATTTACAAAGATAACATATGTAAAATGAATGGTAGGTGATAAAGTAAAACAATTGAGATGATGGCTGTAGATTATATACCACCACAGAAACTGCTAGGAGAAAACAGCATTCTTTGGAGGTCAAGCAAAAGATTTAGTGTAGTAGTATAAACTTGTTCAGTAAAGAACCTTAGCAAAAACAGTGCAGGTTTTGAAAGATTATTTTAAAATTCTTTAATTTTAAAGCACTGCAAAAATCTTGATTAGCTTTGGGCATCTAATTGCATCAGTGTACTAAACAAGCTCTTGGATTTTAGATACATGGAACTTGGAAAACTACCAGGGCAGGCTAATACTTGGATAGATATATCTAAATACCAGCGGTATCTTCCAAAGGCAAAGAATCAAGAGATAATTTGCTTACCTCTATTATTTGTATCCCACCCCACAGGCAGGATCAGCTAATGGCTTGTACAGCACAATGTTTTTCTACCAACACTGCAATTTTAGGAGAGCACATAATATTAACTGAGATTGCATTTACAGCTTCAGAGCATTAAATTTAGCTAAAGTGAATATTGCTTGGGACTCCAACTCGGCAGCAAGTAACCAAGTATTACTTCTTGGGCCAGACTTGTTGGATCTAAGTGCTGTATTCTAAAGATTTGTTCTGCAAAAAAAATTACACTGGCACTTAATCCAAGCACAAACATTATGCTCTCTAATAAGTAAGTCCTTAGGACTTACAAGGACTCTAGGCTTTAGGTTTGCCTGCAGTGAAAGATTAATATCTTCCACAAATACATTTGTTTATTCATTTGCATCTGGCTATCACTCTGAAAGCATCTGATCTTCTGCAAAAACAAGTTTTTTTCAGAAATTATCTACATATGAGAAAATACTGGAAGGTGAAATGCAGTAATAATTTCAAACATACTTCCTCTGGCTCTTCCACTGGAAAGAGCTTGAATGTAATTCTACTATCTCTGGGGGAAGGACTGTCAATCAGGACACTCTGCCAGCAGTCTTTTTTAGGCTTATTCTTGTGGGTAGCTCTAGAAGTCTGAAAGACTTTCATTGTGTTTATACAAACATTTAAATAATGGATGAGCTAGGAAGATATGAATCATGGGAATCAGTTGTCCCAATCAATGCAGCCTGAACTGAATCATTAGACAGTTATTATTTATTTATGTATTTTTGTAGTTGAAGGCAGCTACACAACATAACAGCAAGTTCTACAGCACATGACATCTAGTAAGGATTATGCTTCCTTCTATATCATTATTCTAGAAAAAAAAAAAAAACACCAGAAGAAATCAAGCTGAGCATCTTATATCTGGATGTTTCTTGCAAAGAGAGTAAGGGACAGCAGTGTCCTAGTCGCTGAAGGCAGAGGAGGAAGAAAATAGTACAGAATGACAAATAATTTCCAAAAGGAATTAGTAGCCTACCCAGACAGAACTGAGAATTGAGCAGAGCAGCAACTGCCTGCAATTTGGTACCACCTGTCTTGAAGGCAGTGAGACATCTATAATCTCAGACATACAGCACCATGCCTCTATTTGGGACTAGATTTAGTAGCTGAAATTTTAAAAGATACAGTCATTCCAATAATGCATAACAAGTTAAATTAAGAGCAAGAGGTTTTAAAATATCCAATAAGAGAGAAGAGATGGGTGTCTATCACTGCTGGATACCTGCTTGAAACACAACAAATGGCAATACACAGTAGAAGGCCAAGAATGTTACAAAGAGGGACAAGCAAATAATTTTTAAACAGAACACAATTCAGATGAACTATCTCCATTTTGCTATTTTATGTTCCACCATTAATGTTATTTAAATGTGTTTTTTTACTGTGTGTTAATAACAGCAATAAAAAAAGGCAAAAAATAATACATACAGCTATTTTACAGCAAGCAGATGGTGGCTAGAGATAGACTGCTCTCCAACTGTTTCAACTCTCTTCCATTTTGTAATCACAAGAACGGATAAACCATTGTATTACAGCAGTCTGTCATAATATTCCACTAGAAAGTTAACAATTCACATTCTTTTATCAGATGTAAGTAATTGCTTAACACCTGCTATATGTTGCAGGAACCAGCCATTTGTTACAAAGAGGAAATTTCAGAAAATTCATTACTTTGAATAGGTAGATATAACACTGGCAGAAGTCTGCTTGTGTGGCAACATGAGCATTTAAACATTCTACAAAATATCAAACTGTCCTCTTTCATCTTCAAAGGGGAAACCTCCATTAAGGAAACAAACTGATTTTGAAAGTCCTTGTGTTCTAGTATATTGAAAACCTAATGCATTTTGTCTTAAAGAAAGATTTTTGTTGAATAAGAACACTGAAGAACTTTTTTGGAGCTATGTCGAACTCCAAGATGCTCCTGTTGAACTCCCCAGTTCCATGTTTCTCTGGCTGTTGACCTTTGGGCATAATATCCTACAGCTTCTGTTACCATTTCTTTATCTTGGTTTTGTAAATGCATGCCTCTAATTAATCCAACTAGCTGAATTTGAGTTTTGTAGTGGAAACATCACCAGGATTTGTGTAGTTGGTGCTGTATCGTTTATTTATACTGAGATAACACATTTACTATCAAAGGAGTTCACAGAATCTAAGTCAAGGAAGATGGTAGAAGCTACATTGCAAGATGTAGGTCAAACACTACTTACTACACCATGAAACGTATGTCACAATACAACTGGGCATCCATTCTCCCTTATGGTGATTCATCCTTCTGAATAGCACAGCAAGTTCAGTCTGCCATTAAATGTTAGCATATGCAGTTTGGCGTACCAAAACAGCTCATTGGCATCTGAGTTATCAACAACACGGACAGTCTGTTTGGAAACATCAATTCCAAAGAATATCATTCATCAAGTGAACTAGCCTAAAATCACATGGACATATTACGTTCAGTCAGTAGACTAATACTCCTTAGTTGACAAAAAAAGCATCTCATAAGAACTTGAACATCTGCTCCTCATCTCTTCAGATGATCTGAATTTTTTAACTTCACAGGCAGGTGTGTATCATTTCTTGTCATATTTTAACATCTGATACTCACATGTCATTCATTTCCAGGTACATCAGAAAGAAACGGTTTTCAGAAGAGAAACTAACTCAGGATAATGAAATAAAATAGTACTGCAAACAATGGCAAAGTTAAAACTGAAAATAAATAGGTTTTAGCTGAATAAATGCTAAAAAGATTAAATAGATTAATAACAAAGTCTAGCTGCAAAAGCAACTGTTGGACCACAGCAAAACAGGACTGTCTGATAGCTCATGAATCTATATATCTTCTTGTGTCTTCTACAACTGCAGCCCCGACAACCCAAAAGTGAATGGCTACCCAAACAGGCACCAAAGGCAAATTTGTATTTGCTCTGTGCCATTTTCTATATAGTAGCTGGGACCATGAAACAGAATACCTACAGTGGAAGTACAGATCTGGCTTCAAAACGATGGGGTTCAGATTCCTAATATGAAACATTAGCCTTCAGTAGAATATCATGGATCATGCTGTCATAGAGGCTAGTTAAAATATCTGAAAAGTAAAGGGAGGGAAGTGAACAAGATGGAGAGTTAAGAAGCCATTATAAAATGCCAGTATGTGTAACTCTGCACTTTGAGTCTGATCTATTCTGGAGTCTTCCATTTCACCCTATGAAGAGAAAATGACACCAGGAAACGTCTAGTGCCAACCTTTATCTACTCTTCAGCATTTACTAATGCCTTTTGACTGAACTTCTTTCCTGACGCATTTCTTCCCATAACTTTTCTCATTTAATCTCATCTGCCTTCAGGAGCTTGAACTAATCCTACTCCTGACAGTGAAATTTCTGACTGTGTTACTGGGTTTGCCAGGAATCATTCAAGTTCAGACTTAGAAGGACATTGATTACTTGCTATACAAATATTGCAAATTTGATGCACCATAACGTAAGAATTTGTCGAGATTGAGATTAGATTTTACAGACCCAAGGAGAAGGTTTTTTTTTTCTTTTCAACCTTAGAAAACCCTAAATGGGAGATAGGCTGAATTGTGCAGATTCAGGCCCTTATTCCCAAGTTACAAGACTTACACAGATTCTTCTAAAAGGATGTATGCACAGCAAGACCACTCCTATTCCTTGCCCAGCCCACACAAAAGGAGTTTACAGTTGTAGTCCCTATAAAATTGTAGAATCACTATGTTGGAAAAGACTTTGAAGATCATCAACCGTACCTGTCCACTACAAAATAATATTCGTAAGCATTTCATCTATGTATCTTTTAAATGCTTCCAGGAATGGTGACTCAACTGCCTGCTTAGGCAGCCTGTTCCATTGCTTGCTAACGCTTTTGGTGAAGAAATTTTTCCTAATGTCTAATCTGAGACAGCCGACTGAACATGAGCCAGCAGTGTGCCCAGGTGGCCAAGAAGGCCAATGGCATCCTGGCTTTTATCAGAAACGGCGTGACCAGCAGGTCCAGGGAGGTTATTCTCCCTCTGTACTCAGCAATGGTGAGACTGCTCCTTGAATACTGTGTTCAGTTCTGGGCCCCTCACCACAAGAAGGTTGTTGATACTCTGGAGCAAGTCCAGAGAAGAGCGACGAAGCTGGTGAGGGGCTTGGAGAACAAGTCTTACGAGGAGCAGCTGAGAGAACTGGGGTTGTTCAGCCCTGAGAAGAGAAGGCTGAGGGGAGACCTTATTGCTCTCTACAACTACCTGATAGGAGGTTGTGGAGAGGAGGGAGTGGACCTCTTCTCCCAAGTGTCAGGGGACAAGACGAGAGGGAATGGCCTCAAGCTCCACCAGGGGAGGTTCAGGCTTGACATCATGAAAAAAAAATTCATGGAAAGGGTCATTGGGCACTGGAACAGGCTGCCCAGGGAAGTGGTTGAGTCACCTTCCCTGGAGGTCTTTAAGGTACGGGTAGATGAGGTGCTCAGGGACATGGTTTAGTGATCGACGGAAATGATTGGACTTGATGATCCAGTGGGTCCTTTCTATCCTAGTGATTCTATGAACCTCCCCTGGTGCAACTTGAGGCCATTCCCTCTTGTCCTATCACCTGCCACTTGAGAGAAAAGATCAACACCCACCTTGCTACAACCTCTCTTCAGAAAATTGTAGATAGTGATATTGTCTCCCCTCAGCCTCCTCTTCTCTAAGCTAAACAAGCCCAGTTCCCTCAGCCAGTCCTCAGAAGACTTGTCCTCCAGCCCCTTCACCAGTTTTGTTGCTCTTCTCTGGACACAGTCCAGGACCTCAATGTCTTTCTTGTGTGAGGAGTCCAAATCTGAACACAGGATTCGAGGTGTGGCCTCACAAATGCTGGGTACAGGAGCACAGTCACTTTCCTTGTCCTGCTGGACACACTGTTTCTGTTACAGCCCAAGATGCCATTGGCCTTCCTGGCCACCTGGGCTAACTGCTGACTCATATTCAGATGGTTGTCAACCAGGACACCCAGGTCATTCTCCAACAGGCAGGCAGCCCATTTCTCAAGCAGAATGCTGTGAGAAACGGTGCCAAAAGCTTTATTCAAGTCCGGGTACAGTATATTCAGAGCCTTTCCTTCATCTATTAAGCAGGTAGCCTTGTCATAGAACAGGATTAGGTTATTTTGGCCTTTCATAAACTCATGATGACTGGTTGTGTTATGTGTGCTGTGCAATAGCACTCAAGATGACCTACTCCATGATCTTCCCCAGTACCAAGAATAGTCTGATAGGCCTGTAGTTTCCTGGATTATCTCTCCAAACTTTCTCATAAATGGGCATCATGTGTGCCATCCTTCAGTTAAGTGGAACTTCCCCCAGTCAGCCAGGACCACTGGCAGATGATGGCAAGGTGAGCACCTCTGCCAAGTCCCTCAATACCCTTGGGTGGATCACATCTGGCCTCATGGATTTGTGAAAATCTATGAAATGGCTGGATACTTTTAATCTTTTTGCAGGCAAAGACAGGAGTAATTACCTATTCATTGGACTATGCATCAAATTTTGTCTGTCTACAGAGAAGGCCATTCTCTTACATGTATATTATTTTAAGAATTTAAGTTAATTATACAATTTAGACCTGGTTTACAAATAAGTAGAATTCTAGAACGTAGATTTGCTTTTTAAAATGCAAACATCTTACCCATTTGTTATTAAGCTTCCTGAAAATTAAAAATGCTAATTTGTCCCCCAAAAGAGGCTAAGTACATAGGAAATAAACGATTAGATAATAAATAAAGTTGGCACATTTATCCAGATTTCAGGAAAATACTGTGCATGTGACTCAATACTTCCCAGACATGGTATTTCCAGTGAATGCAATAAAGGTTCCCCAGAAAATATTCTACAAAGTAAATGCTTCATATATGCAAAAATCAATACTCTTTCATGACTTCCATCACAGAGTTCTTCATCCAGATTGCAGGGACTAAGAGGAGCAACTACCATTATTTAGAACAAAAGCACTGAGGAAGTTAAAAGATTAACATCATAAGGAATGGGGAAAAACAACCTTTGTGCAGTATGACCATGGCGAAAAGTAGCAGGTCTGACAGATTTTTAAGGAGAAAAATACATTTCTCATTTTAAACAAATTCCAGAAGTTGTCATTAGTAAAAAGCTACATTTTCAAGTTTTCACAAAACTGTACCTTTTATTGATTCACTCTCCTGGCAACTATGACTAAATCTGTGGAGTTTTCAGGATATAGGATACAATATCAATGAGCAGCTTTTAAGAGTAGTCTAGCTCTCTTTTTCCCCACCCTTATGCTAATTTTAACCTTGTCCAATCTCACTATGATTACCTAGTGCAACACAGCAAGTGAAATGCAATGATACATTTCATGTGAACCTTTAACAACTTTGACACTATATGATTCTTTATGTATACTTATTTTTATGCAATAATAACACTAGTAATATCTGTCTTCAGTTTTAACTCTTTAATATAAAATGCAAGCAGTGGAGAATTAACATTCAGAAAGTCAAGGAAAATTGCACACCCACCTTACTAATGAGAAAACTGACTTTCAAAAGACTTTTGAACTCAGAAATATTGCAAATACTTTTCATATTAATGACTGAGGGAACATTTTTATCTTTCTTTAGAGGATTTTGAAATATAGATATATATATATACACACACACATACCATTCATAGTATTAACAGTGGTTGTGAAGAAAAAAAGAAGAAGCTGGTGGAAAGTAGAAGAGTCATATTAAATGCACAGGCTCTTAATTTACCTCTTAGTTCTTTTAGGTACACAGCAGCTGATAGTCTGCTTGAAAGATAAATATGTTTATGGACTAAAAGGGGAACAGGTAAGAGAGAGGCAGCTCTAGATGCCGCTTCATAAAAGTAGGGGAAATTGGATGTTCAGAGGCCTGTCACCACAAACTGAACACCCATAACTTCTGCTACAGACTCCTTGCCCATTATTAAATTTACTCATTCTCTACATCACTAACAGACTATGAAAGTTTTAGATCTTAAAATCTGGGTCAAAGATTATCAAAGACAAAACCAAGGCTGACATGCATGAAGATTAAATTATTTGAGTGCAACTGAGACAGTAAAATGTTTGATTCGTGGGTAGGACAAATAAGTGTATTTTGTTTAAATAAATAAATTAATTTTACTGTAACTTATTTTACTTTGCTTTGAAACACATTGGAGTCTATGCGTGATTTCAAGTTTAAATATTTACTAAAAAAGAAATATCAAAATCTTGCATGTTTTAAATGGTGAAAGCTGCTCTGGAAGTATAATTTTAAAAGTTGTGGGGTTTTTACTTAATGGAAAAAATTCAACAAAACAACATTAATTTGCAAATACTTGGGTGAAACCTCTGAGGTTTTTATGTGTCATTTATATTCTAAGTTTTCACAACTGCTTGTTTATAGTCCAGCATCTAAATAGAATAATTAGAAGAAAAAACAAGACTTTAGCCATGGTGTCATGTCAATACTGATGTTCTAAATACTGAGAAGCGAAAGATCTTCCATTAGTGCAAAATTCAGTGTTGGGGTTTTAAGTTGTGCCTGACAATTAGGCCATTAGATAAAGAAGTAATATGCAAAGCCAGAAGCAGGATTTTCAACAGGAGAGGAAAACCTAGCAAGGTGTACATTTTAAAGAACTGAAATTCCATTCATCTCAAAAGAAATCAAAGCTGCTCATGAGATTGCATGAAGGCAGAGAACTGGGCCTTTAATGGAACAAGAAAGAACTGGAAGATGAATATGAAGAAGAAAATATTAATAAGTAAGTATAAGCTAGGGCATGATGGCTGAAAATGTAAAATTAGACTAAAACTGCAGGACAATTCAAAGTGAGAAGGTAGCAGTGGTTTAGGGAATTTCATTCATTAACAATGATAATTAATGTGAGGATAGTTAAACCCTCACACCTATCTACACCTAAGCATTGCAAGCTAGGACAAGATCATTCAAAGAACAGGAGTAAAAGCTCTGAAAGAACCACTTAGCATAACTGGATGGTGATGGTTCAGAAGATGTGTTTATTAGTGATGATAATCAAACATAAAATGGTATAGCTCCACCCTTCTGCAGGCAACACAGCCTCTGTGAAAAAGTCCAACCTCAATCACCTTGTGCTGATGTTAATCTCCACCTCTCAGGACTCATCAAGAAGAATCCTGTAGTTCTGAGATTCCCTTTTTTTTTTTTTTTGTGGCTAGACAGAACTATGCATTCATGACTTTCTGCTTCTTAGGGGGAAAAATGTCTGAATTAAGTAGTTTTTATTATTCTTGTTGTTGTCATATTTCTTGATGCAACTGTAATCCAGACAAACTGGAAGGAGATGCAGTCAGAATTCACTAATTGATTTCCCCATGAGCCACATTTCTTCCTCCTTTGCTTATTAACAACATAATTTCAGGGTTGTTCTGTCTGCAGACAGAACACTGGTAACCTCAACCAGTGAGTTTCTCCCGGTAGCTAGTCTTAATACTGAGTTTCTGCTGGCAGTCTCAAGGAAAGTCCTGAGATCTCTTACTGAGGCAGGCAGAAACCCAGGTATGAGGCAGGTACGATTAAACTTCCAGTGTAAAAAAATAAACATGTCTCTAGTAGGACTTGTACAAATATTCAGCATTACACAATCAATTTACTTTTTACAATCTCCATTATAAGAAATTGTCAACTGATTTTTTTTAAGTATGGAACCACTTTTTTAACTCGGGTTTCTGTACCAAACTTCTTGTCTCTTCACCCTTGAATGTAAAATCATAAAGTGACTGACAGAGAGAGGTATGACAAACAATTTTGGCTCAAGCAGAAAAAAAGCCTGCAGATGAAGCATTTTCCTTTTCTAAATATCACCGTTTCAGAAATAGTTCTCAGAGAGTGCAGCATACAGAAATAAGATGTTCATTACGGTAACAGAAATGCAAAGCTGTCCATCTGCAAAGGTCATTGCATCAGTGTTTTAGAAACCATGATGGGACAACCAAAGAAGTGTATCTACTGTGCTGATAAAGTTATTTAGGTAACTGAGTGTACTCATACAGATTTTCAAGGTTCCTAATCAATGAAAAGAGAGAAAAAAAGGAGAAAGATTATAATTAGAGATTTTAATTAAAAACAATTCTGGATAAGTTATTGTAAGCTTTTATGTTATCAAAACTGAAATAATTTTTCCACATCATATATTTTCTGAGTCCTAGTTCAGTATCCATTTTTATGCTGTTGAACTCCATTTTATCTTCTTTTGGATTTCCTGCAGAACCCAGAATAATATAGTCTGGTATTTCCCTCCTAGCCCATTTCATTTCTTAGAATGTATGCAAGAACGATGATGTTGCTCTGAATTCACATTATTGGAAGTGAATGTTTAAAATTCAAAATTATTGAACTCAGTTTTCCCCTAAGAGAGCAAACATTTGTATTCAGATTTTCTGATTACCATCCCCTTTACTTGATTCAATTTATTTGGCTTTGGGTTATGGGTTTGTGACTCCTTTTACAGAAGATTTGGATTCTATGCCAAGCCAGGGATGATATTGACCTTTCAAATTTTCTGCTACTAAAACCAAAGTGTATAGGAGTTAAATTATCATAAATTGCTGTGATAGCTATTATTGATTGCCAAACCATTTAGAAACATTCAACAATTAATCTTCACAGCAGCCTTGTGACAGAGGAATAATAATGCAATGTAGCATTCCAGAATCAAAGTAAAATTAAACCTCAAGAAACGTATAAATAACATATAGGTTTTCTGCTTTCTTTTGTTGTGTGCAGGAAAGTTTTACACTGATACTAATGACATGTTTACTTGCTGCTTTATTTCTTTTTTCATAAAGAAGCTAATAAGTTCATTAGAGTGTTGCAGCAGTTTACTGTCATACCAAGGCAAGATACACTTTCAGAGTTCAGCTCCTAAACTTTTCCTCATTAGTATTTCATGGATAGACTACAAGTTTGATAATCAGCACTGTCTTCCACTGGACTGGAGGCTGGCTGATGTTGTGCCCATCTACAAGAAGGGGCACAGGGAGGATCCAGAGAACCGCAGGCCTGTCAGTCTGACCTCAGTGCCAGGGAAAGTCATGGAACGGGTGATCTTGAGTGCTATCATGAAGCACATGCAAAAGAACCGGGTGATCAGGCCCAGTCAACACGGGTTCACAAAAGGCAGGTCTTGCCAAACTAACCTGATCGCCTTCTATGACAAAGTGACTCGGCTGCTGGACAAGGGAAAGGCTGTGGATGTGGTGTTCCTGGACCTCCATAAAGCCTTTGACACAGTTTCTCACAGCATTCTGCTACGGAAACTGTCGGCCTCTGGCCTGGACAGGAGCACACTCTCCTGGGTGGAAAACTGGTTGAACGACCGGGCCCAGAGAGTGGTGGTAAATGGAGTTAAATCCAGCTGGAAGCCAGTGACAAGTGGGGTTCCCCAGGGCTCAGTGCTGGGTCCAGCCCTGTTCAATGTCTTTATCAATGACCTGGATGAAGGCATCGAGTGCTCCCTTAGCAAGTTTACAGACGACACTAAGCTGGGTGGAAGTGTTGATCCCCTTTGATCTCCAGCAATTCAACAAAACCCTAAATATTTAGACTTCAGCATCCAGCCACTATTGCTATTAAAAATTAAGGAGAAAAACAAGGAAGATTTTTTTTTCAGGGCCCCACATCAGACACCACTTAGCCAGATTTTCTTGTGCTTTCCTCCAATGAGAAAACTAAACATTAGGTTCCAAACAACTGTGTGAATTGCAGCCCCAAAGGAATTTGTTTAGCAAAGTTGTAAGTATCCTTAAAAAGAAAATCAAATGGAAGTTGGAATTAACTTTAAGGAAGTTGGAATTAACTTTAACTGCTTGGCCTCAGCAAAAATAACACACATTTTTAACTACAAGAATATTTATCCTGTGAACATATTACTACCAAGAAATGCACCAGACTCTCCATTTATGTATTATCGAATAATGACAAAATGTGTTCATAGGAGATGAGTTGCAGTCAAAGTTTACTGAGTTCATTGCAAGAGAAAATGATGAGGTTCTATGTTCTGCATTATTTAAGTCAAACTAGTTGATATAATGATCCCTTCTGGCCTTTAGTTAACATATATATCTATGAAAATGTCTAGTTAAGCATAATAAGACTGTTTAAATAATATTTCTTTTGCAATGAGCTCTTAACAATTCATTGACTTGAAGGCTGGAGATTAAAAAAAAGTAAGATAAAAATAATTCTTATTAAAGGGATTATCCTTGAACCAGCCTGATTAAAATTTCTGTTACAAATCAAGAACGAATATATAGGAGGTGCATATGTCCATCTGGACTGCAAGTTAATTTTCTCCAGTCTTGACTATATTCTAAATACTCACTACATTCTACAGTGTGTGGTGATCCCTGAACTCATAAGAGAGACCTTTAATTTCTCATGACTGTCCATATAATATAGTGTAGTTTCTGAGCCATGAGGGGAAAAAAAGGCACTTGCTGTTTTGAAAAAGCTGAAGTCATATTTAATTTCCACTGGACATTGCTACAGACTTGCCACATATAGATATTGAGTCCCCAAATAAGAAGCAAGCACATTTCAGTAAGAGCAAGAAGTATATGAGTTACCCAGCTAGTATGGTATGTGTGAAGGTGATCCATTGTTTCCTGTTGTGAGGACATCCATAAAAACAGTGGAGTACTAGTCAGATTTTTTTTAAAAATATGTTAGCCTTTGTTTTACTTTGAAAATAATGTCTTTTTAGGAAGACATGTCTGGAAAGTGCAGACGACCAACTATCAGTCTTGATGCAATGCTTAGATGGTTTAAAATGTTCATTGTAAATGGCAACAAGTGAAACATTCATTACAAGTATTAAGTTTTATCTTACCTATACTTGGTAACATCCTACAGTATGATAAGAAATTCTGCCTTATAAAAAGGAACATATACAGTAAATAGTTACTGACTTTAGATGACATAAATCACACCTTTCCTCAACTGCCTAAACAAAGAGGCTAGATGACATGCCTCAGCATAGATATATCTACATGTATAAAACCCACAAAAGAAAACCATGATTTCTTTAGAGATTTAATGCATGGAATAATTTTTTAAAATATCCTTTTCTGTGTATTTTAAAACATCTGCTACTGTGAAGAATTACTGTCCTGCTATGTTTTCTAAACAGAAAATTAACTTGATTTGTTATTGTTACGGGATGTTAGTGGTTTTGTTTCTGATTTACATTCCTCTTTTGGTGATATTCACATGTAATATGACAAGTGTCAGATTTACAAAGAACATAGTTTGCAGTGGAAGGCAGAAATAAAGACCTATATTTACCAAAATAGTTGATGTATGTACGTGTGTTTGTGTCTCTGTGTACACAAACTCACATTAATGTACTCTAAAAACTTTGTGCATGTAACTACAAATATGATTAGTTCTACAACATATCAATTCAAGCAGTGTACTGTTGTAGAACTGGAATAGTCTGTATTTTTAAAGAAAATCATATATGCAAAATAAAATATCTTTTCAACACAGAGAATATAAAGTAAAAATAGAAACTGAATTAAAACACAAAGAAAGCAGAAATTACAGTCTCAGAAATATTACTTGTTGAGATGCAACACGTATTTATGATGCTTGTATAATTAAGAGTTAAAAATAATAACTGATACATCACTGCTTTGCAATAAACTAATCACAATAAAACATTAATACAGTTGCTCATATTTATTCAAAAAAGCAATAGATTCCATTCAAGTATTTCTTTCTAATTTTGGTAGGGAAATATTTGCCAATGGCTAATTTAGCATGAGGTGTGACAATAGCTGACTGAAGTGAGCAATTTTTCGTTTCTGGATAATATTTATGTGTGTGTTTGTAAGCATTACAGAGCAAAATACCATCCATTAATGATTCTTTTTCCATCAGATCTTTCAGTTCCACTGAGTGTTCTTTGTATTAGTCCAGTGTCTAGAGATTCTTGAAGAAATTAAGGCACCAAGATTTAGGTAGCATATTACTATACAGTTGAAGAGGGAACATAGTTAATATGTTTGATGTAAGTCACACGGAAGCTTCTGTAGGCCCTGCAGTGTGTTTGGATGGCCAGATAGATTTAACTACCATGGTGCTAAGCCAATTCACACTGCAGAAGGGCTCTTCTTGAACCTACACAAGGAGCTAATGCCAATTCAGGTTACCTACCTACCAGCCTGGAAATGTCCTAAAGATGGATTCTTAGCACTGGTTTGCATTAATAACACAGAGTGCTGAGTTTGAAAGTGAGTGCTGGCTTGGGGCCATGTTCAAAAGGCAAATTTGGTCATAAAATACCTGTTGCCTCAAAAAATCTTCATTCCTCTGAAAGCTGAGATATTAAAATTTAAAGTATGAACCATTTAATGTAGTTTTCGTGGTAGTGTTGCATATGCCGTAGCTTACTTTTTTTTTTTTTAAAAAAAATAGAAAAGACTACAGTTAAGGAAGGATATTTCTCTTTCTGCTAGATTGATGGGAAACCAAGGTCTGGAGAGAAAACTTGACTTACCTGAGGTCATACAGGAAGCCTGTGACAGAAACAGAAATTGAAATCAAATTTCCGGGCTCCTAGCTATAAGAGGATCTTTCCTCTCTTATTGACTTAATTTCTTGATTTATCTTTTTTTTATTTCCGAAGCGTCTGGTTGACTACAAAACAAAATGGTTCACATGATTAGTGTAAATAGCTTTACATTTTGGTGCTATTTTCATTGCTTACATATATCCTGAAGCTATTTCAGATGGGGCATCTATTATATATAGTCACTGAATAGGTACATTGATTAATTTATAAAGAAGTCATAATTAAATGGCTTTTCTTCCTTAATTTGCATATAACCGATCAATTTTCAAGTGAACATACCATTATTTTACACAGAAATTAACCTTAGGCATTTCAAATAGCATCTATGCATTTGTGCTTCATTATCTATAATTTACATACTATGTCATTTGCTACTAATTCCTCATTGAACATAATCATACAGTGAACAAGCAGCATTTTGTGTCTTTTACAGAATAATTCTAAGAATAGAAGGAAATGGCACACAAACCAAACTGCTGCTTTTCTTTCTGCTACTCAAGATGAAGCTGCTGTCCTCACTTCCTCTATCACTATAGTGGCACCTCAAGGCAGAATAAAAACATGTCAGGGTTATTCACAGGTTCATCACGTCTCACACAGGGAAGTTAGTATTAAGCCAGAAAAATGCAGACTTAGGTCAACAAAGGCCTGAGTCTGCAATGTCTACTTTTAGTTGTCTAAAAATGACAGTTGCTAACTCAAAATAAGTGAAAATCACTTTTATGAATCAGACAAGGTACCTCAGTCCTAAGAAATACCCATGTCTATTAAGTTGATAATAGAGTTAGTTAATAATGTTATATCTCAGTGAAGAGACAAAGCTAAGAAGTGAACTGACAAAAGATGTCTTCCATACTAGAGTCCCAGACTCCTAAGATGACATAGGAAGATTTCTAAGCAGGAATGAAAGGAAAAAGTTGCTTATCTTTCGGTGGCCTTACATACATACAAGGCTACGGTGTCAGTGGACAGGGGAAGAGTAACAGACATTATCTAACTGGATTTATGCAAAGTATTCAACACTGCCTCATGTAACGTTCTTGCCTCTAAATTGAAAAAAAACCAGTTTTGGTGGACAGTCTGCTCAGTGGATAAGAACTGGCTATATAGTCACACTCAAAGAGTTGTGGTCAATGGCTCAATGTCCAAGTGGAGATCATCCACGAGCAGCATTCTGCAGGGGTCACAGACTCATACAGGGGAATTGAGGGTTCCCTTAGCAAGCCGCCAACCACACCAAGCTGTGTGGTGCAGTCAACACATTGGAAGGAAGTGATGCCATCCAAAGATACATTACCTTGAAGTGTTCTTTATCTGCCTGTCTTACAAACATTTGTGCAACTCCATATGAGAGGTCAAGTGTCCTAATGATGAGTACTGGCACTGTTCTTACTTATAAATGTCAGGTAATTCAGTAAAGTAATAGAAATGACATGACTTTTTCTGATGAACATTCAGGAAAAGAAAAACAAATTAGTAACGTAGAGGTTTGTTACAAAAAAATTTGTGAAAATCCACGGGTCTTATTCAACTCATAAATGCTATTTGTCAAAGAATGAAAAATAATGAAGAAAAGTAGATAAATGATCACTACATAAAAAATGAAAGAGTCAAAGTAGATGTTAATTATAAAGGGAAAAAATGCAGTCTGTCTTTGCACTTACATTAGAGAAGAAAATGGCACTGAAGAACTGGTCCTTGTGTAGAAAACTGTGAAAATGTTTCATGAAAGTTAATCTTGATTTGCCAAATATTTCTCTGTTCTTTGCAGTCATTATCTACACTAACAAGCTGAGACACCTGTATAGGAAACTAAGATGTCCATTTGGATCATTGGTGAATTAGCAGTTAGATAACAGACAACTGATTTAATGAGGGGAGGGGAGGGGAGGGGAGGGGAGGGGAGGGGAGGGGAGGGGAGGGGAGGGGAGGGGAGGGGAGGGGAGGGGAGGGGAGGGGAGGGGAGGGGAGGGGAGGGGGAGGGGGAGGAGGGGAGAGGAGGGGAGGGAGAGGAGAGGAGAGGAGAGGAGAGGAGAGGAGAGGAGAGGAGAGGAGAGGAGAGGAGAGGAGAGGAGAGGAGAGGAGAGGAGAGGAGAGGAGAGGAGAGGAGAGGAGAGGAGAGGAGAGGAGAGGAGAGGAGAGGAGAGGAGAGGAGAGGAGAGGAGAGGAGAGGAGAGGAGAGGAGAGGAGAGGAGAGGAGAGGAGAGGAGAGGAGAGGAGAGGAGAGGAGAGGAGAGGAGAGGAGAGGAGAGGAGAGGAGAGGAGAGGAGAGGAGAGGAGAGGAGAGGAGAGGAGAGGAGAGGAGAGGAGAGGAGAGGAGAGGAGAGGAGAGGAGAGGAGAGGAGAGGAGAGGAGAGGAGAGGAGAGGAGAGGAGAGGAGAGGAGAGGAGAGGAGAGGAGAGGAGAGGAGAGGAGAGGAGAGGAGAGGAGAGGAGAGGAGAGGAGAGGAGAGGAGAGGAGAGGAGAGGAGAGGAGAGGAGAGGAGAGGAGAGGAGAGGAGAGGAGAGGAGAGGAGAGGAGAGGAGAGGAGAGGAGAGGAGAGGAGAGGAGAGGAGAGGAGAGGAGAGGAGAGGAGAGGAGAGGAGAGGAGAGGAGAGGAGAGGAGAGGAGAGGAGAGGAGAGGAGAGGAGAGGAGAGGAGAGGAGAGGAGAGGAGAGGAGAGGAGAGGAGAGGAGAGGAGAGGAGAGGAGAGGAGAGGAGAGGAGAGGAGAGGAGAGAGAGGAGAGGAGAGGAGAGGAAGAAACAACGTAAGCCCTCAGTACACCATCACACAATGATAAAAAGCATTATTGGGATGATTCCTTTATAAACAGGGTGTAGAAACAGGTTTGAAGATCAGAAACTGAGATACAGAAAGGTCAATTGCCTTGCTCAAGACAACTCACAGAGCCTATGCTACAGTCACTTCTAGAAAAATGTAATTCATTATAATTTATCTACAAGATCATCCTTCTTCCTAGAGGTCCAAATTTATTCTATGTATTTTGCATTTCAGGCAAGAAGTTACATACTGAAATATTATGCAATTAAATGACATTAATTAAGCCAAATTTAAGCATTTCTTCTTCTTTTTATATCACAATTCTTTACATCATAATCAGTAAAATCAGACTGTGCACTCACACTTAAAGCTTCAAACAGTCAGTTGGAGAAAATGTTTACAGCTGAGCATAAACCCCTGAAAAAAACAAAGTTTTATGAAAATGCTGACCAGCCTTTCATGCATAGCACTAAATAATGAAAGATTCTTGGCTGACTTACTCTCTCATTGCCATCTAACCATCTTTGTTCCATTCATTAGTGGAACATCATATAACTTAACAGAAATTAACATATGTAAAGACTACCATCCCAGAGGGATTTCTGGAACAAATAAATATTTTTCTATAGTTGGCATTTTTGGTAAGAAATCATTTTCTAATCTACAGTAGTTTTTGAATTCGCAAAGAAATGAACTCTCTTCCTTCAGGTTTTTAACCAAGTGCTCCATTCTTTGGCTTTGTGTCTTGGCCTTGTGGATGACTTAAATAAAAATAAAAGCACAAAATCCCACCCTCCAAGTTTCTGATTGCCTTTTTTAATAGCTTTGTACCCAAGGGGCTCAACTTGTTATTGAAATTGTTTTCTGTAATTGGCATTTTGTTCTTTTCCCCTGGATTATTTTACTTACTTGGAGTGGTGAATGCCTGCCAGTTCAAAAATCAAACACTGGGGCAAATGCTACAAACACTTTGCCCAACATGTGGTCAGCATTTAGACAAGTATATAAAGCAAAGAATTATTCTGAGCACTGGGGATAAAACTCTTCATTCAGTGCTAGAGCAGATAAATTATCTATCTCATAATTTAGATTATGCTGACAGTTTCATTATGTATTTCCAGTGCCCAAAGACACTAATAAGTGGTGTAAGTTTGTCCCAGTTCAGCATCCAAGCTAAATTCTGCCTTCAGATGAATGCTGAACAGACACAATGAAGGGCAGATGTGTTCTATAGGATCTTGGCACTGTAAGCTCTTACAACATTTGAACTTAGAATTTATTTCAAAAGCCTGAAAGCTTATTTAGCTGACACTTGGGAAGGAGGGAGGGGGAGAGGATCTGATTTTCCTCTCACACATGTTTTAAGCTATTGTTGGATTGCTGATTTCATTAGAGTTACTTCTGATTTACATGGCTGTCAGTGACAAGACCCAGTCTATATAAAACCAAATTAGAAATCTAAGGAATATTCTGCCAGATTTCTGATGTTACACCCAGCAGGAGGCTACTGAAGTCTCCTTATAAGCTGGGAAAATAACTTGCTAAAGGAAGACAGATCAACAAACAATCTAAAGGGATGGTGGTTACCGAGTTCCTTAAAGATCAGCTTTGGAGTTGTGTTTGTTTAATTTTTCACAAGGTTAGCACCTAAATAGTCACAAAGTACTTTGCTGAGTGTTACATGAATTCCAAATATTCTAGAACCTCTCAGTTTCTCAATGATCTGTTATCCTACCAAGTGTTGATACTAGTTTAGCCTGCCTCAGTCAGTCTTCTCTAAATACATGCTGCAATTTCCATTTTCTATCTATCGTCATGTCCTGAAGAAATTATTATAAAATGTTAAACAGTAATGAATTCTATTGAAATGAGTTCATCAGAGTTGAAGATTCCAGGTTATTTCTTCTCTTTAGAATATATAGTTTATCCAGCTTTAGGCACTTGGCCATCTAGCAACCCTAATTTCCCATTACAGTCAATGAGGAATAGACTCCACTTAAGAATGATTCAGAAACATGAGTAAGATTCCTGGTTTTAATAGCCTTCTGAAAGGATCTGTCTCTCTACATTAACTGGATAGGTTCATTCGCCCACATAATTAGGCAGCTGAACTAAAATTGCCTAACTGTATGTTGCCACCTTTAATCTGTTATTACAAATTCTTGTTACAGGACTTCTAATTTCCTGCACGAATTCTTTCATTAAGTTGCTTGTAGTTGTTGGATTCAGAAGAGTATGTATTTTATTTTCTTCAACTGCTCTTTGGAAGAAAGCACCTTCTTCATTACATTCCCTTAAAGTCATAGTCTGATTTGCTATATATACAGTAAAGTCAATAGATTTGTGGGCTGAGTAAAATCAGCTTTATCCTTCCTGTTCCTTGGCCATCTCATATCAACCTGCATTAAACCATCAGGGATCACTGTGGCAGTATGCTTCAAACCCTCGTGCATTGTCAGGAGAGGACCCACAGGTTCTCTTTCTGAGGAGACTGATAGTGAGCATGAAAAGAGGACAGGCATCTTGTACAAAGACCATTGAATTTCCAGTATTTGTGACACCTATATGACTCGTCCATCTAGCTGAAGACCATGCCCATTACACCAAAAAAGGAAGAAGAGTGAACTGAAATTAGTTCTGTTCTGATGTGTTTTCTTTCAAATATCTTAGGTGTATGATGTAAGTTGTCCAAAGCAGAGATGTGCATCTCTGAACAGGGTTTTTGAATCTTATTCGTAGACTAATAGAACCATAGAACGGTTTGAGTTGGAAGAGACCTCAAAGACCATCTAGTTCCACCACCACCACCACCCACCCCCTGCCCCAGGGTCAGGGACACCTTCCACTAGTTCAGGTTGCTCAAAGCCCCATCCAACCTGCCCTTGAATACTTCTAGGAAATGGCATCCACAACTTCTCTGAGCAACCTATTCCAGTGCCTCATCACCCACACAGTAAAAATGTTTTTCCTAATATCTAATCTATCTCTTTCAGCTTAAAACCGTTACTCCTCATCCTTTCATTGCACTCCCTGATAAAGAGTCCCTCCCAAGCTTTCCTGTAGGACCTATTAAAGTACAGGGAGGCTGCTAAAAGGTCTCACCAGAGAGACCTTCAATGCTCTGTTTTTCAGTATGATTTTGCTTTTATTGGTAACACAGTGTCTTGTTCAACTCCTATTGATGTCCAGGGAAAAGCTACATGATTTCCAGGGAAGAAGGATTAAGATCATCAAAACTGGGATATCACTCTTCATTTACAATTTTATCCTTGACTGTGTCAATAAATTTGGCATTATTTAAACAAAATAATTCTAGATACACAGGTAGACCTCTATTTAATATTTGATTATTTTCAGTATGTTGTGTGAGAGCTCCACAGTCAAAGCATGAAAGAATACCACCCTCACAGGAGAACAAAGACAAACATTGTTAGATTGTACAGTATTTCTTTAAAAAAGTCAGCTTATGTATCTTGTTGGGGCCACTAATTTGCTGTACAACTTTTTATAGGTTTGAAACCTAACTTAGTAGCTAAGGTTCTAGTCATACTACTCAATGTTCATGCTACTCATAAGAAAACTCAAAGGACCTCTGCACAAAATTGTTGATGCCTGGCAGCAGCCTAAGTAGCAAGAACAGTGTCTCAAGTCCTGGTTTCAGCTTCATTTAGGAAAGCTAATCTCTGGTTGTAGTTCTGCCAAAAAATCATCAGCACAAATATGAATTAGATTTAAGCAATCATTTCAAAACTCATCCTGGAAATAATTACTTCGTTAAGGATTTTCATTTTTACACTTCTCCTTCTACAGACAGCCTAAAGAGAAAGAAAAAAAACAGCCTGGAAGAGTCTCCAATAGGAAACAAAGTCAGATCACTATTGTTTCCTCTATTTCCTATGACTGCGAAGAACAAAACCAAAGAATAGAACACCCTTTAGCCCAAACCCCTCAAAATCCCCAAAGATGAGGTTCATTATGTCTGTAGCTTTGCTTACCTGTCATACAGGGTTTGTCATTAGTAGGTAAGTTAGAGGTGCCTGAAAAAGAGAACTGCTCTAATCAGTCCCATACTGGGAACGAAATTACTAGGAAGCACCTATGTTCCACTTTACTCCTCCCATCTTACTAACACAATTTCAGAAAAGCAAAGGTTCTTAATAAAATGTGCAAAAATCAAAGGCCATTTTGAGAAAATTTAACACCATTGCTCTACATGTGTTTGGAGAAATAAATGAGAAAAGTTCAAAAGAAATATGTTTCTGCAAACTGTGACATTTGTTTTTATTGCCAATCTGTCAAGGAAATGAGCACTCATATCAAGCTGAAAGTGATTAAAAACTCACAATGGATTTTTTGAATTTGCATTTTTTCATGCAAATTGTTGCGAAATTTTGTCATGAAAATTATGTCATTTTAATTGAAAGTCACATTCTTTTGTTTTTAATACATGTATATTTTCAAAAATAATAAAAAATAAATATGAAATAAATATGGCCTATTGTAAGAGATGATACTCCATCTTCTCTCTTGGTTTTGCAAAATTCTCTTCATATGCTCATCTAAAATTATATATATATAAAATATATTAATATTGCAGTTCATATGGATTAAGCTTTCTGTCATTTGCATCAATAAAAGTCAGTACTACAAGAAGCTTAAAACACAAAACATGGATTCAATTCCCTATAAAATCCATGGATAATACTATAAATCTGTCAAGTACTAGAGAAAATATTATAATATGTAATAAATAATAAATGTAGGCCACCCACTGTTTATCATTTAAAAATGACCTCAAGAGAAGAGCAAATAGATGTGGATTTTTATCCTATCCAATTTAAATTCTGATTTATAGTCCAGATTAATATCAAGGTTTGAAAATTATCTTGCCCACATGGATTTTTACTATTTTATAATTCATAAATGGTATTGCATAATCTTTGTTGCACAGGACATCCAAGTCATAAAGAAAATTCCCCCATTTTCTTATTCTTGCACATGTTTCTGCAATATTTCTGTTTCAAAATTTGTTTTTCCAGTCCAGTAGAGGAAATGGTGGGATACATATGGATTTAGATGCAGGACAAGTTAGTCTATTATAAAGAATTGATTTTGTACATTATAAAGCTATGAAATTTTGGTGTGGAGAAGTCTTAAAAAGATTCTGTAAAGCTTGAATCAATAACAATTATTTTATTTCTGTTTATTAAAGTGAAAGATATGAAAAATTCCTTCTTATCTGAAAGGCAAGAAAGTAAGATGACTAATCACCAAGTTGGGCAATTTCTAGTAAACTGGAAAAGTATTTTTCAGGTAGGAAATATACTATAGCCTGAAAATTCTGTAATTAATTATGGTAGGAGGATAGACTATTTCTCAAAGAGGATGTTAAATTTAAAAACATCTTTAACTGTAAAAGTTGCATTTTACCTTAGAAATGAGATTAAAGCAATGCGTTGTTCATTTTAGTTCACTGTAAATTTAATTATAAGAACAATAATTTTTGCAGTATTTGAACTGGGTTCTCTTATTTTTTTTTTCCTCAGATTTTTGGTTGCTGACTGAATCTGACATAGATTCTGGTGGTTTTAAACTTCTCTTTTTTATTTATTTATTCTACACTTCCCATTTTCTACATGCAATGCCCATATCCACACCTTACAGTCAGTAGAGTGGGCAGGAAGCTCACAAGTTGGGCTTCCACTTATGTACACTACGATGCAAAGAGGACCTAAAACACTGCACTGAAAAGAAGATTTTACTGTGTAGTCCACCTTACATTCCTATTACAATATCAACTTTCACATAGTATCACTCACTATTATATTTACAGTAAATCCGAGAAATGGGGAATGAGTTTGGAAAAGGCACTGGAAATGAGACTGAGTTCTGAAGGGAAAGTTGCTCACTGTTACACCATCTATAATAGTAATCATTTAAGTAAATAAAATTTATAGTTTCAAAAATAAATTCTTTAAAATTAATATCCAAACTGTGATGTACCAAATGCATATTAAAAAATTCTGACATTTATGTATCTTATGTACAGGAAGTCATTTTTAGACTGAAAATTAATGTGGTTTTCTTTTAGAAGTATAAACACACACACATCCTCAGAATCCAAAATAATGACTGGTTTGCAAACCTGTATTTTGTAACTTTGTAATCTCTGAGAATGCTCAGCACTGTAAGCACTCCAAGGATAACTAAGACAGTCTGCCCCCAGACAGGCCACAGACTAGATACACTATGAACACAGTGTAAGATAGAGGCAGGTAAGTTTTCTACAATGTCATTAGCAAGGTTTGGAGTATTAGTTTTTCAGCCAATTGTTTAGCTGATCTTAAATAGAGAAAGTTTGCAGACGCAGTAGAGAAAAGCTTTAGGAAGACCTTTTGTGCCTGAGGAAGGACCACAATAAGCAAGCAATTGTGTCTGCCACTTCTGAGAGAATGAAGACTGAAACCTGATAGATGAACAAATGTGACAGTGTGAGACTAACCGCCTAGGGCTTGAAAAAGAGAAAGGGACTGTAAATGATCTGGCGGGGAAGGGACAGCCAGGGAGAAGCACTAAAAATAGATAGGACATGGTTAGATCAATGAAGAAGAAGCTGATTCTAGCTACAGTGTGTTGAATGGAAATTTGTCCCTGTGTTCTATTTTACTCAAAATATGTTTGCTGTGATAGATCCAACACTTTGTATACCTCACTTTCATTAGGACAGGCAGCTTGTATGGCTCAGAACATCTAATACTGCTGGGTTTTATAGGGATTACTTGCTAACTTTTAAAGTTAAATCTTCTGCATCTTTTCCTTCTTTTTCTTCCCCACTCCCTCATCTTTTCACTTAATTCCAGACCAGTCCACAGATCTAGAAAATCCAACTCAATCTCTTCTGTAATCACTTCATTCCCATCAAGTAGGAAACAATCTCCAGGTACTTTTCTGATGCTCTGTTGTTAATACTGAGGTTAGGAAGTTGTTCTGCCATTTTTGGAAGCTACCTTTGTGAGTAGAAACCTACTATGCAGAGAGAAGTTGCATTTGTTCTCTGCTATTTCCTCTGTTATTCAGGATACCAAATATGGCAGATTACATGTGGATGTTGAATTTCTCCCCAAAATGTGCAATGATATCAGTTTGCAGATTTTCCTTTTGCTTGACACAAAGTTGCTTAATCCTTGAGGGAGAAAATCTTCAGTTTTACATAGTTTATTTATGTTTAGATATTTCTCCTTGTGCACTGCAAGATCCCTCTGATAGGCTAGGTTTTCTCAAGAGTCCTAAATGACATAAAAAATCTCTTGGATATACTGCTAGAATACAAGCTTAGTAAGTTCAGTTTCATATGTCATGTACAGTTTAAATTAGTAGTGACTGTAAGTTATTAAATTAAATACTATGAAAAATGATTTGTCAGCTCTAGACTATCACGTACTGATTATACAATGATCAGCTATTATGTTTTATTTTCTATACCTTTCTTTTTCTCCTCTAGGAAGAAAGAAGAAAAGCAAAACAGAACAAAAACCTGTACTTCTAGCATCCAGTGTTATGAATAAACAGAAAAATCGAAAATAAAATAGTGATATGAACAAACTAGAAGAAAGCTCAAAATGGCCTTTACCTATTGCTTCTCACTGTGGCTATTGCTAGCTTGCTGCTGGCAAAGGATGCCAAGTCATTCTCTGTTTCCAGGGCATTTGGAGAAAGAGTAATAACCCCTGGGAAATGGGAGTCGGAAATGTGACCTGTCAAAACATTGCTGCTTCACATTCTGGTCCAGGTGTGTAAGAAGCATCAAGTGCTCCATGACTTGACCAGCACTTCCCAGCAGCCTCTAAATCTGGGCCCTTCTTAGGACCCAACACCCTCTCCACATTTTTTCTCACCAGGCAGGTAGGCTGAAAACAAAATGCCCATAAGCACCTTCTGCCTTGGCAGCTACATTTTTTATGAAATATTCCAAGCTGTCCTCTCTCTATCTGATGTGAGTTCATCTCCCAAGGGTTGCTAGGAAATATGTTATCTGGCTTGGGATTGATGACACACCTGCAAGGTAATAGACAAGAAATTAGTGAACATCTTCAGTGCTATATCCACTATAAACTTACCAGGTACTCTGTTTCATATATTTAAACCTATCACATGAAAACAGTATACTCTAATTTCAGTTAATATTTTTCCTTTTTTATTTAAAAAAAAAAATCCATTATTTCCTTTTTAATTTTGAGACACAGCCTTAAAATACATAGTTCGGGGTTTTTTTCTCAAAGTCTTAATATTCTGAATGAATCTACAGAAACTCTATTTAAAGATAATATCAAATGCCTTGTGGACTTTTTGCTCACTATGTAGGAGTGGAGGCAGGGGGAGAAATATATTCTTAACCTTCATTTTAAAAGAAATTACTTACAAACATGTGTGTGAAACATTTTTAATGCTGTAAAATCTACTCACTATTAAGGTCTATATTGAGGATGTTGCAGTTAATAAAATCCAATATTTTTTTAAAGGAAAAAACAAAAGGACAAAAAAATAAAACCAAATAAATCCCCTAGCCTTTAATAAAGCTGAATGCAAAATGATTGCAAAAGTCATAGCCATCCCCAAATTAGGACATTTTTTAATATGATTGAAATTGTACTTTTTCTTTTATATCTGTATGAGGTAGAAGGAAAAAAATGCCTGGCAGCAGCATGTGGAGGCAGGAAAAACCTTTCAGTACAGCTGCAAACTGCAAGTACAGGAGGGCTTGGGGAAAACAACTGGAAGCTCAAGAAATAAGAACATCATGAATCACAATTCCTTCCTAGACTGCTTCTGGAGCAGTGGGGCTCTTTATTATAAGTTTAGAGTAAGCTCCATCTCACCCACTGCTTTTTTTCCATACAATATCTCACAGTCTCAAGAACTCTCTGTGGGAAAATAATCAAATCTGAAGGAAGAGTATTATGAAGGAGGCATGAGAATTACCTTCAAATATGTGAAGAAGGGAGCAGTCTCCACAAAGGTGGAGGCTGGGACAGGGAAAAAAAATATTAAACTGAGGAAAGATGATTTTAATTAGATACTCAGCAGAACTTTTTAACAATGAGAACAGTGGCTCCTAACAATGGACTACTTGAAAAGAGCTATATTCTGGCAAGCTCTAAGAGCCATTTAGACAGTAATGACATAAGTAGTGATTATGCAGCTTTGGCATGAGAAGATGAACTCTATGATCCTTCCAGAGTCTTTCCAGCTCCATGAGTCTGTGTGCAAAACAATAGTCACAGATAATCGGTATTTTGAAGGTTTGTTCATGTAAAAAGTAAAGGCTAGAAGAAGGAGAATCTGAAAATGTGGCTCTTAATCTGTCAAACTGTGTGGTTGCTAGTGGTGAGGTTTTTTTCCATTTCTAGAAGAGAGAACCTTTATTTGTAAGGTCTCATCCGGGTCACATAGAGGAAAATTAGAATTTGATTTCTCTGCAATTGCAGGAGCATGAGCTGAGCCAACCCTGCTGGGATTCAGCCCACGTTCAGGGAGCCTAAGTATTTTATCTGATGTTTAAACCTCTAACCAAATAAAATTTCTGCTGATAGATGTACCAGTATGTGGTCAGATTTTATTGTGTTTCAGTTTGACATTCACAGGTTGGAGAAATTTCTACATATTTACCAGCACAGAATGTCTGTGATGTTGATCTATTTACAACTTCTTTTCAAGAGCATGCCAATGACCAGGATTTCAGTATTTTTCAAAATGATTTTGTCTTCAACATGATTCCATCGATCTGCAAATGCCTTAGATTTATGCCTGTATCTGATGCTCTATTATTAATTCACTAATGTCTGTAAAGTGCTTTGTAGATGAAAAACACTACATTGTAGAATCTCTAACTGATGCTTGGATGCTACTATCATTACTTCAGAAGCTGTTAGAAAATATGCTTGGAACTCATCCCCAAAAGCACGTGATGAAGGAAGGTCACCTGGGGCAGCTGTTTATGCTGAAAGGAGTAAATCAGACTGAAATTTTAGAACGGCAGTATTCTCTTAATGCAGAGTACAAAAGTTAATACAGTTAAGAGAACAGTTTTTTTTTTTTCTTTAACCAAAGTGTGTTTAACTATTAAATAGACCAAAAGGAAAAAGAACCAATGCAAGGAATAATTTAAAACAGTAAGATGAAAAGCATTTCTCACTAACTTCTGGGAAGGTGGTTTCTGTCCTTTACTCAAATTAATTTGTACATAGATAGGGACTTGTGTTTGAATGCGAAAGTGCTTTTGGATGGAACAGCAATATGATAAGTTATAGAGAACACAGAGAGTCTGTAATGGCATTTAGTCTATTTGACTGTAGATAAATACGATTTGGGGTTTGCCATTGTGCTGGTCTTTTTCTTCTCCTGGAAGATACCTTTTTAACCCATCATGACCTTTTGGTGGGATGAAGCCAGAACCCTAACTAAACATCCAAGCTCTCAGCAGGTAGGGCTTTGCCTCCAAGCTCTGACATCTAGCTGCTTGCCATAAGATCAGTAATGCCTTTATAGTATTTTCTTTGGTTCCCCTCAGGCCTGCCCTCCAGCTGGATTACATCGAAGAGTTACTCTTCCCTCTGCCTGAGATATGTACAGAAAGAATAGGCTTGTACTGATTTTTCACACATCACCCTCCTACCCACACAGACACAGTCCTAATCATCAGATACTTTGAGCGTTTTGCTACACTTCGCACATGTTGCTGCATCACAAAACATTGCTTTTTACTACACGACTGCAAATTCTGCTGACCCGATCTCCTGCCACCTCTGTAGAGCATTACTTTTAAGAAAAGCTTGAAAGAGCTGTTTGGCTCTGAGTAGCGCCAGTTGAAGTGATCAGATAGATCTTTGACCCCAAAAGTCAGACTCCTTTATTTGAACAGCAGTCACTGCATGAGCTAAAACTCTATGCTGAGCCAAAGAACTAAGCAGACAAACCCCCCACCAGAGCTGAAACACTTTATGAAATGTGAAAGACAACCAGAGAAGTTTAAGCCCAGTGCTTCTCTTTATGTCTGCCAGCAATGGAAAACAAAATGGATACCAAATAAAAATGACCAACCAAAAAAAAAGTCAAGAAAAAAAAGTCAATTCAGCCAGAAAAGGCTAAAACTGAAGATGTAACATAGGCATTTAAGACCTGCACTCAAAATAAAAATAGAATGTATGAGAAACATGATTTTAAGCAGAGGATACTAGAATAAGTTGAAAAAACATGGAAGTGACTTGAGCCAAGCCCCTGTTTCCGGGGGCAGAGTCCTTGATAAGAGGCTAAATACTGAACGGGATCTGGAACAAAACACTCTGAGAAGAGCTATTGAAAGATCCAAAATTAACTATGTGAAAAACAATTCCAGTTTGGATAGCAAAGGAAGCCAATCTGTTCAAGCCAAAGCCTGAAGAGTGTTATTCAGACTTGATGGATATCATAGGAAATTCAAAACACAAGAAATAAATTAATCAAGAAGGGAAAGGCTGGATTTCAATGCTGGGAGGCTCTAAAATACAGCTCATGAAGTGATATTTGTAAACATGTACATATACACACATAAAAATAACAAGTACAGATAATGTCTGACATTTGAAGAAAGATGTAGAAAATGAAATATATTTGCCAAAATGTTCAAGAGCCCACAAAATACACTTTACTGGGCAAAGGAGTTTCTCCGTAACAGCAAAGTATATTAATAAAGGAGAACAAACGACAGTGGTAGGGAAGAGTGAATACTACTAGGTTTGATGGGCATGATTACATAGACTGTAAAAATCAGTCATCTTAACTCTATCATTGGTAAACAGGAACTGTATGTAGTAACGAGCATGGCATATAAGTCCAGCTGCACAAAATAATTGCTTTGCCAGGGGATAAAAACAAGTAGTTGCTCATTATGCAATTATTTTGTCTGACAGAAAGATCCAGAACAATATTTTCGCTTTGCCTTGATATTTTTTTTCCTATATTAAGACTTACATTAAGTCCTGGACAGCTTCTGACAAACTGATGGCACTTGTCTGTAATGACGAGTACTCAACTATCACTGATATCTTTGAAACCATATCTTGTCTACTGGAAAAAAGAAATTAAATAGAGGAAAATAAATACTTGATTACTTACTGTCAAAGTGAAAGTTAAAAGCTGATACAGGAATGAGTGGATTTAGACTGAAGGTGAATCCAGGCCCAGAGCCCTGCCTCTAGCAGCACCAATAGTTTCCCAGAGCTTAAAGATCAAGGATGGGAAAAGCATGCTTGCCTAGTTAATGCATCTGCAGAAATATAAAAATCATGCACCCACACTTTAGTCAGGTTATTTCTAAGAAATCTAGTAGGATACTTTCAGCGAACCAACCTGAAGCTGAACCTTGGAAAACAGTTTTCTTTCCAAAGTTTAATCACGTTCAAAGATAATTAGTGAAAAGGCATCTGTTTGTCATATTAGTGACAGCTGGAGTGTCTGACTGATGAGATGCCAGTGATGTTTCTGAGTACTTTGCTTCAAAGTACTACAAATTTATATCTAAAAGATTTAAAATCAAGTGATTTACTCCTTTGAAAGGTGCTTTGACCCTGATTCCATGGCAGTCAAAAATGTGGTTTGCCCAGCGGCTGTTGCTGAAGCAGTTCCATTCTGCATAACACTTTTAAATAGTATAGAACATTATTTACAGGAAAATTTTTGTCTGAATTTTACACTTCAGGTCAGTCTTCTGCCTAGAAATTCCTAAGGATCTACTGCTTTGCTATGCAGTCTACCTGCAGTTATAACTTTTAGTCAAAAGTACTCATAGGATTTTACATTGGAACACTGAAGACTCCAGAGAAAAAAATGAGTTAATGTAATAGCAAATGACTTTCAAAATATTTTGTTCTGTGCTTTTAAGTTTCAAATCCTGAAAAGAAAGCAAAAGAAAAAGAAGCACATGAAAGGAAGAGATCAGCCTGAGACTGGAAGTCCAGCTGTGTAAACAAGTTTAGCGACTTCTTTTATCTCTAATTGGTCTTACACGCTGATCTTTCTAGTGCCAAAATCACACACTTCACATCAATTCTTCAGTAATATAGCATTATTTCCAGAAGAAATTGGTCTGAAATTACTAAGTGATATGTGTCACTTGCAGTCTATTAACATTTCAGGGTTTTTTTCCAGGGATCATCAATAACTGTCTTTAGTCATATTACTTCAACAATTTGAGAAGGAAACAGGTTTATATTGCTGAAAATGTGCATATAGGCACTAAAATAGTGATAATAGTGCTATTCACTACCTGAGATATAAAGATACTCAGCTGGTATTAATTTTTTTGGCCAATTTACTTTAACTTCAGAAACACTGTGCCAGTTAATATGGTCAAATTATTGGCCCGTAGACTTCAGAATATATTGGTCTCACAAATGTAGAACAAGTTGTCTTTACTGATAGTATAGGACCTTTGGGTAACAAGATATTCACATAATTATGAGGCTGTTCTGGAGTAGACACTGGGATAGACACTGAAAAACTCAGTGAGACAAAGAGGCCATGTGTACAGGCAAATGAAAATCAATACTGATAAATGCAAAGTGATGCACATTGTCCATATAAATAAAATAAAGGAGAAACAAGAAAATTAACTCTTTGTCCCTCTGGCATGGGTCAAATTCAACCATATGTAAGAAACTGGCATCAAAGCAAAATCACAGCCTGTGAGCAGTTGTGATCAGGAAATCAAATATTTGAGGTTGCATGGTGTATGTGGCAAAGTGAAATCTATAAAGAAGATTGCGTCAATGCATGATGCTTTATTTCCTGCACAGTTAAAAGGGATTTAGTAACATTACACATAGTGATGAAAAATGTGCATGAAAAATAATAAACTTCTGTTATTTAGCCCTTCTATTTCTTCCAGAGGATTATTACCTAAATTTAGAAAAGAACAAATTCAGAAGGAATCACTGAAGTAGTTTTTCCTGCCACAGATCACTAAACTGTTATTACATTTCTGTGTATGTCTGTGTATGAAACTTAAATATAACTTGGGTTAATAACAAGACTGACGACTGATAAGACAGTTATAAATAATAATCAAATATGACATTAACTGATAATAAATATAATTCCAAAACCAACCAACCAAGCACGGCTTAAGATAGTCTCTAATATTTACAGATCTGTTGAATGATAAACAGACTTTCTGCATATATTAAGTCCTATGAAGTAGCCAGTAACTGTAAGGAATGGAATATTACACTACATTTGACCTCAATTTGACTCAATTTGAAAATTTCTATTTTGCTAACAGTAATTGTTTTCTGGCAATAATTACAAGACCCTGAGAGACCTGCTGCAGCCATTCTTGTTTTGAGTGGGAGAGGTGGACTAGAGACGTCAAGAGATGCCTTCCATCTTTAACAATTCTTTGATACTATGATTCTATGAAAGAACACAAGTAATTTTGTAGGACTGATATTGGAAGGAATATTTCTATTCTAAAAGCTATATGTGGTTGAATGCCTCTGTGGTCACATTTGTTTGTAAACGTCAATAACATCCCCTGTTCCTCACAACAGCAACGTTGAGGAGAGCGTAACATGCTTGAGAACTCATATCTAATAAGTAAAGTAAGGCTGACTTCATCCTTTATTCAAAAGAAAATTGCTGTGAAAACCAAATGCAAGACAGTCATAACTCTCGGAACAGTGAATAAAATAATGGTCTTATTTAACAAGTAACTTGTATTAGAAATGTCTAGTTATTGAGTATGTAAACACCGTCATCAACATCAAACATCCACGTTGTCCAGGTTTAGGTCAGGGCCTGTTTCTCTCCCCTTTAATATGTAAAATGTGTTTTGACTCTTCACTCAAAAAAGCTGTTTTGTAACAGTTGTCAAAAAAAATTAAAAGGAAACACACAATAGTATCCAAAATTGGTGAACAATTTTGAAGTATTTTTGTTTAATGCTGGGAAAACAATTTCTTCAAATGTCTTCTGTTTGAGTTACTCTAAAAGAATGCCCATAGATCAGCAACTTTAGAGATTAAGCATGTATCGTTATCATTAACAAGGCTTTACCTTTTTATTTATTGGGATAAACCAGAATGTGTTTCTAGCTTCAACATTTTCACTGAGGGAGCTCAACATTATCCATCTGTGGCTATACATTTTTATGTGTGAAGTCATCTGCTAAAGCCAGTGTCCATCCTAGCAAAACCTTTTAGCTACAAAACAAGGTGGTCACATAGAGACAAAGTTGAGAAAAAAGGATAGTGATCATTCCTGAAATATTCCAAGGAATTGTTCAGGACAGTGAGAGTTGGAAAAGACAGTTTTTCTAGGGACTTACCTAACTGCTGAAGTGTAGAAATGAAAGAGGTCCAGTGTCAATGAGCCTTCTCTGGCATAATTTAACTTACCAGTTTAGATATAGTTTCAGTGTTTCCATTGATTGCTTTCACAGAAAAGTTGGTTCTTCTAAGAATATGCTTTGACAGGCCAATATAAACACCATCTCCCTTGACTGGTAGAGTAGGGTTTCAGGTCTACTCTCACTACTTCTCTCTGGTTTCTCTGTTGAGATAGATTTGTTCAATGGATTGCAGCCACTGAAACTAGATGCCCAACAGTAACAACAACAAAAAAACCCTGAAGAAATTAGATAGCAAGAAAATGTCAGCAGTTAAAACGAAGGGAACATAGTTATTGAGTAACAACTGTTAACTGGGACGTAACTGAAGAATCTCTTTCACCAAAGACTGCTATACAAACTGAAGGAAAAGATCCACTTTTAAATTTCACTTGGGAACCAACCTCTAGAGGGCAACACTGTCATATGAAATGTCAATTCAGTAATGAGAAGGGCAGAACCAGAACCGCATACTGATCAATACATTTCATCCTCCCTTTACATCTTAAACCTCTGTTTATACAAAACAGGGCCTGTTTTACAGACTGACACATGTAATGCCAGATACCACCTGTGACCATATTGTACCTTCCATTGACACTCAATCATGGCCATAAAATACATGACCTTTCACTCTGAAAACACGACATTTAAGCTAGGAATAAATACAAATCTCTATAAGCTTTCAAGTCTCTTATTCCCTGGGAATAAAATCACTTTTTCAAAGAAGACTAGAATGCCACATTCAGATGTCCAGGCTCTGAGCCTACGGTGGTTCCAGACTGCTAATCCTCAACTCACTGTTTCAAAGAAATCCTAAAACCCCTTTCTCTGTATGATTCAGTATGATGATATTCAAACACATATATATGTGTAAATGAAATTAAAATCTTCTCATAGTAGTTCTTTAAGTATCTCAGTGCCTTTCATCTCCTACTACATCTCCACCTTTCTTGGATGACAGTCTCTTCATGAGAAGATCATCTGCATTTTCATCTTGGAAAGGTAAAAGATATAGAACATATTCTCTGTGCTTTACTTGTAAATAATGCAAGACTTATTAAATAAAATAAGGATTAGCCCTCAAAGTTCTTTGCTAAATAGATCTTTAATACTACACGTACTCTGCTAGCAATAATACAGGAGCATAAATAACATAATGATTATTTTTTCTTAGAGCATTCTGAAAAACTTTCAGTCATCAGATTCTACAGCCATTCACTGAGGACTCCAGTCTAATACTTGCATTTTCAAATCTCGATTTCTGCTGTTAAACTAAGTAAAAATGTGGTTCCGTATGATACATCATCATCTAAAGTAAGTCTTGAGGAAATCACTAGAATAATGCCATTAGCGTTGCCTGCCATTTTCAAAAATGATTTAGTGTAAGAAAGTAGGCTGTGTGTGGTTTTTTTTCAGATGGCTGCTCAGTGCAATCTTTCTTTGGCCAAGGCTGTGAACACTCTTTCTACCTTTCACTGTGGGTGTGTTTTCAAGATAGTACTTGGAACTTATGAGAGGATGAAGTGTTGCCCGGGTCAGTGTGCAGGGTAAAGAATAGGCTGAGCTGGAATCCCCACTGTTATCGGCTTCAATAGCTCAATTTGCTTCCCTTCCTGAGAAAGGCTTAGTTAATTGATAGTGGTATAGCTGCATTTGGTGTCCATAGCAAGGTGCTGTCAGCTGGGAATGACATGGATTAGCTTCTGTGGGAAGAGGACAGGGGCTGCCCTATGCTAGACACAGATGGTTCTAGCCTTTTCCAGTCAGGTCCTTTAGATCCACCACAGGACACAGCTGAGCCCATCAGCCAAGCTGGTGGTGCCTTTGGGGAAATAGATTTGTGAAATGGCAAAATGCTTTATGGCAGCGTGAGGAGTAAGGAAAAAGAAAATGTGAGAATCAACCCTGCAGATACCAAAGTAAGAGAAGAAGTAGGGTTAGGAGGTACTCCAGGCAGAGATTTCCCTGCAGCCTTGGGAAAAGACCATGATGAGGCAGGTTGTGCCCCTGCACTCCATGGAGGACCCTGTGCCAGAGCAGGGGAGTATTCGCTGAAGGAACTGCAGCCTATGAAGACCCCATGTTGGAGCAGGGGAAAAGTGTGAAGAGGAAGGAGCAGTAAAGACAACCATTATGGACTGAACAACCCCTCCTCCTCATTCCTCCTCCCCCTGCACCACTCAGGGACAGGAACAGATACTAAAGGATTCATGAATGAAGGAGTGAAGTTGAACCTGGGAAGAATTGGGGGGTGGGGAGACGGAGGGAGGATGTTACTTGAATTCGGAATATTTTTTCCCTATCTTAACCTGTTTTAACTGAGAATAGATTTAATTAACTTTGTCCAAGTTGACACTGTTTTGCCCCTGATGGCAAGTGAACTTTACATCTTTATCTCAACCCAGGAGTTTTTTGATCTTTTTTTCTCCCCTCATACTCTTGAGATAATGGAGTGAATGAATGGGTGAGTGGGTGTCTGGATACTGGTTGAGGTCAACTCACAACAAAAGCATTGAGAACAACTATGATTTTTCTACAGAAAAGCAATACAATTCTGCTATGCTATATTTTTACTGTGTAAGGAAAGCCATGAAGTGGAGAGCCCAGAGAGAATGAAAGTTTACCCTGCTGGCCACTCCTCTGAATTCTCCAATCAAGTTTAGCTAGATCTGTCTCACAAAAAGTTATGGTTTGAGCCCAAAGCTCACGTAGATTTTGGGGACATTGAATATATGAATGAAAATATCCAATCTGTCCCTCTCCCTTCTCTTTCTTCATATTTCATTAAGGCTATAATACAGACAGTTTGAGCTGCTAAACACTCCATCCTCTATAGTTTATCCTGGAATTATCTTGAAGAGAGACAACTGGGTACAGACCAGTTTTGCAACTGATGCAATACTAAATCTTCTAAATATCACCCATGATATTAGTAGGGAAGAATCACAAGACTTACAGTCCTTTCTGCTGAATTAAAAAATTCATATACTTGGTATCTTGAGTGGACTTACCGAAGAGTCCTAAGCTCCCTAAATAATACAAGCAGAACACCTCATGCACATTTTGCAGCTGAAGATCGATTACAGGTTTGCTCTAAAACCAGTTCAAAGGCTTCTTATCCACACTGGTATCATCTGGCCAGAAAGTGACTTCAGAAAGCAATGAGACATTTTCTTGTAGTTGCATATACAACAGAACAGACACCACCTCTCAGGAATGCATCTTTAGAAATTCCCTCACTGAACTTCACAGTCTCAACACTACAGCCTTTACACATTGAAGCCTTTGGTCATCAGCATCTCCAAGATAATCTGCAGCTTCAGATTGGAGAAATTCATTCATCCTGTCCCAAATACCTAGCACTAGCAGTTACAGGAGGTCTGCTCCACTCATAAGGAGGTGAGTCACTTCCAGGACATATGTAGCAATTTGCAGATCCAGCTTTACAGAAACCTCTCCAGGGGCTTAACAAGCAAATGAAGGTAAAACAGGTGTGAAATTCAACCCAGCAGAGGGCAATAGACCCCAGTGTACATTAACACAATATCTCTCCGTAAAACAGTAATCTCAGACCTCAGCATCATTGATCTGTAGATGGTGATGGAAGAAGAGAAGTCTTAAAATTCTGATAATATTATCAACAACTCTGACCCTAAGGGAAAAAATCTGTGCTGGTGTCCTTAGTCTGTTAACCTCTGTTCTTCTCCATACTAAGAATACTGGTTTAAAACAAAATCATCCTGTGACATAAGATTTGGTTATAAATACTGGTATTGAGATACATCACCTATAGATTGACCAGTGACAGGAATTCCAAAAAGCATCTTTTGGTTGAGCAAAAAGCTTCACCACAGTAAAAGTAGGAGACTATATTGGGATGCTTCAGTTTTGAAAATAGTAAGTACTTTTTGCATTTTTTAAATGTCAGTGTAGTAAGGATAGGGATATGTATTTTGCTTCTAAAACTCGAGTCTCAAAATGGCATTCAGGGATTATAAACACAAGATGCTTTCAACTTACTTTTCATTTAATAGGATAAAAACAGAGTAGGAAAAAACCCCACAAAACTAAGGGACAATAATTTTTTGAAGGCCATATCCCAGTACTTGGAAAGGTCAGTAGACAATTCTAGGACTTATTTGAAAGACAGAGTCTGAATAGGTTTGGAAAAATGCTCATATTGATTTCATCCACTCTAATGCTGAACACTGGAGTGTAACTGTCGGTAAAGTGACAGTTGTGCTAAAATGTGAGAGATCCCTTCCCCGTGCTCCTCAGCTGCATGAACTGCAGGAGTCCTGAGCTGCCACTTACAGCTTTGAAAGTTATACAGATATCAAAATACAGGAAAAAGACCCTGAAAGAAAGCCAGCCATCAACAGAACTAGTAAATTGAAGGCTAAATAACAAAAATAGAAATGAAAAGGAGTGATTAAGTAGGGAAAAAAAAATCATGGGAGGTGTCGAGGATGATACCATTACCAGTGACAAATGGAAATTATTGATTAAGAAAGTAATGAAAGCAGGAGAGGGAAAAAAATGTCTTTTCGGTGGTTTCAAATCTTTCAAAGGTTCTTAAAACCAGTTCTTTCAAATGCAGAAACTACATTAGGCATAATAAAAGCACTGATCAGATCCTTGTCAGCCTATATAATGAGTTAGGTCTTTCAGGAGAATTGCCTGTCTGTTGTGATACAAGCCTAATATCTGAATAACAATGACTTACTGTTATTGTTTTGGCTAGATTACAAGACTTAGAAAATGTGATTAGAAGTTGCTGTAGAGGCAGAAAGTATTGTATATATGCATGTTGATCAACAGGCCTGCCTACACTAGTATTCTGCATCCACACTTAGTCAACAGCATCTTATGTTTCACAAGATGATGAGCTTATCCTTGATCCTTTTTCTGGGAAGTCTACCACATTCCAGTCATTCCAATATTATTCTTTCTCCCTCTGAGTCCCCTAAATTCTACAGCAGAAAAATATGTACAAAAATCATAGAATCATAGAATAGTTAGGGTTGGAAGAGACTTTAAAGATCATCTCGTTCCAACCCCCTTTCCATGAGCAGGGACATCCCACTAGATCAGGTTACCCAAGGCTCCATCTGGACTTGTCTTGAATAGCTACAGGGATGGGGCAGCCACAGCTTCCCTTGGCAGCCTGTTCCAGTGCCTCACCACTCTCACAATGAAGAAATTCTCCCTAATGTCTAGTCTAAATCTGCCCTTCTCCAATTTATACCTGTTCCCCCTCATCCTATCACCACAAGCCTTCATGAATAGTCCCCCTCCAGCTTTCCTGTAGGCCCCTTTCAGATACTGGAAGATCACTATAAGATCTCCTTGGATCCTTCTCTTCTCCAGGCTGAACAAGCCCAACTCTCTCAGCCTGTCCTCATATGGGAGGTGCTCCAGCCCTCGAATAATCTTTGTAGCCCTCCTCTGGACCTGTTCCAACAGTTTCATATCCTTCTTATGTTGAGGATTCCAGAACTGGACACCAGTACTCCAGAAGAGGCCTCACAAGAGAGGAATAGAAGGCAGAACAATGCTCACGAAAGAATTCACTACAGTTTAAAAAGTATAATCCTGGACCTCCTTCCAGCCACTTTGACTTTCCTCCTCAAGTAATTCTCTTGCCTAAAAGCCATCCTTGCTTCTTGAGTTCCCTACACATCCCTCTTCTGTGTGACTGGCTTTTAGAGTTGAAGTACTTCAGAAATTTGACTGTCTTTATGTTTTTTTATTCATCAGAACTGAAAATGCTGTAGATATTAAACAAGTATTAGGAAAAGAATAACAGCAATAATGAGACAGATAATTTTTAATGAAGCATGTGGAGATGCTAGTTGGAATTACTTGCCAGAAAAATTCTAAGAAATGTTGAAATTCCTGATAAATGGACAAAATAGATTTCTGAGAAACAAACCAATGGCAGTTCTTTTGTAGAGAGAAGGAAAATTACCCATAATTAGAGTGATATAGTTGATAAAATATTAACCATTTATAGTTGGTATTCTCAGGACATATAATGAAACATGAATGTCAGGTACTTTTATTTTTTTTAATGCACACAGGACTTTCATGTGTACTCATAATAGACTTAGTGCCTCTAGAAAAACATAAGATTGAGATTTTCAACTTGGACCAAAGATTTAGACAACTTCTAGCTAAGCCAGGGTGATGTCATTTATCTTTTTTGAAAATAACTAAGAAAATAAGAAAATGTCTTAAATGAGAAGGTGACTGCAGACAGTCTTTGCTAGTTTGATACACAAATGAAGTGAATAGTAGCAATGCTTGACATTTCTATTGCGTCTTTCATCCCAAATCACCTTAATCAATTTCATATCCCCTTAGACACGTCTTTTCACATCTGAGTGAAATTAAATAATGGAAAAGATAGGGAAACACACAGCAAATAAAAGAAGTATTTTTGAGTTCACAGAAGGAAGGGTGTTTTGGTTTTGTTTTTTTTAATCTGTTGATTTTATATGGGAAGATGTTAAATAGATTAAAAAGGCACTCTAGCTTTTTGTATTGAAAACAGTATTTGAGATGTGGCCTCACCAGCACCAGCTTCAGGGGACAATCCCTTCCCTAGTCTTGCTGGCCACACTATGTTCAGATTTTGGCCCCTCACTAGAAGGACATTGAGGTGCTGGAATGTGTCCAAAGAAGAGCAATGAAGCTGATGAGGGGCTGGAGAACAAGTCTTATGAGGAGCAGTTGAGGAAATAGGGGTGTTCAATTTGGAGAAGAGGAGGCTGAGGAGAAGAATTATTGCTCTTTACAACTATCTGAAAGGAGGCTGTAGTGAGGTGGATGTTTGTCTCTTCTCCTAAACACAAGAGGAAATGGTCTCGAGTTGCACCAGGAGAGGTTTAGATTAGATATTAGGAAATATTACTTCACTGAAATGTTTGTCAAGATTTGGAGCAGGCTGCCAAGAGAAGTGGTTGAGTCACCAACCTTGGAAGTATTTAAAAGACATGTAGACGTGGTGCTTAGGCATATGTCTTAGTGGAGGACTTGACAGCGTTAGGTTTACTGTTGGACTCCATGATCTTAAAGGTCTTTTCTAACCTAAATGATTCTGTGATTCTACTATTTACACTTGTAATAGTCATAGTAGAACGTTGTTTCTGAATTGGGTTAAGTATTTGTGACTTTGAGATTCTTTCCTACTTAGGTTAAGAGAAGTCCTACAAAACCAGATCCATATTATGAAGCCTATTTGACCCAGTCTTCAGTAGAGGTGAAGACTTTCCCCATTAGGCTTCTCTTTAACAAGATAACTAGCCAAAATAATGACCAACGAAAACATAAACATTGTCTGAGTGATGATCCATCTGACGGGCTGTAAGCTCTAGACCTTTAAAAATACATTAGTGTGCTTAATGTGGTTCATCCCCCTAATAATTTAATAAAATTCAGTTAAATTCATGGCATGGACAGTGCCACAGACAATACTATATTTAAGATAATGATATGAAAATTAAGTAGAAGGTAACAATTATGACCAATAACATGTCTGGATAACCTAAATCTATCTAGAATAGATTGGGATATTATGTACAAGGTCAAGAAATCTCTACTCCCTAGTCTTAGGTTTGTGTTTACATTGGTTAAAACCAAACCCAACTGTTTTCTAATGAAGCTCAACTGAAGGGATGAGTCTCAAAATAGCTCTGTACCTTTCAGGAAGGTTTGACTCCTTGATTTGTGAAACTTCGGGAAAGAAAAGCAATCTTTCTAGTCACTTAATTGGATGTATTCCTATTCTGGCATTTTTACTCTCACTAGTAATACATCATTTTATGTTGTTAGGACTTATGTCTTTTTTTCCTGGAAACATTCAATTAAAATCATTGCCTGAACCAGCACAGAAGGACTTGACACTGTGTACACTGAGAAGCTTGGCAGAGTCTGTGGCTACAGAAAAATTTTTCTTCGCAAAAAAAACAATGCAACAAAAAAAAGTGAGATTGTTTCATGATCCAGCAAATGAAGATCTGCATTTACTCAAATTTGCAGGGCCTCCTGCTTGACTCATTTGTATATAAGACAGATACACAAAGATTAATTAGGGCATATATCATGTGTAATTTTTTCTTGAATATTCATCTGTCTCAGATAATCATATTTGCCATCTGGAAAATAATCTGTATGACATGGCTAGATCAAAGCTGGAAGATGAAACTAGAGCTCAGTGCTCAGGCTGATGTGCCCAAGGTGGCCATACTAAAATACAGGCAGTAGAGAAGACCAAATTCAATAATTTATAGCACTGATGAAAAAAACCCCAGGCAGTTCCATAAGTTTAATTATGTTACCAATTTATATAATTTCAAGTTAAACTAAAATGTGCTTAAAAATTTGGAGAACTATAAAACTTAGTGGTGATATATTATTAATGCTTGCATAGGTAACTTTGAGTAATTTAATAACAAATTCTGTTAGCTAGCAAAGCTGACAGGGAAAAAAAATTACTAAAGCAAGGTTATTTTGGTTGGAAGACCACAGTATTCACTCTTAGGTAATCTTAAAATATCAGAGACACCAAATCTGGATAATATTGTTAATATCCTGCAGGGAGAAATAATAAAAAGGAAAAATTATTTTTCAGTAGAAGAGTACAGAAACAAGACACAGGATAAAGAAGTTGAGAACACTTATTCAGATTTAAAGATTAACACTGTTCCTCTAGCAGACCTTAAAGTGAACAGTTCTAATTGAATTCATGCACATGAACAAACATATATACACATGGGCGCTCACAAAGCACGCACCTGTGAATTCAGTGTTTAGTTCAAAAAATTTGCCTGGAATTAAATCTAAAGAAATGGAACATCACATGGAAAGCAAACTCTCTCTACTGATCTAAGTAATTTCATATATCTTTATATCTTCATGACACAGTATTCATCATTTACATCCTAGTACTATCAGCTATGACACTAGAAGAAAATGAGAAGCTTTTAAACTATATACTTACATAATAACATGTTTAAGCAGTATTCTCAGAATGCATGTTCTGATTTTGCCTTTTTGAAGGTTGGAGGGTTGGAGTACATGAGTAGATCTGAAAAACAACTAGTTCCAATTCTAAACTAACAAAAGGGAAGGTAAGCATCTGAAGAAGAAACCAGTTGGAAAATTGCAAATTCAAAAGGGATCTACCAGATAGAAAGGAGTGTTAATTTCTGCCTGCTGTTTTTTTGGCCAAAGGTTTGTGGTCTAGCAAACAACTTCTCTTTGGCCATTTTTGGCAGAACTGCTTCCCTTGTGCTGAGCTCCGGCCGGGCTTTATGAGTTAAAGAGCATTGGGAATAATCAATACTTAAACCAAGAAAATTTTAATGAAATCCATAATCTCCAGGAAATCATCTTGCTTCACTAAATAACATCATTTCTTCGGATTAATAAAATAAGTGTTGACTGTGACTCTAGCAGGTGTCTAGTCAGTGGAAACAAGGAGGTTGGACAGAGATTTAAAAAATCAAACTGTTAAATACTCCACTTCTGTTATCTCAGTAGTGCAATGGGAAAGAGGGATATTCTTTAGCTCAGTATGTATCTGTGCCTAGTGTTTGCAATTGCATCTCAGATTTCCATGTGCTTTTCTATGCATCCAGGCAATACTCTTCAGAGACTCAAATTCTGCAGACAGGTTTATTTAACTGACTCACTTAACTCAAAATCAGGGAGGCAATAGTGCTATAAATATGAGCCCATGTTAGTTAGCTTCCTTCACATTTTGTGAGCACAGAAGAAAGAATACGGTTTGCCAAAGATTTGGTATTTTACAGGCCTAGATTTCATGTCCTTTTTAATTGACTAAGTTCATTTTCAACACTGTTAAAACCAGTGTTGGATATCTCACCTAGAATGTTTTCTGGAAAGCTACATTCTAAGTGTTTCTGAAGACATCTCAGTGAATAAGCTCTGTAACCTTTTCAGAATTTTTCATTTTATAATGGTTGGAATCCTAATTGAGAAACAGAAATCAGTATGCTGGCCTTAGGGTTTCTCTCACTGTAAGAAAGTGGACAGACAAATCCTTCTTGCAAGCTCTTTGAGGTTCACTGGTATGTAGTCACAGACACAGTAACACAAGATGCATCTTGTGTTTGCTGTTTCTCTGCTTTGTCTTCATTGTCCAGTTTCCAAATCCTCATGATATTAATTGTGAAAGCTATTTAAAATATTCTAGGCCAAGATTTTCCACGTGTTTCAGTCATACAGCTTTAGATATCTTAAAAAGATATCTGATTTTCAGGAAAAGCCAGCCATTCAGCAGATGAAAAAGCAGGTTCCATTGTTTATTTTGAAGTTGTGTCTCAAAATACATTCTTTTTAAAGACTGTGTGCTTAAATTATATATGGAGTAGTGCTACAAATCTGTAATATTTGGCTGTAGCTCCTTCTCTCCTTTCTGCTTTTCTGCTTTCAGTGGGGCCTCAGGGAGTCTTATAATTTTTAAAATTTACTACATTGTGGTGGAGTTTTTCGATATTAAGGATCTGTAGTTCTTAGTTTTTCCTACTTCCTCTCTGTTCCCTAGTTTCCTTCTGTCCTGTATACTAAATGAATATAATTCACAAACCAGAGACTGGCATTGATGGAGTTGTGAAAGGCACAGAGACGTGATGCAGGTGAGTCTATGGGATGAGAGTGGATATTACAGGCAAAATAAGTTGTCTGGCAGTAGAATGAGGCAAATTCAGCCTCCTTTAATCAGTCCAAGTGAGTGCTGTAGTGCTGTACCCCAAGTACACCCCAGACTCATTCACTCATCCTCAGCCCTGTCTCTATTCTGCTCTCAGAGGACCTCCTCAGCAGGGAGAGATGATAGTGGTCTCCTGCACCTCAGGTTCTACAGAGCTGTGCTAAGGCATAAACTGGGGCAGATAAAATATCAAAATATGTCTAATTCAGCTATTCTAGCTGTAGCAAAGTTTACCTCTTCTGGGGAGGAGTGAAAATATGTGGCTCAGGGACAGCAACTGATTTGCATGTCTCATATCATTCCCCTACCCAGTGGCAATAAATACTTTAGGGTGTCTGGAGTTGGAATACATCAGGGTAAATCACGTTGAGAAGGTGGATAAAGCTGGGCACTTTGCTATTATCAAACAGTTGGTGTTCTTATTTAAAAGGCCAAAATGCAGAATGATGCCGAGTTTTGATTCTTTTGCACAAAGCAAAAGCATCTATCTGCACAATCTCCTGGTGTCACCTGTGGCATCAACAGCCAAGGAGTCCTAGTCTCAGCAGTGAAGTATTTAATGAGCAATCTCAAAACTTCATCTTAGTAAATTAGTACTAATTATTATAGAAGTAGCAAGGAGAAGAGGAATATCTTGAACTGAAAAGAGACTGCAACTTCGATCCAAAACAAATGTTACAGAGGCTCCATAGGCAAAACCAGGCAGGACTATTTCAATGTCAAAGAAAAGTTAGCATTTTTAGGCTATGTGCAGGCAATCAATGTCACAATGAATGATGGGCTCTAAGGGGCAGACTGGATTCAAAGGAGACACTGGGAAGGAGAAAGAAGGAAGAAAGGAAAAAAACTACATAATAAAAAAATATCTTCTTATTAACCACATGAAGGAAGAGAGGAACCCTTTAAACCTCCCTCAACTAGTTCCCTATCATCTCACCTGTAGTGGCTTATTTTGCTGAGGAGTCTGCAGTGCTCAGCTTTATGGAGTACAAGGGCAATGTAGCAATAAATACAGAAATGTGATTTAGGATGAAAAACAAGAACCAGGCTAACTTTCCATTGCCTGTACTGGAAATGCATAAAATCAGTTTGTCTGGGTTTTCTGCTCGCATAAGCAAAGTAGATACTTGCACAGAGCAATAACTGGGCATAAGAAAATGGCAGGACTCTACCACTCTTTCTGTGTAAGGAAAAGCAGAATGGATTTAGTGGTACCACTGAAGGAGAGCTAAGCCAAGGCAGCCAAAGATGAGGAGGGACACGTCTGGCAGCTACTGGCACAGGGAAAGGAGGGTCTTCAGGGTCTTGCAACCGAGTTTTTGCTCCTCAGTCCCACCCTGTACATTGATCTTGAGCAACAAAATTTGGTGGTGATGCACAGCTGAGAATTTGCTCTAAACCAGTCCCCCACATTATAGGTTTCTAAACACCTTAGACTTGCATTAGCTGCCACAAGAAACCACATACCACCTATTTCCACACCACCAACTCCACTTATTTTACCACCATATACTTACTGCAGACACAAATGTTTTTGTCTCTGTGATGGGAACCAGACTGGGGAATATATAAGCGTTAAAAGACACGTTTTTGAGGACTAAGGGATGAAAATCAGCTCCCCCATCTGGTTCATCTCATGGAAACTGAAATACTTGTGCCAGTAGGAGGAAGAGAATAGTATAGGGCAGACAGGAATGGCACTGGTTATTTTGGCAGTCCATGGAACTTTGCTGTCCTTGTGCACTAGTCTCACGCTCTTGTTACAATTAACTTTTATGTACTTGCTACATTTTGTTCAGTTTTAAAAATATAATCACACATTTCACCCTTGCTCCATTAATATTTTTTTCCAGTGCTCATGTTCCAGTCTGAAATCCCTGTCTTTTCTGTATATTCAGGCTTTCTGGCCTTGTTCTGCTGCTACATATCTTCATCATAGACTGCATACAGGGTAAAGACTGCCCTTTTATATGTGCCAGTAATTTAGGCAGTTCTCCTGTGTTATCCCATGTCTCCTCACTAGCAGCACAATCTCTCTTCAGGAAATGGAGAAAGATGACTTAAGTGCAAACTTGGAGGCCTGTGTAGGTTAGTTAATCTTCTCTAGTACCTTTTGTTCTGCTTAATCTGAAACAAGTTATGTAGAACTGTTAATCATATATTTTCCATGAAAAGCTGTCTAGCACACAGAGAAGAGGACATTGTATAATGTCATAATGAAAACCATCACAGCAATCTATGGCTTTAGCTGCAAAGGCAATGTCAGAGAAGGATTGAGTGTATCTTCAAATACAAGAATTATAAGATTTGCTAAAAAGCTGCATCCATATATATATATACATATTTTTACTGAACGATTGAGGTAGTTTAGGATTTGTTTGTAGAGTGACTTCCATAAAAGAACTAGCAAGAATATTCATTTCAATGTGGGACACAGACACAGGTAGGGATTTTCTACTGTCAAACCAAGATCCTGCTAGAATGGGAGTTGAAATAAAATTTATGAAGTTCTAAGTAAAGCTCATGAAATATGTGTTGAAACAAGTCCTTTTTGAGAAAAGAAGTTTTCATAACAGCACTGTACTAATAAAAAACTTAGCCCTTTTCTGGGAAGGAAGAACTGGATTGTTTCAAAATTCTCGGTTAATATAACAGCTTGGAATGGATGGCCATGCTCTTTTCTGTGAAAATGGAAGCATGGGAATGTTTATTGTTCTTGACTCTTTATTTGTATTAATAAAAGCTTAAGATTTGCCAACAAAATTTATAATGTAAGACAACAGAAAACAGGAATATGATCTGTCGTATAGCTCTGTCTACTGTGAGCTAAGTAATCATAGAATCATAGCATCATAAGGTTGGAAAAGACCTTACAGATCATTGACTCCAACTGTACCTGTCTACTACTAAATCATGTCCCCAAGCACCTCATCTACCTGTCTTTAAACACCTCCAGTGATGGTGACTCAACCGCCTCCCTGGGCAGCCTGTTCCAGTGCTTGAGAACCCTTTCAATGAAGAATTTTTTCCTAATGTCTAATCCAAACTTCCCCTGATACAGCTTGATGCCATTCCTTCTTCTCTTGTCCCCTGTCACTTGGAAGAAGAGACCAGCACCCACCTCTCTGCAACATCCTTTTAGGTAGTTATAGAGGGCAATAAGGTCTCCCCTCAGCCTCCTCTACTCCAGGCTAAACAACCCCAGTTCCCTCAGCTGCTCCTCATAAGATTTATTTTCCAGCCCCTTCATCAGTTTCATCGCTCTTCTCTGGACACACTCCAGGACCTCAATGTCTTTCTTGTAGCAAGGGACCCAACACAGTATTCAAGGTGCGGCCTCACCAGTGCAGAGTGCAGGGGGAGAATTGCTTCCCTGTTCCTGCTGGTCACACCGTTTCTGATACAAGCCAAGATGCCATTGGCTTTCTCAGCCACCTGGGCACACTGCTGGCTCATGTTCAACTGCTGTCGCCCAACACCCCAGGTCCTTATCTGCCCGGCAGCTTTCTAGCCACTCTTCACCAAGCCTGTAGGGCTGCACGGGGGTTTTGTGTCCCAAGTGCAGGACTCTGCACTTGGCCTTGTTAAACCTTATCCCACTGGTCTCATCCCATCAATCCAGCTTGTTCAGATCCCTTTGCAGAGTCTCCCTACCTTTCAACAGATCGACATTTCCTCCCAGTTTAGTGTTGTCCACAAACTTGCTAAGGGTGCATTCGATCCCCTCATCCATGTCATTGATAAATACATTGAAAAGAGCTGGACCCAGCACTGGCCCCTGGGGAACCCCACTTGTAATTGACCTCCAGCTGGATTTAACTCCATTTACCACCACGTTTTGGGCCCGGCCATCAAGCCAGTTTTTAACCCAGCAGAGGGTACACCTGTCCAGGCCAGTGGAAGCCAGTTTCTCAAGTAGAATGCTATGAGAAACTGTGTCAAAGGCTTTACTGAAGTCCAGGTAGACTATATCCTTTATCCCACCCATCAAGCAGGTCACCTTGTCATAGAAGGCAATCAGGTTAGTTTGGCAGGACCTGCCCTTCATAAACCCATGCTGACTGGGCCTGATACCCCAGTTGTCCTGTGTGGGCTGAGATGGCACCCAAGATGACCTGCTTCATGACCTCCCCTGGTACTGAGGTCACACTGACAGGTCCATAATTCCCAAGACTCTCTCTGGCCCTTCTTGTGAATGGGTGTAAAATCTGCCAGCCTCCAGTCATCTGGAACTTCCTCAGTCAGCCAGAACTGCTAGTAGATGATGGATAAAGGTCTGACAAGCACCTCCACCAGCTCCCTTAATACCCATGGGTGAATCCCATCTGGCTCTATGGGCTTATGAATATCCAATTTGCCTAGCAGGTCTCTAACTATTTCCTCTTGAATCAAGGGAGCTTTATGCCGCTCTTCTTCCCTGTCTTGTGAGGTTGAGTATCCAGGAAACATCTCACCTTACTATTAAAGACTGAGGAAAAGAAGGCATTAAGCACATCAGCTTTGTCCTCGTCCCTCATCACTATTGTTCTCCCTACATCCAGTAAAGGATGGAGATTCTCCTTGGACCTTCTTTTGTTATTGATATATTTGTAAAAGGCTTTTTTATTATCTTTCTAATAAAACCACCCCTCATCTAGTACCAGGAACCATCTTCCCCTTCCTGAAGTTGATGTCTATATATAAGATGTACCTAAAAGTCCTTCTGTCTTTAAAACTTACTTAGTCAAATATAGCAGATTGCAGAACTCAGGTAAAGCTACCCCAGCCACCATCATTGGATAAGGGGAATAAGTAAACAGAGGCAATGACAACGGTAGTAAATTAAAAATGATCAAGGCAACTTTTTAGCCTGAGGACACTGGCCCATAGATTTACTTGCAAACCTGCTGTCCTCCGAAATGTGCCCACACACTGAAGCAGTGTGTCAGGTGGCTCATGATGTGCCCTGTGGCTCTTGGTCCTTGGTAATTCCTGCTGGAGGAATGTCCCCAACAGAGGCGGTGCAAGTAACACAGACCCATTCATACACCTTTCTTTGAGAACTAGGAATTGTCTCCGCTGTGCTAAATCCCTGGCTGTGCCCAGGATCTGGTTGTGTGTGTAGCTGGCCCCAGACAAAGTGTGCCAGGGACCGCTCTGGACACTAAACCTCACTAACAATCATTGTCCATTGTCTGTGAATATTCTCAGTTTGTAGAGGTTCACTGATGAGTTATGTTGGTGAGCATGATAGTGATGCCAATGCATCAGCAGTCTAGCATGTTATGTTTAATTGTAGAGGTTAATGTATATTTACCAGGGATTTCTTGCAGTGAGTTATTATGGAAATGTAAACAGAATGAAGAGCCTTTGTGCTCCAGTCAAGAGTCACGTGTTTAACAGGGCATGTTTTGTACTTCAATCCAGTTCTGGCCTCAAAGGCTTGTATATTAGAGAGCTCTTGATACACTCTACCACTTCCATCTACAGATGTGCTTCAATTTTTATTAACCTTTGTCTCCAATTGCTTCCTGCTGTATATAACATGCTCATATGAAGAAACATACATTGACTAAATTTGTGAGTATTTGTAATCACAAAGTTATGTAGGCTAAAAGGGATAACTGGAAAAGATCCAGCCTGGTCCAGTGGGTGGCTATGAACATCTAATAAGCTCCTGCTCTAAATGTCCAACTGACTATGCAGGAAGATGAGGATCATAATGTGTATTTACAGCTGTGTGTCCAAAATACACAATGTGAATGCCGCCCTTAGGGAACATTAACATTGAGAAGTTTCAATTGAAAAATTTCTGAAAGGTTTCCACATCTCATGCTTTCACATTCTGAAATCTATTTCCTGTTTTATCAAATTCTATCATAGAGGAAAATACTGTACTTTGATAAAAAGATATTTCCTTTCTCTAAAAGGGAGAGAAAATATTTTCATTTTGCTTTGTGAGAATTTTCTAAATAAGTGGTAAGAAAATAACTAGTTCCTTTCCTTGAAACGATAATTTAGAAAGACTTCCTAATCCATTCTTATACTCCTTTATTGTTTTTTTTTCTTAAAAGTATGCCACAGTGAGAAGAGAGCTAGCTTTATGTTGGGATATTGCTTTTTTGTACTACAAATCAGGAAAGAAATCACTTCACTTGGAGATAAGGCCACAGCAACTGTATTGCCTTTGCAAAACAAAGTGTTAACCTTCATCTTTCTGTGGCAGATTTAAGCCACCTTCTTAACACAGTGTTGTAATGGAAGTTTTTTTGCAGGGAGGCAGGCTGTGTATTTCTTTTCTGTTCTCTTAAATGGTCATGTTTCTTCTCGGGCCAACTCTACCGACATTATATCAGTGCTGATGGAGCTGTTTGGAGGTAGGGTGACAGAACTGTCACCATATCAATCTCACCATTAACTGTCAATTCCATAGCAGCATTTGGAAGCAAATCAGACACTTGTACTGACATTGGAACTGCAACATGTGAAAGACATTTCTATCCCTTTGGATGTGCAGGAGACACTTTCATTTACAGGAAGGACCCACTGATACTCTTGTTGTTCTGCACACAAGGATTAGTCAGACTCTTCAGGGAAATCAAAGGAAGCTGGTGTCAGTACAAACTCTACCTCTGTCAGTTTTCAGCTGTCCCAACTGTCCAGTGTAATTGCCTATCACAGTTAAAACTTCCAGTACAGACACATACACTGAACATTTTCACTGATGTTCTGCTGTTTCATTGATTTTATATCCCCACCCACTGTCAACAGAATTTGATATAGTATTTTTTGTGTTTTATAATATATAAGGCTTTTAGATAACTAGGCCATTTCTGGTATCCATAGTATAATATTGAAAATAATCTGCCTCCCCTTCACACAGAATGAAGTACACTGCTTATTCATTCTGCCCTTTACCTCTCTATCTGCATCTATTCATGTACTATTTTTTTAAAACTTTACACATTTATAAATTTTCTTTAATGAAGGTCAGGACTTGCCACCAGCAGATGGGTTATCTTTTATATCTTTGGCCTGGCTGTAGCTGGGACAACAGAGTTCTGACCTATGTCAAGACACGGCAGAAGTAAAAACAAAACGGGAAAAAATCAAGGACACTGCTGATAAAATAAGAAGTCCCTAGATTCTTGGCAGAGATTTAAACCTGATAATCACATACTAAGATGTGATAATAATGTATGAGATGCCTACATGTGTTATAACTGTTGTTATAAGAGAATGGCTTTAGCATCGTAAGTAAGTTCAAAAAATAGTAGAACCACAAAGGAAAATTTGTGGTCATCATCTTCTAAAATTATGACCTCACTTAAGTATATGGAGACAGAAGTGCTATATTAAACATGGGTTTTAACTCTGATTAAAGATAGACACCATTGTCCAGGTGCAGTTTTACAGCAGTAGCATAAATTTGGATTAAATCATGTTATCCTCAAAAGATGTTCTTAAAACATGTGAAAATACTTGAATATTTAACCCTCTTTCTCTGTACATATATATACACATATAAAATCTCTCTGTGATGTGTATGTGTATATGTGTTATCTCAATGTATATCTCTGAATATGCATGGCTTTTATACATATTTTTACAGTGGACGTGTATATATACGTCTTACACAATGCATATCAACTAACTTTTGCATATAGCATCTTTTCCAAAACTGATAAAAGATTAAGCATAGAACTGATGTCTCCAAAACTGGTTCCCTCTGCCTCTGAAAGCTTTTTTTCCCCTCCCCTTTCTACAGTTATTATTTTTATTAATCTCTGGCAATTAAAAAGAAACTGAAAATGCATAGGGCCTGCATCTGAATTCTTTGGAAGAACGAATTGCTGGGCGAAGTTATTTCTAGCACAGTGCTTTTAAAATTAAGCTCTAGAACGTTTTCATTCTAACATTATAAACAGATTTTACCATTTTGAATTACTTTAACCAGTATTTTGTATGAAAGTGAACAGTAGCTCAACCATGGAGATGAGACAAAACCTATGGAGAAAGGAAATTACAGTATAATGGAAATGATGGCCAGGAGCCATACCACCCTGGGCTGTGAGCTCATCCAAACATAAATGCCAAGCTGAGTTGATTTGGTCAGTGCTCTGATTCAGGATCTGAGGAAACCTAGGAGGTTGCCAGAGAAACTGGTGGCTACATTGTAGGTGGTGCTGTCTGGTCTTGAGTTACCGTTGTGTCAATAATGTGTGTGAGTGAGCAGGATTTCATAGAGGAGTGGTGGGCATGATGTGAAACCATGGTCCTGAGTATCAGGGATTATTTAAAGACCACCATGGTCTTTTTGTGAAAGGTAGAGTTGGTATCCCTAGGGTACCAATCACAGTTCAGGATCAGGCTTTCTTACATAATTTCTCAAAATTATTCCAATATTGGTTTCTCTTTGGAGCAGCAGAATAAAATCAATAAAGTAACACCAAGTTGCTGGAGTTCTGAAAAGAAGTTCAGACCCCTTTGAAAGAGACTTTCATTATAAACCCTGTCATTAACTTGAATGAATTTTGAATCACATTTAGAGTCCTTTATATGAGACTGTGAAATACGGCTTATCTGTTTTTGAAGGAGCGCCTCTCTTTTCATGCATTTACCATTTGTGCAGTTCTGCCTTTGCCTTTCAGCTGTAAACACCAGCTTTTACCCATAGATGCTGTCAGGCCCTGTCATGCTCTCAAAGCAGCTTGAATCCAGATTGTTTTCCTCGTCAGTCCCACTATGATGTAATGACACTGTGACATTGCATTCTCCCCAGAAACAATGACATGAATCTGATTTATAACTGGTGGTAAAACTTTATTATTCAAGTTTAGATGTAACAGACATCTTTGCTGCCTGAAGATTGTTTGCATAAGAAATACACCAAGAACATGTTTGTGAGTAGAAATGAACATGCACTATGAAAACCAAAAAACAAAACAAAACAAAAAACCCAAAACAAAACAAAAAACACATCCATGTGTTGTAAGGACAAAACATTAAGAGCCAGCATTCTAGAGTCAAATCAGGGTTACAAGTTTAATGATGGTTTTTAGCAACATGAAGTCATTCTTTATGATGTACTTTCTTATTTTTTCCTTTTTTTTTTTTCTTTTCCTGCTGGTGAATCTTCTATAAGCTAAATTTACAATGGCATTTTGAGATGTTTCCTTTTCTCCTGTTCTCCTTCTACACAGAGCTCAGTGGCCGAAATGATAGGAATGGAAAACTGTGGTTGCTGTTATGTTTATTCTGAGAATTTATTTTACTAAGTACACTCAAACAAATGAAATTGACCTTTATTTGGGTGGCAGCCATCAGATCATTGTCTTTTATCTTCTTAAAATGAGGTAAATTTTGGCATATGTGATAACTATATAGGTAACATCTCGTCAATTGCCAGCTTTCCAGAGCTGCCTGAACAAAATGGAAATTGTGAGGAAGAGGGTAGGAAGGAATCCTATTCTGAGGTGAGGAAATTATGTAAAATCATTCTTTTTGGCCCATCTTAACTTTACAGAAAAGTTCAGAAGGGATTTCTCACTTATCTATCACATTTGGGATATGTTGACAAATTACTCACTATTCCTTGCCAAGCATAACTGTCTCCACAGAAGCAGAAGGAAATCTACCCTTCTGGCTGAACAGAAGGGAACTTCTAATCTCTTTGGCTTTTTCCTGACCAGTATTAGGCATTAACATGTTAAGTCAGCCAAGAAAAATCAATCCAGGAGAAAGAAAGGGAATATATTTAGACATCCTGGGCAAAAAGCAGATGGTAGACAACATCCTTAGCACATAAAGCAAGTAGTTATAACTACCAAGGCAACCTGTCCAGTCCAAAGATGGACATGAAAGTCTGTTGAGAACCGAGTACTAACTCACCGTTGCCAAACCAGGTCTCTCCATTGCATGACCACTATGTTTAAGCACTGTATACAACTAGCATCAGTCTCTTTCGTCCTGCTGCCCCTCTAACTGCAAAAATAATCTTTCATAAGTTTTGCCATAAGTTTTTAAGATGCATCTACCTTCTCTCTCTTTCAAACTGTCACAATGTGCAACAGTCCATTTCTTAGTCAAATCTGAGATACAAGTATCCAGTGTTCCTTCCCCTTTCTGGATGGTCCACAAAAATTAAGGGGAGAGTTTCAGTAGCACAGTGGCTATTAGGTGCAAAATTTCTTTTGGAAAGAATTCTGAGTTTAGCACCTGAACGCTAACAGTGCTCTGGAAAATCCTTGTCTCCTGCTGCATTAGCCTACAGGACAGTGATAGCTTAGAGAAGATGCTGCATGAGGGTTCCCACTATACAGAGTGTTAATGTTAATATCGTTCCTGTTCTGCAATTCGATTGATGGCAGGCACCACAAATCCTCTGGGTTTGAACAATCTACTTACTTTGTGGTCCAAGTTGCAACACATTTTAAGACCTCAAACTATCATTCCTTAATAAGTGAAGTACAAGACCTTGAAGACACTGACAAGTAGAGAACAAAGAATGATTTGTCAAACTTTAATTTTCAGTGCTGTAAGTTGATCAGAAAGTAGTGGGTGCAAAAATTGTTTGAGCTAACACTGGTTTCTATTGGAGTGCTATTGAACAAGATTATTTCTTTTTCAGTGTCAGGATGTATTTTTCTTATCATTAATATCCACTGTGAAGGGGTCTGTAAGAGGGATGGAGTCACTTCTCTGTTACAAAAACAAAACTGTGTTCCCCCACAACCCAATCAAAGAGAACAGGCTATGGCAAAATCCCATTTCTTACAAAGTAGAAATCTTAGAACATCTCAATATGTCATGGCAAGAACAATGAACTTTTTTCAATTTTTATTTGCATCCTCTAAGTGTGTAATAAGTATATTCAAATAACTGTCTTGTTCTTTGCACTAGTAAGATTTCATTTCTCCTTATCCCCAAACCCTGATATGTGCATTTCCTGGTTTTGGCCTCTGCTTCTGAGTTTAGCAAGAGGTGTTATGAAGTACAGGGTGGTGCTTAGGTCTTATAATGTGCATGTCCCCCATAAAATATTTTGCCATATGATGCAGCTTCCATCAACGAAGAAGCCACAGGAACTGGCAGGTCATAGAAGAAGTAAGTCAAATCAATAACTACTGTTAACCTGCAGCCAGCTACTTCTGAAGCTGATAAAATCACTGCTTAGTCTAACATGTTTCTTGGAAAAGTTGAAAAGGACACACACTGGACCCTGACATAACAAAACAAGGGCAATCTATTTCAGTCCCCACAGAATAAAAAGAAACAAAAAAATACCCAACAAAAATAAATCCACAAAAAACCAAGTCAGAACTTATTACTGGAGAACAACAGTAAAAATATAACCAGACTTTGTCCGGTACTGGTATCAAGCAGGAGATTAATCTAAAAAATAGATGAAGAATGTGGCCCAATATCCTTTGCTAACCTAGAACACTATCGAAGGGTTATAGAACTCAACCACAAACAGATTGAGTGGGACTTTCCATATGCTGCTCACCAGTATAGAAGCAATGGGTGGAGCAGGAAGGAATGCAAGCCTAATGCTGAACAATAGCCTGTCTGTGCCTAACAAATCAGAGAAACTGTGCAATAACATTTCATCCGTATGAAAACGTAACACGTAAAATACTGCCAAGGTCAGCAAGACCTTTGGTGATCAGCTGTGTAAGTGCTTCTCATGCATGATGATGTTTGTTGCTGGTTGCTTTAGGCACATTACTTTTCAAAAACTATCAAAGTGCTGAACGTTCAGGCTAGTTCCTCCCTGGTTTTCCTTTTGCCAACCCCTATAAGACATTTCCTATCACCTCTCCTTTTATCTTCCACCTCCCCATTTATCTGGTTAAGTATCTTATAAGTGCACCAAATTCTAGAAGGGAGAGTGGTGAGATTCAGGTAAGTTAAATACAAGAACATTTTTTTGTGATGCTTTAGTTTCAATTACATGAAAATCTGAGAAAGGCGCATGTAAATGAGATCAGAATAGGACCCTTTACATATAACCTCAAGCGAGGATTTAGTCCAGAAATATTTTTATAGAACATTTTAAACAATAAAATGCATCAATGGAGAAATAAAAGACAACATAATATCTGAAAGACATTTTAAACTTCATTCGCTGCAACATTCGTGAACCAGCTGAGCTACACCTGCCATCCAGCCATAAGGAACTAAGACCCTGCACTGCGAAAAAGAAACAAACCCAAACAAAACAAAAAAAGCAACTGCGTAATATTGTAAAAATGGAGTGCAATGCTACTACAGAATGCAATAAAACATCAGTGCTGCATCGTCAAACAGCACTTATCAAAATAATTTCTGAAATGTTTCTTCTGAAACACAGACAAAGCAATAAAAAGAGGATATATGTTTATCATTTTAAGCATAACAATGTGAGTTAAGAGCTTAAGAATACAAAAGTACTTGGAATGAATAGTGCTACCCTTTTTTTCCTAAGTAGGCATAAAAATATTTTCATTTCCTTCTTGTTTTTCCATACCATTAATATCAACAAATTTCATTCATTTCATGTTATCGTTTACAACTTTAATGCACACACACAGAAAAAAAGATACCTACTGCAATAGAAATAGTTGCTTCATTACCTTGTTTGCTACATTTGCAAATGTAAACAGCGAGGCAGAGCCAGAACTGACTCTAATGCATGATGGAATATCTTTGTTGCATACGTACACTGTAGAAAATAATTATTCAATATGTCAGGCACCATTATTTGAAATGTAATACATTAATATTTACTAGAAAAATAAGGTTTTTTTCTATTTGTTCTCCCAACTTCTTTAATGAAATAAGTTAATCTGACAGTGCATCCAGTAGCTTGTAATATCTTCTACATCCCTGTGGCAAAATAATAAACTACTGGTTGGGACACTATAATGAAAATGATTAAAGTCAGTTCTTGTACACCCTTGTAGCAAGCATGGAGGCTCGTCTAACAGCACCTTTAACCAATTATTTAATATTTAGTTATTTAGCCCTATTTCCCTGAGCAGTTATGCTGAGGAGCTTTCCCTTCATGGATAGATTTTACAAAGCTTGAAGTATTAAAAAGTACTATGAAGACATTTAATGCTACTTAGCAAAAGCTGGTATAAGTCTACTGAAGGGATTGACTGGTATGTATAGCAATGTTAAGCCTGTGGAGAAGTAACCTTAGACTTTAAGATTTAGAAATGTAATATATTAAAAATATATTAAAATAAAATACAGCAGGTTACCTTGTTCTATGCAAATTAAACCCAGAGTGTGGCTACTGTATTAGAGACTTCACTTGCACAAAATGGTTTGCCTAGACTAAAGTGTGCCAGAAAGAATGTAGTGATAAAATGGTAGCTAAAAATCAGCTGACTCTGAGAAACATCTAGGTGAAATTGTTGCGAAAGCTTTTAGGACTAAGTGATCCTAAGGCATGTTGTAGGGCAGAAATTAGCCCAAATTAAAGAAAAGAAATGACCTTTTAACATCTGTATATTTAACAACTTTAGTTCTTATATACAGTGTGCATATGTTCACTATACTCCTGCAGCAGTATATACATACACACATCTTTGCACTCTTGCCAGTTATGTCTCTTACACAACAGCAAAGGTATTAATTGTCCGGTAAAATTTTCTCAAGGTTATTCACCATGATTCACTGCATTCTGGCTAGCTTTGGTGGGCCATGCCCCATATATTATCTTCTCTCCCTTCTGGCCACCATCCAACTGTTCTTTTTTTTCTTGGTAACCCACTCATTTAAAAGGAAAAAAAAATAAAGAAGAAAAAGCAAAAAAAAAAAAAGAAAACAAGGGATTTAATATTGGATAAGGCATGCTCTCTATATGAAGTGCTTTATAGGTCTTCACAAGACATTACAAGCTATTGAATTCCCATCAAGGAAACCTATTTCTGTTTAATTGTGCTAAGTGCTAAGGTTTACTCTTTAGGTTTTCCATTCTTTTCAGCTTGTGCATTGTTCCTGTGTAGGCCCCTCTGGATGTGAGTTGTGAAGTCATACTTGTCCGTGCAAAGATGCTGGCATATGCTGCACTGGAAAGGTCCACTGTCACCATGGCAACTCATATGCAAAGCATACATCACTTCATCCAGAAAGACAATGCCACAGTGCACACACTTGGTAGAAAGTTCGTCTTGAGTACTTCTATCAACTTTCTCTGTTTTTACTACATTCAAGGGACCTTCATTTTTTACATTTGGTGGTGCCTTACTCTTTTCCTTGGAGGCACCATTTGCAGTTGGCCCAGGTCTGGAATGCTTTATCGCCAAATCTAGAGGAATGTCATTGTCTGATCCAACAGCTGAAAAATGAGGAGGCAGATTGAAGGTGGGATAAGGCACATAGTTTTGGCAAGGATTTGGTAGGCCAGGCACATGACTCAAGTAGTGTGGATTCCCAGGAACAGACAGCTTATATTTACTCCAGAATCTCAGCCAGTCAGCTTCACTCTGAAAGTCATTGTGTACAAACGGAAGTCCAAAAAGTGGGTACTGGTATTTTTCAATAGGGCTTCCAGGTGGTGAATAGTTTGGGTGTTTCACAGGTCTCATGTATTTCTCTATTGGGCTGCCTCTCTCTGAGCTTCCTTTTCCTTCTGATATTGATGAACTGTTTCCTGGGTCTCCAGTACTTTCCTGAGGACTTTTTATCTGAATGTGCAAAGGTTGCATCCTTTTGTGAATATCCAGAGTTTGGCTGACCAATATTGGCTGCTGAGCAGAATGGCTTTTAGTCAATGAACCTGGGGCCTCATATTTACTGAGGCTGGGAAGCTGAATTTCTCTCTGATGACTTTCAGGTAAATGATCCTCTGACCTCCTCTCTAAGGGGCTTCCATTGACTTGTTCCTCACTGCTACCCCTCTGCTGTTTGTTTAGTTGCTCAGCCTGAAGTGCCTCCGGGTTAAGGCGCTTTCTTGTTCGTCTCCGAATGATCTGCTCACCATTGTTCTGCTTAATGATATTTAAAGGCCTGGGAGTCTGCATGGAACACACACATAATGAACAAAAGGAAAAGAGAAAGACACATTAAACCCATCTGTGAGACCACACACACACAAATTTGTCTTTTCTTTCATGAAGATCTATATTATAAGAGTTTCATGGGAATGACCAAATTTCAACCCAAATGCTTGAGAAACCCCATTCTAAAAGTAAATTATGAATTGGTCATCTAAGTTGACCACCTTAGATATGCTATACCTGTTTACTTAAAAAGACATGAAGAATCCAAGCTCTAAAAGCATTTATTACCCCTTACTCCTGAGAAATTCCAAGGGTGACATGCTGAAAGAGGGTGCTGAGATCTGAGGATTAGGTGGGAGAAATATGGCCCTATGCACTAGTGTTAAACTATTCACCGTGTCACTAGAGCTGGTATCGGGCAGCAGTTTGCACAGATCACACTATGACAAGAATTGCATAACACTTACCTTGACACTCGCCCTGCTTTGACACGGGTAGAAAATGCAAGCAAATACAGGGTTTGCTGAGCACCACTGCCGTCAACTAGCAAACGGTGGTGAGTGGGAAGATGGCAGCTGAAAAGGGACTAAGAAAGATGGAGAAGAAAGCCCAGGAAAACTTCTCCTATGTACAAAAAGATCTAACTGGGACTTTGGTTCCATGTCCCCCTCCTTCATCCTTACTGTACGTCTTTCTAAATATTACTGATGTTGTACCACTAAGACATGAGGGAGAGGTGCCCTTTGAAGGCTGGAAAACAGTCTGTAAAGAAAAAAGCATCACGGAAGAGGCAGAGGCAAGAATCAAGTGTGGACTTGCTACTTCCTCACATCAGATTAGGGTAGGTGGCCTATTTAGATGACAACAAAAAATAATTTTGCATGACAGAAAAAAAGTAGTATGAGGAAGGACAGCAGGCAGGCCCCACAACAGGAAGGACAGTAGTATGAGGAAGGACACAGCATGTGAAAGAAAGATGGTGCTGTAATGTTGGTATGTGTTGCTCTTCTGGGCAAATGTTAGAACGACAAAAACTACCCAGAAGTCTTTCAGTTTGGTGTGTTAGCAGTTGCCATTTGCCTCATTCAAATGCACAGATAATGCTATCGTGGTTGGAGGACAGAAAAATTTATTTGTTTATTCAGAAATTTTCTTTTTAACATTGTTTAAAAGCAAAGGTAAAATTTGGGCTTACAGACAATATGCAAAACAACTCATACCTTGAATGCAATATAATGTACATACATTAATAATTTTGAATTAACATAAAAATGTCCAGGGCTGGAAGAGCATTCAATTTATTATTTGTAGAGAACTAATTTCATTCTTGACTTGCCATCCTCCTGTCCTATTTTACCTATTCATTTCCCTGAGGTTGGCCATTCTTAGTGGTTAACTACATTTTACACTGTGTAGTAACTTGTTAAGATTTTGCTTTCTATTAAAACTCTAAATCAGAAGAAATATACACTTCGATTTAAACTTATAACGAGTAAAATTTAAACTTAGCAAAAAATCAGCACCTTGAACAAGCCTCCTCAAATAGATCAAAGTTGAAGCAAAATCACATTTAGGTAAAATTAGACTATTTTCTATGCAAATTCTATGTAAAGGAAGTGTAGAGTCTGCAGAATTACTAGCCAATTAATATGCATAAGCACATACTCTTTATTAAAAACTTAGTGTAATTTCCTCAACTTTTTATGACAACTGTAACACCGTCACTCTGGTGTGCTGTATGAGATCTCACAATATTGCTGGTGCTGCTCTTATTAAATTTTCATATGGCTTCAACTGTAACTTCTCAATAGTTTGGAAATACTTTAAGTTTTACTTTTACACTATGAAGTCTGATCCCGGAAGCAGTTAAAAGAAAAATCTTCATACCTGTGATTAAGGACCCTCACACACTTATTTGTAGTTCAGGCTCTTCCAAGTTATGTGCCATTAAGAGTAAAGGCTCTAGGTCCGATTTAAAAATTCTTCAGTGGAGTAAAGCTACTTACATTTTTCTTATTCATAGTGGCAAGTTGCAGATAGAAATGCCCTGTATTTGGTTGTAGCTGAGGTTGAGAGAAAAGTTTAAGCTCCCTTCTTCATTTTCAATTGGGCAGTAGATTTAGAAAATAGCAGAAACATTACCGGAAATTTACTTTTAAAATGCCCTATGTCAGATAGCAAAGACTTTTTTTGCCTTCCCTATATCCCTACCCCAAATTCATGAGCAACTTGAAAAAAAAATTACAAAATTCAACAAATAGTTCAGTGAATTTTTGTGATGAGACTTCCAAGGTACCATGGGAAACTGTGATCTCTCCACTAGAAGACCAGGTATGTCTAAACTAGAATAATACGCTGTAACTTCTCACTAAAGAAGTCCAAGGATGTGGACAAGGAAGCACTATGGAACGAAATCTAGCTTCCAGGATCAAGTTACAGCTATTAAAAAATGAGGAACAGTGCTACAATATAAACCATCAAATTTATGATTCCAAGGAGACAAGGAATATAGTTTTCTCTGTCGGCAAATGTGAATATTGTATATATGTTTGCAGTGAAATGGAAGTATTTTTTTGCTAAAACTGTTTTAATAATTGACCATTGGAATATTATTACACATTTCTTAACATAGCTGTCTGCATTAGAGGAGAAAAATGTGAAAAACCTGGCAAGTTACATGTAAATGACTCCTGGATAGACTGAGCAATCTTGAAAATTTCTTGAAAAATTATTCAAGGCTATAACAGAAATGGAAATGTGAATTATAACAGAAATCACTACCATGTTATAACATTTGTCTGTCACCATCACCTGGAAGTATCTGCCAGACCATAGATTTTTCTTCCTAGACTCCTTAATTCAAAAAGATATCTGACAAATACTTACTGTAATTTTTCATGAAGAGAGAGCTAACTAGACAGGCAGACAGATAAAAGAAACTTTAATCTTTCTGGTGCCATTTTAAAGAGCATCCCTCTGCATGGTACTGTCTCAAAACGTGTCCCAAAGGAGAGACTCACAATGGAGTTGCTACCATACCACAGCAGAGTGTAGGCTTAAATAAATTCTTTGCATTTGTTTGGTCAAGGTTCAATTGAAGATATTAATGTCAACTGTCCATTGAATGACAGCTTATTGCCATGCTTGAACAGTGGAGCTAAAAGATAGTGTCAGCTTCTCATTTTCTATATGTGTAAAATAAAGCTTGACATTGTACTGCTAATTATTATTGTTGGAAGCACACTAGTTTGTTCCTACTGGTTCATAAGTATTAACTGAGCTACATGTCTGATTTCAAAACTGATTCTTGTGGCTTTTATTCTTTTTTTATTAAGTGGGCTGGACAGGATCTTTAGTAAATAGGATAGTTACATGTTCTCTACACAAGATCTAGGGAAAAATTCACAGCCACTACTAAAGAATTTAGAATCTTGTGCCTCAAATTTAAAGACAAATGGGCATAGGCACTTGGGAGTCTTAATGCATTTGTAATATAGTTTCCTAAGTGGCTTCTTTTTTTTTAATTGAAAATACAACTTCTGAAAAAGCTTTGATAAATATGCATTCACAGCCACAACACAGATTTCTGATTTAGGCTCTAAGCTTGAATTGTTATGTTGTCCTAGCAAACTCCCAAAGGCAGCCTCAGTTTCTATTTCCAAAAAAATGTTAACACTTTTAACTTCATGGGGATAGAGTAAAAATTACATAAGTAGAGTCAAATCTTGGTCATCTGACTAACCCATGTGCTTCTGTTACAGCACAGCTAGTATTTAAATAGTGAATCTTAACCTACAAGATTTGGAGCATTTTGGCACTGACCCAAGGAAACACTTAAGCACAGCTTTTCTGGACCTGGACTAGAGCATTCAACATATTTAAGGATCAAGCCAAGTGAAGATAAGATGAAAAGCAATATAGACAGCCCATGACTATTACTTATTCCCTGTCTGATCCTGAGGGATGGTGTATCTTCCCCTCAACTCAGGGGTGAGTGCCATCGAGTAGCTTCCTTGTTGTGTTATTTCCGAATCCTCAAGCAGACTATAAGAACTGTAGAAATAAGAACAAGAAAACCCCACTACCCCATGTCTCCAGGAAATTTACTGTCAAGAACAAAGAGGGGGAAAGAAGTGAAAGGAAACAAAAAATGCCGCAAGGGCTATTTTTTATATAGATGTGATATCTAACCTTAGGAATCTTTTTCTTCACTATGAACACGAGGGCTCTAAAATTTAGAGAGCTTTCATAACAACATATTGTATATCTTTAAGTGGAATTCCCAGAAAAGAAATAATTTTCCCCTTATTTTTATAAAAATAATTAAATGTATCACTGGTGATCTCAAACATGACTACCCACAGCATCTCAGCCTGTATCATAATGAATCACACCTGATCCCAAAGTGACCATACCGCAAAACTCTATTTGAAAATTAACTGCAGGCCAGAGAGTGGTACTAATCACACAACCAGACACGACCACAACTGCCCAGTATAGCTGTATAACCCCTTTTTTTCTGAACAAACCAGTAAGTTCTTCCTACCGAGTGAAGCTTCTGGTAGAGGCCACACGCATTGCATACATATCCACCATTTGCATTCTTTCGCCAGAGAGAGGTCTTTGTGGTCAGGCAATTGGCACAAAAAACACCCGAGCCTCTACGTCTCTGAAATAAGGAAGAAAAAGAAAAAACACACAGAAAAAAAAAAAACAGGTCAGAGGTGAGTCACATGAGTTGCGGAGTTAGGACAAATCAACACAGGAGTTTTGTCTCTAGACTGGCAACAATGACAGTATAAAACCACACTGCCCATAATGAGGTCAGGTTCAATTGTGCTTAATAGGCACCACTGATTTTCATTATAATTAACCCTAGAGTGATGGATGAGGTGTGTGAAACACCAAAGCCTTTTCAGAATAACAGCTTTAACTTTTTGAACTTCAGGTTTTGTGCATTTAATGATGGTTTCTAAACAGCAAATTCTGAAAACCCTCTCTGGAAGCTGACAGAGAACATTTTGCAAACTCCTGCTTTTCTTACCCTATTTCACAATAGATTATTATTTTTTTTTTAAAGTTTGATCGATAACAAGTATTCTGAAACAACACCACTTTAATTAACTACAGTTTGTATCTGCGTCATCCTAATTCCTTTAATAGAGATTATACTTCATTAATTGAATACATCATATTTAGTTCCAGTCTTTCCCACTTATTTCTAAAATCAGTATAAGCTACCATGTATTTCCCACAGCCCACTAAGAATGAGAAGTAACCTCTGCCAAACAAAGGAAAGTACAGTATTGTTAATGAAAACTTTTTTGAACTTCCCCCAAAACCTCAGAAAGCACTGTCTCATCAATGGATAGATTTATTTATTTTATTTTAGTCAGGCAAAGAAAGACACGGTACAAATTTCTTAAATATAAATTGATTTTAACCAGACTGAGCTATGCATTCACCAGCTTTCATAATTATCCAGAAATATGTAAAAGTAGACATGTTTATGAGTATTGCCTGTTAAATTCTTTCTATGGAGTAATGATTTCATTAAATTTCTTATTTAAACAAAACTCAGGCTGTGTTTGTGGGCACAAATATTAATAAGCAGGAAACTGAATTCTTTTGCGGAAAAGAAAATCTGAATTTCAGCTCTGTTTCCTTTTTCCAAGGGAAAAAAATAAGTAAGAAACATTCAGTATCTAAGACAAGAATGGGGTGAGTACAGGGGAAAACAGGCTGGGTGAAAAATAATTTTATTATAGATTATAAATTACAAACACTATAGGTCAAAATTTCAGTGTTTCATAAAATTAAAGTAATTTATTTAACTTTAGTCCATACTGGAGAAGACTAGTGTTCATGCCAAAAAAATACAATGGTTATAATTGTACTCTGATACATTTCAAATGGAAAGCCTTCTGCAGACATAATTTTGGCTTCAAGACTGGAACACTTTCTTGGCACCGAAAGGGCATTTGATTCATCGGGTGTTTCACAATGTATCACTAAAAAGACCTGGTGAGCAGCCAGTTCCCTATAGGGTAATTTTTCCATCCAGATGCAAGTGCTATCAGAGGCCCTCGTCAGCTAAACTAATTATGATCTTGCATTTGCTGATGCCTGCTCACTCTAACGTTCGACATCCTCCATTAATCATCAATACAAGGAAAATGAATGAAACGTAAAGAAACAAGGGCTGGTAAGCTGCACAGCCATAAAAATCTGAAATGAGTGCAATAATTTAACAAGATTGGGAAAATGTTTTTAGTGAGCACAAAGTCAGGCTAACAATTGCCCTTTTAAAACAAGAACACAATTTCATTAGTACAGCAGGTTGTGCTACTTTAAAGTGATACAATAAAACTGAGATTATCATCAAGATAATTGCTCTCTCACCTCCTTACATCATCCCCTACTTTGTCTCTTGAATCAGAAGCAGTACCATGACATATTTTTCTCAATATGATCAGGTGGGGAACTAAATGGTTGTTGATGTCCTTCAGCAAAAATCTAACTAGTTGTGTATATGAGAGACAGCTCACTACGAAGGTGCATTAGTCTACCAGTAAATTGAAGCTCCTAATTCTTTCTGTGGTTCCATATCCTTACACAACTTCATCTGGCTGCTGAAATATTTTCCTTAAGAGTACAATAAAGCTTCACTATACTAGCCCGAATTTGGTCCACTTGAAGAGTGAGAAGTTTCCAAGTGGAAATGACTGCATATGGCCAAGATTCAGATACAACCGCTGAACTGTTCCTTTCCATTCCTACTTTTTGTCTGCTGGCCTATGGCTTCTTGGTGCAGTGTATTAATGCAGTGGAGTCTTAATCTGAGTCACTCATTCCACCCTTTCATTTCTGTTTGTGTTCCTTGATTTTGGGAAATAACCTCTACAAAGTCTGGAAGACTCATAAAACATATAGAGAGCAGTCTAGTTTATATACCGTATTTGACAGAAGGTATAATAACACCCAAATTTTCATTGAATGCTATTCAACTAGTAAATCTTCGAAACATTGACAAAAGTAACTCATTTTTTTCCAGTGTTTTAATCTCTGACGTGAACTGGACTTTATTTGCAAGTAAATAATACAAAGACTACAGATGACAACAACATAAAAATACCTATGAGCAGCTAGATGTATCAAAACCTTATACCTATGCTTGTTTAGCACTTACGAACTATCTGTTTAAAATTCCAAAGTAGTCCAGAGAAACATCCTTCCATACATTGAATGCAAAGTACATAAATTCATCTTATATGCACTTTTAGGTGTTGCATCTTATCTTTCTTTAGCCCCTCTTATTTCTGTATTATTTAAAGACCTTACAAGATAATCAATGAAGATTATTTCTCTACCTAAGTGTTCCAACATAGATTACATTTACTAATAAATTAAGAATTAAATCACATCTGAAAAAAACCTTATTACTGTCAATTTATTGAGCTTTTTTGTTATGAAATAGTTCTTACAGTGGGGACACACAGCTTTAGAACACATTTCCTGGCATGAAACAGGACTGTGGCAAAACTGGACTAAATATTCTTGAATCCCAGATTCTACTCAACCCAGAATGGACATGATTATCCAGATAAAACAGAGAAATTTTGATGATGCCTACGAGAAAAAATGGAGGCTATTTCTAAAAGCCTACAATGCCTGTAGTCCTCTTTGCTTAAAACAATACAGTTTTTCAAGAAAATAAAAAAAGAACAAAACCCAAGGCCTTTCTGTCCCATATACCAAGTTCTATAAAAGTTACAGGCCAACAGCAATTCCTTTTTTTTTTTTTTTTGTGCAAAGTGTTAATTAGTGATGATACTTCTGGCTGAATTTGTCCGGTTTCACATACTCAATGTTTGTAGAAGTCAATAACAATGTCTAATATTGCTGGTTTTCTGGGTATTCTCACAAAGGAACAGGCAGTCGAGCTCCAATTCAGCAAGATCTGTGCAACAGTATTTATTAAAATAAACTCTCAAGATCAGCACAGTAAAGGTAAGTCAACAGAGCAAGTCATGGCAGGGAGGTTGAGGTACAGATAAAAAGGTTTCAGTCTGTGATCAATGCCACTAATACTAACTTGAGTTATCCATTAAACTTTCCTGAACATCCTTGGAATAATAAGCCAAAAGGGTCTAAATAACTAAAATATATGTCTACTAAGTCAAGTTTTTAATTGTCTGGAGCCTTATAATCACTACATTATAATCCCAAATCCTGAAGGGGCCCGTGAAATGAAGAGCCTATCTCTATTTCCATTCTAGTTCCCAGGTTTGGGAGTTTAATATCACGGTTGGCTCAAATTGCATTGGGCCGAAAGTTGTTGCATGTTTTTGTCAACCCAGATGTAACTTTTTTTTCCCCTTTTTCTTTTTGGTACTGAAAACTTTATTTAAATCAATTCAGCTGTTTAAAATTTGGAGACTTTCCAAAACAAGTGTGTGTGGGGGGGGGTTGTAGAGGGAATTTCAAGTTTTTCAGATAACTTTCTAACAAATCCACAGTCATTGTGGCTTTGCTCAGGGGAAAAGAAGTATCCACACATTTTAGTATTTTAGTAGTACCAAAGCAACAAGTGGATTATTATTTTTATGTAGTTAAGCTATGAAAGTTTGTAATTATTAACGTGTATTGCAGATCTCTCTACTGTTTTCCCTCAGTAAGAACCATGCTGAAAGCATGTAATTGCATAACAACCCTTGATATGCAGAGTATTTACTCACATTTTTTATGGTTTCATATTTTGACCATTTCAAATTGAACAAGTCTGAAACTTGGTATACATGTTGTCATGCCTAATTTTTTTAACTCCTTAAGCGATATTCACTAGTTATCAAAATTTCATTGAAACAAGGAAATTATTAGCAGTGCTTTGCTGCTAGGCAATGGAAGAGTAGACAATACCATAACAAGTAATTGACTCATCTTGATGGGATCAGGTCCTTGTTTTCCCTAAAAACTACTTTAGAATCAAAAAACCATGACTCTACAGTTTAAATGATTCCAAAATTTGTAGCCATGTAGAAGCATCATTATGCTACACAGTTACACAAAAATATTTTTAAAAGGAATGGACTTTCAGTCAATGGAACTTCATGTAACAATCTCTATATTGTAAAAGCACAGCAAAAACACTGCTCAGGAACTGTGGCTTTTTAGCTAGACTAAGCAACAGTGCCTGACACTCTGCTAGTGCCAAATACATCTTGTTTTCAAAATTTCTGCCAGAAGATGCTTTTAGAAACTCAAATAGGCCAAGCATTTTTCTTACATCACCCTTGGTTTTGGACAGAACAAATCCAGCCTTTTGCTGATTATTTTCCCTTCCCCATCACAAAATGATGATACGATGAAGCCTGAGCGGATTTTTTGGATCTGGCTTTCCTACTAGTGTTATCACAGCTCCACAACACAAGGTGCAGAAAAACCATAAATGTTATCCAAGAATAATCTATTTTCAACAACAAAGTTGGGGATTACAACCGTACATGCCTCACTGAAAAAAAAGACAAAACGCTGGATGTTCTCTGGTGACACAGGAGGTCAAAATAGGAGGTGCCAAGAAACCTGCACATGCTCCATTCAGTATGAGCTAGGTGACCTGCTCTAGAGAGGATCAATTGTAAGCAGCTGGTCTCATGCCTGCAATCGTTGGGCTTCTACAACATGATTCAGAAAATAGTGCAATGCACTCACGGTTACATCTATACATGTTGTGTTTGCACTGCTGTGACTATTTGCGAGCTTCTTTTTTCGCACCTGCTAGGTCTTTCCAAATATTATCCTCCTTATATGAGGAGGTATTTAGATCTTCAAGTTTCGGTGAAGGTCAGATTAACTGAAGTTTAAAACCTGGGCAGCAAGACAGCATCTGGGTGTTGGAGTAAGAACTACTTTCTTCTTTTTAGGATGGGAAAAGAATCTTTCGGCCCTCAATTATTTTGTCTGGAGAGGCATTCAGACCTTTCTGAAAGTGTTTAATCAAAACTGCTTTCTCTCTCAACTATGAAAACAGCCACAACTATGTCCCTGTGAAGTTTCACATTTTAAAATTTTAGCTGCTTTTCCTGTAACTATGTCTAAATTAAAAAGAAAGTCACTGAGTTTTCTTCCTTTTATAACTTGGACAGCTTTCAGGAATAGACCAGACACAGCAAATCTTTGGCCCCAAAGCATAAGTTGTCAGAAAAAGTGAAACACATAAAGCAGAGTATTAAATTATAAGTTGTTTTCAACCCTAATTATGAACTAACGGATGGCTCTTGAAGTCAATTTAATGTGCCAAATCAAAACTTTTAATCTAAAACATTTTTGAGAATAATTACATTAAAGAACTGTACATGAAAGACATAGAAGAAAGAAGTTAGAAAAAGCAAGGTAGGAAAAAAGTAAAAAAGCCAAAACTGTGGGGTGAGGGGTTTAGACAGGGGGAAAAAATCAGACAGTAAATTAAATATTACTGCTAGCACAGCCTTTCAGAGTACTACTCCCGATCTCTTAGGGAGAATAAATAATTGAGCGTGCATGTAAACTGCAATTATTTTTTTATCAGTAGCAAAAATACAGATGAGTAGATATTGTCCTAGCATCCAAAGCGTTTCTATGTGTTTTTCAAAGCTATCAAAGTAAAGCAGCGGCTTCTCAAAATAAACGAGTAAATTAAGATAAACATAGCTATGCATAGAAGCCACAAAATCACTTGTTATTGTATTTCTTCATGCTCATCACCTTTATTTCCTCCCCCATGCTACAACTGACCCAACCTTTGCCACCATGCTGGAAGGGGAACCAGCTTTGGACATCCACCTTCATTCAGGGACTGAACTCCACAGGCAGGAATTTACTGTCATTTTAATCATTCATTAATTGTCACATTTAACTATGAGATCACAATAATGATAACACATTTTACAATGAATTTTCCTTGACATTTAAATTTTCATTAATTTGAGCAATTATCTGTAAATATTATGTAGTTAATCCAAACAGGGATGGAAGGTCATTTCACAGCCTCCCCCTCAAGATATGCATCAACACAATTATGAAACAATAAAACTTTTCCTGCAGGTGAGATTTCCTTGCCACAGTTAGTGGTGTTTGACTTTTAAACATCGTGTACTAAAAATATATGCGATCTTCTATTGAGCCAAATACATATACACAGACTAAATAGACAGACGCATATTAACGGTATGAAGCATTTGTAATAAATACACAAATATTTTCTGGTGGAACTACACATTAATCTTGTTTGCAAGGAGTTAAATATTAACTTCATTGCTTCAGAAAAGTTTTTACCAGCCATCTCTTAATAGATATAGTCTATTTTTGAGGTCTTATCCTTCAATTTGCACAAGCTGATCATCGTTAACTATCTTCCAGTGCTTTAAACAACAGCTACCACACTATGATACACCTGTATTTTGACAGTACCAGCAGCACAACACAGATATCCATGAAGGCAACATGAAAATTCATTTTAAAAGTTTTAAAAACATCAATATCACACAAAAAATCCCGCAAAAGCAACCTGGAAACCTGCATTTCCCGTACAATAATGATGTCATTTTGCAGCAACTGAAACCTATTCAAGAGGAATAGAAATTCTGTCTCCAATAACTCTCCGAGTCAATTACACAGGAAAGTACTGTAATGGGCTGTCCCCCGTCAAACAGCTCACGTACACGACTTCCTTCTCAATTACCAACTTGTCTGCATTGCCATCTGTAAAAACGAATGCATACCTTGTGCTGCCAGTTTCTGCTCTTGCACTTCCATTAGTGGAACTGGCTGCAGCTGCTCAAGAAGAAAGCTCTGATTGTCTTTGTTTCCCCAGAATGTAGTACTGTTTTTCTTTCTTCCTCTACATCAACTCAAGGTAATGTGTTATCTCTGCTGAGGTGTGTTCGTGAATATTTAAACTATAATCTGCCTAAATACATGTCCTGTTTTCTTTTCACAGTTTATTACCTAACACAGTAAAAAGCTGCCAGCAGCATCTCTCAGCATCTTCACCAGAATTATGATATTAGTATTGCAACAGGTTTCATCAGTACTTTTAGGAACTGTTGTAAAAAATGCTAAGTTTCTGGCTAAACTTCTTCCCACTTTTCTAAATCAGCTTAACCACTCAGGCAATTTTAACAGAGTACTTATATGAAGCAATCAAAACTAAGATCAATAAAAGAAGTCCAATTTAGGAATAATGCTATTCCTTACAAAAAAAAGTTTAGGTAGATGCACTAGTGTGCACAAGCAGGACAGATGATGCCTAGTTTGAGAACTGCAGTCCTTGCTCCTGAATAATATAAACCTTTCTGCACTGGCACTTTGCTGAAACAGATTCACACAGCAGCTCTGATGCTGAATGGCTACCTGAAAACTCAGTGTTCATACACACAAACCACTGCACCTTTCTGAGTGATGTGTGCTTCCAAACAAGCTTGGCTGTTGTTAGAGAACAAATCTAAGTCATTATGAGTCTCCTGCATTTTTTTTCAAAGCAGAAAAACAACATAAACAGTGTAAAATGTACAAAATTAGCTCATCTTCTTCTAAACAGTAACTGGATAAATGTATCATCAGAACTAAGCACACTAAAGAGACATTGAGAAAACTGGAAATGTTTCTCTTTCATTTCTTGGCACAAGGCTAAAATATCCAAGCCCTGTTGTCTCAGACGTGGAATCTAAATCAATAGTTAGACTTCGCTATAAACAGACTCACTTTTTGAGAGAGAGAACTAGTTTTAAAGGTTCCTAAACACAGAATTAGGTGCTTAAGTTTAGGCATCAATACAAGAGGATTTATGTTCAAGAAGGCACCCCACGTATCTATTCATTCATGAAGTAACCTCACTCATCAAATAAACAGATAAAAATGGAGCAAAGATACATCCATATTTCCTTAAACACTCCTAACTTTGACATGGTAGAAGAACCAGAATGCATTTGCAGATCTCAGCTAAGAGCCAATATGTAACTCTACATGTGATAGTAATTGAGGGTCCCAATCCCACAAGTGCTCTGCTGTAAGCGTGAGCACAAAGCTGCTGGAGTTCTCAGCTTCTGGCATCTGTTCCCACTTCCACAGAAATCAGATGGGCAAAATTAAGTTTTGAGGGGGAAAAAAAATCACAGACATTTAAAAAACATTCCCTGACCTTATTAAAGTCCACGTGATCTCTATTTATATAGAAAATGGTTTAGAAAGCCAGCAGCTGAGAGGAGGAACTCTCATTTGTAGATTTTGGCTGAGAGCTGCCAAAATCAGCAGGGGAAAGGCTTCTCAGGGGTAAAAATTTCAAAAGCCATTATGTATCTTAGAAGCCTCAGTCCCACTGACTTATGATCACCTACATCCTCCCAAATTTGCACCCCAAATCTGGAAACTGCACTGGAAGAATAATTTCTAATTCCAGGTTACAAAATAAAGACCTAAAGCTTTCATAGAAGACTTCAGAACTCAGAGAAAATGTGAATTAGGTGTCTGCTTCTTAGAAGTAGATAACATTTACCTGTTACTTGTACTTCAAAAATTTCCCTTAAGGACCATTAATTTTAGTTTAAACGTATACATATAAATATATACAAAACAAGAAAACTTTTCCTATGGGTAGCTATAGCTTATACACATGTTCAGGAACTGAAGTAACTATAAATTTGAGTCTCATGTAGTCCCCTTGAGAAAACTCCTACTAAGGTGGAATCCAAAGCAGACTTAGTCCACCTATTATTTTCAATATGCCTAGGACTGTACTCTCACTGAAGATCTCATCATGTGCTGTAGCTAGAACGGGTTCTATTCAGAAAAACCATCATTTGGCAACCCATACAACACAATTCCAATAGTTATTTCCTATTGTGAACTTAGGGAGAAGCTGTGGTATCCCAGATACCACGGTGTGGTAAATAGTGAAAAGCAGTGGCCTTTTTATGATGGACATTTCCATCTAATCCAATCCATTGTAAACACTTCCAGATAACAATACAACAAGGCAAAGTCTGTGTCTAACTGGTTGGCTCTGACGTAATCATCTTACTCTGTTCTGTGAGCCAATTTCAACAAAAAAATTTGACAGCTTCCTTTCCAATAGCTTTAGGAATTACGATTGGACTACAGTTGTGATCAACCCCAACACCATCTAGCAAAGTATCTCTTGAAAAAGCAATGGGGAGTGGGCAAAAAAAAAAAAAATAAAAACGAAAACCATGGATATACTGGGAAGTATCCAGGGAAGGGCCACAAAGATTACTAAGGCATCTCTCATACAAGGAGAGGCTGAGAGCTGAGAGAGTTGGGACTGTGCAGCCTGGAGGAGAGAAGGCCCAGGAGGATCTTATCCTTGTGTACGCAACAGGGGAAGTGAAGAAGACAGAACCAGGTTCTTCTCAGTGATGCCTAGCGAGAGGCCAAGCGGCACAAACTGAAATACAGGGAATTCTGTGTAAATATATAAGAAAAGCCTTGAGGCTGTTTGAACACAGGAATGGGTTGCCATTGGAAACTGTGGGGTGTTTGCCCTTGTACATATCCAAAACATGATGGGACAGACATGAGCACCCTACTTGGCTGACCTTGCTCTGAGAAGATGGGTTGGACTAGATGATCTCTAGAGATGCCTCGCAGCCTTAATGATTTTGTGAAGATTTCTTCAGTGAGAAGTTATGCATTGCTTGTCACTTTTTACATCTTATTGATTTCTATCTATTTTAGGCTTAATTCCTATTCATTTGCCTTGAAAAATAAAATAGTTTAAATTTCATGGCTATAAAAGTTTTAATTAAAATAGGCTAACATCCAGACTGAATGCTACATACTGTTGTCCATAAAACTGCATAGGTACTAACAACATAGGTATAAAAATGGAGAAACTCTTCTAAAATCCACCGTAAATAATTTCATAATGTTTATGAGGAACAGAGTGAAGTAGCTAATGTATATCTTACAAAAGTTCTGTCTGCTTGCTCTTTCCTATCAAGATCTTAATGTCTACTTGTAAATGAGACTCGATGTAGGGTGTTGTATAGCTTTTCCTTAAAAATAGCTTTCCTATCATTAAGATGAGAAGGAGAAGAGAACAACTGTTCTACATTTTGGACACATTTCTCCTTAAATAGTGTTTATGTACTGCAAGCATCCCTTCCATAAACAAACCAGGTCTTTGGAACAAGTGAACACAATCTCTGAAGAATCTTTACCAGCTTCTATTTCTGGTACATGATGCATTGAGAATTTTAGGCCAACATGGGCATATGGTCTCCTAGTTTGATAGGAAACATTTCATGGAATTCAAGTCAGAGCCACAGCATAATGACTGAAGAGCTTAAAATCTTTAACAGAACACAAGCTTGGAGAAGAAAAAAATAATAAAAGAAAACAAAAGAAAAAGAAGTGTACATGCAAAAGTAGAAGGAAAAGGAAAGTCAGTAACTGGTATGCACAAAGGAATACTATTAATCACTTTTAATCAAACTTAACCTCATTAACTAAACTGCCTTAACCTCTTTCATTTTTTTTTTAAGGAGAATGACCCGGTAGGGAAATAATATTTTTTAAAAAACAGATAGTAAACAATCTTTATCTTAATAACATTCATGCAGGTTTTGTGGTTTTTCTGTTTTTGCGGCCCTTGAAACTGGTATGCCTTCTGTACTTTCTAGAGCCATTCACATCTGCACAGAGATAATACTGTAACTGCACAGCAGTGCTCCTGGCAATCCTAGTCTAATTATTCTCTTACCTTTAAGAAAGTGGTTCTTAAACTGCTTAAGACACCAGCTTCAAAATCTGCATTGTCAGAATCACTCCTACAGATTGCATTTCACAAAGGAATTGTTTCTAATGCAAGTGACGGGGTGACCTTACTTCTGGGGGAAGGCTATTCTCTTAAGTGGCATGAGCCTAACAAGAGCAGCATGAGAGAAACACGTAACTTTAGTGGGGTTTTCCATCATATATTCTGCACAGCGAGGAAGAAATGTAATTACCCTGTCACATACTCAAGCTTTAGCTCAGAGTGCTGCAAAGAACTGGAAAACAACAGTCAAGAAATGAAGCAGCAGGCTAGAAGGAGAGGCATGGTGAAATCCCTCCCTATCCATCCTTCAGAAGCTTCTAAAATGAAGCTGACTGCACAGTAACGCCCTGTAATACAAGCCCTCTGCTTCCTTTCTGAAGTGGCATCAGTGAAACAGCTCCACAGCCTCACTTGCAGGCAGCTGTGGCTATATCCATGCTGGAACTAGAGAGGCAAAGATCACTGGGTAGCTGAACATGTTCATGCATTTGTGGGCTCAAAGAGGAACTGTTTGGTCCCATTCTACCGATCTAAACGTCAGACTGCTATCTGGAGGAAAAAATGTCAGAAAACCAGTTTCCCTTTTACTTTCCACATGCTAGTATCACAATTCTTGAAACCAACCTCCAGGAGGCCCATGTACACAACTTTGAAATAAAAAGAAAACTTTAAATCTAGACTTGCTGTACCAAATCATAGGTGCTCTTTGTGAAGAGGCTATATTCAAAGCCATTTCTGTCTTACTGACAGAACAAAAACTATGACACTCTTAAGAATTCACTCTTCAATTTAATTCAGGTTTTCCTTACTAGTGAATGTCAAATTGTTTTCACTCTCTTTCTTTATCTCTATAACCCTCTGGAATCTTTAGGAGCGAGAAGGGAAAAGATATACACCAGAAAGGAGAACATTTATAATGACATGCCTTTCCTCTAGGAGAAAAAAAAAAAATCTTCCATTTCATCAGCATCCTTGCCAAAAGCCGTCTTTCAGGATCTGAAAAGAGAAGGGCCTTTATTTCCTACATATATTTTATAGGAAACATTTTTTGGTTCTGTGTCATGGACTAGGATTTCACACCTTAGTGGCTAGCCTATGGAAATGGACATGGCTGTGGAAACTTCATGGCTGTGAAACCCTGATAGTAAAATCAGCAGGAAGATGAGGAAGGTGTGGGGAACACTGAATGATTCATGCAGTAACAACCTCTGGACCCTTTGAGGAGATTTTGGGATGGCTGCCAATGCTACCTGTCTCTGACTAGCATCCTGGACCCTCTAAAGCAGGCTTTAAATCTAAGCATGATACAGAAGGGGTATTGCTCTTTTGAATAATGCCAGCATACGTAAGTGGATGTGACATGTATGGATTTTTATAGGGAAAGTTCTTTCCAAAATCAGGTTCAATTACCAGTGAGTTATACGTCCCAGAAATAATTCCTAAAATACAAATACCGGGCCTAGTTTGCTTTATTAATAGCAGTCTGAGTTAATGAGGGAACAAATTCCAGAATTTACTGCAGAGCAGTGCAAAGCTAAACATCTTAGCTATGACATTCAAAAAATAAGTGGTTTGCAACTAACTCTTCCTTTGCCAAATAAAAGAACAAATCCTTTCATATTTCATACCTGGGATAACTCCACCTATTGCATAAAGAACAGGGGCAGCAGAAGATGGGAGAAAACCTACAGAGCTAGCACTGCTTTGATGTCCATCTGTTTTAGATATAGAAGAAAGGTAAAAGAGATAAAAACCTGACTGCACTGAGCTTGGCTTTTGCTATTGTAAGGGTAATTCTTGGCTAATTTTACTACAGCCCTTCCATACACCTTTGGAGCCCCAACATATGCGTGGCACCAGGGCACACATGGTAGACTTATCTCCAAAACAGCCTATATAAATTTGCATTTCAGGAATTACAGCTCTAGCACCATAGCACATATCGCATGCACAGCCAGGACTGTGATTTCTTCTACATTTCAGTGATTAATGGCCTTGTAATGGAATACAAGCTTCCTACAGAATGTTGCAATCTCCCTACAAATTTGGCCCTGTCTGATATTTACTGGCAGTTTGTAGGAGCAGTGACAGACCAGTGCTGCTCAAAGCACTGGGTGCAGTCCCAGGTACAGAGGCAAAGGCGCAGGACGCAGCTGGGCAGTGCTGAGCTGTAACAGTTAGCTGCAGTCACTAGAGGGTACTGTGAAGGCACCTACAGGGTGCTGCTCCCATGGCAGGGTTCAAAGGAAAACACTGGGAAACCCTACCACAGACAATTGTAATGAGCTGTTTTAAAGACAGATCTGCCTTAAAAACGCCTGATCTCAGTCCTGATTTTGAAGTGTTCCTGTGGGAAGTATTTACAAACACACACACACACATACGCCTTTGTGGTTCATTTTTTAAATTCAGCGCAGTCGGTGGATCACGAGTCACACAGTCCCTTCTAATGCAAAAGGCCAAACAGCTACAGACAGAAGAGCGATAATTAAATTCTTATGGTTTTAACTACAGGTACCCACAGAAGGCATGATGGGGAATCTCCTTGTTGAAGCACAGCATCATGTAAGATTACAGGGTTATTCAAGCACTAAGGTAGCACAAAAACAGAGACAAAGAAACTCGGCAATTTAGGAATTTAGGAGACATCACTATGTTAATCCATGAAGCAGCAGGAAAAAAAAAGAGCAGTCATCTAGTGGAAGAATCTTAGCCAATACTTCGTCTGAGTTTACCCATCAGACACCGGTATCCTGTAAATAACTGCCAGGAAATCTAATGCACATATTTCAATATTCTGGTATTTTTAAAACACACAATCCTTTTCATGCAGAAATATCCCTTAATGTGTCTTCCCGAGATTCTGTGCTTTGCATGTACTAGTAAGAAGGGATATTGGATGATACTTGTGTTATGCTTTTAAATTCTACCAGATTTCAGTAATAATTCTGATCAATCAGTGCATTCCAGACTTTATTGCCCATCTTTCTTTTTCCAGTTCTTCCATCAACCAACCAGTTAATAAGAAAATAGGAAGAAAATGTGTGTGACACAGATAGCACAGCATTCTAAAGAGACACAGAAGTGGACAAATAGAATAGTTGGGAGTATGAAGCAAAAATGCTAACATTAACTAGGTTTACTTTTCACCCTATTTAAATACAAAAATTTATAGTAAGAAGTTTCTGTATTTTAGTCTCAGCCAATTTTGGGCCACACTGAATGTTAAATAAACTATTATTTAATCAAATACAGGCATATTAGTCTCACTCCTGCTGACAACTTCAATTAGAATATTTTTGCTTCATACAAAAAAAAAAAGAAAAGAAGAAAAAGCTCATGATCTTTAAACTACTATGGCTTCTGCACAACATCTGGTTACAATTTTTTATATATTCAACCATCAAACTTCTATCTCCACAAAACAGTTTACTCAAGATTTGTTTTAATTATCCTACATTGCAAGCTTCATATGGCTTTGAAAGGATTGCTCATGATGCAGACAGATGCAAACTGAAAAATACTGTACACTGAAAGATGCTTTTGAAACAGTTTTAAAAAATGAAAAATCCTTTCTGCCACTGCCAGGAAACAAGTGCTACTTTAACTGTTTCATTGCACAAGACCTCTTGGCTTGTTCATTAGCATTGTTAATGGTTTTTGGTTAGATTCTAGGGTTAAGGCAATCTTTATTAGCACTTTCTTTGGAGCCATACAAGTTTTAAGTACATATTTTCTCTTTTTCTCGCCACTGCCGCAGTGGGAACATTATATTTCTAAAAATGCTAGTTTAAAACAGAAAACAGCAAAGAAATCATATGAATGTGATAAAGTAGAAATAAAATAGAATTTTATAGCAGCACAAAAAAAAGTCTAGCTTATATATATATATATATATATATATAAAGGCTGTACTGAACTTTAAGCATGGGAGAGATCTGATTTATTTTCATAAGCCTATTCACCTGTGTAAAGTTAAGCACATCCATAAGCTTTTGCAAGATTGGACCTAAGACAAAAATTAAGAAAATGCCTAAGGTTCTGGTTTTATTATATGTTAGAGCCTCAACCAGCCAAAGGGAAATAACTGTATTTCTCTTAAATGAGTCTTGGGGTGCTACACCAAATCAATGAGTCATCAGTACAGATAGAAACCGTTTGTCTTGACATGGTGGAATCATTGTAAACTTTGGACGATATGAAACTTCTTATTAATTTATTTGCATTACATATATGGATTAATGGGAAAGCATTATGGAAAGTTATTATTTATTTTATGAGGTAACTGTTTTGAAATCCAGTAAATGAAACTAATTTTTCCTGTTTTTCACTCAGTCAGTGCCCACCATTCCAAGACAGGATATTCAAGGAAACGTAAGGATTTTTTTTTCTAAGGTTTCTTCTAATGCAAAGCGGGGATTAGCTCAGGCATGGAATGTTAACTTTTAAGATTTTTTTTTTTTCTTTAAAGATGCTCCAGAGAAGCCAGCAGAAGACATAGCTGCAAAACCACAACTTATAACTGTGGTCAATTTATAAACAGTTGAGCTTCACTGACTTCAATTTCCAGACAGAAACTCTCTTGAATTTGGTACTGGAACATGTGCAGCTTTTTAAAAATTTATTTTTAATGAGGAAACTTCATTTGAATATTTTAGCGGGCCTGAAGAGATGATTTTTTTTTTTTTTGGTTCTGTAACATATTCTGGTATTAAGCTCATGATATAGTTGTGTCTCAGAATCGGTGACCACCAACCATCAGTGGGCCAACACACACATAAAAAGAAAATACCAACACTTTTCAATCCATGGCCAACTATATCAAAATGAGTTTAACCTCTGGAGTCTACTTAATGAGTCAGGAGGACCTGTGAGCAGTCTGTCTCACTAAACTCTGGGCACTGCTTCCACTGGGACTGCAAAAACTGCTGAAACAGTTTCCCTCCATTACAGTAATATTTGACACTTTGCTTCCAACAAATACCAGGAAAACACAGAAAGATGCAAAAGTCTAACAACAAGCAAATTGTTGATAAAATGTTGCTGTTTTTCACAAAGCCTTGGTTGGCACTGAGTATGATAACGGGGACCAAGCTTGTTTATCTGATTCCACCTTCCATCCTCAGGTTCAAAATCTCCTGGTTACACCAGAAGATGTGACTGTTTCTCTCCTGGTCACAGTCGCCATTTCAGTATATCACTAAAAAGGATTTGCTGGGTTCATGCTAATTAAATAGAGGAAACATGAATTGTCACTGTTTTCACTGACATAGCTCACAAACAAAGGGGCTCAGTATTCACTGCCATCTTTTATTTCAGGTACAAGGAGCATAAACGAGACTCAGAACAAAAGGAAGCCATTGGTGAAGCCTTCTTTTGCATGTGCGATCCCTCACCCCCAATACCCATCAGCAATAAAAAGGTACATTTTTAGTGTGGTGGGAATTCAGACACGCGATTTTGATTAATGTTAATGCAAGTCATGTGGCCAAATCCCTCTATGCTACTTTAAGAGTTTATTCTAAAATCAAAATATAATTAATGTTGCTACACAAACCAAATAAGGCAAGGAAAGGACACTTCATTAGTAACTTATTCATTACGAGTACCACAGGTAATATGTTGCAACAGTGCAGTAATATAATAAAATGTTTTAAGTGTTTATATACCGGCATTGTCAACTGGCCAGGAAAATATGGTAAGGACATCCACACGCTAAGAAAAAATAAAAGGTTGCCTTCTTCAACTAGATAAATTATTTTTCAAGAGAAGTTTGTTGTGTTATCCACTCAGAAGATTTTGAGTCCTCTTCCCATGTGACACTTAGAAACCGGTACATTTGTTCTCTTTATAAATTTATGGTAATGAGCAGTCATGTATAACACAGCAGACTGTAAACAGGAGAGAAGAGGAGCTGAAGGGAGTAGGAATGTGTATGAGGAGTTTCTGTTTAGTCAAGTCGATAGGTAACAGGTAAATGATCTAAAGATTGTTTTCAGTTGTCCCTCTTGTTCCATCTGTTCCAGATGTGAATTGTGAATTCTGAATGTGTAGTCTATAATGAGAAAGGGTATCGTGCATGGGAAGAGGTCTTGTGTTCCTGGCACTGCTTTTGCTTATGATTGAAAGAGGCATTTCTGTGACCATTTCCTTATTCTCATTTTGCAGAAAACTGCCAAGCCAGATTTTGGGGGTATTTTAAATTATTATGAAATGTACAAGTTTGCTAAAATGACCTAAATGATGAAGTGGATTTTTTCTTTTAAAAAGTCATTGAGAAGATCTTATATAGCTAGGTTTTTCTTTAATGTTATATTATCTTTAAAAGTCCATTAGAGGTATACTTTCTTTTGTCCTAGAGCAAAAAGCGGGAGAGTGCAGAGTGCTCAGAGGATGCAATTTTTTCCTTCTGTCATAAAAAGATGTGTGAAGTTACTATGGTTCTTCCAAACAGATTAGTAACTGAGCCTGGTTATGGTCTCATTAATGTTCAAGTTTAATTTGTTACCTTCTTTCTTTGTGGATTAGTGCATTGATTCATCAAGACTCATGACACCTGGTTTTCATTTGCTCTGTTCAGTGCTTCTTTACTAATCAGTTTGTACTGGACTGGCGTAAGAAACAATCTGAAAGTAAATTGCACTAGCCTACTAAAAAATAAATTAAAAAAAACCCTAGATTTTTTGTTAATTTACAATTAAATGCCTTTTCACTCTCTTTTCATGTTCTTTGCATGGTTTTCTTTTAAGTGTGTTTAAAAACATGCTTGTTGCATCTATTCCTAACATAAAAGGAACAAAGCAGTGCAGACTTAACATGGAAGATATAGGTGTCTAGTAAATCCATTATTACAAAAAGTAATTGATTTTAATTTATGTGATCGTAAATGACAAAAGTAACACAGGCAAGGATTTTTCTTGCTGAACTACAATATTCTTGCTAAGTTGTACAGTTTAATAATGAGATGTTCTCATATAAATTTCCCTCTGCCTGCCTTCTTTACTTTGCTTTTCTAAAGTATGTAACACTTCAAATATTTCCATTCCTCTTGTCACTGGCAAATGCCAAAAATAGAGAAAAAGAGATCTGATAAAGATAAAGCACGACAAAAGTTTCACGGATAATTGCCTTCACATATCCAGTTCAGCTCTCATCTCTCCTAATTAGCCTCATTACCATACCTTAAGACAGACCAGCAGTCACTCAAACTCCCCGTTTTTTCTGTCAAAACTATTGCTGACAGGCAAATGGACAACACATGCACTGAGTGAGTCTATTCTAGACTATTCTTTTACAAGACTAGCCTCCAGGAGAAAACACAAAACAATAGGTCTTCTATAAATGCATACTGAAATTATACATACAGTGTGTGAACACTCAGTAAATTATTATTCTATTCATTGCTCCACCATCACAATAAAAAATAAGAAAAATTATTATCTTACATTAATGTTCCCTAGAATCTCAAAGAGATTAAAACCAATGCAATATTACACTATGGCTGATACAGACTTTTAGAAGAGCCTTACCACAGTTGCTGAAAAGAAAAAAATCACTTGAGTACTGTAAAGTTTGAATATGTCGATGCAGTACTGCTTTCAGCATACCCATGCTATCTCAGGAAGCTTTCTGTTTTTACAAATCATGTTCAAATGAAAAAGCTTCATCCCCTTGCTCATATTCATTTAAAATTAGCTCATAAAAAGTATCCAAAGAATAGTTCACAGGGGCACTAGAAATATTTTAATTTTAAACTCCACTGGCTATCAAAACATTAAATTGTATAATAGGAAGCCATTGAAACTCCTCAGAAAGTTAATTTCTTTTTCATTGTTGTTTTAGTCACACATTATATTATATATTCAGAAACATGGCTCTTTGTTTTCATTTTCTCTGTTTTTCTAT